>CM069857.1:290700182-292025182 GCA_036172795.1 Pelodytes ibericus
TAGCCCTCCCGTGACAGGATCTACCCATCTAGCAGCCCTCCCGTGACAGGAGTTACCCATCTGGTAGCCCTCCCGTGACAGGAGCTACCCATCTAGTAGCCCTCCCCTGACAGGAGTTACCCATCTAGTAGCCCTCCCCTGACAGGAGTTACCCATCTGGTAGCCCTCCCGTGACAGGAGTTACCCATCTAGTAGCCCTCCCGTGACAGGAGTTACCCATCTGGTAGCCCTCCCCTGACAGGAGTTACCCATCTGGTAGCCCTCCCGTGACAGGAGTTACCCATCTAGTAGCCCTCCCGTGACAGGAGTTACCCATCTAGTAGCCCTCCCGTGACAGGAATTACCCATCTAGTAGCCCTCCCGTGACAGGAGTTACCCATCTAGTAGCCCTCCCGTGACAGGAGCTACCCATCTAGTAGCCCTCCCATGACAGGAGTTACCCATCTAGTAACCATCCCCTGACAGGAGCTACCCATCTAGTAGCCCTCCCGTGACAGGAGCTACCCATCTAGTAGCCCTCCCGTGACAGGAGTTACACATCTAGTAGCCCTCCCGTGACAGGAGTTACCCATCTGGTAGCCCTCCCGTGACAATATATATACACACCAATCAGCCATAACATTATGACCACGGACAGGTGGAAAGTTGGCGGAGGCAGTGTGATGCTTTGGGCTGACAGGTGGCAAGCCAGCAGGGGCAGTGTGATGCTTTGGACTGACAGATGGCAAGCCGGCGGAGGCAGTGTGATGCTGTGGGCTGACAAATGGCAAGCCGGCGGAGGCAGTGTGATGTTTTGGACTGACAGGTGGCAAGCCGGCGGAGACAGTGTGATGCTTTGGGCAATGTTCTGCTGGGAAACCTTGGGTCCTGCCATTCATGTGGATGTTACTTTGACATGTACCACCTACCTAAGCATTGTTACAGACCATGTACACCCTTTCATGGAAACAGTATTCCCTGATGGAATTGGCCTCTTTCAGCAGGATAATGCTCCCTGCCACAAAGCAAAAATGGTTCAGGAATGGTTTGAGGAACACAACAACGAGTTGAAGGTGTTGACTTGGCCTCCAAATTCCCCAGATCGCAATCCAATCATGTATATGTGGGATGTGCTGGACAAACAAGTCCGATCCATGGAGGCCCCACCTCACAACTTACAGGACTTAAAGGATCTGCTGCTAACGTCTTGGTGCCAGATACCACAGCACACCTCCAGAGGTCTAGTGGAGTCCATGCCTCGACGGGTCAGGGCTGTTTTGGTAGCAAAAGGGCAAACTGCACAATATTAGGCAGGTGGTCATAAAGTTATGGCTGATCGGTGTATATATATAATAATGTTATGGCTGATCAGTGTATATATATAATAATGTAATGGCTGATCAGTGTATATATATATAATGTTATGGCTGATCAGTGTATATATATAATAATGTTATGGCTGATCGGTGTATATATATAATAATGTTATGGCTGATTGGTGTCTGTATATATATATAATAAAGTTATGGCTGATCGGTGTATATATATAATAATGTTATGGCTGATCGGTGTATATATATAATAAAGTTATGGCTGATCGGTGTATATATATAATAATGTTATGGCTGATCGGTGTATATATATATAATAAAGTTATGGCTGATCGGTGTATATATATAATAAAGTTATGGCTGATCGGTGTATATATATAATAATGTTATGGCTGATCGGTGTATATATATAATAATGTTATGGCTGATCGGTGTATATATATAATAATGTTATGGCTGATCGGTGTATATATATAATAATGTTATGGCTGATCGGTGTATATATATAATAATGTTATGGCTGATCGGTGTATATATATATATAATAATGTTATGGCTGATCGGTGTATATATATAATAATGTTATGGCTGATCGGTGTATATATATAATAATGTTATGGCTGATCGGTGTATATATATAATAATGTTATGGCTGATCGGTGTATATATATATATAATAATGTTATGGCTGATCGGTGTATATATATAATAATGTTATGGCTGATCGGTGTATATATATAATAATGTTATGGCTGATCGGTGTATATATATAATAATGTTATGGCTGATCGGTGTATATATATAATAATGTTATGGCTGATCGGTGTATATATATAATAATGTTATGGCTGATCGGTGTATATATATAATAATGTTATGGCTGATCGGTGTATATATATAATAAAGTTATGGCTGATCGGTGTATATATATAATAAAGTTATGGCTGATCGGTGTATATATATAATAAAGTTATGGCTGATCGGTGTATATATATATATAATAATGTTATGGCTGATCGGTGTATATATATATAATAATGTTATGGCTGATCGGTGTATATTACCAGGAAACAAGTGTACACACTCCAAAATGCAGATTCAGACCAAATGTATTAAACCATTGTTTGAACAAAAGAAGAAAAAGGTGTCCAAATGTCTTCGGTGTGTTGATATGCAATCTGGCGAAACGCGTGGGATATTAGGGCACATTTTTCCCAGCTTCTCCTCCTCCTCCTCCTCTTATTTTGATTAACAGATGGATTATAAATCTTGGTCTGCATGTACGTTTTGGTGTATATATGTATGTGCAACACATCTCCATAAGTGGACAAATTATTACATAATTAGATTTTTCCGGGATCTAGCATGGAGATCTGTTTAATGATTAGAAAAAACATCCGCCAGCTCGGGTGCAAGCCCTTCATTCAAACGGTTAATACCATAAGCCGTGTACATGGATCATGGGATGCCGTGTACATGGATCATGGGATGCCGTGTAAATGTTTCCGTTTTACATACTAGTCGGGTGAAACACATTAAGCCAATAAAACGGCTTATTAAAGACCTAGTACACATTTGTGGCAGTTATGACAAGCAGCTGAGGTTGATTATTAGAGACTTGCACAGTCACGATGATCTGGATCTTTCTTTATGTGGTGCAGACTCCAGTCTGCACGATCGCTGGTGTGCAACCCGGCAGGAATGACAGAAATCTGGGGAATTAATCAGAAAAAGAGGCAATTACAGGGAACGGAGATGGGAATTTCAAACTTAAGGCCAAAAGTACCAGAGTTGGAAAAACTCGGCCATTCTGCAAAATTTGAGAATTTTTGGGAACATGAAAAGGATTCTGTGGACCGGTTTGTTTGTCGACACAGTTTATTCAGACAATGATAAAAAAACAAAACAAACATATAAAGTACATTCAGTTTGTAGTGTTTTAATCTGTTTTGCCATATTATAGAGAAAACAAAATGTATAAAAAAAACCCAGTAGAAACCATTAGTTTAATAAGTTAAAAATGAATAAATAAAAAATAAAAATAAAAAAAAATAGTGAAGAAAATTTAAGATTTTCAGTGGGGAAAAAAACCCTACTAAAAACCACTTGGGGGGTGGGGGCACACACACATGGAGATACTGAAATGTCACACAATAATGTATCTGGTAGTTTAAATAGAAGAAAAAAAAAACAGAAAACAAAGGAAAAGATTTCAAAAACTACACAAAATACAGACATGGTAAGAAAAACAAAAACAAAAAATTTTCAAGCAAGTTACAAAATAAAGCAGTAAAATAATTTACACCAGTATAAAAATACTTATTCTATATTTATAAAATTGGTTTTACATTATTTAACACGTCTATGTACAATATCCGCTTCATTTACTTTGGGAACAAGGCGAAGGATTTAGGATTTTGTGAGAAGCCCCCTGGATAGCGGATAGATAGAGGGGAATATTCACAAAGCAGTGAAAAGACCGGTGAATTCAGACATCATCTGTTCATTTAATCTTGTTTTTCCCCGTCGAAAAAAAATACCCTTGGAATGATGTGGCTTGCGGACGGCGGAGTGTGGAAGGATTGGTCCTACTGTGGTTTGGAAAACCGCGAGGCGAAGATTTTCGCGATGCGTCTGGTCTCTTCCTCGGGCAGATCAGCAGGCGAGATCTTCTGGCGCGGGCGCCTGCGAAACGCGAATCCTTTTGGGTTCTGCGTTTCGCTTTCATCCTTAAAAGAAGACAAAAAGGGTTTGATTTGCGCGATCGCAAACATAAACTGCTGAAAAAAAATCAATCAACAACATCAAAAGAAAATACTAGAACATATTCATCAGGGCAGAAGCCAAGCACTAGCACACCAGCGTCTCTACAGGACCCACCCACGAGTAAAGATAGCATTGCTCCCTTACTGACTGAGCGACCAGCACAGACCCCATGCAGCCAATCAGAGAGAGAAAGCCATGCATGCTGGGTAATAACATATAAATGTCTTATTAAGCACCAGTCTCCTCTATATTACCCCTTTATATACATCACAAAGCTGGGTGGGGGGGTGATGTATATATGTGTCGGGTGACCGCACCTTTTCATACCGATGATTTAGTCTTTTTGTCGAACCCTGTTTGCGGAGGTTTAAAACTTAAAGGAACCCTATGAACCAAGACGTTAGAGAATAAAACAAAAATATGAAAAAATAATATCTATACATTGTTTGAGCAGAATTGCAGAAAAATACATAAAATAAGAGAAATATAGGTTTTAAACGGGTCAGTGGCGTCTCCTGTTGAGCCTATGATTAAGCGCGAAACGCATAAGGGCGCCGCGTACTCATCCCTATATTTGGGACACAATTGATAGACAGTTGTGAATTTGTGGGAGGAAAATCCAATAAGAAACATAAAAATAGACCAGTAATTGCTTTATTCAGATGTATAATAATAATAATATTTACAAATACAAAGAGGAGGAAACTGGAACTCGTATGGGTTATTCAGTAAAAGGTTTAGCTATACATTGTAACCTGCTAGTTTAGCAGGAGTAACTCACAATGTATAGTTATATTGGAGAGATGGACTATTATTTTATTGAATAGCCCCACTGGTATATCTGCTGGATAGATCATCACATACCTCCCAAGCGGCCCTATTTTTTGCCCCAGATCCCTCTGTAACGCCTTCGGGGTCCCTATTTTCTAAGTGACCCTCCTCTCCTCCGGGATGCCTGTGTTTTAGGATGGTAGAGATTTGACCCATCCCGGGTGGTTCAGTGTGTTCCCTGCCAGTACAGATCCCTGAGCGGGGTGATCAATCATATACTATATTATATATACATACCCATACACACACTTTTTAATAATCATCTTTTGTAACCTTGTCACCGTCTTGACACCTATTCCTTTCGCAAGTCATTTGAGGTATGTTTTTCACGGGGAGGGGGGCAGTTAATGACATCTAAGTGACCCCTAACCTTTGAATGGTAGTGTACGTATGGTCGGGATGTACAGATGGTATAGGGTTCTCCTCCGAGCAGAGGAAAGAAGTGACAGGCAGCAATGTGGAGAGAATGTGTGATGTTAAATGTATTACAGACTGGCACAAACACTCTGAATTCCTAGCAAATCGAGACATACTGAGCTACAAACAAAGGTTTGGTGAATATATTAGAAGATAAGAAGGTAACCTCTACGACAAATGGATCTCACGCCATCAGACGCTAGTGAATTATAGAGATTATAGAGAGGGGTTAGAGCCTAATCATTCATTCCATGGTGAGGAACCTTTCACACAGGTCCAATCCTCACCTGGCAGGGACCTGGCCTACCCATGTCTGGCAGATAGAGGCAGGTTATTTAATGTTCAGGGGAGTAAACACAGTATATAAAGGACATATGGGACCCTACGAGAGCCATATAGGGGACAAACTAATCTGGGAGGGGCATTATTACTTATAAAGCGCCACCACATTCAGTGGCGCAGTACAGCGCTTCAACAATCGGAGAGCGGGCGTTACATTCAGGGGTATTCTGTCTCCTATACTACATGGGCAGTAACTTCTAAAAACACACTTATTCTTAAAGGGACAGTGACGAAAAAAACACTTTTCAAGCTGGCAGACAAACCGGTGTTACAGACATGTCTGATATACAACATGCAACATACAACATGCAGGCACAAGTCACATACTAGGTTTTTTTTCATGGTCGCCGACCAGGTAATCTCAGGTAAGATTAAATCAATGGTCTTGTCCTGAATGAACTTAGATGTCAGACGGATACGAAAGTCGATGGGCTTTTTCTGTTAGTAATACAATTATTTTACACGTGAACTCTTCATAGACCACGTAACAGCGTCTATGGGCCCCCTAAATTCATCATAGGTGAGGTCTTAATCTGGAGACTCCACAGACATCTGAAATATCTAGTTCTCATAATGTATGCATTAGCTGCAATTCTGCCAACACAATGTATAGATCATATTCTAATCTCTACAGTCACAGTATAAGCAATGATTAGACTGACAGAGACCCTTAAAAGGGACCAAAATGTATCTTCCCAATATTAATGCATATTGATGTACCCTAAAATGCATGTCTTACATTTTACATTGCTTCAAATATAAAAATCTTACAGCTAGATGAAATTGTGACATTACAGCAGTTTGCAAGAAGCCAGGACTGCCCACACTAGCTGAGTAAACGTCAATTCCTTTTTCTTTTTGCTGCAGGAACCAATGAGAATAATTTTATTCAAATTAATGGAGTTTCCTGTCTCTCTCTAGTGATCTCATCAGATAATGTGTTGCACTGTTAAGCGATCCTACTGTGTACAAGATCAAGTTTATCACAGTCCACACAATCTATTCTATTCTAGCGGCACAAAACTTTATATGGTCAGTGTCTATATAATCAGTGCTGCCGCACCTGCAGTAAACATGCAGAGTAATCACTGGGGGATGGCTTGAGTCAAATATTAAAAATGTGATTTATACAGAATGCCTGCATCATATCACACAGGGATAAAAGCCTGTGCACTATACAAGCAGTGATCTTCATCTTGCACCAAAGGGAGTTTGGGGACTGGACTGTCCCTTTAACACTTTGATTGATGGGTAAACATCATTGATAAGCAGGAATTTGGAAGATCAGGTGTCCAAAGCTCAGTGTTTGGTTACTAAAGCTCTTGTATTATTTCTCCCAGTGAGTCCTGTATGTTACATTCATTCTACACACGGAAAAGAACTCCATCATCATGGACCTGCCGCATGGACTCGGCTCTTATAGGAACTCCGTCTCCTAAATATTGCTTGTGAGTGAAGAGAATAACAAATGAGGCAAAATGATCTCTACTTTGTGTTAACAGATTTGCAGCAAATGCAGAAATTAGGAGAAATAGATATTTCAGATGTCTGTGGAGTCTCCTGCTTATGACATCACCTGTGGCTTGATATGCTAATTACACATTTCCCACTCCAAATGTGTTAATTTGCATATTAAGCCACACGTGATGTCATAAGCAAGAGACTCCACAGACACATTTAAAGGACAACTGTAGCAAAACAATTAAGTTCTGTTTAATTAAAAGATTGTATCAAGTGTAGTTATTTTATATAGAAATGTATTAATGAAAGAATACAAATAAAGTACCTTATTGAGCCATCTTTACCCCATATAGTTCTCTCAGGGGGCAGACATCTTGTTTAGAATATTGGGTCAGATCTTTGTTCATCTGAACCAAGGTGAGTGAAGATCTGACCCAAGATTCTAACCAACATGTCTGCCCCCTGAGAGAACTATATGGAGTAAAGATTCTAACCAACATGTCTGCCCCCTGAGAGAACTATATGGAGTAAAGATTCTAACCAACATGTCTGCCCCCTGAGAGAACTATATGGAGTAAAGATTCTAACCAACATGTCTGCCTCCTGAGAGAACTATATGGAGTAAAGATTCTAACCAACATGTCTGCCCCCTGAGAGAACGATATGGAGTAAAGATTCTAACCAACATGTCTGCCCCCTGAGAGAACGATATGGAGTAAAGATTCTAACCAACATGTCCGCCCCCTGAGAGAACGATATGGAGTAAAGATTCTAACCAACATGTCCGCCCCCTGAGAGAACTATATGGAGTAAAGATTCTAACCAACATGTCTGCCCCCTGAGAGAACTGTATGGAGTAAAGATTCTAACCAACATGTCTGCCCCCTGAGAGAACAATATGGAGTAAAGATTCTAACCAACATGTCTGCCCTCTGAGAGAACGATATGGAGTAAAGATTCTAACCAACATGTCTGCCCCCTGAGAGAACGATATGGAGTAAAGATTCTAACCAACATGTCTGCCCCCTGAGAGAACTATAGGGAGTAAAGATTCTAACCAACATGTCTGCCCCCTGAGAGAACTGTATGGAGTAAAGATTCTAACCAACATGTCTGCCCCCTGAGAGAACAATATGGAGTAAAGATTCTACCCAACATGTCTGCCCCCTGAGAGAACAATATGGAGTAAAGATTCTAACCAACATGTCTGCCCCCTGAGAGAACGATATGGAGTAAAGATTCTAACCAACATGTCTGCCCCCTGAGAGAACGATATGGAGTAAAGATTCTAACCAACATGTCTGCCCCCTGAGAGAACTATAGGGAGTAAAGATTCTAACCAACATGTCTGCCCCCTCAGAGAACTGTATGGAGTAAAGATTCTAACCAACATGTCTGCCCCCTGAGAGAACAATATGGAGTAAAGATTCTAACCAACATGTCTGCCCCCTGAGAGAACAATATGGAGTAAAGATTCTAACCAACATGTCTGCCCCCTGAGAGAACGATATGGAGTAAAGATTCTAACCAACATGTCTGCCCCCTGAGAGAACGATATGGAGTAAAGATTCTAACCAACATGTCTGCCCCCTGAGAGAACGATATGGAGTAAAGATTCTAACCAACATGTCTGCCCCCTGAGAGAACTATAGGGAGTAAAGATTCTAACCAACATGTCTGCCCCCTCAGAGAACTGTATGGAGTAAAGATTCTAACCAACATGTCTGCCCCCTGAGAGAACAATATGGAGTAAAGATTCTAACCAACATGTCTGCCCCCTGAGAGAACAATATGGAGTAAAGATTCTAACCAACATGTCTGCCCCCTGAGAGAACGATATGGAGTAAAGATTCTAACCAACATGTCTGCCCCCTGAGAGAACGATATGGAGTAAAGATTCTAACCAACATGTCTGCCCCCTGAGAGAACGATATGGAGTAAAGATTCTAACCAACATGTCTGCCCCCTGAGAGAACGATATGGAGTAAAGATTCTAACCAACATGTCTGCCCCCTGAGAGAACGATATGGAGTAAAGATTCTAACCAACATGTCTGCCCGCTGAGAGAACTATATGGGGTAAAGATTCTAACCAACATGTCTGCCCCCTGAGAGAACTATAGGGAGTAAAGATTCTAACCAACATGTCTGCCCCCTGAGAGAACTATATGGGGTAAAGATTATAACCAACATGTCTGCCCCCTGTGAGAACGATATGGAGTAAAGATTCTAACCAACATGTCTGCCCCCTGAGAGAACGATATGGAGTAAAGATTCTAACCAACATGTCTGCCCCCTGAGAGAACGATATGGAGTAAAGATTCTAACCAACATGCCTGCCCCCTGAGAGAACTATATGGAGTAAAGATTCTAACCAACATGTCTGCCCCCTGAGAGAACTATATGGAGTAAAGATTCTAACCAACATGTCTGCCCCCTGAGAGAACTATATGGAGTAAAGATTCTAACCAACATGCCCGCCCCCTGAGAGAGCTATTTGGAGTACAGATTCTAACCAACATGTCTGCCCCCTGAGAGAACGATATGGAGTACAGATTCTAACCAACATGTCTGCCCCCTGAGAGAACTCTCTGGAGTAAAGATTCTAACCAACATGTCTGCCCCCTGAGAGAACGATATGGAGTAAAGATTCTAACCAACATGTCTGCCCCGAGAGAACAATATGGAGTAAAGATTCTAAACAACATGTACGCCCCCTGAGAGAGCTATATGGGGTAAAGATTCTAACCAACATGTCTGCCCCCTGTGAGAACGATATGGAGTAAAGATTCTAACCAACATGTCTGCCCCCTGAGAGAACAATATGGAGTAAAGATTCTAAACAACATGTACGCCCCCTGAGAGAACGATATGGAGTAAAGATTCTAACCAACATGTCTGCCCCCTGAGAGAACGATATGGAGTAAAGATTCTAACCAACATGTCTGCCCCCTGAGAGAACGATATGGAGTAAAGATTCTAACCAACATGTCTGCCCCCTGAGAGAACTATAGGGAGTAAAGATTCTAACCAACATGTCTGCCCCCTCAGAGAACTGTATGGAGTAAAGATTCTAACCAACATGTCTGCCCCCTGAGAGAACAATATGGAGTAAAGATTCTAACCAACATGTCTGCCCCCTGAGAGAACAATATGGAGTAAAGATTCTAACCAACATGTCTGCCCCCTGAGAGAACGATATGGAGTAAAGATTCTAACCAACATGTCTGCCCCCTGAGAGAACGATATGGAGTAAAGATTCTAACCAACATGTCTGCCCCCTGAGAGAACGATATGGAGTAAAGATTCTAACCAACATGTCTGCCCCCTGAGAGAACGATATGGAGTAAAGATTCTAACCAACATGTCTGCCCCCTGAGAGAACAATATGGAGTAAAGATTCTAACCAACATGTCTGCCCCCTGAGAGAACGATATGGAGTAAAGATTCTAACCAACATGTCTGCCCCCTGAGAGAACGATATGGAATAAAGATTCTAACCAACATGTCTGCCCCCCTGAGAGAGCTATATGGAGTAAAGATTCTAACCAACATGTCTGCCCCCTGTGAGAACGATATGGAGTAAAGATTCTAACCAACATGTCTGCCCCGAGAGAACAATATGGAGTAAAGATTCTAAACAACATGTACGCCCCCTGAGAGAGCTATATGGGGTAAAGATTCTAACCAACATGTCTGCCCCCTGAGAGAACTATATGGGGTAAAGATTCTAACCAACATGTCTGCCCCCTGAGAGAACTATATGGGGTAAAGATTCTAACCAACATGTCTGCCCCCTGAAAGAGCTATATGGAGTAAAGATTCTAAACAACATGTCTGCCCCCTGAGAGAGCTATATGGAGTAAAGATTCTAACCAACATGTCTGCCCCATGAGAGAACTATATGGGGTAAAGATTCTAACCAACATGTCTGCCCCCTGAAAGAGCTATATGGAGTAAAGATTCTAAACAACATGTCTGCCCCCTGAGAGAGCTATATGGAGTAAAGAAGGGTCAATAAGGAACTTAATTTTTACTTTTTCATTAAATAAATTTCTTTATAAATCATTTACACTGGATACAATCGTTCAATTAAGTTTATTTTTTTTGCTACATTTGTCCTTTAAAGGATGTTTTTCTTTTAATCTCCACATATTCCTGCCATGAGTAGAACATTGTGATGACCTTTCTTGATGTTTGATGTGCATATTGCGATGCACGGTGAGGGTATTGGGAGTTGAGATCCCCTGCTCTTGGTATAGGAGATTCCACTGATCTGCTGGAGTGAATGGGTCAGTGCAGTAGGAGCAGACGTTGTGTAATATCTCTGTGAGGACTCAAGGCTGCTGTCGCAAGTGATCATCCAGACTGAACTGGTTCCAGTTTATCTCCCAGTGTACTTTGTACGCGGTTACTGGGAAGACGTCCTGTACAAGACCACGTGGAAACCAGTTATAAATAGAGCAGCCACACGCACAACTAGCCTGGTCTCAAGAGCTTATAATCTACATATAGCTCCAGCTGGACGGTTATTATTTCTCATAGTGGTAAAGTGATTCCCTGCAGCAGTTACAGTATATATAGAATATCACCTCCTCCCTCCTAGAAACCAGCCGTGTGTGAGGAATGCCAATAACAAGCTCTAGTTCTCAGTAAGAGACGGCTTGCTGTGGATCACAGGCCGAGTCCCCTTTAAGACACAGCATGTCATAGAGAGAGGCCAGCTCATCGCTTACACTTGTCACACTACAAGTCCCATGATCCCCTGAATAATGACCGTCGTCACAGACAATGGAATGATATTTTAAAGGGTCCTCTATCATGCCGTCTCTTATTGAGGTACAGAGCTTGCTAAGACAGCATAACGCGGGTCGCAGGTTGATACCCCTTTAAAGATGGGCAGTGGCCATTATTAGAGGGCAGAGGATCATGGGACTTGTAGTGTGACAGCAGTAAGTGATGAGCTGGCCCCTCTCAATGACTATTATAGAGTGAGAGATAATAAAGATGGACAGTGGCCTTTATTAGAGTGCAGAAGATCATGGGACTTGTAGTGTGACACCAGTAAGTGATGAGCTGGCCCCTCTCAATGACTATTATAGAGTGAGAGATAATAAAGATGGACAGTGGCCATTATTAGAGGGCAGAGGATCATGGGACTTGTAGTGTGACACCAGTAAGTGATGACCTGGCCCCTCTCAATGACTATTATAGAGTGAGAGATAATAAAGATGGACAGTGGCCATTATTGGAGTGCAGAGGATCATGGGACTTGTAGTGTGACACCAGTAAGTGATGAGCTGGCCCCTCTCAATGACTATTATAGAGTGAGAGATAATAAAGATGGACAGTGGCCATTATTGGAGTGCAGAGAATCATGGGACTTGTAGTGTGACACCAGTAAGTGATGATCTGGCCCCTCTCAATGACTATTATAGAGTGAGAGATAATAAAGATGGACAGTGGCCATTATTGGAGTGCAGAGAATCATGGGACTTGTAGTGTGACACCAGTAAGTGATGAGCTGGCCCCTCTCAATGACTATTATAGAGTGAGAGATAATAAAGATGGACAGTGGCCATTATTGGAGTGCAGAGAATCATGGGACCTGTAGTGTGACAGCAGTAAGTGATGAGCTGGCCCCTCTCAATGACTATTATAGAGTGGGAGATAATAAAGATGGGTAGTGACCATTATTAGAGGGCAGAGGATCATGGGATGTGTAGACTGTCACCTGTTATGTTATGGGGTCACTGTGTCCTAGCACTAGACACAGAAAAAACATTCACCTGTCCTTAGGGGGGCTTCACTTACTAAGTTAACCTGTCTGTGACAGCCGCAGCCCTACCCGACGGTCAGAGGATGACATTTTACACGTGTGCCTCTATATTAGAAGTACACGGGAAAATAATAAGGTTCACTGCTCTCAGCCGGTTCTGGGAAACAATAGAAGGAGAAAACATGTTGACGATACTGTAGAGAGATCTCCCCAGCGCTCAGGACAGAGCTGGAAGACTGCTGCTGCCTCTCACGCCAGACACATGTTTACTGCATTCCTGAACACAGAGAGACTGCCCAGGGCCAGTACAGCCCCAGACATGGGTACACCTGATACACACAGCAATACAGCCCCCGACACTGCTAGTACAGCCCCAGACACACAGCAATACAGACCCCAACACTGCTAGTGCTGCCCCAGATATGGGTACACCTGATACACACAGCAATACAGACCCCGACACTGCTAGTACAGCCCCAGACACACAGCAATACAGACCCCAACACTGCCAGTACAGCCCCAGACATGGGTACACCTGATACACACAGCAATACAGCCCCCGACACTGCTAGTACAGCCCCAGACACACAGCAATACAGACCCCAACACTGCTAGTGCTGCCCCAGATATGGGTACACCTGATACACACAGCAATACAGCCCCCGACACTGCTAGTACAGCCCCAGACACACAGCAATACAGACCCCAACACTGCTAGTGCTGCCCCAGATATGGGTACACCTGATACACACAGCAATACAGACCCCGACACTGCTAGTACAGCCCCAGACACACAGCAATACAGACCCCAACACTGCCAGTACAGCCCCAGACATGGGTACACCTGATACACACAGCAATACAGCCCCCGACACTGCTAGTACAGCCCCAGACACACAGCAATACAGACCCCAACACTGCCAGTACAGCCCCAGACATGGGTACACCTGATACACACAGCAATACAGACCCCGACACTGCTAGTACAGCCCCAGACACACAGCAATACAGACCCCGACACCGCTAGTGCTGCCTCAGATATGGGTACACCTGATACACACGGCAATACAGACCCTGACACTGCTAGTGCTGCCCCAGACATGGGTACACCTGATACACACGGCAATACAGACCCCGACACCGCTAGTGCTGCCCCAGATATGGGTACACCTGATACACACGGCAATACAGACCCTGACACTGCTAGTGCTGCCCCAGACATGGGTACACCTGATACACACGGCAATACAGACCCCGACACTGCTAGTGCTGCCCCAGATATGGGTACACCTGATACACACAGCAACACAGACCCCGACACTGCTAGTACAGCCCCAGACACACAGCAATACAGACCCCGACACTGCTAGTGCTGCCCCAGATATGGGTACACCTGATACACACAGCAATACAGACCCCGACACCGCTAGTGCTGCCCCAGATATGGGTACACCTGATACACACAGCAATACAGCCCCCGACACTGCTAGTACAGCCCCAGACACACAGCAATACAGACCCCAACACTGCTAGTGCTGCCCCAGATATGGGTACACCTGATACACACGGCAATACAGACCCCGACACTGCTAGTACAGCCCCAGACACACAGCAATACAGACCCCGACACTGCTAGTGCTGCCCCAGATATGGGTACACCTGATACACACAGCAATACAGACCCCGACACTGCTAGTACAGCCCCAGACACACAGCAATACAGACCCCAACACTGCTAGTGCTGCCCCAGATATGGGTACACCTGATACACACGGCAATACAGACCCCGACACCGCTAGTGCTGCCCCAGATATGGGTACACCTGATACACACGGCAATACAGACCCTGACACTGCTAGTACTGCCCCAGACACACAGCAATACAGACCCCAACACTGCTAGTGCTGCCCCAGATATGGGTACACCTGATACACACGGCAATACAGACCCCGACACTGCTAGTACTGCCCCAGACACACAGCAATACAGACCCCGACACTGCTAGTGCTGCCCCAGATATGGGTACACCTGATACACACAGCAATACAGACCCCGACACTGCTAGTACAGCCCCAGACACACAGCAATACAGACCCCAACACTGCTAGTGCTGCCCCAGATATGGGTACACCTGATACACACGGCAATACAGACCCCAACACCGCTAGTGCTGCCCCAGATATGGGTACACCTGATACACACGGCAATACAGACCCTGACACTGCTAGTACTGCCCCAGACACACAGCAATACAGACCCCAACACTGCTAGTGCTGCCCCAGATATGGGTACACCTGATACACACGGCAATACAGACCCCGACACCGCTAGTGCTGCCCCAGATATGGGTACACCTGATACACACGGCAATACAGACCCCGACACCGCTAGTGCTGCCCCAGATATGGGTACACCTGATACACACAGCAATACAGACCCCGACACCGCTAGTGCTGCCCCAGATATGGGTACACCTGATACACACAGCAATACAGACCCCGACACCGCTAGTGCTGCCCCAGATATGGGTACACCTGATACACACAGCAATACAGACCCCGACACCGCTAGTGCTGCCCCAGATATGGGTACACCTGATACACACGGCAATACAGACCCCGACACCGCTAGTGCTGCCCCAGATATGGGTACACCTGATACACACAGCAATACAGACCCCGACACCGCTAGTGCTGCCCCAGACACACAGCAATACAGACCCCAACACTGCTAGTACAGCCCCCGACACTGCTAGTGCTGCCCCAGATATGGGTACACCTGATACACACGGCAATACAGACCCCGACACCGCTAGTGCTGCCCCAGACATGGGTACACCTGATACACACGGCAATACAGACCCTGCTAGTACTGCCCCAGACACACAGCAATACAGACCCCGACACTGCTAGTGCTGCCCCAGACATGGGTACACCTGATACACACGGCAATACAGACCCCGACACTGCTAGTGCTGCCCCAGACATGGGTACACCTGATACACACAGCAATACAGACCCCGACACCGCTAGTGCTGCCCCAGACACACAGCAATACAGACCCCGACACTGCTAGTACTGCCCCAGACATGGGTACACCTGATACACACGGCAATACAGACCCCGACACTGCTAGTGCTGCCCCAGACATGGGTACACCTGATACACACGGCAATACAGACCCCGACACTGCTAGTGCTGCCCCAGACACACAGCAATACAGACCCCAACACTGCTAGTGCTGCCCCAGGCACACAGCAATACAGACCCCAACACTGCTAGTACTGCCCCAGACATGGGTACACCTGATACACACGGCAATACAGACCCCGACACGGCTAGTGCTGCCCCAGACACACAGCAATACAGACCCCAACACTGCTAGTACTGCCCCAGACATGGGTACACCTGATACACACGGCAATACAGACCCCCGACACTGCTAGTGCTGCCCCAGACATGGGTACACCTGATACACACGGCAATACAGACCCCGACACTGCTAGTGTTGCACCAGACATGGGTACACCTGATACACACGGCAATACAGACCCCGACACTGCTAGTGCTGCCCCAGACACACGGCAATACAGACCCCGACACTGCTAGTGCTGCCCCAGACACACAGCAATACAGACCCCAACACTGCTAGTGCTGCCCCAGACACACAGCAATACAGACCCCGACACCGCTAGTGCTGCCCCAGACACACAGCAATACAGACCCCGACACCGCTAGTGCTGCCCCAGACACACAGCAATACAGACCCCGACACTGCTAGTGCTGCCCCAGACACACGGCAATACAGACCCCGACACTGCTAGTGCTGCCCCAGACACACAGCAATACAGACCCCAACACTGCTAGTGCTGCCCCAGACACACAGCAATACAGACCCCGACACCGCTAGTGCTGCCCCAGACACACAGCAATACAGACCCCGACACCGCTAGTGCTGCCCCAGACACACAGCAATACAGACCCCGACACCGCTAGTGCTGCCCTAGACACACAGCAATACAGACCCCAACACTGCTAGTGCTGCCCCAGACACACAGCAATACAGACCCCGACACTGCTAGTACTGCCCCAGACACACAGCAATACAGACCCCAACACTGCTAGTACTGCCCCAGACACACAGCAATACAGAACCCAACACTGCTAGTACTGCCCCAGACACAAAGCAATACAGACCACAACACTGCTAGTGCTGCCCCAGACACACACGGCAATACAGACCCCAACACTGCTAGTACTGCCCCAGACACACAGCAATACAGACCCCAACACTGCTAGTACTGCCCCAGACACACAGCAATACAGACCCCAACACTGCTAGTGCTGCCCCAGACACACAGCAATACAGACCCCAAAACTGCTAGTGCTGCCCCAGACACACAGCAATACAGACCCCAACACTGCTAGTGCTGCCCCAGACATGGGTACACCTGATACACACAGCAATACAGATCCCGACACTGCTAGTGCTGCCCCAGACATGGGTACACCTGATACACACAGCAATACAGACCCCAACACTGCTAGTGCTGCCCCAGACACACAGCCATACAGACCCCAACACTGCTAGTACTGGCCCAGACACACACGGCAATACAGACCCCGACACTGCTAGTGCTGCCCCAGACACACACGGAAATACAGACCCAGACACTGCTAGTGCTGCCCCAGACACACAGCTATACAGACCCCAACACTGCTAGTGCTGCCCCAGACATGGGTACACCTGAGACACACAGCAATACAGACCCCGACACTGCTAGTACTGCCCCAGACACACAGCAATACAGATCCTAACACTGCTAGTACTGCCCCAGACATGGGTACACTTGATACACACAGCAATACAGACACAGACACTGCTAGTGCTGCCCCAGACACACAGCAATACAGACCCCAACACTGCTAGTACTGCCCCAGACACACAGCAATACAGACCCCAACACTGCTAGTACTGCCCCAGACACACAGCAATACAGACCCCAACACTGCTAGTACTGCCCCAGACACACAGCAATACAGACCCCAACACTGCTAGTGCTGCCCCAGACATGGGTACACCTGATACACGGCAATACAGACCCCAACACTGCTAGTACTGCCCCAGACATGGGTACACCTGATACACACAGCAATACAGACCCCCAACACTGCTAGTACTGCACCAGACATGGGTACACCTGATACACACAGCAATACAGACCCCCAACACTGCTAGTACTGCACCAGACATGGGTACACCTGATACACACAGCAATACAGACCCCCAACACTGCTAGTACTGCACCAGACATGGGTACACCTGATACACACAGCAATACAGACCCCCAACACTGCTAGTACTGCACCAGACATGGGTACACCTGATACACACAGCAATACAGACCCCCAACACTGCTAGTACTGCACCAGACATGGGTACACCTGATACACACAGCAATACAGACCCCCAACACTGCTAGTACTGCACCAGACATGGGTACACCTGATACACGGCAATACAGACCCTAACACTGCTATTAATCTCAGAGCATGCCAGCCCTGTCACACAAGTTTATTAAACATTGCATACACTGTGAATGTAGAGAATACAAAATGATGAAAAAGTATCATTCCCATTGACCATTAGTTCATTTGCATATCAGGCCACAGGTGATGTCATAAGCAGGAGACTCCACATGTAAAACACATGTCTTCTCTTATTGTGGGCATTTGCTGGAAATCTGAACACAATGTATAGATCATTTTACAGAATTTGTATTATTCTCCATTGTGCTACATGAAGACCCTTTAATATTTCTCCTTTTACTGATTACGTTCATTAGTGGGGGTCTCCCCATCCCCCCTGTATCTCTGCATCGCACCTCTGGAAGTCACTTAAACATAAAGAGAAACCTATGGATTCCATGTGTCTGTGTTGTCTCCTGCTTATGACATCACCTGTGGCACCTGTGTTCATTTGCATATCTACCCCAGGTGATGTCATAAGCAGGAGACTCCACAGACACATTTACCGTATATACTAGAGTATAAGCCGACCCGAATATAAGCCGAGGCACCTAATTTTACCACAAAGAACTGGGAAAAAATATTGACGCGAGTATAAGCCTAGGGTGGGAAATGAGGCAGCTACTGGTAAATATTGCCCCCAATATGCCATTTAATATGCCAGGATATTGCCCCCAATATGCCAGGATATTGCCCCCAATATGCCAGGATATTGCCCCCAATATGCCAGGATATTGCCCCAATATGCCAGGATATTGCCCCCAATATGCCAGGATATTGCCCCCAATATGCCAGGATATTTCCCCCAATATGCCAGGATATTGCCCCCAATATGCCAGGATATTGCCCCCAATATGCCAGGATATTGCCCCCAATATGCCAGGATATTGCCCCCAATATGCCAGGATATTGCCCCCAATATGCCAGGATATTGCCCCCAATATGCCAGGATATTGCCCCCAATATGCCAGGATATTTCCCCCAATATGCCAGGATATTGCCCCCAATATGCCAGGATATTGCCCCCAATATGCCAGGATATTGCCCCCAATATGCCAGGATATTGCTCCCAATATGCCAGGATATTGCTCCCAATATGCCAGGATATTGCTCCCAATACGCCAGGATATTGCTCCCAATATGCCAAGATATTGCCCCCAATATGCCAAGATATTGCCCCAATATGCCAGGATATTTCCCCCAATATGCCAGGATATTTCCCCCAATATGCCAGGATATTTCCCCCAATATGCCAGGATATTTCCCCCAATATGCCAGGATATTGCCCCCAATATGCCAAGATATTGCCCCCAATATGCCAGGATATTGCCCCCAATATGCCAGGATATTGCCCCCAATATGCCAGGATATTGCCCCAATATGCCAGGATATTTCCCCCAATATGCCAGGATATTGCCCCCAATATGCCAGGATATTGCCCCTTAGTATGCTCGTTATGCCACCCTCCTCCCCCAGACCCCACAATAAAGTTTGTTTAAAAAAAACACACTTTATTGACCGCGCGGCTGGAGGGGAGCTCACAACGCTTCCCTCACAGCCACGCACCTTCAGAGCACCGGAGGACAGAGCAGGAACGAGGTAAGTTTTAGATTTATTTTTTTTTCGACTCGAGTATAAGCCGAGGGGGGCATTTTTCAGCACAAAAATTGTCTCTTATTTTCTGTATTTGCTGCTGACACAATGTATTCTCTGCGGTCACAGTAATGATTAGATGGCCCTGGGAATCGTCCAGACATACAGATAACGGAGCAGGATGTAATCATGGATCACAATGATTCACACTGCACATCTAATATCTATACTATATACAGTGCTGCTGGTTCTACCACTTTAATAGCTTAATCACTGGCCGTAATATCTCCAGATATAACCTCACTCATTACTAATAATAATCTTTTTACAAGTCCTGGATTTGACTGATTTCAAACGACAAACATTTGACCCCTTCATGGATCTGGCCTGTGTCTAATGATTTTATAGCCCCCCTAACCAGGGAGTGGAGGGATCAGAGATGCTCTGACCGATCTGAATGTATCTGTTGGATCTCTGTAGATCTGCTGAGATCATTCTTTAATACACTGGCTTTTTGTAATTAGGAATTTGGTTTTAGCCTCGTTAATGCCTGAGGAAGGGAGCTAGCAGCTTGGTCTTGAAAGCTTGCAGTCAAACTCCCAGTCAGCCAATAAATGGGATCATTTGAACCCTACTTGATTCCTGTTTTTCCATGGCTAACACGGTACTGCACCTTTAACTATATGTTACCCTCCTGATGAACACGATGTTGGGGAGTTTGGTGCCACCTAGTGGAGAGACCTATAACATCACAGACATCCCCTGTATGGTCTTATTATTTAATATTATTATTATTATTAATATTAAGTCTCGTTTTTCACAAGCCGCTGATACCATGTAGCAGAGTTAATAAATAAACCCAATAGGTTTCCAGCATAGAATGTGTATTAGCCAGTGATATTGCTCTGTTGCAGTGCTGTACCAGTCATGGTCACAGAGTGAAGACAGCACTCATCTGGTCTGATGTGTTGGCACTGCAAAGGTGTTTGGAGGGCTGGCACCGGCAGGCTGTTTGGGGGGCAAAGCCGGCACCACCAAGGTGTTTGGAGGTAGCAAAGCTGGCACCCGGCAGGCTGTTTGGGGGCAAAGCCGGCAGCGATGGGCTGTTTGGGGGCAAAGCTGGCACTGACAGGCTGTTTGGGGAGCAAAGCCGGAACCGATAGGCTGTTTGGGGGGGGGGGGGGGGGAAAGACTGCACCGGCAAGCTGTTTGGGGGGCAAAGCTGGCAGCGGTAGGCTGTTTGGTGGGCAAACCTGTCTCCAACAGGCTGTTTGGGGGGCAAAGCAGGCACGCCAAGCTGTTTGGGAGGCAAAGCAGGCACCGACAGGCTGTTTGGGAGGGAAAGCTGGCAACGATAGGCTGGGAGAAGCGGGGAGAAGGAGTCAAGTTAAACAGAACGAATACTTTGCAGGTAAATTAAATTGAAGCAGCACTGAGCTTACACTGTGTCGGCTACACTGCTACCAATTTACACATTGTAACGAGACGCCATATACAAACCATTCCTACCTTCTGGGACACACTCAGCAGCCTCATAGACGCCTCCAAATGCTGGGGAGGAAGGAAGAAATTTGGAACAAGGACGGGTTTGGATCTGCGCAGGAGACGGTTAAGAAATTAAACCATATATTGTGTTCTATTTAGTGGTTTTCTGGGTTACACTCCCCTCTATCCAGTCTACACACACACATCATATTTGCTCAAATATAAGACAACACTGTTTAATTACGACCACTCAAACGTTAAAATGTTTATGTTAAAAAAAGCCTAAATATAAGGGGGTCACACAGCGTACAGGCTGCCTGCAAAGAGGATCCCCAGGACCCCTGCAGATCTGCGGGGGCGGGGCCTGGATCCTAGTCCTATACTCAGACCTCTTTTCAGGCAAGATAAACTTCACCTTGTCTTATATATTTTTTGAGCAAATTCTGCCACCTTCCTGTGCAAAGTAAATAAAAAGATTAGAGACAGAAATATGTGGCCTTGTCTCTGAAAAGGATACAGCAGGTCCGTGGACGGGAAATCAGGCAGTTCCGTGGCACTCTCGTCAGATGGACTGTGGCTCCGTTGTGTAGATTCTGGTGGATGATTTGATCGTGAGTTGTCAGTAGATAGAGCAGGATCAGACCTCATCGTGCAGCTCATGCCAACTGACTGGGTCTTCTCAGAGTCGCTCCTCCCAGACGATGAGTCCGAGGAGTCTGTCCGGAGCACTGGTCCAGCTATCTCATGAACTAGAGTCCTTTCCAACTCTTCTGATGATTCTTTATGTGCTTCATCCATCCCTGCAGCCATGTTATCTGGTCTTATAAAATGTCTCAAGTATTTATCTGAGGTCTCAGATCCCCCCGATTCCTCTGTGGGGTAAAAAGGTGACGAAAGTTCATCTTCCTCTCTCTGGTCCTCACTGGATAAAACCCCAGGTTCCTGGTCTTCGCTGGGTCCGTTCACAGGATGATGCCCAGACTCAGGATCTGATAATATGCTGGACCAGGGGCTTGTTCTATCCGTCATGGCTGTAACTTCATTCAACATTCTTGGTTCAATCACATCTTCTTCATAGTCGTCTTCATCGCTGACACTCTGATTATCCGCTTCCTCTGCACGGTCAAACTCTCCCAGTAAACTTAAGTCTTCTTCTCTTACTTCATCCCTCCTGAACAGATCAAGTACATCGTGTCCAGGAGCTGGTGAGGCTGTGGGAGATAATGGTGGAGAGGCCACTGTACGGGGCTCACTCAATCGTTGCTGTTCTTGACCTGTGGTTCTCACACCTTCATCCTGATAGTAATGGAGATTTGGTGCGTCTCTCCCATCTTGAGGCTGGGTATTCAGACTCTCATCAGGAAGGATGGCCGGTGTAGCTTCTGGTGACAGGGGCTCACTCTGCCGTGACTGTTTGTGACCTGTAGAGCTGACATCCTGATAGTAATGGAGATTTGGTGCGTCTCTCCCATCTTGACACTGGGTATTCAGACTCTCATCAGGCAGGCTGGACGTTGCCGGGGTAGATTTGGGTAAATGCTGGAGACCTAACGACAGTAACATGTTTTGTTTCAGGTAAAAAGATCATATAACAATTACAAAGTAAAGGGATATAATGGGCTCGGGGAATGAAAAAACAGCACATAAAAAGTCATTAGAAATTTTTCATTTTAAATTATTCTGCACGACTGGAGCCAGGAGATAAACACCTCAGTTTATTTTTCCTTTTATATGCAATTAATTCAGTCATATCATAACAAAACAAAGCAGTGGCATATGATTTATATATGTGTTTGTTTTAAATGACCAGGTTATCTAGTTGGATCTTATGTTAGTGGTAGCATCCCTTTAAACAAAAACTAAGCTTAAACTGTTCATTTTCCTTGTACAGAGTAAACCAGACATGCATCTTTCCAGATACGTGTGTTTACCCTCGGCTCTGCCTCAGAGCTGAGGCAGAGTCAAACAGGAAGTTGTTTAGTGCGGACACTGTCCTTGTGCGCACAGCCAATCAGAGCGGGGGATTGTCTCTCTGTCAGGTCTGGGGGTCTTGTTAAGGTCCCCTCAATTGATCCCTTTGAAAACAAAGGTCTCTCACTGCTGTCAGCAACAACCCTGATGCTAGAGAAGCATCATGGCTGCTCATCGGAGGATGAGCTGTACCTTAAGGTTCATGGCTGTTTATCCTCATACCTGGGCCAGGTATATTATATTAGAAGCACAAGTGAAAAAACAATAATAAAGGTTAGTGGCTCTTTAAATTCAGGGCAGTGGGCAGGGTGCATCACATCATACGTATCAGCAATATAACCATTTAAAATGCTTGGCAAACCCCCACGTGTCCTGCTGGTATCAGAGCCGTTCCCTCTGTACTCGCCAAATTAAGGTTTAGTCTGCACTGGCCAGCGTTGTCTGATCATTCACTATATATTCCTTATATATATATATATATATATATATATATTCCTTAAAGGACAAACCGTGTTTAACTGAGAGATGGCATCAGGTGCAGGCATTTTATTTAGAAATGATTTCATGAAAGAATAAGGATAACGATCATTACTGAGCCATCTCGGATTATATCGTTCTATCAGGGGGCGGACATGTTGTTTAGAATAGTTGCTCTGTATAGCTTTATCAGGGGGCCCCCTGATAAAGCTATACAGAGCAATGATTCTAAACAACATGTCCGCCCCCTGATAGAGCTATACAGAGCAAAGATTCTAAACAACATGTCCACCCCCCTGATAGAGCTATACAGAGCAAAGATTCTAAACAACATGTCCGCCCCCTGATAGAGCTATACAGAGCAAAGATTCTAAACAACATGTCCTCCCCCTGATAGAGCTATACAGAGCAAAGATTGTAAACAACATCTCCGCCCCCCCAATAGAGCTATACAGAGCAAAGATACTAAACAACATGTCCTCCCCCTGATAGAGCTATGCAGAGCAAAGATTCTAAACCAGGGCTTGACAAATGTAATTTGATTCTAGGAGCCAGCAATTTTTTTTAGGAGCCAGACAATCAAGCAACATACCCACTTCACATAGACACCCCCCACCCCCACCCACTTCACATATACTTCCCTCTTTGTAAAGTAGACCCTTCCATTTTTTGCCGACGGTTAAAGGGATTGGAATACCCATTCAGGGAAGGCTTTGTCCCTTCTCTCCGTACCTGTAATGAGGTTACTGACTTGGGAGACCAGCAGGCTGGATTTTTTCAGTAGAAGCTGGGTGTCTGGATCGTTCTGGTCAGGGGCAGATGTAGGGGGGATGTCCTGGATGCCCCTGCTCTGCTGTGACAAGCTTTCTTGGGTGTCTGCGTTCGATAGAGACCTGTAGAGCTTCTGGTTAAAATATTTCTGGATATCGTCCAGCTCACCCAGGTTTTTCCTGCAGCAAACAGTAAATGAGACATAGAAACATAGACTGTGTCACCGGCAGATAAGAACCATTCGGTCCGTCTAGTCTGCACAATATTCTAAATTCCTCGCACCCGAGGCAAAGCTCCTGGACCCGATCGGTGGATGCTCACACACTGACTTTGCCTCTAATTCACTCTCTGGGCTTCACGTTCTTATAGTGAAGCACAGAGAGTGACCTGTAAAGTTCCTTCCACTTTATGGCCCTCATTTAGTTTTTTTTTTTTATACAATTTTTTTATTTTTGCAATTGATAAAGATTTTTTTTTTATAAATAAAGGTAATTTTAATATATTTATTTAATAAAATTTAACCCCTGCATGCCTGTTGGGTGATTTTTATGGATCTGACATCGCACTCTTCAGAGTTTTTTTTTTTAGAGGGGTTTGGGAACCAATATTTTTCTTTATTAGTTTGTTAATTAGGGGGGATAAGTGGGTTAGTGTTGCACTAGTTGTGTAGCTTATTATTGAGAAAATAATGGGGAAAAACTTTTTTTCCCCAAAATTTCCTCTTTTATATGTATTTTTTTAATACTAAAATGTAAATCATTTTTATGAGTAGGGTATCAAAAGAAAGCTCTAACTGTCCTTTAAAAAACAACATATAACTTGTATGTTTGCGTTAAATGAGAGGAAAATTATGTTTCAAAAACCGCATATTAAAAATTAAAAAAAAAGGCTCTGGTCCTTGGCCTAGGAAAATCCCTGGTCCATAAAGGGTTAATGAAGTACGCCTTCAGACACATCGAAATCATCCCTAACCAGAGGGTCTACGCAATAGAGAGAGAATCGCAGGGAATTTCAAACTTAAGGCCAAAGTAGCCGAGTTGGAAAACTCCCCCCACCCCCTTTAGCTGCATTAGAGAATTTTTCCAACTCTGCTACAATGGATTAAAGTATGAAAATCCCGTCTCCATTCCCTCTTTGTTGAGTAGACCCTTGTGTGTTTTTTTTCCCCCCTCCTGGTATTTGATGACGTGGATATATATCGGACTCAGACACACACAGGTGTTACCCTCACCTGAGAGAGGACAGCAGTGAGGTGCGTGAGGACTGGGTGAGTAAATCCAGAGGCTCGGCGCTGTGGGTGTGGCGTTCCGTCTGCTGTAAGGACTGGTGGAAGCGCCGCACATTATTCAGGTGTTCCTCGTGACGCAGGGGCGGAGGTTTCCAATCATCAGCCCTTGTAACAAAGAGATTCGGGTTGAAATAACTGCTAGCAGGGAGCGGGCCCCACTGCGGTCACTGACAAAAGCTTTGGGAATTTACCAGACAAAACAGTATTACCTCTGAGTAATCCAACCGCCGTCAGAGGATCAAACATATCAACACATCAAGGGGAGAAACGGGACAGACCTCACATCCCAGCGGTGTAAACATCATGTTATATCACTACATAGCCGATGTTTGCTCTATAGAAACTTCTAGACTAGACTTAGAGCAAAGTCTCGGATGATGGGAAACTACACAGCCGGGTAAATCAAGACAGACTATAGAAACATAGAATGTGTCCGCGGCAGATAAGAAGCATTCACACCAAAATCTGAATCCTTACATTAGTCCCTGGCCTTATCTTATATCTAGGATAGCCTTATACCTATCCCATGCATGCTTAAACTCCTTCACTGTATTAACCTCTACCACTTCTACTGGAAGACTATTCCATACATCCACTACCCTCCCAGTAAAGTAATACTTTCATTAGTCCCTGGCCTTATCTTATATCTAGGATAGCCTTATACCTATCCCATGCATGCTTAAACTCCTTCACTGTATTAACCTCTAACACTTCTACTGGAAGACTATTCCATACATCCACTACACTCTCAGTAATGTAATACTTTCATTAGTCCCCGGCCTTATCTTATATCTAGGATAGCCTTATACCTATCCCATGCATGCTTAAACTCCTTCACTGTATTAACCTCTACCACTTCTACTGGAAGACTATTCCATACATCCACTACCCTCTCAGTAATGTAATACTTTCATTAGTCCCCGGCCTTATCTTATATCTAGGATAGCCTTATACCTATCCCATGCATGCTTAAACTCCTTCACTGTATTAACCTCTACCACTTCTACTGGAAGACTATTCCATGCATCCACTACCCTCTCAGTAAAGTAATACTTTCATTAGTCCCTGGCCTTATCTTATATCTAGGATAGCCTTATACCTATCCCATGCATGCTTAAACTCCTTCACTGTATTAACCTCTACCACTTCTACTGGAAGGCTATTCCATGCATCCACTACCCACTCAGTAAAGTAATACTTTCATTAGTCCCTGGCCTTATCTTATATCTAGGATAGCCTTATACCTATCCCATGCATGCTTAAACTCCTTCACTGTATTAACCTCTACCACTTCTACTGGAAGACTATTCCATGCATCCACTACCCTCTCAGTAAAGTAATACTTTCATTAGTCCCTGGCCTTATCTTATATCTAGGATAGCCTTATACCTATCCCATGCATGCTTACAATAATTTATTACCCAGTGAGAATACAATCAGAGTTTGATCGAGGCTTCTTATCATAGGCGGACAGACAAATACCGGAGGATCCAGCACTCTGTCCCAGCCGACCATATCCACAAACAGGAAAAAGCTGAACCCAAACTCTGCGGAGCGAATGTATTGATCCTGCCTTAAAATCAGGAGCAGACATCAAAACAGACGTCCACCAAGGACAGACGGAGGCTCTACAAGTAGTGGAGTGAAACACCGGACGCGTTTCGGGTTGGCCCCTGTGCATCACACATCTAGTATCTCAGTCTGGAAAGAGTTAATTGATGGGATGCTATGGAGACACAGACAGTCTGGTTCGAGGATTGAAGCGTGGTAAAGCACAGCCTTTCCCTTCAGTGTCATGGCTTTTGACGATTGTTTGTTGCACACATTGTGCTGCCACGTATTATCATACAATATGGCCTAATGAGGATTACAAACATGGGGACGTCTCACAGTGCTAAGCTACCTGCACGCAAGGCATTATGGGATGGAGCTGTCAGCCGCGGAGAGCGGGTAGTTACGCACATCCATTGCGGTGGCCATCTTGGAGGAGGTGGAAGTAATATTAGCCTGCATATTCCCCACCTAGTGTTGGATCAAGGCCTTGTCCACAGAGTGACCCGGGTAATACGGTATGAGTGTTTTACCTTCCAGACGCCTGTAATAATCCAGATAATTCCGCGGGGACACTGGCCGCCGGCACCTCGGCGTTGCTTAGGTTGTAGCTGGAGAAAGAGCCGCAGAAAGCTGGATTTGGCTGAAACAGAAACGATCTGGAAGCGGCCTGCAGTATGGAGGGGAACAATCCAACATTAGGAATATAAGTATATAACACAGCACTACACCGGCACTGTAATATACAGACATGTGCTTATATGAAAAAGATAATATATTATATCAAAAGGGACAAAAAGGGGTATATTGTGCATAGTAAATAGAAATATGTACCATGTAATAGCTGCCAGTCACATGATCCCAGGGGATTGTAGCTGACAGTCACATGATCCAAGGGGACGGTAGCTGGCAGTCACATGATCCCAGGGGACTGTAGCTGCCAGTCACATGATCCCAGGGGATTGTAGCTGACAGTCACATGATCCAAGGGGACGGTAGCTGGCAGTCACATGATCCCAGGGGACTGTAGCTGGCAGTCACATGATACCAGGGGATTGTAGCTGACAGTCACATGATCCCAGGGGATTGTAGCTGACAGTCACATGATCCCAGGGGACTGTAGCTGGCAGTCACATGATCCCAGGGGACTGTAGCTGGCAGTCACATGATACCAGGGGATTGTAGCTGACAGTCACATGATCCCAGGGGACTGTAGCTGGCAGTCACATGATCCCAGGGGACTGTAGCTGGCAGTCACATGATACCAGGGGATTGTAGCTGCCACTCACATGATCCCACTTTTGGGAACTCCGGTTGGCTGAGCTCAACCTGTGTATAAATATTCAGGGGGTCTGTCATCCTGAACATGTTGGGGCACAATGGCGGTTACATACAAGTTTTTACCCAGCCACATGATGCAATCAGACTACCCCCAGCAATGACACAACCACACATCTCCAATTCCATGTCGTTCCCCATAGAGACCTCAGCCTGAGTATTCTCGTCCCTCGCCCGTCTCTCCTCTTTAAGGTGTGCTATACTCTCCAGCGGGGTGATGGACACTTTGATTTGTCCTTGGCAATCGCCGGTGAAATCTCCGATATTGTACCAGCCGCAGACTGACTGGAAGCCAGAGAGGAGGGGGGACAGGTCCACCGAGGCGAATCCCAGGACTCTCTCCACATCTGCAACAAGAAACACGTTCCTGATCTTCAGGATCTTACCAGGTAAAGCATTACCACGATACAATGCAGCAGTATGGGTCCGTGGATGGTGCACCCAGCTCAAACCTACAGAGAGGGGTGGCTCCTATAGCCAAATAATGTTCAATGTGGAAGGAAATATTAAAGTGGTGCTACAGCTTTTAGTGAAGGCGTCATACTGGTCTGGTGAAGGCGTCATACTGGTCTGGTGAAGGCGTCATACTGGTCTGGTGAAGGCGTCATACTGGTCTGGTGAAGGCGTCGTACGGATCTAGTGAAGGTGTTATTTTTGATCTAGTGAAGGTGTTATTTTTGATCTAGTGAAGGTGTTATTTTTGATCTAGTGAAGGTGTTATTTTTGATCTAGTGAAGGTGTTATTTTTGATCTAGTGAAGGTGTTATTTTTGATCTAGTGAAGGTGTTATTTTTGATCTAGTGAAGGTGTTATTTTTGATCTAGTGAAGGTGTTATTTTTGTTCTAGTGCAGGTGTTATTTTTGATCTAGTGAAGGTGTTATTTTGATCTAGTGAAACATAGAATGTGTCGACAGATAAGAACCATTCGGTCCATCTAGTCTGCCGAATTTTTTTAAATACTTTTATTAGTCCCCTGTTCCCGGTCTTATAGCTAGGATAGCCTTGTGTCTATCCCATGCATGGTTAAAATTCTTGGCTGTGTTTACATCTACCACTTCTGCTGGAAGGCTATTCCATACATCCACTACCCTCTCAGTAAAGTAATACTTCCTGATATTACTTTTAAATCGTTGCCCCTCTAATTTAAGACTATGTCCTCTAGTTGTGGTAGTTTTTCTTCTTTTAAATATACTCTCTTCCTTTACTGTGTTGATTCCCTTTAAAGAAAGGTATTATTTTGATCTAGTGAAGGTGTTATTTTATTCTAATGAAGGTGTTATTTTGATCTAGTGAAGGTGTTATTTTGATCTAGTGAAGGTGTTATTTTGATCTAGTGAAGGTGATATTTTGATCTAGTGAAGGTGTTATTTTGATCTAGTGAAGGTGTTATTTTGATCTAGTGAAGGTGATATTTTGATCTAGTGAAGGTGTTATTTTGATCTAGTGAAGGTGTTATTTTGATCTAGTGAAGGTGTTATTTTGATCTAGTGAAGGTGATATTTTGATCTAGTGAAGGTGTTATTTTTGATCTAGTGAAGGTGTTATTTTTGATCTAGTGAAGGTGATATTTTGATCTAGTGAAGGTGATATTTTGATCTAGTGAAGGTGTTATTTTGATCTAGTGAAGGTGTTATTTTGATCTAGTGAAGGTGATATTTTGATCTAGTGAAGGTGTTATTTTGATCTAGTGAAGGTGATATTTTGATCTAGTGAAGGTGTTATTTTGATCTAGTGAAGGTGATATTTTGATCTAGTGAAGGTGATATTTTGATCTAGTGAAGGTGATATTTTGATCTAGTGAAGGTGTTATTTTATTCTAATGAAGGTGTTATTTTGATCTAGTGAAGGTGTTATTTTGATCTAGTGAAGGTGTTATTTTGATCTAGTGAAGGTGATATTTTGATCTAGTGAAGGTGTTATTTTGATCTAGTGAAGGTGTTATTTTGATCTAGTGAAGGTGTTATTTTGATCTAGTGAAGGTGTTATATTGATCTAGTGAAGGTGATATTTTGATCTAGTGAAGGTGATATTTTGATCTAGTGAAGGTGATATTTTGATCTAGTGAAGGTGTTATTTTGATCTAGTGAAGGTGATATTTTGATCTAGTGAAGGTGTTATTTTGATCTAGTGAAGGTGATATTTTGATCTAGTGAAGGTGTTATTTTGTTCTTCGCTGCTGGTGTAAATCAAGGCCTGTCACTAGCAGAGAATAAAAAGACTTTCCTTTAAAAAGTACACGCCAGTTTATCCTCATACTGGGGACAAGAAACTCATATAGAAACACAAGTGGAAAAAAACAAACCTGTTTAGTGAGTCTTTAAATACTGACCAAAAACAATTTTATTTTGTGTAAAGGCCGTTAAAGAATGAAACGCTGCAGGCGTATCTGCCGCCACGTGTGTCTATATTTGGGACAGACCGTATGCTCAGGGTGGGAGCTAAACATAACTTTAGAAGCACAGTCTGTAACATCCTGCTGAAACAGCTGAGCAGACACCAGGATTACACAGCTCACAGATACACACGGAAGTCACCACACAAGTAGCACAACTCCCATCATGCTTTGCTATCATATTATTGGGTGGGCAATATGATAGTTTCAAGAAGCTGTACAGTTAAATATTGACTTTCCCAAAACCATGTCATGAGGATTACCCAGCTCACACGCAGTCACGCTAAACATACACACATAGAGTGTGTCACCAGCAGATAACAACCATCCGGCCCGTCTAGTCTGCTTAATTATATGAATACTATCATTAGTCCCTGGCCTTATCTTATATCTAGGATAGCCTTATACCTATCCCACACATGCTTAAACTCCTTCACTGTATTAACCTCTACCACTTCTACTGGAAGGCTATTCCATACATCCACTACCCTCTCAGTAATGTAATACTTTCATTAGTCCCTGACCTTATCTTATATATAGGATAGCCTTATACCTATCCCACGCATGATTAAACTCCTTCACTGTATTAACCTCTACCACTTCTACTGGAAGACTATTCCCTGCATCCACTACCCTCTCAGTAAAGTAATACTTTCATTAGTCCCTGGCCTTATCTTAGATCTAGGATAGCCTTATACCTATCCCATGCATGCTTAAACTCCTTCACTGTATTAACCTCTACCACTTCTACTGGAAGACTATTCCATACATCCACTACCCTCTCAGTAAAGTAATACTTTCATTAGTCCCTGGCCTTATCTTATATCTAGGATAGCCTTATACCTTTCCCATGCATGCTTAAACTCCTTCACTGTATTAACCTCTACCACTTCTACTGGAAGACCATTCCATACATCCACTACCCTCTCAGTAAAGTAATACTTCCTGATATTACATCTAAGCCTTTTCCCCTCTAATATTAGACTGTGGGGGCTATTCACTAAAAGGTGTGTTGCACATTTTATGTCACAATTTTACCTACACATTGTGCAAGTCCAAACCTGGTGATTTTTCCCCACTAAGTGAACTCACCTGACTTGTCCCTGTACAAAGTATTGATAAATTGGTGAGATTAAATGTCCATCCGTTACTGTGTTGATTCCCTTTATGTATATAAATGTTTCTATCATATCCCCCCTGTTACGTCTTTCCTCCAAGCTATACATGTTAAGATGCTTTAACCTTTCCTGGTAAGTTTTATCCTTCAACCCATGAACCAGTTTAGTAGCCCTTCTCTGAACTCTCTCCAGAGTATCAATATCCTTCTGGAGATACGGTCTCCAGTACTGCGTACAATTCTCCAAGTGAGGTCTCACCAGTGCTCTGTACAATGGCATAAGCAGTTCCCTCTTCCTACTGCTAATACCTCTCCCTATGCAACCAAGTATTCTGCTAATATCTCTCCCTATGCAACCAAGCATTCTGCTAATACCTCTCCCTATGCAACCAAGCATTCTGCTAATACCTCTTCCTATGCAACCATACATTCTGCTAATACCTCTCCCTATACAACCAAGCATTCTGCTAATACCTCCCCCCTATACAGCCAAGCATTCTGCCAATACCTCTCCCCTATACAGCCAAGCATTCTGCTAATACCTCTCCCTATGCAACCAAACATTCTGCTGAAACCTCTCTGTACAGCCAAGCATTCTGCTAATACCTCTCCCTATGCAACCAAGCATTCTGCTAATACCTCTCCCTATGCAACCAAGCATTCTGCTAATACCTCTCCCTATGCAACCAAACATTCTGCTGAAACCTCTCTCTGTACAGCCAAGCATTCTGCTAATACCTCTCCCTATGCAACCAAGCATTCTGCCAATACCTCTCCCTATCCAACCAAGCATTCTGCTAATACCTCTACCTATCCAACCAAGCATTCTGCTAATACCTCTACCTATCCAACCAAGCATTCTGCTAGCATTTCCTGCTGCTCTATTGCATTGCCTACCTACCTTCAAGTCCTCTGAAATTATTACTCCTAAATCCCTTTCCTCAGATGTTGAGGTTAGGACTGTACCAAATAGTCTATATTCTGCTTTTGGGTTTTTACGCCCAAGGTGCATAATCTTGCACTTGTCCACATTAAATGCTAGTTGCCACTGCTCTGACCATTTTCTAAGTTTAGCTAAATCATTTGCCATTTGGCTTATCCCTCCATGAATATCAACCCTGCTGCAAATCTTTGTATCATCAGCAAAAAGACATACTTTGCCAACAAGATCTTCTGCAATATCACTAATTATAATACTAAACAGAAAGACATATAACATACAAGTCACGGGGGCCTCACCTGCTTTATGCCACACTTTAAACACTAACGCTTGCTGAGGGTCCGACAGAAGCTCATTGGTCAGTCTGTAGAGAGGAAGAGAGACGATTGAGTTATGATTGGCTTTCAGATTAAGATGGTGATACTCTGTTATCGGTGCTGGGACAAAGACAGAGGCCTCTGTCTCCTGTAATACATGGCTTTTGATCTGCTGTTTTACTCCTGTTGTTCCACAGTCTCAGTGACTTAATCCACCAAGATATGACATCATAATCTGGCGCCCTCAGTGACTGCTATTGAGCGTTATGTCAGAGGGCTCACAGATTACTATCCCCCCACAAGACGTGATACAAAGACATTGGCATGACGTTCATAGTCGCCAACAGTCCCAAATTTGCAGGGACAGTCCTGGTTTTTTTTTTGTTGGGTCCCGGCATTAATACTGCCAAAGTACAGGGCTTAGCTCTGCATTTAACCGGTATCAGTGTCCTGAGAGCTAACAGAATACATATGTAAAGTACGAGCGCCCCCTATTGGAAAACAGGACGGGTGGAAGCCATAGGAACTGGACTTACCGGGTCTGGTGCTGAAAGTTCCACATGGGAGAATCTGTGTCCTCAATCACTGGGGTAGTGACAGGGCTGGCATCCCCCGCCACGGGAAAAGAGACGCAGCAACTCGGGGTAGAAACCAAGCGCTTGGTCAAGGGGCTTCCTGTAAGATCAGCAGACAGCATTGCTACTTAAAGCCATAGAAACATAGACTGTATCACTGGCAGCTACGAATCACATGGCCCATTCCGTCGGCCTAAAATCCATCACTGTATAACTGACCTTTTAAGCTGAGATGCATCGCCCTCTCAATCACGATGTTTACAGCGAAGCTGCTCTCTGCTGCCACCTCCACTGGACGGCTGTCTGTACTCCTCGGTGGGCTTTGCGGGGCGGTCATTGTCCGGAGAGTCTTGGCGAGATGATCAGGTTTCTGTACACTGTGGACCCTGGAGACCTCGTCTCCGGCTTCCTCTTCTTCGCTGTGACTTATCTCCTGGGCATCGCTCGGCCTCCCAGCAGACATGGATGGGTGATAAGCTGAGCTGAGAGCCAAGTGGACTCTCAACGCCGCTCCCCACAGGTTGGAAACATTGCGTTTAAATAGTGGATACACACCTGAAACATACAAGCACAGACTGGTGAGTGTGTGGGCAACACGTGATGGAGCAGGGGAACCCATGTATGGATCATGTGTAACAGAGCAGGGTAACCCGTGTATGGATAATATGTAACAGAGCAGGGTAACCCGTGTATGGATAATATGTAACAGAGCGGGGTAACCTGTGCTCTGTATAGCTCTATCAGGGGGTGGACATCTTGTTTAGTATCTTTGCTCTGTATAGCTCTATCAGGGGGAGGACATGTTGTTTAGAATCTTTGCTCTGTATAGCTCTATCGGGGGCGGACATGTTTAGAATCTTTGCTCTATATAGATCTATCGGGGGGCGGACATGTTGCTTAGAATCTTTGCTCTGTATAGCTCTATCAAGTGGCGGACGTGTTGTTTAGAATCTTTGCATAGCTCTATCAGGGGGGCAGACATGTTGTTTTGAATCTTTGCTCTGTATAGCTTTATCAGGGGGCAGACATGATGTTTAGAATCTTTGCTCTGTATATCTCTATCAGGGGGCAGACATGTTGTTTAGAATCTTTGCTCTGTATAGCTCTATCAGGGGGCGGACATGTTGTTTAGAATCTTAGGTCAGGTGAACGAAGATCTGACCCATGCTGATAGAGCTGTACAAGCACAGAGGGCTCAATAAGGTCTTTTATTTGTATTCTTTCTTTAAAGCATTTCTAGTTAAAAGGCCTGCACTTCATACAATCATTTAATTATAATTTAGATTTTCACTCCCCATGGCGTCCGCTAAAACATACATAGAAATCTTTCAGATTAATGCACACGTCTCCAGGCCCGCAGAACATACCACTGATGGAGAGAGTGCGAGCCGTTTCCACTGAGAGGGCATTAAGTTCCACGTAAGCACATCCAAGGAGGCGATCCGTGTCTTGTGGCCTCAGCCCGCTGACGTTCCTTCCATAGGAGCGCCAGACCTGGATTTCCAGCCGCTCTTCTCTCAGGTACCAGACCAGCGGCTGGTGTTTCAGGAGCTCTGTGCTTTGAGTCTGTTCGAACATTACTGTGGCCTGCTGCCCGTCTTCTGATAGCTTTGGCCGTTTGAGGGGAGTGCAGTAGGCTTCCTTATCGTACAGCTTGTACCGGAGGTAACAGTAGGTGCTCCTGTGAATGGTGGTCTGTCCAGCCAGCAGCAGACAGTGCACTGGAAGCCAAATTTTGGGGATTGTCACAGACAGGTTAACCAAATCTTCCTTCGTCTGCCATTCATCTTCTCCACGAGCTGCCGTCTCATGGCCGTCTTTCTCATCCTCGGCCCACCCGAGACCTCGAGCCACTTCAAGGACACGTTCTCTATCAGCGTGATGAGCAAAGCTGACGGAAAGCTCCAGGCCTCCCACAATGCTCTGCAATATGGATGGAGCACCGTGAAGCTTGGAGACCTCTGCTACAGTCACTGGGTACCAGCCACTGACTCCTAAAAAAAGAAAGACATACGCATTGTACAAGTCTTATTATAAGGAAGCTACAGTAGCACTTTGAGGACCCGTGACCCCCTTCACAGGCGGATATGGACATCTAGTGTGTCGGGAATGATCGATGTTCTTAGTTAAACCCCTGGGGTTTATTTTTTTGGTTGGTTTGCTGCATAAAGAGAGGGGGCACCACTCGACACCTGCGCTAAGAGGGGGAAATGCAGGTTCCAAATGCAAACTGGATGAATGCATTGGGCATCTCTATCGAAGACCCTGGCTGGCATCAAATAGATTTTGGGGGTCAGTATTGCAAGCGATACAAACTTTTTTTCTTTTTTAACTGTAGCTGTGGCTCTCCTACGCATTTTACCATGTATACAGGGTGTATAAAAAGTGTAGGCGCTCTATAACTTTAATACACAATTATTTAAACGCTGCAATAAAAACTTCTGAGATTTGTGAACCCTTCAAACACACGTCTAAAACAGCATAAAAATATATGTATCAGGCTCCCCCTAAAGGAATACACTGACAAGTGTTCGAGTCTCATATATATCACCTATGTAGGAAGAGTAGTGCCATTTTTAGGATGGATCCCCTCCGTGTGTAATTGTGTGTACAGACTGGATCCATCTCAAGTCTCTTCTCTATACATTAAACCTATCTAATCTTTATCCGGATGGTGTGGTTTATATTTGAAGGACTAGAGGTTACCCAAACATTTACATCTAGACAGATAATGAGAATAGGTCTCCCCATCCACCCACACCAGACTTCATTTGTGTAGAAAGAAATCATCCTGGCTAAACAGGAAATCTGATTTAACGCACAGCGGGGAGTATATCTGCCTCGCTATCAGAAAGCCACACCCTCTTTTTCTTATTCGCCCCTAGACCAAGATTCTTCAGACTATATTTAAAGAAGAAATTCATGATTAAGCTGTGTGAAATGCGTCAGCTCTCTAGGCTGCGTTTCCTGAGCCTGTGTGTCATCCCTTGGTGTTTTTTTTGTACAAGGATTTGTATTATTATAGCTGAATGTCTCTCCTGTACTACACACTCCTGCCAGCTGGTGTCACTGTGAGCTTTGCTGTTTAGGCCTAAGACTATCCTAGCTTTAAGATGAGGTCGGGGACTAGCGAAAGTATTCAGACTAGATCTTATCTGCCAGTGACACATTCTATGTTTCTTGTATTACTCTCTGTAATGGTTGTGTATTTCCTGAGGGTCCTGTATGCATTGTATAACGTCAGTACCTGATCTCTTGGTAATCAGCTCTTTAGCGGAGATCCTCACCACACCGAGGGGATAGTCACGTGCTGGTGGGGCTCCGGGTGAAACATCTGGAAGTAACAATATAATGACAATATGAGAGACAATAAAACATCTTCTGCTCACATCACAGTGCAGACTCTCCCGCTATTGGAGTACAGAATGCACAACTCTGGCGCTCTTAGACCATGCACCATTTTAATTCTATCGTTATCAGGACACGTAGCGTATGTCATGAGTGGGCGTGGCCAACTAAAAAACAAATTCATTCATTTCTGCTTTATAATGACCAATATGGCAGTAAATAAAAATCATACATTTCCTTAAAAACCAAACGGTAAATATTTTGAAAAATACAATAATATCCCCCCCCCCATTCAGCTGAGTGGAAGAATTTTTCCAACTCTGCTACTTTGGTCTTAAGTTTGAAAATCCTGTTCTCAATTCCCTGCATTTCTCTCTTTCATGAAGCAAGCCTTAAATGAGAGACAGAGAAATTGCCATTAAAGGACAACTGGAGCAAAAACATAAGTCCTGTTTAATTGAAAGATTAGACATTTGAAATAGAAATGTTTTACTGAAATAATATAAATAATGTACATTATTGAGCCGTCTTTGCTCTGTTTAGCTCTATCAGGGGGCGGACATGTTGTTTGGAATCTTTGTTCTGTATAGCTCTATCAGGGGGCGGACATGTTATTTAGAATCTTTGCTCTGTATAGCTCTATCGGGGGATGGACATGTTGTTTAGAATCTTTGCTCTGTATAGCTCTATCAGGGACGGACATGTTATTTAGAATCTTTGCTCTGTATAGCTCTATCAGGGGGCGGACATGTTATTTAGAATCTTTGCTCTGTATAGCTCTATCAGGGGGCGGACATGTTATTTAGAATCTTTGCTCTGTATAGATCTATCAGGGGGCGGACATGTTATTTGGAATCTTTTTTCTGCATAGCTCTATCAGGGACGGGCATGTTATTTAGAATCTTTGCTCTGTATAGCTCTATCAGGGGGCGGACATGTTATTTAGAATCTTTGCTCTGTATGGCTCCATCAGGGGGCGGACATGTTGTTTAGAATCTTTGCTCTGTATAGTTCTATCAGGGGGCTAACATGTTGTTTAGAATCTTTGCTCTGTATAGCTCTATCAGGGGGCAGACATGTTGCTTAGAATCTTTGCTCTGTATAGCTCTATCAGGGGGCAGACATGTTGTTTAGAATCTTTGCTCTGTATAGCTCTAACAGGGGGCGGACATGTTGTTTAGAATCTTAGGACAGTTCTTAATTCACCTTGGGTCAGATGACGAAGATCTGGCCCAAGATTCTAAACAACATGTCCGCCCCCTGTTAGAGCTATACAGAGCAAAGAGTCTAAACAACATGTCTGCCCCTGATAGAGCTATACAGAGCAAAGATTCTAAACAACATGTCTGCCCCTGATAGAGCTATACAGAGCAAAGATTCTAAACAACATGTCCACCCCGATAGAGCTATACAGAGCAAAGATTCTAAACAACATGTCCACCCCGATAGAGCTATACAGAGCAAAGATTCTAAGCAACATGTCCGCCCCCTGATAGAGCTATACAGAGCACAGAGGGCTTAATAACGTACATTATTTATATTCTTTCATTAAAGCATTCTATGCAAACTATCTACACTCATGAAAAAACATACTAAGAAAACTCTTGCCCTTAAGGTATTAATAGAAACGTGCTAGATACCGGCCGAGCCCTGTTTGAAGGCCCAGTCCCTGTATCTTGGATCTCCTCACCTGACTGTACGCTCTGGTGGTACACAGAGAATAGGATATCAGAGAAGCTAATGATCTCTGCCAGGCTGGAGGCCTCTCCGTTACTCCTCTGTATGACCAGATTACAGGGGAACTCGGAGTGGTGATCAAACTCTGGTGCGAAGGAACGGGCCACTGTGCGCGTGGTGCGCCGCTCGGCTTCTGGCAGGAAAGACGGGTGTACGGTGACGAAGGCGTTCACCCCGACCTCTGCATTGTACTCAAACGAGGGATCCTGTTCTGCAATCACTCTAGGGGAAGAGATGAGAAATGATCTGAGCGTTACCAGACGAGATCCCTGCAGAACTAATGTGTAAGATAAAGAGACTCTGCTTATAGTGTGAATAGAGAGAATACACAATGATGTAAACATGTGGATTGTAGCAAATGTATAGATCAGAGAGAGAAATGGTTTGGACATGTGTCAATACAAAAAAAACAAACACTTTTTCTAACTTTGACCTAAAAAATTATTTACACAATCATTAAAAAAGACCCCGTCTAAATATGTTAATAACATGTTGTTACAAGTTCAGAAATATGCATGTTTCCATGTTTTTCGGAAGTTTCTTGCGAGTTATGGGGCAAAAACCAAAAATAGTGTTTTTTTCCTATATTGACCCCAACCCGAACCCTAAATTTAACCCCAACTCTAACCCTTATGCTAACACTTAATATAGTTTAATTTTAATTTAATTGTAACTCTATCCCTTATGCTAACCCAAATTTAATTGTAACCCTAACAGCTATTATAACCCTAACCCTAGATTTAAGCTAATTAAGTCTTTTATTTTCATTGCAATGTTGCTGACTGCCTCTAGGGGCAACAGATTCAGAGCGTCGCAAGTTAAATTTTTTTTTTTTCACTTCCGAAGCTCTACCAACAAGGAAGTGCTGCTCCTGCACTATGGAGCCCACAATTGCTCAGTGGGTGCCCTAGAGCCAGAATTTCGGTGCTACCTATTGCCTCAATGTAGAGGCACTAAAGCAGCACCGTCAGAGTGTTTTTTGCGATCAGTGATCGCGAAAACAGCTCATTTCCCCACAGGACGTGTCGGGCACGTCCATTGTCGCAGGGGTTAAACAAGCACCGTATCCATTATACACGCCGCATCCATTATACACGCCGCATCCATTATACACACCGCATCCATTATACACACCGCATCCATTATACACGCCGCATCCATTATACACGCCGCATCCATTATACACGCCGCATCCCTTATACACGCCGAATCCATTAAGAGACCCTACTGGGTACAAGAGCAAGGTCACTTAGGGTTCGCACAATGCATTCTATTCCAGCAGCATAGGAAGTGACCAAATGAAACAAAACTTTATATGCTCAGTGTCTATATAATCAGTGATGCCGTACCTGCAGTAAACATGCAGAGTAATCACTGGGGGAGGGCTTGAGTCAAATATTAACTCTCACTTTATGACCACCAAACCCTAATTGCTGAGATAAATACTGATAAATATATTACAATGTAAATCTATTTAGTGATCAGATTATATAACACTGCCATGCATTATACACATTACACAGTTGATATAACATGTTGCTCAGGCCTGTGTTTCGCACTGGTAATTAGAGATGTACCTGGCAGCAGCTTGTAGACCAGACGCTCGATGGATTTGGACCGAAATAGAGACCATCCGTGTAGCTAACATCCCCGACGCGTTCCTGAGAGAGCGCCTGTAAGTTACGTTTACATTGAGCAAACCTAAACCACAGGAGAAGATCATTAGAAGGAGAACCATGGCCATGTTTACTAATCACATCGTTAAAGCCATGGAAAGAGCACAGAAAGGATCCAGTCACTTAAATGGCTCAGGTTAATACACAGTACTTTATATGTAGTTAATGTGTCTGGAGCGCTATAAAAATGTGCAATATAGGTGTAATGATAAAATGAACCCTTCTTAGTAATAACAGCTTGTCAAGATTTCTATCTACTTCCTTGTAAACGGCATCGATGTGGGTTATTGACGTAATGGAAGTCAGCCACGCTTTCCACTTAAATTACTACAGGTTGACAATCCGTTAGCTAAAAAAAAATTGGGATTTTGCCCCAAGTTGTAAATTCCACACCCCTGTCAGAATGTAAGAGCACAACTGTGTCCAGACCCCTTAAAGGAACCAAGGGTTAAACAAAACATGTCCCGGGACATTTAAGTAAACCTGACGTATATTTTAATAGGCTCGCGATGCTCTGACTGCCAAATGCGAGGGTCTCTTGCTGCTAGCACAGAGAGAGACCCTCATTTTTACATGGGATTAGCATGGGGGGCCTAGTTACGGTCTGCTGATCCCATGCAAAAACGAGGGAGAGACGGTTGCCTATGGAAACATGGCAGCTGTCGGTCAGAGGATAAACTGGCGTGTACTATCACACGTACTATCACACGTACTATCACACGTACTATCAAACGTACTATCACACGTACTATCAAACGTACTATCAAACGCACTATCACACGCACTATCAAACGTACTATCAAACGTACTATCAAACGTACTATCAAACGCACTATCACACGCACTATCAAACGTACTATCACACGTACTATCACACGTACTATCAAACGTACTATCACACGTACTATCACACGTACTATCAAACGCACTATCACACGCACTATCAAACGCACTATCACACGCACTATCAAACGTACTATCAAACGTACTATCACACGTACTATCACACGCACTATCAAACGTACTATCAAACGTACTATCAAACGTACTATCACACGCACTATCAAACGTACTATCAAACGTACTATCACACGTACTATCACACGCACTATCAAACGTACTATCACACGCACTATCAAACGTACTATCAAACGTACTATCAAACGTACTATCAAACGTACTATCACACGCACTATCAAACGTACTATCAAACGCACTATCAAACGTACTATCAAACGTACTATCAAACGCACTATCACACGTACTATCAAACGCACTATCACACGTACTATCAAACGCACTATCAAACGTACTATCAAACGTACTATCACACGTACTATCAAACGTACTATCAAACGTACTATCAAACGCACTATCACACGTACTATCACACGTACTATCACACGTACTATCAAACGTACTATCAAAAGTACACGCCAGTTTATCCTCATACTAGGGATAATGGACATTTAGCTTCTATATTAGAAACACAAGAGAAAAATAACGTTTATGCCCCTTTAAACTGTATTATAGCCTTTCCATGCATGCTCGGAGCATTTTGGATTAGGGATACCCAATCTGTAATTTCAGATTTCCTTGCTGTGCACCCTGACCGCCCTGCGCACCCCGACCTCGCTGCTGGGCACCCCGACCTCGCTGCTGGGCACCCCGACCTCCCTGCTGGGCACCCCGACCTCCCTGCTGGGCACCCCGACCTCGCTGCTGGGCACCCCGACCTCGCTGCTGCGCAGCCCGACCTCGCTGCTGCGCACCCCGACCTCGCTGCTGCGCACCCCGACCTCGCTGCTGCGCACCCCGACCTCGCTGCTGGGCACCCTGACCGCCCTGTGCACCCCGACCTCGCTGCTGGGCACCCTGACCGCCCTGTGCACCCTGACCTTGCTGCTGTGCACCCTGACCGCCCTGTGCACCCTGACCTCGCTGCTGCGCACCCCGACCGCCCTGTGCACCCTGACCTCGCTGCTGTGCACCCCGACCTCGCTGCTGTGCACCCTGACCGCCCTGTGCACCCTGACCTCGCTGCTGTGCACCCTGACCGCCCTGTGCACCCTGACCTTGCTGAACATTGCATTATTCCTGTTCTGTTAAGGTGACTGAATGGGAGAGGAGTGTGCAGTCACCTGAGGAATGAAGATGCCGATTTCCTGGACTCTCGCTTCTCGGAATGAGGGGCAGACTGAACGCTTGGATCCCAACGTCCTCTCGGTGCTGCATGGTCACCATGGCACAGAGACGCGACAGAGGTAGGACCCCTTTGGCTACCAGCTGGTCCCTGACATTGGGGTAATAGTACCTGCAAGAAGAGAGGGAAGCACCGCTGAGCTGTATTCAATAAAGAGGGAATTGTGATAAGAATTCTCCCATTCAGATATTCCAAACTCGGCTACTTTGACCTGAAGTTTGAAAATCCCAATTCCCTGCAATTTCATGAATCAGGTCAATTGTGTAGAATTTCATCCTGCAACAGGGATCAGTAAGGGACAAATATAGCAAAACATGAACTTACGTTTAATTGGAAGATTGGATCGAGTCTGGATGATTTATAAAGATATGATTTAAGGAAACAATACAAACTAAGTGCCTTATTAAGCCTTCTTTACTCCATATAGTTCTCCGTCTCTGGGACAGGACACCAAAAACAGGACTTTTTCTGCTGATACAGGGATTCAGGTGAGATAATAAGGGGATGTGTCCTCACCTGCACCAGATTTCGAATGTCACCCCTCCTCCTCCAGATAAGCCCTGCTTGGAGTAAGCACCGAGCAGTAACCTCTGTACCGGGGTCTCAGATGGAGCGGCGAGAGAATGGCTCTGCCGGTCATTGAATACTGGGTCCGGTACACACAGTGTGGTAGCTGTACGGACAGGCTTCAGATTAATATCTGCACAGGAGAGAAGAACATCAGTAAGGCTGGGTACGAGTAGATATGAAAACACTGTGTGCGTGTGGAGATGTAAACACTGTGTGCGAGTAGAGATGTAAATACCGTGTGCGAGTAGAGATGCAAACACCGTGTGCGAGTAGAGATGTAAATACCGCGTTCGAGTAGAGATGTAAACACTGCGTGCGAGTAGAGATGTAAATACCGCGTGCGAGTAGAGATGTAAATACCGCGTGCGAGTAGAGATGTAAATACCGCGTGCGAGTAGAGATGTAAACACCGCGTGCGAGTAGAGATGTAAACACCGCGTGCAAGTAGAGATGCAAACACCGTGTGCGAGTAGAGATGTAAATACCGCGTTCGAGTAGAGATGTAAACACTGCGTGCGAGTAGAGATGTAAATACCGCGTGCGAGTAGAGATGTAAATACCGCGTGCGAGTAGAGATGTAAATACCGCGTGCGAGTAGAGATGTAAACACCGCGTGCGAGTAGAGATGTAAACACCGCGTGCAAGTAGAGATGCAAACACCGTGTGCGAGTAGAGATGTAAATACCGCGTGCGAGTAGAGATGTAAACACCGCGTGCGAGTAGAGATGTAAACACCGCGTGCAAGTAGAGATGCAAACACCGCGTGCAAGTAGAGATGCAAACACTGTGTGCGAGTAGAGATGCAAACACCGTGTGCGGGTAGAGATGTAAACACCGTGTGCGAGTGGAGATGCAAACACCGTGTGCGAGTGGAGATGCAAACACCGTGTGCGAGTAGAGATGCAAACACCGTGTGCGAGTAGAGATGTAAACACCATGTGCAAGTAGAGATGTAAACACCATGTGCAAGTAGAGATGTAAACACCATGTGCAAGTAGAGATGTAAACACCGTGTGCGAGTAGAGATGTAAACACGGCGTGTGAGTAGAGATGTAAACACTGTGTGCGAGTAGAGATGCAAACACCGTGTGCGAGTAGAGATGCAAACACCGTGTGCGAGTAGAGATGCAAACACCGTGTGCGAGTAGAGATGTAAACACAGTGTGGTACTGAAAGAAACCAGGCAGTGCATTAGCTGCCAACAGTCCCAAATTTGCCAGGACACTCCCGTTTACCCCCACCATAAAATGAGGGTCTGCAGAGTGCTTAGTAATGTGCACAGGCACACACAGTCACCTGGAGTTCAGCTCACTGGGGTCATGGAACTCCGAACACCCTCGGCAAGTATGGCAGTGTTGTAATTCTGCCAAGGTCTGCCTCTTTTAGCTCGGTATTGTCCAGGGCCCTTCATGGGTCACACTAAACACTGCTCATAATTTGTATGTAGAGGAAAAAAGAAATCTTACCAACGATCTAAACACTGTCAGCAGACTGTCAGCTAATGCATAAAATAAGAGAAATAGGTTGTGACTGTCTGTGTGGAGTCGCCTGTTTATGACATCAGCTGTGGCAGGATATGCAAATGACACATTTCCCATATATAAAGCTACAAGGTGATGTCATAAGTGGGAGACGCTGCAGACCCATTACTCTTACTTTACTGTAAATCTGCTAACATCATTTATAGATCGTTTTTTCATCATGTTTTACGCTCTACAGTGGCGTCAGCAATGTTCCGTTTGACCCTTTTAATAAAGTTGCGCACTTTAAAACCAGTGCCGCTCACACGCCCTCTACCTACCCACACGCAAGGATTACGTACCAGTCTCTGGCGCCCCGGATCCAGTGCTGGAGGGCAGCACGGGGAAATAATACTGGACAAAGCAATCAGCCTCTCCCCACACCGTGGACTGCAGAGGAGTGAGGCCTTTCACATCCTCCACGTGGATCTCAAAAACGTGGTCAATCACGCCTTCCTGGGGATGCAGGTCCTGCCCGGGAGAGAACAAAAGTGAGAAGAGAATACATCGTTTAAACATTGCATGCAGGATTCGATTCAAATCAAGTTGATTAAATCATTAAGACTCGATTTAAATCCTGACGTTTGCATGTAAAGACTCATTCTTGCTGGTAGTTTATAATCTTTGTGCCGCCAGATAGAAACATAAAATGTGTCGGCAGATAAGAACCATTCGGTCCATCTAGTCTGCCCAATTTTTTTTTTTTGAGTACTTTTATTAGTCCGCCGTACCCGGTCTTAAAGCTAGGATAGCCTTGTGCTTATCCCACGCATGTTTAAAATCCATGACTGTGTTTACCTCTACCACTTCTGCTGGCAGGCTATTCCATACATCCACTACCCTCTTAGTAAAGTAATCCTTCCTGATATTACTTTTAAATCGTTGCCCCTCTAATTTAAGACTATGTCCTCTAGTTGTGGTAGTTTTTCTTCTTTTAAATATACTCTCTTCCTTTACTGTGTTGATTCCCTTTATGTATTTAAATGTTTCTATCATATCCCCCCTGTTACGAGCTGCTCTGCTACGCACGAAACCCTGACCCAGAATCAGGTGGTCTACGAATGATTTAGCACCGGGTTCCCCACGAACGTGCGGTGCGCTCCGGGAGAGAGGCGGCCCCCTTCTGTCCGCGCTCCGGTCCCGAGGCGAGCGGCTCTGCCCACCGGCCTTGCGGCCGGCTATCCCAGGCCAACCGAGGCTCCGCGGCGCTGCGGTATCGTCACGTTTAGGGGGGATTCTGACTTAGAGGCGTTCAGTCATAATCCCACAGATGGTAGCTTCGCCCCATTGGCTCCTCAGCCAAGCACATACACCAAATGTCTGAAGATTTTTTTATTTAGAATAACCGGTCAGATTAGTAAAACGGCTTTCTCAGAACTGATTTTAATTGAATAGGTTAATCGCTTAATATTTGGAGAAATACTTCAATTGTTTTATTTAAGTAAAATAACACACATATTCTTGTACTTTCTTAAAGGCCAATGATTATTAACGGAAGGGGTAATGTGTTCTTTGTACAAAGATTTGCAGAATAACAATGAGATTAAGGTCTTTTCCTGAAATTCATTTAATTTATTTTTTTACTGTGAAAAAGTGTATGTTCTCTAAACATGGAAATATACAGCCTCATGATATATAACTAAGCCCTATTTCAAACGGAATAGACTTTGAACTATAATGTATCTTAAATAAATAGAAAACTATATTTTTAGATAGATTTTTCCTCCAAAACAATTTCCTTAAAACAAATTAAATTTTTATTAAAAACAAAACAAAAAAATGATTTAAATCAAAAACAAATCCGATAAAAAAAAAAAAATCTAATGTAAATAAATAAATAATCCTATTTAAATAGAAAAAGAAACCCAATTTAAATCCATTTTAAATAAGAAAAAATATTAAATCAAAAACAAATCTGATTTAAATAAAAAATGTAAATAAAAAAAATCCTATTTACAGTAAAAAAAAATAAAAAAGATTCAAATCAAAAGAATCAGATTTTTAAAAAATCGTTGATTGTAATCCACCCTGATATGTATACACTGCGAGAGTAGAATTACAAGCAGAAGCATAGATCAAAATAAAAATGTGATGATGTCATAAATCAGAGAAAATAACTCCTAATGCAGATCAAATTATTTGAATTTCATGCCACAGGGATGATGTAAACGGAACAGACGCCTTTCAAATACATTGTTATCTTAATCTATGAAATTTTTAATAAAATAAAAACAAACTATTTTCAGGTGAATGGTTCAGTATGTGACAAACTCATCCGGTATCAGACGCACAGCAATACATAGAGCGTCATAGGAATTACCTGTGAGGTGGGCTGAGGCGGGTCCAGAAAATGCGCTGGTCTTGGTATCAGGGCAGGAGACTCCTCCTCCTTGTGTTTTAACCTCTGCAATGCCATCACTTGGTCACCTGACCCCATGGCGAGCAGGACACGCAGTTTGCCCCTCACAATGCCGCTGAACACATCAGTAACCGGCACCAAGCTGTCCACGGCCACCACGGGATACTGAGCCTGGAGGAGCAGCCGGGAGATCTTGGGGTCTCTGTAAGGAAAGGGGTACGTGGTCACCTCTTCCAGGCGGCAGATCCCAGGGGGGATTAACCCATTACCCCCCCAAAACGAATGCAAACCGTGTGACATCCTGCATAATAGTAATAAAACATACAGTGCAAGACACAGGACGTACTGATTGATCAGAGAATCAAATGCTTCTAAAGGACAACCGTCAGCAAAACAATGATGTGATGTTTAATCGAAAGATTACATCAAGTCCTGTTATATAGAAAGGTTTTAATTAAAGAATACAAAAAGTATAAAAAAAGTTCCAACTGGGATGGAGCAGAGTAAGGCAGCGTCACGGCAATAATGAGACAGGACTCTTGAATGTCTGTGCATAAACGTTTTAATATGCATGAACGGCACAGACACATGCTCCGCCCCTCATAGAACTAAACAGAGCAAAGATTCTCAACAACATGTCCGCCCCCTGATAGAGCTATACAGAGCAAAGATTCTAAACAACATGTCCGGCCCCTGATAGAGCTATACAGAGCAAAGATTCTAAACAACATGTCCGCCCCTGATAGAGCTATACAGAGCAAAGATTCTAACCAACATGTCTGCCCCCTGATAGAGCTATACAGAGCAAAGATTCTAAACAACATGTCCGCCCCCTGACAGAGCTATACAGAGCAAAGATTCTAAACAACATGTCCGCCCCCTGATAGAGCTATACAGAGCAAAGATTCTAAACAACATGTCCGTCCCCTGATAGAGCTATACAGAGCAAAGATTCTCAACAACATGTATGCCCCCTGATAGAGCTATACAGAGCAATGATTCTAACCAATATGTCTTCCCCCCTGATAGAACTAAACAGAGCAAAGATTCTCAACAACATGTCTGCCCCCCTGATAGAGCTATACAGAGCAAATATTCTAAACAACATGTCTGCCCCCTGATAGAGCTATACAGAGCAAAGATTGTAAACAACATGTCCGCCCCCTGATAGAGCTATACAGAGCAAAGATTCTAACCAACATGTCCGCCCCCCTGATAGAGCTATACAGAGCAAAGATTCTAAACAACATGTCCACCCCCTGATAGAGCTATACAGAGCAAAGATTCTAAACAACATGTCGCCCCTGATAGAGCTATACAGAGCAAAGATTCTAAACATGTCCATTCCCTGATAGAGCTATACAGAGCAAAGATTCTAAACAACATGTCTGCCCCCTGATAGAGCTATACAGAGCAAAGATTCTAAACAACATGACCGTCCCCTGATAGAGCTATACAGAGCAAAGATTCTAAACAACATGTCCGGCCCCTGATAGAGCTATACAGAGCAAAGATTCTCAACAACATGTCCGCCCCCTGATAGAGCTATACAGAGCAAAGATTCTAAACAACATGTCCGGCCCCTGATAGAGCTATACAGAGCAAAGATTCTCAACAACATGTCCGCCCCCTGATAGAGCTATACAGAGCAAAGATTCTAACCAACATGTCTGCCCCTGATAGAGCTATACAGAGCAAAGATTCTCAACAACATGTCTGCCCCCCTGATAGAGCTATACAGAGCAAATATTCTAAACAACATGTCTGCCCCCTGATAGAGCTATACAGAGCAAAGATTCTAAACAACATGTCCGCCCCCTGATAGAGCTATACAGAGCAAAGATTCTAACCAACATGTCCGCCCCCCTGATAGAGCTATACAGAGCAAAGATTCTAAACAACATGTCCACCCCCTGATAGAGCTATACAGAGCAAAGATTCTAAACAACATGTCGCCCCTGATAGAGCTATACAGAGCAAAGATTCTAAACATGTCCATTCCCTGATAGAGCTATACAGAGCAAAGATTCTAAACAACATGTCTGCCCCCTGATAGAGCTATACAGAGCAAAGATTCTAAACAACATGACCGTCCCCTGATAGAGCTATACAGAGCAAAGATTCTAACCAACATGTCTGCCCCTGATAGAGCTATACAGAGCAAAGATTCTCAACAACATGTCCGCCCCCTGATAGAGCTATACAGAGCAAAGATTCTAAACAACATGTCCGCCCCCTGATAGAGCTATACAGAGCAAAGATTCTAAACAACATGTCCGCCCCCTGACAGAGCTATACAGAGCAAAGATTCTAAACAACATGTCCGCCCCCTGATAGAGCTATACAGAGCAAAGATTCTAAACAACATGTCCGTCCCCTGATAGAGCTATACAGAGCAAAGATTCTCAACAACATGTATGCCCCCTGATAGAGCTATACAGAGCAATGATTCTAACCAATATGTCTTCCCCCCTGATAGAACTAAACAGAGCAAAGATTCTCAACAACATGTCTGCCCCCCTGATAGAGCTATACAGAGCAAAGATTCTAAACAACATGTCCGCCCCCTGACAGAGCTATACAGAGCAAAGATTCTAAACAACATGTCCGCCCCCTGATAGAGCTATACAGAGCAAAGATTCTAACCAACATGTCCGCCCCCCTGATAGAGCTATACAGAGCAAAGATTCTAAACAACATGTCCACCCCCTGATAGAGCTATACAGAGCAAAGATTCTAAACAACATGTCGCCCCTGATAGAGCTATACAGAGCAAAGATTCTAAACATGTCCATTCCCTGATAGAGCTATACAGAGCAAAGATTCTAAACAATATGTCCGCCTCCTGATAAAGCTATACAGAGCAAAGATTCTAAACAACATGTTCTCCACGAGAGCTATACAGAGCAAAGATTCTAAACAACATGTCCGCCCCCTGATAGAGCTATACAGAGCAAAGATTCAAACCAACATGTCCGCCCCGATAGAGCTATACAGAGCAAAGATTCTAACCAACATGTCTGTCCCCTGATAGAGCTATACAGAGCAAAGATTCCAAACAACATGTCCGCCCCCTGATAGAGCTATACAGAGCAAAGATTCTAAACAACATGTCTGCCTGATAGTGAGGGTTAAATAAGGTGCTTTATTTGTATTCTTTCATTAAAGCATTTTTATTTAAAATACCTACACTTGTAGCTGGAATGTTGGACATTTAAATATTTAAAGAAGTCAGTTCCCTTTTTCATGACTAAAGCCCAAAGTGATGTCACAGAGGTGGGACACGACTGCCGCTTACCTGAATGACATGTAGAACTGGTGCAGAGGCAGCTTGGCAAGTCCCATCAGTTGGTCGCGGCCGACGCCAGGAGTCTTGTTCCAAACCTCAATAATCATCATGTTGTTTTTCAGTCTCTCCAGAAGATGGCTTGTCAGAGAGATGGGGGCTACCTGCAGGGGGAAACACCGGAGAATTCAACTAAAAAAAAATAAAAATCCTCATCTATGTCTGTAAGAAACATGCCAGCTGAATGGGAGAACTTTTTACAACTCGGATACTTTGGCCTGAAATTCAGTTGTCAATTTCCTCTTTCATGAATACAGCCGGCAGTGTACTCCTCTGACTATACACCTTGTGATTGGCTGTAACCCCAGTAGCAAACACGTTACCTGTGAGAAGTTATAGACGGGCTGCGTGGTACCCCACACCACAGCGGAACGCGTGGCCTCCAGAGAAGAGAAGAGCTTACAGTTCAGGTAGGAATTGCAAGCGGAGGAGGAATCGCACGCGGCACACACGAACCCTTTCCCCTCTGGAACCAGCAGCACAACGTGCAGTAACAAGGCGCTGTCCTCGGCCACAGGGACACGTGCGTCTTCCCTGACAGTAGGACGGGGGGCCTCGTGCTTGGCTGGTGGGATCTGTGCTGCTGCCTGGCTCTGGGAAGGAGGCTCGGCTGCCAAAGTAGCCGTTTGTGGTTCTGCGAAGGCCACGCTGTGGTTGACAGGCTGTGGCAGGGCTTGTTTGGCTGATTCAGTGGCTCTCAGAGGGGCGACGACAAGATCTCTGTTCTCTCCGGCCAGCTCTACAGAAACCTGTTATAGAGGGGTAGATAATGAGGCGACACATTGCTGCTCACAAGAAATCCAGCCCCCCGGAGCAGTAGAGGACACATTGCATTTCCGATCATATATACACGTAGGCGTCAAACAAATATGAACATACCACATCATCCAAATAACGATTATTATTATTATGACAGGTTGAAGATCCCTTATCCTAAGATGGGTCAGTCTCGATAAGGGATACTCACCTTCCTGGCCCCCTGGCTGTGAAGCACCTTTGCTCCACCCTCCTCTGAAGCCAGCGCTTATGGGAAATATAGTTCAGATTGCGCTGCAATGGGAGGGAGGGGCTTGCGCGAACGGATGTATAATTTCGAAGCACGGAGGTAATAACACCTGCTCCGCTGCCGAGCATTGTGGATAAGGGATACTCGCCCTGGATTAATAAAATCACTGATGTCTAGCGCTGGGATCTGTACAGCAGATCATGATGTTATGTGTATAAACCGTGCTGATGTCACAGAACAGGGAGGAGCCAGACATATTTACGCTACATCTGATTTTCCTACACGCCGCTGATCGGAAAAGATTCAGCTCCCACCAGGAATACGCTGGGAGACGCAAGAAAGACACGCCCCTTCTGGGCGAAACGCGTCATCAATGACATAGATACAGTTTTGCCAGACTAAGGCTTTAAGGTATTTTCCTTTGACCTTTCGTAGCCCCCGTTTGGGAGTCTGTCACTTCAATAAGCAATAAAGAGTATCCAGGCGGTACTGACGCTCTCCCTCCCTCCACAATTAAATGTCTAAAATAGGAGAAGCATGTGTTTTAAGTGTCTGTGGAGTCTCCTGTTTATGACATCATCTGTGGCCTGATATGCAAATAAACCCCTTTGTGTAATTTGCATGTAAAGACACAGGTGATGTCATAAACAAGAGACAGCACTGACACCTTTCCTATCGCAGCGTGATTGTTACGATCATCCTGCCCAGTATAAACCATGCTGAGGACACATGTCAAGCGTTTGCTTCATACCTGTAATGGCCCCACGTCGGTGGTCTCCTGTTGTGGTTCTGTGCAGTGGACGTGGAGGCCACCGGTCACAGACAGATTCTGGGAGAACAGAACATCCCGCAGAGGAAGGCTTGCAGAGCCAACGAGTCCGGGCTGGAACGGAAACACATTGAGTTCAACTCAGGGGATCTGATCACATGACACAGGTTTAGGGGTCAGTCATGGAAGTACAAACACGTACTAGACATGGTCAATCGAGCCACCCTTTTTGCCCATTGGAATGCTGGGAGCAGTCAGCTATATTCTGATTGGCTGCACTTGAAAGCAGCCGTACGTTCACATATTGATGGACGGGATATTTTACTGACATTTTGTGATATCATTGTGCTGATTTTACCAAATACTGAGGTTTTGCTTTGAGGGTAGCAAGAGGAATAAATATATATTTTTATAGAGACTGGAATAAAGGTTATATATATTTTTACATTCAACTTGATTATCCAGCACAGTGATGTCCTGTCCACCTATAAATGAGGATATTCAGAGAGATTGGAAAGGTTACAGCATCTTAACATGTATAGCTTGGAGGAAAGACGTAACAGGGGGGATATGATGTATATAACATGTATAGCTTGGAGGAAAGACGTAACAGGGGGGATATGATGTATATAACATGTATAGCTTGGAGGAAAGATGTAACAGGGGGGATATGATGTATATAACATGTATAGCTTGGAGGAAAGATGTAACAGGGGGGATATGATGTATATAACATGTATAGCTTGGAGGAAAGATGTAACAGGGGGGATATGATGTATATAACATGTATAGCTTGGAGGAAAGACGTAACAGGGGGGATATGATGTATATAACATGTATAGCTTGGAGGAAAGACGTAACAGGGGGGATATGATGTATATAACATGTATAGCTTGGAGGAAAGACGTAACAGGGGGGATATGATGTATATAACATGTATAGCTTGGAGGAAAGATGTAACAGGGGGGATATGATAGAAACATTTAAATACATAAAGGGAATCAACACAGTAACGGAAGAGAGTATATTTAAAAGAAGAAAAACTACCACAACTAGAGGACATAGTCTTAAATTAGAGGGGCAACGATTTAAAAATAATGCCAGGAAGTATTACTTTACTGAGATGGTAGTGGATGTCTGGAATAGCCTGCCAGCAGAAGTGGTAGAGGTTAATACAGTGAAGGAGTTTAAGCATGCGTGGGATAGGTATAAGGCTCTCCTAGATATAAGGCCAGGGACTAATGAAAGTATTACATTACTGAGAGGGTAGTGGATGAATGGAATAGTCTTCCAGTAGAAGTGGTAGAGGTTAATACAGTGAATGAGTTTAAGCATGCATGGGATAGGGATAAGGCTATCCTAGATATAAGATAAGGCCAGGGACTAATGAAAGTATTACATTACTGAGAGGGTAGTGGATGCATGGAATAGCCTTCCAGCAGAAGTGGTAGAGGTTAATACAGTGAATGAGTTTAAGCATGCATGGGATAGGGATAAGGCTATCCTAGATATAAGATAAGGTCAGGAAATAATGAAAGTATTACTTTACTGAGAGGGTAGTGGATGTATGGAATAGTCTTCCAGCAGAAGTGGTAGAGGTTAATACAGTGAAGGAGTTTAAGCATGCATGGGATAGGTATAAGGCTATCCTAGATATAAGATAAGGCCAGGGACTAATGAAAGTATTACTTTATTGTGAGGGTAGTGGATGTATGGAATAGTCTTCGAGTAGAAGTGGTAGAGGTTAATACAATGAAGGAGTTTAAGCTTGCGTGGGATAGGTATAAGGCTATCCTAGATATAAGATAAGGCCAGGGACTAATGAAAGTATTACATTACTGAGAGGGTAGTGGATGTATGGAATAGTCTTCCAGTAGAAGTGGTAGAGGTTAATACAATGAAGGAGTTTAAGCATGCGTGGGATAGGTATAAGGCTATCCTAGATATAAGATAAGGCCAGGGACTAATGAAAGTATTACTTTACTGAGAGGGTAGTGGATGTATGGAATAGTCTTCCAGTAGAAGTGGTAGAGGTTAATACAATGAAGGAGTTTAAGTTTGCGTGGGATAGGTATAAGGCTATCCTAGATATAAGATACTGAAACATACACAGTGATTTCTCTTGTACATAGAAGAGTCGCAGTTTCAAGCAGGACTAATAAAACGCATGGGATAGGTATAAGGCTATCCTAGATATAAGATAGGGAACTGGGGACTAATAAAAGTGTTTAGAAAATTGGGCAGACCAGATGGACAGGATGGTTCTTATCTGCCGGTGCCACATTCTATGTTTCTAGGTACAATGTGGGATGGTGGGCTGATCTCACAGTAATTCATAACGAGGGGTCTTTCAAATTTTTGTAAAAACGTACGACTGCTGTTCGGAAGAAAATAAATGTAGTTCTTGGTAACATTGGTTTAAATGGATTGATGTAAACCTATCTCCAAGTGATGCGTTCATTGTTATTTTGTATACAGATGTAGAGGTTATTTTGTAGGTAAAGTTTTCTCTCTCCTACACCAATATTAATTCCAGGAAAGACAGCGTCCAAAACTGTTAGGGAACCAACATGTGATTTAGGGTATTATCCACAAAGGAGGGAATTGACAAGAGAATTTCAGAGAAAGTTGCTCGGCTACTTTGGCCTTAAGATGAACCTGCACTTGTCAATTCCCTGCTGAATGCTGTATAAAGGGACAGAGCTGTAATATCCAGGGTTTGCTTGGGATCTGACCTTTTTCTGGGATCCTTTGCGTAGAAACACTCTGAATACAAGGTGTGAATTCCACCAGTGCTCAATCATCTGACCGCTGAACAGGATGGGAAACACAAACCGCTGCTGGAACTTCACCGCTGGGGTGGGGGGGGGAGGCGATGGGGGGACGACACAAAGACAAAATGTCAGGCTTCAGGAGAGATGAAGTATAGCTGCAGATTACTAATACGAGCTCTTCAATACGCGGCACAGCCGGATGGCCCCGCACACAGGAAACACGTGAGGATTACTGATCACTTACATCCGCTCACAATCTTGCTCGAGACAAGGCGGGTGATTTCTGTTGCCACGGCGACGTCTGCTTTGTTTTTCGTGGACACTGGAAAGTGGAACTCCACGAAAAACGTTCTGCCAACAAAACACGTACAGAGGAACGTTACTTGGGTGAGCGCATGATACATATATGTACAAAAACACAGATGACACGTGTGCATGACACATAGTTGTACAACGGAACACAGGTTACATATGTGCATGACACATACATGTACAAAATAGCACAGACTAAATGTGGGTTACAGGTGTGTGCATGATACATATGTGTACAAAGGAAAGCAGACTACAAATGTGTGCATGACACATGCATGTACAAAGGAACACTGGTTACATGTCTATGCATGATACATATATATGTACACAGCAGCACCAGTTACAGGTGTGTGAATGAAACAATGATAGTGTGTCACTATGACGTGGCATAGTAATTCCCTGTGTCAGTGGGCGCAGTATAAAGCCTGGCTGTGGTCTTATCAATGAGTCACCGTTTGACAGAAGACGTGGGCCGTGGCGGTTTCCCCTTGCTGTTCCTCTTGCTCGGTGTGACCACTTTGTCCTCTGGATGAACCTTCAATGTGTCCACGACGACACGTGCAATGTGCATCCGACCCAACAGTGCCAAGCGATCCACCGTCAGATCCACCACGTCACACTGCACTGAACCCTTACACCATGGCATTCTGAGAAACATTAAAAGGTCACGTCTGTGAAGTATAGAAAGATCGAGTACTAGAGAAGAATACCTTACACTATGGCTGCGACATTCTGTGAAACATTAAAAGGTCACTTCTGTGAAGTATAGAAAGATCGAGTACTAGAGAAGGATACCTTACACTATGGCTGCGACATTCTGTGAAACATTAAAAAGGTCACTTCTGTGAACTATAGAAAGATCGAGTACTAGAGAAGAATACCTTACACTATGGCTGCGACATTCTGTGAAACATTAAAAGGTCATGTCTGTGAAGTATAGAAAGATCGAGTACTAGAGAAGGATACCTTACACTATGGCTGCGGCATACTGTGTAACATTAAAAGGTAATTTCTGTGAACTATAGAAAGATCGAGTACTAGAGAAGAATACCTTACACTATGGCTGCGACATTCTGTGAAACATTAAAAGGTCACTTCTGTGAAGTATAGAAAGATCGAGTACTAGAGAAGAATACCTTACACTATGGCTGCGACATTCTGTGAAACATTAAAAAAGGTCACTTCTGTGAAGTATAGAAAGATCGAGTACTAGAGAAGAATACCTTACACTATGGCTGCGACATTCTGTGAAACATTAAAAGGTCACTTCTGTGAAGTATAGAAAGATCGAGTACTAGAGAAGGATACCTTACACTATGGCTGCGACATTCTGTGAAACATTAAAAGGTCATGTCTGTGAAGTATAGAAAGATCGAGTACAAGAGAAGGATACCTTACACTATGGCTGCGACATTCTGTGAAACATTAAAAGGTCACTTCTGTGAACTATAGAAAGATCGAGTACTAGAGAAGAATACCTTACACTATGGCTGCGACATTCTGTGAAACATTAAAAGGTCATGTCTGTGAAGTATAGAAAGATCGGGTACTAGAGAAGGATACCTTACACTATGGCTGCGGCATACTGTGTAACATTAAAAGGTAATTTCTGTGAACTATAGAAAGATCGAGTACTAGAGAAGAATACCTTACACTATGGCTGCGACATTCTGTGAAACATTACAAAGTCACTTCTGTGAAGTATAGAAAGATCGAGTACTAGAGAAGAATACCTTACACTATGGCTGCGACATTCTGTGAAACATTAAAAGGTCACTTCTGTGAACTATAGAAAGATTGAGTACTAGAGAAGAATACCTTACACTATGGCTGCGACATTCTGTGAAACATTAAAAGGTCACTTCTGTGAACTATAGAAAGATTGAGTACTAGAGAAGAATAACTTACACTATGGCTGCGGCATACTGTGAAACATTAAAAGGTCACTTCTGTGAAGTATAGAAAGATCGAGTACTAGAGAAGAATACCTTACACTATGGCTGCGACATTCTGAGAAACATTAAAAGGTCACTTCTGTGAAGTATAGAAAGATCGAGTACTAGAGAAGGATACCTTACACTATGGCTGCGACATTCTGAGAAACATTAAAAGGTCACTTCTGTGAACTATAGAAAGATTGAGTACTAGAGAAGAATACCTTACACTATGGCTGCGACATTCTGTGAAACATTAAAAGGTCACTTCTGTGAAGTATAGAAAGATCGAGTACTAGAGAAGAATACCTTACACTATGGCTGCGACATTCTGAGAAACATTAAAAGGTCACTTCTGTGAACTATAGAAAGATCGAGTACTAGAGAAGAATACCTTACACCAGGGCTCGACAAACCCCAGGCGCCAGGTCGCCATGGCGACCAGGAAATTAGACCTGGCGCCTGGGTGATGTCAGCCTCATGGTCCCCTTGCCGCTGCCATCCGATTTTTCCGCAGCGCGAGGGGGTAAAGTCTGTGCCGATGACCGATGGCACAGACTGCAAGCTCCGCCCCCTCGCGCAACGAGTGTCTGTGTGCCGGGTGTCATCACGTGACATCCTGGCACTCAGCAGGCCGACCAAAGGAGATCAGCAGCAGCGTGAATGTCCCCCTCCCCTGCAGTGAGGTAAAGCAGCAGGGAGGGGGGACACATCAAGAAGAAACCCCCAAGAAAAGAATGTGTAAGGTGGGTGTGTGTTTGTATGTATTGTAAAGTAGGTGTGTGTGAGGTGTTTGTATATATGTGTGTGTGAGGTGTTTGTATATATGTGTGTGTGAGGTGTTTGTATATATGTGTGTGTGAGGTTTGTATATATGTGTGTGTGAGGTGTTTGTATATATGTGTGTGTGAGGTGTTTGTATATATGTGAGGTGTGAGTATATATGTGTGTGTGAGGTGTTTGTATGTATGTGAGGTGTTTGTATATATGTGTATATGTAAAGTATGTGTGTTTGTATATATGTGTGTGTGAGGTGTTTGTATATATGTGTATATGTAAAGTATGTGTGTTTGTATATATGTGTATTTGTATTTGTATATATGTGTATATGTAAAGTATGTGTGTTTGTATATATGTGTGTGTGAGGTGTTTGTATATATGTGTATATGTAAAGTATGTGTGTTTGTATATATGTGTGTGTGAGGTGTTTGTATATATGTGTGTGTGTGAGGTGTTTGTATATATATGTGTGTGTGAGGTGTTTGTATATATGTGTGTGTGAGGTGTTTGTATATATGTGTGTGTGAGGTGTTTGTATATATGTGTGTGTGAGGTGTTTGTATATATGTGTATATGTAAAGTATGTGTGTTTGTATATATGTGAAGTAGGCGTGTGTGTTTATGAATTGTGTTTATGTTTGCGTGATTGTCTGGCTCCTAAAAAAAATGTCTGGCTCCTAAAATCAAATTAAATTTGTCAAGCCCTGCCTTACACTATGGCTGCGGCATTCTGTGAAACATTAAAAGGTCACTTCTGTGAAGTATAGAAAGATCGATAACTAGAGAAGAATACCTTACACTATGGCTGCGACATTCTGTGAAACATTAAAAGGTCACTTCTGTGAAGTATAGAAAGATCGAGTACTAGAGAAGGATACCCTACACTATGGCTGCGACATTCTGTGAAACATTAAAAGGTCACTTCTGTGAACTATAGAAAGATCGAGTACTAGAGAAGGATACCTTACACTATGGCTACGACATTCTGTGAAACATTAAAAGGTCACTTCTGTGAAGTATAGAACGATCGAGTACTAGAGAAGGATACCTTACACTATGGCTGCGACATTCTGTGAAACATTAAAAGGTCACTTCTGTGAAGTATAAAAAGATCGAGTACTAGAGAAGGATACCTTACACTATGGCTGCGACATTCTGTGAAACATTAAAAGGTCACTTCTGTGAAGTATAGAAAGATCGATAACTAGAGAAGAATACCTTACACTATGGCTGCGACATTCTGTGAAACATTAAAAGGTCACTTCTGTGAAGTATAGAAAGATCGAGTACTAGAGAAGGATACCCTACACTATGGCTGCGACATTCTGTGAAACATTAAAAGGTCACTTCTGTGAACTATAGAAAGATCGAGTACTAGAGAAGGATACCTTACACTATGGCTACGACATTCTGTGAAACATTAAAAGGTCACTTCTGTGAAGTATAGAACGATCGAGTACTAGAGAAGGATACCTTACACTATGGCTGCGACATTCTGTGAAACATTAAAAGGTCACTTCTGTGAAGTATAAAAAGATCGAGTACTAGAGAAGGATACCTTACACTATGGCTGCGACATTCTGTGAAACATTAAAAGGTCACTTCTGTGAAGTATAGAAAGATCGAGTACAAGAGAAGAATACCTTACACTATGGCTGCGGCATTCTGTGAAACATTAAAAGGTCATTTCTGTGAACTATAGAAAGATTGAGTACTAGAGAAGGATACCTTACACTATGGCTGCGACATTCTGTGAAACATTAAAAGGTTCCTTATATCTCTCCTAGAAATAACTAAGCCGGCTCCCAAACTGCTCTGTTTTTGGCTACACATTTTTAAACAGAGAACTAATAAAAATATTCTTCCTTTATTTTTAATCCATTGTTAAAAGTGATAGCTGAGGAATCAGAGGCTAGACGGAGCACCAGAAAAAGACACACAAAAAAATAGTTGTAGAAGGGGAGCAGTGGATACCGAAATGCTCTGACGCATTGTGCAACAGAGCTCCTTCAGGAGCTCCAATATCACAGTGTATTTTGGGGAGAATGTACGTTATTAGGGGCTTGCGGTTATTTTTCTTTTAATCTCCATGTTGTTCAGACTGTGACCAACTATCCATAATTCACATATGTGGGCACTGCAGTAACTGTTCTATAGGTCAGTTGAGTCTTTTTTGGTTGAGTAGTGACTAGTTTATCTGCATTATCTATTTAAAAAAAAAAACTGATGTTTTTTTCGTTACCCCAGTACTTTTAAATTTACGTAGCAACCTTTGGTCATATATGATGTGAATGCCTGCAACAGATATACAAACCATTGTATAGACATGTGACCTGCGCACTGATTAGAATACTCTGGACTGGTTACATTTATTTACCCAGAATCCCCCAGTAAAACGTTCTGTTCCTCATTCACCGACTGATCTGCTCCATCTTTGGCCAGATTTTTCTTAGACTTCTTTCTTCGAGATTCTTTGGGATCTTCTTGGTCACTGATAAAATCACTGCTGTCTGATTTCTGCAGAATGATGACAAGAGTGGGAAGAGTGAAGGAAAGAGCTCTTAAAAGCCCTCTTTGCAGTATCAGGGGGCTGACATGTTTGTTCGGAATCTTGGTTCAGATCTTCCTTCAAAAGTCCCAAGATTCTAAACAACATGTCCGCCCCCTGATAGAGCACAAAAAGATGCTTTATTTGTATTCTTCCATTAAAGCATTTCTATCTAAAATGTCTACATGTTTCAATTAAACATAAGGATAGCTGTCCTTTACACAATCCTTACCGGTGCAGTATAGAACAGGTTCTCCAGCAGGCTCTGGTCATAGTGAGGATCATTGAGTTCACTCTCATTGTAGAAGTCGCTCCCCAGGATGGATTCTGGGGGTGAGCCAGTCCCATCCCAATAATAGCCTGGTGATAATACAGAGCTGTGGGAGAGAGGAAGATGATTTATACTGTACCGAGAGGCAAGTGGATGCATGGAATAGTCTTCCAGCAGAAGAAAATGCCTAATTTAGGAGATAAAAAGAGTTTTTAATGTGTCTGTGGAGTGTCCTCCTTATGACATCACCTGTGGCACGGTATGCAAATGACACATTTCACACTGAAAAGCAGTTAATTTGCATACCGTGCCACAGGTGATGTCATGAACAGGAGACTCCACAGACACACGTTTTGCGCTACATGCACAGTAAAACAATATGCAGGCGAATATTTCTTAATATGGACAGTATAAGCAGATTCCCTTTAACAGCTCGACTGTCAGCGTTACGTAGAGAGACGCTCTAGCACCTACCTGCCAAGAAGCAACTCTATGGCTTTGGTCTCACTGGGAGCCTCTATTTCTGGCTCTGCACTCCATCCCCGTTGCAGGAGCGTTTCCTTACTCGATGGGCCCTTGTCCTCTGTCTTCAACAAGTTTTGGAGAAATCTGGGAGCAGGAGGCAAACTACGATTTAAAACAAGCATCGGTTAGCGCTACTATATCTCTGGCACAACTAATCCGAATTATTTATAGACAAGCATCTGGTGCCAGACAAGCATAACAAGGAGACAGGGAAGACACCGGTTAAGTTTCACCAGTAGGTCGTACAGGTTCTCGGTTTCTTGGTACAAAAGGAAGAGAAGTTAAATGTTTTTTTAAAGGTGCGAAAGCTTCACAGACCTGGTTCCAGTGGAACTGTAGATCTCTTTAGTCAGCGCAGGAGATAAGCCTATGTCCTCTTCAAGGTCCACACTGGGATGAGATGTCAGGGCAGATACCACCATGGAATCCCGTAGTTTATTTCCTTGGTTCAGGAGAGCTGCAGCGCGTGGGAGTAGACATTATATTAATAAGACTTTGTGACGGGACCATAACAGTACAAAATAAGTGTCCAGCGCTCGGTATAACAGCTCTGTGAACATCCCGCGGGAGTAGACATTATATTAATAAGACTTTGTGACGGGACCATAAAATACAAAATAAGTGTCCAGCGCTCAGTATAACAGCTCTGTGAACATCCCGCGGGAGGAGATATTATATTAATAAGACTTTGTGACGGAACCATAACAGTACAAAATAAGTGTCCAGCGCTCAGTATAACAGCTCTGTGAACATCCCGCGGGAGGAGATATTATATTAATAACAAAATAAACAAGAAAGCAAACATGCACACTGGAAATATATAGTACATATAAATTTTATTGAGAATATAATAATATACCGACGATCAAAAATAAAATGTATTTAGGAGATGGAGAAAAATAGCCAAAGAGCAATAGAAAAGACAGAGTGGCAAAATATAAATGAGCTTGAAAAAAAAAAAAGGATAAAAGTAATCAAAAAGTATACATAGACAAAAGCATCAAAAAAATATATGGCAAGAAAGAAAAGAAAAAATTAAATGGAAAATTGTGGTAATGGGTGGCTCTGAGCGTGACCGGAAAAAATGCCTAAATTGCTGGCTTACCACATATAGAGTAAAAGATAGAAGGAAAAAATGAAATAAAGATGTGGAAGGACAGGGGATAATCCACAAAAAGTGCCTCTTGCAATATAGAATGGACCTGCATCACATAAAATCAAAAATAGAGGAAAAACCGGAACAAGTGTATATGAAACACAAAGAAAAACAAGGTGCAAAACAATAAGAGAAAAAATATATAAAATAAAGTGAAAAGGACAAAAAAAGTCACAAAATGCAAAAAAATGAAAAAAGTGTGAATAAGGAAAAAGGAGATGATAGGTCAAAGCACTAGGCTGGACCTAGGCAATTGCCTCATCCAGTTCAGTGGAGGAATCCTCGTTGTAATTGGGGTTCAGGATGAATTGAAGTCCATAAAGTTGTTGGAACAAAGTTATATAGAGGATGCAGGTGAAGTCCATAAATAGTTAACGACAGAGGTCTGGGGTGTATGGCACGGGCGACGCGTTCGGAGAGGGAGTCTCCTTCAAATGGCCATGAAGGAGACTCCTTCATGTTTCACATCTATAATTGTTTATCTTATGTAAAAGAGCAGATTGGGGTATCTAGTTTCCAATTTCTACATACAGTGAATGTCTGCCATCTTATGGCTTAATATAAGGTATAATATAAGGTATGGTGTTAAGTGATATATGTGTTATATATATTGATGGTCTATGGAATTTAAACCAAATTTTTTTTTTTTGTAAAGATTTCACAGGGTCCATGTTTGATGTGACAATTATATTAATCAGCATTTATAATCATATTGATATCAGGGATATAAAGCTGCACTATGGAGCAAGGGGTCTTAACGGCAGCCTCACCTGAGATCAAGTCTTTAGGGACAGCCTCACCTGAGATCAAGTCTTTAGTGGCAGCAGCCGGTCTGGGAGCATCATATTCTGTTAGGGGCCTCTCCTGCTCGTTACGAAAAGAGGTGGTCTTCTTCTTTGGGGGAATCCGTTCTTGTGATTCTTTGATGGGCTTTTTATTGGGGTCTGTGTTTTCTTGGAAGTACAGATGATCTCTCCCCCTGTGTTATAATAACAGTTTATTACATGGCCAAGAAGGATGCACCCATTCCACATATACTGGTTATACTGCAATATTGACATCTAAACCAGACAAGATGGCCAGCTATTCAATAAATAATCACATCACGACAAGCCAGCACGTGTGCAGTGTGAGAGCGTTTAGTACTTATGAAACCATATGCCAACGGTAACATCTTTCTGATGTGAAAGTTGTATTGCACACTAATGAATTCTTCAGATTAGAAGATTGTTAACCCAGGCAGCCTCATGAACGATCCACAGAGTATTGTACAGAGCACTGGTGAGACCTCACTTGGAGTATTGTACAGAGCGCTGGTGAGACCTCACTTGGAGTATTGTACAGAGCGCTGGTGAGACCTCACTTGGAGTATTGTACAGAGCGCTGGTGAGACCTCACTTGGAGTATTGTACAGAGCGCTGGTGAGACCTCACTCGGAGTATTGTACAGAGCGCTGGTGAGACCTCACTTGGAGTATTGTACTGATCACTGGTGAGACCTCACTTGGAGTCTTGTACAGAGCGCTGGTGAGACCTCACTTGGAGTCTTGTACAGAGCGCTGGTGAGACCTCACTTGGAGTCTTGTACAGGGCGCTGGTGAAACCTCACTTGGAGTATTGTACAGAGCGCTGGTGAGACCTCACTTGGAGTATTGTACAGAGCGCTGGTGAGACCTCACTTGGAGTATTGTACAGAGCGCTGGTGAGACCTCACTTGGAGTATTGTACAGAGCGCTGGTGAGACCTCACTTGGAGTATTGTACAGAGCGCTGGTGAGACCTCACTTGGAGTCTTGTACAGAGCGCTGGTGAGACCTCACTTGGAGTATTGTACACAGTACTGGAGACCGTATCTCCAGAAGGATATTGATACTTTGGAGAGTGTTCAGAGAAGGGCTACTAAACTGGTTCATGGGTTGAAGGATAAAACTTACCAGGAAAGGTTAAAGCATCTTAACATGTATAGCTTGGAGGAAAGACGTAACGGGGGGATCACCAAATGATAGAAAGTATACATGGAAATACAGGTACATACCAAAAAAAGCAAGAAACTGCAATGTAGCAGGACATGCGGACCCCCTGTGTGATATCCCCCAACATTTCAGTACAGGTCTAATAACATTTATCCAAAAATCGCTGGTTACTGACAATGGGCGGCCGGCCCAGCGCACTCACGTCAATGCTGCATGAAGTTTTTTGCTTTTTGGTAAGTTCCTGTATTATCATGCATATTTTCTATCGTTTGGTGTGTGTTGCACATTATCTATATTTCAGGGTTTATATCTGGTGTGCAGGATTCCAGGATCGATTTGATGTTAGTAATGCGCGACCTGTACAGTGTGAATGCAGTTACCTGGGTGTCGAGGCTCTGCTGCTCTCAGAGTCTCTCCTTCCAGTGGACGGTAGAGGTAGTTTGTTGGGTTGGGAGGGGTCGATGTGAGTCACTGGATATCCAAGCTCCTCTTTAGACCGCAGGTCAGTGTCCAAGCTGATGTCTGTATTTGGGAAAGAGCTGCTACTGTCATAGGTCTCAGACAACGGCTCCAGAGCGGCAGACACCTAAAAAAAAAAAAAATAATAATATATATTTATTGCATAAGGTCCCAGAACCCAGACCATTATTAGCTATACAGTGTGCAGGTCAGTGCACTTAATGGTTTGTCCCTGCACAATGTATAGCTAAACCAGGGCTCGACAAACCCCGGGCGCCAGGTCGCCATGGCGACCAGGAAATCAGACCTGGCGCCCAGGTATCGTGAGCCCCGCGAGGTGTCCTCAGCAATGGCATCGGGTTTTTTTTTTCTTTCTATTTCAGCAGCGATGCGCGAGGGAGCAGAGTGAGTGCACCGGCTGCACAGACTTCCTGCTCCGCCCCCTCGCGCACCGCGTTCTAGCGCTGATCACTGGGGAGCATAGCAGGGAAGCTGCTCTGAGCCACCGGGCTGCAATGGAAACCGCACCCCCCCCCCCCCCCCCTCTCTCTGCATTGAGGTGTAATCGCAGGGAGGGGGGACACTGATAGGTGAACTTTTTTTTTTCTTTTAAAAAAAACGACAACCAAAAAAAAAAACCCTGCTGTCTTGTGTATGTCTGCGTGGATGTGTTTGTGTGTATATATGTGTGTGACTGGATGTGTTTGTTTGTGTGTGTGTGTGTATATGTGTGTGACTGGATGTGTTTGTGTGTATATGTGTGTGACTGGATGTGTTTGTGTGTGTGTATATGTGTGTGACTGGATGTGTTTGTGTATATGTGTGTGTGTGACTGGATGTGTTTGTGTATATGTGTGTGTGACTGGATGTGTTTGTGTATATGTGTGTGTGTGCCTGGATGTGTTTGTGTGTGTGTGTATATATGTGTGTGACTGGATGCGTTTTGTGTGTGTATATATGTGTGTGACTGGATGCGTTTTGTGTGTGTATATATGTGTGTGACTGGATGCGTTTTGTGTGTGTATATATGTGTGTGACTGGATGCGTTTTGTGTGTGTGTATATATGTGTCTGACTGGATGCGTTTGTGTGTGTGTGTATATATGTGTCTGACTGGATGTGTTTGTGTGTATGTATGTGTCTGACTGGATGTGTTTGTGTGTGTATGTATGTGTGACTGGATGTTTGGGTGGGGGGGTGTTTTGCGTTCAGAAGTGGAGGGTGCACAGAGAGGACTTTCACCCTAGTCCTCCAAATCAGAATAAAGGATCCTTTATTGTGTATGTATATGTGACAGACTATGTGACTGCGTGTGTTTGTGTTTATGTGCCGTTGTCTGGCTCCTAGATTTTTTAGCTGGCTCCTAAAACTCAGATAAATTTGTCAAGCCCTGAGCTAAACATTAACCATTCTGTTCTAGATCTGTTCTCATGGTTCTCTGCCCGATTCAAGCATTAGGATAGTATGACGTGTAATGGGACTTTGCGGGGAAGCTGCTGACAGCTTGTCACAGCTTGTCCTGTACTACCAGCAGTTTCTACATTTTATAAATCCAGGATTTGCAGGAAAAATAACCTCCTTGTACTATAATGGGACATGCGTATTACATATCTTACAATTAGCTTTAATGTAGAAAAAAAAAAAAAAAAAATTGGTTTGATTGGTGGCGAAAAAGAGTTCCAAAATCTTTGAAAAATATATATTTTAATCCTTCTGCAGTGAGTTGATTGTGGATTGTATTGAACAATGCAGGAAGGTGGTTGTCAAAGAATGTTTAGAAACAACCCCGACAAGGCCCCGGCACAGCGGCCGACCCCGACAAGGCCCGGCACGGCGGCCGACCCAGACAAGGCCCCGGCACGGCGGCCGACCCAGACAAGGCCCCGGCACGGCGGCCGTCCCAGACAAGGCTGCCGACCCCAACAAAGGCCCCGGCACCGTGGCCGACCCAGACAAGGCCCTGGCACGGCGTCCGACAAGAACAAGCCTTACTACCCCTAAGCTACTCTTCAATACAAGGAGACATTCTCACCTGCAGCTCTCCTAGTTTCTCTGAAGTTGGGGAAATAATCGTGAAGAAGCCACTGATTGGATGCGAGGATGAGAGCCGAGGGAGGCCGTTTATCTGGACACGACCAATTGGAAGATGGTCCAGTTTAGTCATCGCTTCTAACACCAGGGAGCCCATATCTGTGGGAGAGACAGACACACACTGAGAGACAGAGGTCATGTTTACAGGACAGGACAAACATTCCATTACATACAATACAGTAAACTGAAACATTAGCAGAAAAGGCAAAAAAAAAATCACTGAAAGAACAAGTAGTATTTGCCTGTCTTCTGCAAAAGGAGATTAAAACGTTGAATTGGCAAGTAGATAAAACTTGGGAACTTGCCAGCCAAGAACTAAATTGCTTTCATGCAGCGATTTCCTTTAGAGGTGGCTTTATATCAAGGTAAGATCTAGTATTACACAGTATTAGTACACAGACTGGATCTTTTATTACTCGGTTCCATGCAATCCTCTCCTTCCAGAATAAAGCCCGTAGTTTTCAGGCTGGGGACTACTACGCAGTCAGAGGGAATAGTGCAGTGCATTGTACCTGTAAGATAAGAGGTGAGCTGTTTGGGGCCGCATCGAATAGCATAGCGGGTGGTGGTCCTCACCCCTTTTTGTTCTGCTTGGGAAGAAATTCTGGGTCTGAAGATGGTGCCGTCCGAGGTTTCACCCCACCAGCGAAGCCTGATGAGCACTGGAGAGGGGGGTTTGGGTACAGTCCAGAGGATTTTACTGACGGTTACTCTCAAAAAACAATGGAGCTGACCTTCTACCAGTGGGGGGAGACTGGTGGAGGGGGAGACATCTGTGGCTCCTGCAAAACACATACAGGAGAAACATCAACACCCAAGAAGAATGCCATATAATGAGCATCAACCCCTTCCCGACAGACGCACAAAGCATACCGTGTAATGAGCATCAACCCCTTCCCGACAGAAGCACAAAGCATACCGTATAATGAGCATCAACCGCTTCCCGACAGACACGCATAGCATACCGTATAATGAGCATCAACCCCTTCCCGATGCAGCGCCCCGCTGCCTTTTACCGACGCAGCGCCCCGACACAGAGCCCCGCTGCCTCTTGCAGACTGCCCCGACACAGAGCCCCGCTGCCTCTTGCAGACTGCCCCGACACAGAGCCCCGCTGCCTCTTGCAGACTGCCCCGACACAGAGCCCCGCTGCCTCTTGCAGACTGCCCCGACACAGAGCCCCGCTGCCTCTTGCAGACTGCCCCGACACAGAGCCCCGCTGCCTCTTGCAGACTGCCCCGACACAGAGCCCCGCTGCCTCTTGCAGACTGCCCCCACATGTTGCCCCGCTGCCTCTTCCAGACTGCCCCCACATGTTGCCCCGCTGCCTCTTCCAGACTGCCCCCACATGTTGCCCCCCTCCCTCTTCCAGACTGCCCCCACATGTTACCCCCCTCCAGACTGCCCCCACATGTTACCCCCCTCCAGTCTGCCCCCACATGTTACCCCCCTCCAGTCTGCCCCCACAAGTTACCCCCCTCCAGTCTGCCCCCACAAGTTACCCCCCTCCAGTCTGCCCCCACAAGTTACCCCCCTCCAGTCTGCCCCCACAAGTTACCCACCTCCAGTCTGCCCCCACAAGTTACCCCCCTCCAGTCTGCCCCCACATGTTACCCCCCTCCAGTCTGCCCCCACATGTTACCCCCCTCCAGTCTGCCCCCACATGTTACCCCCCCCCCCTCTCCAGTCTGCACGCTCTATTGCCCCCGCATTACCCCCCCCCCCCCGGTACCTTTCTTTCTCCTGGCCCCCGGTTTGACGCTCTTATTTCCCAGGTTCTTCATGCTGTCAGTCGCGTCCCTCTCTCTGGATCATCACAGTCTATCCGTAGCCGCCATACATGAGCTTCCCTTTCGGTATCCAGGCAACGCCCGCTTCCGACCGCCGCGTCCAATCAGACGCCGGGAATCTGCCGCGCGCACTGACCTCTGGGAATTTTCCAACTGACAGTTGGTCGGAGTTCTACACGCTAGAGTCAAACCCTGGCTGGCTGAGCACAGACCTCCTCCAGCACAGTGATCAATGAATCATAACCCAAATACACTATTAATTAAAGTGACTGGCTGAGCACAGAACTCCTCCAGCACAGTGATCAATGAATCATAACCCAAATACACTATTAATTAAAGTGACTGGCTGAGCACAGACCTCCTCCAGCACAGTCACCAATGAATCATAACTCAAATACACTATTAATTAAAGTGACTGGCTGAGCACAGACCTCCTCCAGCACAGGGACCAATGAATCATAACCCAAATACACTATTAATTAAAGTGACTGGCTGAGCACAGACCTCCTCCAGCACAGGGACCAATGAATCATAACCCAAATACACTATTAATTAAAGTTACTGGCTGAGCACAGACCTCCTCCAGCACAGTGACCAATGAATCATAACTCAAATACACTATTAATTAAAGTGACTGGCTGTGCACAGACCTCCTCCATCACAGGGACCAATGAATCATAACTCAAATACACTATTAATTAAAGTGACTGGCTGTGCACAGACCTCCTCCATCACAGTGACCAATGACTCATAACTCAAATACACTATTAATTAAAGTGACTGGCTGAGCACAGACCTCCTCCATCACAGTGACCAATGAATCATAACCCAAATACACTATTAATTAAAGTGACTGGCTGAGCACAGACCTCCACAAGCACAGGGACCAATGACTCATAACTCAAATACACTATTAATTAAAGTGACTGGCTGTGCACAGACCTCCTCCAGCACAGGGACCAATGACTCATAACCCAAATACACTATTAATTAAAGTGACTGGCTGAGCACAGACCTCCACAAGCACAGGGACCAATGAATCATAACTCAAATACACTATTAATTAAAGTGACTGGCTGTGCATAGACCTCCTCCAGCACAGTGACCAATGAATCATAACCCAAATACACTATTAATTAAAGTGACTGACTGAGCACAGACCTCCTCCAGCACAGTGACCAATGAATCATAACCCAAATACACTATTAATTAAAGTGACTGGCTGAGCACAGACCTCCTCCAGCACAGTCACCAATGAATCATAACTCAAATACACTATTAATTAAAGTGACTGGCTGAGCACAGACCTCCTCCAGCACAGTGACCAATGAATCATAACCCAAATACACTATTAATTAAAGTGACTGGCTGTGCACAGACCTCCTCCAGCACAGGGACCAATGAATAATAACCCAAATACACTATTAATTAAAGTGACTGGCTGAGCACAGAACTCCTCCAGCACAGGGACCAATGACTCATAACTCAAATACACTATTAATTAAAGTGACTGGCTGAGCACAGACCTCCTCCAGCACAGGGACCAATGACTCATAACCCAAATACACTATTAATTAAAGTGACTGGCTGAGCACAGACCTCCACATGCACAGGGACCAATGACTCATAACTCAAATACACTATTAATTAAAGTGACTGGCTGAGCACAGACCTCCTCCAGCACAGTGACCAATGAATCATAACCCAAATACACTATTAATTAAAGTGACTGGCTGAGCACAGACCTCCTCCAGCACAGGGACCAATGAATCATAACCCAAATACACTATTAATTAAAGTGACTGGCTGAGCACAGACCTCCTCCAGCACAGGGACCAATGACTCATAACTCAAATACACTATTAATTAAAGTGACTGGCTGAGCCCAGACCTCCTCCATCACAGGGACCAATGAATCATAACCCAAATACACTATTAATTAAAGTGACTGGCTGAGCACAGACCTCCTCCAGCACAGGGACCAATGAATCATAACCCAAATACACTATTAATTAAAGTGACTGGCTGAGCACAGACCTCCTCCATCACAGTGACCAATGAATCATAACCCAAATACACTATTAATTAAAGTGACTGGCTGAGCACAGACCTCCTCCAGCACAGGGACCAATGACTCATAACCCAAATAAACTATTAATTAAAGTGACTGGCTGAGCACAGACCTCCTCCAGCACAGGGACCAATGTATCATAACTCAAATACACTATTAATTAAAGTGACTGGCTGAGCACAGACCTCCTCCAGCACAGGGACCAATGAATCATAACTCAAATACACTATTAATTAAAGTGACTGGCTGTGCACAGACCTCCTCCAGCACAGGGACCAATGAATCATAACCCAAATACACTATTAATTAAAGTGACTGGCTGAGCACAGACCTCCACAAGCACAGGGACCAATGACTCATAACTCAAATACACTATTAATTAAAGTGACTGGCTGTGCACAGACCTCCTCCAGCACAGGGACCAATGAATCATAACCCAAATACACTATTAATTAAAGTGACTGGCTGAGCACAGACCTCCACAAGCACAGGGACCAATGACTCATAACTCAAATACACTATTAATTAAAGTGACTGGCTGTGCATAGACCTCCTCCAGCACAGGGACCAATGAATCATAACCCAAATACACTATTAATTAAAGTGACTGGCTGTGCATAGACCTCCTCCAGCACAGGGACCAATGACTCTCAACCTCATGTATCAGTCTGTCCCTCTAGATTGTAAGCTCTGCGAGCAGGGCTCTCAGCCTCATGTATCAGTCTGTCCCTCTAGATTGTAAGCTCTGCGAGCAGGGCTCTCTGCCTCATGTATCAGTCTGTCCCTCTAGATTGTAAGCTCTGCGAGCAGGACTCTCCGCCTCATGTATCAGTCTGTTCCTCTAGATCAGGGGTCCTCAAACTACGGCCCGCGGGCCAAATGCGGCCCGCCGAGCACATTTATCCGGCCCGCGGGGGGTGCTGCCGGTACCCCCCGCTCCCCGCTGTTTACCTTCCTTCACATCCGGATCCGGTAACTGTGTTTCCCTCCGTGCAGGAGGGGAACACTGAGCAAGACGTCCAGCCGGGGACACAGCAGCTGGAGGTAAGTGAAGGGGAAGCGGGAGAGGAGGGAGGTATAACGAGCATCTGACTGGCATAATATTCCTGGGCATCTGACTGGCATAATATTCCTGCATAATATTCCTGGGCATCTGACTGGCATAATATTCCTGGGCATCTGACTGGCATAATATTCCTGGGCATCTGACTGGCATAATATTCCTAGGCATCTGACAGGCACAATATTCCTGGGCATCTGACTGGCATAATATTCCTGGGCTCTGACTGGCATAATATTCCTGGGCATCTGACTGGCATAATATTACTGGGTACTGACTGGCATAATATTCCTGGGCATCTGACTGGCATAATATTCCTGGGCATCTGACTGGCACAATATTCCTGGGCATCTGACTGGCATAATATTCCTGGGCATCTGACTGGCACACTATTCCTGGGCATCTGACTGGCATAATATTCCTGGGCATCTGAATGGCATAATATTCCTGGGCATCTGACTGGCATAATATTCCCAGGCATGACTAGGAAAATCAAATTACAAAATGCAGCAAATAGAATTTAAAAAATAATATACGATGGACAGGAGTGTACTTCACCTCCATTGATTGCGGATGCATTTAGGAAGTTTTATCATCGACTATACAATCAACCTAAACTAAATTCCTCTTTAGAAGAGGTCACTAGATATTTAGAAGCCTTGAACCTCTCTAAGATTTCCAAACAGAAATTGGATAAGCTGAATAATCCGGTCACGGTTTTGGAAATAAGTGAGACTATTAAGGATTTTAAAAAAGGGAAAGCCCCGGGCCCAGATGGGTTCGCGACCCTATTTTACCAGGTCTTAAGTCCAACGATCTCCCCGATCCTCGCCAGACTATTTAATTCAATAAAATCAAATAAAGGATTTCCAACCGAAATGTTGGAAGCCTCAATACTGCCAATTCCGAAGCCAGGGAGGGACCCCAGTTCGGTAGCAAATTATAGACCTATATCTTTGATCAACTTAGATATCAAGATCTACTCAAAGATCTGGGCCAATAGACTGAAGGGAGTGATCGCGGACCTGGTCCATTCGGACCAGTCCGGTTTTATCCCAGGAAGAACAGGAGCTGACAATGTTCGGAGGGTCTTGGGCATAATAGAGGCAATTCATCAGAAAAAGTCCCCGGCAATTATCTTGGCGCTTGACGCAGAAAAAGCTTTCGATAGGGTAGACTGGAGGTTTATGTCGGAGACCCTCCGGTCGTACGGCCTTACGGGTAGAATCTTTGACTCTATAACAGCTTTGTATTCAGATCCACAAGCACGAATAGAGAGTCCCTCACTGGCTTCCGAGTTGTTCAGCATCAAGAACGGAACCAGACAGGGTTGCCCCCTGGCCCCCCTCCTATATGCCCTGACTATTGAACCATTTGCACAACAACTACGCCGGGCTAGACAGGTAGAGGGTATCCAGATCGGGGAGTTCGACCATCTGGTAACCCTGTATGCGGACGATATAATTATAACTATGTCATCTCCAGAGAAGTCGATCCCAGAACTACTAACCTCTATAGAGCAATATAGCTCAATGTCCAATTATAGTCTAAATCTGGCCAAAACACAGACCATTCCCTTTTTTTTTGGCCCGAATCAAGATGGTATTCTTAAAGAATTTAGTACACAAAAAGGGGATTCTGACTACATTGATTACTTAGGGATAAAGATCCCATCACAAATAGAGAGCTTGGTAGCACTAAACTATTCCCATATGCATAGTGAATTGCTGGAGGAGTGCAAAAAATGGGCTAAGTTTGAACTATCGTGGATGGGACGTATAAACATACTAAAAGCGTACATTCTTCCTAAGATTACCTATCTGTTCAGAGTTATTCCACTTAACGTCCCAACTGAGATGTTAAGGAAATTTGATCTATTATTCTCTAAATTCGTTTGGGGCGCTAAGAAACCGAGAATACCAGGCCAATGGCTAAAACAAAATCCCCAGTATGGGGGATTGGGCTATCCCGATATTAGAAACATTCACAGAAGCTGCCAGATAGCACATATAATGGAGTGGAAAAAGGCGTTCTCCAGTAACCCCCCTTGGCTAAAGATAGAGCAAGCACAAACGCACACAGCGGATCTATATCAGATCTGCTGGATTCCACAGATTTTATTTAAGAAATTAGCGCTCACACCTAGAATTCTTAAAGATCTTATGGGAACTCTATATAGAACAAAAAAAGCTCTGGGGATTGTTGAGGCACTATCAAAACGCGCCCCGATTCAGGTAGTCTCACTCTGTGTTGCGGATTTGAATCTGCAACACTGGAGAGATAAGGGTATCCAGTATATCGGAGACCTATATAATGACGAACATCTGTCTCAGTTCTCGGACTTAAATAAGACATTTAATTTGGATTCAAGTCAGATTTTTACTTACCTTAGAGTCAAGAGCTTTTTGGCGACTCACCCTCCTGTGGACCATCCGCGATGGGATGAATTTTTGGAAGCTCCTCCAAGTAAGAATCAAGTATCCAAGATTCAAAGACTTTTAGAGTCCTTTGTTCAAAGAGGCAAATCCAGGGCAATACTTCAGTGGGAGAGAGATATCGGCCAGTCTTTTCCATACGAAGTATGGTGCATAGCGTGGGGGGAGACTAGGAAGGCATCCCATTGTGTGAACATCCAGGAGCAATTTTATAAGCTAACGAACAGATGGTACCTAGTTCCAACTCGGTTGGCTAAATTTAGTACAGATGGGGATGATTTTTGTTGGAGGTGCCATGAGCAAAAGGGCTCGCAATTTCATATATGGTGGGAGTGCAGGATTCTGGATACATTTAAGAATATGCTCGAGCGGGTGCTGGATAAGGTACTTTCTAGGAAAATCGAATTAACTCCACACAGGGTACTGTTCCACATCGATTTACAGTGCACAGATCGGTATGAAAAAACCCTGTGTATAAATATCTTACTGGCATTTAAAATCTGCCTCTCGAGATACTGGAGGAAATCAGAGATTCCTTCTTGGCCCGAACTTAGATCCCAAGTGGACTTCCAGGAGTCCTCGGAAAAATATTTTTACAGATGTATTTCAAAGAACCTATCTAAATACGAAAGAATCTGGCAAGCATGGTCCCTGATTAAGGAGTAACAACAGGTGTAGTGAAACTACAGATATGAAAATAGCTGAAATAGAGCCGTAATTAGAACAGAAATATATTGATTAACAACAATTTTTCTAGCCAGACCAGATGCTGAGAGGTGGATGCCGGGGATCTACAGATCCGCGGGTCCCTACATCACTTATAAATGGCTAAAGGGGTGGTATAGGCAAACTCCACGGTTTTCCCAAGATTGTATGTACTGTAACCGTATCAATTTATGCACAAAGCGATATTTGTATGTGTTTTTTATTCTATAGGTAATGAAAAATGAATAAAGAGATTGTTGAAAAAAAAAAAAAATATTATGCCAGTCAGATGTCCAGTAATATTATGCCAGTCAGTGCCCAGTAATATTATGCCAGTCAGATGTCCAGTAATATTATGCCAGTCAGATGTCCAGTAATATTTTGCCAGTCAGTACCCAGTAATATTATGCCAGTCAGATGTCCAGTAATATTATGCCAGTCAGATGTCCAGTAATATTTTGCCAGTCAGTACCCAGTAATATTATGCCAGTCAGATGCCCAGTAATATTATGCCAGTCAGATGTCCAGTAATATTATGCCAGTCAGATACCCAGTAATATTATGCCAGTCAGATACCCAGTAATATTATGCCAGTCAGAGCCAGGTAATATTTTGCCATTCAGATGCCCAGTAATATTATGCCAGTCAGATACCCAGTAACATTGTACCAGTCAGTACCCAGTAATATTATGCCAGTCAGATACCCAGTAATATTATGCCAGTCAGATACCCAGTAATATTATGCCAGTCAGATGCCCAGTAACATTGTACCAGTCAGTACCCAGTAATATTATGCCAGTCAGATACCCAGTAATATTATGCCAGTCAGATACCCAGTAATATTATGCCAGTCAGATGTCCAGTAATATTATGCCAGTCAGATGTCCAGTAATATTATGCCAGTCAGATACCCAGTAATATTATGCCAGTCAGATACCCAGTAATATTATGCCAGTCAGATGTCCAGTAATATTATGCCAGTCAGATACCCAGTAATATTATGCCAGTCAGATACCCAGTAATATTATGCCAGTCAGATACCCAGTAATATTATGCCAGTCAGATGTCCAGTAATATTATGCCAGTCAGATGTCCAGTAATATTATGCCAGTCAGTACCCAGTAATATTATGCCAGTCAGATGCCCAGGAATAAAGTGTGATTGCAATGCTCGTTATACCTCCCTCCTCCCCCGCATCCCCATCACTTACCTCCAGCTGCTGTGTCCCCGGCCGGACGCCTTTTGCAGAGTTTCCCTCCTGCACAGGGGAGGGAAACAGTCACTGGATCCGGATGTGACGTAACGTCACATCCGGTCGCGGTGGTTTTTTTTTTTTTTTTTCTTCTTCTTTCTGCAGCCGCATCCCCTGCGGCTGCCCCCAAAAAAAAGAAAAAAAAACCCCCGCGGGCCGTATTAATGTCGGCGGAGGGCCGCATGTGGCCCGCGGGCCGTACTTTGAGGACCCCTGCTCTAGATTGTAAGCTCTGGGAGCAGGGCTCTCTACCTCATGTATCAGTCTGTTCCTCTAGATTGTAAGCTCTGCGAGCAGGGCTCTCTGCCTCATGTATCAGTCTGTCCCTCTAGATTGTAAGCTCTGCGAGCAGGGCTCTCTGCCTCATGTATCAGTCTGTTACTCTAGATTGTAAGCTCTGCGAGCAGGACTCTCCCCCTCATGTATCAGTCTGTCCCTCTAGATTGTAAGCTCTGCGAGCAGGGCTCTCTATCTCATGTATCAGTCTGTCCCTCTAGACTGTAAGCTCTGGGAGCAGGGCTCTCTGCCTCATGTATCAGTCTGCTCCTATAGATTGTAAGCTCTGCGAGCAGGGCTCTCTGCCTCATGTATCAGTCTGTCCCTCTAGATTGTGAGCTCTGCGAGCAGGGCTCTCTACCTCATGTATCAGTCTGTCCCTCTAGACTGTAAGCTCTGGGAGCAGGGCTCTCTGCCTCATGTATCAGTCTGCTCCTATAGATTGTAAGCTCTGCGAGCAGGGCTCTCTGCCTCATGTATCAGTCTGTCCCTCTAGATTGTGAGCTCTGCGAGCAGGGCTCTCTGCCTCATGTATCAGTCTGTCCCTCTAGATTGTGAGCTCTGCGAGCAGGGCTCTCTATCTCATGTATCAGTCTGTTCCTCTAGATTGTAAGCTCTGCGAGCAGGGCTCTCTATCTCATGTATCAGTCTGTCCCTCTAGATAGTAAGCTCTGGGAGCAGGGCTCTCTATCTCATGTATCAGTCTGTTCCTATAGATTGTAAGCTCTGCGAGCAGGGCTCTCTATCTCATGTATCAGTCTGTTCCTCTAGATTGTAAGCTCTGTGAACAGGGCTCCCTACCTCATGTATCAGTCTGTTCCTCTAGATTGTAATCTCTGTGAGCAGGGCTCTCTACCTCATGTATCAGTCTGTCCCTCTAGATTGTAAGCTCTGCGAGCAGGGCTCTCCCCCTCATGTATCAGTCTGTCCCTCTAGATTGTAAGCTCTGCGAGCAGGGCTCTCTACCTCATGTATCAGTCTGTTCCTATAGATTGTAAGCTCTGTGAGCAGGGCTCTCTGCCTCATGTATCAGTCTGTTCCTCTAGATTGTAAGCTCTGCGAGCAGGGCTCTCTACCTCATGTTTCAGTCTGTCTCTCTAGAATGTAAGCTCTGCGAGCAGGGCTCTCTGCCTCATGCATCAGTCTGTCCCTCTAGATTGTAAGCTCTGCGAGCAGGGCTCTCTGCCTCATGTATCAGTCTGTCCCTCTAGATTGTAAGCTCTGGGAGCAGGGCTCTCTACCTCATGTATCAGTCTGTTCCTCTAGATTGTAAGCTCTGCGAGCAGGGCTCTCTGCCTCATGTATCAGTCTGTCCCTCTAGATTGTAAGCTCTGCGAGCAGGGCTCTCTGCCTCATGTATCAGTCTGTTCCTCTAGATTGTAAGCTCTGCGAGCAGGACTCTCCCCCTCATGTATCAGTCTGTCCCTCTAGATTGTAAGCTCTGCGAGCAGGGCTCTCTATCTCATGTATCAGTCTGTCCCTCTAGACTGTAAGCTCTGGGAGCAGGGCTCTCTGCCTCATGTATCAGTCTGTTCCTATAGATTGTAAGCTCTGCGAGCAGGGCTCTCTATCTCATGTATCAGTCTGTTCCTCTAGATTGTAAGCTCTGCGAGCAGGGCTCTCTGCCTCATGTATCAGTCTGTCCCTCTAGATTGTAAGCTCTGCGAGCAGGACTCTCCGCCTCATGTATCAGTCTGTTCCTCTAGATTGTAAGCTCTGCGAGCAGGGCTCTCTATCTCATGTATCAGTCTGTTCCTCTAGATTGTAAGCTCTGTGAGCAGAGCTCTCTGCCTCATGTATCAGTCTGTCCCTCTAGGTTGTAAGCTCTGCGAGCAGGGCTCTCCCCCTCATGTATCAGTCTGTCCCTCTAGATTGTAAGCTCTGCGAGCAGGGCTCTCTGCCTCATGTATCAGTCTGTTCCTCTAGATTGTAAGCTCTGGGAGCAGGGCTCTCCGCCTCATGTATCAGCCTGTCCCTCTAGATTGTAAGCTCTGGGAGCAGGGCTCTCTACCTCATGTATCAGTCTGTTCCTCTAGATTGTAAGCTCTGCGAGCAGGGCTCTCTGCCTCATGTATCAGTCTGTCCCTCTAGATTGTAAGCTCTGCGAGCAGGGCTCTCTGCCTCATGTATCAGTCTGTTACTCTAGATTGTAAGCTCTGCGAGCAGGACTCTCCCCCTCATGTATCAGTCTGTCCCTCTAGATTGTAAGCTCTGCGAGCAGGGCTCTCTATCTCATGTATCAGTCTGTCCCTCTAGACTGTAAGCTCTGGGAGCAGGGCTCTCTGCCTCATGTATCAGTCTGCTCCTATAGATTGTAAGCTCTGCGAGCAGGGCTCTCTACCTCATGTATCAGTCTGTCCCTCTAGATTGTAAGCTCTGCGAGCAGGGCTCTCTGCCTCATGTATCAGTCTGTCCCTCTAGACTGTAAGCTCTGGGAGCAGGGCTCTCTGCCTCATGTATCAGTCTGCTCCTATAGATTGTAAGCTCTGCGAGCAGGGCTCTCTGCCTCATGTATCAGTCTGTCCCTCTAGATTGTGAGCTCTGCGAGCAGGGCTCTCTGCCTCATGTATCAGTCTGTCCCTCTAGATTGTGAGCTCTGCGAGCAGGGCTCTCTATCTCATGTATCAGTCTGTTCCTCTAGATTGTAAGCTCTGCGAGCAGGGCTCTCTATCTCATGTATCAGTCTGTCCCTCTAGATAGTAAGCTCTGGGAGCAGGGCTCTCTATCTCATGTATCAGTCTGTTCCTATAGATTGTAAGCTCTGCGAGCAGGGCTCTCTATCTCATGTATCAGTCTGTTCCTCTAGATTGTAAGCTCTGTGAACAGGGCTCCCTACCTCATGTATCAGTCTGTTCCTCTAGATTGTAATCTCTGTGAGCAGGGCTCTCTACCTCATGTATCAGTCTGTCCCTCTAGATTGTAAGCTCTGCGAGCAGGGCTCTCCCCCTCATGTATCAGTCTGTCCCTCTAGATTGTAAGCTCTGCGAGCAGGGCTCTCTACCTCATGTATCAGTCTGTTCCTATAGATTGTAAGCTCTGTGAGCAGGGCTCTCTGCCTCATGTATCAGTCTGTTCCTCTAGATTGTAAGCTCTGCGAGCAGGGCTCTCTACCTCATGTTTCAGTCTGTCTCTCTAGAATGTAAGCTCTGCGAGCAGGGCTCTCTGCCTCATGCATCAGTCTGTCCCTCTAGATTGTAAGCTCTGCGAGCAGGGCTCTCTGCCTCATGTATCAGTCTGTCCCTCTAGATTGTAAGCTCTGGGAGCAGGGCTCTCTACCTCATGTATCAGTCTGTTCCTCTAGATTGTAAGCTCTGCGAGCAGGGCTCTCTGCCTCATGTATCAGTCTGTCCCTCTAGATTGTAAGCTCTGCGAGCAGGGCTCTCTGCCTCATGTATCAGTCTGTTCCTCTAGATTGTAAGCTCTGCGAGCAGGACTCTCCCCCTCATGTATCAGTCTGTCCCTCTAGATTGTAAGCTCTGCGAGCAGGGCTCTCTATCTCATGTATCAGTCTGTCCCTCTAGACTGTAAGCTCTGGGAGCAGGGCTCTCTGCCTCATGTATCAGTCTGTTCCTATAGATTGTAAGCTCTGCGAGCAGGGCTCTCTATCTCATGTATCAGTCTGTTCCTCTAGATTGTAAGCTCTGCGAGCAGGGCTCTCTGCCTCATGTATCAGTCTGTCCCTCTAGATTGTAAGCTCTGCGAGCAGGACTCTCCGCCTCATGTATCAGTCTGTTCCTCTAGATTGTAAGCTCTGCGAGCAGGGCTCTCTATCTCATGTATCAGTCTGTTCCTCTAGATTGTAAGCTCTGTGAGCAGAGCTCTCTGCCTCATGTATCAGTCTGTCCCTCTAGGTTGTAAGCTCTGCGAGCAGGGCTCTCCCCCTCATGTATCAGTCTGTCCCTCTAGATTGTAAGCTCTGCGAGCAGGGCTCTCTGCCTCATGTATCAGTCTGTTCCTCTAGATTGTAAGCTCTGGGAGCAGGGCTCTCCGCCTCATGTATCAGCCTGTCCCTCTAGATTGTAAGCTCTGGGAGCAGGGCTCTCTACCTCATGTATCAGTCTGTTCCTCTAGATTGTAAGCTCTGCGAGCAGGGCTCTCTGCCTCATGTATCAGTCTGTCCCTCTAGATTGTGAGCTCTGCGAGCAGGGCTCTCTGCCTCATGTATCAGTCTGTTCCTCTAGATTGTAAGCTCTGCGAGCAGGACTCTCCCCCTCATGTATCAGTCTGTCCCTCTAGATTGTAAGCTCTGCGAGCAGGGCTCTCTATCTCATGTATCAGTCTGTCCCTCTAGACTGTAAACTCTGGGAGCAGGGCTCTCTGCCTCATGTATCAGTCTGTTCCTATAGATTGTAAGCTCTGCGAGCAGGGCTCTCTATCTCATGTATCAGTCTGTCCCTCTAGATTGTAAGCTCTGGGAGCAGGGCTCTCTATCTCATGTATCAGTCTGTTCCTATAGATTGTAAGCTCTGCGAGCAGGGCTCTCTGCCTCATGTATCAGTCTGTCCCTCTAGATTGTAAGCTCTGCGAGCAGGGCTCTCTGCCTCATGTATCAGTCTGTCCCTCTAGATTGTAAGCTCTGGGAGCAGGGCTCTCTAACTCATGTATCAGTCTGTTCCTATAGATTGTAAGCTCTGCGAGCAGGGCTCTCTGCCTCATGTATCAGTCTGTCCCTCTAGATTGTAAGCTCTGCGAGCAGGGCTCTCTGCCTCATGTATCAGTCTTTTCCTCTAGATTGTAAGCTCTGTGAGCAGAGCTCTCTACCTCATGTATCAGTCTGTCCCTCTAGATTGTAAGCTCTGTGAGCAGGGCTCTCCCCCTCATGTATCAGTCTGTCTCTGTTCATCTAACTTAGGGCCATATTTATCAAGACAAAAAAAGGTGGTATTACGGGAAAAAGTGCTAAAATAGTAGTAGTAACCATGGAAACCAATGGAAAGTCATGGCAGGAGCTCCAGATTTAGCACTTTATTTTAGAAATAGCACCTCTTTTGATAAATGTGGCCCTTAGTATGTAGCCCCCTCTATGCCCTGTACCAAGCGCTATAGAAATAAATGCTCATGTAATTAATATATATATATATATATATATATATATATCATGTGTTCCTGACGCATAAATAAATATATAAAAACAAGCGTTACTGCTTCTCACAAAGCATGAGACAGATGTATGAGAGGCCTTGTTAGAGGTAATATTAGCAATGATTATTGTGCAAATACAAGTAATTATGGCCCATTTTATACACCTTGATCCAGTACAGATACCCAACTCAGGGATAACAGCACTGGTAAATAGATGCTCTCAGCTTGCTTTATACAGGTTGCAATCATTTGTATTTGTTTATGGTGAAGAATCTATGTGATATAGGTTTTATTACATCATACAAACATTATAGGAGACAAGGTGCAATGTTCTGGGATTTGTTCTGTAATATTTCTCTATTGTCAATAAAGTTATTGAAGGCGGGAGGGGGAAGAGAGCTGTTGGAACTCTAACTCCCGGCAGCTTCTGCGCCCTGACGTAAGTTCCGGAGAAGCTGCGGGCCTGTGGGCGGGGCCAACTGTCTCCACGGAAACACCTCTGGCTGGTGTTCTGAGGCCTGGACCCGAGATACTGCCAGTGTATGTGTGTAAACAGGGCTGGGGTGAGGCACCTGTGTCCAAGAAGGGAGAGTAGGATGGAGGGAGAGGCACTTATGCACAGGGAGGAGAATGGGAGAAGCACCTGTGTGCATGCAGAGGGTGGCGGATGATGAGGGGAGAGGCATCTGTGTGCAGGCAGAGGGAGGATGAGGAGGAGAGGCACCTGTGTGCAGGCAGAGGGATGAGGATGGGAGAGACACCTGTGTGCAGGCACAGGGAGGATGAGGAGGAGAGGCACCTGTGTGCAGGCAGAGGGATGAGGATGGGAGAGACACCTGTGTGCAGGCAGAGGGAGGATGAGGAGGAGAGGCACCTGTGTGCAGGCAGAGGGATGAGGATGGGAGAGACACCTGTGTGCAGGCACAGGGAGGATGAGGAGGAGAGGCACCTGTGTGCAGGCAGAGGGATGAGGATGGGAGAGACACCTGTGTGCAGGCACAGGGAGGATGAGGAGGAGAGGCACCTGTGTGCAGGCAGAGGGATGAGGATGGGAGAGACACCTGTGTGCAGGCAGAGGGAGGAGGATGGGAGAGACACCTGTGTGCAGGCAGAGGGAGGAGGATGGAAGAGACAACTGTGTGCAGGCAGAGGGAGGATGAGGATGGGAGAGACACCTGTGTGCAGGCAGAGGGAGGATGAGGATGGGAGAGACACCTGTGTGCAGGCAGAGGGAGGATGAGGATGGGAGAGACACCTGTGTGCAGGCAGAGGGAGGATGAGGATGGGAGAGACACCTGTGTGCAGGCAGAGGGAGGATGAGGATGGGAGAGACACCTGTGTGCAGGCAGAGGGAGGATGAGGATGGGAGAGACACCTGTGTGCAGGCAGAGGGAGGATGAGGATGGGAGAGACACCTGTGTGCAGGCTGAGGGAGGATGAGGATGGGAGAGACACCTGTGTGCAGGCAGAGGGAGGATGAGGATGGGAGAGACACCTGTGTGCAGGCAGAGGGAGGCGGATGATGAGGGGAGAGGCATCTGTGTGCAGTCAGAGGGAGGATGAGGATGGGGGAGGCACCTGTGTGCAGGCACAGGGAGGAGGATGGGGGAGGCACCTGTGGGCAGGCACAGGGAGGAAGATGGGGGAGGCACCTGTGGGCAGCAAGAGGGAGGATGATGACGTGAGAGGCCCCTGTATTGATGCAGAGGGGGGAGGATGACGGAGAGGCCCCTGTATTGAGGCAGAGGGGGGAGGATGCCGGGAGAGGACCCTGTGTTGAGGCAGAGGGGGGAGGATGACGGGAGAGGCCCCTGTGTTGAGGCAGAGGGGGGAGGATGACGGGAGAGGCCCCTGTATTGAGGCAGAGGGGGGAGGATGACGGGAGAGGCCCCTGTGTTGAGGCAGAGGGAGGAGGATGACGGGAGAGGATGATGATTGGGGAGAGGTCCCTGTGTTGAGGCAGAGGGGGTTGGATGACGGGAGAGGCCCCTGTGTTGAGGCAGAGGGAGGAGGATGACGGGAGAGGATGATGATTGGGGAGAGGTCCCTGTGTTGAGGCAGAGGGGGTTGGATGACGGGAGAGGTCCCTGTGTTGAGGTAGAGGGGGGAGGATGACGGGAGAGGTCCCTGTGTTGAGGCACTCTGATTGTGGAAATCCCATTACATTAGTGCGTAATACACTATACTTGGCTTCAGTCTATGTTAAACTTCAGCACCCTTACGTCTAGAGAACGGATTATAAAAGATGATCTTGTGTTATCAGAATTGGAGCAAATGCATAAAATAAGAGAAATCTGTTTAAATGTGTCTTAATTCTGCTAACACAATGTATACATCATTGGTTATTACTCTCCATTCCCTGTATAAACATGGATTAGGTTAAAGGGACAGTCCAGTCCCCAAGCTTACTTTGGTGCAAGATGTAGATTACTGCTTGTATAAATCACATGTTTAATATTTGACTCAAGCCCTCCCCCAGTGATTACTCTGCATGTTTACTGCAGGTGCGGCAGCACTGATTATATAGACACTGAGGAAATGTTTTGTTTCAATTAGTCACTTCCTGTGCTCCTCAAATTGATTATATTGTGTGGACTCTGAGTGACTTTGCCTTTGTACAAAGCAGGATCTCTTAACAGTGCAACACTTTGACTGATGGCATCACTAGAGAGACAGGAAATGCCATTCATTTGAATGAAATTATTCTCACTGGTTCCTGCAGCAAAAAATAAAAAGGAAATGGGTTTTACTCAGCTGGTGTGGGCAGTCCTGGCTTCTTGCAAACTGCTGAAATGTCACAATGTCATCTAGGTTTTTTGTCACCAGTGATTATGCTGTGAATGTACAGAATATTGATCTATTCGATGTGTTTTCAGTGTGTCTGGATTGTCTCCTATTTATGACATCACCTGCTGCAAATCATCCTTTCAAAGAGAAGTGTGTCATTTGCGTACCACACCACAAGGGGATGTTCTAAACACTACAGACACATTTAAAACACAAATGGTTTATAATTTTAATCTCCCATCTCTTACGTGCATATTGACACATCTCCTGACTCCTTATCTTGAGACAATACAGGGCTCCATAGCATTTTTATACACACGTTTGTGTACACTTTGGCTGCATCACCAAGGACCGAAACTCCCAGTGCTGCTTGAGTATGATGAGACCCAGGTGCCCCTGTTGGTGGGCAGAGACCTGTACGGCCGATATGGATATTATATAAGTAAGGGCAGACCCTGCAGATGAACCTATTCTCACTTATTGCTGTTGTTTTTTCAGATTATCATGTCTACTTTGGAAAAACATCTCCATCTTGGGCGGTTACCCCCCCGACCCCCTGTGCCAGGGGGACTACAGTCTGGATCCAAAATGAGAATGGGGTATGCTATCCGCTGTGTCGTCATGTATGCGTTGGGGGCACTCCCTTGAGAATCATTTGTTTAAATAGTCTAAATGGTATACCCTTTCTATATGGGGTTACAGAAGACATTCATAAAAGAGAAAATTGCAGGAAATTGACAAGGGAATTTCAAGCTTAAGGCCAAAGTACCAGAGTTACAATTCTTCCATACCGTCTCATGGTATCTCGGTATTTATATGTAAGCCCAGGAGTTGGGATGTCACGTTTTCCATAGAGCTGTATGAAGTATCATTGTTCTGGCTCCTGAATTCCCTATATATGATTGGCCGGCCCCGGGTGTCATGCACGGCTTGTCTTTGTCACACTTCCTTTCTCATGTTGTGTTTATTACTTGCTCACAGGCCTGGCAGGAAACGAGATTTCTCCCCCGTTCCATGGAGCCAGTACTTTGAGGTTATGGAGGACGTGGTGGTTGAAAGTGAAACCGGCAAAGACATATCCTTTTACTGAAGTCCAATATCCCACCCTGAGCGTTCGGTGTTATGGGGTCCGCTGCCACTGAACGAGCTGAATGGTTGGACGGTTAGGCAGCTTTGGTTGTGGCTTGTCCCGCTCAGTGTGGCGTTGATGGCTTGTCCCGCTCAGTGTGGCGTTGATGGCTTGTCCCGCTCAGTGTGGCGTTGATGGCTGGTCCCGCTCAGTGTGGCGTTGATGGCTTGTCCCGCTCAGTGTGGCGTTGATGGCTTGTCCCGCTCAGTGTGGCCTTGATGGCTTGTCCCGCTCAGTGTGGCGTTGATGGCTTGTCCCGCTCAGTGGGGCCTTGATGGCTTGTCCCGCTCAGTGGGGCGTTGATGGCTTGTCCCGCTCAGTGTGGCCTTGATGGCTTGTCCCGCTCAGTGTGGCCTTGATGGCTTGTCCCGCTCAGTGTGGCGTTGATGGCTTGTCCCGCTCAGTGGGGCGTTGATGGCTTGTCCCGCTCATTGTGGCCTTGATGGCTTGTCCCGCTCAGTGTGGCCTTGATGGCTTGTCCCGCTCAGTGTGGCCTTGATGGCTTGTCCCGCTCAGTGGGGCGTTGATGGCTTGTCCCGCTCAGTGTGGCCTTGATGGCTTGTCCCGCTCAGTGTGGCGTTGATGGCTTGTCCCGCTCAGTGGGGCCTTGATGGCTTGTCCCGCTCAGTGGGGCGTTGATGGCTTGTCCCGCTCAGTGTGGCGTTGATGGCATGTCCCGCTCAGTGTGGCGTTGATGGCTTGTCCCGCTCAGTGTGGCGTTGATGGCTTGTCCCGCTCAGTGTGGCGTTGATGGCTTGTCCCGCTCAGTGTGGCGTTGATGGCTTGTCCCGCTCAGTGTGGCGTTGATGGCTTGTCCCGCTCAGTGTGGCGTTGATGGCTTGTCCCGCTCAGTGTGGCGTTGATGGCTGGTCCCGCTCAGTGTGGCGTTGATGGCTTGTCCCGCTCAGTGTGGCGTTGATGGCTTGTCCCGCTCAGTGTGGCGTTGATGGCTTGTCCCGCTCAGTGTGGCCTTGATGGCTTGTCCCGCTCAGTGTGGCCTTGATGGCTTGTCCCGCTCAGTGTGGCGTTGATGGCTTGTCCCGCTCAGTGTGGCCTTGATGGCTTGTCCCGCTCAGTGTGGCCTTGATGGCTTGTCCCGCTCAGTGTGGCCTTGATGGCTTGTCCCGCTCAGTGTGGCCTTGATGGCTTGTCCCGCTCAGTGTGGCCTTGATGGCTTGTCCCGCTCAGTGTGGCGTTGATGGCTTGTCCCGCTCAGTGTGGCGTTGATGGCTTGTCCCGCTCAGTGTGGCGTTGATGGCTTGTCCCGCTCAGTGTGGCGTTGATGGCTTGTCCCGCTCAGTGTGGCGTTGATGGCTTGTCCCGCTCAGTGTGGCCTTGATGGCTTGTCCCGCTCAGTGTGGCCTTGATGGCTTGTCCCGCTCAGTGTGGCGTTGATGGCTGGCCCCGCTCAGTGTGGCGTTGATGGCTTGTCCCGCTCAGTGTGGCGTTGATGGCTTGTCCCGCTCAGTGTGGCGTTGATGGCTTGTCCCGCTCAGTGTGGCGTTGATGGCTGGCCCCGCTCAGTGGGGCCTTGATGGCTGGCCCCGCTCAGTTGGGCCTTGATGGCTGGCCCCGCTCAGTGGGGCCTTGATGGCTGGCCCCGCTCAGTGGGGCCTTGATGGCTGGCCCCGCTCAGTGGGGCCTTGATGGCTGGTCCCGCTCAGTGGGGCCTTGATGGCTGGTCCTGTTTATAGTTAGGGTTAAATAAGAGCCGCCACATTTATAAATTTAAATTCTGTAGGGGGCTCTATAAATGGGGTCTGTGGGGTGCTCTATAAATGGGGTCTGTGGGGGGCTCTATAAATGGGGTCTGTGGGGGGCTCTATAAATGGGGTCTGTGGGCGGCTTTATAAATGGGGTCTGTGGGGGGGCTCTATAAATAGGGTCTGTGGGGGGGCTCTATAAATGGGGTCTGTGGGGGGGTTCTATAAATGGGGTCTGTGGGGGGGTTCTATAAATGGGGTCTGTGGGGGGGGGCTCTATAAATGGGGTCTGTGGGGGGCGCTCTATAAATGGGGTCTGTGGGGGGCGCTCTATAAATGGGGTCTGTGGGGGGCGCTCTATAAATGGGGTCTGTGGGGGGCGCTCTATAAATGGGGTCTGTGGGGGGCGCTCTATAAATGGGGTCTGTGGGGGGCGCTCTATAAATGGGGTCTGTGGGGGGGGCTCTATAAATGGGGTCTGTGGGGGGGGCTCTATAAATGGGGTCTGTGGGGGGGGCTCTATAAATGGGGTCTGTGGGGGGCTCTATAAATGGGGTCTGTGGGGGGCTCTATAAATGGGGCCTGTAGGGGGCTCTATAAATGGGGGTCTGTGCGCGGCTTTATTAATGGGGTCTGTGCGCTGGTCTATGTTGGCACCAAGTGAGACCCCCGCACTGTACTCTTGCTTGGTTGTCTGATTAGTGGATATCCCTTTGGTGCTCTCGGGGTGATGCTTTAGCACAGGGGTGTTAGACTGCTGCCCTGGAGCCCTCTATGTCTCATACAGCAGAGCATTATGGGAGTTGTAGTCTGACGCCTCTGCATTAGAAGCTCTTGGGAGCTGGTTCTCAATGCTTGGCATGTTCTCCTTGACTGCTCACACAGCTTCCGCATCTACAAGAGTGGGTCGGAGGGTCCGGTCCTGTTTCTGCTGCACGGCGGGGGTCATTCAGCACTTTCCTGGGCTGTGTTTACAGTGAGTACATGTGTGTGCGGCACACATCACGTGATCAGTAACCGTGACTTCCAGCATAATGCATGATAACATGTTAAATACTGTAACTTCGTGTGCTCGGATTATGTTATGTGGTATGTTCACTTAGTGCAGGGATGAGAAGGGAATTTCAAACTGAAGGCCAAACTAGCCGAGTCTGAAACATTCTCTCATTCAGTTGAATGGCCTTAGAGTCTCAGTTCCCTTTTTTCGGGATTAAAGTTCTCACCCCTGTACCTTTTTATTTTTACAGACTGCAATAATCAGCAGGATTCAGTGCCAAATTATTGCTCTTGACCAGAGAGGACATGGTATGTACAATCTGAGACCTATTGAATAGATGTGACATCACAGATTGATCCATGACATCACAGATTTCCTATCATTGATCCGTGACATCACGGGTGGGGGTGGGGGTGGGGGGGGGTAGTTGGTCTGTTAATTACCTTAATTAATGAGCTGATTTCACTCTGATCACACATGAGTTATGCATTTTACAGGGCAGAGTTTAAATAGTTATGTATCATTAAAACAAATGTCTTATCTGGCACCGCCAATCAGGCAGTTGGGGTGCCTGGCAGATCAGTATTGAGTATTACTTCTATCTTTCTTGGGGCTTTGCAGAATCTATATATTGGCATTTTTCAGACTCATTAACCCCTTCGTGACAATGGACGTGTCAGGCACGTCCTGTGATGAAACAAGATGTCGAGGCAAATGCCAGCACCGAAATTTCCTATCTGGGGCACCCACAATCGCCCCACGGAGCGTTCGTGGGAGCAGCATGCTCCGTCAGTATGGCTATGCCCTCTGGTGGTCTGAGCTTCGGAAGTGAAAGTAAATTCACTTCCATCGCTCTGAATATGCTGCTTGACTGCCCCTAGAGGCAGCAACCAGCATAGCAATGTTAAAAAAATAAAAATAAAATTAGCTTTAAACTAGTATTATGGTTAAAATTAAATCATTATTAGCATAAGGGATAGGATTAAAATATATTAAAGGGTAGCATAAGGGTTAGAGTTTGGGTTAAATTTAGTGATGGGGATAAATTTAGGGTTCGGTTGGGGTCAAAAGGTCCATATAGGAAAAAACAAAAAACACTTTTTGTTTTTTGCCCCGTAACTCGCAAAAAATACCGAAAAATGCATATTTCTGTACTCGGGACAACATTTAGAAACTATTTAGACGGGGTCTTTTTTTATGATTGTATTTGTGTAAATTATATTTTAGGTCAAAGTTAGAAAAAGTGGGTTTTTTAAAAAAATGTCATCATATTTTATGATTTTTTTTTTGTATTACATTATAAGATATGATGAACATAATGGTATCTACTGAAAGCCCTTCTTATGATGATAAAAACAACATATAATTTGTGTGGGTACAGTATGTGAGAAAGAAGAAAATTACAGCTAAACACAAACACCCCAGAAATGTCAAAACAGCCCATGTCACCAAGTGAAAGACAAGGTAAAAATATCTTGTCACTAAGGGGTTCATAACAAGAGGTGAGGTGTTTACATGCAAAAGACATCAATGTGCAGGGGGCACACACACAGAATAGTAAAAGACCCCGTAGTATAGCACTCGGGGTGCAAACCATATTGGCACAGTCGTCTGCCTCTGGGAAAAAGGCTATTGTGGCTGAAACATTGGGCTCTGAGTGTAGTGAGTGTGTATTAGTGCGGTAAGTATTTAGTATTTGTGATCCTCACAATCTACATCCTGAAGATGAACTGGACAGCAAATCCTATCAATCTGCCCTTCTCACAGCCATGCCTATAATGTACATAATAAATAATATTTTACTCCAGCTCTAAGGAGATCATTTAAACCAGTGGTTTAATTAAAGAGCTGTAAGGAACAATCGTTATATTATATTGGAAATAAATGTGTAATTTACAGATTATAGTCCACATTCGGGATGCTCCACAGGAGCATCACTGGTGTAAAGTGCCCCTCAGCTTCCTCTCTCGATCTCTGTCTCTGTCTGGCTCTCGCTCTCTGTCTGTCTGGCTCTCGCTCTCTGTCTGTCTGGCTCTCGCTCTCTGTCTGTCTGGCTCTCGCTCTCTGTCTGGCTCTCGCTCTCTGTCTGGCTCTCGCTCTCTGTCTGGCTCTCGCTCTCTGTCTGGCTCTCGCTCTCTGGCTCTCGCTCTCGCTCTCTGGCTCTCGCTCTCGCTCTCTGGCTCTCGCTCTCGCTCTCGCTCTCTGGCTCTCGCTCTCGCTCTCTGTCTGGCTCTCGCTCTCGCTCTCTGGCTCTCGCTCTCTGTCTGGCTCTCGCTCTCTGTCTGGCTCTCGCTCTCTGTCTGGCTCTCGCTCTCTGTCTGGCTCTCGCTCTCTGTCTGGCTCTCGCTCTCGCTCTCTGTCTGGCTCTCGCTCTCGCTCTCTGTCTGGCTCTCGCTCTCGCTCTCTGTCTGGCTCTCGCTCTCGCTCTCTGTCTGGCTCTCGCTCTCGCTCTCTGTCTGGCTCTCGCTCTCGCTCTCTGTCTGGCTCTCGCTCTCGCTCTCTGTCTGGCTCTCGCTCTCGCTCTCTGTCTGGCTCTCGCTCTCGCTCTCTGTCTGGCTCTCGCTCTCGCTGTCTGTCTGGCTCTCGCTGTCTGTCTGGCTCTCGCTCTCGCTGTCTGTCTGGCTCTCGCTCTCGCTCTCTGTCTGGCTCTCGCTCTCTGTCTGGCTCTCGCTCTCTGTCTGGCTCTCGCTCTCTGTCTGGCTCTCGCTCTCTGTCTGGCTCTCGCTCTCTGTCTGGCTCTCGCTCTCTGTCTGGCTCTCGCTCTCGCTCTCTGTCTGGCTCTCGCTCTCGCTCTCTGTCTGGCTCTCGCTCTCGCTCTCTGTCTGGCTCTCGCTCTCGCTCTCTGTCTGGCTCTCGCTCTCGCTCTCTGTCTGGCTCTCGCTCTCGCTCTCTGTCTGGCTCTCGCTGTCTGTCTGGCTCTCGCTCTCGCTGTCTGTCTGGCTCTCGCTCTCGCTGTCTGTCTGGCTCTCGCTCTCGCTGTCTGTCTGGCTCTCGCTCTCGCTCTCCGTCTGGCTCTCGCTCTCGCTCGCTCTCTGTCTGGCTCTCGCTCTCGCTCGCTCTCTGTCTGGCTCTCGCTCTCGCACGCTCTCTGTCTGGCTCTCGCTCTCGCTCGCTCTCTGTCTGGCTCTCGCTCTCGCTCGCTCTCTGTCTGGCTCTCGCTCTCGCTCGCTCTCTGTCTGGCTCTCGCTCTCGCTCGCTCTCTGTCTGGCTCTCGCTCGCTCTCTGTCTGGCTCTCGCTCGCTCTCTGTCTGGCTCTCGCTCGCTCTCTGTCTGGCTCTCGCTCGCTCTCTGTCTGGCTCTCGCTCGCTCTCTGTCTGGCTCTCGCTCTCGCTCTCTGTCTGGCTCTCGCTCTCTGTCTGGCTCTCGCTCTCGCTCGCTCTCTGTCTGGCTCTCGCTCTCTGTCTGGCTCTCGCTCTCTGTCTGGCTCTCGCTCTCTGTCTGGCTCTCGCTCTCTGTCTGGCTCTCGCTCTCTGTCTGGCTCTCGCTCTCGCTCTCTGTCTGGCTCTCGCTCTCGCTCTCTGTCTGGCTCTCGCTCTCGCTCTCTGTCTGGCTCTCGCTCTCGCTCTCTGTCTGGCTCTCGCTCTCGCTCTCTGTCTGGCTCTCGCTCTCGCTCTCTGTCTGGCTCTCGCTCTCTGTCTGGCTCTCGCTCTCTGTCTGGCTCTCGCTCTCGCTCTCTGTCTGGCTCTCGCTCTCGCTGTCTGTCTGGCTCTCGCTCTCGCTGTCTGTCTGGCTCTCGCTCTCGCTCTCTGTCTGGCTCTCGCTCTCTGTCTGGCTCTCGCTCTCGCTCGCTCTCTGTCTGGCTCTCGCTCTCGCTCGCTCTCTGTCTGGCTCTCGCTCTCGCTCGCTCTCTGTCTGGCTCTCGCTCTCGCTCGCTCTCTGTCTGGCTCTCGCTCTCGCTCGCTCTCTGTCTGGCTCTCGCTCTCGCTCGCTCTCTGTCTGGCTCTCGCTCTCGCTCGCTCTCTGTCTGGCTCTCGCTCTCGCTCGCTCTCTGTCTGGCTCTCGCTCTCGCTCGCTCTCTGTCTGGCTCTCGCTCTCGCTCGCTCTCTGTCTGGCTCTCGCTCTCGCTCGCTCTCTGTCTGGCTCTCGCTCTCGCTCGCTCTCTGTCTGGCTCTCGCTCTCGCTCGCTCTCTGTCTGGCTCTCGCTCTCGCTCGCTCTCTGTCTGGCTCTCGCTCTCGCTCGCTCTCTGTCTGGCTCTCGCTCTCGCTCGCTCTCTGTCTGGCTCTCGCTCTCGCTCGCTCTCTGTCTGGCTCTCGCTCTCGCTCGCTCTCGCTCGCTCTCTGTCTGGCTCTCGCTCTCGCTCGCTCTCTGTCTGGCTCTCGCTCTCGCTCTCTGTCTGGCTCTCGCTCTCGCTCTCTGTCTGGCTCTCGCTCTCGCTCTCTGTCTGGCTCTCGCTTTCGCTCTCTGTCTGGCTCTCGCTCTCGCTCTCTGTCTGGCTCTCGCTCTCAGTTTGAGTGTGAGTTGGTGGGACAAGTACCAAATGCCGTAATCATAACTCCAACTCCCACTATCCTTCCAGGTGAAACGAAAGTGAGGAATCCTGAGGACCTCTCTGCGGAGACCATGGCCAAGTGAGTCCAGAGACCAGCAGGGGATTATCTTTTAGCTTTATTTGGCAGTTATTTCTGGTGTGTGCCCCCCTGGTGACACCCGCTGCTTTTACTGGTATCTCCGCTGAGAGATCTAATCAAATCTTACGGATTTCTAAATCAGTCCACTGCATTCAACTCTGAACCTGTAGCAGGGACGTAACAATCCTGGTCACTAGAGCAACTGGGCCCACCAAAGAGCGTGACGAGTGGCGTGGGGACAAAGTGTCGCACGTGATGGGGGGGTGTATTTACTAGTGGTATTGTGGTGATAACCCTAGGGGCTACAGTACAACAGACTTCTAGAAGTGGCCCAGTCACCATGGTAACCAGCGGAATGTCCCTGCTGATGACATCACTTTGAAGAGGAGGTTTATAAATGACCAACTGCATGTTTACTTCAATGTTCATTGGACAGGAATCTGATGTGAAGTTTCTGTGTAAGAGGCGTGTTTAACCCCATGGCGACACAGGACATATGAGGGATGTCCTGTCTGTGCCTGCACTTGGTGCTGCCCTGTTTTTGGGAAGAGCTTTGGAAGAGTTTGCTCTGTTGTTGTTGCATACTGCCTCTAGAGGCAGCCAGGAACATTACACTAAAATCAAAAGTTAGCCTTATATCTAGGGTTAGTTTTAGAGTCTGGTTAGATTTTAGGTTTTGGGTGAAAAGGTCACTGTAGGAGAAAATGGTTAGCACAAAGCAAGTTACAGGGCAAAAAGTACACGTAGCGCATTGCTTTATCTAAACCTTTTTTGGTTGTAGTATACAGTGGGGAGCGCAGGGTGTTGTAGTGTACAGTGGGGCGTTGCAGTGTACAGTGGGGAGCATGGGGCATTGCAGTGTACAGTGGGGGGTTTTGCTAATCCTAATTTCACTGATCCTCTACAGAACAACTTCTTATTTTTAATTAATTTCTTTTTTTATTACTTTTTTTTATTTAACCCTAGCCCTAGACAGCTGCCACCATACTTAGTCTTTCTCTGCTGCCCGATCCCTCGTGACAAGGGAGAGCTGTTAAAGCTCACCAAGCAGTTAATTGCAAATCATTTTCCATGGATTTAGTGGTACCGGGGTACGAAAGATGATACTGTGCTGCTCATTGGTCTGTGTATTTTATCGGGTTATCTGCTAACCGCTGGGATTCCTCAGATTATTGGGGAGAGGAGGAGCAGCCATATCCTGCGTCCTCTCCAGTCTATGCAAATGATAGAAAGTGATCCATTGTCATGTAAGCTTCTGACCCGTGTCACGCTCTCTCCTCAGGGACATTGGGAATGTGGTGGAAGCCTTGTACGGTGATCTACCTCCTCCCATCATGCTGATTGGTCACAGTATGGGAGGAGCCATCGCTGTACATACGGCAGTCGCAAACCTGGTGCCAAGCTTGCTGGGCCTGTGCATGATCGACGTGGTGGAAGGTAAGTCTTTTTATGGTTAATTGTACGCTAATGTGAATTTAGCCATAATTACCACGGGAAGGAGGCCATCTTGAAATTATTTGAGAACTTCCTCAGGGGCAGTTAGCCTTTACTTCTAAACTGAATTGCAGTTCGTAGTTCCTGACTCACTTTTAGCTTTTCAGCATGAATGCAAGGGTTTGAATTTGCTTGATGAGACAGAGTGCCCACCATGCCCAAGGAAAAATTATAAGAAGCGCAAGTTAGAAATCCTACTAAACCGCTTTACAACTGATCCATTCAAGGTGACGACATGAAACCTTCCTCTCTCCTAAAGGTACCGCCATGGACGCCCTCAACAGTATGCAGAACTTCTTACGCAGCCGGCCAAAAACCTTCAAATCCTTGGAGAACGCCATAGAGTGGAGGTGAGCGACCCACTAATGTCCAGATTCTGTCTTACCTAGAGATGTTTGCAGGCTTCTCCCTACATTATAGGCTTTATTCATGAGAGGGAAGTTCAAACTTAAGGCCAAAGCAGCCGACCCTGTTCCCTCCCATCTCCCGAGCAAGTTAACTTAACACTGTGTAACAGCCTTCTCAGACCCGTTTCCTCCCATCTCCCTAACAAGTTAACTTAACACGATGTAACAGCCTTCTCAGACCTGTCCCCTCCTATCTCCCTAGCAAGTTAACTTAGCACTATGTAACATCCTTCTCAGATCTGTTCCCTCCCATCTCCCTAGCAAGCTAACTTAGCACTATGTAACATCCTTCTCAGACCTGTTCCCTCCCATCTCCCCAGCAAGCTAACTTAGCACTATGTAACATCCTTCTCAGACCTGTTCCCTCCCATCTCCCTAGCAAGTTAACTTAACACTATGTAACAGCCTTCTCAGACCTGTTCCCTCCCCTCTCCCTAGGACGGTAACTTAACACTTTGTAACATCCTTCTCAGACCTGTTCCCTCCCCTCTCCCTAGGACGGTAACTTAACACTTTGTAACAGCCTTCTCAGACCTGTTCCCTCCCATCTCCCTAACAAGTTAACTTAACACTATGTAACAGCCTTCTCCGACCTGTTCCCTCCCCTCTCCGTAGGACGGTAACTTAACACTATGTAACAGCCTTCTCAGACCTGTCCCCCCCATCTCCCTAGCAAGTTAACTTAACACTATGTAACATCCTTCTCAGACCTGTTCCCTCCCATCTCCCTAGCAAGTTAACTTAGCACTGTGTAACAGCCTTCTCAGACCTGCTCCCTCCCATCTCCCTAACAAGTTAACTTAACACTCTGTAACAGCCTTCTCCGACCTGTTCCCTCCCCTCTCCCTAGGACGGTAACTTAATACTGTGTAACAGCCTTCTCAGACCTGTTCCCTCCCATCTCCCTAGCAAGTTAACTTAACACTATGTAACAGCCTTCTCCTACCTGTTCCCTCCCATCTCCCTAGCAAGCTAACTTAACAATGTGTAACAGTTTTTGTCTACAATAAATTGCCGCAGTTACACAAACAATGATAATTTCAAATGTATTTCTGGAATGTTTCAAGATCCTACATGAGCAGAATTACCTCCCACCATCAGTGGGATCAGGATTTACTTTTGAGTTCTCACCTCCTTTGTTTATTTTTTTCTGGAGCGAGTTTGCATGGACTTTCCCATACCTACAAAGTCATCGTATTGTATTTATTTTCTATGTGACTGTAACTCGTATAAACTCCATTTGTGATTTTTCTTGCAGTGTGAAGAGTGGGCAGATCAGGAATCTGGAGTCTGCCAGGGTCTCCATGGGGGGGCAGGTGAAGCAGTAAGTAAAAAGTCTTTTAAAAAATATTCTCCAAAACCAAAAATATTGCCTGGCCTCGCCCAGAACCTATATAGTCCAGTTTTTGGTGTCTCTGCCCAGGAATAAACTGAAAGCAGTACAAGACATTTACATTTCTATAGCCGGATGCATAGGGTTTTTTGGGGGGGAAGGGAGGAAGCATAGTGTGTAAATGGTGTATGTCTGAGTCACACACGTCTAAAAGAGGAGAATTGAGTTCCAGACACCTAGTGTCTGTACTGGGGAAGCTGGAGCTTCATTTCCTGGGCTCGCCCAATGTCACATGATGTCACTAGACTCCGCACCTTCACCTCTTCATCCATGGAGCTTACTAGAGAAAGCTGGGAAGTATGAAGATGTAGTGATGCTTGTGTGGAGTCCAGTATTTACCTCTGGCCTAAAAATTAAAACAGTGATTTCCAAAATCCACCCTAACTGACCAAATCCTGCACGTTGACCAAAAAATGCCTGATTTTTTTGTTTGTTTTCCTTTTATCAGTAATGTGGGTCGTTATGGGAATTCAGATTGTGTTGGAAGGGATTGGTTTCTTTTTTTGTGTTTTAGAATCTGTATAACATATAAGTTTAAATCAGTGGTAGATTCTTTGCTCAGTCCACATTAACACATGCCAGAGCCAGGATGGGGTTTTCTAGTCATTGGGCAGAGTATGCTTTGTAGTCTCAAGTCCATGGCTTGGCTCATGAAAGAGCCAATTGCAAGGATTTCAGACTTAAAGTATCTGCCTGGTGCCAAAAATGCATCTTTTTCAAATATTAATACATATTAAAGTACATATAAGTACTTTTGCAATGCATATTCCCCATTACTTAAAATATGAAAATGTTACACTTAGATGAATCTGGGAAATTGCTGCATTTTGCAAGAAACCAGGACTGCCCACACTAGCTGAGAAAGTCAATTTCCTGTTTTTTTCTGTGTTTTTTTATTTTTATTTATTTTTTGCTGCAGGAACCAGTGAGTATAATTTAATTTAAATGAATGGAATTTCCTGTTTCTCTAGTGAGCTCCTACTGTGTACAAGAGCGAGGTCACCTAGTTTCCACACAATGCATTCTGTTCCAGCAGCAGAGGAAGTGACTAAATGAAACAAAATGGATACATGCTCAGTGCCTACACAAGTGCAGCAGTACCTTTAGGATAGAGGGGAGGGATTGAGTAGAATATAAAAAAATACAATTTATGCAGAATGCCTGCATCAAATCACACTGCAGACGCATCTTAAAAAACGTTTTCTTTTTAGCAGAAGGGAAAACAAATGACAGAGAGAATTGCAGGGAGTTGACAGGAGCAGTTAAAACTTAAAGGGACACAATGTTTTTTTTTTAAACTTGTGCTTCAAATATAGAAGCACAAGTGAAAAGTCCATTGTCCCTTGTATGAGGTTGAACTGACGTGTACGTTTGATAGTACGTTTGATAGTACACGCCAGTTTATCCTCTGACCGGGAGCTGCCATGTTTCCATAGGAAGCAGCCAGCCGTCTGGTCGGCGACCGTCTCTCTCTGCTAGTGCAGACTTAACTAGGTCCCCCCCCCCGCTGCGTTGGCAGCGAGAGACCCCCGCATTCGGCTGTCAGAGCGGGGCAACCGGGAACTGCTGTGTTGAAGCTATTAAGATATACGTCGGGTTTACTTACAAGTCCCGGGACACGTTTTGTTTAACCCAAATAAAGGGTTAAACAAAACGCAGTGTCCCTTTAAGACAAAAGTAGCAGAGTTGGAAAAATTCTCGAATAAAGCGTTTTTATATTATATATCTATTCATCTAATCGGACATCTTGTCTGCGCCGCAGGTGTGAAGAAGCAATGACCCCCGAAGGTCCCAAAGCCATCGTGGAAGGAATAATAGAGGAAGAGGACGAAGACGAGGATGAGAATGGAGGACAGTCCATCAATAAGAGGAAAAAGGAAGATGACACGGAAGTAAGCGGCAGACTGTTTGTTATGATGTCAGAATGCACTGGACACTGTCGCCTAAATATTCTATACATCAAACACCGAGGGCTTCAATGTATGTAGAAGATTTCAGATAGAGGGTAACACAATGCGAGTCAAAAACCAGAGAGAGGTACAAATATATCAAACCTGATCAATTCAGGATCACAGGTGATGTCATCAGGTGATGTCATCAGGTGATGTCATAAACAGGAGACACCACAGACACATGGAAAACCTGTTTAATAAGTACGCATTTGCACAGTGTGTAGGTAATTTATTAAAATGTTATTTTTATGCTCTACATTCACAGAAGAGACAATACTCAGGCTGGCAGAGTTCCTTTAAACTCCCATCTTCCTAATCCGGCTACTTGGCATTAAAAAGCACAATATATAAATGTTTTTTGCCATTATCAGCTCTTTGTACGCCGCCGCTATATTTCTCTCTTGTGCGTATATAAGATGAATGGCTCTTTTAATATGCAATAGATTCTATTTAGTCCGATCCATTCTCTTGAACCCCTAGACCAAGAAAGAGCGCCCGTTTGCCTGGAGAATTGAGCTCTCGAAAACAGAGAAATACTGGGACGGCTGGTTCCGAGGTCTGTCCAACCTCTTCCTGAGCTGCTCTATTCCCAAACAGCTTCTCCTAGCAGGTACGTGTCCATACTGCCCCCCATACTGCCCCCCATATAATGCTTTAATGAACGAATGCAAACAAAGCACCTCATGACGATCTCTCTGTTTGTTTGGCTCTATCAGGGAGCAGCCATCTTAGGGCCGATGAGCCAATGTTTCCTCAATCGGACTCAAGATTGTAAACAATATGTCCACCCCCTGATAGGGCTGTACAGAACAGAGCGCTTAATGAGGTGCTTTCTTAATACTCTTTCATTAAAACATTATTTTCCATTTATACAATGTACACCTTTTTTTTTTCCTGACAGTTGTTCTTAATGGATATTATAACCATTAAACGCATTAAATAAAATTGATAGTTTTTTATTTTTGAAATAGTTCAAATACATTTCCTTCACTTTTCTCCTGTCCCAGCAGCTCTGTCTACATGAGCAGGGAGCGGCCATTTTAAACCTCCTTCTGGGCGATTCAGCAGAGAGCACTGAGGCGGTGCGTAGCACTCTTGGCAGTGTGCTAACCGCTCTGCGCTCCACTTTACCATGATATAAAATGGCTGCCCAGGAAGTAGAGCGTTATATTTGTTTATCCTTCAAACATTAATCATTTTACTTCATAAATCTATCTTTAAAAGGTTAAATTATCCCCACTATATCCCTAACTTTAAAAGCTGTCCTTTTACAATATGTTCATTACTTCGGGGACCATTTTAATAATTTTATATATAGTGAAAAATATATTACCTGTTATATAATAATATATTACTGTTATATAATAATATATTACTGTTATATGATAATATATTACTGTTATATGATAATATATTACTGTTATATGATAATATATTACTTTTATATAATAATATATTACTGTTATATAATAATATATTACTGTTATTTAATAATATATTACTGTTATTTAATATGTTACTGTTATATAATAATATATTACTGTTATATAATAATATATTACTGTCATATAATAATATATTACTGTTAACCTGAAAATAAGTGATGATCCTGGTATGATGTGTTGTGAGAAATGTCATTATTTTCTTTCGTTTATCTCATTCGGTAAAACAAGCTAAATCTCTATATAATTACCGTGTAAAACTTGATGTACCTTTCATGCATATTAGTGTGTAGTGTGTGTGTGTTTCTTGGTATAGGAGTGTGTTTAAATGGGCAGCCCTAATGGGACCCCTTTGTTCCCCCCAGGAGTGGACAGATTGGATAAAGACCTCACTATCGGTCAGATGCAAGGTAACATTTGTTTAATAATTCTGCAAAGGCTACTTCTTTACTGAAAGTGTGGCAAAGGGGGGGGGAGGGAGAGAGAGTCTACAGCGGCTGACGCATTTCCAGCTGAAACACAGCTGTGGGTCAGCACTTACTCTGCTCATTGTGGACATTTACAGCGGTCTGTGGCGGACACAGAACATACATGTACACGCTGTGCTTCAAGATGCTTTGGAAGCAATCCGTACCATCGCTCGGCTGGGTTTGCTGTAATGCCTCAATGTTGAGGCATTCGGCAACACCGAAATCCAACACTGCGGTGCTGTGTGAATGCTGATTTTTGGAAAAATATTCCCTGGAGCCCAGTGTATAGTGGATGGTATAAGCAATGTTTAGCTGAGATGTAGCGCATGATGAAAACTGGTGGTGCAGGTTTAATTGGGCACTTTTCTTTGCTCTGTGTGCCAGACCAAAATCCAACAAAATGGCCGAACATACATACGTATGCATGGAACCTGGAGGAGGAGGAGGAGTTACCATACAACCTCTTCCAGTTCATAGCATTTCCAGGGATGACTGATCTGGGGGAAGAAATAAAGCCGTGGCAATCATTTGGGTGGAGTAGGCAGAGAACCTTCACCTATTTGGCCTTTTGGGGTTTATTGAGAAAGAGAGAATTGCTGGAAATTAACAGGGGAATTGAATAGCCCAACTAACTGAGTCGGGCTCTACACATTCCATTATGCAGGATATCCACACGGATGTACAGATCAACATGCACATTTTAGATACACAATACTGGGTGCAATAACTGTGTTTTAAATGGAGTGTCGGCTGAATGGGAGAATTTTTCCAACTCTGCGTTTTTGTCCTTAAGTTTGAAGTTCCCTTGTCAGTTCCCTTGTCGGTTCCCTTGTCAGTTCCCTTGTCGGTTCCCTGCAGTTCCCTTGTCGGTTCCCTGCAGTTCCCTTGTCGGTTCCCTGCAGTTCCCTTGTCGGTTCCCTGCAGTTCCCTTGTCGGTTCCCTGCAGTCCCCTCGTTCTCGGGTATTCTATATAAGTATATGAGAGTCTGGTTCATGTTTAGGGTAACCTTTTGTCACCCACAGTTAATCCTGTTTCTTCTGCAGGAAAGTTCCAGATGCAGGTTCTCCCACAGTGCGGCCATGCTGTACATGAAGACGCACCCGATAAGGTGAGAGCGCCAGTGCTAAAACTAGAGCCTTCGTCATGGAAACCACTGGAATCTCCCTGGTTTCATCCCTGACATTTACCTGTCCTGCCGGCGGCCCTGTCGGTCGCTCTCCTCCTGGTCAGAGGAATCGCATGCGGAGCTCTAGAGAAATGTGTGGCCATCGTGTGTGTGATGTCACCCGGCAGCCATGATTAAACTAGGACAGGAAACCTAAAGTCCAAATGGCGCTGACTGATGATGTCACAGCAGTTTTATTGTTTTTCCTGCGATCTTGACATTTGTTTGCCATTCACCATTAGCAGTAAGATGGTGAGCTTAGTGGTAATCAGACAAGGAGACATTGGGTGTCTGACTTCCAATGAATCCATGAGATCGATAACGCCTAGCACTGCATGTCATGTTAAAAATAAAGACAAAACTGCAGTCAGTGTTGTGGGGGCATTACGGCCATGTGCCACAAGACCCCACACTGAACCTGCCACAGGGTCTTGCTGCCCAATAGCACCTAACCGTGTCACATTACTACTCTCCCCCCTTGTTGTCTCTCTCTCTCTCTCCCACATCCCCTTTGTCTATTTCTCTCCCCCTCCAGCCCCTCTTGTCTGTCTCATTCCACCCTACCATCCCCTTTTGTCTGTCCCTTTACCCCTTTGGTCCACCTCTGTCTGTCCCCCTTCCCCCCCCGTCCCCCCCCCCCCCTTACCATCTGCCCTTGTCTGTCTCTCTCCCCCCCTTACAATCCACCCTTGTCTGTCTTTCTTTCTCCCTACCATGTCCTCTTTGTCTGCCCCCCCCCCCCCCCCCCACCTCCCAGTTTTGTACCTTTTGGTGTCCCCTGGCTGATGCTGATATTTAGGTTTGACAAACTCAGACCTCCGTCACAGCTGCCTTGTGCCACATGTGCTTAGTGATGACTCCTGACTGTCTAATCACGTCCGCCATTGTCTTCCACTCCTGTTCAGGTTGCTGAAGCAGTGGCCACGTTCTTGGTGCGTCACAGGTTTGCTGAGCCAGTTGGTGGCTTCCAGTGGTGAGTACACCCGAGCCGGGCTTGTCCCCAATATCACCACATTGTCATAGACTCTTCTTACTCTTCTTTTTGTCAAAAGACTATAAATCAAAAATTGCCGTCAAAATTAACACTGTTTCAAACTCTTGCGATCCCCTCCTCCATGAATAAAGGCCGTATTGGTAAATAAAAAAACACGGACGTTAAAGTGGATTTCTGTTGTTTTAGCCATGGTGTAATGCGTTTTCTATCAGCGGCGCCCCCAGTAATCTCCCCCTTTTCTTGTTACAGTGTCTTCCCGGCCTGTTAGTATCCTGATCTCACGGACGCTGTCATGCTGTAAGGAACTTGGCGCAGTTATTGTACCATTACGCCTGATACGCAGAGAGTATGGCGTCTGTCAATACATTCAACGCGGCATTGTAACGATGCATTTTATTATTTTCATTCTGTTATTCCAGCCGTGTAAACACTCAACTGATACAAGGCCATTCGCACCCCCTCTCCGTGCAACAAGGGGGAGGGGTCTGCTCACTATGAACTGCACAAACCAGGCATGAAGAATGGCGCTGTCTTCCCTGCTCCACTAGTCATGCCTGATTGGTGCAGTTCAGTTTTAGTGACTTGATTTGTGAAAAATATGTCAATTCTATGTCCCCCCCCCCCCCCCCCCGTCCTGCCCTCCTGTGTTATGTAAACAGCTCTTTAAAGACCGAATTCCCCAGGCGAGATGTGAGTTACAGACGCCTTCCTGTTCCTGTCCCGTATACGTTTTTTTTTTTTTAAATCCGTTAAAGTTACATTTTATTGACACCTCCAACGTGATTTCGGTTTAACAAATCCCTGGCGGCGTTCCAGCTTTTCAATAAAACCCAACGACCGAATCGTCAGCCCGCGCCGCTCCTCTCTCCTCCTAGACTACAACTCCCAGCACTATCAGACCATTGTCTCAGCGTGACAGTCGTTTAAGGCCAAAGGTGTGTCTGCCGCGTTTATAAGTTGGGTCACTTTGTCAGTTACAAACACTCAGGACTTTAGTCAGGAAAGACGGGGGGGTTTGCAGGGAATTGACCAGGGAATGTCAAACTTAAGGCCGAGTTTGGAAAAATTCGCCCATTCAGCCGAACTCGGCTACTTTTAGCCTTAAAGGTCAACTGTCTGAAAAATGGAGCTATGGGCAATTGAAATATTGAAAGAATACCAATAAATGACCGTTTTGGAAGCGTCTTTGCTCTGTATAGCTCTAGCAGGAGGCAGACATGTTTAGAATCTTGTCTCAGACCTTGCTTCCTCTGACCCAAGATGTCTGCCCCCTGACAGAGCTATACAAGCAAAGAGGGCTTTATTTGTAGTCTTTAATTACATCATTTCTATTTAAAATGTCTACACTTTCAATTCAATCTTTCATTTAATCATAGTTTTATTGTCCTTTAAGTTTGCAATATCCTCTTTGATGGATAAAGCCCCCCATCTCATGACAAATCATTTCTGTGACGGCCCTCCCCCCCCGACCTCAGAGCCAGGCTGTTCATATTAATATCTGACCAAAACCTCATTACACATTCACCCCTTGTATTGTTTGATCGGTTCTCTCCAGATTCCCACTGATAGTCGCCATTATTACAGGAGACCATTTTGTAACCGATGGGAACGCTAAAAAGCACAACTGGGCCTCTCTGTATCCACGACCAGCGCATCCATCACTCCAGTCTGTGTCCAAGGGCTTTATCCATGAAACAGAGCATTGCAGGGAATTTCAAACTTGGGAGCATTTTCGAGCAACTCGGCTACTTTGGCCTTAAGTTTGGAATTCCCTTCTCAATGAATACAGCCCATCGTCTCCCTCCCCTGAGCACGGCTTGTACTGAATAATGAAGGATCTATGCAAGCCAGTGCATGGATAAGACCGTGTGACGTCTCCAATAACCAAACTACTTACACTGGCAAACGCATCATCTGCATATTGGACCATAAAGTGATGTCATAAGCAGAAGATACACCAGCCATGTGTCTGGCAACACTATGTATAGATCAAGCTTTATTCTTTCCCGTTCAGGTACAGAACATGTTAGTTTTCCCCTTTGCTTATATTACGTTGACCTGTTCATGTTTTGTATTCGGACTTGTGTCTACGCCATAGATCTCCTTTTTTCTTTTCTGTTCTCTTACGCGTTTCGCTGTTGTGACATGACCAACGCCTGTGCCAGCTCCTCCCTATACGTTCTCTATGTCGCCATTCATACAAGCCCCTTGTTGCCGGAGGTATTTATTTTTCCTATGATTTATTATTATTAAATGAATGTAAACTTATTGAATCTGAAGCAGGCTGGCAGCATATTCTAGTGCTACGCGGGTTGTCGAGTGTGTGAGAGACGTTGTGTAGTGTGAGCGGGGTGTAACGGGGCGAGGAGAATAATGGAAAATTAAGACGTTGTCATTGGCGGAGTTATAAACGAGCGTTGTATTTCTGATGAAATGAGTGGGGGGGGAACCCCCCTCCCCATTATTAAATAAAAACTGTCCTCGTAATTCCTCTGTGTAATGTTCTCATTGACTCTATAGCAAGGTTGGCATTATAACAGGTCTGGCTCCATCCCTTATACACCCTATATAAAATATGTTTATAAACAATCGGGAGGTGGGAGGACCAGGTGGGTGTGGCTATATTTTCGCCTGCCCTTCGACCTCTCTGTCCTGTGTAGCACCAGAAGTGGGTGGGGCAAGACAAGTGGAAACATGACCAAAAAGGAGCGTGGATTGTTAAAATAGGGACCGGTTGAGTGGGTGGAGCTGTTTCCAGAGGCATTTCATACAGTGACACAGTATAGATTAAATTAAGGCATTTTTAACTGAAAGGAAAACGATTTTGTATTTGGATAAGGAGCTGGTTGACACATTGCGGAGGGTGGCTGTAAATTGCACGTTTTCCAATTGGACAAGGGTCTTCAGTGAAGTGCCTCTATGGGTATTCTTTTTAGTTTGTGACCTGGAAGAAGCTACTGAAAGTGATGTGTCCGTTTCTGCAGTTTAAACTAGATATATAAAGTACCGTATTTGCTCGAATATAAGACAAGGTTTTTTTCAGAGCAAATGCTCTGAAAAATCCTCCTCGTCTTACATTCGAGGTCTCTTATAATCTGACCTCAATTTGAACATGGATCCAGGTCCCCAGCAGAGCTGCAGGGGACCTGGATCCCTCTCTCTAGCAGCAGGGGATGTCTGCGCGATGAGCGCCGACCTCCCCTGCTTCCGCCCGGCACGACCGCCGGGGCTTCTATGAAGAAGCCGGGTACTTCCGCTTTCGTCACAGAAGTCTTGGCGGTCGTGCCGGGCGGCAGCAGGGGAGGTCGGCGCTCATCGCGCAGACATCCTCTGCTGCCCCACTAGCCACCAGGGTGAATCGGGCAGCTGGGGGATGTCTGCACGATACGTGCAGATATCCTCCATGCTGCCCGACACGGCAGACTATTATGACGGACAGCTGTCCATCATAATAGACGGAGGTGTCGGGCAGACATCCCCCGGCTGCCCCCACTAGCCACCAGGGAACGAGGTAAGGGGGAGGGGGGGACGGACGGACGGAGGACACAGACAGACAAGGGGAGGGGGGGCTAGAGAGAGAGACAAAGGGAGGGGGATGGGGGAGGACACAGACAGACAAGGGGATGGAGGGGGACAGAGTGAAAAGGGGAGGGGGGGATAGATAGAGACAAGAGAGACGTGCTGGGGGGGAAAGAGACAGCTGGGGGAGCGGGAGAGAGGCCGCATTGGCACATAAAAGCAAATAAAAACAAGAAATGCATTTGTATAATATACATTTTTTATTAAATATTAAAAAGCAATTTACATAAATACAAGTTAAACTTTTTTCCTATAGGGTAGTCTTATATTCAGGCTTTTAGTTTTTTTCCTAAAGGAATATCCAAAGTTTGGGAGGTCGTCTTATAATCAGGGTCGTCTTATAATCGAGCAAATACGGTAATAACCAGTCAGAGAAGGATGTAATTCCTCTGCAAAAGGAGTTGAACAACTTGGGAGACAATTTAAATACAGATAAAGGAAAACAAGAATGCTAATTACTCAATGTTTATTTATTGAGTAAATGTGCTACGAAAAGTTATTTGGATGTACTTGCAGACAATAGACTGTGCAGCAGTGTCTGTAATAACTATACGAGATCAGAACATCATTCTATATCTTTATAAATCATTGGTGACAAATGGATGTGGAATATACAGAGCTCCACCCCTTAGGTATGTTTTCTAGATTCTGAGTATACAGCTGTACACGTAGATCTTTTATTGGAAATAATCTGCCAGCTGCACAAAGTTTAACATGCTACACGCATGCTTGTTGATGCAAACATTGGATATTTTCATCTACCAGCTATGATGTGGATGAAAAGCTCTGCTTGTGAGCTGGTGTTATATACATTATTCCCAGGAGAGGGCGCTGTTGCTCTGCAATTAAAAAAAAATCCAGTTGCTTTTTTTTTTTTTAAATTGTTTCACACATACCCTACACATTGCAACATGAAACCTCACCTTCCCGGCTCAGTGAAGTGGCTTTTTAGCTAAAGATCAGTGATGGCTAACCTTGGCACTGCCTATGTTTTTGAACTACCTATCCCAATATCTGCAGTGAGCATTAAAGCCGAGTAATAATATATATATATAAATATATAAGTAGTAGTGTGTATCTCCTGTGCTCTCAAACACCAAGTGAAAGCTGCACACACTGCGGATTAATTCTCTACAATATAAACCAAAAACCAAACTATACATAGTGTTTCATTCTATGGGTGCAGATCTGGCCTGGGGAAATAAAACACTACATACATAACACTTTGTGTAAATAGTACAGAGCATGTAAAATGAGTGTCTTCATAGGACTTTCAGCTGAAGGGGAGAATGTTTCCGACTCGGCTACTTTGGCCTTACGTTTGACATTGCCTTTGCAATTCTCCCATGAATAAATCCCAATAAAGTCTCTATAACCTGTTCCTGACATTGCAATTTCAGTCGGGGTATGGCTTCGATGGTAAGTCTGTCTGCAACCTCCCTCACCCCCCAATTCCCTTTATCTCCTTCCTCCCTCAAAAAGTGACTTGCCCACCCATACCCATAATGCCTCTTGTCCTCACCCACTATCCCCTTTGCTCCCTCTGTCGCCCCCCCCCCCTCCTTCCCCAAATACCCCTTGCGCCCTCCCTCACCCACCAGGAAGACTCTGGGGTGCAGTAAATGAGAAACCGAAAAATTACAGCTAAACACAAACACCGCAGAAATGTTAAAACAGGGGTAAAGGGCAGGAAGGGGTTAAACTTCTGCTTTGTACCCAGTCACCAGATGTCGGTGAGGATCCAAGATGATAAATCGAACATATTGCCAAGTCTAATACAGAGATTGTATGACAGACCCCCCCACGCTGTGTGTCTTCCTCTCCCAGCCACGTGGATGAGTGCCTGGCCTGCTACTGGGGGCTCTCCCGGTTGGTCCCAGGCTGGAGTATGATTCCTGTTTGTGACCTTTATTCATGAATCAGAGGATTGCAAGGAATTGAGAAGGAAGAGTTCAAACTTCAGACCAAAGTAGCCGAGTCGGAAATCTGCTCCAATTCAACTGAGTGGAGGAAGGATTCCAACTCAACTACTTTGGCTTTAAGAATGAAATTGCCTTCTCAATTCCCTGCTTTTCCTTTTCTCACGAATTGAGCCCTGTGGATTAAATCATTATTTTTATTGGAACTGGCGAGAGATGCTGGCGTAGAAATCACACGTTTATATATTGTATTATAGACAGTAAGGGCAAGGGTGTCATTTGCATACCGTGCCACAGGTGATGTCATAAGCTGGAGACTGCCACAGACACATTTAAGACACTTTTCTCCTGATTTAGGCATTCGCTGGCAGTGTTGCTAACACAATGTATAGATCATTTTCAATACGTTTGTATTCTCTACAATCATATTAAAAGCAATGTTTAGGTGATACTGTCCCTTTAAGACTGATCACTGGCCTTTCACAGGTTAATGCAGATTGCAATGTGTAACACTGTGCCCCGGGGGGGTTAAATGGTATCTGTCAGGTTGAGGACTAGTCTAATCCCTGCTCAGAGTTCCTGTAGCAGATGAATCCAGTCCTTGCTGGGACCCCCAGGCCAGCCTGGAGAGGGTCTTTACTCTGAAAGGAAGGTGAATCTCTTTGTGCTGACACAGTGGAAGTCTGGAGACGAGGGACCCGAACACTGACTAATAAATCCGACCTTGTAACGTGAGGTGCATAGATGCCAACAGTCCCGAATTTGCCAGGACAATCCTGTGTTTTTTTTTTTTAGTCCTGTCACATTGGGGTCTGTCCTGGCATTAATACCGGCCCAGTGCATTGTACAGTGAGCATTGCATTTACACTCTGCCTAAACCCCTGTAAATGAGCTGCAGGCCCCCAAGATCCATACCCGCGGTCACATGACTCCGCCCACTTCCATCCTGCGAGCACCAAGTGCAGGAAGATGGCGAGTATGGAGGTTTATTGGTTATTAAACAGTCTCCGTCACCTAAACATGGCTTATACTGACACATCCCTCCCAACCCTCCCGATTCATCGCCGCAGTCCTGAGACACTGGAGAATAAATACTGCGCATGTGTACACCCAGCACTGAAACATGGCTGATACTGACACATCCCTCCCAACCCTCCCGATTCATCGCCGCAGTCCTGAGACACTGGAGAATAAATACTGCGCATGTGTACACCCAGCACTGAAACATGGCTGATACTGACACATCCCTCCCGATTCATACATTAGTCTGGGGCGTATTTATGACCTGGGACTTGATATGCAAATGATCCATTTCCCATTGAAAGCTGTTCATTTGCATATCAGGCCATCAAGGTGATGTCATAAGTACGAGACTCCACAGATGGTTAAACACATTTCTCTTTATAATCTCAAACCTTTACTTGAGATTACCTGCTGACACAATAGATCTCTGTAATACTGTATTTATAAAGGTACCCCGCATACAGATCCACCTTCCTGAGATCAAGCAGGCCATCTGCAAACAGATCCACCTTCCTGAGATCAAGCAGGACATCTGGCATACAGATCCACCTTCCTGAGATCAAGCAGGACATCTGGCATACAGATCCACCTACCTGAGATCAAGCAGGACATCTGGCATACAGATCCGCCTTCCTGAGATCAAGCAGGGCATCTGCATACAGATCCACCTTCCTGAGATCAAGCAGGACATCTGGCATACAGATCCACCTTCCTGAGATCAAGCAGGACATCTGGCATACAGATCCACCTTCCTGAGATCAAGCAGGACATCTGGCATACAGATCCACCTACCTGAGATCAAGCAGGACATCTGGCATACAGATCCACCTTCCTGAGATCAAGCAGGCCATCTGCAAACAGATCCACCTTCCTGAGATCAAGCAGGACATCTGGCATACAGATCCACCTACCTAGGATCAAGCAGGACATCTGGCATACAGATCCACCTACCTGAGATCAAGCAGGACATCTGGCATACAGATCCACCTTCCTGAGATCAAGCAGGACATCTGGCATACAGATCCACCTACCTGAGATCAAGCAGGGCATCTGGCATACAGATCCACCTTCCTGAGATCAAGCAGGACATCTGGCATACAGATCCACCTTCCTGAGATCAAGCAGGAGATCTGGCATACAGATCCACCTTCCTGAGATCAAGCAGGACATCTGGCATACAGATCCAACTTCCTGAGATCAAGCAGGACATCTGGCATACAGATCCACCTACCTGAGATCAAGCAGGACATCTGGCATACAGATCCACCTTCCTGAGATCAAGCAGGCCATCTGCAAACAGATCCACCTACCTGAGATCAAGCAGGACATCTGGCATACAGATCCACCTACCTGAGATCAAGCAGGACATCTGCATACAGATCCACCTACCTGAGATCAAGCAGGGCATCTGGCATACAGATCCACCTTCCTGAGATCAAGCAGGGCATCTGGCATACAGGTCCACCTTCCTGAGATCAAGCAGGACATCTGCATACAGATCCACCTACCTGAGATCAAGCAGGACATCTTCATACAGATCCACCTACCTGAGATCAAGCAGGACATCTGCATACAGATCCACCTACCTGAGATCAAGCAGGACATCTGGCATACAGATCCACCTTCCTGAGATCAAGCAGGACATCTGGCATACAGATCCACCTTCCTGAGATCAAGCAGGACATCTGGCATACAGATCCACCTTCCTGAGATCAAGCAGGACATCTGGCATACAGATCCACCTACCTGAGATCAAGCAGGACATCTGGCATACAGATCCACCTTCCTGAGATCAAGCAGGACATCTGGCATACAGATCCACCCACCTGAGATCAAGCAGGGCATCTGGCATACAGATCCACCTTCCTGAGATCAAGCAGGGCATCTGGCATACAGATCCACCTTCCTGAGATCAAGCAGGACATCTGGCATCCAGATCCACCTTCCTGAGATCAAGCAGGACATCTGGCATCCAGATCCACCTTCCTGAGATCAAGCAGGACATCTGGCATACAGATCCACCTTCCTGAGATCAAGCAGGACATCTGGCATACAGATCCACCTACCTGAGATCAAGCAGGACATCTGGCATACAGATCCACCTACCTGAGATCAAGCAGGACATCTGGCATACAGATCTACCTACCTGAGATCAAGCAGGACATCTGGCATACAGATCCACTTTCTCGCTGGGTGCTAGAATTTGGGTAAATATTATCTTAGCACATGCCTGAGAAATGATGGCCAGGAATGTTTGTTATCTGTCTACCTGGGAATTCTCTAAATTAGATGATCCAGACAGGCGGGGGTGGGGGTGGAGGACAGGGGGGGGGATTCTATGGGGGGAGATGAGGGGGTATGGGGAATAATAACCCTTTCATAGCCCATAAAGAGAGATTAAAACAAAACAAAAATCCCCGTAATACTTACCTTTTATATTGGTCTAATGAGCTGGCACCTACAAAGCATGTCCGATGCACATTCTTCTACTTCAGTGCTGACAGCTTGGTTTTTGGATTATGAGATATTTGGATAAATGAATATTTAAAACAAATTCCCAGTGGTCAGTTAGTTAAGCCAATAAATGGTCTCTAGTTACAGATTCACGACAACTGAACTGCAAGTCAACCGCACGAGTCAGCCCTGGAGTATGCCGTATATTTCCCAAGTTTGCATTGTGGGCACCCGACCTCGGTCTCTTTAATCACGGCGCCCGCTGGTCTGTGTCTCCGGCCGGTACCAGGAGAAGCAAAGAAATCAAATAAAACAATAGAGCAGATTTGTCATTTTATTTTTCAGAAATAGTTAAAAATAAATAAAATATCATCAATATTTATAACTTTATTATACAGCTCACACCATGGCATTAGTTGTTGTAACACGGTAGCCGGCCATGCGATTGCCCCCTACATGGTGACATCATTAAGATGGCTAAAAAGATGCGATAGTCTTCCTTCTGGGGAGTCAACCTCAAGAAACTCCAATAACTGGGCACCTGTGAACAAGCAGGGTTTACACAGCTAGTTTATATTGGTTTGGACAGTTCACCCAAATCTAGTATCAGCGCCCTACCTACTGCACCAATCTCCCAGAGGCACACTCTGCCCTACACACTCATACACTATCTATTAACGAGGGAGTCCTTGGGAGTCCTTAAAGGTACAGGGATGTTTTTGGGTAACCCCTCCGGCATTGAGTGGTCCAGGCTACAGATGCCGGGGGCCTGGAGCCCCTTTCTCTGCAGTTAGGCTGTGGATCTCCCTTAGACACACATAAGTTAAACACAATACCTCCAGTCTTAATGCCAGGACAGACCCGACAGTGACTGGTCAGGTCCCCCCCCAAAAAATGGGACTGTTACGGCAAATTGGGGATTGTTGGCAACTATGAAAAATGTGTAAGAGAGGACAGACTCCCTGTGGTATACAGACTCCCTGTGGTATCCACCCACCTTGCAACCAGCACGGCACAGTTCCACGTCTCTTGCTCCCCACAGCTTTCTGTCTCACCCATCTTGCACTCGCCAACCTATGGCTCCATCCGCCTTGTGCCCCATAGCAGGGGGCTCCACCTGTCCTACAACCCTTCGGCACAAAGTGCCACCATGCCACGGTCTGTAGTGACTCCACGTGGCCTCACAGTAGACATCACCTCTCGCGCTCTCTGTAAAGCTCCAGCCACAATATAAACCAGAGTTAGACGTGGCCTGGTACAGAGACACCAAGTGTCCGTGGCAAGGTCTGCGAAGGTCCACAGAACATCGTTAAATTGACCACCACAGACCCCAGTAACTGTTGGTACCGCATCCTGCTATGTTTGCATAGGCCTACCCAGAATCCCTTGCAGTGGTGGTAGCTCTGCACATCTGAGTTTAATAATCCCGCCACACATGGAGAGAGGGATCGGGAGGAATTTGAGAACCTGGCTTCCTTCCTTGGTTTTACGCCTGGATGTTTGTGTTTCGGAGTCAGGTTTCTCGTCGCTTTCACCTCTGACCCTTACTGACTGGGAACTGGCTTCTCCATGACAGGTACAGGAAGATTGGCAATTCCTCTCGCTGCTGGGGCTCAGACCCCGAAATTCCATCTTTCTCCCAGGCTCTGGGTCCATTAGTTTCCAGGGGTCAGGGTGCAAGGCCTGTTAAACTCCTGACCGTACTCATGGATCCATTTATTGGCCACTGGAAAAAAAAAAGAAAAAAAAAAGCAACAATTACAGACGTAAAACTTTTTTTTTTAACCTTTGCTTCACTGATAGAAGCAAAAGTTAAAAGCCTTTTTTTTGCTACCAGTCAAAAGTAAACCAGACGTAGATCTTTGCAGATCCATAAGAGTTTTCTCTGAGCTCTGCCTCTCAGTTGAGGCAGAGCTTGTTGACTCTGATCAGGGTCTGACAGTCTCTCTCTGGACCTTGTTAAGGTGTCATGTGACTAACAAGGTCTCTCGCTGCCAGGGAAGCATCATAGCTGCCGGTTAGAGGATGGACTGGCACGATGTACCTTATAAAGTCCACGCCAGTTTATTCTCATACTAGGGCCACTCATATTTTATATGTAAGAAGCACAAGTGGAAAGAAGAGGTTTAATGGCTCTTTACTGAATATTTGGTGCTATACAATGAGCTATATATCCACAGATCACTGGCCTTATCGCAAATACTCGAAGACCAGAGAGCAATTTCTCAGGTCATTCAGGAGAACCTGCCGGAGTTACTGCTAAAGATCAATTCTGGTTCTAAAAATGGCAACTGAACCAAAAAAATAACTTATGTTTAAAATAAAGATTGTATCCCGTGTAGATGATTTATAACAAAATTCTTTAATGAAAGAATACAAATGAAGTGCCTTATTAAGCCTTCTTTACTCCATATAGCTCTCTCAGGGGGCAGACATGTTGGTTAGAATCTTTACTCCATATCGTTCTCTCAGGGGGCAGACATGTTGGTTAGAATCTTTACTCCATATCGTTCTCTCAGGGGGCAGACATGTTGGTTAGAATCTTTACTCCATATCGCTCTCTCAGGGGGCAGACATGTTGGTTAGAATCTTTACTCCATATCGTTCTCTCAGGGGGCAGACATGTTGGTTAGAATTTTTACTCCATATCGCTCTCTCAGGGGGCAGACATGTTGTTTAGAATCTTTACTCCATATCGTTCTCTCAGGGGGCAGACATGTTGGTTAGAATCTTTACTCCATATCGCTCTCTCAGGGGGCAGACATGTTGGTTAGAATCTTTACTCCATATCGCTCTCTCAGGGGGCAGACATGTTGGTTAGAATCTTTACTCCCTATAGTTCTCTCAGGGGCAGACATGTTGGTTAGAATCTTTACTCCATATCGCTCTCTCAGGGGGCAGACATGTTGTTTAGAATCTTTACTCCATATCGTTCTCTCAGGGGGCAGACATGTTGGTTAGAATCTTTACTCCATATCGTTCTCTCAGTGGGGCAGACATGTTGGTTAGAATCTTTACTCCATATAATTCTCTCAGGGGGCAGACATGTTGGTTAGAATCTTTACTCTATATAGTTCTCTCAGGGGGCGGACATGTTGTTTAGAATCTTTACTCCATATAGTTCTCTCAGAGGGCAGACATGTTGGTTAGAATCTTTACTCCATATCATTCTCTCAGAGGGCAGACATGTTGGTTAGAATCTTTACTCCATATTGTTCTCTCAGGAGGCAGACATGTTGGTTAGAATCTTTACTCCATATTGTTCTCTCAGGGGGCAGACATGTTGGTTAGAATCTTTACTCATTTAGTTCTCTCAGGAGGCAGACATGTTGGTTAGAATCTTTACTCCATATTGTTCTCTCAGGGGGCAGACATGTTGGTTAGAATCTTTACTCATTTAGTTCTCTCAGGAGGCAGACATGTTGGTTAGAATCTTTACTCCATATCGTTCTCTCAGGGGGCAGACATGTTGGTTAGAATCTTTACTCCCTATAGTTCTCTCAGGGGGCAGACATGTTGGTTAGAATCTTTACTCCATATAGTTCTCTCAGGGGGCAGACATGTTGGTTAGAATCTTTACTCCATATAGTTCTCTCAGGGGGCAGACATGTTGGTTAGAATCTTTACTCCATATCATTCTCTCAGGGGGCAGACATGTTGGTTAGAATCTTTACTCCATATTGTTCTCTCAGGGGGCAGACATGTTGGTTAGAATCTTTACTCCATATTGTTCTCTCAGGGGGCAGACATGTTGGTTAGAATCTTTACTCCATATTGTTCTCTCAGGGGGCAGACATGTTGGTTAGAATCTTTACTCCCTATAGTTCTCTCAGGGGGCAGACATGTTGGTTAGAATCTTTACTCCATATAGTTCTCTCAGGGGGCAGACATGTTGGTTAGAATCTTTACTCCATATAGTTCTCTCAGGGGGCAGACATGTTGGTTAGAATCTTTACTCCATATCGTTCTCTCAGGGGGCAGACATGTTGGTTAGAATCTTTACTCCATATAGTTCTCTCAGGGGGCAGACATGTTGGTTAGAATCTTTACTCCATATAGTTCTCTCAGGGGGAAGATATCTTGTTTAGAATCTTGGGTCAGATCTTCACTCACCTTGGTTGAGATGAACAAAGATCTGACCAAAGATTCTAAACAAAATGTCTGCCTCCTGGTAGAGCTATATGGGGTCAAGATGGCTCAATAAGGTACTTGATTTGTATTATTCCATTAAAGCATTTCTATATAAAATACACTTGATGAAATCTTTTCAATTAAATAGAACTTCACTTTTTGCTGCAGTTGTCCTTTATAAGTGGAGCTGTCTCCATGGAAACAAAAGTAATGTGGGGGGCTGATTGTTCCACTTTTATAACTTTGCCCCAGACGTGTTTCTTTTTAAAAATACGATTTCCATTGCAAAGCTGCTTAACACACGTGACACAATGTAAATAAATAACTACACAGGGTAAAGGATAAACGTGAAAAGGTAATAAAGGAATGTGAGGGAGAGAAGTAGAGGATCTTACTTCCTGCCCTACATCTTGTTATTATCTCTATAATTTTATTATATTTGGTTTTACCTTAATTTTATCAAGTATTAACTATAAACCAAAATCATTGGAAAATACTGGATCCATCCCCTGGATCTTCCTCTACTTCTCCCTCCAAATTCCTCTCTTTCTTTTTGCTTTATCCTTCACCCTACACCGCTTTTCTCCATCTCCCCCTTTTTCTTTCTCCTTTCGGGGCCGCGGTATAAATCCATTCCTATATATACACACATTACACGGTTAGGGAACACGCCGGTGAGGACATCTGGGAATGGTTACACGTGGATAAAGTTTTCCAGGTCAGGCAAGCGATGATCCTCTGGCTTAGGCAGAGTAACCACTCCCATCACTCACAGCTGCCCCGTGTCTGATCTCCTGGCAGTACGTAGAAGCGATCACAGAACACCCGCCTGGCGCAGGTACTTGGTACACTTACCCCACTTGCTGCCAATCAGGACAGGACATCCGGCGTGTAAGGTGTCTTCGTTACCTTCCCCGTTACTGTGCAGATTCCACCAGAACAGAGCAGCGTTCTAACGACGAAAAATCATTCATTAAAATAAATATAATCATATTAGGTCCTAGTGAGGTGAGACGTCTGAGTCACTGAAAGATCGAATCAAGTGTAGGCATTTTAAACAGAAATGCTTCATTGAAAGAATACAAATAAAGTAACTTATTGAGACCTCTTCACTCTGTATAGCTCTATCAGGGGGCAGACATGTTTAGAATCTTTGCAGTGTATAGCTCTATCAGGGGGTGGACATGTTGTTTAGAATCTTTGCTCTGTATAGCCCTATCAGGGGGCGGACATGTTTTTTAGAATCTTTGCTCTGTATATCTCCATCAGGGGGAGGATATGTTTTTTAGAATCTTTGCTCTGTATAGCTCTATCAGGGGGCAGACATGTTGTTTAGAATCTTTGCTCTGTATAGCTCTATCAGGAGGTGGACATGTTGTTTAGAATCTTTGCTCTGTGTAGCTCTATCAGGGGGCGGACATGTTGTTTACAATCTTTGTTCTGTATAGCTCTATCAGGGGACAGACATGTTGTTTAGAATCTTTGCTCTGTATAGCTCTATCAGGAGGTGGACATGTTGTTTAGAATCTTTGTTCTGTATAGCTCTATCAGGGGACGGACATGTTGTTTACAATCTTTGCTCTGTATAGCTCTATCAGGAGGTGGACATGTTGGTTAGAATCTTTGCTCTGTATAGCTATATCAGGGGGCGGACATGTTGTTTACAATCTTTGCTCTGTATAGCTCTATCAGGGGCGGACATGTTTACAATCTTTGCTCTGTATAGCTCTATCAGGGGGCGGACATTTTGTTTAGAATCTTTGCTCTGTATAGCTCTATCAGGGGGCGGACATGTTGTTTAGAATCTTTGCTCTGTATAGCTCTATCAGAGGGCAGACATGTTGTTTAGAATCTTTGCTCTGTATAGCTCTATCTGAGGGCAGACATGTTGTTTAGAATCTTTGCTCTGTATAGCTCTATCTGAGGGCAGACATGTTGTTTAGAATCTTTGCTCTGTATAGCTCTATCAGGGGGAGGACATCTGATCTGATCTGACCCATCTGAACCAAGATGTCCACCCGCTGATAGAGCTAGACAACCAGAGAGGGCTCAATGAAGTTAATTTTATTTTGGTATTTTTTTTTTTTAAAGCATTTCTACTCACAATGTCTACACCAGGTGTAATCTTTCAATTCCAGATAATATTTGAAGAGAGTGCCTGACATACGGTGTGGCATTATACACGTCTTCCTCTGCTGCCACAGTGACAGGAATTCATGAGAAACGTGGGGATGGCCAAAGATGTATAATTTATATACAGAGAGGTGATTTACACCTCAATGCATGTTTACATGGACACCTACCTTTACCACAGGTGTGCTGAAATTAGCATAGATAAAGGCTGTGGATCCTCCCACATCCACAGAACTGAGCTGGAACAAGAAGGAGAGAGAGAGAAGCAATGTAAATATCTTAACTAACTTCACAATAAGGATCTTATAATATCTTCATCTCTCAACATAACTATACATTGTGCAGGGTCTGGTGAGTATCTCCTGCTAGAAGAACAGAGTTGGCCCTGTATATAGTGACAGTGTGTAAAGATGTAACTATACATTGTGCAGGGCCTGGTGAGTATCTCCTGCTAGAAGAACAGAGTTGGCCCTGTATAATGCATTGTTATAAAGTGACAGTGTGTAAAGATGTAACTATACATTGTACAGGGTCAGACCTGGTGAGTATCTCCTGCTAGAAGAACAGAGTTGGCCCTGTATAATGCATTGTTATAAAGTGACAGTGTGTAAAGATGTAACTATACATTGTACAGGGTCAGACCTGGTGAGTATCTCCTGCTAGAAGAACAGAGTTGGCCCTGTATAATGCATTGTTATAAAGTGACAGTGTGTAAAGATGTAACTATACACTGTGCAGGGTCAGACCTGGTGAGTATCTCCTGCTAGAAGAACAGAGTTGGCCCTGTATAATGCATTGTTATAAAGTGACAGTGTGTAAAGATGTAACTATACATTGTGCAGGGCCTGGTGAGTATCTCCTGCTAGAAGAACAGAGTTGGCCCTGTATAATGCATTGTTATAAAGTGACAGTGTGTAAAGATGTAACTATACACTGTGCAGGGTCAGACCTGGTGAGTATCTCCTGCTAGAAGAACAGAGTTGGCCCTGTATAATGCATTGTTATAAAGTGACAGTGTGTAAAGATGTAACTATACATTGTGCAGGGTCTGGTGAGTATCTCCTGCTAGATGAACAGAGTTGGCCCTGTATAATGCATTGTTATAAAGTGACAGTGTGTAAAGATGTAACTATACATTGTACAGGGTCAGACCTGGTGAGTATCTCATGCTATAAGAACAGAGTTGGCCCTGTATAATGCATTGTTATAAAGTGACAGTGTGTAAAGATGTAACTATACATTGTGCAGGGTCTGGTGAGTATCTCCTGCTAGATGAACAGAGTTGGCCCTGTATAATGCATTGTTATAAAGTGACAGTGTGTAAAGATGTAACTATACATTGTACAGGGTCAGACCTGGTGAGTATCTCATGCTATAAGAACAGAGTTGGCCCTGTATAATGCATTGTTATAAAGTGACAGTGTGTAAAGATGTAACTATACATTGTACAGGGTCAGACCTGGTGTGTTTCTCCTGCTAGAAGAACAGAGTTGGCCCTGTATAATGCATTGTTATAAAGTGACAGTGTGTAAAGTTGTAAATATACATTGTGCAGGGTCAGACCTGGTGAGTATCTCCTGCTAGAAGAACAGAGTTGGCCCTGTATAATGCATTGTTATAAAGTGACAGTGTGTAAAGATGTAACTATACATTGTGCAGTGTCAGACCTGGGGAGTATCTCCTGCTAGAAAGACAGAGTTGGCCCTGTATAATGCATTGTTATAAAGTGACAGTGTGTAAAGATGTAACTATACATTGTACAGGGTCAGACCTGGTGAGTATCTCATGCTAGAAGAACAGAGTTGGCCCTGTATAATGCATTGTTATAAAGTGACAGTGTGTAAAGATGTAACTATACATTGTGCAGGGTCAGACCTGGTGAGTATCTCCTGCTAGAAGAACAGAGTTGGCCCTGTATAATGCATTGTTATAAAGTGACAGTGTGTAAAGATGTAACTATACATTGTGCAGGGTCTGGTGAGTATCTCCTGCTAGATGAACAGAGTTGGCCCTGTATAATGCATTGTTATAAAGTGACAGTGTGTAAAGATGTAACTATACATTGTACAGGGTCAGACCTGGTGAGTATCTCATGCTATAAGAACAGAGTTGGCCCTGTATAATGCATTGTTATAAAGTGACAGTGTGTAAAGATGTAACTATACATTGTACAGGGTCAGACCTGGTGTGTTTCTCCTGCTAGAAGAACAGAGTTGGCCATGTATAATGCATTGTTATAAAGTGACAGTGTGTAAAGTTGTAAATATACATTGTGCAGGGTCAGACCTGGTGAGTATCTCCTGCTAGAAGAACAGAGTTGGCCCTGTATAATGCATTGTTATAAAGTGACAGTGTGTAAAGATGTAACTATACATTGTGCAGTGTCAGACCTGGGGAGTATCTCCTGCTAGAAAGACAGAGTTGGCCCTGTATAATGCATTGTTATAAAGTGACAGTGTGTAAAGATGTAACTATACATTGTGCAGGGTCTGGTGAGTATCTCCTGCTAGATGAACAGAGTTGGCCCTGTATAATGCATTGTTATAAAGTGACAGTGTGTAAAGATGTAACTATACATTGTACAGGGTCAGACCTGGTGAGTATCTCATGCTATAAGAACAGAGTTGGCCCTGTATAATGCATTGTTATAAAGTGACAGTGTGTAAAGATGTAACTATACACTGTGCAGGGCAGACCTGGTGAGTTTCTCCTGCTAGAAGAACAGAGTTGGCCCTGTATAATGCATTGTTATATAGTGACAGTGTGTAAAGATGTAACTATACATTGTGCAGGGTCTGGTGAGTATCTCCTGCTAGAAGAACAGAGTGGCCCTGTATAATGCATTGTTATAAAGTGACAGTGTGTAAAGATGTAACTATACAGTGTACAGGGTCAGACCTGGTGAGTATCTCCTGCTAGAAGAACAGAGTTGGCCCTGTGTAATGCATTGTTATAAAGTGACAGTGTGTAAAGATGTAACTATACATTGTGCAGGGTCAGACCTGGTGAGTATCTCCTGCTAGAAGAACAGAGTTGGCCTGTATAATGCATTGTTATAAAGTGACAGTGTGTAAAGATGTAACTATACATTGTGCAGGGTCAGACCTGGTGAGTTTCTCCTGTTAGAAGAACAGAGTTGGCCCTGTATAATGCATTGTTATAAAGTGACAGTGTGTAAAGATGTAACTATACATTGTGCAGGGTCAGACCTGGTGAGTATCTCCTGCTAGAAGAACAGAGTTGGCCCTGTATAATGCATTGTTATAAAGTGACAGTGTGTAAAGATGTAACTATACATTGTGCAGGGCCTGGTGAGTATCTCCTGCTAGAAGAACAGAGTTGGCCCTGTATAATGCATTGTTATAAAGTGACAGTGTGTAAAGATGTAACTATACATTGTACAGGGTCAGACCTGGTGAGTATCTCCTGCTAGAAGAACAGAGTTGGCCCTGTATAATGCATTGTTATAAAGTGACAGTGTGTAAAGATGTAACTATACACTGTGCAGGGTCAGACCTGGTGAGTATCTCCTGCTAGAAGAACAGAGTTGGCCCTGTATAATGCATTGTTATAAAGTGACAGTGTGTAAAGATGTAACTATACATTGTGCAGGGCCTGGTGAGTATCTCCTGCTAGAAGAACAGAGTTGGCCCTGTATAATGCATTGTTATAAAGTGACAGTGTGTAAAGATGTAACTATACACTGTGCAGGGTCAGACCTGGTGAGTATCTCCTGCTAGAAGAACAGAGTTGGCCCTGTATAATGCATTGTTATAAAGTGACAGTGTGTAAAGATGTAACTATACATTGTGCAGGGTCTGGTGAGTATCTCCTGCTAGATGAACAGAGTTGGCCCTGTATAATGCATTGTTATAAAGTGACAGTGTGTAAAGATGTAACTATACATTGTACAGGGTCAGACCTGGTGAGTATCTCATGCTATAAGAACAGAGTTGGCCCTGTATAATGCATTGTTATAAAGTGACAGTGTGTAAAGATGTAACTATACATTGTGCAGGGTCTGGTGAGTATCTCCTGCTAGATGAACAGAGTTGGCCCTGTATAATGCATTGTTATAAAGTGACAGTGTGTAAAGATGTAACTATACATTGTACAGGGTCAGACCTGGTGAGTATCTCATGCTATAAGAACAGAGTTGGCCCTGTATAATGCATTGTTATAAAGTGACAGTGTGTAAAGATGTAACTATACATTGTACAGGGTCAGACCTGGTGTGTTTCTCCTGCTAGAAGAACAGAGTTGGCCCTGTATAATGCATTGTTATAAAGTGACAGTGTGTAAAGTTGTAAATATACATTGTGCAGGGTCAGACCTGGTGAGTATCTCCTGCTAGAAGAACAGAGTTGGCCCTGTATAATGCATTGTTATAAAGTGACAGTGTGTAAAGATGTAACTATACATTGTGCAGTGTCAGACCTGGGGAGTATCTCCTGCTAGAAAGACAGAGTTGGCCCTGTATAATGCATTGTTATAAAGTGACAGTGTGTAAAGATGTAACTATACATTGTACAGGGTCAGACCTGGTGAGTATCTCATGCTAGAAGAACAGAGTTGGCCCTGTATAATGCATTGTTATAAAGTGACAGTGTGTAAAGATGTAACTATACATTGTGCAGGGTCAGACCTGGTGAGTATCTCCTGCTAGAAGAACAGAGTTGGCCCTGTATAATGCATTGTTATAAAGTGACAGTGTGTAAAGATGTAACTATACATTGTGCAGGGTCTGGTGAGTATCTCCTGCTAGATGAACAGAGTTGGCCCTGTATAATGCATTGTTATAAAGTGACAGTGTGTAAAGATGTAACTATACATTGTACAGGGTCAGACCTGGTGAGTATCTCATGCTATAAGAACAGAGTTGGCCCTGTATAATGCATTGTTATAAAGTGACAGTGTGTAAAGATGTAACTATACATTGTACAGGGTCAGACCTGGTGTGTTTCTCCTGCTAGAAGAACAGAGTTGGCCATGTATAATGCATTGTTATAAAGTGACAGTGTGTAAAGTTGTAAATATACATTGTGCAGGGTCAGACCTGGTGAGTATCTCCTGCTAGAAGAACAGAGTTGGCCCTGTATAATGCATTGTTATAAAGTGACAGTGTGTAAAGATGTAACTATACATTGTGCAGTGTCAGACCTGGGGAGTATCTCCTGCTAGAAAGACAGAGTTGGCCCTGTATAATGCATTGTTATAAAGTGACAGTGTGTAAAGATGTAACTATACATTGTGCAGGGTCTGGTGAGTATCTCCTGCTAGATGAACAGAGTTGGCCCTGTATAATGCATTGTTATAAAGTGACAGTGTGTAAAGATGTAACTATACATTGTACAGGGTCAGACCTGGTGAGTATCTCATGCTATAAGAACAGAGTTGGCCCTGTATAATGCATTGTTATAAAGTGACAGTGTGTAAAGATGTAACTATACACTGTGCAGGGCAGACCTGGTGAGTTTCTCCTGCTAGAAGAACAGAGTTGGCCCTGTATAATGCATTGTTATATAGTGACAGTGTGTAAAGATGTAACTATACATTGTGCAGGGTCTGGTGAGTATCTCCTGCTAGAAGAACAGAGTGGCCCTGTATAATGCATTGTTATAAAGTGACAGTGTGTAAAGATGTAACTATACAGTGTACAGGGTCAGACCTGGTGAGTATCTCCTGCTAGAAGAACAGAGTTGGCCCTGTGTAATGCATTGTTATAAAGTGACAGTGTGTAAAGATGTAACTATACATTGTGCAGGGTCAGACCTGGTGAGTATCTCCTGCTAGAAGAACAGAGTTGGCCTGTATAATGCATTGTTATAAAGTGACAGTGTGTAAAGATGTAACTATACATTGTGCAGGGTCAGACCTGGTGAGTTTCTCCTGTTAGAAGAACAGAGTTGGCCCTGTATAATGCATTGTTATAAAGTGACAGTGTGTAAAGATGTAACTATACATTGTGCAGGGTCAGACCTGGTGAGTATCTCCTGCTAGAAGAACAGAGTTGGCCCTGTATAATGCATTGTTATAAAGTGACAGTGTGTAAAGATGTAACTATACATTGTGCAGGGCCTGGTGAGTATCTCCTGCTAGAAGAACAGAGTTGGCCCTGTATAATGCATTGTTATAAAGTGACAGTGTGTAAAGATGTAACTATACATTGTGCAGGGTCTGGTGAGTTTCTCCTGCTAGAAGAACAGAGTTGGCCCTGTATAATGCATTGTTATAAAGTGACAGTGTGTAAAGATGTAACTATACATTGTACAGGGTCAGACCTGGTGAGTATGTCCTGCTAGAAGAACAGAGTTGGCCCTGTATAATGCATTGTTATAAAGTGACAGTGTGTAAAGATGTAACTATACATTGTGCAGGGTCAGACCTGGTGAGTATCTCCTGCTAGAAGGACAGAGTTGGCCCTGTATAATGCATTGTTATAAACTGACAGTGTGTAAAGATGTAACTATACATTGTGCAGGGCCTGGTGAGTATCTCCTGCTAGAAGAACAGAGTTGGCCCTGTATAATGCATTGTTATAAAGTGACAGTGTGTAAAGATGTAACTATACATTGTGCAGGGTCAGACCTGGTGAGTATCTGCTGCTAGAAGAACAGAGTTGGGCCTGTATAATGCATTGTTATAAAGTGACAGTGTGTAAAGATGTAACTATACATTGTGCAGGGTCAGACCTGGTGAGTATCTCCTGCTAGAAGAACAGAGTTGGCCCTGTATAATGCATTGTTATAAAGTGACAGTGTGTAAAGATGTAACTATACATTGTGCAGGGTCAGACCTGGTGAGTATCTCCTGCTAGAAGAACAGAGTTGGCCCTGTATAATGCATTGTTATAAAGTGACAGTGTGTAAAGATGTAACTATACATTGTGCAGGGTCAGACCTGGTGAGTATCTCCTGCTAGAAGAACAGAGTTGGCCCTGTATAATGCATTGTTATAAAGTGACAGTGTGTAAAGATGTAACTATACATTGTGCAGGGTCAGACCTGGCGAGTTTCTCCTGCTAGAAGAACAGAGTTGGCCCTGTATAATGTATTGTTATAAAGTGACAGTGTGTAAAGATGTAACTATACATTGTGCAGGGTCAGACCTGATGAGTATCTCCTGCTAGAAGAACAGAGTTGGCCCTGTATAATGCATTGTTATAAAGTGACAGTGTGTAAAGATGTAACTATACATTGTGCAGGGTCAGACCTGGTGAGTATCTCCTGCTAGAAGGACAGGGTTGGCCCTGTATAATACATTGTTATAAAGTGACAGTGTGTAAAGATGTAACTATACATTGTGCAGGGTCTGGTGAGTATCTCCTGCTAGAAGAACAGAGTTGGCCCTGTATAATGCATTGTTATAAAGTGACAGTGTGTAAAGATGTAACTATACATTGTGCAGTGTCAGACCTGGGGAGTATCTCCTGCTAGAAAGACAGAGTTGGCCCTGTATAATGCATTGTTATAAAGTGACAGTGTGTAAAGATGTAACTATACATTGTACAGGGTCAGACCTGGTGAGTATCTCATGCTATAAGAACAGAGTTGGCCCTGTATAATGCATTGTTATAAAGTGACAGTGTGTAAAGATGTAACTATACACTGTGCAGGGCAGACCTGGTGAGTTTCTCCTGCTAGAAGAACAGAGTTGGCCCTGTATAATGCATTGTTATATAGTGACAGTGTGTAAAGATGTAACTATACAGTGTACAGGGTCAGACCTGGTGAGTATCTCCTGCTAGAAGAACAGAGTGGCCCTGTATAATGCATTGTTATAAAGTGACAGTGTGTAAAGATGTAACTATACAGTGTACAGGGTCAGACCTGGTGAGTATCTCCTGCTAGAAGAACAGAGTTGGCCCTGTGTAATGCATTGTTATAAAGTGACAGTGTGTAAAGATGTAACTATACATTGTGCAGGGTCAGACCTGGTGAGTTTCTCCTGTTAGAAGAACAGAGTTGGCCCTGTATAATGCATTGTTATAAAGTGACAGTGTGTAAAGATGTAACTATACATTGTGCAGGGTCAGACCTGGTGAGTATCTCCTGCTAGAAGAACAGAGTTGGCCCTGTATAATGCATTGTTATAAAGTGACAGTGTGTAAAGATGTAACTATACATTGTGCAGGGCCTGGTGAGTATCTCCTGCTAGAAGAACAGAGTTGGCCCTGTATAATGCATTGTTATAAAGTGACAGTGTGTAAAGATGTAACTATACATTGTGCAGGGTCTGGTGAGTTTCTCCTGCTAGAAGAACAGAGTTGGCCCTGTATAATGCATTGTTATAAAGTGACAGTGTGTAAAGATGTAACTATACATTGTACAGGGTCAGACCTGGTGAGTATGTCCTGCTAGAAGAACAGAGTTGGCCCTGTATAATGCATTGTTATAAAGTGACAGTGTGTAAAGATGTAACTATACATTGTGCAGGGTCAGACCTGGTGAGTATCTCCTGCTAGAAGGACAGAGTTGGCCCTGTATAATGCATTGTTATAAACTGACAGTGTGTAAAGATGTAACTATACATTGTGCAGGGCCTGGTGAGTATCTCCTGCTAGAAGAACAGAGTTGGCCCTGTATAATGCATTGTTATAAAGTGACAGTGTGTAAAGATGTAACTATACATTGTGCAGGGTCAGACCTGGTGAGTATCTGCTGCTAGAAGAACAGAGTTGGGCCTGTATAATGCATTGTTATAAAGTGACAGTGTGTAAAGATGTAACTATACATTGTGCAGGGTCAGACCTGGTGAGTATCTCCTGCTAGAAGAACAGAGTTGGCCCTGTATAATGCATTGTTATAAAGTGACAGTGTGTAAAGATGTAACTATACATTGTGCAGGGTCAGACCTGGTGAGTATCTCCTGCTAGAAGAACAGAGTTGGCCCTGTATAATGCATTGTTATAAAGTGACAGTGTGTAAAGATGTAACTATACATTGTGCAGGGTCAGACCTGGTGAGTATCTCCTGCTAGAAGAACAGAGTTGGCCCTGTATAATGCATTGTTATAAAGTGACAGTGTGTAAAGATGTAACTATACATTGTGCAGGGTCAGACCTGGCGAGTTTCTCCTGCTAGAAGAACAGAGTTGGCCCTGTATAATGTATTGTTATAAAGTGACAGTGTGTAAAGATGTAACTATACATTGTGCAGGGTCAGACCTGATGAGTATCTCCTGCTAGAAGAACAGAGTTGGCCCTGTATAATGCATTGTTATAAAGTGACAGTGTGTAAAGATGTAACTATACATTGTGCAGGGTCAGACCTGGTGAGTATCTCCTGCTAGAAGGACAGGGTTGGCCCTGTATAATACATTGTTATAAAGTGACAGTGTGTAAAGATGTAACTATACATTGTGCAGGGTCTGGTGAGTATCTCCTGCTAGAAGAACAGAGTTGGCCCTGTATAATGCATTGTTATAAAGTGACAGTGTGTAAAGATGTAACTATACATTGTACAGGGTCAGACCTGGTGAGTATCTCCTGCTAGAAGAACAGAGTTGGCCCTGTATAATGCATTGTTATAAAGTGACAGTGTGTAAAGATGTAACTATACATTGTGCAGGGTCAGACCTGGTGAGTATCTCCTGCTAGAAGAACAGAGTTGGCCCTGTATAATGCATTGTTATAAAGTGACAGTGTGTAAAGATGTAACTATACATTGTGCAGGGTCAGACCTGGTGAGTATCTCCTGCTAGAAGAACAGAGTTGGCCCTGTATAATGCATTGTTATAAAGTGACAGTGTGTAAAGATGTAACTATACATTGTGCAGGGTCAGACCTGGTGAGTATCTCCTGCTAGAAGAACAGAGTTGGCCCTGTATAATGCATTGTTATAAAGTGACAGTGTGTAAAGATGTAACTATACATTGTACAGGGTCAGACCTGGTGAGTATCTCCTGCTAGAAGAACAGAGTTGGCCCTGTATAATGCATTGTTATAAAGTGACAGTGTGTAAAGATGTAACTATACATTGTACAGGGTCAGACCTGGTGAGTATCTCCTGCTAGAAGAACAGAGTTGGCCCTGTATAATGCATTGTTATAAAGTGACAGTGTGTAAAGATGTAACTATACATTGTACAGGGTCAGACCTGGTGAGTATCTCCTGCTAGAAGAACAGAGTTGGCCCTGTATAATGCATTGTTATAAAGTGACAGTGTGTAAAGATGTAACTATACATTGTGCAGGGTCAGACCTGGTGAGTATGTCCTGCTAGAAGAACAGAGTTGGCCCTGTATAATGCATTGTTATAAAGTGACAGTGTGTAAAGATGTAACTATACATTGTGCAGGGTCAGACCTGGTGAGTATCTCCTGCTAGAAGAACAGAGTTGGGCCTGTATAATGCATTGTTATAAAGTGACAGTGTGTAAAGATGTACCTATACATTGTGCAGGGTCAGACCTGGTGAGTATCTCCTGCTAGAAGAACAGAGTTGGCCCTGTATAATGCATTGTTATAAAGTGACAGTGTGTAAAGATGTAACTATACATTGTGCAGGGTCAGACCTGGTGAGTTCCTCCTGCTAGAAGAACAGAGTTGGCCCTGTATAATGCATTGTTATAAAGTGACAGTGTGTAAAGATGTAACTATACACTGTGCAGGGCAGACCTGGTGAGTTTCTCCTGCTAGAAGAACAGAGTTGGCCCTGTATAATGCATTGTTATATAGTGACAGTGTGTAAAGATGTAACTATACATTGTGCAGGGTCTGGTGAGTATCTCCTGCTAGAAGAACAGAGTGGCCCTGTATAATGCATTGTTATAAAGTGACAGTGTGTAAAGATGTAACTATACAGTGTACAGGGTCAGACCTGGTGAGTATCTCCTGCTAGAAGAACAGAGTTGGCCCTGTGTAATGCATTGTTATAAAGTGACAGTGTGTAAAGATGTAACTATACATTGTGCAGGGTCAGACCTGGTGAGTATCTCCTGCTAGAAGAACAGAGTTGGCCTGTATAATGCATTGTTATAAAGTGACAGTGTGTAAAGATGTAACTATACATTGTGCAGGGTCAGACCTGGTGAGTTTCTCCTGTTAGAAGAACAGAGTTGGCCCTGTATAATGCATTGTTATAAAGTGACAGTGTGTAAAGATGTAACTATACATTGTGCAGGGTCAGACCTGGTGAGTATCTCCTGCTAGAAGAACAGAGTTGGCCCTGTATAATGCATTGTTATAAAGTGACAGTGTGTAAAGATGTAACTATACATTGTGCAGGGCCTGGTGAGTATCTCCTGCTAGAAGAACAGAGTTGGCCCTGTATAATGCATTGTTATAAAGTGACAGTGTGTAAAGATGTAACTATACATTGTGCAGGGTCTGGTGAGTTTCTCCTGCTAGAAGAACAGAGTTGGCCCTGTATAATGCATTGTTATAAAGTGACAGTGTGTAAAGATGTAACTATACATTGTACAGGGTCAGACCTGGTGAGTATGTCCTGCTAGAAGAACAGAGTTGGCCCTGTATAATGCATTGTTATAAAGTGACAGTGTGTAAAGATGTAACTATACATTGTGCAGGGTCAGACCTGGTGAGTATCTCCTGCTAGAAGGACAGAGTTGGCCCTGTATAATGCATTGTTATAAACTGACAGTGTGTAAAGATGTAACTATACATTGTGCAGGGCCTGGTGAGTATCTCCTGCTAGAAGAACAGAGTTGGCCCTGTATAATGCATTGTTATAAAGTGACAGTGTGTAAAGATGTAACTATACATTGTGCAGGGTCAGACCTGGTGAGTATCTGCTGCTAGAAGAACAGAGTTGGGCCTGTATAATGCATTGTTATAAAGTGACAGTGTGTAAAGATGTAACTATACATTGTGCAGGGTCAGACCTGGTGAGTATCTCCTGCTAGAAGAACAGAGTTGGCCCTGTATAATGCATTGTTATAAAGTGACAGTGTGTAAAGATGTAACTATACATTGTGCAGGGTCAGACCTGGTGAGTATCTCCTGCTAGAAGAACAGAGTTGGCCCTGTATAATGCATTGTTATAAAGTGACAGTGTGTAAAGATGTAACTATACATTGTGCAGGGTCAGACCTGGTGAGTATCTCCTGCTAGAAGAACAGAGTTGGCCCTGTATAATGCATTGTTATAAAGTGACAGTGTGTAAAGATGTAACTATACATTGTGCAGGGTCAGACCTGGCGAGTTTCTCCTGCTAGAAGAACAGAGTTGGCCCTGTATAATGTATTGTTATAAAGTGACAGTGTGTAAAGATGTAACTATACATTGTGCAGGGTCAGACCTGATGAGTATCTCCTGCTAGAAGAACAGAGTTGGCCCTGTATAATGCATTGTTATAAAGTGACAGTGTGTAAAGATGTAACTATACATTGTGCAGGGTCAGACCTGGTGAGTATCTCCTGCTAGAAGAACAGAGTTGGCCCTGTATAATGCATTGTTATATAGTGACAGTGTGTAAAGATGTAACTATACATTGTGCAGGGTCAGACCTGGTCAGTTTCTCCTGCTAGAAGAACAGAGTTGGCCCTGTATAATGCATTGTTATAAAGTGACAGTGTGTAAAGATGTAACTATACATTGTACAGGGTCAGACCTGGTGAGTTTCTCCTGCTAGAAGAACAGAGTTGGCCCTGTATAATGCATTGTTATAAAGTGACAGTGTGTAAAGATGTAACTGTACATTGTGCAGGGCCTGGTGAGTATCTCCTGCTAGAAGAACAGAGTTGGCCCTGTATAATGCATTGTTATAAAGTGACAGTGTGTAAAGATGTAACTATACATTGTACAGGGTCAGACCTGGTGAGTATCTCCTGCTAGAAGATCAGAGTTGGCCCTGTATAATGCATTGTTATAAAGTTACAGTGTGTAAAGATGTAACTATACATTGTACAGGGTCAGACCTGGTGAGTATCTCCTGCTAGAAGAACAGAGTTGGCCCTGTATAATGCATTGTTATAAAGTGACAGTGTGTAAAGATGTAACTATACATTGTGCAGGGTCTGGTGAGTATCTCCTGCTAGAAGAACAGAGTTGGCCCTGTATAATGCATTGTTATAAAGTGACAGTGTGTAAAGATGTAACTATACATTATACAGGGTCAGACCTGGTGAGTATCTCCTGCTAGAAGATTAGAGTTGGCCCTGTATAATGCATTGTTATAAAGTGACAGTGTGTAAAGATGTAACTATACATTGTGCAGGGTCTGGTGAGTTTCTCCTGCTAGAAGAACAGAGTTGGCCCTGTATAATGCATTGTTATAAACTGACAGTGTGTAAAGATGTAACTATACATTGTGCAGGGCCTGGTGAGTATCTCCTGCTAGAAGAACAGAGTTGGCCCTGTATAATGCATTGTTATAAAGTGACAGTGTGTAAAGATGTAACTATACATTGTGCAGGGTCAGACCTGGTGAGTTTCTGCTGCTAGAAGAACAGAGTTGGGCCTGTATAATGCATTGTTATAAAGTGACAGTGTGTAAAGATGTAACTATACATTGTGCAGGGTCAGACCTGGTGAGTTTCTCCTGCTAGAAGAACAGAGTTGGCCCTGTATAATGCATTGTTATAAAGTGACAGTGTGTAAAGATGTAACTATACATTGTGCAGGGCCTGGTGAGTATCTCCTGCTAGAAGAACAGAGTTGGCCCTGTATAATGCATTGTTATAAAGTGACAGTGTGTAAAGATGTAACTATACATTGTACAGGGTCAGACCTGGTGAGTATCTCCTGCTAGAAGATCAGAGTTGGCCCTGTATAATGCATTGTTATAAAGTGACAGTGTGTAAAGATGTAACTATACATTGTACAGGGTCAGACCTGGTGAGTATCTCCTGCTAGAAGAACAGAGTTGGCCCTGTATAATGCATTGTTATAAAGTGACAGTGTGTAAAGATGTAACTATACATTGTGCAGGGTCTGGTGAGTATCTCCTGCTAGAAGAACAGAGTTGGCCCTGTATAATGCATTGTTATAAAGTGACAGTGTGTAAAGATGTAACTATACATTATACAGGGTCAGACCTGGTGAGTATCTCCTGCTAGAAGATTAGAGTTGGCCCTGTATAATGCATTGTTATAAAGTGACAGTGTGTAAAGATGTAACTATACATTGTGCAGGGTCTGGTGAGTTGCTCCTGCTAGAAGAACAGAGTTGGCCCTGTATAATGCATTGTTATAAACTGACAGTGTGTAAAGATGTAACTATACATTGTGCAGGGCCTGGTGAGTATCTCCTGCTAGAAGAACAGAGTTGGCCCTGTATAATGCATTGTTATAAAGTGACAGTGTGTAAAGATGTAACTATACATTGTGCAGGGTCAGACCTGGTGAGTTTCTGCTGCTAGAAGAACAGAGTTGGGCCTGTATAATGCATTGTTATAAAGTGACAGTGTGTAAAGATGTAACTATACATTGTGCAGGGTCAGACCTGGTATCTCCTGCTAGAAGAACAGAGTTGGCCCTGTATAATGCATTGTTATAAAGTGACAGTGTGTAAAGATGTAACTATACATTGTGCAGGGTCAGACCTGGTGAGTATCTCCTGCTAGAAGAACAGAGTTGGCCCTGTATAATGCATTGTTATAAAGTGACAGTGTGTAAAGATGTAACTATACATTGTGCAGGGTCAGACCTGGTGAGTTTCTCCTGCTAGAAGAACAGAGTTGGCCCTGTATAATGCATTGTTATATAGTGACAGTGTGTAAAGATGTAACTATACATTGTGCAGGGTCTGGTGAGTATCTCCTGCTAGAAGAACAGAGTGGCCCTGTATAATGCATTGTTATAAAGTGACAGTGTGTAAAGATGTAACTATACAGTGTACAGGGTCAGACCTGGTGAGTATCTCCTGCTAGAAGAACAGAGTTGGCCCTGTGTAATGCATTGTTATAAAGTGACAGTGTGTAAAGATGTAACTATACATTGTGCAGGGTCAGACCTGGTGAGTATCTCCTGCTAGAAGAACAGAGTTAGCCTGTATAATGCATTGTTATAAAGTGACAGTGTGTAAAGATGTAACTATACATTGTGCAGGGTCAGACCTGGTGAGTTTCTCCTGCTAGAAGAACAGAGTTGGCCCTGTATAATGCATTGTTATAAAGTGACAGTGTGTAAAGATGTAACTATACATTGTGCAGGGTCAGACCTGGTGAGTATCTCCTGCTAGAAGAACAGAGTTGGCCCTGTATAATGCATTGTTATAAAGTGACAGTGTGTAAAGATGTAACTATACATTGTGCAGGGCCTGGTGAGTATCTCCTGCTAGATGAACAGAGTTGGCCCTGTATAATGCATTGTTATAAAGTGACAGTGTGTAAAGATGTAACTATACATTGTGCAGGGTCTGGTGAGTTTCTCCTGCTAGAAGAACAGAGTTGGCACTGTATAATGCATTGTTATAAAGTGACAGTGTGTAAAGATGTAACTATACATTGTACAGGGTCAGACCTGGTGAGTATCTCCTGCTAGAAGGACAGAGTTGGCCCTGTATAATGCATTGTTATAAACTGACAGTGTGTAAAGATGTAACTATACATTGTGCAGGGCCTGGTGAGTATCTCCTGCTAGAAGAATAGAGTTGGCCCTGTATAATGCATTGTTATAAAGTGACAGTGTGTAAAGATGTAACTATACATTGTGCAGGGTCAGACCTGGTGAGTATCTGCTGCTAGAAGAACAGAGTTGGCCCTGTATAATGCATTGTTATAAAGTGACAGTGTGTAAAGACGTAACTATACATTGTGCAGGGTCAGACCTGGTGAGTATCTCCTGCTAGAAGAACAGAGTTGGCCCTGTATAATGCATTGTTATAAAGTGACAGTGTGTAAAGATGTAACTATACATTGTGCAGGGTCTGGTGAGTTTCTCCTGCTAGAAGAACAGAGTTGGCCCTGTATAATGCATTGTTATAAAGTGACAGTGTGTAAAGATGTAACTATACATTGTGCAGGGTCAGACCTGATGAGTATCTCCTGCTAGAAGAACAGAGTTGGCCCTGTATAATGCATTGTTATAAAGTGACAGTGTGTAAAGATGTAACTATACATTGTGCAGGGTCAGACCTGGTGAGTATCTCCTGCTAGAAGGACAGGGTTGGCCCTGTATAGTACATTGTTATAAAGTGACAGTGTGTAAAGATGTAACTATACACTGTGCAGGGCAGACCTGGTGAGTTTCTCCTGCTAGAAGAACAGAGTTGGCCCTGTATAATGCATTGTTATATAGTGACAGTGTGTAAAGATGTAAATATACATTGTGCAGGGTCAGACCTGGTGAGTTTCTCCTGCTAGAAGCACAGAGTTGGCCTTGTATAATGCATTGTTATAAAGTGACAGTGTGTAAAGATGTAACTATACAGTGTACAGGGTCAGACCTGGTGAGTATCTCCTGCTAGAAGAACAGAGTTGGCCCTGTATAATGCATTGTTATAAAGTGACAGTGTGTAAAGATGTAACTATACAGTGTACAGGGTCAGACCTGGTGAGTATCTCCTGCTAGAAGATCAGAGTTGGTCCTGTATAATGCATTGTTATAAAGTGACAGTGTGTAAAGATGTAACTATACATTGTGCAGGGTCAGACCTGGTGAGTATCTCCTGCTAGAAGAACAGAGTTGGCCCTGTATAATGCATTGTTATAAAGTGACAGTGTGTAAAGATGTAACTATACATTGTGCAGGGCCTGGTGAGTATCTCCTGCTAGAAGGACAGAGTTGGCCCTGTATAATGCATTGTTATATAGTGACAGTGTGTAAAGATGTAACTATACATTGTACAGGGTCAGACCTGGTGAGTTTCTCCTGCTAGAAGGACAGGGTTGGCCCTGTATAATACATTGTTATAAAGTGACAGTGTGCAAAGATGTAACTATACACTGTGCAGGGCAGACCTGGTGAGTTTCTCCTGCTAGAAGAACAGAGTTGGCCCTGTATAATGCATTGTTATAAAGTGACAGTGTGTAAAGATGTAACTATACATTGTGCAGGGTCTGGTGAGTTTCTCCTGCTATAAGAACAGTTGGCCCTGTATAATGCATTGTTATAAAGTGACAGTGTGTAAAGATGTAACTATACATTGTGCATGGTCAGACCTGATGAGTATCTCCTGCTAGAAGAACAGAGTTGGCCCTGTATAATGCATTGTTATAAAGTGACAGTGTGTAAAGATGTAACTATACATTGTGCAGGGTCAGACCTGGTGAGTATCTCCTGCTAGAAGGACAGGGTTGGCCCTGTATAATACATTGTTATAAAGTGACAGTGTGTAAAGATGTAACTATACACTGTGCAGGGCAGACCTGGTGAGTTTCTCCTGCTAGAAGAACAGAGTTTGCCCTGTATAATGCATTGTTATAAAGTGACAGTGTGTAAAGATGTAACTATACATTGTGCAGGGTCAGACCTGGTGAGTTTCTCCTGCTAGAAGAACAGAGTTGGCCCTGTATAATGCATTGTTATAAAGTGACAGTGTGTAAAGATGTAACTATACATTGTGCAGGGTCAGACCTGGTGAGTATCTCCTGCTAGAAGAACAGAGTTGGCCCTGTATAATGCATTGTTATAAAGTGACAGTGTGTAAAGATGTAACTATACATTGTACAGGGTCAGACTTGGTGAGTTTCTCCTGCTAGAAGAACAGAGTTGGCCCTGTATAATGCATTGTTATAAAGTGACAGTGTGTAAAGATGTAACTACGCATTGTACAGGGTCAGACCTGGTGAGTATCTCCTGTTAGAAGAACAGAGTTGGCCCTTTATAATGCATTGTTATAAAGTGACAGTGTGTAAAGATGTAACTATACATTGTACAGGGTCAGACCTGGTGAGTATCTCCTGCTAGAAGAACAGAGTTGGCCCTGTATAATGCATTGTTATATAGTGACAGTGTGTAAAGATGTAACTATACATTGTGCAGGGCCTGGTGAGTATGTCCTGCTAGAAGAACAGAGTTGGCCCTGTATAATGCATTGTTATAAAGTGACAGTGTGTAAAGATGTAACTATACATTGTGCAGGGTCTGGTGAGTATCTCCTGCTAGAAGAACATAGTTGGCCCTGTATAATGCATTGTTATAAAGTGACAGTGTGTAAAGATGTAACTATACATTGTGCAGGGTCTGGTGAGTTTCTCCTGCTAGAAGAACAGAGTTGGCCCTGTATAATGCATTGTTATAAAGTGACAGTGTGTAAAGATGTAACTATACATTGTGCAGTGTCAGACCTGGTGAGTATCTCCTGCAAGAAAAGCAGAGTTGGCCCTGTATAATGCATTGTTATAAAGTGACAGTGTGTAAAGATGTAACTATACATTGTACAGGGTCAGACTTGGTGAGTATCTCCTGCTAGAAGAACAGAGTTGGCCCTGTATAATGCATTGTTATATAGTGACAGTGTGTAAAGGTGTAACTATACATTGTGCAGGGTCAGACCTGGTGAGTATGTCCTGCTAGAAGAACAAAGTTAGCCCTGTATAATGCATTGTTATAAAGTGACAGTGTGTAAAGATGTAACTATACATTGTGCAGGGTCAGACCTGGTGAGTTTCTCCTGCTAGAAGAACAGAGTTGGCCCTGTATAATGCATTGTTATAAAGTGACAGTGTGTAAAGATGTAACTATACATTGTGCAGGGTCAGACCTGGTGAGTATCTGCTGCTAGAAGAACAGAGTTGGCCCTGTATAATGCATTGTTATAAAGTGACAGTGTAAAGATGTAACTATACATTGTGCAGGGTCAGACCTGGTGAGTATCTCCTGCTAGAAGAACAGAGTTGGCCCTGTATAATGCATTGTTATAAAGTGACAGTGTGTAAAGATGTAACTATACATTGTGCAGGGTCTGGTGAGTATCTCCTGCTAGAAGAACAGAGTTGGCCCTGTATAATGCATTGTTATAAAGTGACAGTGAGTAAAAATGTAACTATACATTGTGCAGGGTCAGACCTGGTGAGTATCTCCTGCTAGCAGAGCAGAGTTGGCCCTGTATAATACATTGTTATAAAGTGACAGTGTGTAAAGATGTAACTATACATTGTGCAGGGTCAGACCTGGTGAGTATCTCATGCTATAAGATCAGAGTTGGTCCTGTATAATGCATTGTTATAAAGTGACAGTGTGTAAAGATGTAACTATACATTGTGCAGGGTCAGACCTGGTGAGTATCTCCTGCTTGAAGAACAGAGTTGGCCCTGTATAATGCATTGTTATAAAGTGACAGTGCGTAAAGATGTAACTATACATTGTGCAGGGTCAGACCTGGTGAGTATCTCCTGCTAGAAGAACAGAGTTGGCCCTGTATAATGCATTGTTATAAAGTGACAGTGTGTAAAGATGTAACTATACATTGTGCAGGGCCTGGTGAGTATCTCCTGCTAGAAGGACAGAGTTGGCCCTGTATAATGCATTGTTATAAAGTGACAGTGTGTAAAGATGTAACTATACATTGTGCAGGGTCAGACCTGGTGAGTATCTCCTGCTAGAAGAACAGAGTTGGCCCTGTATAATGCATTGTTATAAAGTGACAGTGTGTAAAGATGTAACTATACATTGTGCAGGGTCAGACCTGGTGAGTATCTCCTGCTAGAAGAACAGAGTTGGCCCTGTATAATGCATTGTTATAAAGTGACAGTGCGTAAAGATGTAACTGTCCATTGTGCAGGGTCAGACCTGGTGAGTATCTCCTGCTAGAAAGACAGAGTTGGCCCTGTATAATGCATTGTTATAAAGTGACAGTGTGTAAAGATGTAACTATACATTGTGCAGGGTCAGACCTGGTGAGTATTTCCTGCTAGAAGAACAGAGTTGGCCCTGTATAATGCATTGTTATAAAGTGACAGTGTGTAAAGATGTAACTATACATTGTGCAGGGTCAGACCTGGTGAGTTTCTCCTGCTAGAAGAACAGAGTTGGCCCTGTATAATGCATTGTTATAAAGTGACTGTGTGTAAATATGTAACTATACATTGTACAGGGTCAGACCTGGTGAGTATCTCCTGCTATAAGAGCAGAGTTGGCCCTGTATAATGCATTGTTATAAAGTGACAGTGTGTAAAGATGTAACTATACATTGTGCAGGGTCAGACCTGGTGAGTATCTCCTGCTAGAAGAACAGAGTTGGCCCTGTATAATGCATTGTTATATAGTGACAGTGTGTAAAGATGTAACTATACATTGTGCAGGGTCAGACCTGGTCAGTTTCTCCTGCTAGAAGAACAGAGTTGGCCCTGTATAATGCATTGTTATAAAGTGACAGTGTGTAAAGATGTAACTATACATTGTACAGGGTCAGACCTGGTGAGTTTCTCCTGCTAGAAGAACAGAGTTGGCCCTGTATAATGCATTGTTATAAAGTGACAGTGTGTAAAGATGTAACTGTACATTGTGCAGGGCCTGGTGAGTATCTCCTGCTAGAAGAACAGAGTTGGCCCTGTATAATGCATTGTTATAAAGTGACAGTGTGTAAAGATGTAACTATACATTGTACAGGGTCAGACCTGGTGAGTATCTCCTACTAGAAGAACAGAGTTGGCCCTGTATAATGCATTGTTATAAAGTGACAGTGTGTAAAGATGTAACTATACATTGTGCAGGGTCTGGTGAGTTTCTCCTGCTAGAAGAACAGAGTTGGCCCTGTATAATGCATTGTTATAAAGTGACAGTGTGTAAAGATGTAACTATACATTGTGCTGGGTCAGACCTGGTGAGTATCTCCTGCTAGAAGAACAGAGTTGGCCCTGTATAATGCATTGTTATAAAGTGACAATGTGTAAAGATGTAACTATACATTGTACAGGGTCAGACCTGGTGAGTATCTCCTACTAGAAGAACAGAGTTGGCCCTGTATAATGCATTGTTATAAAGTGACAGTGTGTAAAGATGTAACTATACATTGTGCAGGGTCAGACCTGGTGAGTATCTCCTGCTAGAAGATCAGAGTTGGCCCTGTATAATGCATTGTTATAAAGTGACAGTGTGTAAAGATGTAACTATACATTGTGCAGGGCCAGACCTGGTGAGTATCTCCTGCTAGAAGAACAGAGTTGGCCCTGTATAATGCATTGTTATAAAGTGACAGTGTGTAAAGATGTAACTATACACTGTGCAGGGTCAGACCTGGTGAGTATCTTCTGCTAGAAGAACAGAGTTGGCCCTGTATAATGCATTGTTATATAGTGACAGTGTGTTAAGATGTAACTATACATTGTGCAGTGTCAGACCTGGTGAGTATCTCCTGCTAGAAGAACAGAGTTGGCCCTGTATAATGCATTGTTATAAAGTGACAGTGTGTAAAGATGTAACTATACATTGTGCAGGGTCTGGTGAGTTTCTCCTGCTAGAAGAACAGAGATGGCCCTGTATAATGCATTGTTATAAAGTGACAGTGTGTAAAGATGTAACTATACATTGTGCTGGGTCAGACCTGGTGAGTATCTCCTGCTAGAAGAACAGAGTTGGCCCTGTATAATGCATTGTTATAAAGTGACAGTGTGTAAAGATGTAACTATACATTGTACAGGGTCAGACCTGGTGAGTATCTCCTGCTAGAAGAACAGAGTTGGCCCTGTATAATGCATTGTTATATAGTGACAGTGTGTAAAGATGTAACTATACATTGTGCAGGGTCTGGTGAGTATCTCCTGCTAGAAGAACAGAGTTGGCCCTGTATAATGCATTGTTATAAAGTGACAGTGTGTAAAGATGTAACTATACATTGTGCAGGGTCAGACCTGGTGAGTATCTCCTGCTAGAGGAACAGAGTTGGCCCTGTATAATGCATTGTTATAAAGTGACAGTGTGTAAAGATGTAACTATACATTGTACAGGGTCTGGTGAGTATCTCCTGCTAGAAGAACAGAGTTGGCCCTGTATAATGCATTGTTATAAAGTGACAGTGTGTAAAGATGTAACTATACATTGTACAGGGTCTGGTGAGTATCTCCTGCTAGAAGAACAGAGTTGGCCCTGTATAATGCATTGTTATAAAGTGACAGTGTGTAAAGATGTAACTATACATTGTACAGGGTCTGGTGAGTATCTCCTGCTAGAAGAACAGAGTTGGCCCTGTATAATGCATTGTTATAAAGTGACAGTGTGTAAAGATGTAACTATACAGTGTACAGGGTCAGACCTGGTGAGTATCTCCTGCTAGAAGAACAGAGTTGGCCCTGTATAATGCATTGTTATAAAGTGACAGTGTGTAAAGATGTAACTATACATTGTGCAGGGTCAGACCTGGTGAGTATGTCCTGCTAGAAGAACAGAGTTGGCCCTGTATAATGCATTGTTATATAGTGACAGTGTGTAAAGATGTAACTATACATTGTGCAGGGCCTGGTGAGTTTCTCCTGCTAGAAGAACAGAGTTGGCCCTGTATAATGCATTGTTATAAAGTGACAGTGTGTAAAGATGTAACTATACATTGTACAGGGTCAGACCTGGTGAGTATCTCCTGCTAGAAGAACAGAGTTGGCCCTGTATAATGCATTGTTATATAGTGACAGTGTGTAAAGATGTAACTATACATTGTGCAGGGTCTGGTGAGTATCTCCTGCTAGAAGAACAGAGTTGGCCCTGTATAATGCATTGTTATAAAGTGACAGTGTGTAAAGATGTAACTATACATTGTACAGGGTCTGGTGAGTATCTCCTGCTAGAAGAACAGAGTTGGCCCTGTATAATGCATTGTTATAAAGTGACAGTGTGTAAAGATGTAACTATACATTGTACAGGGTCTGGTGAGTATCTCCTGCTAGAAGAAAAGAGTTGGCCCTGTATAATGCATTGTTATAAAGTGACAGTGTGTAAAGATGTAACTATACATTGTGCAGGGTCAGACCTGGTGAGTATCTCCTGCTAGAAGAACAGAGTTGGCCCTGTATAATGCATTGTTATAAAGTGACAGTGTGTAAAGATGTAACTATACATTGTGCAGGGTCAGACCTGGTGAGTTTCTCCTGCTAGAAGAACAGAGTTGGCCCTGTATAATGCATTGTTATAAAGTGACAGTGTGTAAAGATGTAACTATACATTGTGCAGGGTCAGACCTGGTGAGTATCTCCTGCTAGAAGGACAGGGTTGGCCCTGTATAATACATTGTTATAAAGTGACAGTGTGTAAAGATGTAACTATACACTGTGCACGGCAGACCTGGTGAGTTTCTCCTGCTAGAAGAACAGAGTTGGCCCTGTATAATGCATTGTTATAAAGTGACAGTGTGTAAAGATGTAACTATACATTGTGCAGGGTCAGACCTGGTGAGTATCTCCTGCTAGAAGAACGGAGTTGGCCCTGTATAATGCATTGTTATAAAGTGACAGTGTGTAAAGATGTAACTATACATTGTGCAGGGCCTGGTGAGTATCTCCTGCTAGATGAACAGAGTTGGCCCTGTATAATGCATTGTTATAAACTGACAGTGTGTAAAGATGTAACTATACATTGTGCAGGGCCTGGTGAGTATCTCCTGCTAGAAGAATAGAGTTGGCCCTGTATAATGCATTGTTATTGTTATAAAGTGACAGTGTGTAAAGATGTAACTATACATTGTGCAGGGTCTGGTGAGTTTCTCCTGCTAGAAGAACAGAGTTGGCCCTGTATAATGCATTGTTATAAAGTGACAGTGTGTAAAGATGTAACTATACATTGTACAGGGTCAGACCTGGTGAGTATGTCCTGCTAGAAGAACAGAGTTGGCCCTGTATAATGCATTGTTATAAAGTGACAGTGTGTAAAGATGTAACTATACATTGTGCAGGGTCAGACCTGGTGAGTATCTCCTGCTAGAAGGACAGAGTTGGCCCTGTATAATGCATTGTTATAAACTGACAGTGTGTAAAGATGTAACTATACATTGTGCAGGGCCTGGTGAGTATCTCCTGCTAGAAGAATAGAGTTGGCCCTGTATAATGCATTGTTATTGTTATAAAGTGACAGTGTGTAAAGATGTAACTATACATTGTGCAGGGTCTGGTGAGTTTCTCCTGCTAGAAGAACAGAGTTGGCCCTGTATAATGCATTGTTATAAAGTGACAGTGTGTAAAGATGTAACTATACATTGTGCAGGGTCAGACCTGATGAGTATCTCCTGCTAGAAGAACAGAGTTGGCCCTGTATAATGCATTGTTATAAAGTGACAGTGTGTAAAGATGTAACTATACATTGTGCAGGGTCAGACCTGGTGAGTATCTCCTGCTAGAAGGACAGGGTTGGCCCTGTATAATACATTGTTATAAAGTGACAGTGTGTAAAGATGTAACTATACACTGTGCAGGGCAGACCTGGTGAGTTTCTCCTGCTAGAAGAACAGAGTTGGCCCTGTATAATGCATTGTTATATAGTGACAGTGTGTAAAGATGTAACTATACATTGTGCAGGGTCAGACTTGGTGAGTTTCTCCTGCTAGAAGCACAGAGTTGGCCCTGTATAATGCATTGTTATAAAGTGACAGTGTGTAAAGATGTAACTATACAGTGTACAGGGTCAGACCTGGTGAGTATCTCCTGCTAGAAGAACAGAGTTGGCCCTGTATAATGCATTGTTATAAAGTGACAGTGTGTAAAGATGTAACTATACATTGTGCAGGGTCAGACCTGGTGAGTTTCTCCTGCTAGAAGAACAGAGTTGGCCCTGTATAATGCATTGTTATAAAGTGACAGTGTGTAAAGATGTAACTATACATTGTGCAGGGTCAGACCTGGTGAGTATCTCCTGCTAGAAGAACAGAGTTGGCCCTGTATAATGCATTGTTATAAAGTGACAGTGTGTAAAGATGTAACTATACATTGTACAGGGTCAGACTTGGTGAGTTTCTCCTGCTAGAAGAACAGAGTTGGCCCTGTATAATGCATTGTTATAAAGTGACAGTGTGTAAAGATGTAACTACGCATTGTACAGGGTCAGACCTGGTGAGTATCTCCTGTTAGAAGAACAGAGTTGGCCCTTTATAATGCATTGTTATAAAGTGACAGTGTGTAAAGATGTAACTATACATTGTACAGGGTCAGACCTGGTGAGTATCTCCTGCTAGAAGAACAGAGTTGGCCCTGTATAATGCATTGTTATATAGTGACAGTGTGTAAAGATGTAACTATACATTGTGCAGGGCCTGGTGAGTATGTCCTGCTAGAAGAACAGAGTTGGCCCTGTATAATGCATTGTTATAAAGTGACAGTGTGTAAAGATGTAACTATACATTGTGCAGGGTCTGGTGAGTATCTCCTGCTAGAAGAACATAGTTGGCCCTGTATAATGCATTGTTATAAAGTGACAGTGTGTAAAGATGTAACTATACATTGTGCAGGGTCTGGTGAGTTTCTCCTGCTAGAAGAACAGAGTTGGCCCTGTATAATGCATTGTTATAAAGTGACAGTGTGTAAAGATGTAACTATACATTGTGCAGTGTCAGACCTGGTGATTATCTCCTGCTAGAAGAACAGAGTTGGCCCTGTATAATGCATTGTTATAAAGTGACAGTGTGTAAAGATGTAACTATACATTGTACAGGGTCAGACTTGGTGAGTATCTCCTGCTAGAAGAACAGAGTTGGCCCTGTATAATGCATTGTTATATAGTGACAGTGTGTAAAGATGTAACTATACATTGTGCAGGATCAGACCTGGTGAGTTTCTCCTGCTAGAAGAACAGAGTTGGCCCTGTATAATGCATTGTTATAAAGTGACAGTGTAAAGATGTAACTATACATTGTGCAGGGTCAGACCTGGTGAGTATCTCCTGCTAGAAGAACAGAGTTGGCCCTGTATAATGCATTGTTATAAAGTGACAGTGTGTAAAGATGTAACTATACATTGTGCAGGGTCTGGTGAGTATCTCCTGCTAGAAGAACAGAGTTGGCCCTGTATAATGCATTGTTATAAAGTGACAGTGAGTAAAAATGTAACTATACATTGTGCAGGGTCAGACCTGGTGAGTATCTCCTGCTAGCAGAGCAGAGTTGGCCCTGTATAATACATTGTTATAAAGTGACAGTGTGTAAAGATGTAACTATACATTGTGCAGGGTCAGACCTGGTGAGTATCTCATGCTATAAGATCAGAGTTGGTCCTGTATAATGCATTGTTATAAAGTGACAGTGTGTAAAGATGTAACTATACATTGTGCAGGGTCAGACCTGGTGAGTATCTCCTGCTTGAAGAACAGAGTTGGCCCTGTATAATGCATTGTTATAAAGTGACAGTGTGTAAAGATGTAACTATACATTGTACAGGGTCAGACCTGGTGAGTATCTCCTGCTAGAAGAACAGAGTTGGCCCTGTATAATGCATTGTTATAAAGTGACAGTGTGTAAAGATGTAACTATACATTGTGCAGGGCCTGGTGAGTATCTCCTGCTAGAAGGACAGAGTTGGCTCTGTATAATGCATTGTTATATAGTGACAGTGTGTAAAGATGTAACTATACATTGTGCAGGGTCAGACCTGGTGAGTATCTCCTGCTAGAAGAACAGAGTTGGCCCTGTATAATGCATTGTTATAAAGTGACAGTGCGTAAAGATGTAACTGTCCATTGTGCAGGGTCAGACCTGGTGAGTATCTCCTGCTAGAAAGACAGAGTTGGCCCTGTATAATGCATTGTTATAAAGTGACAGTGTGTAAAGATGTAACTATACATTGTGCAGGGTCAGACCTGGTGAGTATTTCCTGCTAGAAGAACAGAGTTGGCCCTGTATAATGCATTGTTATAAAGTGACAGTGTGTAAAGATGTAACTATACATTGTGCAGGGTCAGACCTGGTGAGTTTCTCCTGCTAGAAGAACAGAGTTGGCCCTGTATAATGCATTGTTATAAAGTGACTGTGTGTAAATATGTAACTATACATTGTACAGGGTCAGACCTGGTGAGTATCTCCTGCTATAAGAGCAGAGTTGGCCCTGTATAATGCATTGTTATAAAGTGACAGTGTGTAAAGATGTAACTATACATTGTGCAGGGTCAGACCTGGTGAGTATCTCCTGCTAGAAGAACAGAGTTGGCCCTGTATAATGCATTGTTATATAGTGACAGTGTGTAAAGATGTAACTATACATTGTGCAGGGTCAGACCTGGTCAGTTTCTCCTGCTAGAAGAACAGAGTTGGCCCTGTATAATGCATTGTTATAAAGTGACAGTGTGTAAAGATGTAACTATACATTGTACAGGGTCAGACCTGGTGAGTTTCTCCTGCTAGAAGAACAGAGTTGGCCCTGTATAATGCATTGTTATAAAGTGACAGTGTGTAAAGATGTAACTGTACATTGTGCAGGGCCTGGTGAGTATCTCCTGCTAGAAGAACAGAGTTGGCCCAGTATAATGCATTGTTATAAAGTGACAGTGTGTAAAGATGTAACTATACATTGTACAGGGTCAGACCTGGTGAGTATCTCCTACTAGAAGAACAGAGTTGGCCCTGTATAATGCATTGTTATAAAGTGACAGTGTGTAAAGATGTAACTATACATTGTGCAGGGTCAGACCTGGTGAGTATCTCCTGCTAGAAGATCAGAGTTGGCCCTGTATAATGCATTGTTATAAAGTGACAGTGTGTAAAGATGTAACTATACATTGTGCTGGGTCAGACCTGGTGAGTATCTCCTGCTAGAAGAACAGAGTTGGCCCTGTATAATGCATTGTTATAAAGTGACAATGTGTAAAGATGTAACTATACATTGTACAGGGTCAGACCTGGTGAGTATCTCCTACTAGAAGAACAGAGTTGGCCCTGTATAATGCATTGTTATAAAGTGACAGTGTGTAAAGATGTAACTATACATTGTGCAGGGTCAGACCTGGTGAGTATCTCCTACTAGAAGAACAGAGTTGGCCCTGTATAATGCATTGTTATAAAGTGACAGTGTGTAAAGATATAACTATACATTGTGCAGGGTCTGGTGAGTATCTCCTGCTAGAAGATCAGAGTTGGCCCTGTATAATGCATTGTTATAAAGTGACAGTGTGTAAAGATGTAACTATACATTGTGCAGGGCCAGACCTGGTGAGTATCTCCTGCTAGAAGAACAGAGTTGGCCTGTATAATGCATTGTTATAAAGTGACAGTGTGTAAAGATGTAACTATACACTGTGCAGGGTCAGACCTGGTGAGTATCTTCTGCTAGAAGAACAGAGTTGGCCCTGTATAATGCATTGTTATATAGTGACAGTGTGTAAAGATGTAACTATACATTGTACAGGGTCAGACCTGGTGAGTATCTCCTGCTAGAAGAACAGAGTTGGCCCTGTATAATGCATTGTTATAAAGTGACAGTGTGTAAAGATGTAACTATACATTGTGCAGTGTCAGACCTGGTGAGTATCTCCTGCTAGAAGAACAGAGTTGGCCCTGTATAATGCATTGTTATAAAGTGACAGTGTGTAAAGATGTAACTATACATTGTGCAGGGTCTGGTGAGTTTCTCCTGCTAGAAGAACAGAGATGGCCCTGTATAATGCATTGTTATAAAGTGACAGTGTGTAAAGATGTAACTATACATTGTACAGGGTCAGACCTGGTGAGTATCTCCTGCTAGAAGAACAGAGTTGGCCCTGTATAATGCATTGTTATATAGTGACAGTGAGTAAAGATGTAACTATACATTGTACAGGGTCAAACCTGGTGAGTATCTCCTGCTAGAAGAACAGAGTTGGCCCTGTATAATGCATTGTTATAAAGTGACCGTGTGTAAAGATGTAACTATACATTGTGCTGGGTCTGGTGAGTATCTCCTGCTAGAAGAACAGAGTTGGCCCTGTATAATGCATTGTTATAAAGTGACAGTGTGTAAAGATGTAACTATACATTGTGCAGGGTCAGACCTGGTGAGTATCTCCTGCTAGAAGAACAGAGTTGGCCCTGTATAATGCATTGCTATAAAGTGACAGTGTGTAAAGATGTAACTATACATTGTACAGGGTCAGACCTGGTGAGTATCTCCTGCTAGAAGAACAGAGTTGGCCCTGTATAATGCATTGTTATAAAGTGACAGTGTGTAAAGATGTAACTATACATTGTACAGGGTCTGGTGAGTATCTCCTGCTAGAAGAACAGAGTTGGCCCTGTATAATGCATTGTTATAAAGTGACAGTGTGTAAAGATGTAACTATACATTGTGCAGGGTCAGACCTGGTGAGTATCTCCTGCTAGAAGAACAGAGTTGGCCCTGTATAATGCATTGTTATAAAGTGACAGTGTGTAAAGATGTAACTATACATTGTACAGGGTCTGGTGAGTATCTCCTGCTAGAAGAACAGAGTTGGCCCTGTATAATGCATTGTTATAAAGTGACAGTGTGTAAAGATGTAACTATACATTGTACAGGGTCAGACCTGGTGAGTATCTCCTGCTAGAAGAACAGAGTTGGCCCTGTATAATGCATTGTTATAAAGTGACAGTGTGTAAAGATGTAACTATACATTGTGCAGGGTCAGACCTGGTGAGTATCTCCTGCTAGAAGAACAGATTTGGCCCTGTATAATGCATTGTTATAAAGTGACAGTGTGTAAAGATGTAACTATACATTGTACAGGGTCAGACCTGGTGAGTATCTCCTGCTAGAAGAACAGAGTTGGCCCTGTATAATGCATTGTTATAAAGTGACAGTGTGTAAAGATGTAACTATACATTGTACAGGGTCTGGTGAGTATCTCCTGCTAGAAGAACAGAGTTGGCCCTGTATAATGCATTGTTATAAAGTGACAGTGTGTAAAGATGTAACTATACATTGTACAGGGTCTGGTGAGTATCTCCTGCTAGAAGAACAGAGTTGGCCCTGTATAATGCATTGTTATAAAGTGACAGTGTGTAAAGATGTAACTATACATTGTACAGGGTCTGGTGAGTATCTCCTGCTAGAAGAACAGAGTTGGCCCTGTATAATGCATTGTTATAAAGTGACAGTGTGTAAAGATGTAACTATACAGTGTACAGGGTCAGACCTGGTGAGTATCTCCTGCTAGAAGAACAGAGTTGGCCCTGTATAATGCATTGTTATAAAGTGACAGTGTGTAAAGATGTAACTATACATTGTGCAGGGTCAGACCTGGTGAGTATCTCCTGCTAGAAGAACAGAGTTGGCCCTGTATAATGCATTGTTATAAAGTGACAGTGTGTAAAGATGTAACTATACATTGTGCAGGGTCAGACCTGGTGAGTATGTCCTGCTAGAAGAACAGAGTTGGCCCTGTATAATGCATTGTTATATAGTGACAGTGTGTAAAGATGTAACTATACATTGTGCAGGGCCTGGTGAGTTTCTCCTGCTAGAAGAACAGAGTTGGCCCTGTATAATGCCTTGTTATAAAGTGACAGTGTGTAAAGATGTAACTATACATTGTACAGGGTCAGACCTGGTGAGTATCTCCTGCTAGAAGAACAGAGTTGGCCCTGTATAATGCATTGTTATAAAGTGACAGTGTGTAAAGATGTAACTATACATTGTGCAGGGTCAGACCTGGTGAGTATCTCCTACTAGAAGAACAGAGTTGGCTCTGTATAATGCATTGCTATAAAGTGACAGTGTGTAAAGATGTAACTATACATTGTGCAGGGTCAGACCTGGTGAGTATCTCCTGCTAGAAGAACAGAGTTGGCCCTGTATAATGCCTTGTTATAAAGTGACAGTGTGTAAAGATGTAACTATACATTGTGCAGGGCCTGGTGAGTTATCCATGGTCAGCGTCTCTGTCCCTGTGTCAGTCCATCTTGCCGGTGATTGATATAATAATACAGGATACACATCTAACCTGATACTTACATAGATCATGAAGGTGGCCAGTCTATTCCCCGTGTTGGTTCTGTACAGTGGGCTCTTCCTGGACTAGAATGATAAAGAAGTAGAAGTTCTTACCATATCCTTTTTGTTCTTAGTTTTCCAAATCAGGGGTCAAAATCCAGCAAAATCTACTTTTCCCCCCTAAGATGATGGGACATTTTATCTCCGGTACCCCACTCACTCTCTACCTCATGTAGACCTTGTATTACCCAAACTGTCAGTAACAGCAGACCCCACAGACACATTTAAAACACATTTTTCTCCTAATTGAGTCTTTTTCTTGCAGTTTTGCTGACACAATGTACAGATCATTTCCAACCATCTTCTACATTATAATCAATATTCAGGTCATACAGACCCTGTACCCTTGCCGAGGACCCTGGTATCCTTGTCTAGACACTTACCCCTGCCCTAGGGGTGGATACCATTCGTGTAGGGCCATTTTAACGACTAATCTTGGAATGTCAGTATTTTGCCCCACTAATAAATGCAGCCAGTTACAGGGTATCGGGGGGACTATGGACAATGGAAAGAGCTGCATCAGATCAGTCCATGTGCGCTGTGGGGGGGGGGGGGGGGGCAGTGTAATTTGCCATTTAATATGCCCCAGCCAATTTGCTCAAGCGTGGCTTTTTTTTTTTTTTTAAAGCAGCGTTTTGGTTTTTTTTCCCTCTCTGTCTCTGTCACTGTGAATGTATGTGTGTGTCACGGTTTGTTTGTCTGTCACTGTGTATGTCTGTCACTGTGTATGTGTGTTTTACTGTTTGTTTGTCTGTCACTGTGTATGTGTGTGTCACTGTGTGTTTGTCACTGTGTATGTGTGTTTTACTGTTTGTTTGTCTGTCACTGTGTATGTGTGTGTCACTGTGTGTTTGTCACTGTGAATGTATATGTGTGTCACTGTTTGTTTGTCTGTCACTGTGTATGTGTGTGTGTGTCACTGTGTGTGTCTCCCTCTCACGGTGTGTGTCTCTGTTTGTTTGTCTGTCACTGTGTATGTATGTGTGCGTCACTGTGTGTTTGTCTGTCACTGTGTATGTATGTATTACTGTGTGTGCGTCTGTCACTGTGAATGTGTGTGTGTCACTGTTTGTCTGTCACTGTGTATGTGTGTGTGTCACTGTTTGTCTGTCACTGTGTATGTGTTTGTCACTGTGTGTTTGTCACTGTGAATGTATGTGTGTGTCTCTCTGTGTGTCTGTCACTGTGAATGTATATTTGTGTTACTGTGTGTTTGTCTGTCACTGTGTATGTGTGTGTCTCTGTCACTGTGAATGTATGTGTGTGTCACTGTTTGTTTGTCTGTCACTGTGTATGTGTGTGCCTCACTTTGTGGATGATGAAGCTTAATCAATATAATGATAATAAATGGACACAATTTATAGACGTCAGAACCTTCTCCACAAATATAAAAGCTGAAACCCAGGGACTTTGTCACCTACACAATATCTATACATTGTTTTATCAGAATTACAATCAAATGTATAAATCAGTTCAATGAAGTCATGTTCAATGGAAAGTGTGTAATTTACATATCAAGCCACCTGTGATGTCATAAACAGGAGACACCCCAGACTCAGACCTCATACACCTTTCCCAGCATTTCGAGCATGTCAGTGTTAGTGTCGTTTGGTGCTCACCGTGGCGTGATCAAAGTGTGGCTCGTAGTGTCCTCCGATCCCATAATTCACCACCTGGAGGTGCTCAGCGTAGGGGACCTGGACATTTAACCCCGTCACTGCCGCGATCCGAACATCCAGCTGGACGATGACCGGGTGAAGCGTGTTCTTCAACCAGGCGCTAAAACAACCAACAGACTGAGACCTGTCCTGTTTGCACCATACACACTGCGCCCACTGCGGAGACAGACCCCCCAGTCCCCTGGATAGTCCCCGCATTTTATCTTGCTTATTCGTTAATCTCGATACTTTCAGCTTCCATTTTGGGAAAGTTTCTTACCAAGAAAACCACTAGTGGGAATTTGTTTTGATAAAACTTCATTCTTTCACATTGTGATCATGAATATAGTAGGTTTAATATTGTAACAGCAGAGGGGTTACAGGCTCGGAAAAGAAACCCATCGAGAGCAGGGGTGTCCAACGTGCGGGGTCCCATTTGACAGCAAGGTATTCTTCACCATTACTGCTAAAGGTCTGCTCAATAAAGAGAGCGTTGTAGGGAGCTGAGAAGGGAACTGCAAACTTTAGAACAACGTAGGTTGGATGGAAAAAGTCCCCAGTGCGGCTGAAAGGGAGAATTATTCCAACTCGACTACATTGGCTTTATGTTTGAAATTCCCTTCTCAATTCCCTGCAACTCTCTATTGAGTCAACACTTACATAAAAAAATAATGTGGGCCAGAAAAAACCTGGACGCCCCAGATCTACACGCAGGAATATCCAGTAAATATAATGATAACATCACAATCTATAATAACACATTCTCTTTCTTATGTAACTTAGAGAATAAACGGATTTATGAAAGAGGGAATTGACGAGAGAATTTCAAACGTAAGTAGCCGAGTTGGATTCCCCCCCAATTTATAGCTGTATCTTTGGATAAATACTGCCCTAGTTTGAATATGTTACTGGTTAGATAGAAAACTCTTACTGGCCAATAGTATACGCACTCGTGGATGAAAAGGGTAGATAATCAGGGAGGTAACATTGGAAGCACAGCAGGGGTAATGATTAGTTTTATAGAGCAATTCTGGGGAAAAGTTCCAAAAATGGAATGTATAGCGCCAGTATTCCATTGGTTACCATGGTGTCTGCACCACCTTTCGGAATGTTCAGCGCCAGTATTCCATTGGTTACCATGGTGTTTGAACCACCTTTCGGAATGTTCAGCGCCAGTATTCCATTGGTTACCATAGTGTTTACTGCACTTTTCGGAATGTTCAGCGCCAGTATTCCATTGGTTACCATGGTGTCTGCACCACCTTTTGGAATGTTCAGCGCCAGTATTCCATTGGTTACCATGGTGTTTGAACCACCTTTCGGAATGTTCAGCGCCAGTATTCCATTGGTTACCATAGTGTTTACTGCACTTTTCGGAATGTTCAGCGCCAGTATTCCATTGGTTACCATGGTGTCTGCTCCACCTTTCGGAATGTTCAGTGCCAGTATTCCATTGGTTACCATGGTGTTTTCTGCACTTTTCGGAATGTTCAGCGCCAGTATTCCATTGCGCCATGGTGTCTGCTCCACCTTTCGGAATGTTCAGCGCCAGTATTCCATTGGTTACCATGGTGTTTGCTGAACTTTTCGGAATGTTCAGTGCCAGTATTCCATTGGTTACCATGGTATCTGCTCCACCTTTTGGAATGTTCAGCGCCAGTATTCCATTGGTTACCATGGTGTTTGCTGCACTTTTCGGAGTATTCAGCGCCAGTATTCTATTGGTTACCATGGTGTCTGCTCCACCTTTCGGAATGTTCAGCGCCAGTATTCCATTGGTTACCATGGTGTTTGCTGAACTTTTCGGATTGTTCAGTGCCAGTATTCCATTGGTTACCATGGTATCTGCTCCACCTTTTGGAATGTTCAGCGCCAGTATTCCATTGGTTACCATGGTGTCTGCTCCACCTTTCGGAATGTTCAGCGCCAGTATTCCATTGGTTACCATGGTGTTTGCTCCACCTATCGGAATGTTCAGCGCCAGTATTCTATTGGTTACCATGGTGTCTGCTCCACCTTTCGGAATTTTCAGCGCCAGTATTCCATTGGTCACCATGGTGTTTGCTCCACCTTTCGGAATGTTCAGCACCAGTATTCCTTTGGTTACCATGGTGTTTGCCCCACCTTTCGGAATGTTCAGCGCCAGTATTCCATTGGTTACCATGGTGTTTGCTCCACATTTCGGAATGTTCAGCGCCAGTATTCCATTGGTTACCATGGTGTTTGCACCACCTTTCGGAATGTTCAGCGCCAGTATTCCATTGGTTACCATGGTGTTTGCTGCACTTTTCGGAATGCTCAGCGCCAGTATTCCATTGGTTACCATGGTGTTTGCTCCACCTTTCGGAATGTTCAGCGCCAGTATTCCATTGGTTACCATGGTGTTTGCTGCACTTTTAGAGCCTTGTCCCAGATTTCCGGTATATGGATGTCACTTATTTATCAAGTTAAAAAAGGTGGTATTTCAGAAAAAAATGCTAAAATAGTAGTGGTAACCATGGAAACCAATGGACATTTAGCACTTCTCTTTAGAAATAGTAGCTGATTTGCCTTGATAAATTCGTCCCACAGTGTCACATGAATGTCTACTTCAGAGCTTTACTACCTTAGAGCTATACTGCACAGGTCAGTAATGACTACCTTAGAGCTATACTGCACAGGTCAGTAATGACTACCTTAGAGCTATACTGCACAGGTCAGTAATGACTACCTTAGAGCTATACTGCACAGGTCAGTAATGACTACCTTAGAGCTATACTGCACAGGTCAGTAATGACTACCTTAGAGCTATACTGCACAGGTCAGTAATGACTACCTTAGAGCTATACTGCACAGGTCAGTAATGACTACCTTAGAGCTATACTGCACAGGTCAGTAATGACTACCTTAGAGCTATACTGCACAGGTCAGTAATGACTACCGTAGAGCTATACTGCACAGGTCAGTAATGACTACCTTAGAGCTATACTGCACAGGTCAGTAATGACTACCTTAGAGCTATACTGCACAGGTCAGTAATGACTACCTTAGAGCTATACTGCACAGGTCAGTAATGACTACCTTAGAACTATACTGCACAGGTCAGTAATGACTACCTTAGAGCTATACTGCACAGGTCAGTAATGACTACCTTAGAGCTATACTGCACAGGTCAGTAATGACTACCTTAGAGCTATACTGCACAGGTCAGTAATGACAACCTTAGAGCTATACTGCACAGGTCAGTAATGACTACCTTAGAGCTATACTGCACAGGTCAGTAATCACTACCTTAGAGCTATACTGCACAGGTCAGTAATCACTACCTTAGAGCTATACTGCACAGGTCAGTAATGACTACCTTAGAGCTATACTGCACAGGTCAGTAATGACTACCTTAGAGCTATACTGCACAGGTCAGTAATGACTACCTTAGAGCTATACTGCACAGGTCAGTAATGACTACCTTAGAGCTATACTGCACAGGTCAGTAATGACTACCTTAGAGCTATACTGCACAGGTCAGTAATGACTACCTTAGAGCTATACTGCACAGGTCAGTAATGACTACCTTAGAGCTATACTGCCCAGGTCAGTAATGACTACCTTAGAGCTATACTGCACAGGTCAGTAATGACAACCTTAGAGCTATACTGCACAGGTCAGTAATGACTACCTTAGAGCTATACTGCACAGGTCAGTAATCACTACCTTAGAGCTATACTGCACAGGTCAGTAATGACTACCTTAGAGCTATACTGCACAGGTCAGTAATGGACTACCTTAGAGCTATACTGCACAGGTCAGTAATGACTACCTTAGAGCTATACTGCACAGGTCAGTAATGACTACCTTAGAGCTATACTGCACAGGTCAGTAATGACTACCTTAGAGCTATACTGCACAGGTCAGTAATGACTACCTTAGAGCTATACTGCACAGGTCAGTAATGACTACCTTAGAGCTATACTGCACAGGTCAGTAATGACTACCTTAGAGCTATACTGCACACTGCACAGGTCAGTAATGACAACCTTAGAGCTATACTGCACAGGTCAGTAATGACAACCTTAGAGCTATACTGCACAGGTCAGTAATGACTACCTTAGAGCTATACTGCACAGGTCAGTAATGACAACCTTAGAGCTATACTGCACAGGTCAGTAATGACAACCTTAGAGCTATACTGCACAGGTCAGTAATGACTACCTTAGAGCTATACTGCACAGGTCAGTAATGACTACCTTAGAGCTATACTGCACAGGTCAGTAATGACTACCTTAGAGCTATACTGCACAGGTCAGTAATGACTACCTTAGAGCTATACTGCACAGGTCAGTAATGACTACCTTAGAGCTATACTGCACAGGTCAGTAATGACTACCTTAGAGCTATACTGCACAGGTCAGTAATGACAACCTTAGAGCTATACTGCACAGGTCAGTAATGACTACCTTAGAGCTATACTGCACAGGTCAGTAATGACAACCTTAGAGCTATACTGCACAGGTCAGTAATGACTACCTTAGAGCTATACTGCACAGGTCAGTAATGACTACCTTAGAGCTATACTGCCCAGGTCAGTAATGACTACCTTAGAGCTATACTGCACAGGTCAGTAATGACAACCTTAGAGCTATACTGCACAGGTCAGTAATGACTACCTTAGAGCTATACTGCACAGGTCAGTAATGACTACCTTAGAGCTATACTGCACAGGTCAGTAATGACTACCTTAGAGCTATACTGCACAGGTCAGTAATGACTACCTTAGAGCTATACTGCACAGGTCAGTAATGACTACCTTAGAGCTATACTGCACACTGCACAGGTCAGTAATGACAACCTTAGAGCTATACTGCACAGGTCAGTAATGACTACCTTAGAGCTATACTGCACAGGTCAGTAATGACAACCTTAGAGCTATACTGCACAGGTCAGTAATGACTACCTTAGAGCTATACTGCACAGGTCAGTAATGACAACCTTAGAGCTATACTGCACAGGTCAGTAATGACTACCTTAGAGCTATACTGCACAGGTCAGTAATCACTACCTTAGAGCTATACTGCACAGGTCAGTAATCACTACCTTAGAGCTATACTGCACAGGTCAGTAATGACTACCTTAGAGCTATACTGCACAGGTCAGTAATGACTACCTTAGAGCTATACTGCACAGGTCAGTAATGACTACCTTAGAGCTATACTGCACAGGTCAGTAATGACTACCTTAGAGCTATACTGCACAGGTCAGTAATGACTACCTTAGAGCTATACTGCACAGGTCAGTAATGACTACCTTAGAGCTATACTGCACAGGTCAGTAATGACTACCTTAGAGCTATACTGCCCAGGTCAGTAATGACTACCTTAGAGCTATACTGCACAGGTCAGTAATGACAACCTTAGAGCTATACTGCACAGGTCAGTAATGACTACCTTAGAGCTATACTGCACAGGTCAGTAATCACTACCTTAGAGCTATACTGCACAGGTCAGTAATGACTACCTTAGAGCTATACTGCACAGGTCAGTAATGGACTACCTTAGAGCTATACTGCACAGGTCAGTAATGACTACCTTAGAGCTATACTGCACAGGTCAGTAATGACTACCTTAGAGCTATACTGCACAGGTCAGTAATGACTACCTTAGAGCTATACTGCACAGGTCAGTAATGACTACCTTAGAGCTATACTGCACAGGTCAGTAATGACTACCTTAGAGCTATACTGCACAGGTCAGTAATGACTACCTTAGAGCTATACTGCACACTGCACAGGTCAGTAATGACAACCTTAGAGCTATACTGCACAGGTCAGTAATGACAACCTTAGAGCTATACTGCACAGGTCAGTAATGACTACCTTAGAGCTATACTGCACAGGTCAGTAATGACAACCTTAGAGCTATACTGCACAGGTCAGTAATGACAACCTTAGAGCTATACTGCACAGGTCAGTAATGACTACCTTAGAGCTATACTGCACAGGTCAGTAATGACTACCTTAGAGCTATACTGCACAGGTCAGTAATGACTACCTTAGAGCTATACTGCACAGGTCAGTAATGACTACCTTAGAGCTATACTGCACAGGTCAGTAATGACTACCTTAGAGCTATACTGCACAGGTCAGTAATGACTACCTTAGAGCTATACTGCACAGGTCAGTAATGACTACCTTAGAGCTATACTGCACAGGTCAGTAATGACAACCTTAGAGCTATACTGCACAGGTCAGTAATGACTACCTTAGAGCTATACTGCACAGGTCAGTAATGACAACCTTAGAGCTATACTGCACAGGTCAGTAATGACTACCTTAGAGCTATACTGCACAGGTCAGTAATGACTACCTTAGAGCTATACTGCCCAGGTCAGTAATGACTACCTTAGAGCTATACTGCACAGGTCAGTAATGACAACCTTAGAGCTATACTGCACAGGTCAGTAATGACTACCTTAGAGCTATACTGCACAGGTCAGTAATGACTACCTTAGAGCTATACTGCACAGGTCAGTAATGACTACCTTAGAGCTATACTGCACAGGTCAGTAATGACTACCTTAGAGCTATACTGCACAGGTCAGTAATGACTACCTTAGAGCTATACTGCACACTGCACAGGTCAGTAATGACAACCTTAGAGCTATACTGCACAGGTCAGTAATGACTACCTTAGAGCTATACTGCACAGGTCAGTAATGACAACCTTAGAGCTATACTGCACAGGTCAGTAATGACTACCTTAGAGCTATACTGCACAGGTCAGTAATGACTACCTTAGAGCTATACTGCCCAGGTCAGTAATGACTACCTTAGAGCTATACTGCACAGGTCAGTAATGACAACCTTAGAGCTATACTGCACAGGTCAGTAATGACTACCTTAGAGCTATACTGCACAGGTCAGTAATCACTACCTTAGAGCTATACTGCACAGGTCAGTAATGACTACCTTAGAGCTATACTGCACAGGTCAGTAATGACTACCTTAGAGCTATACTGCACAGGTCAGTAATGACTACCTTAGAGCTATACTGCACAGGTCAGTAATGACTACCTTAGAGCTATACTGCACAGGTCAGTAATGACTACCTAAGAGCTATACTGCACAGGTCAGTAATGACTACCTTAGAGCTATACTGCACAGGTCAGTAATGACTACCTTAGAGCTATACTGCACAGGTCAGTAATGACTACCTTAGAGCTATACTGCACAGGTCAGTAATCACTACCTTAGAGCTATACTGCACAGGTCAGTAATGACTACCTTAGAGCTATACTGCACAGGTCAGTAATGACTACCTTAGAGCTATACTGCACAGGTCAGTAATTATTATTTCAGAATGAATATTAAGTGATTAATTACCTTTTGCTTATGCGATAGTCCACCGTGGATTGTTTCTCTCCTGATGCGACCACTGACCTGGCCAGCTGGGGAATAGACATTTTAATTGGTCAGGGTATTGTCAAACATGGGTGGAGTATAGACCATGGTGGGCAGACCAGTCATTAGGCCACACCCACTACCAATTATTTATTCATGAATAATACTCATCAATTGATTACAATTTATATACACTATCTATATATAGATATATATCAGCCATAACATTATGACCACGGACAGATTGCAAGCCGGTAGAGGCAGTGTGATGCTTTGCACTGACAGGTGGCAAGCCGGTGGAGGCAGTGTGATGCTTTGCACTGACAGGTGGCAAGCCGGTGGAGGCAGTGTGATGCTTTGCACTGACAGGTGGCAAGCCGGTGGAGGCAGTGTGATGCTTTGCACTGACAGGTGGCAAGCCGGTGGAGGCAGTGTGATGTTTTGGACTGACAGGTGGCAAGCCGGCGGAGGCAGTGTGATGCTTTGGGCAATGTTCTGCTGGGAAACCTTGGGTCCTGCCGTTCATGTGGATGTTACTTTGACATGTACCACCTACCTAAGCATTGTTACAGACCATGTACACCCTTTCATGGATACGGTATTCCCTGATGGCATTGGCCTCTTTCAGCAGGATAATGTGCCCTGCCACAAAGCAAAAATGGTCCAGGAAGGTTTGAGCAATACAATGAGTCAAGGTGTTGACTTGGCCTCCAAATTCCCCAGATCTCAGTCCAATCGAGCATCTGTGAGATGTGCTGGACAAACAAGTCCGATCCATGGAGGCCCCACCTCACAACTTACAGGACTTAAAGGATCTGCTGCTAACGTCTTGGTGCCAGATACCCCAGCACACCTCCAGAGGTCTAATGGAGTCCATGCCACGACGGGTCAGGGCTGTTTTGGCGTCAAAAGGGGAAACTGCACAATATTAGGCAGGTGGTCATAATGTTATGGCTGATATATATATATATAGTAGTTATAATGAGAACACACCATAAATCAATGAGATGTAATATTGTAAAATAATATACTTTCTGATGAAATAAGTCGCTATCTCACCTTCCCACAAACCATAACTAAGCCAGCTCTGTACTGAATATACATCCAGCAGCCTGAACATACAGACTCTCATTTACAGCCCCGAGTGCTAAGAATACATATACTGTATATATAACTCTGCTGAACCCACAATCCAAGGCCAGACCATTCACTGCAGGGTAATCCAGCTCTGTGACATATATTGGCTTTCGGTGTATAATAAATAAATAATAACCCAATGAAACCAACAAAGATGAATATAGGCATGCTTTAAGTGATGACATGTCCGCCCCCCGATAGATCTATACAGAGCAAAGATTCTAAACAACATGTCCACCCCCTGATAGAGCTATACAGAGCAAAGATTCCAAACAACATGTCCACCCCCTGATAGAGCTATACAAAGCAAAGATTCCAAACAACATGTCTGCCCCCGATAGATCTATACAGAGCAAAGATTCTAAACAACATGTCCGCCCCCTGATAGAGCTATACAGAGCAAAGATTCTAAACAAAATGTCCGCCCCCTGATAGAGCTATACAGAGCAAAGATTCTAATTAACATGTCCTCGGCCGATAGAGCTATACAGAGCAAAGATTCTAAACAACATGTCTGCCCTCTGATAGAGCTATACAGAGTAAAGATTCTAAACAACATGTTCGCCCCCTGATAGAGCTATACAGAGCAAAGATTCTAATTAACATGTCCTCGGCCGATAGAGCTATACAGAGCAAAGATTCTAAACAACATGTCTGCCCTCTGATAGAGCTATACAGAGAAAAGATTCTAAACAACATGTCTGCCCTCTGATAGAGCTATACAGAGAAAAGATTCTAAACAACATGTCTGCCCCCTGATAGAGCTATACAGAGCAAAGATTCTAAACAACATGTCTGCCCCCCGATAGATCTATACAGAGCAAAGATTCTAAACATCATGTCCGCCCCCTGATAGAGCTATACAGAGCAAAGATTCTAAACAACATGTCCGCCCCCTGATAGAGCTATACAGAGCAAAGATTCTAAACAACATGTCCGCCCCCTGATAGAGCTATACAGAGCAAAGATTCCAAACAGCATGTCCGCCCCCTGATAGAGCTATACAGAGCAAAGATTCTAAACAACATGTCCGCCTCCTGATGGAGCCATACAGAGCAAAGATTCCAAACAACATGTCCCCCCTGATAGAGCTATACAGAGCAAATATTCCAAACAGCATGTCCGCCCCCTGATATAGCTATACAGAGCAAAGATTCTAAACAACATGTCCTCCCCCTGATAGAGCTATACAGAGCAAAGATTCCAAACAACATGTCTGCCCCCTGATGGAGCTATACAGAGCAAAGATTCCAAACAACATGTCCACCCTCTGATAGAGTTATACAGAGCAAAGATTCCAAACAACATGTCCGCCCCCTGATGGAGTTATACAGAGTAAAGATTACAAACAACATGTCCACCCTCTGATAGAGCTATACAGAGCAAAGATTCTAAACAACATGTCCATAGAAACATAGAATGTGTCGGCAGATAAGAACCATTCGGTCCATCTAGTCTGCCCAATTTTTTTTTTTTTTGAGTACTTTTATTAGTCCCCCGTTCCCGGTCTTATAGCTAGGATAGCCTTGTGTCTATCCCACGCATGCTTAAAATCCTTGACTGTGTTTACCTCTACCACTTCTGCTGGCAGGCTATTCCATACATCCACTACCCTCTCAGTAAAGTAATACTTCCTGATATTACTTTTAAATCGTTACCCCTCTAATTTAAGACTATGTCCTCTAGTTGTGGTAGTTTTTCTTCTTTTAAATATACTCTCTTCCTTTACTGTGTTGATTCCCTTTATGTATTTAAATGTTTCTATCATATCCCCCCTGTTACGTCTTTCCTCCAAGCTATACATGTTAAGATGCTTTAACCTTTCCTGGTACGTTTTATCCTTCAACCCATGAACCAGTTTAGTAGCCCTTCTCTGAACTCTCTCCAAAGTATCAATATCCTTCTGGAGATACGGTCTCCAGTACTGCGTACAATACTCCAAGTGAGGTCTCACCAGTGCTCTGTACAATGGCATGAGCACTTCCCTCTTCCTACTGCTAATACCTCTCCCTATGCAACCAAGCATTCTGGTAGCATTTCCTGCTGCTCTATTGCATTGCCTACCTACCTTCAAGTCCTCTGAAATTATTACTCCTAAATCCCTTTCCTCAGTTGTTGAGGTTAGGACCTGTGTACCAAATAGTCTATATTCTGCTTTTGGGTTTTTATGCCCAAGGTGCATAATCTTGCACTTGTCCACATTAAATGCCAGTTGCCACTGCTCTGACCATTTTTCTAGTTTAGCTAAATCATTTGCCATTTGGCTTATCCCTCCATGAATATCAACCCTGCTGCAAATCTTTGTATCATCAGCAAAAAGACATACTTTGCCAACAAGACCTTCTGCAATATCGCTAATAAAAATATTAAAGAGAATGGGTCCAAGAACAGATCCCTGAGGTACCCCACTAGTAACAAGACCTTGCATCGAATATACCCCATTGACTACAACCCTCTGTTGCCTGTCACTCAGCCATTGTCTAATCCATTAAACAATATTGAAATCCAAACTCAAAGATTTCAGTTTATTGATAAGCCTTCTATGTGCGACAGTGTCAAAAGCCTTACTGAATAGAGCTATACAGAGCAAAGATTCTAAACAGCATGTCCTAACCTGATAGAACTATACAGAGCAATGATTCCAAACAACATGTCTGTCCCCTGATAGAGCAATACAGAGCAAAGATTTTAAACAACATGTCCGCCCCCTGATAGAGCTATACAGAGCAAAGATTCTAAACAACATGTCCGCCTCCTGATGGAGCCATACAGAGCAAAGATTCCAAACAACATGTCTCCCCTGATAGAGCTATACAGAGCAAAGATTCTAAACAACATGTCCGCCTCCTGATGGAGCCATACAGAGCAAAGATTCCAAACAACATGTCTCCCCTGATAGAGCTATACAGAGCAAAGATTCCAAACAGCATGTCCGCCCCCTGATAGAGCTATACAGAGCAAAGATTCTAAACAACATGTCCGCCTCCTGATGGAGCCATACAGAGCAAAGATTCCAAACAACATGTCCCCCCTGATAGAGCTATACAGAGCAAAGATTCCAAACAGCATGTCCGCCCCCTGATAGAGCTATACAGAGCAAAGATTCTAAACAACATGTCCGCCTCCTGATGGAGCCATACAGAGCAAAGATTCCAAACAACATGTCCCCCCTGATAGAGCTATACAGAGCAAAGATTCCAAACAGCATGTCCGCCCCCTGATAGAGCTATACAGAGCAAAGATTCTAAACAACATGTCTGCCTCCTGATGGAGCCATACAGAGCAAAGATTCCAAACAACATGTCCCCCCTGATAGAGCTATACAGAGCAAAGATTCTAAACAACGTGTCCACCTCCTGATAGAGCTATACAGAGCAAAGAGGGCTCTGTTATCTATGTTATTTGTATTCTTTCATTCAAACATTTGTATCCTTTAAGCCAAGATCCATTCACATAAATAGCAAGAAATCTATAGCAATTAAAAGAGTAATTAGCTAGATGACAGTAGACAAAATGGTTTATTTCTTGCACTGGGCCTTTAACTACTGGCCCATGATTGTGTAATATTCTGTAATATTCTGTTGGTTAGTGTAAAGTAGAGTCAGATTCAGTATAATTTCCTCCATGTGTCTGGGCGCGCCAGAGAGAAGCCCCCCGCGCCCCGCACCAGCCCCCCCCCCGCGCAGCTCAGCCACTGCCAGATAATGAGAGCAGGGAAAGTTTTACGGCGACATTTTATAATGAACCCAATAAGTGTAGAAATTTATGATCTGTTTTTATGGCTACAAAAGTTTAATAAATTCCAGATGAGGTTTTTGTGATGCAAGAGCGCCATCCAACATGCGCAATACACTGACAGGGAGTAATGTATGTAACAAATTGTACACGTTCACCCAATACAAACACAAGCATTTAGACACATGGTACTTGTCAGTTTCTCATATGATCTAGGAAATAATTGTTGTTTAATTGGTTCATGTCTGGTAATAGAGGGGTTAATTCTTTGAAAGTGGTCGTGTCTGGGTTAATACTCGGAGACTCGTCATGTCTGGTAATAGAGGGGTTAATTCTTTGAAAGTGGTCGTGTCTGGGTTAATACTCGGAGACTCGTCATGTCTGGTAATAGAGGGGTTAATTCTTTGAAAGTGGTCATGTCTGGGTTAATACTCGGAGACTTGTAATGTCTGGTAATAGAGGGGTTAATTCTTTGAAAGTGGTCGTTTCTGGGTTAATACTCGGAGACTTGTCATGTCTGGTAATAGAGGGGTTAATTCTTTGAAAGTGGTCGTGTCTGGGTTAATACTCGGAGACTCGTCATGTCTGGTAATAGAGGGGTTAATTCTTTGAAAGTGGTCGTGTCTGGGTTAATACTCGGAGACTCGTCATGTCTGGTAATAGAGGGGTTAATACTCAGAGACTCGTCATGTCTGGTAATAGAGGGGTTAATTCTTTGAAGGTGGTCGTGTCTGGGTTAATACTCGGAGACTCGTCATGTCTGGTAATAGAGGGGTTAATTCTTTGAAAGTGGTCCTGTCTGCTAACAGGGGAGTTAAGTCTCTGAAACGGCTTCTTTCTGGTAATGGAGGGCTTCATTCTATGAAAATGCTCATGTCTGCTAATAGAGCGGTTAATACTCTGAAACTGCTCTGCATGTTTCCCAGTTCCCAGTTCTTCCCACACTGTTCTGAATGGGGAATTTGCTGGGTATGAGTGTACAGCTGTATGCTGGAAATCTGTGTAACCATGCACCCTTGTGCACCCTCATCCAGGCTGTATCCAGGCTTTTCTGTATACTTCTTGCTTTGCTTTCTTGTTTGTTATCCATGCTTATTCCTGCCTTGTCCTGCCCAGTAGTCCTGTCCTGCCCAGTATTCCTGCCTTGTCCTGCCCAGTAGTCCTTTCCTGCCCAGTATTCCTGCCTTGTCCTGCCCAGTAGTCCTGTCCTGCCCAGTATTCCTGCCTTGTCCTGCCCAGTAGTCCTGTCCTGCCCAGTATTCCTGCCTTGTCCTGCCCAGTAGTCCTGTCCTGCCCTGTAGTCCTGTCCTGGCCCAGTAGTCCTGCCATGCCCTGTAGTCCTGGCCTGGCCCTGTAGTCCTGTCCTGGCCCTGTAGTCCTGTCCTGGCCCTGTAGTTCTGGCCATGCCCAGTAGTCCTGTCCTGGCCCTGTAGTCCTGTCCTGGCCCTGTAGTCCTGGCCATGCCCAGTAGTCCTGTCCTGGCCCTGTAGTCCTGTCCTGGCCCTGTAGTCCTGTCCTGGCCCTGTAGTCCTTCCTTGGCCAGTATGCCCTGTAGTCCTGTCCTGGCCAGTATGCCCTGTAGTCCTGTCCTGGCCCTGTAGTCCTGTCCTGGCCCTGTAGTCCTTCCTTGGCCAGTATGCCCTGTAGTCCTGTCCTTGCCCTGTAGTCCTGGCCCAGTAGTCCTGGCCTGGCCCTGTAGTCCTGTCCTGGCCCAGTAGTCCTGTCCTGGCCCAGTAGTCCTGTCCTGGTCCTGTAGTCCTGTCCTGGCCCTGTAGTCCTGTCCTGGCCCTGTAGTCCTGTCCTGGCCCTGTAGTCCTTCCTTGGCCAGTATGCCCTGTAGTCCTGTCCTGGTCCTGTAGTCCTGACCTGGCCCTGTAGTCCTTCCTTGGCCAGTATGCCCTGTAGTCCTGTCCTGGCCCAGTAGTCCTGTCCTGGCCCTGTACTGGCCCTGTAGTCCTGTCCTGGCCCTGTAGTCCTTCCTTGGCCAGTATGCCCTGTAGTCCTGTCCTGGTCCTGTAGTCCTTCCTTGGCCAGTATGCCCTGTAGTCCTGGCCTGGCCCTGTAGTCCTTCCTTGGCCAGTATGCCCTGTAGTCCTGTCCTGGCCCAGTAGTCCTGTCCTGGCCCAGTAGTCCTGTCCTGGCCCAGTAGTCCTGTCCTGGCCCTGTAATCCTGTCCATGCCCTGTAGTCCTGTCCTTGCCCTGTAGTCCTGGCCTGGCCCTGTAGTCCTGTCCTGGCCCTGTAGTCCTTTCCTGGCCCAGTAGTCCTGTAGTCCTGTCCTGGTCCTGTAGTCCTTCCTTGGCCAGTATGCCCTGTAGTCCTGGCCTGGCCCTGTAGTCCTTCCTTGGCCAGTATGCCCTGTAGTCCTGTCCTGGTCCTGTAGTCCTGTCCTGGCTCTGTAGTCCTTTCCTGGCCCAGTAGTCCTGTCCTGGCCCAGTAGTCCTGTCCTGGCCCAGTAGTCCTGTCCTGGCCCTGTAATCCTGTCCATGCCCTGTAGTCCTGGCCTGGCCCTGTAGTCCTGGCCTGGCCCTGTAGTCCTTCCTTGGCCAGTATGCCCTGTAGTCCTGTCCTGGCCCTGTAGTCCTGTCCTGGCCCAGTAGTCCTGTCCTGGCCCAGTAGTCCTGTCCTGGCCCAGTAGTCCTGTCCTGGTCCTGTCCTGGTCCTGTAGTCCTGGCCTGGCCCTGTAGTCCTGGCCTGGCCCTTTAGTCCTGGCCTGGCCCTGTAGTCCTTCCTTGGCCAGTATGCCCTGTAGTCCTGTCCTGGTCCTGTAGTCCTGACCTGGCCCTGTAGTCCTGTCCTTGCCCTGTAGTCCAGTCCTGGCCCTGTAGTCCTGGCCTGGCCCTGTAGTCCTGGCCTGGCCCTTTAGTCCTGGCCTGGCCCTGTAGTCCTTCCTTGGCCAGTATGCCCTGTAGTCCTGTCCTGGTCCTGTAGTCCTGTCCTGGCCCTGTAGTCCTTCCTTGGCCAGTATGCCCTGTAGTCCTGTCCTGGTCCTGTAGTCCTGACCTGGCCCTGTAGTCCTGTCCTTGCCCTGTAGTCCAGTCCTGGCCCTGCAGTCCTGGCCTGGCCCTGTAGTCCTGGCCTGGCCCTGTAGTCCTTCCTTGGCCAGTATGCCCTGTAGTCCTGTCCTGGTCCTGTAGTTCTGACCTGGCCCTGTAGTCCTGTCCTTGCCCTGTAGTCCAGTCCTGGCCCTGTAGTCCTGGCCTGGCCCTGTAGTCCTGGCCTGGCCCTGTAGTCCTGGCCTGGCCCTGTAGTCCTTCCTTGGCCAGTATGCCCTGTAGTCCTGTCCTGGTCCTGTAGTCCTGTCCATGCCCTGTAGTCCTGTCCATGCCCTGTAGTCCTGTCCTGGTCCTGTAGTCCTGTCCTGGCCCAGTAGTCCTGTCCTGGCCCTGTAGTCCTGTCCTGGCCCTGTAGTCCTGGCCTGGCCCTGTAGTCCTGTCCTGGCCCTGTAGTCCTGTCCTGGTCCTGTACTCCTGTCCTGGCCCAGTAGTCCTGTCCTGGCCCAGTAGTCCTGTCCTGGCCCAGTAGTCCTGTCCTGGTCCTGTAGTCCTGTCCTGGCCCAGTAGTCCTGTCCTGGCCCTGTAGTCCTGGCCTTGCCCTGTAGTCCTTCCTTGGCCAGTATGCCCTGTAGTCCTGTCCTGGCCCTGTAGTCCTGTCCTGGCCCTGTAGTCCTGTTATGGTTTCCTTTCTGCCTGTCCTTATGTTTCATTCCAGGTTTTCTCTCATTCCCTCTGCCTTGTCAATTTACTTCTATTTAAACCACACCCGTTTCTGTTCAGTCCTTACTACTGCAGTCTACAGGTATTTCCTCTGTGTTATTCCATTTATGTTGAAAGGAACGGCCGGTCTCTGTTCCTTGATCAATTACTTCTAAGGTCGTTGATGTGTGGCAGGTTAGCAGATATCTGGAGATTCTATTTGTTTTAGCTTTGCTAATAATATGTATTAGTTAGGGACTTGCCTAATGTGGGGTACCTTGACGTGGTTGGCAAGCTAACATCTAAATTGGCCAATTTGTTTGAACCAAACCCCCACCTTTACCATCCTTAGTGTTAGGCTAGTTCCTGTATTTATGTTTGTACGTTTGAATGCTTCTCTTGTGTCCCTTTGCCCTGTGTCTTGTATTATTTATCCATAGTCTGGTTTCTGCTTTTGCTCATGTCTTGCCTCTGTCCTGTAGCCCTGCACTCTGTATTTCAGTTCTGCTCTCCCTCAGTCCTTAGTTCATTTCCTCTCTAGCCCTGGGACCTGGATACAGCATCTGCTTCAAAGGGCCTGGTTGTGGCTGCAAAGACTTGGGGTCCCAAACCTCCAGGCGATTGTATTTACCCAACACCAGGTCCTGTGTCTCCCCCCTGCACTGTAACTCCTGATCTCGGGCGCTCAGGGTCCCGTTACCATCCTGGACCCCGTGCGTTACAATCTGTGTGATGCTTGGGGGCGGGGCTTGCACAATTATTTGTGACAAACAAACAAAACGCTTTTATTACCACTATACACTTAACAGCCCCATACTGTCAGTATCGAGCCTCCCCTATCATCATTATGAAATCTATACTGCTGCCAGAGCCTAGGAGGTCTAACCATACAGTAAGGCAGGGCTCGACAAATACCAGGTCGCCATGGCGACTAGATTCTGGCTCCTGGCGCCTGGAATACTCTTTGAGCAGTGTAAACTTCAATGTCCCGGTCCCACACGCTGCGATCCCTTACCTACCGATCAGATAAGGAGCAGAGTGTGGGAGAAGCAGCACAGAACAGCCTGCCGATTAGCTCCTCCCCCTGGCAGATTAGCTCCTCCTCCTGGCAGATTAGCTCCTCCCCCGGCAGATTAGCTCCTCCCCCGGCAGATTAGCCCCTCCCTGGCAGATTAGCTCCCCCCCTGGCAGATTAGCCCCTCCCCCTGGTAGATTAGCTCCTCCCTTGCCAGATTAGCTCCTCCCCCTGGCAGATTAGCTCCTCCCCCCGGCTTCCAGTTCCTGCTTCTCACCGGGCTGTAGCAGTGAGGAGATGCGTGTGAGATGTGAGTAGGGAACTCCTACTGCTGCCTGGAAATGGAGGGAAAACTTCAAGCTGCCTGGTTCAGCAGTGATACAGGGTCTGTCTGCAACCTCACAGTGTAAGTAAATAGTGTGTGTATTATAATGTGTGTTAGCATGTATGTGTGGGTTCAGCAGTGATACAGGGTCTGTCTGCAACCTCACAGTGTAAGTAAATAGTGTGTGTATTATAATGTGTGTTAGCATGTATGTGTGGGTTCAGCAGTGATACAGGGTCTGTCTGTAACTTCTCACTGTAAGTCTAGTAAGTAAATAGTGTGTGTATTATAATGTGTGTTAGCATGTATGTGTGGGTTCAGCAGTGATACAGGGTCTGTCTGCAACCTCACAGTGTAAGTAAATAGTGTGTGTGTTAGGATGTGTGTTAGCATGTATGTGTGGGTTCAGCAGTGATACAGGGTCTGTCTGCAACCTCACAGTGTAAGTAAATAGTGTGTGTATTATAATGTGTGTTAGCATGTATGTGTGGGTTCAGCAGTGATACAGGGTCTGTCTGTAACCTCACAGTGTAAGTAAATAGTGTGTGTGTTATGATGTGTGTTAGCATGTATGTGTGGGTTCAGCAGTGATACAGGGTCTGTCTGCAACCTCACAGTGTAAGTAAATAGTGTGTGTGTTAGGATGTGTGTTAGCATGTATGTGTGGGTTCAGCAGTGATACAGGGTCTGTCTGCAACCTCACAGTGTAAGTAAATAGTGTGTGTGTTAGGATGTGTGTTAGCATGTATGTGTGGGTTCAGCAGTGATACAGGGTCTGTCTGCAACCTCACAGTGTAAGTAAATAGTGTGTGTATTAGAATGTGTGTTAGCATGTATGTGTGGGTTCAGCAGTGATACAGGGTCTGTCTGCAACCTCACAGTGTAAGTAAATAGTGTGTGTATTATAATGTGTGTTAGCATGTATGTGTGGGTTCAGCAGTGATACAGGGTCTGTCTGTAACCTCACAGTGTAAGTAAATAGTGTGTGTATTAGGATGTGTGTTAGCATGTATGTGTGGGTTCAGCAGTGATACAGGGTCTGTCTGCAACCTCACAGTGTAAGTAAATAGTGTGTGTATTATAATGTGTGTTAGCATGTATGTGTGGGTTCAGCAGTGATACAGGGTCTGTCTGCAACCTCACAGTGTAAGTAAATAGTGTGTGTATTATAATGTGTGTTAGCATGTATGTGTGGGTTCAGCAGTGATACAGGGTCTGTCTGCAACCTCACAGTGTAAGTAAATAGTGTGTGTATTAGGATGTGTGTTAGCATGTATGTGTGGGTTCAGCAGTGATACAGGGTCTGTCTGCAACCTCACAGTGTAAGTAAATAGTGTGTGTGTTAGGATGTGTGTTAGCATGTATGTGTGGGTTCAGCAGTGATACAGGGTCTGTCTGCAACCTCACAGTGTAAGTAAATAGTGTGTGTATTATAATGTGTGTTAGCATGTATGTGTGGGTTCAGCAGTGATACAGGGTCTGTCTGTAACCTCACAGTGTAAGTAAATAGTGTGTGTATTAGGATGTGTGTTAGCATGTATGTGTGGGTTCAGCAGTGATACAGGGTCTGTCTGCAACCTCACAGTGTAAGTAAATAGTGTGTGTATTATAATGTGTGTTAGCATGTATGTGTGGGTTCAGCAGTGATACAGGGTCTGTCTGTAACCTCACATTGTAAGTAAATAGTGTGTGTATTATAATGTGTGTTATCATGTATGTGTGGGTTCAGCAGTGATACAGGGTCTGTCTGTAACCTCACAGTGTAAGTAAATAGTGTGTGTGTTAGGATGTGTGTTATCATGTATGTGTGGGTTCAGCAGTGATACAGGGTCTGTCTGCAACCTCACAGTGTAAGTAAATAGTGTGTGTATTAGGATGTGTGTTAGCATGTATGTGTGGGTTCAGCAGTGATACAGGGTCTGTCTGCAACCTCACAGTGTAAGTAAATAGTGTGTGTATTATAATGTGTGTTAGCATGTATGTGTGGGTTCAGCAGTGATACAGGGTCTGTCTGCAACCTCACAGTGTAAGTAAATAGTGTGTGTATTAGAATGTGTGTTAGCATGTATGTGTGGGTTCAGCAGTGATACAGGGTCTGTCTGCAACCTCACAGTGTAAGTAAATAGTGTGTGTGTTAGGATGTGTGTTAGCATGTATGTGTGGGTTCAGCAGTGATACAGGGTCTGTCTGCAACCTCACAGTGTAAGTAAATAGTGTGTGTGTTAGGATGTGTGTTATCATGTATGTGTGGGTTCAGCAGTGATACAGGGTCTGTCTGCAACCTCACAGTGTAAGTAAATAGTGTGTGTATTAGAATGTGTGTTAGCATGTATGTGTGGGTTCAGCAGTGATACAGGGTCTGTCTGCAACCTCACAGTGTAAGTAAATAGTGTGTGTATTATAATGTGTGTTAGCATGTATGTGTGGGTTCAGCAGTGATACAGGGTCTGTCTGCAACCTCACAGTGTAAGTAAATAGTGTGTGTGTTAGCATGTATGTGTGGGTTCAGCAGTGATACAGGGTCTGTCTGCAACCTCACAGTGTAAGTAAATAGTGTGTGTATTAGAATGTGTGTTAGCATGTATGTGTGGGTTCAGCAGTGATACAGGGTCTGTCTGCAACCTCACAGTGTAAGTAAATAGTGTGTGTGTTAGGATGTGTGTTAGCATGTATGTGTGGGTTCAGCAGTGATACAGGGTCTGTCTGCAACCTCACAGTGTAAGTAAATAGTGTGTGTGTTAGGATGTGTGTTATCATGTATGTGTGGGTTCAGCAGTGATACAGGGTCTGTCTGCAACCTCACAGTGTAAGTAAATAGTGTGTGTATTAGAATGTGTGTTAGCATGTATGTGTGGGTTCAGCAGTGATACAGGGTCTGTCTGCAACCTCACAGTGTAAGTAAATAGTGTGTGTGTTAGGATGTGTGTTATCATGTATGTGTGGGTTCAGCAGTGATACAGGGTCTGTCTGCAACCTCACAGTGTAAGTAAATAGTGTGTGTATTAGGATGTGTGTTAGCATGTATGTGTGGGTTCAGCAGTGATACAGGGTCTGTCTGCAACCTCACAGTGTAAGTAAATAGTGTGTGTATTATAATGTGTGTTAGCATGTATGTGTGGGTTCAGCAGTGATACAGGGTCTGTCTGTAACCTCACAGTGTAAGTAAATAGTGTGTGTATTAGGATGTGTGTTAGCATGTATGTGTGGGTTCAGCAGTGATACAGGGTCTGTCTGCAACCTCACAGTGTAAGTAAATAGTGTGTGTATTAGGATGTGTGTTAGCATGTATGTGTGGGTTCAGCAGTGATACAGGGTCTGTCTGTAACCTCACAGTGTAAGTAAATAGTGTGTGTATTATAATGTGTGTTAGCATGTATGTGTGGGTTCAGCAGTGATACAGGGTCTGTCTGCAACCTCACAGTGTAAGTAAATAGTGTGTGTATTAGAATGTGTGTTAGCATGTATGTGTGGGTTCAGCAGTGATACAGGGTCTGTCTGCAACCTCACATTGTAAGTAAATAGTGTGTGTATTATAATGTGTGTTAGCATGTATGTGTGGGTTCAGCAGTGATACAGGGTCTGTCTGTAACCTCACAGTGTAAGTAAATAGTGTGTGTATTATAATGTGTGTTAGCATGTATGTGTGGGTTCAGCAGTGATACAGGGTCTGTCTGTAACCTCACAGTGTAAGTAAATAGTGTGTGTATTATAATGTGTGTTATCATGTATGTGTGGGTTCAGCAGTGATACAGGGTCTGTCTGCAACCTCACAGTGTAAGTAAATAGTGTGTGTATTATAATGTGTGTTAGCATGTATGTGTGGGTTCAGCAGTGATACAGGGTCTGTCTGCAACCTCACAGTGTAAGTAAATAGTGTGTGTATTATAATGTGTGTTAGCATGTATGTGTGGGTTCAGCAGTGATACAGGGTCTGTCTGTAACCTCACAGTGTAAGTAAATAGTGTGTGTATTATAATGTGTGTTAGCATGTATGTGTGGGTTCAGCAGTGATACAGGGTCTGTCTGCAACCTCACATTGTAAGTAAATAGTGTGTGTATTAGGATGTGTGTTAGCATGTATGTGTGGGTTCAGCAGTGATACAGGGTCTGTCTGCAACCTCACAGTGTAAGTAAATAGTGTGTGTATTAGGATGTGTGTTAGCATGTATGTGTGGGTTCAGCAGTGATACAGGGTCTGTCTGCAACCTCACAGTGTAAGTAAATAGTGTGTGTATTATAATGTGTGTTAGCATGTATGTGTGGGGTCAGCAGTGATACAGGGTCTGTCTGCAACCTCACAGTGTAAGTAAATAGTGTGTGTATTAGGATGTGTGTTAGCATGTATGTGTGGGTTCAGCAGTGATACAGGGTCTGTCTGCAACCTCACAGTGTAAGTAAATAGTGTGTGTATTAGGATGTGTGTGCATGTATGTGTGGGTTCAGCAGTGATACAGGGTCTGTCTGCAACCTCACAGTGTAAGTAAATAGTGTGTGTATTATAATGTGTGTTAGCATGTATGTGTGGGTTCAGCAGTGATACAGGGTCTGTCTGTAACCTCACAGTGTAAGTAAATAGTGTGTGTATTAGGATGTGTGTTAGCATGTATGTGTGGGTTCAGCAGTGATACAGGGTCTGTCTGTAACCTCACAGTGTAAGTAAATAGTGTGTGTATTATAATGTGTGTTAGCATGTATGTGTGGGTTCAGCAGTGATACAGGGTCTGTCTGCAACCTCACAGTGTAAGTAAATAGTGTGTGTATTAGGATGTGTGTTAGCATGTATGTGTGGGTTCAGCAGTGATACAGGGTCTGTCTGCAACCTCACAGTGTAAGTAAATAGTGTGTGTATTAGGATGTGTGTTAGCATGTATGTGTGGGTTCAGCAGTGATACAGGGTCTGTCTGCAACCTCACAGTGTAAGTAAATAGTGTGTGTATTATAATGTGTGTTAGCATGTATGTGTGGGGTCAGCAGTGATACAGGGTCTGTCTGCAACCTCACAGTGTAAGTAAATAGTGTGTGTATTAGGATGTGTGTTAGCATGTATGTGTGGGTTCAGCAGTGATACAGGGTCTGTCTGCAACCTCACAGTGTAAGTAAATAGTGTGTGTATTAGGATGTGTGTGCATGTATGTGTGGGTTCAGCAGTGATACAGGGTCTGTCTGCAACCTCACAGTGTAAGTAAATAGTGTGTGTATTATAATGTGTGTTAGCATGTATGTGTGGGTTCAGCAGTGATACAGGGTCTGTCTGTAACCTCACAGTGTAAGTAAATAGTGTGTGTATTAGGATGTGTGTTAGCATGTATGTGTGGGTTCAGCAGTGATACAGGGTCTGTCTGTAACCTCACAGTGTAAGTAAATAGTGTGTGTATTATAATGTGTGTTAGCATGTATGTGTGGGTTCAGCAGTGATACAGGGTCTGTCTGCAACCTCACAGTGTAAGTAAATAGTGTGTGTATTAGGATGTGTGTTAGCATGTATGTGTGGGTTCAGCAGTGATACAGGGTCTGTCTGTAACCTCACAGTGTAAGTAAATAGTGTGTGTATTAGGATGTGTGTTAGCATGTATGTGTGGGTTCAGCAGTGATACAGGGTCTGTCTGTAACCTCACAGTGTAAGTAAATAGTGTGTGTATTATAATGTGTGTTAGCATGTATGTGTGGGTTCAGCAGTGATACAGGGTCTGTCTGCAACCTCACAGTGTAAGTAAATAGTGTGTGTATTAGGATGTGTGTTAGCATGTATGTGTGGGTTCAGCAGTGATACAGGGTCTGTCTGCAACCTCACAGTGTAAGTAAATAGTGTGTGTATTAGGATGTGTGTTAGCATGTATGTGTGGGTTCAGCAGTGATACAGGGTCTGTCTGCAACCTCACAGTGTAAGTAAATAGTGTGTGTATTAGGATGTGTGTTAGCATGTATGTGTGGGTTCAGCAGTGATACAGGGTCTGTCTGTAACCTCACAGTGTAAGTAAATAGTGTGTGTATTATAATGTGTGTTATCATGTATGTGTGGGTTCAGCAGTGATACAGGGTCTGTCTGTAACCTCACAGTGTAAGTAAATAGTGTGTGTGTTAGGATGTGTGTTAGCATGTATGTGTGGGTTCAGCAGTGATACAGGGTCTGTCTGCAACCTCACAGTGTAAGTAAATAGTGTGTGTATTATAATGTGTGTTAGCATGTATGTGTGGGTTCAGCAGTGATACAGGGTCTGTCTGCAACCTCACAGTGTAAGTAAATAGTGTGTGTATTAGGATGTGTGTTAGCATGTATGTGTGGGTTCAGCAGTGATACAGGGTCTGTCTGCAACCTCACAGTGTAAGTAAATAGTGTGTGTATTATAATGTGTGTTAGCATGTATGTGTGGGTTCAGCAGTGATACAGGGTCTGTCTGCAACCTCACAGTGTAAGTAAATAGTGTGTGTATTATAATGTGTGTTAGCATGTATGTGTGGGTTCAGCAGTGATACAGGGTCTGTCTGCAACCTCACAGTGTAAGTAAATAGTGTGTGTATTAGGATGTGTGTTAGCATGTATGTGTGGGTTCAGCAGTGATACAGGGTCTGTCTGCAACCTCACAGTGTAAGTAAATAGTGTGTGTATTAGGATGTGTGTTAGCATGTATGTGTGGGTTCAGCAGTGATACAGGGTCTGTCTGCAACCTCACAGTGTAAGTAAATAGTGTGTGTATTAGGATGTGTGTTAGCATGTATGTGTGGGTTCAGCAGTGATACAGGGTCTGTCTGCAACCTCACAGTGTAAGTAAATAGTGTGTGTATTATAATGTGTGTTAGCATGTATGTGTGGGTTCAGCAGTGATACAGGGTCTGTCTGTAACCTCACAGTGTAAGTAAATAGTGTGTGTATTATAATGTGTGTTAGCATGTATGTGTGGGTTCAGCAGTGATACAGGGTCTGTCTGCAACCTCACAGTGTAAGTAAATAGTGTGTGTATTAGGATGTGTGTTAGCATGTATGTGTGGGTTCAGCAGTGATACAGGGTCTGTCTGCAACCTCACAGTGTAAGTAAATAGTGTGTGTATTAGGATGTGTGTTAGCATGTATGTGTGGGTTCAGCAGTGATACAGGGTCTGTCTGCAACCTCACAGTGTAAGTAAATAGTGTGTGTATTAGGATGTGTGTTAGCATGTATGTGTGGGTTCAGCAGTGATACAGGGTCTGTCTGCAACCTCACAGTGTAAGTAAATAGTGTGTGTATTAGGATGTGTGTTAGCATGTATGTGTGGGTTCAGCAGTGATACAGGGTCTGTCTGCAACCTCACAGTGTAAGTAAATAGTGTGTGTATTAGGATGTGTGTTAGCATGTATGTGTGGGTTCAGCAGTGATACAGGGTCTGTCTGCAACCTCACAGTGTAAGTAAATAGTGTGTGTATTATAATGTGTGTTAGCATGTATGTGTGGGTTCAGCAGTGATACAGGGTCTGTCTGCAACCTCACAGTGTAAGTAAATAGTGTGTGTATTAGGATGTGTGTTAGCATGTATGTGTGGGTTCAGCAGTGATACAGGGTCTGTCTGCAACCTCACAGTGTAAGTAAATAGTGTGTGTATTATAATGTGTGTTAGCATGTATGTGTGGGTTCAGCAGTGATACAGGGTCTGTCTGCAACCTCACATTGTAAGTAAATAGTGTGTGTGTTAGGATGTGTGTTAGCATGTATGTGTGGGTTCAGCAGTGATACAGGGTCTGTCTGCAACCTCACAGTGTAAGTAAATAGTGTGTGTATTAGGATGTGTGTTAGCATGTATGTGTGGGTTCAGCAGTGATACAGGGTCTGTCTGCAACCTCACAGTGTAAGTAAATAGTGTGTGTATTAGGATGTGTGTTAGCATGTATGTGTGGGTTCAGCAGTGATACAGGGTCTGTCTGTAACCTCACAGTGTAAGTAAATAGTGTGTGTATTATGATGTGTGTTAGCATGTATGTGTGGGTTCAGCAGTGATACAGGGTCTGTCTGCAACCTCACAGTGTAAGTAAATAGTGTGTGTATTATAATGTGTGTTAGCATGTATGTGTGGGTTCAGCAGTGATACAGGGTCTGTCTGCAACCTCACAGTGTAAGTAAATAGTGTGTGTATTAGAATGTGTGTTAGCATGTATGTGTGGGTTCAGCAGTGATACAGGGTCTGTCTGCAACCTCACAGTGTAAGTAAATAGTGTGTGTATTAGGATGTGTGTTAGCATGTATGTGTGGGTTCAGCAGTGATACAGGGTCTGTCTGCAACCTCACAGTGTAAGTAAATAGTGTGTGTATTAGAATGTGTGTTAGCATGTATGTGTGGGTTCAGCAGTGATACAGGGTCTGTCTGTAACTTCTCACTGTAAGTCTAGTAAGTAAATAGTGTGTATTATAATGTGTGTTAGCATGTATGTGTGGGTTCAGCAGTGATACAGGGTCTGTCTGCAACCTCACAGTGTAAGTAAATAGTGTGTGTATTATAATGTGTGTTAGCATGTATGTGTGGGTTCAGCAGTGATACAGGGTCTGTCTGCAACCTCACATTGTAAGTAAATAGTGTGTGTGTTAGGATGTGTGTTAGCATGTATGTGTGGGTTCAGCAGTGATACAGGGTCTGTCTGTAACCTCACAGTGTAAGTAAATAGTGTGTGTATTAGGATGTGTGTTAGCATGTATGTGTGGGTTCAGCAGTGATACAGGGTCTGTCTGCAACCTCACAGTGTAAGTAAATAGTGTGTGTATTATAATGTGTGTTAGCATGTATGTGTGGGTTCAGCAGTGATACAGGGTCTGTCTGCAACCTCACAGTGTAAGTAAATAGTGTGTGTATTAGGATGTGTGTTAGCATGTATGTGTGGGTTCAGCAGTGATACAGGGTCTGTCTGTAACCTCACAGTGTAAGTAAATAGTGTGTGTATTATAATGTGTGTTAGCATGTATGTGTGGGTTCAGCAGTGATACAGGGTCTGACTGTAACCTCACAGTGTAAGTAAATAGTGTGTGTATTATAATGTGTGTTAGCATGTATGTGTGGGTTCAGCAGTGATACAGGGTCTGTCTGCAACCTCACAGTGTAAGTAAATAGTGTGTGTATTAGGATGTGTGTTAGCATGTATGTGTGGGTTCAGCAGTGATACAGGGTCTGTCTGCAACCTCACAGTGTAAGTAAATAGTGTGTGTATTATAATGTGTGTTAGCATGTATGTGTGGGTTCAGCAGTGATACAGGGTCTGTCTGCAACCTCACAGTGTAAGTAAATAGTGTGTGTATTAGAATGTGTGTTAGCATGTATGTGTGGGTTCAGCAGTGATACAGGGTCTGTCTGTAACTTCTCACTAAGTCTAGTAAGTAAATAGTGTGTATTATAATGTGTGTTAGCATGTATGTGTGGGTTCAGCAGTGATACAGGGTCTGTCTGCAACCTCACAGTGTAAGTAAATAGTGTGTGTATTATAATGTGTGTTAGCATGTATGTGTGGGTTCAGCAGTGATACAGGGTCTGTCTGTAACCTCACAGTGTAAGTAAATAGTGTGTGTATTATAATGTGTGTTAGCATGTATGTGTGGGTTCAGCAGTGATACAGGGTCTGTCTGCAACCTCACAGTGTAAGTAAATAGTGTGTGTATTATAATGTGTGTTAGCATGTATGTGTGGGTTCAGCAGTGATACAGGGTCTGTCTGCAACCTCACATTGTAAGTAAATAGTGTGTGTGTTAGGATGTGTGTTAGCATGTATGTGTGGGTTCAGCAGTGATACAGGGTCTGTCTGCAACCTCACAGTGTAAGTAAATAGTGTGTGTATTAGGATGTGTGTTAGCATGTATGTGTGGGTTCAGCAGTGATACAGGGTCTGTCTGCAACCTCACAGTGTAAGTAAATAGTGTGTGTATTATAATGTGTTAGCATGTATGTGTGGGTTCAGCAGTGATACAGGGTCTGTCTGCAACCTCACAGTGTAAGTAAATAGTGTGTGTATTAGAATGTGTGTTAGCATGTATGTGTGGGTTCAGCAGTGATACAGGGTCTGTCTGTAACTTCTCACTGTAAGTCTAGTAAGTAAATAGTGTGTATTATAATGTGTGTTAGCATGTATGTGTGGGTTCAGCAGTGATACAGGGTCTGTCTGCAACCTCACAGTGTAAGTAAATAGTGTGTGTATTATAATGTGTGTTAGCATGTATGTGTGGGTTCAGCAGTGATACAGGGTCTGTCTGTAACCTCACAGTGTAAGTAAATAGTGTGTGTATTATAATGTGTGTTAGCATGTATGTGTGGGTTCAGCAGTGATACAGGGTCTGTCTGCAACCTCACAGTGTAAGTAAATAGTGTGTGTATTATAATGTGTGTTAGCATGTATGTGTGGGTTCAGCAGTGATACAGGGTCTGTCTGCAACCTCACATTGTAAGTAAATAGTGTGTGTGTTAGGATGTGTGTTAGCATGTATGTGTGGGTTCAGCAGTGATACAGGGTCTGTCTGCAACCTCACAGTGTAAGTAAATAGTGTGTGTATTAGGATGTGTGTTAGCATGTATGTGTGGGTTCAGCAGTGATACAGGGTCTGTCTGCAACCTCACAGTGTAAGTAAATAGTGTGTGTATTAGCATGTATGTGTGGGTTCAGCAGTGATACAGGGTCTGTCTGCAACCTCACAGTGTAAGTAAATAGTGTGTGTATTAGGATGTGTGTTAGCATGTATGTGTGGGTTCAGCAGTGATACAGGGTCTGTCTGCAACCTCACAGTGTAAGTAAATAGTGTGTGTGTTAGCATGTATGTGTGGGTTCAGCACCAGAATCTGTGTGACAGCATGTTAGTGTGCATGTATGTATTTGTGTCTGCATATGTTACTGTGTGTTTCAGCATATTAGAGTGTGTATATAATTGTGACAGCATGTGTTAGTGTATCTCAGTGTGTGTGACCTGTGTAGGTGTGTGTTGGCATTTAAGTGGATATGAATGTGTTTGTGCATGTATGTAGGAGTGAAATCATGTGTTACTGTATGTATTTGTGTCTGCATGTGTTTGTGTGGATCAGGATATTAGTGTGTATGTATTTGTGTCTGCATGTGTTTGTGTATCTCAGTGTTAGTGTGTGTGTCCTGTGTATGTGTGTGTTGGCATTTAAGTGGATATTAATGTGTTTGTGCATGTATGTAAAAGTGAAATCATGTGTTAGTGTGTGTCAGCATTTAGGTATGTGTGTGTATTTGTGGGTGAGCAAGTGTTTTGTGTATGTGTGTGTGTTAGCTTGTGTGTGCATTAGTATGTGTGGAAATGGTGTGTATCCATAAGTGTATGTCATTTATATATGTTTATGGACTGGGACCCCAGCATTTTTCTTTGTGACACAGCATTTGGTACTGGCTCCTAAAGTTTTCAGTTGGCTCCTAGATTTAAATCAAATTTGTCAAGCCCTGCAGTAAGGACCTTAATCATGGAATTGGTAAGGGAAAGTCAGACTTAAGGCGAAAGTAGCCGAGTTGGGAAAACTCTTCCATTCAGCCAAACAGGAGAATTTTTCCAACTCCGCCTTTAGTTTGAAATTCCCTTGTCAATTCCCTCTTTCATGAACAAATGCCCTAAGCAGTGAATGACCCTGTCCTGGCATCATGTTCGCTCCTGTTTAGCAAGAATCATATTATTCATTCATAGTACGTGTGGCAGTCACAAGACTTTATTATTATTATTATCCCCCCCCCCCCCCCCCCCCGTGTATATAACTTACCCAGGGAGCCGCAAGCCCCTTAATTGTCTCACTTTCCATGTCACTGAGAAAGTCATGGTAGATCACGACATAGGGGTCCAGACTAACAATCTCCTTCTTCACAGGCTGGAGCAGTAGATGGGGACTGCTGTTGGTGTCATAGGAGCAAAGCATTCTGGGATTTTCAAAGAGCGTCGGCTGAAATCAATGCAGTAACTGGTTAGTCTGTTAGTGATGTCCATAGTTGCCAACAGTCCTGAGGTTAAGCCCCGTCAAATTCTGGGCTGCCGGGGCCTTACTACCATCTGGGTGGACTACACTGCACAAGCGGACTTCATTCATGAAAGAGGGAACTGCAAACTGCTGGAGACACAATGTCTCCAGCATCCATTTTGAGAATTTTACCCATGATGACACATTCTCCAAAATCTTTCAGCAAGTCTCACTTTACAGCTGTGGACAGAGCCTGCATGATGATGTCATAAGATACTCCCCTGCTTTCTTACTGGTTCCTGTGTATCATAGTGGGCAGGACTAGGTGGCTATGTACCACCTTTTTTTTTACCTGCCTTCCAACACAGAGAGGAGATTGACCTGATCAGACAGGATCATAACTCCGCCCCCTTGTGATATAATAGTTACATTACCCTCCCATTCAATGCAAGTCTATGGTCAGAATTCGGACTTATAGTCTGTATTCTGTGTCCTCAGCCCCAAAGTGAGATACTAGTGCTGTAAAGTCACTTGTTAAGTAAAATATTTCATAAAATAAACTCGCATAACAAAAACAAAAGAAATATCTGAAATCAACAAAGACAAATAAAAAATAAATAAACCCTTTTTGTTTTTTGGTGGGAGTGTCCCTTTAAGTCCAAAGTAGTTGAGTTTGAATGGGGGAATTTCTCCAACTCTGCTGCCTTGGCCTTAAATTTAAGTTATTTTGTCAGTTACCTCGTTCATGTATCATGCCCTAGGTAGTACTAAGAGGACGACTGAGCTGAAACAAGCCTGTATTAATCTCCAGACACCTGGGAAAGGCTCAATCTCTCAGCATTATGCGATTCCTGGGATTGGTCATGCAACACTGAAAGGGTTAACGGGAATCACTAGTTTTCATAGCCATTCCACTTTAAACAATACACAATTAAATACAGTTTGTCTTCAAACACTTTCAATCAGAGCTAGTACAAGATGTACTCTGGGCCCCAAAGTGGACCCAAGTTCAAAGCTGAATGGAATTCAAATATGACTGGCCAGAAAGCAGGGGCGGATCCAGAGTCTCCTCCTCTCCCTTAGCATGGCTGACTGTGTCTTTCCTCTCCCTTCGCATGGCTGCCTGTGTCTCTCCTCTCCCCTTTCGCATGGCTGCCTGTGTCTCTCCTCTCCCCTTTCGCATGGCTGCCTGTGTCTCTCCTCTCCCCTTTCGCATGGCTGCCTGTGTCTCTCCTCTCCCCTTTCGCATGGCTGCCTGTGTCTCTCCTCTCCCCTTTCGCATGGCTGCCTGTGTCTCTCCTCTCCCCTTTCGCATGGCTGCCTGTGTCTCTCCTCTCCCCTTTCGCATGGCTGCCTGTGTCTCTCCTCTCCCCTTTCGCATGGCTGCCTGTGTCTCTCCTCTCCCCTTTCGCATGGCTGCCTGTGTCTCTCCTCTCCCCTTTCGCATGGCTGTCTGTGTCTCTCCTCTCCCTTCGCATGGCCGCCTGTGTCTCTCCTCTCCACTTTCGCATGGCTGTCTGTGTCTCTCCTCTCCCCTTTCGCATGGCTGTCTGTGTCTCTCCTCTCCCTTCCCATGTCAGTCTGTCCTCTCCCTTCCCATGTCCGTCTTTGTATCCTCTCCCTTCCCATGTCCGTCTTTGTATCCTCTCCCTTCCCATGTCTGTCTGTGTATCCTCTTCCTTCCCATGTCTGTCTTTGTATCCTCTTCCTTCCCATGTCTGTCTTTGTATCCTCTCCCTTCCCATGTCTGTCTGTGTATCCTCTCCCTTCCCATGTCTGTCTGTGTATCCTCTCCCTTCCCATGTCTGTCTGTGTATCCTCTTCCTTCCCATGTCTGTCTGTGTATCCTCTTCTTTCCCATGTCTGTCTGTGTATCCTCTCCCTTCCCATGTCTGTCTGTGTATCCTCTCCCTTCCCATGTCTGTCTGTGTATCCTCTTCTTTCCCATGTCTGTCTGTGTATCCTCTTCTTTCCCATGTCTGTCTGTGTATCCTCTTCTTTCCCATGTCTGTCTGTGTATCCTCTTCCTTCCCATGTCTGTCTGTGTATCCTCTTCCTTCCCATGTCTGTCTGTGTATCCTCTCCCTTCCCATGTCCGTCTGTGTATCCTCTCCCTTCCCATGTCCGTCTGTGTATCCTCTCCCTTCCCATGTCCGTCTGTGTATCCTCTTCCTTCCCATGTCTGTCTGTGTATCCTCTTCTTTCCCATGTCTGTCTGTGTATCCTCTTCTTTCCCATGTCTGTCTGTGTATCCTCTTCTTTCCCATGTCTGTCTGTGTATCCTCTCCCTTCCCATGTCTGTCTGTGTATCCTCTCCCTTCCCATGTCTGTCTGTGTATCCTCTCCCTTCCCATGTCTGTCTGTGTATCCTCTTCTTTCCCATGTCTGTCTGTGTATCCTCTTCTTTCCCATGTCTGTCTATCTCCTCTCTCTCCGTCAGTGTTCTCTCTTCTCCTCCTTCCAGTGCAGTCCGTCCCCCTTCCCCCGGCTCTGCTCAATTTCCCTATTGCCCCACCGGATCGACCACTGCCAGTCAAACATCCCAGTTAAAGGGACTCTGTCACCTAAGCAGTGCTTGCACTGTGACTGCAGTGATTAAACATTGATCTATACTTTGTGCAAGAAAATGCATAGATCAAGAGAAAAATGTGCTTTCAATGTGTCTGTATTGTCTCCTGTGACATCACCTTGAGGCTGGCTATGCAGATTACACACTGAGATTACCTGAGATCCCAGAGTCTGACAGAGCTCCTCGTACAGATCTCTGGTCCTCAGGTGAGTGACATTGGGCCTCTGCACTGTGATCTCATCAGTCTCTCTGGGGAAAGGATTCTCATCCAGGATCTTTTCATACTTTAGGATATTTCCTGCCAGCCGCCTATTGTCTGGGTCTGAAGAAAGCAAAAGACAAAATAACCAGATTAACAAAGCAAATGGCCGCCACTGCTTCTCTCTGCTCCCATATTATACAGTGCAAATGGCCGCCACTGCTTCTCTCTGCTCCCATATTATACAGTGCAAATGGCCGCCACTGCTTCTCTCTGCTCCCATATTATACAGTGCAAATGGCCGCCACTGCTTCTCTCTGCTCCCATATTATACAACACAAATGGCCGCCACTGCTTCTCTCTGCTCCCATATTATACAGTGCAAATGGCCGCCACTGCTTCTCTCTGCTCCCATATTATACAACACAAATGGCCGCCACTGCTTCTCTCTGCTCCCATATTATACAACACAAATGGCCGCCACTGCTTCTCTCTGCTCCCATATTATACAGTGCAAATGGCCGCCACTGCTTCTCTCTGCTCCCATATTATACAGTGCAAATGGCCGCCACTGCTTCTCTCTGCTCCCATATTATACAGTGCAAATGGCCGCCACTGCTTCTCTCTGCTCCCATATTATACAACACAAATGGCCGCCACTGCTTCTCTCTGCTCCCATATTATACAGTGCAAATGGCCGCCACTGCTTCTCTCTGCTCCCATATTATACAACACAAATGGCCGCCACTGCTTCTCTCTGCTCCCATATTATACAACACAAATGGCCGCCACTGCTTCTCTCTGCTCCCATATTATACAGTGCAAATGGCCGCCACTGCTTCTCTCTGCTCCCATATTATACAACGCAAATGGCCGCCACTGCTTCTCTCTGCTCCCATATTATACAACACAAATGGCCGCCACTGCTTCTCTCTGCTCCCATATTATACAGTGCAAATGGCCGCCACTGCTTCTCTCTGCTCCCATATTATACAGTGCAAATGGCCGCCACTGCTTCTCTCTGCTCCCATATTATACAGTGCAAATGGCCGCCACTGCTTCTCTCTGCTCCCATATTATACAACACAAATGGCCGCCACTGCTTCTCTCTGCTCCCATATTATACAACACAAATGTTCTCTCTGCTCCCATATTATACAACGCAAATGGCCGCCACTGCTTCTCTCTGCTCCCATATTATACAGTGCAAATGGCCGCCACTGCTTCTCTCTGCTCCCATATTATACAGTGCAAATGGCAGCCACTGCTCCTCTCTGCTCCCATATTATACAGTGCAAATGGCCGCCACTGCTCCTCTCTGCTCCCATATTATACAGTGCAAATGGCCGCCACTGCTTCTCTCTGCTCCCATATTATACAACACAAATGGCCGCCACTGCTTCTCTCTGCTCCCATATTATACAACACAAATGGCCGCCACTGCTTCTCTCTGCTCCCATATTATACAGTGCAAATGGCCGCCACTGCTTCTCTCTGCTCCCATATTATACAACGCAAATGGCCGCCACTGCTTCTCTCTGCTCCCATATTATACAACACAAATGGCCGCCACTGCTTCTCTCTGCTCCCATATTATACAGTGCAAATGGCCGCCACTGCTTCTCTCTGCTCCCATATTATACAGTGCAAATGGCCGCCACTGCTTCTCTCTGCTCCCATATTATACAGTGCAAATGGCCGCCACTGCTTCTCTCTGCTCCCATATTATACAACACAAATGGCCGCCACTGCTTCTCTCTGCTCCCATATTATACAACACAAATGTTCTCTCTGCTCCCATATTATACAACGCAAATGGCCGCCACTGCTTCTCTCTGCTCCCATATTATACAGTGCAAATGGCCGCCACTGCTTCTCTCTGCTCCCATATTATACAGTGCAAATGGCAGCCACTGCTCCTCTCTGCTCCCATATTATACAGTGCAAATGGCCGCCACTGCTCCTCTCTGCTCCCATATTATACAGTGCAAATGGCCGCCACTGCTTCTCTCTGCTCCCATATTATATAGCACAAGTGAAATCACATACCGTAGAGCAGACACTCCCTGGAGAGATCTAATGCATGGGAAATATTTCCAGCCTGAAATAAAAGGAGGAATATGAGTTCAGGATGCAGAGCTCACTATATACAGAGGGAGAGACACATCTATACTCTGCACCTAACCTAGCATTGGAAGAAAGAGACTCATCATCCAGGAGATCCAAACACAGCCAGGGTCATACATACTGGCCAGGTTATTACTGGGATCAAAACGTATACGCTAGTGGTAAATATAACCCAGGATTTAAATGTAGGTAGGCAATGTCTAATTACTTAAACTAATGTTTAAGTAATATCAGGAAGTATTACTTTACTGAGAGGGTAGTGGATGTATGGAATAGCCTTCCAGCAGAAGTGGTAGAGATAAACACAGTCAAGGAGTTTAAGCATGCGTGGGATAGACACAAGGCTATCCTAGATATAAGACCGGGAACGGGGGACTAATAAAAGTACTCAGAAAAATTGGGCAGACTAGATGGACCAAATGGTTCTTATCTGCCGACACATTCTATGTAATGTAATAGAACAGCAGTAATAGCTAGCAGAATGCTTGGTTGTATAGGGAGGGGTATTATCAGAATGCTTGGCTGTATAGGGAGAGGTATTATCAGAATGCTTGGTTGTATAGGGAGAGGTATTATCAGAATGCTTGGTTGTATAGGGAGAGGTATTAGCAGAATGCCCGGCTGTATAGGGAGAGGTATTAGCAGGGTGCTTGGTTGCATAGGGAGAGGTATTAGCAGAATGTTTGGTTGCATAGGGAGAGGTATTAGCAGAATGCTTGGTTGTATAGGGAGAGGTATTAGCAGAATGCTTGGTTGCATAGGGAGAGGTATTAGCAGAATGCTTGGTTGTATAGGGAGAGGTATTAGCAGAATGCTTGGTTGTATAGGGAGAGGTATTATCAGAATGCTTGGCTGTACAGGGAGAGGTATTAGCAGAATGCTTGGTTGCATAGGGAGAGGTATTATCAGAATGCTTGGCTGTACAGGGAGAGGTATTAGCAGAATGCTTGGTTGCATAGGGAGAGGTATTAGCAGAATGCTTGGTTGTATAGGGAGAGGTATTAGCAGAATGCTTGGTTGTATAGGGAGAGGTATTAGCAGAATGTTTGGTTGTATAGGGAGAGGTATTAGCAGAATGCTTGGTTGTATAGGGAGAGGTATTAGCAGAATGCTTGGTTGCATAGGGAGAGGTATTAGCAGAATGCTTGGTTGTATAGGGAGAGGTATTAGCAGAATCCTTGGTTGTATAGGGAGAGGTATTAGCAGAATGCTTGGTTGTATAGGGAGAGGTATTAGCAGAATGCTTGGTTGTATAGGGAGAGGTATTAGCAGAATGCTTGGTTGTATAGGGAGAGGTATCAGAATGCTTGGCTGTACAGGGAGAGGTATTAGCAGAATGCTTGGTTGTATAGGGAGAGGTATTAGCAGAATGCTTGGTTGTATAGGGAGAGGTATTAGCAGAATGCTTGGTTGTATAGGGAGAGGTATTAGCAAAATGCTTGGTTGTATAGGGAGAGGTATTAGCAGAATTCTTGGTTGTATAGGGAAAGGTATTAGCAGAATGCTTGGTTGTATAGGGAGAGGTAATAGCAGAATGCTTGGTTGTATAGGGAGAGGTAATAGCAGAATGCTTGGTTGCACAGGGAGAGGTATTATCAGAAAGCTTGGTTGCACAGGGAGAGGCATTAGTAGAATGCCTGGTTGTATAGAAAGGGGTAGCAGCAGAATGCACAGTTGTGTAGGGAGAGGTATTAGCAGAATGCTTGGTTTCATAAAGAGAGGTATTAGCAGAATGCTTGGTTGCATAGGGAGAGGTATTAGCAGAATGCCTGGTTGCATAAAGAGAGGTATTAGCAGAATGCCTGGTTGCATAAAGAGAAGTATTAGCAGAATCCTTGGTGGCATAAAGGGAGGTTTTAGCAGAATGTTTGGTTGTATAGGGAGAAGTATTAGCAGAATGCTTGGTTGCATAGGGAGAGGTATTAGCTGAATGCTTGGTTGTATAAGGAGAGGTATTAGCAGAATGCTTAAGGAGTTTAAGCAAGCATGAGATAGGTATAAGGCTATCCTAGATATAAAGGAAAATATGGATCTCACAAATAGCTAATTTGCTAATTGAAAAGACTACCACTAAGTGGTAACCCTAAACAATGAAACAGAATATATGTTAACGTAAGTGGAGTCAAGGGATTTAAAACATAACTTTTATTAGAAATTGGTAAAAGCTTATAGAATAAAAAAAAGTGCACATAAAACAGTAAAGTGAAAATAAAATCAGGCTTGCATATCTATTTAGATAGTATTTTTTAAATTTATTCTAAGAAATGAGTATTTTAACCTAATTTAGTTAGAATGCAAGCTCAGTGATCAAATAAGGTTCTGGAGAGTGACTAGATATCTATATCAAAATCAGAATCTAAATTAGTCATAAGAAAAAAGATGATCACTGAATAAGGGTCCTCTTTGTACTCCTGCCCTATAATCCACAATGTGCATAAATCCTCAATTAAGCATGAGTAGAAACCTGTAACACTGCCTGTCCCCTAGGGTAGTAAATACCCTCCTAGGAGTACTGAAATATATTAGAGTTAAATCCAAATACTAGCTGAATGGGATCCTTTCCAACACTCAGCTACTTCGGCCTTGAGCGTACAACTCCCTGCACAATTCTATGCAATTCCCAGTTTCACGAACAAAGCTGCTAATAATGTTTAAGATGTTAGGGGTTACGTAGAAAAGTGTTGTATACATCCTGACACTTCACGCTCCGCCAAACAGCGTTCTCCAGCACTTAAAAGGGGCTGATGGCGGCACTCTGGGGCCTGGCGCAACCCAGAAGGGTCTCTCTCTGCTCTGAGGTTTAGGTATGAGCTATTCAGTCTATGCCTTGCCGGTGGATCCCGATGATGCGACGCTAGCAAACACATAGGAGATTGATATATAGTGGTCCAGTCACCATGGAAAGCAATGGAATGTTCCTGCTGATGACATCATCATGTTTAGAACTTTACCCCAGAACCACAGTTTTTTCTTAGAATTCTCCATGTAAGAGTTAAAGCCGGACTGAGATAAAATGCTGGATTTTTGATGGGCTGTGGGGGCACTGGAGGGGCCGCGAGGTTCTGATCACAATCTCCGTCTCTGTGTCCAGTATTTAGGATTAGTCTGAATGCTCAGTAATCTGGAAACACGCCAGTATTTATCAGTACGGCTCTGTGCAAACCTTGAATATGGTTTCAATCCGCTAATGAAAGCTGAGAGGGAGTTTGGAGTCGAGTGAAGGAACCAGACATTACAGAGACACACTGTATTGGAAATAAAGATTCTCAAACATCTACAGGGATTCGATACGGCACGGTATACCGAGGGATATGATAAACCCAGTACGGTTTCTTTACAGAATGTGGGGAGTTGTAGCAGAGAGCAGCTCATTTGTGAATAGGCAGATTACCAGGGTGGTCTCTGAATGAATGGGAAGATTCCCGGGGTGGTGTCTGAAGGAATAAGAAGATTCCCGGGGTGGTGTCTGAAGGAATAAGAAGATTCCCGGGGTGGTGTCTGAAGGAATGGGAAGATTCCCGGGGTGGTGTGGGAAGATTCCCTGGGTGGTGTGGGAAGATTCCCTGGGTGGTGTCGGAATGGATGGGAAGATTCCCGGGGTGGTGTCGGAATGGATGGGAAGATTCCCGGGGTGGTGTCGAAATGGATGGGAAGATTCCCGGGGTGGTGTCGGAATGGATGGGAAGATTCCCGGGGTGGTGTCGGAATGGATGGGAAGATTCCCGGGGTGGTGTCGAAATGGATGGGAAGATTCCCTGGGTGGTGTCGGAATGGATGGGAAGATTCCCTGGGTGGTGTCGGAATGGATGGGAAGATTCCCGGGGTGGTGTCGAAATGGATGGGAAGATTCCGGGGTGGTGTCGGAATGGATGGGAAAATTCCCGGGGTGGTGTCGGAATGGATGGGAAGATTCCCGGGGTGGTGTCGGAATGAATGGACAGATTTCCGGAGCCTCGCAATGAATGGACAGATTTCCGGAGCCTCGGAATGAATGGACAGATTCCCGGGGTCTCGGAATGAATGGACAGATTCCCGTAGCCTCGGAATGAATGGACAGATTCCCGGGGTCTCGGAATGAATGGACAGATTCCCGGAGCCTCGCAATGAATGGACAGATTCCCGGAGCCTCGGAATGAATGGACAGATTCCCGGAGCCTCGGAATGAATGGACAGATTCCCGGGGTCTCGGAATGAATGGACAGATTCCCGGGGCCTCGGAATGAATGGACAGATTCCCGGGGCCTCGGAATGAATGGACAGATTCCCGGGGCCTCGGAATGAATGGACAGATTCCCGGGGTCTCGCAATGAATGGACAGATTCCCGGGGTCTCGGAATGAATGGACAGATTCCCGGGGTCTCGGAATGAATGGACAGATTCCCGGAGCCTCGGAATGAATGGACAGATTCCCGGAGCCTCGCAATGAATGGACAGATTTCCGGAGCCTCGCAATGAATGGACAGATTCCCGGAGCCTCGCAATGAATGGACAGATTCCCGGGGTCTCGGAATGAATGGACAGATTCCCGGGGTCTCGGAATGAATGGACAGATTTCCGGGGTCTCGGAATGAATGGACAGATTTCCGGGGTCTCGGAATGAATGGACAGATTTCCGGGGTCTCGGAATGAATGGACAGATTTCCGGGGTCTCGGAATGAATGGACAGATTTCCGGAGCCTCGGAATGAATGGACAGATTCCCGGGGTCTCGGAATGAATGGACAGATTCCCGGGGTCTCGGAATGAATGGACAGATTCCCGGGGTCTCGGAATGAATGGACAGATTCCCGGGGTCTCGGAATGAATGGACAGATTCCCGGAGCCTCGCAATGAATGGACAGATTCCCGGGGTCTCCGAATGAATGGACAGATTCCCGGAGCCTCGCAATGAATGGACAGATTCCCGGGGTCTCGGAATGAATGGACAGATTCCCGGAGCCTCGCAATGAATGGACAGATTCCCGGGGTCTCCGAATGAATAGGCAGATTCCCGGGGTCTCGGAATGAATGGGCAGGTTGCCTGGGTATCAGAATGAATGGGCAGGTTGCCTGGGTATCAGAATGAATGGGCAGGTTGCCTGGGTATCAGGATCAATGGGCAGATTGCTGGGGCCTCGAAAAACAAACAAACAAACAAAAAGAAACTTACTTTATAATAAGAAAAGGCCAAATAGTCCAAAGCATCTTCTAGGCTTCCCTGGTCTTCTGTAAACCAATTGCCGTAAGACTTCCGGAACATGCTCACTGCTTCCTCCAGCCACGGTATGGAATGATAATAATCTTCCATGTCATAGGCAACCTGCAAATAGGAATTAAATAAGAAGATGGGCTGGGAAAATTCCCTGGACAGCACTGGTTTAACCACTGATTTCAATGTGAATGTACAGAATACAAAATGATCTATACATGGTGTGAGCAAAACTGCAAAGAAAGGCCTTAATTAGGAGAAAATGTGTATTAATTGTGTCGGTGGAGTCCCCTGCTTATGACATCACCTGTGGCCTGATCTGCAAATGAACTGAACAATGGAGAATGTGTAATTTGCATATGAAGTCGCAAGGTGATGTCACAAGCAGGAGACGCCACAGGTTCATCAAACCCAGCTGATGTAACCTGTCCATAAGGCCTCTCTGGACTTTATGACTTTCATAATCTGCCCCTCCATCACAAGGCTCTTATATGTCAGCTACACCGGAGACAAAATGGCCGCGCTGACTGGGAGACAGACGGAATACCTGAGACAAAATGGCTGCGCTGACTGGGAGACAGATGGAATACCTGAGACAAAATGGCGGCGCTGACTGGGAGACAGACAGAATACCTGAGACAAAATGACTGCGCTGACTGGGAGACAGACAGAATACCTGAGACAAAATGGCTGCGCTGACTGGGAGACAGACGGAATACCCGAGACAAAATGGCCGCGCTGACTGGGAGACAGACGGAATACCTGAGACAAAATGGCCACGCTGATGGGGAGATAGACGGAATACCTGCGACAAAATGGCCGCGCTGATGGGGAGACAGACGGAATCCCTGAGACAAAATGGCCATGGTGACGGGGAGACAGATGGAATACCTTGCCAATATGGAAACAGTCATCAGCAGACATGGTAGAGAGGATGGTTGGGTTGTAGAGGAGATTCAGGTCAGAGCTGCTGCCTCTCTGAAATCTTCCTTCCACCATCCCCTTGACGTTCAATGTGTAGACATCCTGCAACCTCATCAGAGCCCTGGCTGCTCCTTCTACATCTTCAAAAACAGGCAGACTTTCTTCCACCTTCTCGTAGCCACCCTTCAGAGCTGCAGCCCGAGGAGACACAACAAACGCGGAATGTCAGCAAAGACCATGGAATATCTTTGGAATGGTAGATCGCAGAAGCGACATTCAAAAACTATATAAAACAGGGATATAACTTTTTTTTTTTTTTTTTGGTGCAGTCTGTCTTTAAATATACTTGTCGATCTCTAGTATATAGAGAAGTGCGATAATCCAGGATAGAGGACATCCGTGAAAATCATTGGTTCTTTAAAAGGACTTTGTCAACCTCAACATTGCCTATAGTGAGAAAATTAAGAATAAAAAAGGATTTAAACACATTGGTGGTTATGAAATAAAAACCCCCACACTGCAAAATGTCAGAAGAGGTATAAAAAGGTGCGAATCACCATTTGTTATGTATAACGGAGATGGCGACTTTTTATAAATCACTTTGCAGCGTGGGAGTCCCCAAACACGCGCAGGTTTCAGCACCGGATTATCTATACACTGACAGCATTGCGACAACCAAAATGTACATAACCGGCGGACGAAGCCCAGACTCACAAAAGTTGTTGGGGGGTCTGCTTCATAGACCCCCATTGTGTTAGAATTGCAGCAAATGCATAAGTTAGGAGAAAAATGTGTTGTAATTGTGTCTGTGGCAGTCTCCTGCTTATGACATCACGATGTGACTAGATATGCAAATGACACATTTCCCATTGAAGAGTAGTTAATTTGCATATCAGGCCACAGGTGATGTCATAAGCAGGAGACGCGGCAGACATGTTTAAAACATATTTTTCCCTTAATTCAGATATTTACTTACAATTTTGATCATTTGTAATCATTTTATTTTATTCAGGACACAAGCAGTGTTCAGGCTGACAGTGTCCCTTTAATTACCAGGTTTTTGCCAGTACCTTGAATATTTTCCGTGGCCTCCATACTGTGTACCACATTCAACCACTCGGACTGCAGCCTCTTTACCAAGGTGTAGGCAAGGATAGGGTCAGCCACGGGGTTGGCCATTCCCTGGTGGAAGCCTTGTATCTTCTCATAAAATCTGAAAGATACAAACAGGCCACGGAACCACTTTAAATGAGTGTGGCTAGCAGGAGGAAAGACACAAACCGGACATGCCACGGCTCCACTTTAAATGAGTGTGGCTAGCAGGAGGAAAGACACAAACAGGACATGCCACGGCTCCACTTTACATGCATGTGGCTAGCAGGAGGAAAGACACAAACAGGACATGCCACGTCTCCACTTTAGATGAGTGTGGCTTGCAGGAGGAAAGACACAAACAGGACATGCCACGGCTCCACTTTAGATGAGTGTGGCTAGTAGGAGGAAAGACACAAACAGGACATGCCACGGCTCCACTTTACATGAGTGTGGCTAGCAGGAGGAAAGACACAAACAGTACATGCCACGGCACTACACCAGCTCAACATTCAAAAACATCATCTGATGAGTCGGTAAGATTTTGCCAGGAATGAGATCCACCCTGCTTTGAATATCCAGATCTGCCGCCCCCTTCATCAGTCACATCTCGGAACCAAAACAGATACCGTGACTCATGTGTCTCTTTCATTTAGTCATCGTGGCCAGAGAGACACGCTGAGATTATTATTTTTATATTGTATTTTGTCCATTTTATGTACTTTATTCTGAATAAGGATTTTATTTGATAAAAAAAAAAAAACCACAATACAAAGTCCATATTAAGTATTTGCCTCCTTGGCGTCCGTCAGGAGAGATGTAAGTAGCAGCTATTTTAACTGCAAATCTTTTAGTTTACAATTTTTTTTTTCAAGAAAACAAACCCTAACCCAATGCTGACCCTAACCCTAACCCAGTGCTGACCCTAAACCTAACCCAATGCTGACCCTAACCCTAACCCAGTGCTGACCCTAACCCAATGCTGACCCTAACCCTAAACCTAACCCAATGCTGACCCTAACCCTAACCCAGTGCTGACCCTAACCCTAAACCTAACCCAGTGCTGACCCTAACCCTAACCCAGTGCTGACCCTAACCCTAAACCTAATCCAATGCTGACCCTAACCCAGTGCTGACCCTAACCCTAACCCAGTGCTGACCCTAACCCTAAACCTAACCCAGTGCTGACCCTAAACCTAACCCAGTGCTAACCCTAAACCTAACCCAATGCTGACCCTAACCTAACCCAATGCTGACCCTAACCCTAACCCAGTGCTGACCCTAAATCTAACCCAATGCTGACCCTAAACCTAACCCAATGCTGACCCTAACCCTAACCCAGTGCTGACCCTAACCCAGTGCTGACCCTAACCCTAACCCAATGCTGACCCTAACCTAACCCAATGCTGACCCTAACCCTAACCCAATACTGACCCTAACACTAACCCAATGCTGACCCTAACCCTAACCCAATGCTGACCCTAACCTAACCCAGTGCTGACCCTAACCCTAACCTTAACCCAATGCTGACCCTAACCCAGTGCTAACCCTAACCCAGTGCTGACCCTAACCCTAACCTTAACCCAATGCTGACCCTAACCCAGTGCTAACCCTAACCCAGTGCTGACCCTAACCCTAACCCAATGCTGACCCTAACCCTAACCCAGTGCTGACCCTAACCCAATGCTGACCCTAACCTAACCCAATGCTGACCCTAACCCTAACCCAGTGCTGACCCTAACCCTAACCCAGTGCTGACCCTAACCCAATGCTGACTCTAACCCTAACCCTGACTAACCCTAACCCAGTGCTGACCCTAACCCTAACCCAATGCTGACTCTAACCCTAACCCTGACTAACCCTAACCCAATGCTGACCCTAACCCTAACCCAAAGCTGACCCTAACCCTAACCCAAAGCTGACCCTAACCCTAACCCAATGCTGACCCTAACCCAATGCTGACCCTAACCTAACCCAATGCTGACCCTAACCCTAACCCATTGCTGACCCTAACCCATTGCTGACCCTAACCCTAACCCAATGCTGAACCTAACCCTAACCCATTGCTGACCCTAACCCTAACCCATTGCTGACCCTAACCCTAACCCAATGCTGACCCTAACCCATTGCTGACCCTAACCCATTGCTGACCCTAACCCAATGCTGACCCTAACCCTAACCCATTGCTGACCCTAACCCTAACCCATTGCTGACCCTAACCCTAACCCATTGCTGACCCTTACCCTAAACCCTAACCCAGTGCTGACCCTAACCCAATGCTGACCCTAACCCTAACCCAATGCTGACCCTAACCCAGTGCTGACCCTCACCCTAACAACAAATAGAATACTAACAAGGTATTATTGTAAATACATATATTATAAACAATCAACATAACAAAGCGAAACAAACTACTCAAATAAAATACCAAACATGTACACATCGAGTTCCATTCACAACACATAAAAAAAGACAAAAAAATATACAAAGTGCCAGGAGAGGGGGTAACCAGACACCATCCGTACCTATTATTTGTTTTTATACTTTAATTTAATATACAAAGTGCCAGGAGAGGGGGTAACCAGACGCCATCCGTACCTATTATTTGTTTTTATACTTTAATTTAATATACGAAGTGCCAGGAGAGGGGGTAACCAGACACCATCCGTACCTATTATTTATTTTTATACTTTAATTTAATATACAAAGTGCCAGGAGAGGGGGTAACCAGACGCCATCCGTACCTATTATTTGTTTTTATACTTTAATTTAATATACGAAGTGCCAGGAGAGGGGGTAACCAGACACCATCCGTACCTATTATTTATTTTTATACTTTAATTTAATATACAAAGTGCCAGGAGAGGGGGTAACCAGACGCCATCCGTACCTATTATTTGTTTTTATACTTTTACTTATATTGCTCAAATGGAACTTTACACAAAGGGTTGATCGAGAAGCCTCTATTTCTGGATCACATCAGTGGCAAGAAACCCCCCCCCCCCCCCCCCCCCCAAACTTCGTACTACTCAGCTAGCTCCTTTGTGCCTACGAATACGTCTGCAATTCGAACATCATAGCCGATACCATACCGATATCTCTCCGAAAAAGCTAAAATAGCCCAAAGTGTAATAAAATCAGCAACAATAATAATTTAAAAAAAAAAACATGATAAATGAATTAAATACATAAAAATAAAGTAAATGAACATAAAATATTACAAAATATTTTTTATTGAAACATCAAAATGCTTCTATTAATGTCAATATACTATTATAATATAGAACATTACTATATAATAATTCTATATATATATATTTTTGTGTTAAAAAAAAATTCTTCTACACTTTTCTAATGCAATTCTACAACTAAAAGCTGGAGAATTGATATGTGTGAATCTTGGGGTAAACGTTTAGCAAATGGGGGGGGGGGGGGGGCAGAATCAGCGCATATTGGGTAGCCAAAAAGCTATGATTTTCATAGCAAAAACTGGCCTGATCCCAATGCTTAGGATGCTTCAGTTTCAGTATGGCCAATTTGGGCGAATTCAAGGAGATTGACTCGCTGGATGGCAATTTTGTCAATTCTTGTCCGATCCAAATTCACTTTGGGCTAGATCAAGCTATATTGGGTAGATCTTGGGCAGAACCTATTGAGAATTTATATTCAGAAGGATATTGATACTATGGAGAGAGTTCAGAGAAGGGCTACTAAACTGGTTCATGGGTTGAAGGATAAAACTTACCAGGAAAGGTTAAAGCATCTTAACATGTATAGCTTGGAGGAAAGACATAACAGGGGGGATATGATAGAAACATTTAAATACATAATGGGAATCAACACAGTAATGGAAGAGAGTATAACAGTATGTTTTAACACTTCTGCGGTGTTTGTGTTTAGCTGTCATTTTCCCTTTTCTTCTGTACCCATACATATGATATTTTGTTTTTTGGGGGGACAAGGCGGACTTTCTATCCATACTATTATATTGATCATATCATATAAATTTACTATAAATTATAATGGAAAATTGAAAAAGAAATTCAGACTTTTACACATCTAAATGTTGCTTTCTCCCCATTTCCTCTGTACCCATACATATGATGTATTGGTTTTTTTGTTTTGGGTTAAGGCAGACTTTCTTTACATATCATTATATTGATCATATCATTTCATTTACTATAAAATGTAATGGAAAATGTAAAAAATTCTAACTTTTACACATCTACAAACGTTAATGAAAAAAAGCAACTGCTAAATAGACTATAACATCTGTCCTGAGTTCAGAAATACCCAGCAGATGGGACCTAGTTAAGAAGATTACAAAAAAGTGGGACTATCCGAGCAAAGTCGGGACTGTTGCCACTTTCATGTGGGTGTGATGAGTGGGAACCATTGCTAGTTTAATGACAGCAGGTAATCTGGTCTGGTCTTGGCTGTAACTTATCATACAGCTCAGAAGCTTCCTATTCACTGTCTCCTCTTCCCAAACTCTCAGTGACCCCCCAGCCGAGGAGAATACCAGACCCCCCGGCAGACTGTCCTCCGTGTCTGAACCTGCTGCACAGTATTCAGCCTCCAGGGGAGATATTCAGTGATAACAGAACTTCACCAACACAAGAGAACATGGACATCTGAACTCAAGGTCGTATAATGGACTGTCATGATGGAGTGTGGAACAAGTACTGGTCATTGATAGAGGTGACCATATATACCCTATATATATATATATATATATATATATATATATATATATATATATATATATATATATATATATATACCCCAACTACATGGTGCAAGTATCACAGACTGGGAAATTCTGTCATTAAAGCTAAGCTGGAAAGTCCTGCAAGTATTACTTTACTTAGAGGGCAGTGGATGCATGGAATAGTCTTCCAGTAGAAGTGGTAGAGGTTAATACAGTGAAGGAGTTTAAGCATGCGTGGGATAGGTATAAGGCTATCCTAGATATAAGATAAGGCCAGGGACTAATGAAAGTATTACTTTACTGAGAGGGAAGTGGATGCATGGAATAGTCTTCCAGTAGAAGTGGTAGAGGTTAATACAGTGAAGGAGTTTAAGCATGCGTGGGATAGGTATAAGGCTATCCTAGATATAAGATAAGGCCAGGGACTAATGAAAGTATTACTTTACTGAGAGGGAAGTGGATGCATGGAATAGTCTTCCAGTAGAAGTGGTAGAGGTTAATACAGTGAAGGAGTTTAAGCATGCGTGGGATAGGTATAAGGCTATCCTAGATATAAGATAAGGCCAGGGACTAATGAAAGTATTACTTTACTGAGAGGGAAGTGGATGCATGGAATAGTCTTCCAGTAGAAGTGGTAGAGGTTAATACAGTGAAGGAGTTTAAGCATGCGTGGGATAGGTATAAGGCTATCCTAGATATAAGATAAGGCCAGGGACTAATGAAAGTATTACTTTACTGAGAGGGTAGTGGATGTATGGAATAGTCTTCCAGTAGAAGTGGTAGAGGTTAATACAGTGAAGGAGTTTAAGCATGCGTGGGATAGGTATAAGGCTATCCTAGATATAAGATAAGGCCAGGGGCTAATGAAAGTATTACATTACTGAGAGGGTAGTGGATGTATGGAATAGTCTTCCAGTAGAAGTGGTAGAGGTTAATACAGTGAAGGAGTTTAAGCATGCGTGGGATAGGTATAAGGCTATCCTAGATATAAGATAAGGCCAGGGACTAATGAAAGTATTACTTTACTGAGAGGGAAGTGGATGCATGGAATAGTCTTCCAGTAGAAGTGGTAGAGGTTAATACAGTGAAGGAGTTTAAGCATGCGTGGGATAGGTATAAGGCTATCCTAGATATAAGATAAGGCCAGGGACTAATGAAAGTATTACTTTACTGAGAGGGTAGTGGATGTATGGAATAGTCTTCCAGTAGAAGTGGTAGAGGTTAATACAGTGAAGGAGTTTAAGCATGCGTGGGATAGGTATAAGGCTATCCTAGATATAAGATAAGGCCAGGGGCTAATGAAAGTATTACATTACTGAGAGGGTAGTGGATGTATGGAATAGTCTTCCAGTAGAAGTGGTAGAGGTTAATACAGTGAAGGAGTTTAAGCATGCATGGGATAGGTATAAGGCTATCCTAGATATAAGATAAGGCCAGGGACTAATGAAAGTATTACATTACTGAGGGGGTAGTGGATGTATGGAATAGTCTTCCAGTAGAAGTGGTAGAGGTTAATACAGCGAAGGAGTTTAAGCATGCATGGGATAGGTATAAGGCTATCCTAGATATAAGATAAGGCCAGGGACTAATGAAAGTATTACTTTACTGAGAGGGTAGTGGATGTATGGAATAGTCTTCCAGTAGAAGTGGTAGAGGTTAATACAGTGAAGGAGTTTAAGCATGCATGGGATAGGTATAAGGCTATCCTAGATATAAGATAAGGCCAGGGACTATTGAAAGTATTACTTTACTGAGAGGGTAGTGGATGTATGGAATAGTCTTCCAGTAGAAGTGGTAGAGGTTAATACAGTGAAGGAGTTTAAGCATGTATGGGATAGGTATAAGGCTATCCTAGATATAAGATAATGCCAGTATCTAATGAAAGTATTACTTTACTGAGAGGGTAGTGGATGCATGGAATAGTCTTCCAGTAGAAGTGGTAGAGGTTAATACAGTGAAGGAGTTTAAGCATGCGTGGGATAGGTTTAAGGCTATCCTAGATATACAGTAAGATAAGGCCAGGGACTAATGAAAATGTACATTTATTTTCAGTAAGGCAGACATCTGACAGACTAGATGGGTCGAATGGCTCTCATCTCTTGTCACCTTCTAAGGAGTGGAAGGTTTTCCAGGGCAGCTATTAGTGTCTGATTGTTTGCAGTTCATTTGTCAGTTCATTGTTTATTGAAGAGACCTCACTGAAGGTCACACACTCAGAGAGTTGGGTGATGAATGACACAGACTCTCATGTGGCTCTATTTAGTGTGAGAGATTTTTTTCCCCCTCTAAATTCTTTTGGATTCAAAACAGATTTGGACCAGAGTCAAATGGTTTTGCAATAATCTCAGTGGTTTCTAAAGGAAGAATGTATACCCAGGAGACAGATATCAGAAAACGATCTAATACCGAAGCAAAAATATGCTAAAATCACCCCAAATCAAGGTTAACCCCTTCATTGACAGCAGGAATTAACATTTCCCATTGAAGGGCAACTGTCGCAACAACAAAAAAATTCATCAAGTGTAGACATTTTAAAGGGTCACTACCACTTACATCCGATGTAACTAGATCACCTGTGCATTTAAAACAAACACATATATAAGACATACGCCCCTGTTTTTTTCTTTCTTTCTATGTTTGAATTAATAGCATATAAAAATTAAATTTGGTGTTTATCTCCAGCATCCATTTTGAGAATTTTACCCATTATGCAACATTCTCCAAAATCTTCCAGCCAGTCTCACTTTACAACTGTGGTCAAAGCCTGCATGATGATGTTATAAGATACACAGGATCCAGTAAGACAGCAGGGGAGTATCAGAGTGGGCAGGACTAGGTGCTTTCAAGACAAAAAGGGGACACTTTTTTTGGTGGGAGTGTCCCTTTAAATAGAAACGCTTTAAAGGCAGTATATAGATAATGTATTCTACTCTGCAAGTATAGCTCTATCAGGGGGCTAGCAGTAACCAATTTCCACCCCCTGATGGCAGCCCTGACCATCGGACATATGATGGGGCTCTATAAAAGGAATGGTACCCGGAATGAGGAACTAGCCCTGCATGTCCCATACCATACGCCTAGATCAACTAGCGGTATTAACCCTTCAAGAGACAGGAGATTGTGCACCTGCTCACACTTCCCCATGGCACTCCATGAGTTAATGATAGTCTACCTAGCAGGAATGTTTGGGGTATATATATATATATATATATATAAGTGAGTGCTTTGCACAAATACTGGCACAATCCCTGTGTGTGCCAGTATGAACACTAAGGGCTTTATTCCTGGATCAGGGAATTTCCAAATTAAGGCCAAAGTAGCCGAGTTGGGTAGAAATTCCCTTGTCAATTCCTTGTTTTAGGAATAAAACCCTAACTCAAACAAAGTGGTTTGTGCCATGTCCGCCATAAGCAACTACCCCAGCGCCATTTATATATATTAAAAGGTGCAGCGACAACCCTCCAATTACCGTATTTGCTCGAATATAAGACAAGGTTTTTTTTAGAGCCAATGCTCCCCCCGCCTACTGTCGTATATTCGAGGTCGTCTTATAGTCTTAGATTATAAGACTGGGATCCAGGTCCCCCGCACAGCTGCAGCAGGGAACCTGGATCCCCCTCGCTAACAGCCGGTGGATGTCTGCACGATGCGCGCAGACATCCTCCGCTGCTGCTGGGGGTACGGGAAGCATTAGCACATAAAAGGAAATAAAAACAAAAAACTCATTTGTTTAATATCATAATATGTATTAAATATTAATAAGCAATATACATGTGAATATATATAAGTTCAACTTTTTTCCTATAGGGTAGTCTTATATTCAGGCTTTTAGTTTTTTTCCTAAAGGAATATCCAAAGTTTGGGGGGTCGTCTTATAATCAGGGTCGTCCTATATTCGAGCAAATATGGTAACGTGAACACTTGCTGAATCGATATCTCCGTCCGATGAAAGATTATTGTTTACAAAGGTGCGGCTGGTTTGTACAGAAGATCTCAGTATTCAAAGCTTTATTTACTCCCCTAGATTTCATACGGACCCTCCCCTCCTACGGCCTACAATATATCCTGACCCTCCCCTCCTACGGCCTACAATATATCCTGACCCTCCCCTCCTACGGCCTACAATATATCCTGACCCTCCCCTCCTACGGCCTACAATATATCCTGACCCTCCCCTCCTACAATATATATACTGACCCTCCCCTCCTACAATATATATACTGACCCTCCCCTCCTACAATATATATACTGACCCTCCCCTCCTACAATATATATATACTGACTCTCCCCTCCTATGGCCTACAATATATACTGACCCTCCCCTCCTACGGCCTACAATATATACTGACCCTCCCCTCCTACAATATATACTGACCCTCCCCTCCTACGGCCTACAATATATACTGACCCGCCCCTCCTACGGCCTACAATATATACTGACCCGCCCCTCCTACGGCCTACAATATATACTGACCCGCCCCTCCTACTGCCTACAATATATACTGACCCTCCCCGCCTACAGCCTACAATATATACTGACCCTCCCCGCCTACAATATATACTGACCCTCCCCGCCTACAATATATACTGACCCTCCCCGCCTACAATATATACTGACCCTCCCCGCCTACAATATATACTGACCCTCCCCGCCTACAATATATACTGACCCTCCCCGCCTACAATATATACTGATCCTCCCTGCCTACAATATATACTGACCCTCCCCTCCTACTGCTTACAATATATACTGACCCTCCCCTCCAGCTTGATTAAGTCAAATGTAGCTGGTGCTCGATGGGTACCGGCCTCATCTGACAGGTAGGATCCGGCTGTGATGAGCTGTTTAACAATACACGTCCTATGCCATCTTAGCATCCTTTAGGTACACTAAAATCAGGACGGCATAGAAACCTCCTAGCGTCGGGAAGGAGTTAAATAATATAACATGAATAGAAATGTAATTATTAGTTTGTGATTGAGACAGGCACAGGAAAGGCTAAACATTCCAACAGAAAGTGTATTGTAATAGTAATACGATACGCGTAGTGTTCAATGGAAAATAAAGTGTGCATCACATTGCAGGGTAACATCAGAAGAAGAGTTAGTATGAGAAGCTATAATTAGGGACTGTATCTTGAACTTCAGGACAGTGGGCAGGTATATGCTTCCAGTAGACACTTTATATATATATATACATACATAAATAAATAGATGAACAGAGACAGACTGATACATGAGGCAGAGAGCCCTGCTCCCAGAGCTTACAATCTAGAGGGACAGACTGATACATGAGTTAGAGAGCCCTGCTCCCAGAGCTTACAATCTAGAGGGACAGACTAATACATGAGGCGGAGAGCCCTGCTCGCAGAGCTTACAATCTAGTGGGACAGACTGATACATGAGGCAGAGAGCCCTGCTCGCAGAGCTTACAATCTAGAGGGACAGACTGATACATGAGTTAGAGAGCCCTGCTCCCAGAGCTTACAATCTAGAGGGACAGACTGATACATAAAGTAGAGTGCCTTTCTCGCAGAGCTTACAATCTAGAGGGACAGACTGATACATGAGGCAGAGAGTCCTGCTCACAGAGCTTACAATCTAGAGGGACAGACTGATACATGAGGCAGAGAGTCCTGCTCACAGAGCTTACAATCTAGAGGGACAGACTGATACATGAGGCAGAGAGTCCTGCTCACAGAGCTTACAGTCTAGAGGGACAGACTGATACATGAGGGAGAGAGCCCTGCTCGCAGAGCTTACAATCTAGAGGAACAGACTGATACATGAGGCAGAGAACCCTGCTCGCAGAGCTTACAATCTAGAGGGACAGACTGATACATGAGGCAGAGAGCCCTGCTCACAGAGCTTACAATCTAGAGGGAGAGACTGATACATGAGGGAGAGAGCCCTGCTCGCAGAGCTTACAATCTAGAGGGACAGACTGATACATGAGGGAGAGAGCCCTGCTCACAGAGCTTACAATATAGAGGGACAGACTGATACATGAGGTAGAGAGTCCTGCTCCCAGAGCTTACAATCTAGAGGGACAGACTGATACATGAGGCAGAGAGCACTGCTCACAGAGCTTACAATCTAGAGGGAGAGACTGATACATGAGGGAGAGAGCCCTGCTCGCAGAGCTTACAATCTAGAGGGACAGACTGATACATGAGGCAGAGAGCCCTGCTCCCAGAGCTTACAATCTAGAGGAACAGACTGATACATGAGGTAGAGAGACCTGCTCGCAGAGCTTACAATCTAGAAGAACAGACTGATACATGAGGCAGAGAGCCCTGCTCCCAGAGCTTACAATCTAGTGGGACAGACTGATACATGAGGCAGAGAGCCCTGCTCACAGAGCTTACAATCTAGAGGAACAGACTGATACATGAGGGAGAGAGCCCTGCTCCCAGAGCTTACAATCTAGAGGGACAGACTGATACATGAGGCAGAGAGTCCTGCTCACAGAGCTTACAATCTAGAGGGACAGACTGATACATGAGGGAGAGAGCCCTGCTCCCAGAGCTTACAATCTAGAGGAACAGACTGATAAAGGAGGCGGAGAGCCCTTCCCCAGAGCTTACAGTCTAGAGGGACAGACTGATACATGAGGGAGAGAGCCCTGCTCGCAGAGCTTACAATCTAGAGGAACAGACTGATACATGAGGCAGAGAACCCTGCTCGCAGAGCTTACAATCTAGAGGGACAGACTGATACATGAGGCAGAGAGCCCTGCTCACAGAGCTTACAATCTAGAGGGAGAGACTGATACATGAGGGAGAGAGCCCTGCTCGCAGAGCTTACAATCTAGAGGGACAGACTGATACATGAGGGAGAGAGCCCTGCTCGCAGAGCTTACAATCTAGAGGGACAGACTGATACATGAGGGAGAGAGCCCTGCTCGCAGAGCTTACAATCTAGAGGGACAGACTGATACATGAGGGAGAGAGCCCTGCTCGCAGAGCTTACAATCTAGAGGGACAGACTGATACATGAGGGAGAGAGCCCTGCTCGCAGAGCTTACAATCTAGAGGGACAGACTGATACATGAGGGAGAGAGCCCTGCTCACAGAGCTTACAATCTAGAGGGACAGACTGATACATGAGGTAGAGAGTCCTGCTCCCAGAGCTTACAATCTAGAGGGACAGACTGATACATGAGGCAGAGAGCCCTGCTCGCAGAGCTTACAATCTAGAAGACCAGTATCAGTTATTAATTATATCTAGAAATCTATTGAAAATATTAAAATATTAAGGGAAAATTCCAGTTCACCCCTGTTAGTAGCAGAAAGCAGTGACATGCTCACCCCCCCCCGGCACTTAAAGGGTCCCCATGCATGCTCTACCCTGCAGATTAAATTAGAGAGGATCAGTACAAGTGCTGCCTTATAAAGATGATTACATTGTAATTAATTGTAGCCATTAGCTTTACCTTCTCAGATCATTGAGGCGGTAGGCTTCCTGCTCCAGGTAAATCCTCAGGTGATCCAATAAAACCTTCTCAGTGCTGACAGCCTGCTGGATGCTTTGCATGGAGCTGTACATGTCTGCTAAGCTGTGCTCCAGTATGCTTAGTAACATAATGTACATGGCTCCTCTGGAGGGGAACATAGCTCAAACCCTGCACCCCAAATCCAGAGGAATCCACTTCACATGTGCACCAAGGGTCAGATTTATTTGTTTGCAGGTAGTGATTCCTTCTAGTGCACAGAATAGAAGATCCTTCCACAAGATGCACTGGCTTCCCAGATCCCAGAGAGTCTTATCCTGATCTCTGTATCCCAGCTGTGGATCTCACTGCACTGTGGAGTGATGTATAGCCACTGGAAGGGGGGGGGGGGGGGGGTCTTCTGGGTCAGTATTAGTTGGCAGGCAGACCCTCTCTGTGGTCTGTCTCTTGGCAGGCAGTATGAGTAATAATTGTGGGATAGCCCAGACTGTGTAGGATGTCTCATAAGGGGGGGGGGGTTAAGCAATTGGAATTTCCATGCTTTTATTACAGACTAAGACCCTCTATTCATTCCCCTCCCTCCCCTCTGTATTGTTCTCCAAATTCTTCATCCCCCCTTCAAACTACCTAGAAAACAAAAAGCTCATTACTGACATTTTTTTTTAAACAGAATATTTTGATCCTTTTTTTGTCCTGCCATTTTACCTCTTTTATAATGAATCAAAAAAAAGGGATTATATTATGGAAAAGATTTTATGTATTTTAATGATCCTCCTCCCAACAGTGATTGGGATATTGAAAAAAGAGGCTAGTGATATGTCTATTAAGGGCAGTTTCACCAAGCTTATGATCTGCATGTTGTATATGTGTTTAATATACGTGAAAATAGCTAATTTCTACTTTCCAACAAGTTCCAGTTTCTCCTGTAGTTTTAAACTTAAAATAATATCACCGGGGCTTCTAAATTCATCAACATTCCAACAAGGAGTGGCTTGGAGAGAGAGGGGGGGCTTGGAGAGAGAGAGGAGCGGCTTGGAGAGATGGGCGGGGCTTGGATAGATGGGCGGGACTGTTGCTATAGCAGCAGTAATTTCTCTATTACCCCTTATTGGCAGTTATTCATAGATAAGAGGCAGATCTGTTTCCCCACATACCTCCCATGCGCCTATAAAGCTATTTTAAATGTTAAAAGGAATGCGTCATGAAACATATTAAACAGTCTTTGTCACCTAAACATTGTTTATACAATGCATGTAGAGCAGGGGTGTATCTTGGTTTTGTGCTGCCCTAGACACGCTGCACACGCACGACATGCCCTATTACCCACATCACCCCATCACCCACATCACCCCATTACATTCCTCCATCACCCCCATTATCTACCTCCATTAACCTCATCACCCCCATTATATGCCTCCATTAACCCCATCATCCCATTATATGCCTCCATTAACCCCATCACCCCCATTATATGCCTCCATTAACCTCATCACCCCCATTATATGCCTCCATTAACCCCATCACCCCATTATATGCCTCCATTAACCCCATCACCCCCATTACATGCCTCCATTAACCCCATCACCCCCATTATATGCCTCCATTAACCCCATCACCCCATTATGTGCCTCCATTAACCCCATCACCCCCATTATATGCCTGCATAACCCCCATTACATGCCTGCATCACCCCCATTACATACCTCCATTGCCCCCATTATATACCTCCATTAACACCATTATATGATACCCTGATACCCTGATCTGATCTGTGGTGGCTAGTGGCAGGCAGCATGGCGTCCTACCATGCTGCCTGTTCAGCTCCCTCGGTGAGTGTGGATATGTCACGTGACCCGGCACGCATCTGACGTCAGAGCGGCAGGTCACGTGACCCGTCATCACTCTGCCCCCCCTAAGAAAAAAACGCTCGGGCAGCCTGATCGCCACGATCAGGCTGCCCATTAATTTTTTTCTTTGCAGTGCTGGGGGGGGGGGGGGGGGGGGGGGCGCTGCCGCCCCCCCAAAATTTGTCACCCTAGGCATCCGCATCTCGCAGTAAATACAGCACTGATGTAGAGCATCAGACGTGATCTATACATTGTATTTGCAGGATTGCCTGTGAATGCATAGGTTAAGAGAGAAACAGTGTGCTGTTTCCTGTTTATGACATCACCTTGTGGCCACCGGTGATGTCATAAAAGAAGACATTCGTGCCCAAGCACTGCTCTCTCTGTCTATCTCTGTCTCTTGTCTGTCAGTCTCTGTATCTTATCTGTCACCATATCTAGTGGATCTATATCTTTGGTGATGCCGGGTGGCTTGGTGAATTTGCACCATGGGAGAGCTCACCATTCAAGCTGGTGGCAGTGGTGTATCCTGGTTTTGTGCTGCCCTAGGCAGATAAAATTCGGGCACCCCCCACCCACGTTGGGACATGCCCAATCACCCCATTACATGCCCCATCAACAGCATTGCACACACTTTAAATGCCCCATCACCCCATTACATGCCCCATTACCCACATTTCATGCCCCCACCAGTACCAGAAGTGTGCTTTAACACCCTCTGACAAAGTGCCGCCCTAGTCGAGTGCCTTGTTTGCCTGGTGGAAGATACACTACTGTCTGGTGAAGTAGAGATGATTCATTTTCTCCACATTTAATAATTTGGAGAAGCCCCACACCAGCAATGTCCTTGTTTAGAATGGTTTGATATTTCAGAATGCAATGTTTTAATCAGCGTGTTCTTTTAAGGAATGAATTAAACCCATGTATAATCTCAGACCTCTGTGAAGACATCTCAGCAACGTTCCAGACCTCGGAGAGTTGCTCCACTCCAGCTGTCGACGTATACCCAGCCAAATATGGCTTTATCCTTCGGTAAGTAAGACAAGTGAGATCTGAGACTGCCCCAAATACCGGCAGATGTAGGTCTATAGAGATTAATCTGGAAGCCACAGTATTTTTTGCCGAGAGCTCTATTAACCCTAAATAGGCTGGGATGTGGGACGACACACATCAGCCCTTTCATTGCCTAAGGTACACATTTTGGACTGATGTATACAAATGACTGAGAAGCTCCACAGTGTAAAATAGAAAATAACAGAGATACAACTTGCATTTTTTTTGTAACAAGAACAATACTTTTAGTTATTTTATATGGATTTTATATATATTTGACATAATTATATCTGATATTTCCTGTCTGGGGCCATACAAGCAATGGACACTGTTAGTCAACCCTTGCCATGATCCCCTCTGTAGTAAACCCTACAGCCCCCCCCCCCCCCCCCCCCATCTAAAACCTATGGAATACACCATTAAAGGACACATGTGAACAATGTTTAATTGAATGTTTGCATCAAGTGTAACAGAATGAATACAAATAAAGGACCTTATTGAGCTCTCTCTGCTCTGTGCAGCTCTATCAGGGGGCGGACATGTTATTTAGTACCTCATTGAGCTCTCTCTGCTCTGTGCAGCTCTATCAGGGGGCGGACATGTTATTTAGTACCTCATTGGGCTCTCTCTGCTCTGTGCAGCTCTATCAGGGGGCGGACATGTTATTTAGTACCTCATTGGGCTCTCTCTGCTCTGTGCAGCTCTATCAGGGGGCGGACATGTTATTTAGTACCTCATTGGGCTCTCTCTGCTCTGTGCAGCTCTATCAGGGGGAGGACATGTTATTTAGTACCTCATTGGGCTCTCTCTGCTCTGTGCAGCTCTATCAGGGGACGGACATGTTATTTAGTACCTCATTGGGCTCTCTCTGCTCTGTGCAGCTCTATCAGGGGGCGGACATGTTATTTAGTACCTCATTGGGCTCTCTCTGCTCTGTGCAGATCTATCAGGGGGCGGACATGTTATTTAGTACCTCATTGGGCTCTCTCTGCTCTGTGCAGCTCTATCAGGGGGCGGACATGTTATTTAGTACCTCATTGGGCTCTCTCTGCTCTGTGCAGCTCTATCAGGGGGCGGACATGTTATTTAGTACCTCATTGAGCTCTCTCTGCTCTGTGCAGCTCTATCAGGGGGCGGACATGTTATTTAGTACCTCATTGGGCTCTCTCTGCTCTGCTAAATAGTTTATTTATTTGCTGACTGTTGTTTTTTGAGATGATATATGAGTCTGATGGTGGAACTTGGAACAACGTCTATGTATTAGGCTGCAAATCATCACACCCTTACCCTGGTCCACCCATCACACTGGTCCACCATCTTACCCTGGTCTATCCATCACATTCTTCCCCTGGTCCACCCAATCACATTCTTCCCCTGGTCTATCCATCACACTCTTCCCTTGGTCTATCCATCACACTCTTCCCCTGGTCTATCCATCACACTCTTCCCTTGGTCTATCCATCACATTCTTCCCCTGGTCCACCCAATAACATTCTTCCCCTGGTCTATCCATCACACTCTTCCCTTGGTCTATCCATCACACTCTTCCCTTGGTCTATCCATCACACTCTTCCCTTGGTTCACAAACATCACAGTCTTCCCTTGGTCAATCCATCACACTCTTCCCTTTGGTCTATCCATCACGCTCTTCCCTTTGTCTATCCATCACACTTTCCCTTGGTTCACAAACATCACAGTCTTCCCTTGGTCTATCCATCACACTCTTCCCTTGGCCCACCCATCACACTCTTCCGTTGGTCTATCCATCACACTCTTCCCCTGATCTCCACATCACGTCCTTCCCCTGGTCTCCTCATCACACTCTTCCCCTTGTCTCTACATCATGTCCTTCCCCTGGTCTCCTCCTCACGTCCTTCCCCTGGTCTCCTAATCACACCCTTCCCCTGGTTTACTCATCACACCCTTCCCCTGGTTTACTCATCACACCCTTCCCCTGGTTTAATCATCACACCCTTCCCCTGTTCTACCCTTCTTGGGTACTTATTAACGCCTATGCTACATTTCTTTCATTCTGAGGAAGCAAGATGTAGAAAAGGTCTTTTCCTGGAGATCTAGACTCCATGTAAGAGGGAGAAAAAAATTGAGTATCTGTGATACCCTATTGTCTCTCCTACTTCAACGCTTAATTCTGACTGTAATGTCCCCACAAACCTAAACCTAATGCCCCCCCCAACACACACAACACAAACCCTTAACTCTAATGTCCCCCGAACACACACAACACAAACCCTTAACTCTAATGTCCCCCGAACACACACAACACAAACCCTTAACTCTAATGTCCCCCGAACACACACAACACAAACCCTTAACTCGAATGTCCTCCCAAGTCAAAGACATGAGTCCACGGCCCCTATAACACTAATGCCTAACCCTAATGCCCCTCCTAATGTTGGCATGTTGACGTATGTTTCCGACATGCATCTTTACTCTCATGCGATCTAATGTCTACACAACTCTTTACATGTGGGGAAATAATCGCAAGACGTTACTGATCCCGTGAGAACAATCAGGGGTCATGTATAAACAAATAATGGCGCTAATAATTTTGGTTGTGCCAGTGTTCACTGCGCTGGTGCAGACATTGTATAAAAAATAAGGCACTGAAAATTGTCAGGGATTCCCCTCCAAACACTGTTTGGTCGAGGCCCCTCTCCTGCGGTGTCCGAATTCTTAAAAAGGCGTAATCGACGTAGCACATAACAAAAGGCAATTGCGCCTTTACATACCTCTAACTCTGCAGTGCGTTGATGTTTATACATGACCCCCAGTGTGGCTCCTTGTTCCTAACCCGACTGTCCAGAACAGGCTGAAATCGATTGCGGTGAAGCGCGTTGGATGTAGTGGTTGTGTGCACCACTAATTATAGTTTTGTGGAGAAGAACTTCATCAGGCTTTTGCACAATATTTCATCTCTTATCCCGTAGATGAGGGGACTGAGAAATCGGGGGAGGCAGGTGAAGAGAGAGAATTTGCTAAGTGGGAGAAAGTCAATGTTGGGGAAATAGGGAGACATTAGGGATATCATGCAAAGCAAGAGCTGGAATAAGTGGACCCCAATGGTTTTACCAGCTTTTAGGGCAGAAGACTTGCCGGAAGAAATCTGCCGAGCGACTATTATGACCTTGATGTAAGTGTACAGAATTATAACCCCAACTAGAGCAAAACCGAATGAGTCGGTAATATATCTTAGGATGCTTTGCAGTACAGTCAGTAGCACAATTTCCTTGCTGCAGACCAGGGAGGTGGAGTAAAATCTCGGAAATGAAGGACCCATGGCGAGAGAATCAGCAACGGGCGGAATCAACCCCAAAATCCAAACGATCAGGATGGCGAGGTTAGTTCTCCGAGCCGTGCACCATTCTGCGTGTCGGAGTGGGAAGCAAACGGCCACGTAACGTTCTAGAGACATGACCGCCAAGTTATAAGGTGTGACCCTAGTGGTGCAGGAGGCCAGGGTGTAGACCGCTAGACAGGCCAGCCCTGGCATCGTGAATGAGTAGATGTTGGTCGCTAGAAAAAGGATTCCCATCAACAGGTACAAGATGTCATTAATCAACATGTTGGCAAAGAGCATGTAGCGGGCGTGCTCTCGGATGTGAGCCGTGGTGAAGATGGAAATGACTAAAATGGCGACAAAGTACAAGAAGACGCAGAAACAGAGGAAGATAAAGATCAAAACCCCCTTTCTCAGCACATCGATGGGTCGACTACCCTGGGTCCCGTTGCCATAAAACACCGTAGAATTCATCATGGTTGGAGGGTGGGAACTCCTCATCCTAAAAAAAGAACATAAATGATGTTTGTAGTAAAGAGAAAAGGAATACTGTGGAGTAGAAGGGAAACATTTTAGCTACAAAGGAAATGTTTTCCAACTGAACTACTTTGGCCTTAAAGGGACTGTCAATATCAATGCATGTCTTACATTTTGCATTGCTTAAAAAAGAAAAAAAATTACAGCTAGATGAAATTGTTAAATTACAGCTGCTTGCAAGAAGCCAGGACTGCCCACAATAACTGAGTTGAAGTCAATGTCTTTTCTTTTTTTTTTTGCTGCAGGAACCAATGAGAATAATTTCATTTCAAATAGAAACATGAGAGTCCATAATAATATTTAGGCCAGTAATCAGATATTTCTATTGGGAGCTAGGTGTTTATGTATTTTTTAATTTATACATTTGATTTTAAATAAAGGTAAATGATGTGATCTATATATGGTAAATAAGGTATTTATGGTATATAAGGTATATATGGTATATAAATAGTATATAAAGTATATATGGTATATAAGGTATTTATGGTGTCAGAGGTATTGAACAGTAATCTCGAGACTGGTACATATGAATAAAGCAGAAGCCGAGGATAACAAGATGGATGACTGCAGCCTCCATTTTGTGTCAGTGTTTGGACATCCTTCTGGGTGTTTAAATCTTTTTCTGTGTCCCTAAGGATAAAATAAACTCTTTCCCTAACTCTGTTATCTGAAACCAAATATTTTACTGATAAGTTCATAGTATCACCGGAACAGATAAGGTGTTAGTGGAAGGTTTATGACTCTAAGACACAGCTGTGTCTATATACATACAAGAGGAGAAGGGGGGCTTCTCTTTAGCTTGCTAGCCCACCCAAACTGGCAGAAACTGACAGACACACATTGAGATTACTTGGATTTTAGATTTGAAGAATCTATTAAGGGTTATTATAAGCCCACTTAGTTGATTCAAATCGCTCATTAAAATATATAATTATATCACACCCTCACTCATAAATATGTAAAGTATAATTAATCCTACATATTAATTAGAATCTTGTTTTTATTATTTTATTAGTGTGATATACATTTTATTAGTGTGGTATTCATTTTATTAGTGTGGTATAAATGTTATTTTGAGTTAATCCAATGTGGAATGATAAAAATAAGAATATTGATCAGAATAATTACTCCAATTTGAAATTGTATTAACACTTCTATATATTTCCACATATATATATATTCTCACATTCTACTCACAATGCAGATATAGCTATAAATCATGACATCATCTCATTAAACACACACATTCACTTTAATTGGAACAGTTAGAGAGGTTTTAATAGAACCATAAATTCTTATAGTCTAGCTATTTACCCAAATATGTAATATCTAATCTCCAGAGATTATCTAAGATTCTCATTCTTAAAGTCTAAGCTAGAATACATACATTATCACTTACCGAGCAGATTAAGAAATAGCCACTTTGAGTAGTTATATGATTTAGTAATATTACCTTACCTAAGCAGAGTATTTGTCGGTAATTTGTAGGTAATTATGGTGTACTATCAGTAACTATTTTAACTACTAATCATTATCAATGTAGGTGTGGTTGTATCTACATAAAATGCATGGCCAACTTGTGGTCAGAAACGTAACTACATAGTAAATTATACTACATGCATATGGATACAGCTACAGAGCTGCATAATTCATGTTTTATGTTATTCACTTCTGTTATAAGTCATACATGGGAATTATGATCAACATCTATTGATATGGTATTGTGTTTTTATGCTATTTTGCTTATAGTTTGATCTTTATTTTATATTCAATAAATTAATTATTATTTTATTAATATTGTTGCATGGTATTTACTTTTGTAAAAACGTCATCCAAACTCTCTATATACATAACACATTTTTTATATGGGTATTTTTGGTTGGACCCATATAAATGAATCATACGTTTTTCATATTTTAAATAATTTATAATGAATAACCCATATTCATTTATTTATGGTTATTAATATACGACAATGGTATATTTGGTATTTATGGTATATATGGTATAAATAGTATATAAGGTATATATAATATATAAGGTATATATAAAGTATATATGTATATATAGTATATAAGGTATTTATGGTATATATTGTGTATATATAGTATATAAAGTATATATATATATAGTATATAGGGTATCTAAGGTACTTATGGTATATAAGGTATATATGGTATATTAGGTATTTATGGTATATATGTATATAAGGTATATAAATGATATATGGTATATATGGTATATAAATTATATATGGTATATATGAAATATATGGAATAGACAAATAATGTATAGGGTATATAAGGTACTTATGGTATATAAGGCATATAAAGTATATATGGTATATTAGGTATTTATGGTATATATGTATATAAGGTATATATGGTATATAAATTATATATGGTAAATATGGTGTATAAATTATATATGGTATATAAGGTATGTATGGTATATATGAAATATATGGTATAGGCAAAGAATGTATGAAATTAGCTAATGGCATCAACAGATTCTCCCCAAACATTGGTTGCACATGTTGTAAAGTGATTTATTTTGATTAACCTGTATTATGTGTAAAGGTGGCACAAAGGGGGGGGATTCTGAATAGATTAATTTGTAGATAAAAATGCCGCTGTTATTGTGGTGCAACAGCGCCATCTAGAGATGGAAAGTCACTGCACATTCACATGTGATGGTTTAATGTAGTGTGTAATTCCTTTTTATCCTCTGTATCCAGCACAGTGTGAATTGATACCTCTGTATTAATATGATGTACTTCATCCTCGTGTGTTATCATAGTCAGACTGCAATTCACTAATCACCAGCCTTTATTCCTGACAACTTGGCAGCCACGGTGATAGCACTTATATAATTCCATATAAAGTAAGGAATTTACTATGACTGTCCTATTGTTTGAGGTCCTGTCAGGTCAAATCCTGGTCAGTCCCGGCATTACTAGTGATCAGGGGAGAGCTGGCAAGGGGGGCTATATATCTGTCAGTGTGTCTGTCCTTCCTGTCTATCAATCTCTGCATCTTATCTGTCAATCAATCTCTGCACCTTATCTGTCAGTTTATCCGTCTATCAATCTCTGTATCTTATCTGTCAGTATATCTGTCTATCAATCTCTGCACCTTATCTGTCAGTATATCTGTCAATCAATCTCTGTACCTTATCTGTCAGTATATTAGTCTATCCGTCTCTGTACCTTATCTGTCAGTATATCTGTCTATCAATCTCTGCACCTTATCTGTCAGTATATCTGTCTATCAATCTATGTACCTTATCTGTCAGTTTATCTGTCTATCAATCTCTGTACCTTATCTGTCAGTATATCTGTCTATCAGTCTCTGTACCTTATCTGTCAGTATATCTGTCTATCAATCTCTGTATCTTATCTGTTATTATATCTGTCTATTAATCTCTGTATCTTATCTGTCAGTATATCTGTCTATCAGTCTCTGTACCTTATCTGTCAGTATATCTGTCTATCAATCTCTGCACCTTATCTGTCAGTATGTCTGTCTATCAATCTCTGTACCTTATCTGTCAGTATATCTGTCTATCAATCTCTGTACCTTATCTGTCAGTATAACTGTCTATCAATCTCTGCACCTTATCTGTCAGTATATCTGTCTATCAATCTCTGTACCTTATCTGTCAGTATATCTGTCTATCAATCTCTGTACCTTATCTGTCAGTATATCTGTCTATCAGTCTCTGTACCTTATCTGTCAGTATATCTGTCTATCAATCTCTGTACCTTATCTGTCAGTATATCTGTCTATCAATCTCTGTACCTTATCTGTCAGTATATCTGTCTATCAATCTCTGTACCTTATCTGTCAGTATATCTGTCAATCAATCTCTGTACCTTATCTGTCAGTATATCTGTCTATCAATCTCTGTACCTTATCTGTCAGTATATCTGTCTATCAATCTCTGTACCTTATCTGTCAGTATATATGTCTATCAATCTCTGTACCTTATCTGTCAGTATATCTGTCTATCAATCTCTGTACCTTATCTGTCATTATATATGTCTATCAGTCTCTGTACCTTATCTGTCAGTATATCTGTCTATCAATCTCTGTACCTTATCTGTCAGTATATCTGTCTATCAATCTCTGTACCTTATCTGTCAGTATATCTGTCTATCAATCTCTGTACCTTATCTGTCAGTATATCTGTCTATCAATCTCTGTACCTTATCTGTCAGTATATCTGTCTATCAATCTCTGTACCTTATGTGTCAGTATACCTGTCTATCAGTCTCTGTACCTTATCTGTCAGTATATCTGTCTATCAATCTCTGTACCTTATCTGTCAGTATATCTGTCTATCAATCTCTGTATCTTATCTGTCATTATATCTGTCTATCAATCTCTGTACCTTATCTGTCAGTATATCTGTCAATCAATCTCTGTACCTTATCTGTCAGTATATCTGTCTATCAATCTCTGTACCTTATCTGTCAGTATATCTGTCTATCAATCTCTGTACCTTATCTGTCAGTATATCTGTCTATCAATCTCTGTACCTTATCTGTCAGTATATCTGTCTATCAATCTCTGTACCTTATGTGTCAGTATACCTGTCTATCAGTCTCTGTACCTTATCTGTCAGTATATCTGTCTATCAATCTCTGTACCTTATCTGTCAGTATATCTGTCTATCAATCTCTGTATCTTATCTGTCATTATATCTGTCTATCAATCTCTGTACCTTATCTGTCAGTATATCTGTCTATCAATCTCTGTATCTTATCTGTCAGTATATCTGTCTATCAATCTCTGTATCTTATCTGTCAGTATATCTGTCTATCAGTCTCTGTACCTTATCTGTCAGTATGTCTGTCTATCAATCTCTGTACCTTATCTGTCAGTATATCTGTCTAGCAGTCTCTGTATCTTATCTGTCAGTATATCTGTCTATCAATCTCTGCACCTTATCTGTCAGTATATCTGTCTATCAATCTCTGTACCTTATCTGTCAGTATATCTGTCTATCAATCTCTGTACCTTATCTGGTTCATGTATATGTGCAGGTATACTGAAAAATCAAAGATAAAATCCCAAAATATACACTTTACATAAAGAGCACAGTGATGTATGGGGCCAATGACCTGACGCGTTTCACCCTTTAGGGCAGCCTCAGAGGCTTATAACTGGCATGATATTTAAATAGAAAGGTAACCTGTGGAGGGACGCCATCCGAAATTTCGGGCCCCTTACAAAACACATTTCTTTGGGACCCCCGTCCCTATATTTCCATCTCGCCCCCTTACCCTACCAAAGTCAGTTTATCCAGGTCTTCGTATATCATGCCAATGAGGTTTAAATGCACCCAAGGACATGACCCGCGAAGCTGCGTGGGGAGTGAAATGTATGGGAGTACTAGTGAGGGGAGATCTTGTGATACCTGTGCCGTCAAATTTTTTGGGGTTTTTAAAGGGCCGTTCACCCCCTGATGGCAGCCTTGAACCTGTGTCTATTTTTTAGCTACTATCATGACGTTAGAGACTTCATCTGTGAAGACAATGTTTCTATTTCTGATATATCAGGGAATGAGATTCCCTGTGATGGAAAGTCTTTTTTCTAAATTGATTATTGGTGAGATGAGATGTGGCCAGTGATGTACTAGCCAGAGTGGCCAGACTGTGGCAATAGGACTGCTGTTGATTGAAATTATTTTATAATTGATTTTGTTGAATTTAGATCAGAACAAAACATGCCCACCCCTGGAAATTCAAACAGGCCCACTGAGAGAAACAGTAGGCTGTTTGGGAAAGGTTAACTAGACATAGAGTGCAGAAAAAAAAAAATGCTTTTATTTATTTCAGTAAACCCCCTTGTTGTCAGAGTGGTTTAGTCTGCGCTCGCTTCTATCTCTGGCTGTTCTCCTCTCCTTCATTCTTGATGCTGCTACTTCTAATGCAGAGAGTCCCTGCCTGGGCAGAGACACAAGGTAATATATTCAAACATGTATTGCAGCTAGCTTTTGACACTACATTTCCATTGACTGGAGGTGGGGAGAATGTTTTGCCTCCTCCAGAAAATGTTTAGTAACCTTTTCTCCCTTTGTGTTAGGTGTAATTAGTCATGTTCACAAGCCTGATGCATTTCGCCACTCAAATTACTTCATCAGGGGGCTTATAAGATTTACCAAGTGATTTAGGAAACTATTGATATTTTCAGTGCGGTGCCAATCCAGATCTTACTACCTATATTTTTTTTTCAAACATAAGCTGCAATGCTTTTTTTGTTAAAACACGTATTATGTAATTAATATGAGTGTAAGCATTAATACAACAAATGTACGTAGCCATATTAGCTCAGTAAAATCTCAAATTACAAATTAAAGCCATTTGCTCCATAATTGTGATTCCAAATGAAGGTTGCTATTATAAAGATGAAGGAGAAAAAAATAATTCTCCTAAGTGGTCAGACTTTTCATATTATGGGTATTAATATTTATAATTCACAATCAGTGTAGAGATTGACACCCAAGCTATTCCTTATCATATTTCCCCAATTCCTTAAAGTTAAGATTCTCCCCCCTGTTGAATATATCTTTTGTACAGCAGTTTACACTCATTTTTTTCCCAGTGTTTTTTGAATAATGGGTCTCATATAAAGATAATGTCAGCTTATTTTTATTTTAAGAAAGAAAAAGTAATGTCTAGATTGGATCCACATTGAAATTGTTTACTGTTCTCTAGACAGATACATGTGAATTTTCTCAACCACTTTGTCAATTGTATAAGCCTCTTCCGAAGACATTTGGGTGGCGAAACGCGCCAGGCACGTGAACAGGCAAAAACAGGCGAAAGGGTCACTGAACTTACGAAGGCTTGTGAGTTTTGTTTTTACGTGATTGTGTTGAGTTTTTATTAAATAAATTATATGTTTATATGTGAACTAATGTATTATTTATACATTTGTCTCTCTCGTCCTAGTTAGGAGATAATATTACCCATATAAGAGCTCCCTAAGATTTCCTTTTTTTATAAGTTATTTTTTACCTACAGTTGGACAGGTTCTGTGTCCCCCCTGTACAGCTCTCTGGAATATGTCGGTGCTATGAATAAATGCATAATAAATAACATATACCTTCTCTGAGACAGCTTCCTGTGACCCCCTCAGTGCCGCTCGCTCTGATTCCTCACCCGCTGCTTTAATAACAGGACTATATATCTGCTTGATCATCCCTGCAGTATTTAGTATCATTAACCCCTCACTGCCGCGGCAGCAGTGAAGATCCATTTCTGCTCATCTAAGAGTTCTCCCCTGTGGGATCCGCAGCTGATAACCTCCTAACGAAGCATCCAGGGCAGTGATGCAGCTTGTTATACATGACTGCTCTGATAAATTAAACTTAATGATCAAATCCCATCTACTGACTTTACATATAGGATCCTGGCTAATCGGCGGCTTTTATGATCAAAATACAATATTCATTTTTTTAATATAGAAATTACAATAATGAGAATAATCACGAAAGAGAGAATTGCCCGGGAATTGAGACACTGCCAAAATAGCCGGGGTAATTTTTCCAACTCAGCTACTTTGGCCTTAAGTTCGCAGTTCCCTTTTCAATTCCCTATTTCGTGGATAGAGCCGTTAGCGAGGACAGGAAGGACTCAGGTTTGGACTCCAGCCTTTTGGATTTGATATCAAACCCTGGTGGAAATTATAAAATGGCGACTGTTACTCTTATTTGGACGGTAGTTACATCCGGGAACCTGCGCAGTAATTAAGAGACCCCTTTGTAAATATCGTGACTCTGCAATTAATGCCTGGTTTTCGCAGTTAGACACCACTCCATGTGTTTGTGTGTCAGTAGAGTATTCCACCCAACTCATGACCCCCGGAAAATCGAGATGCTATGCGGTGGAGCTTGGGAGGTCGAGAGTCAGCGCTGGGCTCGACCTCCGTCCTGAAAAGCTGACAGACCTCAGTGGGTCAGAGGGATTTCCTCCAAAAACTGGGACTGTTCTAATCAAAGCGGGTCAGTGGGGAGGCATGGTGTAGACGGAGCTGGAGGTCTGTGCAGTGGAAATAAACTGCTAACTAGTTATGGCCAAAGGTATATGTGTTCAGAACTAGCCCCTTTGAGAAGAATGGGGGAAAACATGGTGTATGTAGGTTTGGTGTGCTATGGTGCCATACACACTGGCAGTACACATGCTTACACACAGTAGCATTATTTTCCATAGAGAAGGACATCTATGACATGTCTTCCATGTATATGGTCAGTGCCCATTCCTATCTACGCAACCTTTGTTATTGGCTCTGAGGAGGAAGCTGGTCCTGATTGGAGGAAGCTGGTTCTGACTAAAGGAAGCTGGTCCTGATTGGAGGAAGCTGGTTCTGATGGGAGGAAGCTGGTTCTGACTAAAGGAAGCTGGTTCTGACTAAAGGAAGCTGGTCCTGATTGGAGGAAGCTGGTTCTGACTGGAGGAAGCTGGTCCTGATTGGAGGAAGCTGGTCCTGATTAGAAGAAGCTGGTACTAACTGGAGGAACCTGGTTCTGACTGGAGGAAGCTGGCTCTGATTGGAGGAAGCTGGTTCTGAATAGAGGAAGCTGGTCCTGATTGGAGGAAGCTGGTCCTGATTAGAAGAAGCTGGTACTAACTGGAGGAACCTGGTTCTGACTGGAGGAAGCTGGCTCTGATTGGAGGAAGCTGGTACTGATTGGAGGAAGCTGGTCCTGATTGGAGGAAGCTGTACTGATTGGAGGAAGCTGGTACTGACTGGAGGAAGCTGGCTCTGATTGGAGGAAGCTGGTACTGACTGGAGGAAGCTGGCTCTGATTGGAGGAAGCTAGTTCTGAGTCTGACTGAAGAAGGCTGGCTCTGTTTGGAGGAAGCTGGCTCTGATTGGAGGAAGCTGGTACTGAGTGGAAGAAGCTGGTTCTGATTGGAGGACCCTGAGGATTATGTCATGCATGGGTGGATTTTGGAGCATCACTTTGTCAAGGCAGAAGGAGAGGCAACTTAATGGAGGTTGAATGTTTAAAGATAGATATAAGCTTGATAGATGTAACCTCCCACGCCTCCAAATCATGAAATGCTTTAATGAAACGAATGAGCCCTCTTTGCCCTGTATAGCTCTGTCTTTAGAATATTCACCTGGAGTGTTAAGATCTGGAGTTAGTATTTTATATACATATTACACTATATATATTTTTCTTCACGTTCTATATGGAGCACCTTTATGATGAGTATAAAGGCGCTGTTTGTTTATTATATATACTATGGGCGTATTGAGCCATTTGGCTTTTGTTATATATTGTTTCTATGGCTGGTTGAGACACCAGAAGGGGGTTGCAGCTGTTTGAAGGGTGCGTTGCCCACACCCACTTTTTCAAACTTTAGAATCTTGGGTCGCACGAATCAAATCTTCCCAAGATTCTAAACAACATGTCCGCCCCCGGAGAGAGCTACACAAGCAATGAGTACCCGCCAACAAACTTTATTTATATTCTATCATTACAGCATTTCTATTTCAAACGCTTAAACTTGATGATCTCACCTTACATATTTAGTAGAATTCCCTTCTTTCCAGTGAAGAAGAACGATATTATCAGGGGCGGATGCTCCGTATGTGCTACGAGTGCGCCGCACACCTAGCACGGAGCCGCGCTGTCTACATCCGGGAGACAGACGGCAGCTGCGAATGCGGCAACAGAGTCACTCACTCTGTTGCCAATTCGACCAGCACGAAAAGTATACAAAAATTTAAATGTTCGCAGCACACCTGTCTGGGGGGTATCGTGCCCCTGAGTGACAGGCGTGCTGCCTACTTGGAGCACGCCTGTCACTCGGAGGCACGACTTCTCTTGTGGAGAAGCACACAAACCCCCAGAAATACAAGCACAGGTGCTCCGTGTGCACACCTAGCACATATGGAGCGTCCGCCACTGGCGCCTGTCCGGACTGGCAGCACGCCTGTCACTCAGGGGCATGATACACCCCTGGATATAGTCTTGAATAGCAGGGGAGGACTGGCAATCCCACCCACTCCCAGAACTCTTGCTAACCGGACTCACTGGGCCGAATTATAGACAGAAATCTCTATCTGGGAGGTGAAAGACAGGATGAAAAGTTGACCTATAGTCAGGTCAATAGGATATGTGTCCAGGCTTGCATTATCCAATGGGAAATGGGGCTGCTAGCAAAGCTTTATGTGAAGAACTAAATGGACAAGAAATGTGAGGTAAGGGATACAAATATGTCTTAACTGGAAACTATTTTTCCCACCACTGGCCATGCCTGGTAACAGGCAACAGGAGGGGTAATAGCTTGATTCTTCGATCAATAGTTACTATTTATAATAAGTTGATCTATTTCTAAATACGAGCGAGGAGGGAGGCTCTTTTGAGAACTCTGCCCCGGGTCCACTAGTCTCTTACCGGTGCCCTATATGTCTCATTTATATTGTGATGTCTCTTACACTTAGGCAGCAGGTATGATTTGAGAAGGTTTATTACAATGACCACACAAGACCTCACCCCTCCTGGATGTCTAAGTAGCTGTCACAAAGTTATTGCACATGATCTGACAAAACTATGAAAGCCAAATATTAATGGGACAGTCTAGTCCCCAAACTCACTTTGGTGCAAGATGAAGATCACTGCTTGTATAGTGCACTGGCTTTTCCCCCCCACAGTGTGATTTGATTTGGCATTCTGTATAAATCACATTTTTAATATTTGACTCAAGCCCTCCCCAGTGATTACTCTGCATGTTTACTGCAGGTGCAGCAGCACTGATTATATAGACACTGAGGATATAAAGTTTTGTTTTATTTAGCCACAACTTCCTGTGCTGCTGGAATTGAATACATTGTGTGGAATGTAATTGCTCTTGTGCACAGTAGGATCTCTTAACAATGCAACACATTGTCTGATGACATCACTAGAGAGACAGGATATTCCATTCATTTGAAATAAACTATTCTCATTGGTTCCTGCAGCAACAAAGAAACAAAAAAAGGAAATTGACTTTTATTCAGCTAGTGTGGGCAGTCCTGGTTTCTTGAAAACGGCTGTAATTTCACAATTTCACCTAGCTGTAAATATTTTATATATTAAGCAATGCAAAATGTAATACATGCATTTTAAAGTACTTTGAAAGCACATTAATATGCATTAATACTTAGAAGATGCATAGTGGGCATCAGACAGTCCCTTTAACAAACAGAAAATCAAACAATGGTTATACTATGCCTTTTCAGTGCTATATAGTAACCCAGTTTCTAGAATGTTAGCGTCCTATCGTGGCACCGACATGGAAACAGCATTTTCAATAAAAAAGCTTTTAATTAACACTATATCCTTGAGTCTAGGTTATAATTATCACTCTATGTGCCACCCAAAAAAACATGCATGACTTTGTAAGACAACAGCTGAAATCAAGAAGTGGTTAGTTGAAGTATTACTCATACTCCTATCATCCTTAGCATGTGAAATTCATTCAACTGACCACCTTTTTTGCACCTAAAGGGAAACAACACTGTCCACTCTGCATCCCCAGTGCAGTATTCTTTCTTCACCAGATGAGGTTTCACAGTAGGTACTGAAAGATGGATGTATATGTACGTACTCACGGGCCACTCACTATCCCTGGAAGAAAATGTAGCCAAGCTCCCGTGCTGGAAAGGGTTCAGGGACAGGCCACATAATTAATTAAGGAAGGGAAGATTTTAGCTATAGGGTTAGACTCACCAAACTTTTGTCTACTTAAAAGAAAAGCAACTTGTGATTGGATGTGATGAGAATATACTTGTACAGCTTCCATGGCTAGTGTAATCTCTTATCATTTGGAGTGTTTCTGGCACCTGGGGAGGATCCTACTGCTGACGGCCCACACCCCTGACCACACTTCCTACTCAGCTACTTTGGTCTTAAGGTTGAAGTTCCCATCTCTATTCACTACATTTCTCTCTTTATGGATGTGGACCCTTCAGCGTGCCAGAGACACGTGATGCCACATAGCTTTCCCCTCCCCCTAAATCCCATATTTCTCGCTCTCCCGAGATGCTCTCGACTGTCTCTCTCTCCTTATATTCCCCCATGTCTTTATCTCTCCTTATATCCCCCATGGCTGTCTCTCTCCAAATACCTCCCATGTCTGTCTCTCACTCTCTCTTGTGTCTCTTCCCCCTGCTTGTTGCCTTCCCTCTGCTTTTGTATTTTGCCCCCCTGTTTGTCTCTTTCTGTGCATGTGTCTCTTCCCACCCCCTGCTTGTGTCTCTTCCTCCACTTGTGTCTCTTCCCCCTCTGCTTTTGTCTCTTGATCACCCTGCTTGTATTGCTTGCTCCCCTACTTGTCTCTCTTCCCTTCTTTTGTCCATTCTCCCTGCTTGTGTCTCTTCCTCTCCACTCGTGTCTCTTTACCTCTGCATGTCTCTTCCCCCTGGTGTGTCTTTTCCTACCCTGCTTGTCTCTTACACCTTATAAATATAATAAAAGATAAAAATTAAAAAAAAACTAGTCATCACCAGTTATTTGTTTTTGTTATTACTAATTATTTGGTTAGATTTTTCATCTTTTATTACATTAATAAAGGTTAAGCTTTATATGTCTGTCTTTAAGGATGTGGACCCTACAGCGTGCCAGAGACACATGATGCCACATAGCTTTCCCCTCCCCATAAATCCCATGTTTCTCGCTCTCCCAATATCCTCTTGACTTTCTCTCTCTCCTTATATTCCTCCATGTCTTTATCTCTCCTTATATCCCTCATGGCTGTCTCTCTCCAAATACCTCCCATGTCTGTCTCTCACTCTCGCTTGTGTCTCTTCCCCCTTCTTGTCGCCTTCCCTCTGCTTGTGTATTTTGCCCCCCTGTTTGTCTCTGTCTGTGCATGTGTCTCTTCCCACCCCCTGCTTGTGTCTCTTCCTCCACTTGTGTCTCTTCCCCCTGCTTGTCGCCTTCCCTCTGCTTGTGTATTTTGCCCCCCTGTTTGTCTCTGTCTGTGCATGTGTCTCTTCCCACCCCCTGCTTGTGTCTCTTCCTCCAATTGTGTCTCTTCCCCCTCTGCTTTTGTCTCTTGATCCCCCTGCTTGTCTTTTTACTCCCTGCTTGTATCGCTTGCTCCCCTACTTGTCTCTCTTCCCTTCTTTTGTCTCTTCTCCCTGCTTGTGTCTCTTCCCCCCACTTGTGTCTCTTTACCTCTGCGTGTCTCTTCCACCTGATGTGTCTTTTCCTACCCTGCTTGTCTCTCCTCCCTGGATGAGTCTTTCCCCTTGCTTGTCTCTCTTCCCCCACTGCTTGTTTCTCTTCCCCATCCTAATAAGTACCATTGTGATCCTGCCTTTAATCTCACCTTTTACTATAATTAATATATGTTCAGTGCACACTAGATTTTAGGATTTTTGAAGGAACACAGGAAAATAGTGATTTTTTTTCAGTTTAATTTACAGAGGGTTTTATTTAAAATGTTTTGATTTATTTTAAACATAGTTCAACACTTAATGTGATAAACCACTCATTACATATAAAACTTACACCTTATAAATATAATAAAAGATAAAAATGAAAAAAAATAACTAGTCATCACTAGTTATTTGTTTTTTGTTATAACCAATTATTTCGCTTGATGTTTTTCATCTTTTATTATATTAATAAAGGTTAAGCTTCATACGTAATTTGTGGTTTATCACATCACGTATTGAATTGTTCAGTCATTGGGTTAGCCCCTCTCGATATCCCACATTTTGAAGCTCAGATCTATTAGTCTATTTTAAACGTTGGGGTTTATTTACAAAATTGGGAATGGAGAAGGGGATTTCAAACTTAAGGCCAAAGTAGCCAAAAATTCTCCCATTCAGTTGCATGTTTTCCTTAAATGGACAGTCTAGTCCCCAAACTCACTTTGGTGCATTCTGTATAAATCACATGTTTAATATTTGACTCAAGCCCTCCCCAGTGTTTACTGTAGGTGTGGAAGCACAGATTCTATAGACACTGAGGATATACATTTTTGTTTTATTTAGTAATTTCCTGTGCTCCTCTAATTGATTACATTGTGTGGACCAGGGCCGGACTGGGAGAAAAATTCGGCCCGGGCATTTTTTTATCACAGCGGCCCACTAAGAAGGGGGCGGGGCAGAGGGGGTGTGTTTTGTCATCACCAATGAGAAACACGCTCCCTCTCAAAGTGAGCATGTTGGTTCAATGCTCTTCCAGGGCAGACCATGCGCAGAGCTCTGCTGAAGAGCTCTAGCATGAGAAAAAAACCCTGTATTTGTTCTACACAGTGCAAGCAAATTTAATAACATGCTTGCACTGTGTTTCCTTGCAACTTGTCTCTGGTGTCTCTATAAATGGATACCAGGAGACAAAAATGCCAGGAAAGAGTATTGAGCATGTGTTTGGAGCCTGCTTGTGGGATTGCGTGTGTGTAGAGTGAGCTGATTGTGGTGTGGTATTGTGTAATAAGGTCGGTTTTAGTTGTGTTGTGTTTGTGGTGTAATGTGATGCATATGTGGCTAGGGGCTGTAGAGAATGTGTGTATAGGGGATATAGCAAGTGTGTGCATACAGGCTATAGTGTGTGTGTGTGTGTGTATATATAGATGTAGTGTGTGAATCTAGTGTGTGTATATATACACATATATATATATATATGAGTCTAGTGTGTGTTTGAAGGACCCAGAATGTGTATAGGAGATCTAGTGAGTGTGTGTTTATAACGGTTTCAGAGTGTATATAGGGATCTAGCGTGTGTATGTGTGTAGATGATCCAGAGTTGGGTAAGGGATCTAGTGTGTGTCTGGAATGTAATGTGTTTAGGGGTGGAGTATGTGTGTGAGGGGTGCTGTGTGTGTGTGTGTGTATATATATATATATATATATATATATATATATATGGAAGTATTGTGTATGTCTGTTGTGCAGTGTGTTGGGGGGTTCTGTGTGTATGTGAGGGGTGCAGTATGTGTGTGTGAGGGGTGCGGTGTGATGAGGGGGGCGGTGTGATGAGGGGGGCGGTGTGTGAGTGCTGTGTATGATGTGTGTGAGAGTGCAAGAGTGCTGTCTATGATGTGTGTGAGAGTGCTGTGTGTGAGAATGCTGTGTGTGTGATGGGTGTAAGAGTGCTGTGTGTGATGGGTGTAAGAGTGCTGTGTGTGATGGGTGTGAGAATGCTGTGTGTGATGGGTGTGAGAGTGCTGTGTGTGATGGGTGTGAGAGTGCTGTGTGTGATGGGTGTGAGAATGCTGTGTGTGATGGGTGTGAGAATGCTGTGTGTGATGGGTGTGAGAGTGCTCTGTGTGAGAATGCTGTGTGTGATGGGTGTGAGAGTGCTCTGTGTGAGAATGCTGTGTGTGATGGGTGTGAGTGCTGTGTGTGAGAGTGCTGTGTGTGATGGGTGTAAGAGTGCTGTGTGTGATGGGTGTGAGAATGCTGTGTGTGATGGGTGTGAGAGTGCTGTGTGTGATGGGTGTGAGAGTGCTGTGTGTGATGGGTGTGAGAGTGCTGTGTGTGATGGGTGTGAGAATGCTGTGTGTGATGGGTGTGAGAGTGCTGTGTGTGATGGGTGTGAGAGTGCTGTGTGTGATGGGTGTGAGAATGCTGTGTGTGATGGGTGTGAGAATGCTGTGTGTGATGGGTGTGAGAGTGCTCTGTGTGAGAATGCTGTGTGTGATGGGTGTGAGAGTGCTCTGTGTGTGATGGGTGTGAGTGCTGTGTGTGAGAGTGCTGTGTGTGAGAGTGCTGTGTGTGATGGGTGTGAGAGTGCTGTGTGTGATGGGTGTGAGAGTGCTGTATAAATGTTAGAATGGATTGGGGGGGGGGGGGTAATTAAACAAATAAAATAACAGGCATTATGTCTGGGGGGGACATAATGCCTGTTATTTTATTTGTTTAATTACCCCCCCCACACACACACACACTCCATTCTAACATTTATACAGCACTCTCACACCCATCACACACAGCACTCTCACACCCATCACTCCCTTCTTACCTTTAGACTGGGAGGCGGGGTTCCCTGGTGGTCCTCGTGGTGAGTGAACTCTAGCCTGCGGGTTAGAGTTCACTCTCGCAAGATCCGGTCGTTGCCATGGCAATGCTCCGGATCTCGCGAGAGGAACCCGGTGGAGCTGCAAATTAGAGCTCCGCCGGGTCCTCTCTCCAGTCTCCCTCCCTCTCTCCCCGCCGGCGGCCGGATTTGTCAGCATCTGGGCCGGTGAGGGAGATCTTTGATGTCCTCACCGGCCCTTCATGTCAAACAGCGGGGCCGGCGCTCGGATAGTGCCGGCCCTGCATAGACCGGCAGGGGAGATCCTGGGACCCAGAGGCCACTGCTGGGACCTCCCCTGCCGGCCTCGGCCCATGGCCACCGCGGCCCACCGGGCATTTGCCCGGTGAGCCCGATGGCCAGTCCGGGCCTGGTGTGGACTCTAAGTGACCTTGCTCTTGTACACAGTAGGACCTCTTAGCCATGCAACACCTTGTCTGATGATATCACTAGAGACATAGGAAATTCCATTCATTTGAATGGCATTATTCTCCTTGGTTCCTGCAGCAAAACAAAAAAAGGAAATTACTTTTACTCAGCTAGTAGGGGCAGTCCTGGTCTCTTGCCAAACTGCTGTAATTTACAATTTCATTTAGCTGTAAGTATTTGATATTTTAAGCAATGTAAAATATAAAACATGCATTTAAAAGTACTTTGAAAGCACTAGACAGTCCATTTATGTTTGAAACTCCCTTCTGCTAAATCCCAATTTTTCAGAACGATACATTATTGATTGCTGCTGACCCAGTTGACAGTGTTCTGGAACAGGAAAATGCATCGGTCTGCTGGGCAGTGAAACGCGTTGACTTTGGAAGTGCTAGCCACCACTGATCAAATCCTCGTAGGATACAATTTCTTCATGCGCTTCGACAAAACCTTGTCTCTTATTCCATAAATAATTGGACTGAGGAACCTTGGGAGGCAAGAGAGCAGGAAGAACTTGGTTAACGGCGAAAAGTCAATGAAATTGTTGGGGTATGTTTCTTTATGTGTAGTGATTAATGCGGCCATACATAACAAGAGCTGGAAAGCGTGGAGCATGACGGTTTTACCAGCCTTCTGGGCAGAGGACTTGCTTGAAGTAATTTGTCGAGCGACCACTGTAACCTTAACATACGTGTACAATATTATAATCCCTACTAGGGCAAAACTCAATAAGAGGGTGAGTGATCTTATCATGGCTTGCCATGGACTCCGAAGTAGCACTTCTTGGTTACACACCACGGAGACGGAGAACAAGTTCTGAATTGAAGGACCAATGGTGACGAATTCCACGATGTTTGGAATGAATCCCAAAACCCACATGATGACAACGGCAATGTTAGCTTTCTGAACCGTGCAAAATGATACATGTTGTAGCGGGAAGCAAATGGCTGCGTAACGTTCTAGAGACATGACCGCCAGGTTATAAGGCGTAATCCTGAACGTAGCTGAGGCCAGGGTGTACACGACAATGCAGACAGGCCCCGGGATATAGTAAGTGTACATGTTGGCTATAACAAGAGCAAACCCTACCAACAGGTACAAGGTGTCATTAACCAACATATGGGCGAAGAGGACATAGCGGGCGTTCTCGCGGATAGTAGTGGTGTTGCAGTAGGTGCTTAGAATGATGGCGACGAAGTACAAGAAGATGCAGAAGCAGAGGGCCGTCAAGACCACAAGGCCAGTTTTTATGATCTCAAGGTTTTTTTTGCCTGGGCTGGAGGTCACGTTCCCGTAAAACACGGAGGAGTTCTCCATGGGATAAGGGCTGAAGCTCTTCGTCCGGGAAATATCCAAACTAAGATTAGAAGCAAGAGAAGTGGACAAAACCATTTAAAACATCTAGGATTGGTACCACCACAGAACAGTAGATATTCTAGAGAAGTGCTTTCCGACAACACCCCAACGGAGTCCTCGTAGGGTTGCCACCTTTTCTTCAGAAAAATACCAGCGTTGGTACTGTCTACATAGACTTAACTTTGGCCTCATGCCGATTTTTAACCAGCCAGGTGGCAACCCTGAGTCTACGTGATGTCTCCAGGGGGAAAAGTGAATAATCCAGCCGAGATTACTTTTGTTGGTTTAACAAGGTTCACAAATAAGCATTGTGGGGGCTTAGTGGATGCTCTCAAAAAGCTTTGTAACTCCTGTCCTAGAGGGAGTCCATAGAAGTGGTTGTGAAATGGTTCCCAGCTTACAAGATAATAATTATACAGATTTTAACCTGTATGACTTGGAGGAAAGACGAGAGAGAGAGAGAGAGAGAGAGAGAGAGAGAGAGAGAGAGAGAGGTATTACGATAGACATGTTTAAATACATAAAGAGAAATCAGTAATGGAGGAGGGAATACGTAAAAAGGAGAAAACAAAAAGCTGAAATAGAGACTAAGAGGGTCAGAAACATCAGAAACTATACGTTTAGTGAGTTTAGGTTTTCGGCCGGATGACCCTGTACATAACCATGGTGCCACCAGGATCTCTCAGACACCTGTACCCTCATTGCTTGTAATACTGGCCATGTCATGGCATTCATCCTATGATGGTAAAAGGGACTCGCTGCCCTGTTCGTTGTATATACTGTGAATGATAGGGGCTCTAGGATGGGTTTTGTTTATTTTACTGTCTCTGATTGTACGCTTTTTACTGTATTTCAATCTCATATGCAGCAGAATGGGGAGAATTTTCCCATCTCAGCTACTTTGGTCTTAAGTTGGTAATTCCCGTCTCCATTCCCTGAAATTCTCTCTTTATTGACTCGTCCCTTATATGCTTTGGTTGTAACAAAGAAATAAGTCACGAAAATACATTGTCTGCCCAAATGGTCCCTCCCTGCAGCGTTATCACAGCTCACCCTTAAAGGGACTTTGTAACCTAAACAGTGTTAATATTCTGAATGTAAGAAATCATCTATATATTGTATTAGCAGAATGGCAGATAATGCAAACATTAAGGGATATGGTGTTTCAAATACATCTGTGGAGTCGCCTGCTTATGACATCACCTTGTGGCTTGATATGCAAACTGCACATTTCCCACTGAAAAAAAGGTTAATTTGCATATCAAGCCCCAGGTGATGTCATACACAGGAGACCCCACAGACACAGTTACAGAACATTTTTATTCTACTCTATGTACTTGCATTTTTAATACTCTACATTTGCAGGATAAATGAGTCTTATCTGACAGAATCCCTTTAATTATGAGTCTAGCAATGGCTGCCCATGTGCCTCCAGCCCTATAAAATATAAAATAACCCCCCCTCCCCCCAGGCTGCTGCCCCCCCCCCCCCCCCCTGCCCACAGTCCGATTATCAATATAAAGAAGACTGTCCTGTTTGCAAGTACATAGCCTAGATTGGTGCCACGGATAATACAGACTATAAATACACACTGTGGAAAATCACAATTTACTAAAGGCTTATGAAGCACTCGGAGGCTGGAAAAAAAAATATATTTAAAAAGTCTAAAATTCTTAATTAAATCTTTTCGGCACGCTGTCACCAGCAGTGCTACTTTTATTATATAATACATCGCATCATAGAGTTCAGATAAAAGCAGAAGCATTGTACCTTATATTCGTATATAATGTTTACAGTAAGGTTTGACCCTTTAACGGCTGGTTAATAGATTCAAACCCCAAGTAAAATAAAAACATGACATACAAGTCCCCTGGACTGTTCATCTGCTAATTCAGATTGCTGACATCTTTCAAGTTCACTCTGTAGCTAGACTGCAAGCTCCTGGGCCGAGGACTTACCATGCTAGCTGTTTCAGATATTGCGTTTGTTCTCTGTCCCCACTTTGCACCGCGCTATGGAATATGTTGGTGTCTCATAATCTAAATAATAATCATCCTCATAATAACATACACTTACTAAAAGGCTGTTCATTTAACCCCTTAGTGCCAGCTTAGCATTAGCAGCTCACTGGTCCCATCAGGCTCTTATCTGCTCCTTTTCTATCTTAACCAGGGTATTTATCCACTCTGCGGTGCCTGTGGTATTACCATTAACCCTTGAACCGCCCGCGCAGCAGGCTATTCCACAGTGTGTTGTGAAATCCACCGGTGGTCACAGGGTTAAAAGTGCACTCTTTCCTTCCCCCAGGGTGACGTGTCTCCCCTGTGGAACGCGCAGGTAATGGGCCGTGCTCTCCCAGCCTGTTATTCTGATAAATTAAACATAACGATTACGTTCCCTTCCTCTTCTTCCCTTCCAGCTTTGATACCACGCCACAAGATTTAACCCCTAAACTGCATTCAGCTGCATTGGAGAGTTTTTTTTCTTCACCAAATCGGCTACCTCGGCCCCAAGTTTGGAATTTCCCATCTCAGTTCCCAGAATTTGTCTTTTTATCGAGCAGAACCTATAGTGCATGATATGAAAGTCAGGCCGACTTGCTAGCTGAATTGGAGCTATACTGTATCACCGTCTGTAGCAGAGGCTCCCAAACTAGTCCTCACACCCAGTAACCACCCCCTCGAATTTAGGGCTTTCCCAGTTGTGTTTAAAAAAACCTCCCCAATAAATTCAAGATTAGAATAAAAACTTTTTTTTTTTTTTTTAGACATTAGTGGATAATCCCTGAATCGTGGACTGTTTGTGGGTGCACTGGTGATGATCATTCTTTGCCACCATCTTTGTCTGGATAACCATATCATAATTGGAGCTACACTGTATCATCCTTCAGAGGACCGTGGTTGTGGAAGTCCTGTTTTATGAACTGGTACAGGGAGATCATGTATTAAGACACGCTTTTATATTACTATAAAGTGTGATAGTGACGCAGTGACGCTTTAAGACTAGAGTTGAGCGGACACCTGGATGTTCGGGTTCAGGTCCGTGCTCGAACTTGACCCCAAAACTTGACCCCGAACCCCATTGAAGTCAATGGGGACACAAACGTTTGGCCACTAAAATGCCTCTAAAAAAGTCCTGTAAAGGGCTAGAGGGCTGCAAAATGAAGTAAAATGTGGGTAAGAGTAGGACAAGTGCCCTGCAAGCAAATGTGGATAGGGAAATAACTTCAAATAACATAAAATACATACAAATTACAAATACAGCTGAGCCATAAAATAGCACTAGATGGAATCTTTGATTTTAGCTTTGGAGGAACATAGTAACATAGTAACATAGTAACATAGTAATTTAGGTTGAAAAAAGACAAAAGTCCATCAAGTTCAACCCTTCTACCTATCATTTCTGCGTTTTGATCCAAAAGAAGGCAAAAAAACCCCTAAGGAAGCTTTTTCGAATGTTGCCTCCTAGGGGGAAAAAAATTCCTTCTTGACTCCAAAAGGGCAATCAGATTTCTCCTTGGATCAAAAAGCTCTATTATTAATGCTCATTCTATTATTAATACCCCTGTATGTTCTGCTTTTCTAAAAAATCATCCAGACCATTTTTAAATGCATCTATTGTGGTTGATAGCACTACCTCTCTTGGCAGTGAGTTCCATAATTTTATTGTCCTTACCGTAAAGAATCCCTTCCTTTGCTGCCTATGAAATCTTTGCTCTTCCAGTCTCAGGGGGTGACCTCTTGTTCTTTGTACATTTCTATTAATGAACAGGTCCCTGGAGAGCTCCTTATATTGGCCCTAAAACATAAATCTAAATCTAAAGCATGGCTGCCAGGAGGATCAAAAGAATTATCCATTTGAGAGAGGGTTGGAGTGCAGGTTATTCTCTTTCAGTTTATACTAAGTGACCCATAGGTTGAGTAGGCGGTGACTGTGGCGGTGTAGGTGGAAGCGACGCTGGAGGAGGAGGAGGAGGTAGCCAGAATTTTTCAAAGTGCGCTGTAAGCACAGAATTGGATGGTTCTATTTGACTCTCAGATATGAAATGCACCGCAAGACGCAAATGTACTATTTAGCACCCAAAACAATTCAAATTTTTCAAAGTTCGCTGTAAGCACAGTATTTGACGGTTCTATTTGACTCTCAGATGTAATACATGTAATGCTATTGCTATTCTATAAACCGAAATAGAGTCCCCATTCATACGAATAGGTCAATTGAAACCGAAAGAGATTCGGTTTATAGACTTTTGGTTTATAGAAAGCCCATAGCATTACATGCATTCTATAAAACTAAAGTCTACAAAACGAAAGAGACACTAGGTAAGTATAAAACTATGAAGATTTAATACATAAAAAAATATTTTTGTTTTTTATTATCCAGCTATTTATTTAGCGCTCCAGGTCACTTTTTCTTTGTTCTAATGTTTACATTAACCCTTTATTTATTTTAAATCAATGCTATGCCAGCGCATGTGGTAACTGGTAACTGGCGTCTTCCATTTTATTTATTCAGCGCGGTCAGTTGGATTATGGTTGAACACTGTACTTTAAACAATACTTACATTATTACACATTTCAGATAACAGTTTTGATTTTAGTATAATACTAACTGTATGTCCTTAGCCCTGTGCCCTGCATTATTTAGGCTAAGTCTGGTTTCTGCTCTGCAGTCATTGACGATCAGCAATCATAAACTTGATGTACGTGAAGAGAATTATAAACATGGTGGCGTTCCCTTGGATGTAGACCTGGGTCACGTTGATGTTAAACATTGTGGCGTTCCCTTGGATGTAGACCTGGGTCAGGTTGATGTTAAACATGGTGGCGTTCCCTTGGATGTAGACCTGGGTCACATTGATGTTAAACATGGTGGCGTTCCCTTGGATGCAGACCTGGGTCACGTTGATGTTAAACATGGTGACGTTCCCTTGGATGTAGACCTGGGTAACGTTGATTTTAAACATGGGGGTTTTCCCTTGGATGTAGACCTGGGTCACGTTGATGTTAAACATGGTGGCGTTCCCTTGGATGTATGCCTTGGACACGTTGATGTTAAACATGGTGGTTTTCCCTTGGATGTAGACCTGGGTCACGTTGATGTTAAACATGGTGGCGTTCCCTTGGATGTAGACCTGGGTCATGCTGATATTAAACATGGTGGTGTTCCCTTGGATGTATGCCTGGGACACGTTGATGTTAAACATGGTGGTGTTCCCTTGGATGTATGCCTGGGACACGTTGATGTTAAACATGGTGGCGTTCCCTTGGATGTATGCCTGGGACACGTTGATGTTAAACATGGTGGCTTTCCCTTGGATGTAGACCTGGGTCACGTTGATGTTAAACATGGTGGTGTTCCCTTGGATGTAGACCTGGGTCACGTTGATGTTAAACATGGTGGCGTTCCCTTGGATGTAGACCTGGGTCAGGTGGATGTTAAACATGGGGGCGTTCCCTTGGATGTATACCTGGGTCAGGTGGATGTTAAACATGGTGGTGTTCCCTTGGATGTAGACCTGGGTCAGGTGGATGTTAAACATGGGGGCGTTCCCTTGGATGTAGACCTGGGTCACGTTGATGTTAAACATGGGGGTTTTCCCTTGGATGTAGACCTGGGTCACGTTGATGTTAAACATGGTGGCGTTCCCTTGGATGTATGCCTGGGACACGTTGATGTTAAACATGGTGGTTTTCCCTTGGATGTAGACCTGGGTCACGTTGATATTAAACATGGTGGTGTTCCCTTGGATGTATGCCTGGGACACGTTGATGTTAAACATGGTGGTGTTCCCTTGGATGTATGCCTGGGACACGTAGATGTTAAACATGGTGGTGTTCGCTTGGATGTATGCCTGGGACACGTTGATGTTAAACATGGTGGCGTTCCCTTGGATGTATTCCCGGGACACGTTGATGTTAAACATGGTGGCTTTCCCTTCGATGTAGACCTGGGTCACGTTGATGTTAAACATGGTGGTGTTCCCTTGGATGTAGACCTGGGTCAGGTGGATGTTAAACATGGGGGCGTTCCCTTGGATGTAGACCTGGGTCAGGTGGATGTTAAACATGGTGGTGTTCCCTTGGATGTAGACCTGGGTCAGGTGGATGTTAAACATGGTGTCGATTACATGTCCATCTCAACTCAACTCACCTCATTTCCCATGCAACTCACTTTTTAGTGAATAGACCCCATTAGCATCTACAGTGCTAACAAATGTGAGAGCATCTATTATAACAAATTAGATGTGTGCGCAGGGATTCATTTGTCGTCAGGGGCGGATCCAGAGTCTGATCTCGGGAGGGGCACATGTCCGTCTGTCTTTTCCTCTCTCCCATGTCCGTCTGTCTTTTCCTCTCTGCCATGTCCGTCTGTCTTATCCTCTCTCCCATGTCTGTCACACTCCTCTCACTCCCTGTGTCCCTCTGTCTCTCTTCCTTCCATATCCGTTTCTCTCCTCTTCCCTTCCATGTCCGTCTATGTATCCTCTTCTTTCCCATGTCCGTCTGTCTCTCCTCTCATTTCCCATCTCTCTGCCTTTCCTCTCCCATCCCATGTCTGTCTGTCTCTCCTCTACTATCCCATTTATGTCTCTCTCTTCTCCCTTCCCATTTTTGTCTCTCTCTTCTCCCTTCCCATTTATGTCTCTTTCCTCTCCCTTCCCATGTCTGTCTGTCTCCTCTCCCCATATCTGTCCGTCTCTCCTCTGCCATCCCATGTTTGTCTGTTTCTCCTCTGCCAACCCATGTCTGTCCGTCTCTCCTCTACCATCCCATTTATGTCTCTCTCTTCTCCCTTCCCATTTATGGCTCTCTCAGCCAATTTGCCCAATAATATGCCAGTGCTAGTTGCCATTTTATATGCCCCAGCCAATTTGCCCAGTAATATACCAGTGTTAGTTGCCATTTTATAAGCCCCTTCCAATTTGCCCAGTAATATGCCAGTGTTAGTTGCCCTTTTATATGCCCGTTCCAATTTGCCCAGTAATATGCCAGTGTTGGTCTCCATTTTATAAGCCCCTTCCAATTTGCCCAATAATATGCCAGTGTTAGTTGCCATTTTATATGCCCCTTCCAATTTGCCCAGTAATATGCCAGTGTTAGTTGCCATTTTATATGCCCCTTCCAATTTGCCCAGTAATATGCCAGTGATAGTTGCCATTTTATATGCCCCTTCCAATTTGCCCAATATGCAGTGCTATTAGCCATTTAATAAGCCCCAGCTAATGTGCCCCCCCATCTCCCCAGCACTTACCTGTTTTCCCTAGTGGCTAGTGGCAGGCAGCATGGTCTTCTCCATGCTGCCTGTTCGGCTCCCAGGCGGTTGTGCCGACAGGTCACGTGACCCGGCGCGCGTATGACGGAAGCGCCGGTCACGTGACCTGTCTGCACTTCCGTGTCAGACTGCACAGGGAGCCGAACAGGCAGAACGGAGGTTTCTCTGTGCTGCCTGTTCGGCTCCCCGTGCAGCCTGGCAGGCAGGCAGAGAAGGTGAGGGGGGATCTTCCGATCCCTTCTCACCTCCGTCTCTGCCTGCAAGCGCGTTTGTTTTGTTTTTTTTTCTTCCTCTTCTCGGGGGGGGGGGGGGGGGGGGAATTGCCCCGTTGCCCCCCCCCCCTGGATCCGCCACTGTTTGTCGTGTTCATACAAAATGTCTGTCAGTGTAGGAATATTTTTGTCTTGTCATCTGACCATTTAGAAGATTTACCTTTGCACTTATTTATCCAGAAATCTAGAATTGTGCCTATCTGTCTAGAGAATCTATATGTGTATCTTGTTATCTACAATATTTACTGTTGTGTGTATTTATCGAGGTCACGCCAGAAAATAAAAATCCCTCTGTTTAGCCGGGCCGTGGCTGTGAGGGAAGCGTTCTGCATTGCCGTCCAGCTGCGTAGCCAACAATAAAGTTGAAAAAAAAAAAAACCCCGCGACCGGAGTTTCCCTCCTCCATACAGGAGGGAAGATTGCACGGAGGAGACAAACGGGAGACAGAGCAGAAACGAGGTATGTACTGGGGAAGAGGGCAGGGGGTGCAAATAACGAGTATACTGCTGGCATTTTGAGTGACATAATAATGGCATATTAAATGGCAAAAAAATGGCATATTGAGGGGCAAAATACTGGTATATTGAATGGCATATTGAGGGGCAAAATACTGGCATATTGAATGGCAAAAGAATGGGATATTGAGGGGCAAAATACTGGCATATTGAATGGCAAAAGAATGGCATATTGAGGGGCAAAATACTGGCATACTGAATGGCATATTGAGGGGCAAAATACTGGCATATTGAATGTCAAAATAATGGCATATTGAGGGGCAAAATACTGGCATATTGAATGTCACAATAATAATGGCATATTGAATGGCTAAATACTGGCATACTGAGAGGCAAATACTGACTTATTGAGTGGCAAAATATTACTGGCATATTGAGTGGCAAAATATTACTGACCAACTGCTCCCAACCATCCTCCATATTACACTAGACCTGGATAACATGCTTGAGAGTAGGTGGGACGAGTGGGAGATATTGTTGGGGGGCGGAGGGGGTGTAGGGGACCCAGACATTTTTTTCAGTAAGAGGCCCTGAAATTCCTGGTGCTGGCCCTGCACAGAGACACCCTTTCACACATTTCTTATTTTTCTTACCAAATAAATGAGATATACTGTTTGTCCCCCTCCCTTCTCATTTACCTTTTAGTTGCAGGGGGAGGGGGGGGGATGGTTCAGGCACATCTTCTGCATCCAATCTATACAGCATGATATTCGGAGAGATTGGATGTCACCGAGCGCAAGGGGCGGAGCATGCACCCCTCGCACTGTGCTCACCTCTATGGGGCCGATGTAGGCACGGGATGGAGGAGTGGTTACAGCATCCAATGTCACCTCAGTGGTTACAGCATCCAATGTCACCTCAGTGGTTACAGCATCCAATCTCATCTCAGTGGTTACAGCATCCAATCTCACCTAAGTGGTTACAGCATCCAATGTCACCTCAGTGGTTACAGCATCCAATGTCACCTCAGGACCTGGAAAATCTATATCTGTATCTGTGTGTCTAGAAAATATCTGTCTATCTTGTTATCGTATTTATTTATCTAGTAAATCTATATTTGCACCTATATACCAAGAAAATCTATCTTGGTTTCTATTCATCTAGACAATCTATCATTTATCTGGAAAATCGATGTTTGTATTTATTTACTTAGTAAATGTATTTTGCTATTTATCGATCTAGAAGATGTGTCTTTGTATCTATTTTCCTTTAAAAATAAACACAAATCTAGATATTGTTCCTATTCATCTAGAAATCTAAATCTGTGTATCTATTTGTTTAGGAAATCTAAATTTATATTTATTTACCTAAAAATCTATCTTTGTATCTATCCCAAAAAATCGATCTTTGTATATATTTACCTAGAAAATAAAAATGTCTCTCTATTTACCTAGAAAATCTAAATGCGTATCCATTTGTTACTTAGAAACCCTAACCTCTTTGTATTTATTTATATAGAAAATGTATCTTTATATTTATTAAGTTAGAAAATCTATATTTGTACTTGTTTTTATCTGGAAAATGTACCATTATATCTATTTATCTGAGAATCTATTAAAATGCACATGTAATTTTTATTCACACCTCCATTCTAAAATTTTCTGTAGAAAATACTTTTCCTTTGAATGATGCATCCAACTTAAAATGTGGCATCCAGGCTCAGTTTGGGTAATGAAACAATCCATGTATACCATTTCATCCTGTATGCCAAAAACGCTCTTGTTCGACATTGGGTTGGGGGTAGGCACAACTCACCATTGTCCCGCCAAACTCTTCCTCCGTCCTGAAAAACGGGACAAAGATAGAGCTCTGAGGGACACAGTCCCAAATCCAGGACTGGTGTACTAGGTGCTCCAACAAGGAACACTGAAACCGACCAGAGGAACCAACACCCAGGTGGTAAGTTCCGTCATGGTACCCCCCTTCCCCTCCATGCTCTACGACATGTGCGTAGGGATGGTTCAGCTTGCATTGCTAGTTCATATTCAACACAAGAAGACAGTGAAACTTTCCGCAATATGATTTATTCAGGATGCTCAGTGGGATTATTGTGTTTTGTACACTGTCCTGTTGACTTTGAATAACAACTTTGGTTTTCATGTAGCACACACATGTTGTTTGGATTTATTTTAACCTTTTCAAAATGTCTGTGTTGTGTTCATTTGGATCCCAGGTTGATTGAGTCTTTACATTATACTTTTTTTTAATGTTCTTTTACTGGTTTTGTTTTGTTTTTGTTTGCCTAAAGAGTTGATTTTATGATGTTTTGACCCCTAATTGTACCATTCAAAATGATAGAGCAATGAAAAGAGTTGACTCTTCTCAGGGGGTGGTGACACGCCATGATAGTTTATCTTGAACAGTGAAATGAGTTGACTGTGATCACTGAAGTAAGGCGCGTTGACTGTTGCCACCACTTACATTATGGATTACAACTTTCCTAGGTGCAGCTTCTTCATTTGCTTGGACAACATTTCATCTCTTATTCCATAGATGATGGGGCTGAGAAACCTCGGGAGGCAAGTGAAGACAAAGAATTTGGTAAATGGCACAAACTCAATGATGTCTGTGTATTTTTCCGTAAGTAGAGACATGAGTGAGGTCATGCTTAGCAAGAGCTGGAATAGGTGGATCGCAATGGTTTTACCAGCCTTGAGGGCAGAAGACCTGTTGGAAGTCATTTGACGAGCGACCGTCATAACCTTGATGTACGTGAAGAGGATTATAAGCCCCACCAGGGAAAAGTTGAAAATAATGGTGACCGATCTTATGATGCTTTGCAATGGATTTAGTAGTATCGCTTCCTGGTTGCACACCACGGAGATGGAGAAAAAGTTCCGAAACGAAGAGCGCATGGCGATGGATTCTGCAACATTGGGAATCAACCCCAAAACCCATATTACCAAGATAGAGAAGTTAGCCCTTCGAAGCGTACAAAATTCAACATGACGTAACGGGAAACAAATGGCTACATAGCGTTCCAGAGACATGACCGCTAAGTTAAAAGGAGTAATCCTAAATGTAGACGAGGCCAGGGTGTATACAACAAAGCAGATCGCTCCAGAGGTAGGGAAGGCGTAGATGTTGGCCATTAGCAGAGCGAATCCAACAGATAGGTACAAAGTGTCATTAATCAACATGGTGGCAAAGAGGAGGTAGCGGGCGTGCTCTTGGATGTGAGCCGTGGTGAAGATGGAATATAACAAAATGGCGACAAAGTAGACAAACAAGCAGAGGCAGAGGAATATCAGGATGAGAAGGCCGGTTTTTATGTACTCGTAGGTTTTGCTGCCCTGGGCATAGACTTGGGTCACGTTGATGGTGGAGTTCTCCATGGGAGGAGGACTGAAACTCTTCATTGAGGATAATATCCAGACTAAAAAAATATCAGCAATATTGCTAAAGGTTAATGGAAAATAGTCTTGACCAGCCACCCCCCCCCATATCACTTCTTGTTGGTCTGACCTAAAGATCCAAATAAATACAAAATCTCTATGGTATATATACACAGTAAAATCACTACCAATAACTTTTAATATAAGATTATATATATATATATATATATATATATATTATACTACCATTTTCTACATATGTATATTATATATTAAAATCCTATTTACCATGTACATTAAATGAATACACAACCACACAAATATATCTATACTCTAATAAATGTGCACAACTTAAAGGACAACTAGAGTTGCAACCCAGCCTGTGTTTTACGGACAGCTGTCTGCTAAATATTATGTTTGATTGAAAGGATTCATCTTAAATAATGAAAGAAATTACATTATTTAACCCTCTTAGCTCCATGTAGCTCTATAAGGAGGAGGACATCTTGTTTAGAATCTTGGGTCACATCTTAATTAATCTGACCTAGAAGGCAGAAGGATGAGACCTAAGATTCTAAACAACATGTCCTCCCCCTGATAGAGCTATACAGAGCAGAGATTCTAAAAAACATGTCCGCCCCCTGATAGAGCTATACAGAGCAAAGATTCTAAACAACATGTCCACCCTCTGATAGAACTATACAGAGCAAAGATTCTAAACAACATGTCCGGCCCTGATAGAGCTATACAGAGCAAAGATTCTAAACAACATGCCCGCCCCCTGATAGAGCTATACAGAGCAAAGATGCTAAACAACATGGCCGCCCCCTGATAGAGCTATACAGAGCAAAGATGCTAAACATGTCCGCCCCCTGATAGAGCTATACAGAGCAAAGATTCTAAACAACATGTCCACCCCCTGATAGAGCTATACAGAGCAAAGATGCTAAACATGTCCGCCCCCTGATAGAGCTATACAGAGCAAAGATTCTAAACAACATGTCCACCCCCTGATAGAGCTATACAGAGCAAAGATTCTAAACAACATGTCTGCCCCTTGATAGAGCTATGCAGAGCAAAGATTGCTAGAGGGGATCCGTGCTGCTGTAAGGACCAGAGGAGCAGATTGGCTGTAGGAGCAACTTGGGCCCGAATTGTAGATGCCGGTGGCGGGAGACAGAGGATCACGTCCGTTGCGGCAGACAAGGCCTCCGCAATGCCTGATTCCCGAATCAGGAGGACGGAGGTGAAAACAGAGCCCGGCGACGGAGCTGCAGGTGGGCCAGAAGCGTCCACAGATGAAGGGACCATGTTAGGCCACGAAGGGGATGGTGCCTTCAGCAGGAGAGGAGATGGAGGCGCTACCCCTGCCTTCAGGCCTAGCACGGAGGACTGGTGGAGCTGTGACAGCAGGCCGTGGAGGGCGGGGTGGTGCTGCGGCCTTACCGGGAGTGGATGCGGACCGCATGGTATGCTGGGAGACACAGGATGCTGAGGTAACGGCCATTTTAGGGCCTGGAGATCCGGTTGAGGCAGGCCCCAGTTCACATCCCCCAGGGAGCGTGGGGTCCAGGGATGACGGTGGAGAGTTAGGCACCCTTCCATTGGGACAGAGAGATGCTGGAAGGGTGGGGGCCTGGGGACCCGGGCTGGGGCCTAGCCCAGTGCTTCACAGCAGCCCTTCCAGGGGCTTTTCCCCTTTGCTTTGGAGTCAGTCCCCAGTGAAAGAAGAGTGGTATGCAGAGGATCACAGGAGTCGGGGTTCTGCCAGCAGGGATAGTGGGCCACACAGTCACAGGGAGTCAGAGGTTAGGGAGCGCAAGTCCCAAGACAGAGGTTCGTCAATAGCCCGATCCAGTGGAGGCAGGTCAGCTTCATTTGGAAGAGAGGTCTGTTCTTACAGAAGTTATGGAGGCAGGTCCGACAGGGACACGTCTAGGGGCATATCGCCCGGTGGGGGTCGAGATGATTGGAGGCAGCGTCAGGAAGCTCAGGGCCGGTCGGCCTGGTGCGGCGGGTCTCCCCAGCGGGGAGAGAGGGGGGCATCTAGAAGAAGAGAGGTCAGCCCATGTTCAGGGCAATGGGGTAGCCCAAGGGGTCACCAGAGACGGACGCCTACACCCCCCCATAATTCTCATGGCCCGGCTTCCACCAGGGGCTATGGTACAGCGGATAGGTGTGGTAAGGGCAAATATCGCCCAGTTGTGCGAGCAGCAGGCAGGAGTCAGGTGGTTTGGAACCCAGTACCAGGGGGAGCTGCTCATGACGCAGCCCAGGCTGGGGTTAGTTTTTCTTCCACGGCTGCAGGCCAGAACCCGATGATGCCAACGCCTGTGGTGAGGGATGGAGTCGTGGCTGATGGAGCCGCAGGAACGGCGGAGGTGGTCAGCGTAACTCCAGTATTGGTTTCGGATGCTGGGAAGATGGAGACCACAGCCCAGAAGTTGCCGACTGCTGGGGGGCCCACTGGTGAGTCCAGGGAATACACCTCACACACACACAGAAATTAAGGGACGGTTTGCGATTGCTGTTAGGTTCCTTGGATGATCGTGGGTCCACTGCAGGTGTGGGCGAAGTATGGGTCCCGGATGGGGGGGTGACGGGTACACCGGCAACAGTAGGTTGGGGGCAGGAACTCCAGGGGCCGCTTCTCCTAGTGCATCACAGGCAGCGAAGGTATCAGGGTCTTTACCAGACCTTTGGGACTTGGTTGCATGCGTTCTGTATTTTAGCAGGCATTACAGTAAGGAAGTCCCCGGAGGTGTGCGAAGCTTTGTTTTGCTACCTGGACGGTATTTGGGAGGCATACCACACCTACGGCGGATTGGCATGGTGGCGGTATGAAGAGCCATTTAGGCAGAAGTTGGCAGGGACCCCGGGGATGCGCTGGGATCAGATTGATCTCCCGCTTTGGCTTAAATTGATGATGGCGCAGAAAGCAGCGCTCTTTCAAGGAGGGGTCGGGGGGGACTGCGCCAGCTTCGTAGCCCACTCACAAGCCCGGGTTTTGCTGGCAGTTTAATGAGGGAACTTGTAAGTGTGGAGCTGGGTGCAAATTCAAGCATGAATGTACTCACTGTGGAGGGTCCCACAGTAATTTGCGCTCCTTTAAAAAGGCTAAGGCCGGTTAGGCAGGCTCTGCGGCAGCTTCAGCGGGAAATACAGTTCCCATTGGGGGTAACGCCGGTGCGGCTAAGCTTGGCTAAGCCTTTACACTAATGCGCAGGATGCAACGCTGTTGCGGGAGGTGTTTTCTCATGGGTTTTTTATTGCCCATATTCACTGCCAGGGCGGGCGTTTTTACAAGAACTTAGTGTCAGTTGATTCTTATCCGGAAGTGGTTAGGGAAAAGTTGGGGAAGGAGGTTATGTTAGGGCGCATGGCGGGGCCTTTTGAATCTATTCCTTAGGATTTCTCCTTTAGGGGTGGTGCCTAAAAAGGACCCTGGGAAGTATCGGCTGATACATCATCTGTCCTTCCCTTACTGTACCTCTGTGAATGGTGATATCGAAAAGGACCTCTGTTCGGTGTCATACACCTCGTTTGACCAAGCGGTCAATATGGTTAGGAAGACGGGAGCTGGGGCTCTCATGGCAAAGGCTGATGTAGAAGCTGCCTTCCGGCTGCTTCCTATTCACCCTTAATGTCACCACTTGTTGGGATGTTGTTTGGAAGGTCGTTTTTACGTGGACCTTTGTTTGCCAATGGGGTGCTCCATCTCTTGTTCTTTCTTGGAGTGGGTTGTCCGACAAGAATCCGGTAGTCGCAGGATTGTGCACTCATATGGAAGATGTTTTCTGTGTTGGGCCGGCTGCCTCAGACAACTGTCGATACTTGTTGCGCATGCTGGAATGGGTGGTGGGCTGTTTCGGGGTTCCCTTAGCGGCTGATAAAACGGAAGGGCCTGGCACTTGCTTAAGCTTTCTTGGGCTCGAGATTGATTCTGTGGCTGGTGAATGTAGGTTGCCCCAGGATAAGTTAGTGGCGCTGAGGTACATAAGGCGACGCTAAGGCAGATGCAGTCTTTACTGGGAAGGCTTAATTCCGCTAGTAGGGTGATCCCGATGGGGAGGGTGTTCAGTAGGAGCCTTTCCCGTGCTACGGCGGGTGTCACGGTGCCCCATCATTTGATCAGAATTACCAGGCCCTTGAGGGAGGATTTGGAGGTGTGGGGTACCTTTTTTGCTGCATTTCAATGGGAAGGTTTTCTTTCGGAAGGCGGTGGTGTCTTCTCAGGATTTAAACCTTTTCACTGATGCATTTGGTAGTATTGGCTTTGGATTATTTTTTTGGGGGGCGTGGTGTGCTGAAAAATGGCCCGAGGAGTGGAAATCCATCCCATTGATTAGGAATTTGGCATTCCTTGAGATGTTCCCGGTAGTGGTTGTGCTGGCTTTATGGTGAGATCGGTTGAAGGACAGGAGGGTCATTTTTTACTTCGACAATCAGGTGGTGGTGGAGGTGATTAACAGGCTTTCTGCTTCTTCTATGCCAGTGATACGGCTCCTCAGGCGATTGGTGTTGCTATGAATGTCACTAAATATAGCCTTTAAGGCAAGGAATGTTCCGGGGTATTTGAATGTCATAGCTGATTCTCTCTCTCGGTTTCGGCTTTCCCAGTTTCGGCTGGTGGCCCCGGAGGCGGAAGAGGTGGGGGTGAGATGCCCGGAGGAGATGTGGAAGCTAGGAACATTGTGCTTGCACATTGGGTGAGGGTGTCTTTGGCCCCATCTACTTGCAAGGCCTATAGTAAAACCTTGGGGGAATGGGAGGATTTATTGGGTCAGGTAGGTTCCGAAGGGTCTTCCACCGATAGATTGAATACCTTCTTGTGGTTCATTTTTCGGCTAATGTTGGCAGTATGTCAGCCTTGGCGTTCCTTTTTAAATTTAAGCGTTGGCTGGATTTCACAAAGAATTTTCTGGTTAAATTGGCATTGCAGGGGTTTAAGAAGGGGAGGAGGGCACCAGACAAGCATAGGCCGGTATCAGTGGCCATTCTGGAAAGCCTGTTGAACGCATTGCATGTTATCTGTCAAGATGATTATGAGGAGTGATATCTGGTTTTAGATCTTTCAAAAAATGGTGCAGGGCAGGGTAATGGGGGTAATGACTTAGGTTTGATCCCTCAGAGGGAATTGCTACGTCAAATGCAGAGGGATCTGTTAAGGTTGCAGGCAGTGGCTCCTGAGGTGCACATCGTGTGGTCGGAAATAGTTCCTAGGTTAAGTTGGAGGCATGCCAGGGATCATGCGGGGCTCAGCAAGAGTAAGGGCAAGGTCAACAAATTAATGTCAAGTTTTCTTAGGACTCAGAGAGGGGTGGTAATTCGCCATTGGGAACTGGAAAAGGTGCTTCCCGGGGGTGTATCGGTATGATGAAGTACATTTGAATGATGTTGGGCTGGATTTACTAAATCTGGGATTCCAAGTAGGGCTAGAGCGAGCTGTGGCGCTGCGTGGTGGTGGGGCACATCCAGTGTGAGGTGTCAATGGCTGGCTGGTGGCGGAGATTTCAAGGGGAGTGCACTTTAGGGAGAGTTTTATGAATGTTTGGATATGATATCCAGTTGGTTATTGTTGTGTGTGGTGGTTCTGAGCAAGTTGGTAGCTCAAACCGGGTGGGAGGGGGATCTCGGTATGCCCCTCCTTTATATGTGTTTAATGTGTTTGTTGTAATATTACAGGTTTTGGTATGATTATGCAAATTATTTATATCTTTTGGGGTGTCATTGCCAGGTGTATGTGATTAAGGGGTGGGATCATGTTATATTAGGCAATGACAGTTGATGTTATTTTAGTAAAGATATAGCCATATTTAACAAGGGTATGGCCATAATTATTTTCCAAATCTGGTGTCTATCTTTATTTGCGGTATTTTAAAGGGACATTATCCCGAGAATTGACTATACACTAGTCAAGAGCTATACAGAGCAAAGATTCTAAACAACATGTCGGCCTCTTAAGAGATCTATACAGAGCAAAGATACTTGACAACATGTCCACCCCCTGATAGAGCTATACAGAGCAAAGATTCTAAACAACATGTCCGCCCCCGATAGAGCTTTACAGAGCAAAGATTCTAAACATCATGTCTGCCCCCTGATAGAGCTATACCATGCAAAGATTCTAAACAACATGTCCGCCACCTGACAGAGCTATACAGAGCAAAGATTCTAAACAACATGTCCACCCCCTGATAGAGCTATACAGAGCAAAGATTCTAAACAACATGTCCACCCCCTGATAGAGCTATACAGAGCAAAGATTCTAAACAACATGTCGGCCTCTTAAGAGATCTGTCCAGAGCAAAGATACTAAACAACATGTCCAGCCCCTGAGAGTGCTATACAGAGCAAAGATTCTAAACAACATGTTCACCCACTGATAGAGCTATACAGAGCAAATATTCTAAACATGTCCGCCCCCTGATAGAGCTATACAGGGCAAAGATTCTACAACAACATGTCTGCCCCTTGATAGAGCAACACAGAGCAAAGATTCTAAACAACATGTCCTCCCCCTGATAGAGCTATACAGAGCAAAGATTCTAAACAACATGTCCGCCCCCTGACAGAGCTATGCAGAGCAAAGATTCTAAACAACATGTCCGCCCCCTGATAGAGCTATGCAGAGAAAAGATTCTAAACAACATGTCCGCCCCCTGATTGAGCTATACAGAGCAAATATTCTAAACAACATGTAAGGCTATCATGGATAGATTATGTTTTGAGTTATTTAATCACATTACTAATAAGCAGTATTTTGATTAATAAAATAATTTACAAGAAACATTCTGTTCCTAGATTAATTGATTATTTTATTTGTTGTTTATCACCATCTGGGACACACATTCTCTCCCTGTGAGTTTTATCCAGATTGTAAGTGATTTAAAAAAACAACATTTTGGCTCTGGATCTGTTCACTAAAAAGTGATGAAATCAGGTCAATATGGCTGAGATGGAGAATTCTTGGTTCTCAAATATTTTGTCCTGATCTTTACAAATCAGTTGTCACCACAATTTACTATGTACTGGATAAACCTGGCATTGTACAGAGACAAAGCTTTATAACTTCTTTATAACAATGCATTATACAGGGCCAACTCTGTTCTTCTAGCAGGAGAAACTCGCCAGGTCTGACCCTGTACAATGTATAGTTACATCTTTACACACTGTCACTTTATAACAATGCATTATACAGGGCCAACTCTGTTCTTCTAGCAGGAGAAACTCGCGAGGTCTGACCCTGTACAATGTATATTTACATCTTTACACACTGTCACTTTATAACAATGCATTATACAGGGCCAACTCTGTTCTTCTAGCAGGAGAAACTCGCCAGGTCTGACCCTGTACAATGTATATTTACAACTTTACACACTGTCACTTTATAACAATGCATTATACAGGGCCAAATCTGTTCTTCTAGCAGGAGAAACTCGCCAGGTCTGACCCTGTACAATGTATATTTACAACTTTACACACTGTCACTTTATAACAATGCATTATACAGGGCCAACTCTGTTCTTCTAGCAGGAGATACTCACCAGGTCTGACCCTGCACAATGTATAGTTACATCTTTACACACCGTCACTGTATAACAATGCATTATACCGGGCCAACTCTGTTCTTCTAGCATGAGAAACTCACCAGGTCTGACCCTGTACAATGTATAGTTACATCTTTACACACTGTCACTATATAACAATGTATTATAAAGGGCCAACTCTGTTCTTCTAGCAGGAGATACTCACCAGGTCTGACCCTGCACAATGTATAGTTACATCTTTACACACTGTCACTTTATAACAATGCATTATACAGGGCCAACTCTGTTCTTCTAGCAGGAGAAACTCGCCAGGTCTGACCTTGTACAATGTATAGTTACATCTTTACACACTGTCACTTTATAACAATGCATTATACAGGGCCAACTCTGTTCTTCTAGCAGGAGAAACTCGCCAGGTCTGACCCTGCACAATGTATAGTTACATCTTTACACACTGTCACTTTATAACAATGCATTATACAGGGCCAACTCTGTTCTTCTAGCAGGAGATACTCACCAGGTCTGACCCTGCACAATGTATAGTTACATCTTTACACACTGTCACTTTATAACAATGCATTATACAGGGCCAACTCTGTTCTACTAGCAGGAGAAACTCACCAGGTCTGACCCTGCACAATGTATAGTTACATCTTTACACACTGTCACTTTATAACAATGCATCATACAGGGCCAACTCTGTTCTTCTAGCAGGAGAAACTCACCAGGTCTGACCCTGTACAATGTATAGTTACATCTTTACACACTGTCACTTTATAACAATGCATTATACAGGGCCAACTCTGTTCTTCTAGCAGGAGAAACTCACCAGGTCTGACCCTGTACAATGTATAGTTACATCTTTACACACTGTCACTTTATAACAATGCATTATACAGGGCCAACTCTGTTCTTCTAGCAGGAGAAAATCACCAGGTCTGACCCTGTACAATGTATAGTTACATCTTTACACACTGTCACTTTATAACAATGCATTATACAGGACCAACTCTGATCTTATAGCATGAGATACTCACCAGGTCTGACCCTGCACAATGTATAGTTACATCTTTACACACTGTCACTTTATAACAATGCATTATACAGGGCCAACTCTGTTCTTCTAGCAGGAGAAACTCGCCAGACCCTGCACAATGTATAGTTACATCTTTACACACTGTAACTTTATAACAATGCATTATACAGGGCCAACTCTGTTCTTCTAGCAGGAGAAACTTGCCAGGTCTGACCTTGTACAATGTATAGTTACATCTTTACACACTGTCACTTTATAACAATGCATTATACAGGGCCAACTCTGTTCTTCTAGCAGGAGAAACTCACCAGGTCTGACCCTGCACAATGTATAGTTACATCTTTACACACTGTCACTTTATAACAATGCATTATACAGGGCCAACTCTGTTCTTCTAGCAGGAGAAACTCACCAGGTCTGACCCTGCACAATGTATAGTTACATCTTTACACACTGTCACTTTATAACAATGCATTATACAGGGCCAACTATGTTCTTCTTGCAGGAGATACTCACCAGGTCTGACCCTGCACAATGTATAGTTACATCTTTACACACTGTCACTTTATAACAATGTATTATACAGGGCCAACTCTGTTCTTCTAGCAGGAGAAACTCACCAGGTCTGACCCTGCACAATGTATAGTTACATCTTTACACACTGTCACTTTATAACAATGCATTATACAGGGCCAACTCTGTTCTTCTTGCAGGAGATACTCACCAGGTCTGACCCTGTACAATGTATAGTTACATCTTTACACACTGTCACTTTATAACAATGCATTATACAGGGCTAACTCTGTTCTTCTAGCAGGAGAAACTCACCAGGTCTGACCCTGTACAATGCGTAGTTACATCTTTACACACTGTCACTTTATAACAATACATTATACAGGGCCAACTCTGTTCTTCTAGCAGGAGAAACTCACCAGGTCTGACCCTGTACAATGAATAGTTACATCTTTACACACTGTCACTTTATAACAATGCATTATACATTGCCAACTCTGTTCTTCTAGCATGAGATACTCACCAGGTCTGACCCTGCACAATGTATAGTTACATCATTACACACGGTCACTTTATAACAATGTATTATACAGGGCCAACTCTGTTCTTCTAGCAGGAGAAACTCACCAGACCCTGCACAATGTATAGTTACATCTTTACACACTGTCACTTTATAACACTGCATTATACAGGACCAACTCTGATCTTATAGCATGAGATACTCACCAGGTCTGACCCTGTACAATGTATAGTTACAACTTTACATACTGTCACTTTATAACAATGTATTATACAGGGCCAACTCTGTTCTTATAGCAGGAGAAAATCACCAGGTCTGACCCTGCACAATGTATAGTTACATCTTTACACACTGTCACTTTATAACAATGCATTATACAGGGCCAACTCTGTTCTTCTAGCAGGAGAAACTCACCAGACCCTGCACAATGTATAGTTACATCTTTACACACTGTCACTTTATAACAATGCATTATACAGGGCCAACTCTGTTCTTCTAGCAGGAGAAACTCACCAGACCCTGCACAATGTATAGTTACATCTTTACACACTGTCACTTTATAACAATGCATTATACAGGGCCAACTCTGTTCTTCTAGCAGGAGATACTCACCAGGTCTGACCCTGCACAATGTATAGTTACATCTTTACACACTGTCACTTTATAACAATGCATTATACAGGGCCAACTCTGTTCTTCTAGCAGGAGAAACTCACCAGACCCTGCACAATGTATAGTTACATCTTTACACACTGTCACTTTATAACAATGCATTATACAGGGCCAACTCTGTTCTTCTAGCAGGAGAAACTCACCAGACCCTGCACAATGTATAGTTACATCTTTACACACTGTCACTTTATAACAATGCATTATACAGGGCCAACTCTGTTCTTCTAGCAGGAGAAACTCACCAGGTCTGACCCTGCACAATGTATAGTTACATCTTTACACACTGTCACTTTATAACAATGCATTATAAAAGGCCAACTCTGTTCTTCTTGCAGGAGATACTCACCAGGTCTGACCCTGTACAATGTATAGTTACATCTTTACACACTGTCACTTTATAACAATGCATTATACAGGGCTAACTCTGTTCTTCTTGCAGGAGATACTCACCAGGTCTGACCCTGTACAATGTATAGTTACATCTTTACACACTGTCACTTTATAACAATGTATTATACAGGGCCAACTCTGTTCTTCTAGCAGGAGAAACTCACCAGGTCTGACCCTGCACAATGTATAGTTACATCTTTACACACTGTCACTTTATAACACTGCATTATACAGGACCAACTCTGATCTTATAGCATGAGATACTCACCAGGTCTGACCCTGTACAATGTATAGTTACATCTTTACACACTGTCACTTTATAACAATGCATTATACAGGGCCAACTCTGTTCTTCTAGCAGGAGAAACTCACCAGACCCTGCACAATGTATAGTTACATCTTTACACACTGTCACTTTATAACAATGCATTATCCAGGGCCAACTCTGTTCTTCTAGCAGGAGAAACTCACCAGGTCTGACCCTGCACAATGTATAGTTACATCTTGACACACTGTCACTTTATAACAATGCATTATACAGGGCCAACTCTGTTCTTCTAGCAGGAGAAACTCACCAGGTCTGACCCTGCACAATGTATAGTTACATCTTTACACACTGTCACTTTATAACAATGCATTATACAGGGCCAACTCTGTTCTTCTAGCAGGAGAAACTCACCAGGTCTGACCCTGCACAATGTATAGTTACATCTTTACACACTGTCACTTTATAACAATGCATTATAAAAGGCCAACTCTGTTCTTCTTGCAGGAGATACTCACCAGGTCTGACCCTGCACAATGTATAGTTACATCTTTACACACTGTCACTTTATAACAATGCATTATACAGGGCCAACTCTGTTCTTCTAGCAGGAGAAACTCACCAGGTCTGACCCTGTACAATGTATAGTTACATCTTTACACACTGTCACTTTATAACAATGCATTATACAGGGCTAACTCTGTTCTTCTTGCAGGAGATACTCACCAGGTCTGACCCTGCACAATGTATAGTTACATCTTTACACACTGTCACTTTATAACAATGTATTATACAGGGCCAACTCTGTTCTTCTAGCAGGAGAAACTCACCAGGTCTGACCCTGCACAATGTATAGTTACATCTTTACACACTGTCACTTTATAACACTGCATTATACAGGACCAACTCTGATCTTATAGCACGAGATACTCACCAGGTCTGACCCTGTACAATGTATAGTTACATCTTTACACACTGTCACTTTATAACAATGCATTATACAGGGCCAACTCTGTTCTTCTAGCAGGAGAAACTCACCAGACCCTGCACAATGTATAGTTACATCTTTACACACTGTCACTTTATAACAATGCATTATACAGGGCCAACTCTGTTCTTCTAGCAGGAGAAACTCGCCAGGTCTGACCTTGTACAATGTATAGTTACATCTTTACACACTGTCACTTTATAACAATGCATTATACAGGGCCAACTCTGTTCTTCTAGCAGGAGAAACTCACCAGACCCTGCACAATGTATAGTTACATCTTTACACACTGTCACTTTATAACAATGCATTATCCAGGGCCAACTCTGTTCTTCTAGCAGGAGAAACTCACCAGGTCTGACCCTGCACAATGTATAGTTACATCTTTACACACTGTCACTTTATAACAATGCATTATACAGGGCCAACTCTGTTCTTCTAGCAGGAGAAACTCACCAGACCCTGCACAATGTATAGTTACATCTTTACACACTGTCACTTTATAACAATGCATTATACAGGGCCAACTCTGTTCTTCTTGCAGGAGATACTCACCAGGTCTGACCCTGCACAATGTATAGTTACATCTTTACACACTGTCACTTTATAACAATGCAATATACAGGGCCAACTCTGTTCTTCTAGCAGGAGAAACTCACCAGGTCTGACCCTGTACAATGTATAGTTACATCTTTACACACTGTCACTTTATAACAATGCATTATACAGGGCTAACTCTGTTCTTCTAGCAGGAGAAACTCACCAGGTCTGACCCTGTACAATGCGTAGTTACATCTTTACACACTGTCACTTTATAACAATGCATTATACAGGGCCAACTCTGTTCTTCTAGCAGGAGAAACTCACCAGGTCTGACCCTGTACAATGTATAGTTACATCTTTACACACTGTCACTTTATAACAATGCATTATACATTGCCAACTCTGTTCTTCTAGCATGAGATACTCACCAGGTCTGACCCTGCACAATGTATAGTTACATCTTTACACACTGTCACTTTATAACAATGCATTATACAGGGCCAACTCTGTTCTTCTAGCAGGAGAAACTCACCAGACCCTGCACAATGTATAGTTACATCTTTACACACTGTCACTTTATAACACTGCATTATACAGGACCAACTCTGTTCTTCTAGCATGAGATACTCACCAGCTCTGACCCTGCACAATGTATAGTTACATCTTTACACACTGTCACTTTATAACAATGCATTATACAGGGCCAACTCTGTTCTTCTAGCAGGAGAAACTCACCAGGTCTGACCCTGCACAATGTATAGTTACATCTTTACACACTGTCACTTTATAACACTGCATTATACAGGACCAACTCTGTTCTTCTAGCATGAGATACTCACCAGCTCTGACCCTGCACAATGTATAGTTACATCTTTACACACTGTCACTTTATAACAATGCATTATACAGGACCAACTCTGTTCTTATAGCATGAGATACTCACCAGGTCTGACCCTGTACAATGTATAGTTAAATCAGTGACATGAAATATTCTGCAGCTCACCTTTTTAGTAAATAGCCCCCTCTGTGTTTACGTCTCTGTACATCGGTATAAATGAATGCATAATGTTAATATATACTTACTAAGAAGAGTTTTCTTTAACCCCTTAGTGCTGGGTTGATATTAGCAGCTCACTGCCCCCTTGCTCCCATCCCTGCTGTTTATATACCAGCTTTTAGTACATTTATTTGACTCGCGTTCCCTGCAGTATTCTGCCCTCTTAACCCTTTGTCTTCCTGCCATGAACCTTTCTACAGTGTATTGTGAATGGTCGCAGGGTTAAACGTTGCACGCTCCTCTCCCCCCCTGACTAACACATGTCTCCCCCATGGGACCCGTAGATGATATCTCCTAAAGGAGTTTTATACATGACTGCTCTGATTAATGAAACGTAATGATCAAATCCCATATCTCTTGTGTTTTCATAGGAGATGAGATCCTGCTTGTGTTATATGGCAGCTTTTAAAGGACAACTTTGTAGGGATTCTATTGAGGCCTCTTTGCTCTATATATATACATGTTGTTTAGAATCTTTGCTCTGTATAGCTCTATCAGGGGCTGTTACATACACTCATACACACAGTCTGTCACATACACTCATACATACACACATACAAGTGAGCGTTGTTTTTTTTTAAATCTTTTTTTTAATCTTAGCCTTATTCCTATCCCACGCATGCTTAAACTCCTTCATTGTATTAACCTCCACCACTTCTACTGGAAGTCATATAGATAGCGCCTAACACTAATGCTGTTCCCGTGAGTGGCTATCTATAAAGCTGACAGCTGGCAAATGTTATGAATCAGAGCATGTGCACCGCTTCCCCCTGAGCCGCTCCGAGCAAAATCCATGTTTAGTCAGTCATGTGCTAGTTACACTGAAGCTGATTGGTCGTATTTTTCCACTTCCTGACATCTTAGCGCACAGGAGGATTTATACCTAACCCTAATATTTTTAGGAGCCAGGGAGTGGATTGCAATGACCTAATCCGCTTGGTACCAACTGTGATACGTACGTTGGTAAATCCCCAAGGATTGTGGGGGTTTGGATTCATTTGGGAAGTGGGGTTAGGGCCGGCTAATAATACAATACGTACTATTCCAAGTTAGGAGACTTGTCCCTGTGTTTCTTCATGACCAAGGTATACCTGATAATTCATTTCCCCCACCAATAAAGAGACAGACAACCGAGTGGCTAGAAAGGTCGCAGTCTTTATTGAAATGCTGCAACATAAACTGACAGCTAAAATATAGCTGAAATAAGTAACGATTATTACTGTAAGCCAAATATGGTTAAAACTTTATAAATAAATAAATAACCGGGCATATACAATTATATATATATATACAAACATAATATACATATATACCAACCAACACATGCTTTTATAACCATAAATATAAACAACATGAAACAATACTACTGAACCTTAGCGGTAGCGTGTGCCTTATCCTAGACCATCTATAATCAGGACCCCGAGAATCTGGCACAGGCGTACCACATGACTCACGGCTACTGACGTCCCTGTTTGCACAGTAGCCGTGCCTCACTCCCCAGGGACAAGCCCATGGGGAGCCCGTGCAGCTAGCTTCCCACAGCTACTGCCCAACCGGGTTGGCCATACCCCAGATGACCAACCCCCTGCACAAGCGCCAAACCTCGGGGACCCCCGCCATGGCCAATACGCGTGAACCCTTACGCGCATAGGCTCCTCCAAACAGCTACCGCTTTCTCCGAACTGGTCTGGATCGCCAGGTTCCAAAGATCCAGACCCACAGGGTTAAGATGGACCCCATCTCTCCTATATAAGGAAGCATCGGTCCCGTTAAGGTCAAGATGCCGAGCTACAATACCATCATTAAACACCACAAAACGAGAGATGGTTCAGTTCAGCTTTTTACGAGCACCTTCAATGCCCTGAGGACTCTTCGCTCCACACCATGACATCCTGGACACCATGTTACCCCAAACGATAATCAACTCGGGATATTGGAGCCACAGTCGAAGCATGTCCACTTTCATATGACGTATCAACTCCTATCCAACGTAGACTCCCACAGGACCTAGGCCCAAATGCTTGCCGTTGGGGCGTAATTCAGCCCTCTTGGCTGCCCAAAAATTGAATGAATGTCCTAGTATCCAAGCTCTGCAACTATTGCAACCTGCAAACGAATAATATAATCAGATAATTGAATGATCTCTCCGCCACAGCTTATTTTATCTATAACCCAACAATGAACACCAAAACATTGCACTAGACAAATTCAGACTAGGTGCGGTCTAATTTACGTACGAAATCTAGACGATTCACACTGCCCAATTCATTTCACCACCTCATCCCCTACTCCCCAGCAAGCTTCTTCAGTGGCCGCCCCTATCCTAAATGAATGAGACCTAAACAGCAGCGGTTGCAAACCGAGCGCCAATAGACAGTGCCGGAATATGGTGATAAATTGGTACCTAGACAGAGCCGACCCGACGCTGGGCAGTAACAAAGTGGGGGAGCCCGGTGGGAAAAACTGACTAAAGCAAAATACCGGGCATGCAATAGAACCAGGTAAAGCCAACATAGTGATTTTCAAACCGCCCCACACTGGTCTGTTTTGGACTTGCGAATCATTGTACATATACTATACTGTGTGCTTTGGACATCCTCCAGCAAAATACCCCCATGCCTGTTCTTTGTGGGGGAAACAAGTTTGCTGATTCTGAAGGCACCAACGAAAGCCCAGTAGAATAGCATGCTAAAAAATGGAACCTCGCAACTTGACCTACAAATGGATAGCGAACTTGTGAGCAAGTGCAATAATAACTGATATGTCACGGGGAGCCTTGTATCGGCCTGTTTATATCCCCTCCTATACCCCTTCAACGCCATATTAACTAAAAACTCTTTGGTCAAATCAGGAAACCCACTAAATTTAAACCAGGCCACTATTGCAAACATTTTCCTATTAATGGCCGGCACAGAAATGTTGTCTGCAAACATTTGTTCGTTAAACCATAACCGAATCATGCGGACCCCGTCCTCATCCGACGGACTGCCTGCAACAAGTAGGACGGAATGCCACTGTTCCCACACCTTTTTAAACGCGGCCCAGGTAGCAGGTACCAAAGACCGGTGTATCAAAAAACTACTATCTTTTCCATCCACCCTGGGCACCAACAACCGGAACTGCTCCCATTGATGCCGAGATAAAGAGTCAGCCACATCTTTCTGTATCCCGGGAACATGCACGGCTTGTACCAGTAAATTCCTCCGTAGACAAATAAGGACCAGCTCCCTCAACAGGCGTATCACCGGGAGTGGGGGGGATGCAGCCGACCCGTTGTTAACCCCTTAAGGACAGAGCCTTTGAAACATTTTTGTCCATTCTGGACAATGGCTATTTTAACATTTCTGTGCTGTTTGTGTTTAGTAGTAATTTTCTTCTTTGTCATTTGCTGTACCCACACATATTAAATATTGTTTTTATCGTGACAAGAAGGGCTTTCTTTGGATGCCATCTTTTTGATCGTTCGCTTCCTAAGCACATGTGTGCAGCGGGCGCAGCCATTTTGAAATAGCTGCTACGATCACTCCGGGGAGTGATCGTAGCCCGCCCCTGGACTTTTTGGGGGTGTTGCACAATGCCTCTACATAGAGGCATTGTAGCAACACCGATAGAGTACTCTATTAAGTGCATGACGTGCCAGGCACGTCACCTGTCGGCAAGTCCTCGATTTGCCGTGACGTGTCTGGCACGTCATCTGTCCTTAAGGGGTTAATGGCTTGCACCACCCCCAAGCTGTCGCACCAAAACCTGACCTTCATGTTTTCCATCTGAGAGCCCCATACTATCACTGAGACTATTATCGGGAATAGCTCCTGAAAGGCCAAGATTTTTGTTAGATCAGACTGAAACCAATGCCGAGGCCAAGAATCCCAACACTATTTGTGTTCGAAAATGGCCCCAAAACCCACTGCCCCAGAGGTGTCTGTCCAAAGATTAAATTCCTTGTTGGTAACTGTCCTATCAGGGATCAATGACCTCCCATTAAATGTCCTCAGGAAAGAATCCCAAACCGCTAGGTCAGCCCTGTGCTCATCCGTCATGAGTATGTAATCATGCGGCGCCCGCACCCCTACTGTCACTAGCGACAAACGCCTGCAAAAATTCTGCCCATAGGCATGATCCTGCAAGCAAAATTTAGCTTACCCAGAAGAGACTGCAGTTGTCTAAGCTGTACTTTACGCGCTCTTTTAACAGCCGACACAACCCTACGGAGGTCAACCACTTTATCAAGGGGAAGGCAGCATTCCGTGGACATTCTATCCCCAAAAACGTTACGATGGTAGCTGGACCCACTCTCTTGTCGCTAGCCAATGGGACCCCAAATTGCTGCATCACATTCTCAATGGTGCGCAGTAGCGTAAGGCACAAGGAGGAGTCGGGTGGGCCAACACACAAAAAATCATCCAAGTAATGAATGACAGATGCCGCACCCGACTCCTCCCTGATCACCCATTCTAAAAATGAACTAAACGTCTCGAACTGTGAGCATGATATCACACATACCATTGGCAAACATTTGTCAACATAAATGCCACCTTCCCACTGACAACCCAGTAAATAAAAACAAGAAGGGTGTACCGATAAAAGCCTAAAGGCCGCCTCTATGTTAGTTTTTGCCATGAAGGCGCCCTGACCCATCCTGCGCACCCATCGGGTTGCCTGATAAAAAGAGGTGTATGACACCTTGCAAAGTTCATCGTCAATTCCGTCATTCACAGACCTGCCCCTTGCGAAGGACAGATGGTGGATAAGGCAGAACTTGCTCTTTTCCTTTTTGGGTACCACCCCAAGGGGAGATATATGCAATCCGGGAATTGGGAAGGACGAAAATGGACCATTCATCCTGACCAACATTACCTCCTTTTGCAACTTGACAAACACCACTTCAGGAAATGCGCAGCTGATCTAAACATTTTCGGCACAGGCAAAACCAAGTCGAGTTTTGCTGGGATAACAAAACCGTACAAGAAACCAGCCAGCAGCAAGACAGCTGCCTCCTGGTCCGGGTACCTATTGAGCCAAGAGACCATTGGCATAGTTGCCAACTGTCCCGGATTTGCCGGGACAGTCCTGGCAACTATGCAAATGTCCCGCGTAGATCGCGGGACAGTCCCGGTAAACTGGGCTGTCACGCGATCGCAGCGGGCCACTGTGTCACATGACGTCGTGCTGTCCTGGGACTGTCCCGAGATTGCGATGTCCGTGCGGCAGTGTGAGCTATGCTCACAGCTGCATTTTTTTTTTTTTTACAGCCGGATTTGACAACTAGTCATATCGGGCTAATTTACTTCCCTCCTCAGTGCAGGAGGGAAGCCTGCAGCACAGAGGATGTGACGGGGACCAAGAGGTGAGTACTGGGAATGATACATGATGGGCATGATAAGACTCACAGATGGTGATGGGCATGATAAGACTCACAGATGATGATGGGCATGATAAGACTCACAGATGGTGATGGGCAAGATAAGACTCACAGACGATGATGGGCATGATAAGACTCACAGATGGCGATGGGCATGATAAGACTCACAGATGGCGATGGGCATGATAAGACTCACAGATGATGGGCATGATAAGACTCACAGATGATGATGGACATGATACGACTCACAGATGGTGATGGGCATGATAAGACTCACAGGTGATGATGGACATGATAAGACTCACAGATAATGATGGGCATGATAAGACTCACAGGTGATGATGGGCATGATAAGACTCACAGAGGATGATGGGCATGATAAGACTCACAAGTGATGGGCATGGTAAGACTCAAAGATGATGATGGACATGATAAGACTCACAGATGATGATGGGCATGATAAGACTCACAGGTGATGATGGACATGATAAGACTCACAGATAATGATGGACATGATAAGACTCACAGATGATGATGGGCATGATAAGACTCACATGTGATGATGGGCATGATAAGACTCACAGAGGATGATGGGCATGATAAGACTCACAAGTGATGGGCATGGTAAGACTCACAGATGATGATGGGCATGATAAGACTCACAGATGAGGATGGACATGATAAGACTGTCAAATGAGGGGCATGATAAGACTGACAAATGAGGGGCATGATAAGACTGACAAATGAGAGGCATGATAAGACTGACAAATGATGGGCATGATAACACTGACAAATGATGGGAATGATGACACTGACACATGATGGGCATGATAACAGTGACAAATGAAGGGCATGATAACACTGACAAATGATGGGCATGATAAGACTGTCAAATGATGGGCATGATAAGACTGTCAAATGATGGGCATGATAAGACTGTCAAATGAGGGGCATGATAAGACTGACAAATGAGGGGCATGATAAGACTGACAAATGAGAGGCATGATAAGACTGACAAATGATGGGCATGATAAGACTGTCAAATGATGGGCATGATAAGACTGTCAAATGATGGGCATGATAACAGTGACAAATGAAGGGCATGATAACACTGACAAATGATGGGCATGATAACACTGACACATGATGGGCAAGATAAGACTGACAAATGATGGGCATGATAACAGTGACAAATGATGGGCATGATAACAGTGACAAGTGATGGGCATTATAACAGTGACAAATGAGGGGCATGATAACACTGACAAATGATGGGAATGATGACACTGACACATGATGGGCATGATAACAGTGACAAATGAAGGGCATGATAACACTGACAAATGATGGGCATGATAACACTGACACATGATGGGCAAGATAAGACTGACAAATGATGGGCATGATAACAGTGACAAATGATGGGCATGATAACAGTGACAAGTGATGGGCATTATAACAGTGACAAATGAGGGGCATGATAACACTGACAAATGATGGGAATGATGACACTGACACATGATGGGCATGATAACACTGACAAATGATGGGCATGATAACACTGACAAATGATGGGCATGATAACACTGACAAATGATGGGCATGATAAGACTGTCAAATGATGGGCATGATAACAGTGACAAATGAGGGGCATGATAAGACTGACAAATGATGGGCATGATAACACTGACACATGATGGGCATGATAAGACTGACACATGATGGGCATGATAAGACTGACAAATGATGGGCATGATAACAGTGACAAATGATGGCCAAAATAACATGACAAATGAATGGATGTAAGAAATATAAGGTCCTTTAATTTCTTACATGAGCAAAATAATGTAATTAATAAGTAATGATGGTCTTTGCCTTTGTAAGAGGCACAGACAAACCTGGAACGGAAATGCCCCCCTTCCTTGCAATAATATATAACAGCAGGGAAGGGGGACATATTGATCTACATTTTTTTTGTTTTGTTTTTAAGATTAAAAAAAAACAACACTCACTTGTATGTGTGTATGTATGAGTGTATGTGACAGACTGTATGTATGAGTGTATGTGACAGACTGTGTGTATGAGTGTATGTGACAGACTGTATGTATGAGTGTATGTGACAGACTGTATGTATGAGTGTATGTGACAGACTGTATGTATGAGTGTGTGTCTATGTGACTGACTATATGTATGATGTATGTATGTGTATGTGATTGTGTGTATGTGCTGTTTCCTAGATTTTTTTGCTGGCTCCTAAACATCAATTACGTTTTTCAAGCCCTGGTATAAATGCAACTAGTTATAAACATATATTTGGGGTCCACCTCAAGCTTTTGAAAAGGCTGGAAATATTTAATATTTTTCAGTTTTCTTTGTGGTCAGAAACTTAATATTTGTTTGCTGAGAGGGTGGTGGGTGCATGGATTTGTTTTCCAGTAGAAGTTGTAGAGGTTAAAACAGTGAAGGAGTATAAGCATAAGGCTATTCTACATATAAGATGTGGCCAGGGAGTAATGGAGGTATTACTTTCTGAGAGGGTAGTGGATGCATGGAATAGCCTTCCACCAGAAATGGTAGAGGTTAATATAGTGGAGGTCAGAAACTTAGTATTACTTTACTGAGAGGGTAATGGGTGCATGGAACAACCTTCCAGCCGATGTGGTAGAGGTAAACACAGTGAAGGACTTTAAGCATGCATGGGATAAGAATAAGACTATCCTAGATACAAGATAAGGCCAGGGACTAATGAAAGTATTACTTTACTGAGAGGGTAGTGGATGCATGGAATAGTCTTCCAGTAGAAGTGGTAGAGGTTTATACAGTAAATGAGTTTAAGCATGCATGGAATAAGCATAAGGCTATCCTAGATATAAGATAACGTCAGGAACTAATGAAAGTATTACTTTACTGAGACAGTAGTGGATGCATGGAATAGTCTTCCAGTAGAAGTGGTAGAGGTTAATACAGTGAAGGAGTTTAAGCATGCATGGGATAGGTATAAGGCTATCCTAGATATGAGATAAGGCCAGGGACTAATGAAAGTATTACTTTACTGATAGGGTAGTGGATACATGGAATGGCCTTCCAGCAGAAGTGGTAGAGGTTAATACAGTGAAGGAGTTTAAGCATGCATGGGATAGGTATAAAACTATCCTAGATATAAGATAAGGCCAGGGACTAATGAAAGTATTACTTTACTGAGAGGGTAGTGGATGTATGGAATAGTCTTCCAGTAGAAGTGTTAGAGGTTAATACAGTGAAGGAGTTTAAGCATGCATGGGATAGGTATAAGGCTATCCTAGATATAAGATAAGGCCAGGGACTAATGAAAGTATTACATTACTGAGAGGGTAGTGGATGCATGGAATAGTCTTCCAGTAGAATTGGTAGAGGTTTATACAGTAAATGAGTTTAAGCATGCATGGAATAAGCATAAGGCTATCCTAGATATAAGATAACGTCAGGAACTAATGAAAGTATTACTTTACTGAGACAGTAGTGGATGCATGGAATAGTCTTCCAGTAGAAGTGGTAGAGGTTAATACAGTGAAGGAGTTTAAGCATGCATGGGATAGGTATAAGGCTATCCTAGATATGAGATAAGGCCAGGGACTAATGAAAGTATTACTTTACTGATAGGGTAGTGGATACATGGAATGGCCTTCCAGCAGAAGTGGTAGAGGTTAATACAGTGAAGGAGTTTAAGCATGCATGGGATAGGTATAAAACTATCCTAGATATAAGATAAGGCCAGGGACTAATGAAAGTATTACTTTACTGAGAGGGTAGTGGATGTATGGAATAGTCTTCCAGTTAGAAGATTAATACTGTTAGAGGTTAATACAGTGAAGGAGTTTAAGCATGCATGGGATAGGTATAAGGCTATCCTAGATATAAGATAAGGCCAGGGACTAATGAAAGTATTACATTACTGAGAGGGTAGTGGATGAATGGAATAGTCTTCCAGTAGAAGTGGTAGAGGTTAATACAGTGAAGGAGTTTAAGCATGCGTGGGATAGGCACAAGGCTATCCTAGATATAAGATAAGGCCAGGGACTAATGAAAGTATTACATTACTGAGAGGGTAGTGGATCTATGGAATAGTCTTCCAGTAGAAGTGGTAGAGGTTAATACAGTGAAGGAGTTTAAGCATGCATGGGATAGGTATAAGGCTATCCTAGATATAAGATAAGGCCAGGGACTAATGAAAGTATTACATTACTGAGAGGGTAGTGGATGTATGGAATAGTCTTCCAGTAGAAGTGGTAGAGGTTAATACAGTGAAGCAGTTTTAGCATGCATGGGATAGGTATAAGGCTATCCTAGATATGAGATAAGGCCAGGGACTAATGAAAGTATTACTTTACTGATAGGGTAGTGGATGTATGGAATAGTCTTCGAGTAGAAGTGGTAAAGGTTAATACAGTGAAGCAGTTTAAGCATGCATGGGATAGGTATAAGGCTATCCTAGATATAAGATAAGACCAGGGACTAATGAAAGTATTACATTACTGAGAGGATAGTGAGTGTATGGAATAGCCTTCCAGCAGAAGTGGTAGAGGTTAATACAGTGAAGGAGTTTAAGCATGCATGGGATAGGTATAAGGCTATCCTAGATATAAGATAAGTCCAGTGACTAATGAAAGTATTACTTTACTGAGAGGGTAGTGGATGTATGGAATAGTCTTCCAGTGGAAGTGGTAGAGGTTAATACAGTGAAGGAGTTTAAGCATGCGTGGGATAGGCACAAGGCTATCCTAGATATAAGATAAGGCCAGGGACTAATGAAAGTATTACATTACTGAGAGGGTAGTGGAGGTATGGAATAGTCTTCAAGTAGAAGTGGTAGAGGTTAATACAGTGAAGGAGTTTAAGCATGCATGGGATAGGTATAAGGCTATGCTAGATATAAGATAAGGCCAGGGACTAATGAAAGTATTACTTTACTGAGAGGGTAGTGGATGTATGGAATAGTCTTCCAGTAGAAGTGGTAAAGGTTAATACAGTGAAGGGGTTTAAGCATGCATGGGATAAAGGGGTTTAAGCATGCATGGGATAGGAATAAGGCTATCCTAGATATAAGATAAGGCCAGGGGCTAATGAAAGGATTACTTTACTGAGAGGGTAGTGGATGTATGGAATAGTCTTCCAGTAGAAGTGATAGAGGTTAATACAGTGAAGGAGTTTAAGCATGCGTGGGATAGGTATAAGGCTATCCTAGATATAAGATAAGGCCAGGGACTAATGAAAGTATTACTTTACTGAGAGGGTAGTGGATGCATGGAATAGTCTTCCAGTGGAAGTGGTAGAGGTTAATACAGTGAAGGAGTTTAAGCATGCATGGGATAGGTATAAGGCTATCCTAGATATAAGATAAGGCCAGGGACTAATGAAAGTATTACTTTACTGATAGGGTAGTGGATGTATGGAATAGTCTTCCAGTAGAAGTGGTAGAGGTTAATACAGTGAAGGAGTTTAAGCATGCGTGGGATAGGTATAAGGCTATGCTAGATATAAGATAAGGCCAGGGACTAATGAAAGTATTACTTTACTGAGAGGGGAGTGGATACATGGAATGGCATTCCAGCAGAAGTGGTAGGTTCATACTGATGTATGTTTTATGGTGTACACGCAGCTCGCTGACTATATTTCATGTAAAGGTGATAATATCCATATGCCTGATGTAGATGTTGTGCTGTGAATGTATCTGTTGTATGCCAAGGATGCTGGTAATACTGGTGGGAACTTGGTGATATAATCTACACTGTGACAATAAGGTGGAGTTACATTATGCTAATTTTGTGTAGTGGGCGGAGCTTTGGGAAGTGGGTGTGGTCAATATTAAAGTAAGTAACTGGAAGCTGAGCTGCAAAATGTCCCTGGAAATTGTTTTTCAAATGTTGGCAACTATGCATTGGCCTTACGGCCACTGGTGTCGTCCCCTTTCCCACCAGATGGGTTAAAAGAACACACTTTTTCTGGGACTCCCCCACAACCGGAGCAGTCGTGCTTAAATTTACATGAACTGCCCCTCTTGAAAGTAGAATTGTTAAATTGACACCATGCGCCCTTTTTTGTTGCCGAGGCTGTAGGTCCTGAGGCAGGTTGACCTGTGGCTACTGCCAAAAAGGGCTGCACAGCATTGCGCCCGAGAGCCATGACCCTGAGCAATATCACAATGTCCTTGTGGTGCCACTGAGTGGACTTGCGAACTGCTAAGCGCTGACTAAACTGTTTGTCGTATCTAAGCCAAGCTTGTCCCCCATACACCCTATACGCTTCGTGGATGGAGTCCATGTAGCAAAACAAACCCGTGCTTTGCTCCGGGTTTGTTACACCAATCACCCCAGCCAAGATCGCAAAGGCTTGCAGCCGGTTCGAGAAAGTCCGAGGGGTAAGGCGGTACCGCCTCTTCTCCTCGTCTTCCTTCTTATGATCATTCGGCTTGGAAACTTCATCAAGATTTCATTTCTCCAGGGGGGGCAGGGAGAATATTTCAACAAACTCGCCCTTACCTATCTTATCCCTCACTTCTTGCATTAAGTGCGCACCCACGGGGCCCTCGTAGCAAGCAAAAAAAATATGTCCCCCTGGCAGCGTCCGATAATCGGACCGTGTACTTTTCTTTTCAACCTGTATCCTTTTGGGATGTGTCCGCGGGACTGACAACCCCAAGACAGCCGGTGTGGCGGGCAACGTTGGTTCCCAACGACCACAGCAGATGTCACGCCTACTTCTTTACTGACTTGGGGAACACCCGGGACCTGCGCCGCACCAGAAGGCTCGGACGCATAAGCACCCTATATCTGTGTTGGGGGGAGGGGGCCCTTCAAAGAACTTGCCTCCACCACTTTTAGCAGATCCTTCAGCTCTCCCACCAGTTGGGAAAGTATAAGGGACTCCCTCTGAGATGTCTGCAAATTCCCCACCCCTTCCACCCCCCCCAACTGAATCTCTCCCCACTATAGTGTGTTGCATATGAGTGTCGTGCGCTGATTGTGAGATAGTAAAAGGGTAAATATGAGACTCACCACCGGACAAGCCCCTGACCTGCAGAACTGCCGTGGGTAGTGGAACAGGAGAAGCCCTCGGAGACTGCGAGCACAGCAACGGGCTGACATCGGATGATCCTCCCCTGTGGTGCCGGACCGGATGCAAGGGAACTGTGGACCTGGCTGAAGTCTCCCTTGATGAGAGCTGATGAGGCTTCCATATCATCAGCTAAGTCATTTTACTTTAAACAGGAAATCATTCCTGTAAATCCTGCAATATATAGCCTAAGGCCATCCCCTCTGTCCACTCATTGCCACCCCCCTGCCGTGCCCTTATTGGGCCCTTGGCTTAACTGACAGGGTGAGGGAAATGACAGGAAACCTTTGTCATGATGGCCTTTTATATATTGCATTATTCCAGGCCAGAACTCTTGTCCAGTGAAGGTCGTATCTGTTTACATTTCTCTGTTTGAGTCTTCTTATCCCGCTGTGCCGAGACGTAAAAAGATATCACTGGGTGAAAGCGATGATCAGACCTCCCTACGCTACAGTGTGGCATCTGGATGCTAACCAGGGTTACTGGCATCAAGACTGATCATGGCAAGCAACTAGCGGTCAACTACAAGTGTTATTCTCTTGGACATCAATGGACCCTGGACCTAAAAAGAGAGTAACACTATATTAAAGGGGCAGCTCCACACAGTCTGTCTGGCTAGACAGATATAGGCAGTGTCAGATGAGTTATCCCTAGTGTCAGAGGAGTTAACCCCTTGGGTGGCTAGACAGCCACAGAAGTGACATACACACACACACTCACTCACACTGACATACACACACACACTCACTCACACTGACATACACACACTCACTCACACTGACATACACACACTCACTCACACTGACATACACACACTCACTCACACTGACATACACACACTCTCACTCACAATGACATACACACACTCACTCACACTGACATACACACACTCACTCACACTGACATACACACACTCACTCACACTGACATACACACACTCTCACTCACACTGACATACACACTCTCACTCACACTGACATACACACACACTCACTCACACTGACATACACACACACTCACTCACTCCCTCACACTGACACACACACTCACTCACACTGACATACACACACACTCTCACTCACACTGACATACACACACTCTCACTTACACTGACAAACACACACTCTCACTCACAATGACATACACACACACTCACTCACACTGACATACACACACACTCACTCACTCCCTCACACTGACACACACACTCACTCACATTGACATACACACACACTCACTCACACTGACATACACACTCTCATTCACACTGACATATGCACACACTCACTCACACTGACATACACACTCTCACTCACACTGACATATGCACACACTCACTCACACTGACATACGCACACACTAACTCACACTGACATACACACACTCTCACTCACACTGACACACACTCACTCACACTGACACATACACACACTCTCACTCACACTGACATACACACAATCACTCACACTGACACATATACTCACTCACACTGACATACACACACATTCACTCACACTGACATACACAGACTCACACTCACACTGACATACACACACACTCACTCACACTGACATACACAGACTCACACTTACATACACACACACACTCACTCACAGTGACATACACAGACTCACACTCACACTGACATACACAGTCTCACTCACACTGACATACACACTCTCACTCACACTGACATACACACACTCACACTGACATACACACTCTCACTCATGCTGACATACACACACTCTCAGTCACACTGACATACACACTCACACGGACATACACTCACTGACATACACACACTCTCACTCACACTGACATACACACACTCACTCACTCACACAGACATACACACAAACTCACTTACACTGACATACACAGACTCACACTTACATACACACACACTCACTCACAGTGACATACACAGACTCACACTCACACTGATATACACAGTCTCACTCACACTGACATACACACACTCTCACTCACACTGACATACACACTCTCACTTACACTGACATACACACACTCTCACTTACACTGACAAACACACACTCACACTGACATACACACACTCACACTGACATATACACACACTCACTCACACTGACATACACACACTCTCATTCACACTGACATACACACACACACACTCTCACTCACACTGACATACACACTCTCACTCATGCTGACATACACACACTCTCAGTCACACTGACATACACAGTCTCACTCACACTTACATCCACACACACTCTCACTCACACTGACATACACACTCTCACTTACACTGACATACACACACTCTCACTTACACTGACATACACACCCTCACACTGACATACACACACTCTCATTCACACTGACATACACACTCACTCACACGGACATACACTCACTGACATACACACACTCTCACTCACACTGACATACACACAAACTCACTTACACTGACATACACACACTCTCACTTTCACTGACATACACACACTCACACTGGCATACACACACTCAACTGACATACACACACTCTCACTTACACTGACAAACACACACTCAAACTGACAGACACGCTCACACTAACATACACACACACTCACTCACACTGACATATACACACTCTCACTCACACTGACATACACACACTCACACTGACATACACACTCTCACTCACGCTGACATACACACACTCTCAGTCACACTGACATACACACTCACACGGACATACACTCACTGACATACACACACTCTCACTCACACTGACATACACACACTCACTCACTCACACAGACATACACACAAACTCACTTACACTGACATACACACACTCTCACTTTCACTGACATACACACACTCACACTGGCATACACACACTCACACTCACACTGACATACACACACACTCACCCACACTGACATACACACACACTCACTCACACTCTCACTCACACTGACATACACACTCTCACACTGACATACACACACTCTCACTTACACTGACATACACACCCTCACACTGACATACACACACTCTCATTCACACTGACATACACACTCACTCACACGGACATACACTCACTGACATACACACACTCTCACTCACACTGACATACACACAAACTCACTTACACTGACATACACACACTCTCAATTTCACTGACATACACACACTCACACTGGCATACACACACTCACACTGACATACACACACTCTCACTTACACTGACAAACACACACTCAAACTGACAGACACGCTCACACTAACATACACACACACTCACTCACACTGACATATACACACTCTCACTCACACTGACATACACACACTCACACTGACATACACACTCTCACTCACGCTGACATACACACACTCACTCACTCACACAGACATACACACAAACTCACTTACACTGACATACACAGACTCACACTTACATACACACACACTCACTCACAGTGACATACACAGACTCACACTCACACTGATATACACAGTCTCACTCACACTGACATACACACACTCTCACTCACACTGACATACACACTCTCACTTACACTGACATACACACACTCTCACTTACACTGACAAACACACACTCACACTGACATACACACACTCACACTGACATATACACACACTCACTCACACTGACATACACACACTCTCATTCACACTGACATACACACACACACACTCTCACTCACACTGACATACACACTCTCACTCACGCTGACATACACACACTCTCAGTCACACTGACATACACAGTCTCACTCACACTTACATCCACACACACTCTCACTCACACTGACATACACACTCTCACTTACACTGACATACACACACTCTCACTTACACTGACATACACACCCTCACACTGACATACACACACTCTCATTCACACTGACATACACACTCACTCACACGGACATACACTCACTGACATACACACACTCTCACTCACACTGACATACACACAAACTCACTTACACTGACATACACACACTCTCACTTTCACTGACATACACACACTCACACTGGCATACACACACTCAACTGACATACACACACTCTCACTTACACTGACAAACACACACTCAAACTGACAGACACACTCACACTAACATACACACACACTCACTCACACTGACATATACACACTCTCACTCACACTGACATACACACACTCACACTGACATACACACTCTCACTCACGCTGACATACACACACTCTCAGTCACACTGACATACACACTCACACGGACATACACTCACTGACATACACACACTCTCACTCACACTGACATACACACACTCACTCACTCACACAGACATACACACAAACTCACTTACACTGACATACACACACTCTCACTTTCACTGACATACACACACTCACACTGGCATACACACACTCACACTCACACTGACATACACACACACTCACCCACACTGACATACACACACACTCACTCACACTCTCACTCACACTGACATACACACTCTCACTTACACTGACATACACACACTCTCACTTACACTGACATACACACCCTCACACTGACATACACACACTCTCATTCACACTGACATACACACTCACTCACACGGACATACACTCACTGACATACACACACTCTCACTCACACTGACATACACACAAACTCACTTACACTGACATACACACACTCTCAATTTCACTGACATACACACACTCACACTGGCATACACACACTCACACTGACATACACACACTCTCACTTACACTGACAAACACACACTCAAACTGACAGACACGCTCACACTAACATACACACACACTCACTCACACTGACATACACACTCTCACTCACGCTGACATACACACACTCTCAGTCACACTGACATACACACTCACACGGACATACACTCACTGACATACACACACTCTCACTCACACTGACATACACACACTCACTCACTCACACAGACATACACACAAACTCACTTACACTGACATACACACACTCTCACTTTCACTGACATACACACACTCACACTGGCATACACACACTCACACTCACACTGACATACACACACACTCACCCACACTGACATACACACACACTCACTCACACTGACACGCACACACACTCAAAAAACACTTAAGAGGGAACTCATAAACTTTCAACGGGATAATGTAAATAAATAAGCGCACCTTGTATCTTGAGGTCTGGTTCCTATGTCCGGAGTAATCCTTAGATAGTAAAGGCTGAATCCAAAAAACGAAAAGATAAGGAAAACAGCTTATGACTATGTGCTTACGAGCATGAAACGCGTCAAGCTTGGTCAGCTACTGGATTTATTTTTGTATGTATCTTTGTAAATGGATCAGTCCTTTTTATGACAAGCTGCTTTTTATTACTCTCTGAATAAAAGGTAATTTTTAAGGTACCGAGTTCCACACCGTTGCAGTTTTCCTTATCTTTTCGTTTTTTACACACACACTCACACTGACATACACACACACTCACACTGACACATACACTGACATACACACACATTCACTCACATTGACATACACACACACTCACACTGACACATACACTGACATACACACACTTACACTCACACTGACATACACACACATTCACTCACATTGACATACACACACACTCACTCACACTGACATACACACACTCACTCACACTGACATACGCACACCCTCACTCACATGGACATACACAGACTCACACTGACATACACAGACACTCACTCACACTGACATATACAGACTCACACTCACACTGACATACACACACATTCACTCACATTGACATACACACACACTCACTCACTCACTCACACTGACATACACACACTCACTCACACTGACATACGCACACCCTCACTCACACGGACATACACACACTCTCACTCACACTGACATACACAGTCAAATACACACACTCACACTGACATACACACACACTCACTCACACTGACATATACACACTCTCACTCACACTGACATACACACACTCTCACTCACACTGACATAAACACACACTCACTCACACGTACACACACCACACACACTCACTCACTCACACTGACATACACACTCACTCACACTGACATAAACACTCACTCACACTGACATACACACTCTCACTCACACTGACATACGCACACACTCACTCACACTGACATATGCACACACTCACTCACACTGACATACACATGCTCTCACTCACACTGACACACACAGTCATTCACGCTGACACATACACACACTCTCACTCACACTGACACATACACACTCACTCATACTGACACACACACTCACTCACACTGACATACACACACACTCACTCACACTGACACACACACTGACATACACACACTCACACTGACATACACACACTGACATACACACACTTACACTCACACTGACATACACACACACACTCACTCACATTGACATACACACACACTCACTCACACTGACATACACACTCTCACTCACACTGACATACAAACACACTCACTCACACGGACATACACACACTCTCATTCTCACTGACATACACACACTCTCCCTCACACTGACATACACACACTCACTCACACTGACATACACAGACTCACACTGACATACACAGACTCACACTGACATACACACACACTCACTCACACAGACATACACACCCTCTCACTTACACTGACATACAAACACTCTCACTCACACTGACATACACACACACTCACTCACATTGACATACACACACACTCACTCACTCTGACATACGCACACACTCACTCACACTGACATACACACACTCTCACTCACACTGACACACACACACTCACACTGACACATACACAAACTCTCACTCACACTGATACACACACACTCACACTGACACATACACTCACTCACACTGACATACACACACACACACACACTCACGCACATTGACATACACACACACTCACTCACACTGACTTACACAGACTCCCACTGACATACACACACACTCTCACTCACACTGACATACACAGACTCACACTGACATACACAGACACTTACTCACACTGACATATACAGACTCACACTCACACTGACATACACACACACTCACTCACACTGACATACACACACACTCACACTGACATACACAGATTCACACTGACATACCCACACACTCACTCACACTGACATACACACACACACACACACACACACACACACACACACTCACACTGACATACCCACACTCACACTGACATACACACACACTCACATACACACACACTCACACTGACATACACAGACTCACACTCACACTGACATACACAGACTCACACTCACACTGACATACACAGACTCACACTCACACTGACATACACAGACTCACACTGACATACACAGACTCACACTCACACTGACATACACAGACTCACACTCACACTGACATACACAGACTCACACTGACATACACAGACTCACACTCACACTGACATACACAGACTCACACTCACACTGACATACACAGACTCACACTCACACTGACATACACAGACTCACACTGACATACACAGACTCACACTGACATACACAGACTCACACTCACACTGACATACACAGACTCACACTCACACTGACATACACAGACTCACACTGACATACACAGACTCACAATGACATACACAGACTCACACTGACATACACAGACTCACACTCACACTGACATACACAGACTCACACTCACACTGACATACACAGACTCACACTCACACTGACATACACAGACTCACACTGACATACACAGACTCACACTGACATACACAGACTCACAATGACATACACAGACTCACACTGACACTGACATACACAGACTCACACTCACACTGACATACACAGACTCACACTCACACTGACATACACAGACTCACACTGACATACACAGACTCACACTGACATACACAGACTCACACTGACATACACAGACTCACACTGACATACACAGACTCACACTGACATACACAGACTCACACTCACACTGACATACACAGACTCACACTGACATACACAGACTCACACTGACATACACAGACTCACACTCACACTGACATACACAGACTCACACTCACACTGACATACACAGACTCACAATGACATACACAGACTCACACTGACATACACAGACTCACACTGACATACACAGACTCACACTCACACTGACATACACAGACTCACACTGACATACACAGACTCACAATGACATACACAGACTCACACTGACATACACAGACTCACACTCACACTGACATACACAGACTCACACTCACACTGACATACACAGACTCACACTCACACTGACATACACAGACTCACACTCACACTGACTCACACTGACATACACAGACTCACACTGACATACACAGACTCACAATGACATACACAGACTCACAATGACATACACAGACTCACACTGACATACACAGACTCACACTCACACTGACATACACAGACTCACACTCACACTGACATACACAGACTCACAATGACATACACAGACTCACACTCACACTGACATACACAGACTCACACTGACATACACAGACTCACACTGACATACACAGACTCACACTGACACTGACATACACAGACTCACACTCACACTGACATACACAGACTCACACTGACATACACAGACTCACACTCACACTGACATACACAGACTCACACTGACATACACAGACTCACACTCACACTGACATACACAGACTCACACTCACACTGACATACACAGACTCACACTGACATACACAGACTCACACTGACATACACAGACTCACACTGACACTGACATACACAGACTCACACTCACACTGACATACACAGACTCACACTGACATACACAGACTCACACTGACACTGACATACACAGACTCACACTCACACTGACATACACAGACTCACACTGACATACACAGACTCACACTCACACTGACATACACAGACTCACACTGACATACACAGACTCACACTCACACTGACATACACAGACTCACACTCACACTGACATACACAGACTCACACTGACATACACAGACTCACACTGACATACACAGACTCACACTGACACTGACATACACAGACTCACACTCACACTGACATACACAGACTCACACTGACATACACAGACTCACACTGACACTGACATACACAGACTCACACTCACACTGACATACACAGACTCACACTGACATACACAGACTCACACTCACACTGACATACACAGACTCACACTCACACTGACATACACAGACTCACACTGACATACACAGACTCACACTCACACTGACATACACAGACTCACACTCACACTGACATACACAGACTCACAATGACATACACAGACTCACACTCACACTGACATACACAGACTCACACTGACATACACAGACTCACACTGACATACACAGACTCACACTCACACTGACATACACACACACTGTCCGTTTTAACTTACCTCTCTGTGCTTTGAGCTCCTTGTGTGAAGGAGATGCTGAGCCAATCACGGGAAGCTTCTGAACTCTCAGCCAATCAGGAGAGTTGCTAGATCTCACCTGATTGGCTGAGACCTCTTTCTATCAAGCTGCCTAAAAAGAAAGAGAAATATACTGCTGCACTGAGCAGCAAAGTCCCGGCAGCTGCCCCATTAAAGGGCCGGCCTGGGGGGCCCCACAGAGCAGCTGCCATGGGCCTCCAGGAATGAGTGGGCCCTGGGCAGAAGCCACGTTTTTTTATTTTTTTTATTTAAAGGGCCGGGGCCCATGACGGGTGTATCTCCCGTCACCCCCTGATGGCGGCCCTGGTTCCACATAGCCTATATTCTGTATGTTGTACCTCTTTCTAACATATATGATATGCACCTATGTGTCCTTGTGTTCTCCTGTACTTTTGATTGAAACTAATTTAAGCGGGTCCTCTTAATTCAGTGATAGGGAGTGGCTTGAGGAGATGGGCAGGAGAATTGTTACACTCGCTAGTTCACTTTTTTCCTGCAGTTTTGCGGAAAGAGGGAAAAAAACTTTCTTTTATAGTACAATATTTATCTAATATAATTGTTCAAACATTGTAGGTGGAAGAGCCCAATGTGACGGACCCCTTGGTACCACGTCTGGGTACCTCCATCAAAGCTCTGCTCCCTTGCTGTTATATGACCTCAAACCACCAGACAGAACCAGTGTGGTAGGCAGTGCTGTATTTACCGCGAGGCATCCTAGGCGGATGCCTAGGGCGGCAAATTTTGGGGGGCGGCAGCGCCCCCCAGCACTGAAAAAAAAAAATGAAAAAAAAATCCGGCCCTTTAAAAAAAAAAAAAAAAGACCGCGCTTGCAGGCAGAGACGGAGGTGAGAGGGGATCGGAAGATCCCCCCTCACCTTTGCTCTGCCTGCTGGGCTGCACGGGGAGCCGAACAGGCAGCACAGAGAAACCTCCAGCTGCCTGTTCGGCTCCCCGTGCAGTGTGCGACACGGAAGTGCCGACAGTCACGTGACGGGCGCGCTGACGTCATAATCGCCGGGAAGCTGAACAGGCAGCATGGAGGGACCATGCTGCCTGCCTGCCAGGGAAAGGTAAGTGCTGATGGGAGAGAGTGTGTGTGTGTGTCTGAGTGTGATGGGAGTCAGAGTGTGTGTGATGGGAGACAGTGTGTGTGGCTGAGTGTGATGGGAGTCAGAGTGTGTGTGATGGGAGACAGTGTGTGTGACTGAGTGTGATGGGAGTCAGAGTGTGTGTGATGGGAGTCAGAGTGTGTGACTGAGTGTGATGGGAGACAGTGTGTGTGACTGAGTGTGATGGGAGTCAGAGTGTGTGTGTGATGGGAGACAGTGTGTGTGACTGAGTGTGATGGGAGTCAGAGTGTGTGTGATGGGAGACAGTGTGTGTGACTGAGTGTGATGGGAGTCAGAGTGTGTGTGATGGGAGACAGTGTGTGTGACTGAGTGTGATGGGAGTCAGAGTGTGTGTGATGGGAGACAGTGTGTGGGACTGAGTGTGATGGGAGTCAGAGTGTGTGTGATGGGAGACAGTGTGTGTGATGGGAGTCAGTGTGTGTGACTGAGTGTGATGGGAGTAGGAGTGTGTGACTGAGTGTGAAGGGAGACAGTGTGTGGGACTGAGTGTGATGAGAGACAGTGTGTGGGACTGAGTGTGATGGGAGACAGTGTGTGGGACTGAGTGTGATGGGAGACAGTGTGTGGGACTGAGTGTGATGGGAGACAGTGTGTTGGACTGAGTGTGATGGGAGTCAGAGTGTGTGTGATGGGAGACAGTGTGTGGGACTGAGTGTGATGGGAGACAGTGTGTGGGACTGAGTGTGATGGGAGACAGTGTGTGGGACTGAGTGTGATGGGAGTCAGAGTGTGTGACTGAGTGTGATGGGAGTCAGAGTGTGTGTGATAGGAGACAGTGTGTGTGACTGAGTGTGATGGGAGTCAGAGTGTGTGTGATGGGAGACAGTGTGTGTGACTGAGTGTGAAGGGAGTCAGAGTGTGTGTGATGGGAGACAGTGTGTGTGACTGAGTGTGATGGGAGTCAGAGTGTGTGAGATGGGAGTCGGAGTGTGTGACTGAGTGTGATGGGAGTAGGAGTGTGACTGAGTGTGATGGGAGTGTGTGTGTGATGGGAGTATGAGCTTGATGTGAGTCTGAATGATGGGGCATGTCTTAGGTGTGTAACGTGGGTGTTACCAAGCTGCTCTAATTCACCAGACGGGACCAGTGCTGTAGGTAGCTGCTCTAATTCACCAGACATGAACAGTGCTGTAGGTAGCTGCTCTAATTCACCAGGCAGAACCAGTGCTGTAGGTAACTGCTCTAATTCACCTGATAGAACCAGTGCTGTAGGTAGCTGCTCTAATTCACCGGATAGAACCAGTGCTGTAGGTAGCTGCTCTAATTCACCAGACAGAACCAGTGCTGTAGGTAGCTGCTCTAATTCCCCAGACAGAACCCATGCTGTAAGTAGCTGCTCTAATTCACCAGACAGAACCAGTGTTGTAGGTAGCTGCTCTAATTCACCAGACAGAACCAGTGTTGTAGGTAGCTGCTCTAATTCACCAGGCAGAACCAGTGCTGTAGGTAGCTGCTCTAATTCACCAGACAGGACCAGTGCTGTAGGTAGGTGCTCTAATTCACCAGACAGAACCAGTGCTGTAGGTAGCTGCTACAATTCACCAGACAGAACCAGTGCTGTAGGTTGCTGCTCTAATTCACCAGACAGAACCAGTGCTGTAGGTAGCTGCTCTAATTCACCAGACAGAACCAGCGCTGTAGGCAGCTGCTCTAATTCACCTGACAGGACCAGTGCTGTAGGTAGCTGCTCTAATTCACCAGACAGAACCAGTGTTGTAGGTAGCTGCTCTAATTCACCAAACAGAACCAGTGCTGTAGGTAGCTGCTCTAATTCACCAGACAGAACCAGTGCTGTAGGTAGCTGCTCTAATTCACCAGACAGAACCAGTGCTGTAGGTAGCTGCTCTAATTCCCCAGGCAGGACCAGTGCTGTAGGTAGCTGCTATAATTCACCTGACAGGACCAGTGCTGAAGGTAGCTGCTCTAATTCACCAGACAGGACCAGTGCTGTAGGTAGCTGCTCTAATTCACCAGACAGAACCAGTGCTGTAGGTAGCTGCTCTAATTCACCAGACAGAACCAGTGCTGTAGGTAGCTGCTCTAATTCACTAGACAGAACCAGTGCTGTAGGTAGCTGCTCTAATTCACCAGACAGGACCAGTGCTGTAGGTATGTGCTCTAATTCACCAGACAGGACCAGTGCTGTAGGTAGCTGCTCTAATTCACCAGACGGGATAGTGCTGTAGGTAGCTGCTCTAATTCACCAGACAGAACCAGTGCTGTAGGTAGCTGCTCTAATTCACCAGACAGAACCAGTGCTGTAGGTAGCTGCTCTAATTCACCTGATAGAACCAGTGCTGTATGTAGCTGCTATAATTCACCAGACAGAACCAGTGTTGTAGGTAGCTGCTCTAATTCACCAGACAGAACCAGTGCTGTAGGTAGCTGCTCTAATTCACCAGACAGAACCAGTGCTGTAGGTAGCTGCTCTAATTCACCAGACAGAACCAGTGCTGTAGGTAGCTGCTCTAATTCACCAGACAGGACCAGTGCTGTAGGTAGCTGCTCTAATTCACCAGACAGAACCAGTGCTGTAGGTAGCTGCTCTAATTCACCAGACAGAACCAGTGCTGTAGGTAGCTGCTCTAATTCACCAGACAGAACCAGTGCTGTAGGTAGCTGCTCTAATTCACCAGACAGAACCAGTGCCGTAGGTTGCTGCTCTAATTCACCAGACAGGACCAGTGCTGTAGGTAGCTGCTCTAATTCACCAGACAGGACCAGTGCTGTAGGTAGCTGCTCTAATTCACTAGACAGAACCAGTGCTGTAGGTAGCTGCTCTAATTCACCAGACAGGACCAGTGCTGTAGGTATGTGCTCTAATTCACCAGACAGGACCAGTGCTGTAGGTAGCTGCTCTAATTCACCAGACAGAACCAGTGCTGTAGGTAGCTGCTACAATTCACCAGACAGAACCAGTGCTGTAGGTTGCTGCTCTAATTCACCAGACAGAACCAGTGCTGTAGGTAGCTGCTCTAATTCACCAGACAGAACCAGCGCTGTAGGCAGCTGCTCTAATTCACCTGACAGGACCAGTGCTGTAGGTAGCTGCTCTAATTCACCAGACAGAACCAGTGTTGTAGGTAGCTGCTCTAATTCACCAGACAGAACCAGTGCTGTAGGTAGCTGCTCTAATTCACCAGACAGAACCAGTGCTGTAGGTAGCTGCTCTAATTCACCAGACAGAACCAGTGTTGTAGGTAGCTGCTCTAATTCACCAGACAGAACCAGTGCTGTAGGTAGCTGCTCTAATTCACCAGACAGAACCATTGCTGTAGGTAGCTGCTCTAATTCACCAGACAGAACCAGTGCTGTAGGTAGCTGCTCTAATTCACTAGACAGAACCAGTGCTGTAGGTAGCTGCTCTAATTCACCAGACAGGACCAGTGCTGTAGGTATGTGCTCTAATTCACCAGACAGGACCAGTGCTGTAGGTAGCTGCTCTAATTCACCAGACTGGATAGTGCTGTAGGTAGCTGCTCTAATTCACCAGACAGAACCAGTGCTGTAGGTAGCTGCTCTAATTCACCTGATAGAACCAGTGCTGTAGGTAGCTGCTATAATTCACCAGACAGAACCAGTGTTGTAGGTAGCTGCTCTAATTCACCAGACAGAACCAGTGCTGTAGGTAGCTGCTCTAATTCACCAGACAGAACCAGTGCTGTAGGTAGCTGCTCTAATTCACCAGACAGAACCAGTGCTGTAGGTAGCTGCTCTAATTCACCAGACAGGACCAGTGCTGTAGGTTGCTGCTCTAATTCACCAGACAGAACCAGTGCTGTAGGTAGCTGCTCTAATTCACCAGACAGAACCAGTGCTGTAGGTAGCTGCTCTAATTCACCAGACAGGACCAGTGCTGTAGGTAGCTGCTCTAATTCACTAGACAGAACCAGTGCTGTAGGTAGCTGCTCTAATTCACCAGACAGAACCAGTGCTGTAGGTAGCTGCTCTAATTCACTAGACAGAACCAGTGCTGTAGGTAGCTGCTCTAATTCACCAGACAGGACCAGTGCTGTAGGTATGTGCTCTAATTCACCAGACAGGACCAGTGCTGTAGGTAGCTGCTCTAATTCACCAGACTGGATAGTGCTGTAGGTAGCTGCTCTAATTCACCAGACAGAACCAGTGCTGTAGGTAGCTGCTCTAATTCACCTGATAGAACCAGTGCTGTAGGTAGCTGCTATAATTCACCAGACAGAACCAGTGTTGTAGGTAGCTGCTCTAATTCACCAGACAGAACCAGTGCTGTAGGTAGCTGCTCTAATTCACCAGACAGAACCAGTGCTGTAGGTAGCTGCTCTAATTCACCAGACAGGACCAGTGCTGTAGGTAGCTGCTCTAATTCACCAGACAGAACCAGTGCTGTAGGTAGCTGCTCTAATTCACCAGACAGAACCAGTGCTGTAGGTAGCTGCTCTAATTCACCAGACAGGACCAGTGCTGTAGGTAGCTGCTCTAATTCACCAGACAGAACCAGTGCTGTAGGTAGCTGCTCTAATTCACCAGACAGAACCAGTGCTGTAGGTAGCTGCTCTAATTCACCAGACAGAACCAGTGCTGTAGGTAGCTGCTCTAATTCACCAGACAGAACCAGTGCCGTAGGTTGCTGCTCTAATTCACCAGACAGGACCAGTGCTGTAGGTAGCTGCTCTAATTCACCAGACAGGACCAGTGCTGTAGGTAGCTGCTCTAATTCACTAGACAGAACCAGTGCTGTAGGTAGCTGCTCTAATTCACCAGACAGGACCAGTGCTGTAGGTATGTGCTCTAATTCACCAGACAGGACCAGTGCTGTAGGTAGCTGCTCTAATTCACCAGACAGAACCAGTGCTGTAGGTAGCTGCTACAATTCACCAGACAGAACCAGTGCTGTAGGTTGCTGCTCTAATTCACCAGACAGAACCAGTGCTGTAGGTAGCTGCTCTAATTCACCAGACAGAACCAGTGCTGTAGGTAGCTGCTACAATTCACCAGACAGAACCAGTGCTGTAGGTAGCTGCTCTAATTCACCAGACAGAACCAGTGCTGTAGGTAGCTGCTCTAATTCCCCAGGCAGGACCAGTGCTGTAGGTAGCTGCTATAATTCACCTGACAGGACCAGTGCTGAAGGTAGCTGCTCTAATTCACCAGACAGGACCAGTGCTGTAGGTAGCTGCTCTAATTCACCAGACAGAACCAGTGCTGTAGGTAGCTGCTCTAATTCACCAGACAGAACCAGTGCTGTAGGTAGCTGCTCTAATTCACTAGACAGAACCAGTGCTGTAGGTAGCTGCTCTAATTCACCAGACAGGACCAGTGCTGTAGGTATGTGCTCTAATTCACCAGACAGGACCAGTGCTGTAGGTAGCTGCTCTAATTCACCAGACGGGATAGTGCTGTAGGTAGCTGCTCTAATTCACCAGACAGAACCAGTGCTGTAGGTAGCTGCTCTAAACACTCAGTCCCACACACTGTCTCCCATCACACACACTCTGACTCCCATCACACTCAGTCCAACACACTGTCTCCCATCACACTCAGTCCCACACACTGTCTCCCATCACACTCAGTCCCACACACTGTCTCCCATCACACTCAGTCCCACACACTGTCTCCCATCACACTCAGTCCCACACACTGTCTCCCTTCACACTCAGTGAATTTCTCTCTAATTCACCAGACAGAACCAGTGCTGTAGGTAGCTGCTCTAATTCACCAGACAGAACCAGTGCTGTAGGGAGCTGCTCTAATTCACCAGACAGAACCAGTGCTGTAGGTAGCTGCTCTAATTCACCAGACAGAACTAGTGCCGTAGGTTGCTGCTCTAATTCACCAGACAGGACCAGTGCTGTAGGTAGCTGCTCTAATTCACCAAACAGGACCAGTGCTGTAGGTAGCTGCTCTAATTCACTAGACAGAACCAGTGCTGTAGGTAGCTGCTCTAATTCACCAGACAGGACCAGTGCTGTAGGTATGTGCTCTAATTCACCAGACAGGACCAGTGCTGTAGTTAGCTGTTCTAATTCACCAGACAGAACCAGTGCTGTACGTAGCTGCTACAATTCACCAGACAGAACCAGTGCTGTAGGTTGCTGCTCTAATTCACCAGACAGAACCAGTGCTGTAGGTAGCTGCTCTAATTCACCAGACAGAACCAGCGCTGTAGGCAGCTGCTCTAATTCACCTGACAGGACCAGTGCTGTAGGTAGCTGCTCTAATTCACCAGACAGAACCAGTGTTGTAGGTAGCTGCTCTAATTCACCAGACAGAACCAGTGCTGTAGGTAGCTGCTCTAATTCACCAGACAGAACCAGTGCTGTAGGTAGCTGCTCTAATTCACCAGACAGAACCAGTGCTGTAGGTAGCTGCTCTAATTCACTAGACAGAACCAGTGCTGTAGGTAGCTGCTCTAATTCACCAGACAGGACCAGTGCTGTAGGTATGTGCTCTAATTCACCAGACAGGACCAGTGCTGTAGGTAGCTGCTCTAATTCACCAGACTGGATAGTGCTGTAGGTAGCTGCTCTAATTCACCAGACAGAACCAGTGCTGTAGGTAGCTGCTCTAATTCACCTGATAGAACCAGTGCTGTAGGTAGCTGCTATAATTCACCAGACAGAACCAGTGTTGTAGGTAGCTGCTCTAATTCACCAGACAGAACCAGTGCTGTAGGTAGCTGCTCTAATTCACCAGACAGAACCAGTGCTGTAGGTAGCTGCTCTAATTCACCAGACAGAACCAGTGCTGTAGGTAGCTGCTCTAATTCACCAGACAGGACCAGTGCTGTAGGTAGCTGCTCTAATTCACCAGACAGAACCAGTGCTGTAGGTAGCTGCTCTAATTCACCAGACAGAACCAGTGCTGTAGGTAGCTGCTCTAATTCACCAGACAGAATCAGTGCTGTAGGTAGCTGCTCTAATTCACCAGACAGAACCAGTGCCGTAGGTTGCTGCTCTAATTCACCAGACAGGACCAGTGCTGTAGGTAGCTGCTCTAATTCACCAGACAGGACCAGTGCTGTAGGTAGCTGCTCTAATTCACTAGACAGAACCAGTGCTGTAGGTATCTGCTCTAATTCACCAGACAGGACCAGTGCTGTAGGTATGTGCTCTAATTCACCAGACAGGACCAGTGCTGTAGGTATGTGCTCTAATTCACCAGACAGGACCAGTGCTGTAGGTAGCTGCTCTAATTCACCAGACAGAACCAGTGTTGTAGGTAGCTGCTCTAATTCACCAGACAGAACCAGTGTTGTAGGTAGCTGCTCTAATTCACCAGGCAGAACCAGTGCTGTAGGTAGCTGCTCTAATTCACCAGACAGAACCAGTGCTGTAGGTAGCTGCTATAATTCACCTGACAGGACCAGTGCTGTAGGTAGCTGCTCTAATTCACCAGACAGAACCAGTGCCGTAGGTTGCTGCTCTAATTCACCAGACAGAACCAGTGCTGTAGGTAGCTGCTCTAATTCACCAGACAGAACCAGTGCCATAGGTTGCTGCTCTAATTCACCAGACAGAACCAGTGCTGTAGGTAGCTGCTCTAATTCACCAGACAGAACCAGTGCCGTAGGTTGCTGCTCTAATTCACCAGACAGGACCAGTGCCGTAGGTAGCTGCTCTAATTCACCAGACAGAACCAGTGCTGTAGGTAACTGCTCTAATTCACCAGACAGGACCAGTGCTGTAGGTAGCTGCTCTAATTCACTAGACAGAACCAGTGCTGTAGGTAGCTGCTCTAATTCACCAGACAGGACCAGTGCTGTAGGTATGTGCTCTAATTCACCAGACAGGACCAGTGCTGTAGGTATGTGCTCTAATTCACCAGACAGGACCAGTGCTGTAGGTAGCTGCTCTAATTCACCAGACAGAACCAGTGTTGTAGGTAGCTGCTCTAATTCACCAGACAGAACCAGTGTTGTAGGTAGCTGCTCTAATTCACCAGGCAGAACCAGTGCTGTAGGTAGCTGCTCTAATTCACCAGACAGAACCAGTGCTGTAGGTAGCTGCTATAATTCACCTGACAGGACCAGTGCTGTAGGTAGCTGCTCTAATTCACCAGACAGAACCAGTGCCGTAGGTTGCTGCTCTAATTCACCAGACAGAACCAGTGCTGTAGGTAGCTGCTCTAATTCACCAGACAGAACCAGTGCCATAGGTTGCTGCTCTAATTCACCTGACAGGACCAGTGCTGTAGGTAGCTGCTCTATTTCACCAGACAGAACCAGTGTTGTAGGTAGCTGCTCTAATTCACCAGACAGAACCAGTGCTGTAGGTAGCTGCTCTAATTCACCAGACAGAACCAGTGCTGTAGGTAGCTGCTCTAATTCACCAGACAGAACCAGTGCTGTAGGTAGCTGCTCTAATTCCCCAGGCAGGACCAGTGCTGTAGGTAGCTGCTATAATTCACCTGACAGGACCAGTGCTGAAGGTAGCTGCTCTAATTCACCAGACAGGACCAGTGCTGTAGGTAGCTGCTCTAATTCACCAGACAGAACCAGTGCTGTAGGTAGCTGCTCTAATTCACCAGACAGAACCAGTGCTGTAGGTAGCTGCTCTAATTCACTAGACAGAACCAGTGCTGTAGGTAGCTGCTCTAATTCACCAGACAGGACCAGTGCTGTAGGTATGTGCTCTAATTCACCAGACAGGACCAGTGCTGTAGGTAGCTGCTCTAATTCACCAGACAGAACCAGTGCTGTAGGTAGCTGCTCTAATTCACCTGATAGAACCAGTGCTGTAGGTAGCTGCTATAATTCACCAGACAGAACCAGTGTTGTAGGTAGCTGCTCTAATTCACCAGACAGAACCAGTGCTGTAGGTAGCTGCTCTAATTCACCAGACAGAACCAGTGCTGTAGGTAGCTGCTATAATTCACCTGACAGGACCAGTGCTGTAGGTAGCTGCTCTAATTCACCAGACAGAACCAGTGCCGTAGGTTGCTGCTCTAATTCACCAGACAGAACCAGTGCTGTAGGTAGCTGCTCTAATTCACCAGACAGAACCAGTGCCATAGGTTGCTGCTCTAATTCACCTGACAGGACCAGTGCTGTAGGTAGCTGCTCTATTTCACCAGACAGAACCAGTGTTGTAGGTAGCTGCTCTAATTCACCAGACAGAACCAGTGCTGTAGGTAGCTGCTCTAATTCACCAGACAGAACCAGTGCTGTAGGTAGCTGCTCTAATTCACCAGACAGAACCAGTGCTGTAGGTAGCTGCTCTAATTCCCCAGGCAGGACCAGTGCTGTAGGTAGCTGCTATAATTCACCTGACAGGACCAGTGCTGAAGGTAGCTGCTCTAATTCACCAGACAGGACCAGTGCTGTAGGTATGTGCTCTAATTCACCAGACAGGACCAGTGCTGTAGGTAGCTGCTCTAATTCACCAGACTGGATAGTGCTGTAGGTAGCTGCTCTAATTCACCAGACAGAACCAGTGCTGTAGGTAGCTGCTCTAATTCACCTGATAGAACCAGTGCTGTAGGTAGCTGCTATAATTCACCAGACAGAACCAGTGTTGTAGGTAGCTGCTCTAATTCACCAGACAGAACCAGTGCTGTAGGTAGCTGCTCTAATTCACCAGACAGAACCAGTGCTGTAGGTAGCTGCTCTAATTCACCAGACAGAACCAGTGCTGTAGGTAGCTGCTCTAATTCACCAGACAGGACCAGTGCTGTAGGTATGTGCTCTAATTCACCAGACAGGACCAGTGCTGTAGGTAGCTGCTCTAATTCACCAGACAGAACCAGTGCTGTAGGTAGCTGCTCTAATTCACCAGACAGGACCAGTGCTGTAGGGAGCTGCTCTAATTCACCAGACAGAACCAGTGCTGTAGGTAGCTGCTCTAATTCACCAGACAGAACCAGTGCTGTAGGTAGCTGCTCTAATTCACCAGACAGAACCAGTGCTGTAGGTAGCTGCTCTTATTCACCAGACAGAACCAGTGCCGTAGGTTGCTGCTCTAATTCACCAGACAGGACCAGTGCTGTAGGTAGCTGCTCTAATTCACCAGACAGGACCAGTGCTGTAGGTAGCTGCTCTAATTCACTAGACAGAACCAGTGCTGTAGGTAGCTGCTCTAATTCACCAGACAGGACCAGTGCTGTAGGTATGTGCTCTAATTCACCAGACAGGACCAGTGCTGTAGGTAGCTGCTCTAATTCACCAGACAGAACCAGTGTTGTAGGTAGCTGCTCTAATTCACCAGACAGAACCAGTGTTGTAGGTAGCTGCTCTAATTCACCAGGCAGAACCAGTGCTGTAGGTAGCTACTCTAATTCACCAGACAGAACCAGTGCTGTAGGTAGCTGCTATAATTCACCTGACAGGACCAGTGCTGTAGGTAGCTGCTCTAATTCACCAGACAGAACCAGTGCCGTAGGTTGCTGCTCTAATTCACCAGACAGAACCAGTGCTGTAGGTAGCTGCTCTAATTCACCAGACAGAACCAGTGCCATAGGTTGCTGCTCTAATTCACCAGACAGAACCAGTGCTGTAGGTAGCTGCTCTAATTCACCAGACAGAACCAGTGCTGTAGGTAGCTGCTCTAATTCACCAGACAGAACCAGTGCCGTAGGTAGCTGCTCTAATTCACCAGACAGAACCAGTGCTGTAGGTAGCTGCTCTAATTCACCAGACAGAACCAGTGCCGTAGGTAGCTGCTCTAATTCACCAGACAGAACCAGTGCTGTAGGTAGCTGCTCTAATTCACCAGACAGAACCAGTGCCGTAGGTTGCTGCTCTAATTCACCAGACAGAACCAGTGCTGTAGGTAGCTGCTCTAATTCACCAGACAGAACCAGCGCTGTAGGTAGCTGCTCTAATTCACCAGACAGAACCAGTGCTGTAGGTAGCTGCTCTAATTCACCAGACAGAACCAGTGCTGTAGGTAGCTGCTCTAATTCACCAGACAGAACCAGTGCTGTAGGTAGCTGCTCTAATTCACCAGACAGAACCAGTGCTGTAGGTATGTGCTCTAATTCACCAGACAGGACCAGTGCTGTAGGTAGCTGCTCTAATTCACCAGACAGAACCAGCGCTGTAGGCAGTGGCGTAGCGTGGGGGGTGCAGGGGGGGCCGGCCGCACCGGGCGCAATATCTGGGGGGGCGCACTAGCCCTATGCGGCCGCGTGGCCGCCAGGGCCGTCTTTAACGCGGGGCAAACGGGGCAGCTGCCCTGGGCCCATTTACTCCTGGGGGGCCCCAAGGCAGCTGTCCCGTGGGCCCCCAGCCCCTGCTGCCGCGTTCACAGCGCATTGCGCTTGTGAACGCTTTTTTCCGGCAAGCCGCATCCGATGGATGCGACGGCTGGAAAAAAAAAAACTGACGCCGGATGTGACGTCGCGTCACATCCGGTGACTGTTTCCCTCCTCCGTGCAAGAGGGAAGACTGCACGGAGGAGACATCCGGCGGGGGACACGGAGCCGCTTCATGTAAGTACAGGGGGGGGGGGGGGGGGGGCTGGCTGTCACAATATTCCTGGTATCTGACTGGCACTATATTACTGGGCATCTGATTGGCACTATATTACTGGGTATCTGATTGGCACTATATTACTGGGTATCTGATTGGCACAATATTACTGGGTATCTGATTGGCACACTATTACTGGGTATCTGATTGGCACTATATTACTGGGTATCTGATTGGCACAATATTACTGGGTATCTGATTGGCACAATATTACTGGGTATCTGATTGGCACTATATTACTGGGTATCTGATTGGCACAATATTACTGGGTATCTGATTGGCACTATATTACTGGGTATCTGATTGGCACAATATTACTGGGTATCTGATTGGCACAATATTACTGGGTATCTGATTGGCACTATATTACTGGGTATCTGATTGGCACTATATTACTGGGCATCTGACTGGCACTATATTACTGGGTATCTGATTGGCACAATATTACTGGGTATCTGATTGGCACAATATTACTGGGTATCTGATTGGCACTATATTACTGGGCATCTGATTGGCACTATATTACTGGGCATCTGATTGGCACAATATTACTGGGTATCTGATTGGCACTATATTACTGGGCATCTGATTGGCACTATATTACTGGGTATCTGATTGGCACTATATTACTGGGTATCTGATTGGCACAATATTACTGGGTATCTGATTGGCACAATATTACTGGGTATCTGATTGGCACTATATTACTGGGTATCTGATTGGCACTATATTACTGGGTATCTGACTGGCACTATATTACTGGGTATCTGATTGGCACAATATTACTGGGTATCTGATTGGCACTATATTACTGGGTATCTGATTGGCACTATATTACTGGGTATCTGGCACTATATTACTGGGTATCTGATTGGCACTATATTACTGGGTATCTGATTGGCACTATATTACTGGGTATCTGACTGGCACAATATTACTGGGTATCTGATTGGCACTATATTACTGGGTATCTGATTGGCACTATATTACTGGGTATCTGACTGGCACTATATTACTGGGCATCTGACTGGCACTATATTACTGGGCATCTGACTGGCACAATATTACTGGGCATCTGACTGGCACTATATTACTGGGTATCTGATTGGCACTATATTACTGGGCATCTGATTGGCACTATATTACTGGGCATCTGACTGGCACAATATTACTGGGTATCTGACTGGCACTATATTACTGGGTATCTGATTGGCACACTATTACTGGGTATCTGATTGGCACAATATTACTGGGCATCTGATTGGCACTATATTACTGGGTATCTGATTGGCACAATATTACTGGGTATCTGATTGGCACAATATTACTGGGCATCTGATTGGCACAATATTACTGGGAATCTGATTGGCACTATATTACTGGGTATCTGACTGGCACAATATTACTGGGTATCTGATTGGCACTATATTACTGGGTATCTGAATGGCACTATATTACTGGGTATCTGATTGGCACAATATTACTGGGCATCTGATTGGCACAATATTACTGGGTATCTGACTGGCACTATATTACTGGGTATCTGGCACAATATTACTGGGAATCTGATTGGCACTATATTACTGGGTATCTGACTGGCACAATATTACTGGGTATCTGATTGGCACTATATTACTGGGTATCTGATTGGCACAATATTACTGGGTATCTGATTGGCACTATATTACTGGGTATCTGAATGGCACTATATTACTGGGTATCTGATTGGCACAATATTACTGGGCATCTGATTGGCACAATATTACTGGGTATCTGACTGGCACTATATTACTGGGTATCTGATTGGCACAATATTACTGGATATCTGATTGGCACTATATTACTGGGTATCTGATTGGCACAATATTACTGGGTATCTGGCACTATATTACTGGGTATCTGATTGGCACTATATTACTGGGTATCTGATTGGCACTATATTACTGGGCATCTGATTGGCACTATATTACTGGGTATCTGATTGGCACTATATTACTTGGCATCTGATTGGCACTATATTACTGGGCATCTGACTGGCACTATATTACTGGGCATCTGGCTGGCACAATAATACTGGGCATCTGACTGGCACAATAATACTGGGCATCTGACTGGCACTATATTACTGGGCATCTGGCTGGCACAATAATACTGGGCATCTGACTGGCACAATAATACTGGGCATCTGACTGGCACTATATTACTGGGCATCTGGCTGGCACAATAATACTGGGCATCTGGCTGGCATAATATTACAGGCATCTGGCTGGCACTATATTACTGGGCTCTGACTGGCACAATATTACAGGCATGTAGGTAGCTGCTCTAATTCACCAGACAGAACCAGTGTTATAGGTAGCTGCTCTAATTCACTAGACAGAACCAGTGCTGTAGGTAGCTGCTCTAATTCACCAGACAGAACCAGTGCTGTAGGTAGCTGCTCTAATTCACCAGACAGAACCAGTGCTGTAGGTAGCTGCTCTAATTCACCAGACAGAACCAGTGATGTAGGTAGCTGCTCTAATTCACCAGACAGAACCAGTGCTGTAGGTAGCTGCTCTAATTCACCAGACAGGACCAGTGCTGTAGGTAGCTGCTCTAATTCACCAGGCAGAACCAGCGCTGTAGGTAGCTGCTCTAATTCACCAGACAGAACCAGTGCTGTAGGTAGCTGCTCTAATTCACCAGACAGGACCAGTGCTGTAGGTAGCTGCTCTAATTCACCAGACAGGACCAGTGCTGTAGGTTGCTGCAGAGCCATCACTAGGGTTGGTGTCACCCGGTGAGGTAACTCAGAAATATACCACAGAATTTGGCATGCCACAGTGTTACTTTCCCCCACAGTACATGTCATTTTGCCCCACAGAACATGCCCCAGCATCACTTTGCCAATTAAAATAAGCCACTGGCAGGTACCAATTAACATGCCACAGCCACTGTGTCATTAACATATGGAACAGCCAGCTTGCCAATTAATCACCAAGTACAATGCCAAGCATCGGATAGAGTGGTGTAAAGCACGCAGATGCCAGGAGAACGTTACCTGCCTGACTGCGTTGTGACAACTGTAAAGTTTGGTTGGTGGAGGAGGGATAAGTATGTGGGGTTGTTGCTCAGGGGCCGGGCTAGACCCCTTACTTCCAGCGAAGGGACATCTTAATGCTTCAGCATTCCAAGATATCGTGGACAATGCTTTGCTTCCAACATTGTGGGACCAGTCTGGGGAAGGCCCTTTCCTATTCCAGCATGACTGTGTCTCAGTGCACAGAGCAAGGTCCATAAAGACATGGTTGGGTGAGTTTGATGTGGAAGAACTTGTCTGGCCCACACACGGCCCTGAGCTCAACCCCGTCGGACACCTTTGAGATGAACTGTAATGGAGATTGCGAGCCAGACCTTGTCATCTAACACCAGTCTTCTCGTCCAGGCATCTACTGGATAAATGGGGATAAATCCCCACAGAAACACTCCAAAATCCTGTGGGAAGCCTTCCTAGGAGAGTGGAGGCGGTTATAGCTGCAAAGGGGGAGACCAACGACATATTACTGTCTACGTATTTAGAATACAATGTCATTAAAGTCCATGGTGTCCCAATACTTTTGTCCATATCATGTATGTTCCTCCATAGACACCTTTCCTTTTCATAGACTTTGCAACTATGCACTGGACAATATATTGTTTAGTCTATATCCAGCCATCTAATGGACTGGGCTTGTGACTGATTCGTACATAGCTCTGTGATACACTCATGCACAGCTCAAATACAGAGCTCCTATAGGAACAACAGAGGAGAACATAGGGATGTGGATTCAAAATAGGGACACTTGGAAAGTGTGCATCACTGGCCACCATTGCCAATTCTATTGCCAATCACAGGCCACCCAGGAGGTAAGTCCTCCATGTGTCATCTGCCTTCAGTGCTCTATTACATGTGCGGTACGATGGTTCCACTCACAGTTATATTCATATTCTTTTGAAAAAACAAAACAATATAGTGGAACTTTGATCAATTTCATTTATTCAGGATGTTCACTTGGATTATTGTGTTTTGAACACTGTCTTGTTGTTTATTAAACACTGTTTACATGGTTTGTTGTACATTTATTATGCTATTTTCTGTTTTCATGTAGCACACCTGTATTGATTTTCTTACTTTTTTTGTTTGCACCAGAGTCTTTTCAACATTTGTGTTGTATTTCATGTGGATCCTGGGTTAACTGGGTCTTTATATCATACTTTGTTCTGTTTTCATTTGTATTGTGTTCTTTTGCGGATCCTGGTTAGAGGCCAAATGTAGAAGAAAAATGAAAGTTGAATTGAAAGTTTTAACTAGAAATGATTTAGTTAATGAAAACAAAGTAACTTTTTAAGAGCTCTGTGCTCTGTATAACTCTATCAAGGAGCAGACATGTTGTTTAGAATCTTGTGTCAGATGGAGAAGATATGACATATGATTCTGAACAATATGTCTGCCCCCAGATAGAACTATTCATGTAAAAAGGGCTCAATTTGTATTCTTTCATCAAAGCATTTCTGTTAACAACTCTACACCTCATTCAATCTTTCAATTAAACATAATATTATTTTGTGCCAATAGTTGTAATTTAATTGAGTCTTATCTATACACATTTCATTGTTGTCGTCCAAGTTGCTCTTTTAATTTTTAAGGTTGAAGAGATTGTTTGCTTTTATCGTATTTTGCTCATGCAAGTCAACAGTTCAAAATGATAAAGGAGTTGAATCTGTTACATAGCGGTGAAATGCGCTGACCGATGTCTTGGGTAGCGAAATGCGTTGACTGATAGGTGGAATGAAACCCATGGACTGTAGAAATTCAATGCCCCTCAAATTAAAACTTTGTAGGGTACAACTTTTTCATTTGTTTACACAATAACTCATCTCTTATTCCATAAATAATGGGGCTGAGAAACCTGGGGAGGCAAGTGAACAGGAAGAATTTTGTAAAGGGCACAAAGTCAATGACGTTGGTATATTTTTCTGTAAATGTCGACATGAGGGATGTCATACATAACAAGAGCTGGAAAGCGTGGAGCATGACTGTCTTACCGGCCTTCAGGGCAGAAGACTTGCCTGAAGTCATTTGTCGAGCGACCAACATAACCTTGATGTACGTGTACAATATTATAAGCCCTACCAGGGCAAAACTGAAAAAGATGGTGACCGATCGTATGATGCTTTGCAATGGGTTGAGTAGTAGCGCATCCTGGTTACACACCACGGATATGGAGGAAACTTCCTCTACTGCAGTTCTCATGGCGATGAATTCAGCAATGTTCGGAATCAAACCCAAGACCCATATTATCAGGATGGCCAAATTAGCTCTCCGAACCGTACAGAAAACTACATGTCGTAGCGGGAAACAGATGGCTACGTAACGTTCCAATGACATGACCGCCAGGTTATAAGGCGTAACCCTGAACGTAGATGAGGCCAGGGTGTACGCCAAAAAACACATGATAGCAGGGGAATAGAAGGAATAGATGTTGGCCATTAGGAGAGCAAGTCCTACCGACACATACAAAGTATCATTAACCAACATGTGAGCGAAGAGGACATAGCGAGCATTCTCTTGGATATGTACTGTAGTGAAGATGGCATATACCAATATGGTGACAAAGTATAAAAGGAAGCAGAGACAGAGGAATATCAGGATGACGAGGCCAGTCTTTATGTACTCGTAGGTTCTGCTTCCTTGGATGGATGTCTGGTTCACGTTGACATAAAACACATTGTAGTTCTCCATGGGAGGAGGGCTGAAGATCTTCACTGGGAAAATATCCAAACTAAAAGAAGAAATTAGAGATGTAATGGTTATGGAAAATGGAAAAGATTTTTGGTATTCCCAATGCTCTAAAAAGCACATAGTTGGCCTGACCGTACATCGCCTTGTATGTGTCAAATAAAATAAACTTTAAAGGAAAAATACCATGTACATAAGGTAGTTACATAGTAGTTTAGGCTGAAAAAAGACTTGCGCCCATCAAGTTCAACCCTTTCCCTATCCCTCATTTACCGCTGTTGATCCAAAAGAAGCCAAATATAAAAAAACTTTCAGCAATTTCGAATTCTGTATGTAACTGTATTACCTGCGCATTTAAAACAAACACATATATAAGACATACGCCACTGTTTTTTTTTTTTTATGTTTGAATTAATTGCATATGAAATTAAAAATAAAATTAGGTGTCTATCTTCAGCATCCATTTTGAGAATTTTACCCATGATGCAACATTCTCCAAATCCTCCAGCAATTCTCACTTTACAACTGAGTCCAGAACCTGCACGATGATGTCTCCCCTGCTCCTTTACTGGCTCCTGTGTATCACAGCGGGCAGGGCTAGGTGCCTTCCAACACAAAGAGAGGATTTTGACCTGATCAAACAGGATCATAACTCCGCCCCCTTGTGATGTAATAGTTACATTACCCTCCCATTCAATGCAAGTCTATGGTCAGAATTCTGACTTATAGACTGCATTCTGTGTCCAAAGCCCCAAAGTGAGATACTAGTGCTGTAAATTCACTTGGTTGGGGGGGGGGGGGGGGGGGGATTGGAGGGGGATGGGTCACCCAAAAACATTATATTTCACAAAATGGTGCTACCCAGTCACACTTTAGTAAAATATTTCATAAAATAAACTCACATAACAAAAACACATCAACATATCTGAAATCAACAATGCAGAATAAAGAAAAAAAAACCTTTTCATTTTGTGGTGGGGGAGTCCCTTTAATGGTAAGGGAAAGAAATTGGGCAGGAGATCTTTCAGAAGCCAGCTGTTCAAATGATTCAGCCCTTCATACGGTGGGTCCCTTTAGGTCTGGATGCCACCAAGCCATGGTACTCTTTACATAGAAAAGACAGAGAAGGCAAGAAAGAGGGAGGGGTGGCCCTGTCTGTGAGGGATAGCTTAAAATATAAACTAATACAAACTGGGGAGTAGTTTGGGCCATTCGTTTTTTGGATGAAAACTGGCACTTTCGTCCATTTTGTCCATTCATCCAAAAACGATTGGAAAGCTGAACAAATGACAAAATGGAGGACTTCTCAGTGAACGATTGTCATTCGTCCTTTCTGAGTTCAGGAGGCGGTGATTTTTCTTCGGAGGTCCGAGTTGCGGACCCTATCGGATCACTGATCGAAGCAGACTTTAAATTCGGGCTTCTCAGATGCCACTGAAGTGATTTGTAATTGGCATGAAAAGGGGGCAATTTGATGGGGCTGTTTTTTTTTTTTTTGTAATATTCTTTATTTATTTTATCACATTGGACATAGCATAGTATTGTCTCTGGCATACGCTACCATTATGCGAGAAAAACTCAACATTTCAAAATGAATACTTAAAAACAAATTACAGTTACACTGGTATCGGCGTGGCAGGGCCGGCGCTGGAGAAGGAGACTATCTGGGATCTTAATGCATCAAAGGCCTCGGGACAAAGCACAGGTCTTCACATAAACCCTTCTTGGATATAGCGCGTTTTTATGCCCATATTTTGGCTGTTAAACTCCTCAAAAGATCTCCCTCACTAGCCTCTCTGACAGTGAGTAGGCATGTATCAAGTGGCAGGCAGCATGGTGTCTAGTGGTAGGCAGCATGATGTCTAGTGGCAGGCAGCATGGTCAGGGCTGTCTTTAACGCGGGGCAAACGGGGCAGCTGCCCTGGGCCCATTTACTCCTGGGGGGCCCCAAGGCAGCTGTCCCGTGGGCCCCCAGCCCCTGCTGCCGCGTTCACAGCGCATTGCGCTTGTGAACGCTTTTTTTCCGGCAAGCCGCATCCGATGGATGCGACGGACGAAAAAAAAAAAAAACTGACGCCGGATGTGACGTCGCGTCACATCCGGTGTCTGTTTCCCTCCTCCGTGCGGAGGAGACATCCGGCGGGGGACACGGAGCAGATTCATGTAAGTACGGGGGGGGGGGGGCTGACGGGCACAATATTCCTGGTATCTGACTGGCACTATATTACAGGGCATCTGATTGGCACAATATTACTGGGCATCTGAGAGGCATAATATTACTGGGTATCTGATTGGCACTATATTACTGGGCATCTGATTGGCACTATATTACTGGGCATATGACTGGCACTATATTACTGGGTATCTGACTGGCACTATATTACTGGGCATCTGATTGGCACTATATTACTGGGTATCTGACTGGCATAATATTACTGGGTATCTGATTGGCACTATATTACTGGGCATCTGATTGGCACTATATTACTGGGCATATGACTGGCACTATATTACTGGGCATCTGATTGGCACTATATTACTGGGTATCTGATTGGCACTATATTACTTGGCATCTGATTGGCACTATATTACTGGGTATCTGATTGGCACAATATTACTGGGTATCTGATTGGCACAATATTACTGGGCATCTGATTGGCACTATATTACTGGGTATCTGATTGGAACAATATTACTGGGCATCTGATTGGCACAATATTACTGGGCATCTGATTGGCACTATATTAATGGGCATCTGATTGGCACTATATTACTGGGCATCTGATTGGCACTATATTACTGGGTATCTGATTGGCACAATATTACTGGGCATCTGACTGGCACTATAATACTGGGTATCTGACTGGCACTATATTACAGTCATCTGATTGGCACTATATTACTTGGCATCTGATTTGCACTATATTACTGGGTATCTGACTGGCACTATATTACTTGGCATCTGATTGGCACTATATTACTGGGCATCTGATTGGCATTATATTACTGGGTATCTGATTGGCACTATATTACTTGGCATCTGATTGGCACTATATTACTGGGTATCTGACTGGCACTATATTACTGGGTATCTGATTGGCACTATATTACTGGGCATCTGATTGGCATTATATTACTGGGTATCTGATTGGCACTATATTACTGGGTATCTGATTATCACTATATTACTGGGCATCTAATTGGCACTATATTACTTGGCATCTGATTGGCACTATATTACTGGGCATCTGATTGGCACTATATTACTGGGTATCTGATTGGCACTATATTACTGGGTATCTGACTGGCACTATATTACTGGGCATCTGATTGGCACTATATTACTGGGTATCTGACTGGCACTATATTACTTGGCATCTGATTGGCACTATATTACTGGGCATCTGATTGGCACTATATTACTGGGTATCTGACTGGCACTATATTACTGGGTATCTGACTGGCACTATATTACAGGCATCTGATTGGCACTATATTACTTGGCATCTGATTGGCACTATATTACTGGGTATCTGACTGGCACTATATTACTTGGCATCTGATTGGCACTATATTACTGGGCATCTGATTGGCATTATATTACTGGGTATCTGATTGGCACTATATTACTGGGTATCTGATTGGCACTATATTACTGGGCATCTGATTGGCATTATATTACTGGGTATCTGATTGGCACTATATTACTGGGTATCTGATTATCACTATATTACTGGGCATCTAATTGGCACTATATTACTTGGCATCTGATTGGCACTATATTACTGGGTATCTGATTGGCACTATATTACTGGGCATCTGATTGGCACTATATTACTGGGTATCTGATTGGCACTATATTACTGGGCATCTGATTGGCACTATATTACTGGGTATCTGATTGGCACTATATTACTGGGCATCTGATTGGCACTATATTACTGGGTATCTGACTGGCACTATATTACTGGGCATCTGATTGGCACTATATTACTGGGTATCTGATTGGCACTATATTACTGGGTATCTGACTGGCACTATATTACTTGGCATCTGATTGGCACTATATTACTGGGCATCTGATTGGCACTATATTACTGGGTATCTGATTGGCACTATATTACTTGGCATCTGATTGGCACTATATTACTGGGTATCTGATTGGCACTATATTACTTGGCATCTGATTGGCACTATATTACTGGGCATCTGACTGGCACTATAATACTGGGCATCTGACTGGCACTATATTACTGGGCATCTGACTGGCACTATAATACTGGGCATCTGACTGGCACTATATTACTAGGCATCTGACTGGCACTATAATACTGGGCATCTGACTGGCACTATATTACTGGTTATCTGGCTGGCACAATAATACTGGGCATCTGACTGGCACAATAATACTGGGCATCTGACTGGCACTATATTACTGGGCATCTGGCTGGCACAATAATAATGGGCATCTGACTGGCACAATAATACTGGGCATCTGACTGACACTATATTACTGGGCATCTGGCTGGCACAATAATACTGGGCATCTGGCTGGCATAATATTACAGGCATCTGGCTGGCACTATATTACTGGGCATCTGGCTGGCACAATATTAAAGGCATCTGGATGGCACTATATTACTGGGCATCTGGCTGGCATAATATTACAGGCATCTGGCTGGCACTATATTACTGGGCTCTGACTGGCATAATATGACAGGCATCTGTCTGGCACTATATTACTGGGCATCTGGCTGGCACAATATTAAAGGCATCTGGCTGGCACTATATTACTGGGCATCTGGCTGGCACAATATTACAGGCATCTGACTGGCACAATATTACAGGCATCTGACTGGCACAATATTCCTGGCCTCTGACTGCACACTATTACAGGCATCTGACTGGCATAATATTACAGGCATCTGACTGGCATTATATTACAGGCATCTGACTGGCATTATATTACAGGCATCTGGCTGGCACTATATTACTGGGCATCTGGCTGGCACAATATTACTGGGCATCTGGCTGGTACAATATTACTGGGCATCTGGCTGGCACAATATTACTGGGCTCTGACTGGCACAATATTACAGGCATCTGACTGGCATAATATTACAGGCATCTGACTGGCACAATATTACAGGCATCTGACTGGCACAATATTCCTGGCCTCTGACTGGCACACTATTACAAGCATCTGACTGGCATAATATTACAGGCATCTGCCTGGCACAATATTACAGGCATCTGCCTGGCACAATATTCCTGGCCTCTGACTGCACACTATTACAGGCATCTGACTGGCATAATATTACAGGCATCTGACAGGCACCATATTCCTGGGCTCTGACAGGCACAATATTCCTGGGCTCTGACAGGCACAATATTCCTGGGCTCTGACAGGCACAATATTCCTGGTATCTGACTGGCACAATATTATTGGTATCTGACTGGCACAATATTACTGGTATCTGACTGGCACATTATTACTGGGCTCTGACTGGCACAATATTGCAGGCATCTGACTGGCACAATATTGCAGGCATCTGACTGGCACAATATTACTAGGCTCTGACTGGCACAATATTACTGGCATCCGAAAGTTACAATATTGCTGGCATCTGAATGGCACAACAATTATGGTATATGTGTGTGTGTGGGGGGGGGGGGGGGTAACATTGCGATGGATGGCGGGATTGCATGCAGGGGAGGGGGCAGGGTCCAGGGGGCCCAAGCAAATGCTTGCCCAGGGTCCAATCACTATTAAAGACGGCCCTGAGCATGGTGTCTAGTGGCAGGCAGTAAGGTGTCTAGCGGCAGGCAGCAAGGTGTCTAGCGGCAGGCAGCATGGTGTCTAGTGGCAGGCAGCATGGTGTCTGTCCGCTGACAAGGTTCACAGAAATTATACCATGCTGCCTCTTGCGCTCCCCGGGATCATATGACCTGCTGGCACTCTGGCTGCAGACCATGGGCGGCGCCCCAAGATCAAGTCCTTGGTCTGCAATAATGTGCTGGGGCAAGACCTTGGTCTGCAATAATGTGCTGGGGCAAGACCTTGGTCTGCAATAATGTGCTGGGGCAAGTAAATGGGGCATATCCTGTGGTGCTGGATGTGCACTGTGGGTGCTGGGGCATGTCCCAGGGTACTAGGGTAAATACGGGATCTGAAATGTGGGTGTTGGGGAAATGTCCTGGGTGTGCAAGCTGATGCTGTGGCAAGGGGTGTGGGGGCAATACTGAAAGGAGAAATGGAGTGGTGGAGGCTCAGACCATTTGGTCTTTAAGGAGAAGGCCCTGTATATATACATTATCATGTATAATTTCATACAACGCCAGTCAGTGTGGTTATTAGCAAAACTGACTCTTCTAGAATTAGATTTTGTGTAAATGAGTCATTATCTGGTATACAGGGAGGAGTGATGTGGGTTTCTATAAGTTAGGCTTCTTGTGATGAATCAGACTTAGGACGCGCCCCTGGATTCCCCTCAGAGATAGGCATGCCTCCATTTATGGGGCTGCGGACACTTGATGAGTCAATAATTAGGTCAGTATCTGAGGTAATTTTGGGGTCACTTTCTGAAGTGGGCCCTAGACACACAGGCACCTAATACTAATCCACTTATCCCAACCAAGTAACTGCTTAACTAACGAATGAATACAATAAAAAAAATGATTGCAAAAATAAATCATACAAAATCTAAGCTGAACAATCTACAGTCAGCGCGCCCAGATCTGCAGCACGGGGGCTGCAAGCGTTACATGAAATGAAGATAAAAAGAACTGGGGGTAAATCAAATGAGCCCCATAAAGTAAGAAGGGTACCGAGCCCAGCAAAATACTGTGCATGGGATCGGCACGGGATGTGAAGGGTTAAGTTTAATACATACGTGCTTTAACGGGGGTAACTGCGCCTGTCACACTTTGGGGGCTATTCACTTAAAAGGTGAGATGAGGTGAGATGAGGTGAGCTGAGGTGAGCTGAGGTGAGATGAAGTGAGATTAGGTGAGCTGAGGTGAGCTGAGGTGAGATGAGGTGAGATGAGGTGAGATGAGATGAGGTGAGATGAGGTGAGATGAGGTGAGCCGAGGTGAGATGAGGTGAGATGAGGTGAGATGAGGTGAGATGAGGTGAGATGAGGTGAGCTACGGGAAAGATGAACCTTTGACCAAGCTAATTGAGCTATACATTGTGCAGGGACAAACCTGATGAGAAACTGCACCCTGCACTGTGTATGGTTAAACGGGCAAGGTGAAATATGTATCTCAACTCAGTGAATAGCCTCCCTAATGTTTCAAAAACACCAGACGTCCCAACGACCAATAAAAGGACTTGTACCTCGGACTTAAACAATAAGGAAAGAGATTTTTTGGAATAAAAAAATAAAATAAAAAAAAATGTAATACAAATGTAATATAGAAATATATAAATGATAAAAAAAAAATATTTTTTGGGGGGCTGATTTTCTCGATGATCAGTTAAAAGGTATTGGGGGGATGGATTATAAGAAATGGAAAAATATATTCCTTGTTACTAGAGATAAATTATAAAGTCACTGGAATGACATAGTTCTTGGCTGTAAGATGTCATTTGGTGTCTGTCTTTTACCAGCTTGACAATCAGCTAGATTGTAAGATGTAATGACAAGGATTTTCAGTGTGTTTCAATGTGTCCTACTTTTTTCTGTCCCTTTTGTGCTGCGCTATGGAATAGGTTGGCGTCTCACAGACAAGATGAATGGATAATAATACATACTTACCTCTTAGTGCCGGGCTGGTAGCTGGTAGATTATTATAGTATTCTCACCTGCTGCTTATATACCAAAAAGTCATTGATTTACCTGCCTCAGCTTCCCTGCAGTATTCTACCCCGTTAACTCCTTCACTGCCGGGGGCAGCATGCTTCTCTACAGTGTATTGTGAAACCCACTCATGGCTGCAGGGTTAAAACGTTGCACGCTCCTCTCCCCCCCCCCCTGACTAACACATGTGTCCCCCGTGGGATCCGTAGATGATATCTCCTCAAGGAGTTTTATACATGACTGCTCTGATTAATGAAACTTAATGATCAAATCCCATATGTCTTGTGCTGCCGTATGGAGGCGAGATCCTGCTTGTGTTATATGGCAGCTTTAAAAGAGACATTAAACTTTATATTTCACTTGTGATTAACTAGGACCCCCCCCCCCTGCTGATCCCATGCAAAAACAAGGGTCTCTCTCTCTCTCTCTGAGTGAGACCCCCGCATTCTGCAGACCTCAATCAGATGCTCTGCGGTGAGACAGCCTTGAACCGCTGTGTCTCCGCTGTGAGACACAGTAGAGAGTAACTGTTACAAAACTGTTATTTACCCTGGAATTGTTTGATTTTTAGTTATGTTTATATATAAAGTATGCTGATTCTGAAAATGTATGTTTTATGTGAATGTGATGCATATTTTGAAAGTTATTAATATTGTATAGAACCTGTATATTTTAGCTTGGAGATAATTGAGCTGATACAAAGGTTAACTCAATTATCTCCCAAGCAGAGGAATGTACTGTAATTACTAGGATCCAAGTCTTTGTCCTATTCACTGTGCTTTCCCCAAGTTAAGATTGGATCCTATCTTTAATCCCTGTTATTGTCACCTCTCCCATTGTCTTATGTAAGTCATTTAGTTTCCTGTGTGTATCTGAGCTGGGCACCTTTGTATCCTGAAAGGTGTGAGGCAGGATTTCCCTTTGTATGTCCTTAGGTTAAATTATAATCCTGTTATAGTTCATTTGTCTAATCTGGTTTGTCAAGATGTTCAACTGTATATATTCTGTGTTTCTAAATCATTAAACAGTTCTGGTCAGTTCTTGTTTGACCTTCAATTCGCAGCCTTGACTCGTTTTGTGGGGAAAGAGTATCCTAGCTGTAAAATAGCTAGTGGGATTGATCTACACTGACAAGATCCATCTGGATATCGAAACAAAGTGGCTTCTCTCTCTCTCTAAACTGGGATCCAGACTTTCTAGCGGTCCAGCTTCCAGCTAGCCTGGGAGTAACCGTAACATTTGGTGGCAGCGGCGGGATTGTCCTGGAATTCCTAGGAGAGATACTGAACGGATGGAGAGCGCTTACGAGAAATTGAAACGTACGACCCTAAAGGATTTACTCGAAACCAGAGGGGGGCACGCCAGCAACCGTCCGAGAAGGGAGCTGATCGCAGAATTAACCGAACTGGATCAGAGCTTTACGATGGCAGGAACCCCGACCACGAATAGTGACGAAAAAACCAGGATTGTTCGGGAGAGGCTCTCGCTATACGGGCCGAACCCACCGATGGAACTGGTACAGCAGCTGATGGCAGAAGCGGACGAGGATATACAGAAAGCTAGAGCCCACGAACTCAGCCTAGTGACCGCACACCGCAATGCCGAAGCACCGCAGGTAATCGTTCCTGTCGACCACACCGGGAGGCCAAAGATACCCTATGCGGCTTTTAGACCCTTCCTAGAGAGCGAGACGGGAATCAATGAATATTTGGCGGACTTCGAAAGGCAATGTGCCCTACACCAGATTCCCAACCGAGAGTGGCCCACGATATTGTCTGGGAAACTATCCGGACGAGCCCTGGAAGCATTTCGGACTCTGGGCGCTGAGGAAGTAACCCAGTATGAGCTGGTCAAAGAGACACTGTTGCGGCGGTACGCTGTAACTCCTGACACGTATCGCCGACAATTTCGTAGCACGGAAAAGAAGCCGAACGACACGCACATGGAATGGGCGCACCGAATGCGGAGAGCGGCAAATCACTGGATGAGCGGAAGTAAAGCTGTGACCGGTGAGGAAATTTTACAGTTATTTCTATTAGAACATTTTTATAACGGCATGGAGCAATCGGAGAAGGAATGGCTGCGAGACAGACGACCCACTACCTTGGAAGAAGCAGCCAAATTAGCCGATGAACATTACGACTCCCGTCTACACAAACCCACGAACTACCGAACTCCGGCACGGGTCGAACACAAGGATATTTACCGTACGTCGTCACGTGCTGAATTCCGAGTCACAGTGCCCACGGGACCCGTACGGTACTCAGGGCCACCGAATAACAACTCTGAACGTCCCAGACCGACCTGCTACCGATGCAAGCAACCAGGACACTTCGTGGCAAGCTGCCCTCTTAATGCCCAACAGACCACCCGGAATTATAATTACCCCTCTGGGTCATCTCGTCCTGCCCGGGCGCTCTGTGTTAACCAAGAGGCCCCTATGGAGGAATATTTAGGACCACTCCACGAAGCAGATCCGGTATATGCTGCTTCGGATAACCGCCAGCACCATCGGCAGAAGGTATGGCTCGAGGGACGATCTACCGAGGGTTTAAGAGACACGGGGGCTACCATTACACTGGTCCAGAGCCATTTGGTGCCGGAGCACAAGCGATCAGGACAGACTGTGGCCGTTAGAGTGGCGGGGGGGGATGTGTACAAAATTCCGACCGCTAAAGTATATCTTGACTGGGGAGCAGGAAGAGGGACCGTGAACGTGGGCATAATGGATAATTTACCTGCCGAAGTACTACTGGGCAACGATTTGGGCCCCAGGACTTCCGCCTATGCTCCAGTATACAACAATGAGGCGAATCCAGTGACCACTCGAGCCCAAGCCCGAACGGGGCGAGAACTCTCACCAGTGCGGGAGACACCGGTAAGACCTATCCCGACCTTGACTGACCCTTTAGGTCCAATACCCTGGGACACCCCCGATGCTTTCGAGACAGAGTCTAAGACTGACCCGACCTTACGAAAGTACCGTGAACGAGCAGAGAACGGAATGGGCGGGTCAGATAACGAAACCTTTTTATGGGAAAAAGGAAAGCTATATCGCTTGACAGAGAAAAGGGGGCAGCCTAGACGACAGCTGGTAGTACCCCACAAATATCGTCGAGAAATACTCAAGATAGGACATGACATCCCATTGGCCGGTCACCTAGCAGTAACCCGCACACTACACCGCATTACTCACACGTTCTTTTGGCCAGGGGTACACGCTGATGTCAGAACTTATTGTAATACGTGCGATGTGTGTCAGCGAGTAGGGCGGAGGGGCGATCACCCTAAAGCCCATCTATTAAATATGCCCATTGTAGAGGAACCCTTCAGCAGGGTTGCCATTGACCTAGTGGGACCCCTGGCTACCCCTAGTCCCTCCGGTAAGCGCTACATTCTTACCGTAGTGGACTACGCTACCAGGTACCCAGAAGCCGTCGCCCTATCCAACATCCAAGCGGATACAGTAGCGAACGCGCTGGTTCAAGTGTTCTCTCGGGTAGGATTTCCGAAAGAAATCCTGTCCGACCGAGGCACCCAATTTACTGCCGAATTGACTCAGCAGCTCTGGCAGGTTTGCAAGATTAAGTCTCTCTTGAGCTCTCCATACCACCCCCAGACGAACGGGCTCTGTGAGAGGTTCAATGGGACCCTCAAACAAATGCTCAAAACGTTTACTCAAGAGTACAGAGACTGGGAACGCTTTCTGCCGCACCTCCTATTTGCTTATCGGGAGGTGCCCCAGGAAACAACGGGGTTCTCTCCCTTCGAATTGCTCTACGGAAGAAAGGTGCGGGGACCCCTAAACCTGATCCGAGAGCACTGGGAAGGAGAGGTGGAGACTGACGGTGTCCCCATTGTGCCGTACGTGCTGGAACTCAGGGACCGAATGGAGCAATTAGCCAAATCAGTGCAGGCTAACCTCCAGTCGGCCCAGAGAAGACAGAGGGTATGGTACGATAGGGGGGCGCGGAAAAGAATCTTCACCATAGGGCAAAAGGTGTTAGTGCTTAAGCCAGTTAGGACAGACAAATTGCAAGCGTCCTGGCAGGGCCCTTACCAGATAGTGGAGAAAAGGGGGGGACACCACGTACGTAATAGCTAGCTGCCATGACAGCAATCTTAGAAAGACGTTTCATGTAAACATGCTTAAGGAATATCTTGAGCGACCAGAGAACGTGACAGCCGTATGCTGTCCCCCTCAGGAAGACCCCGACAGACTACCCATCCCAGACCTGTTAGAAAAGAGTTCCCCCGCAGACATAGTAGCCCAGGTCAAGATAGGGGACGGACTTAGCCCCACTGAAAGGGAGCAGCTTAGTCACCTCCTACAGTCCAAAAGCCCCACTTTTTCCCAAAAGCCAGGGTACACTACCTTAACCACCCACCAGGTAGATACCCCGGGACAAGCTCCCTTACGCCAGACGCCTTACCGAATCCCCGAGGCAGTTAGGACAGGGATGAAGAAGGAGATCGATGAGATGCTCCAACTCAGGGTAATTGAGCCCTCCGATAGTCCCTGGGCTTCCCCAGTGGTCCTGGTGCCCAAGAAAGATGGGACAACCCGGTTTTGCGTAGACTATCGGAGGCTCAATGAAAAGACAGTGACGGACGCTTACCCTATGCCCAGGGTAGACGAGCTCCTTGATCGTCTAGCCAGGGGAACTTACCTGACCACCATCGACCTCTGCAAAGGTTACTGGCAGATTCCCCTGGCCCAGGAGGCTATCCCCAAGTCGGCATTCGTCACCCCGTTCGGCTTATACCATTTTAAGGTGATGCCGTTCGGTATGAAGAATGCCCCAGCTACATTCCAGCGCTTGGTAGATAGGCTCCTGGATGGCTTCCAGAGTTTTGCCTGCGCATATCTGGACGACATAGCGATCCACAGTGAGTCCTGGGAGGACCACTTGGCTCACGTAGGGATGGTTCTGGATCAGATCCGGGCTGCTGGCCTGACTCTGAAGCCAGAAAAATGCCACTTTGGGATGGCCGAGGTACAGTACCTGGGTCACCGGGTGGGGTGTGGGAAACAGCGACCAGAGCCGGCTAAGGTAGAAGCCGTCGCCAATTGGCCCACCCCCACCACTAAGACTCAGGTCCTAGCATTCCTGGGCACTGCAGGGTACTACAGACGGTTCGTACCGGACTACAGCACACTTGCCAAACCCTTGACTGACCTGACCAAGAAAAATTTACCACGACAGGTCCTGTGGTCTCCTCACTGTGAAACGGCGTTTCAGGCTCTCAAAAATGCTCTTGTTAACGCTCCTGTCTTGGAGGCCCCAGCCCTTAACAAACATTTTATTGTCCATACCGACGCTTCCATGTTCGGGCTGGGAGCTGTCCTCAGCCAAGTAGGTGAAGATGGAAGGGAGCACCCAGTTGCCTACATCAGCTGTAAGCTCCTGCCACGCGAAATCAGCTATGCAGCGGTAGAAAAAGAGTGTTTGGCTTTGGTGTGGGCCCTAAAGAAATTGACTCCTTATTTGTATGGACAAGAGTTCACTCTGGTTACAGACCACAACCCGTTGGTGTGGCTAAACCGGGTCTCTGGGGATAATGGCAGACTTTTACGGTGGAGTTTATCGTTGCAACCCTTTAACTTCACCATTACCTACAGACCTGGGAAACAGAATGGCAACGCCGACGGGTTGTCCAGACAAACAGACCTCAGCCCAGCATAACCAGCAGTCTGGACAGCCTTAGTCTGCCCCGAAGAGGGGTCAGACAGTGTCTGCCAGAGTGTTCCACAAAAAGGGAGCACTGTTACAAAACTGTTATTTACCCTGGAATTGTTTGATTTATAGTTATGTTTATATTTAAAGTATGCTGATTCTGAAAATGTATGTTTTATGTGAATGTGATGCATATTTTGAAAGTTATTAATATTGTATAGAACCTGTATATTTTAGCTTGGAGATAATTGAGCTGATACAAAGGTTAACTCAATTATCTCCCAAGCAGAAGAATGTACTGTAATTACTAGGATCCAAGTCTTTGTCCTATTCACTGTGCTTTCCCCAAGTTAAGATTGGATCCTATCTTTAATCCCTGTTATTGTCACCTCTCCCATTGTCTTATGTAAGTCATTTAGTTTCCTGTGTGTATCTGAGCTGGGCACCTTTGTATCCTGAAAGGTGTGAGGCAGGATTTCCCTTTGTATGTCCTTAGGTTAAATTATAATCCTGTTATAGTTCATTTGTCTAATCTGGTTTGTCAAGATGTTCAACTGTATATATTCTGTGTTTCTAAATCATTAAACAGTTCTGGTCAGTTCTTGTTTGACCTTCAAATCGCAGCCTTGACTCGTTTTGTGGGGAAAGAGTATCCTAGCTGTAAAATAGCTAGTGGGATTGATCTACACTGACAAGATCCATCTGGATATCGAAACAAAGTGGCTTCTCTCTCTCTCTAAACTGGGATCCAGACTTTCTAGCGGTCCAGCTTCCAGCTAGCCTGGGAGTAACCGTAACAGTAACCCCCCGTGCATCTATCCAGGCCAGGTCAGAACATATTGGGTGGAACCGATAGACTTCTTCATGAGAAATTGAGGGAAATAAAATATACATTTTCCATATGTTGGTGACTTTATTCAGCTTTTAAATTATTTTTTGACCGAGTTTTGATCGAACGATATCACCGTAGCTGGCCTCTTCCGCACACCAAGCAATGTGTCCATCGCTGATTGAGCTCTTATCACACAATCTGGAATTAAAACAGGTGGATAAATAACCAGCAAACCGCTGCCCCCTATCTGCCAGTATATAGCTGACCAGCATCATTATATAGCTAGCTAGACAATGACAGTGGGTATAGTTATCCAGACAAAAGTGGTGGCACAAGTTAGCTCCTATAACACAGACAGGGGTTTAGTATAGTTTACATTAGTAAATATGTAGCTAGCCAGTGAATGATGACAATTAAATATTAATGGTAGGTGTAATGTTTATCAGTATATAGTTAGCCAGGCACAAGTGGTGGCATAAGTTAGCTCCTATAACACAGACAGTGGCATGGTATAGTTTACATTAGTAAATATGTAGCTAGCCAGTGAGTGAGGATAATTATTATAATTTTTTTTTTTTTTAAATATAATCTTTATTGGGTTTTTTTTTTTTTTTTTATCCATACAAAGTTAATAAAAAATAAGAAAAACAAGAAAAACAGGTACAACGTGTATCTTCAGGGGATCATAAGATCTAGTGGGTGCTCCAAGTCATTTAATCAAATAAGCCTTTTGGTGCTTATTTACATATATTGTGATTCGTCTTAGTTTCTATAAATGTTATATTTCCCCTTAACTAGGGCGTTGTACCAGACAAAACCAGACACTGACATACATTGACATATACTGACATACAAACATGGAGGGGGTGGCGCCCGGTTCTCGACCGGATGTTCACTACTTATAATATGTGAGCCCTGGAGTTAAGGTGTGAAGTTTAAGTTTCAGGGTAAAAGGCCAACCATGATGACCATCTTCGATCGAATGTGTTTTGGTTTCCCTGGAGATAAGCCATATTTTTTTTCATTCTGTGTTGATAGGAGACTTGGTTCTTAACCTGTAGCCAGGTTGGTGTTTTTTCTGTTCTCCATACCCTGGACAATACCATTTTTGTCGCCATCAATATATGAATAATGAGATATCTTTTATCAAACTTTATTTTGTTGTCCATGATATGGAGAAGAGACACCTCTAAAAAGAATTCGGGGTTTACACCCAGTATATGATTTATTTCCTTATATACCTCTTTCCATAAAGCCACTACGGATTTACATTGCCACCAGATGTGTTTATGGTCCCCAATTTCCTTTTTACATCTCCAACATAGTATGGAGTTGTTTCTATTGAGTTTGTTCATGGTAATTGGGACCAAATGCCATCTGTATACTATTTCAATGTGTAGTTCAACTAAGTTGAGGCTTTTGATTACTTTTTTAATTTCTTTAATTGAGGTGAGCCACTGCTCATCATTTATTTGTTTTTAACTATCTCTTTCCCACGAGATCCAAGCTTTGGCTCTCCTGATGTTTTCTTTTGTGCCCAGCATGTTATATATTTTTGGGAGAATCTTTTTTTTGGAAGAGCTATTATCGAAAATGTCTTCTAGTTTTCTTTCGAAACTGTCATTCCCTACGTTTAGTATGGTATCATTTTTTAGATAGTTTTTTTATTCTCAAGTAGGGGAATATTTCACTGTTTGGGAGATCAAATTATGTTTGTATTTGTGGTTTAATGATCCCTTTAGGTGCTATATCAGCAATAACCTTATCTTTGTGGTTTTTCCAGTTTTTCAGGTTTTGATCTGTCAAGTTTAGTCTCAGGATCTCTAGTGGAGAGTCAATAAGTATCTTGTTAATTAACTTATATTTAGTCTTGAAGTGTAACCATTTTTTTAGTAAGTGCTGTACTTGTGGAGGAATTGGCAGTTCGGCCAGGACCTTCCTCAATAGGTTTGTTGACCACAAGATCGTAGAGGTGTTTTCTAAACCCATTAAATCAGCCTCTAACCTATTCCATGGTTCTGTTTTGTCAGATATTGTATGCCATTTTTGGACATGATACAGAGTGCTTGCTTCGTAGAATTTCTCCATATTTGGAACCCCTAGTCCGCCCTCATTAGTATGCTTTAACATATTTTCTTTACCTATTCTGGTTTTTTTTCCTGCCCATATATATTGATGAAAAAGTGTCTGCAGACTTCTGATATTGGTTTTTGAGACAGGCAAGGGTAGCATCCTGAATAAATATGCCCAACGGGGAAGTATATATGCCTTGACGACGTTGAGCCTACCCGTCCAAGAAATCTCCAGATTTTTCCACTTTTTAGTCAGTTTCTCTTTTGTCTCATTAAATAAAATTTCGAAGTTTTTATCCATAAGCTCATCCATAATGGGAGTAATAGTAATTCCTAGAAAGTTTATCTCTTCCTTTTCCCAATCAAAATGGTATTTCTCTCTAAGTCCCTCTCTTGTTATTTTATCTACATTTAACAGTATTATTCGTGTTTTGGATACATTTAGTTTATAGTTTGAAACCTGAGCGTATGCGTCGATTTCTTGAAAAAAATCTCTTTCAGAGATGTTACTGGGTCTGTCAGGGTCAGTACAACGTCGTCAGCGTATAGACATAATTTATATTCTAGATTTTTTTTTTTTTTTATCCCTTTTATGTTTGAATTTTGTTTGATCCTGGATGCAAATGGTTCCAAGGACAGAATATATAAAAGGGGAGCCAGAGGACACCCTTGCCTTGTACCGTTGCTGATTTTAAACCATTCTGACACTATACCTGGTCCCGACGTCTTAGCCGTTGGGACCGTATATAGTGCCATAACTCCAGAAACTTCCAGCTGACCCTGTCAAATGCCTTTTCGGCGTCCAGTGACAGGATCAGCTGGGGGGAACCGCTTATCCTTGCCTGTCCCAGGATACTCAGAAGTCTGCGACTGTTGTTTTCTGATTGTCTCCCTGACACAAACCCTATTTGATCTTTATTAATTAAACTCGGTATTACCTGCTTAAAACGGTTTGCCAGAATTGCTGAATATATTTTCACATCTGAGTTTATCAGGGAAATCGGCCTGTAATTGGATGTTCCAGAGCTGAATGATGATAATTAAATATTAATGGTAGGTGTAATGTTTATCAGTATATATAGTTATCCAGACACAAGTGGTGGCATAAGTTAGCTCCTATATGACAGACAGTGGTATGGTAAAGTTTACATTAGTAAATATATAGCTAGCCAGTGAATGATGATAATTAAATATTAATGGTAGGTGTAATGTTTATCAGTATATATAGTTATACAGACACAAGTGGTAGCATAAGTTAGCGCCCATAACACAGACAGTGGTGTATTATAGTTTACATTAGTAAATACGTAGTTAGCCAGTGAATGATGATAATTAAATATTAATGGTAGGTGTAATGTTTATCAGTATATAGTTATCCAGACACAAGTGGTGGCATAAGTTAGCTCCTATATGACAGACAGTGGTATGGTAAAGTTTACATTAGTAAATATGTAGCTAGCCAGTGAATGATGATAATTAAATATTAATGGTAGGTGTAATGTTTATCAGTATATATAGTTATCCAGACACAAGTGGTGGCATAAGTTAGCTCCTATATGACAGACAGTGGTATGGTAAAGTTTACATTAGTAAATATATAGCTAGCCAGTGAATGATGATAATTAAATATTAATGGTAGGTGTAATGTTTATCAGTATATATAGTTATCCAGACACAAGTGGTGGCATAAGTTAGCTCCTATATGACAGACAGTGGTATGGTAAAGTTTACATTAGTAAATATGTAGCTAGCCAGTGAATGATGATAATTAAATATTAATGGTAGGTGTAATGTTTATCAGTATATCGTTATCCAGACACAAGTGGTGGCATAAGTTAGCTCCTATATGACAGACTGTGGTATGGTAAAGTTTACATTAGTAAATATGTAGCTAGCCAGTGAATGATGATAATTAAATATTAATGGTAGGTGTAATGTTTATCAGTATATATAGTTATCCAGACACAAGTGGTAGCATAAGTTAGCGCCCATAACACAGACAGTGGTGTATTATAGTTTACATTAGTAAATACGTAGTTAGCCAGTGAATGATGATAATTAAATATTAATGGTAGGTGTAATGTTTATCAGTATATAGTTATCCAGACACAAGTGGTGGCATAAGTTAGCTCCTATATGACAGACAGTGGTATGGTAAAGTTTACATTAGTAAATATGTAGCTAGCCAGTGAATGATGATAATTAAATATTAATGGTAGGTGTAATGTTTATCAGTATATATAGTTATCCAGACACAAGTGGTAGCATAAGTTAGCTCATATAAATATCAACAATAACATTGTGTCACTGAAACAAACATAAATACTTGTGCATGTTGGGTTTAACCCAAGGTTGGTCATCACTCTTGTGCCACCCAGCCAGAATTTTACCAGCAGGCCGGTAAAAAAAGGGCTTCAGGCAGTGATACGTCTACGGAGGAAAGAGCAAGGGTTTATTTTTTTAAAGAAAAGAATGAATATCCTGATAAGTGTCAGAGGTCCTTCCACTACTCTACACTATAAAGTTTTTCCTTTTTTTCCTGCCTTCATACAAAACCCCTATTGTGTTACAAAGACTCCACAAACACAATACATACACCTTTCTCTTCTAATTTAGGTATCTGCTCGCAGTTCTGCTAACACAATGTATAGATCCTTTTCTTTTTACAGTGAAAGCAATGCTCAGATGACAGAGTCTCTTTAATTGGTGATATAATCTAAAGGGAGCATGATAGAACCACAATTTTACTTACATTTTTTTAAATGTTACTTAGTAGTTTAGCTTGAAAAAAAAAAAAAGACTTGCCTCCATCAAGTTCAAACCTTTTTCCTACTCCTTGTTTACTGCTGTTGATCCAATAAATGGCAATCAGATTTCTCCTTGGATCAACAAGCACTAAATAAATATTACTGCCTATACTAACATACATAGCAATCTTTGCTCTGGCTCATTAAAAAACTATCCAGGCCGCTTTTAAAGGCAACTAGGGTATTTGCTAGAACCACTTCCTCAGGCAGTGGATTCCATATCTTTATTGTCCTTACTGTAAAAAAAAAATCAGCTGTCGTAGTCTAAATCACCTTTCTTCAAGTCTTAGCGGGTGACATCTTGTCCTTTATACCGTTCTGTTAATGAACAGGTCTTGAGTAAGGTTTTTGTGAAGAACCTGTATATATTTATATAACATTATCATATCCCCGCCGAGATCAGCAGGGGAGGCTTTAAATAAGTTCCAACCAAAACCCCACACACTGCAGACCCTAAACAGACAAGCGGGATAAGCCCCATGCTCTGATTGGCTGTTAGTGTGCCAACATTCTCTCTACTTAAGATCCGGCCTGCTGAGACAGTCGCTGACCAGACCATGCTTCACCATCATCCCATGTAAGATGGCAGCTGCCGGTCAGAGAATAAACTGCCATGTACTGTTCAAAGTACCTGCCAGTTTATCCTCAAAAAGCCCCCCGCTCGAGCAGACCTTCGATGAGGTCATTTAACTGATGCGTAGGATTTAAATAAATATCTGCTGTTAATAATGAATTCCACGGTTGGCAGACTGACATTTATTTTTTTTAATAATAATATTTTATTTGATATGACATCTCATTTAAACATACATGGCATTTTTGAGAAAGCATAACATTTACAATAATGCGCTATTGGAACAAATTTATGCGATTGTTACTTACAACATTCAATCATCCTCTTGGTTTCTGTCTTCTGTTTTAAAATGTAACACCTGGCTGTACTCTCTATTGTGCCGGGAGTATTTCAGTTTAAACTTTTACAAAGCCAAGAAAATGGTATTGTGTTTATCAAACATTAACTTAACTGCTCAGAATCTGTCTGCTTAGGTTCTTTATACCAATAACATTGTTATGCACCATGTTAAATATATAACATCTTATAACTTTCGATAATAATAATAACCTTTAGAATTAAGAATACTAGCATCGTTAATATTGTCATTTTAGACGAAATACCGAAAAAAATTAAATAAAATTAAGATTATAGAGGAGAGGTGTGGCTCCAGATGCGCCAAAAGGGGGGGAAAGTTAGAAAATTAGAGGGGGGGGGGGGGGGTTATGGTGTTAGTTGTTGATCTTTATTTGATTTGGATGAGCTATCCAGTTGCAGCCACAAACCACGTAGAGATTCATATTTGTGCATAGAGTTTGTATTTAAGTAGTGTAATTTTTCCATTTGGAGGTTATGTGCAATTAAATTGCGGAGTTCAGAGATGGATGGTACGTTGCTAGATTTCCAATTCCGTGCCAGGAGGGTTTTGGCTGAAATGAGTATCAGTCCCATCATAATTCTTTCCAGTTTTGGCACAGTATTTGGAAATATATGAAGTAATGCGACTTCTGGTATTTGTGGAAGCTTTATGCCCGTAGATTGGAATATAATGTTAAAAACGTTGTCCCAGAATGGAGTAATTATAGGGCAGGACCACCATATATGGGACATGTTGCCATGTGATTTACATGCTCTCCAGCATAGGTTTGAGGTGGTAGGATATATTCTGGCCAATCTTGTCGGCACTAAATACCATTGATACAGAATTTTTCTGGCTAGTTCTATATGGTTTGTGTTATGCGATATTGTTTTCGGGTTTTTGATGGCTTGTTTCCAGTCTTCTGCTGAAATAGTTATCTGAAGTTCATTTTCCCATGCTAACATGAAGGGGAGTTTGTCTGGCAGTGAGTTTGTAATGAGGATGTGGTAGCAGAGAGATAGCAATTTTGTCTTCTTGGTGTGTGGAATACATGTTTGCAGAATATCCTGTGAAGAATCTGTATGATTCGGAAAATTCTTGACAAATGGGTGGATTACATGCCGTATTTGAAGCAATTTATAATAGTCCTGTTGAGGAATGTCAAATTCTTCTTGTAATTTAGTAAATGATTTTACAGCTTGGTCCTCTGCTAATAGCCCTATGTGCGTGATTCCTGCTTTCTCCCATGTTTTTAAGGAAAGGTGTGGAATTAATATTTCTAACATTCGTAATGGAGTAGCTTGTGTTATTTGTTTTAGGTTTGGGAGTCGAACTGCATATTCATTCCATATCCTGAAGGATAGGATAGTGCTAGGGAGGAGGGAGTTGAACTTGATGGTCTTTTGGTTCTTCATCCAAAGAAAGTCACATACTCTATGTTGGGGGAATTGGCTATCTTCCATGTCTACCCAGGCAATGGTTCCTGGTGGTGAGTGCATCAGAATCGTTTGGGACATGTTTGCTGCTTTGTAATAGTGTGGTAGAGACGGGATTCCCAAACCTCCTTTGATATTTGGTAGAATCAGCCATTTGTTTGCAATTCTAGTTCTTTTATGACTGTGTATAAATGTTTGAATTTTTGATTGTATGTCGTTTAGGGTGGTAGGAGGGATATGTATCGCTAATGTTCTAAATATGTATAACAACTTTGGTAACACGTTCATCTTTATTGCTGCGGTTCTTCCTAACCAAGAAAGGAAAAGTTTGTCCCATATTTGCATGTCTTGTCTACATTTGTTCCAGACTTTACTTAAGTTATGTTTGACTAGGTCGTTTGGATTTTTGGTGAGAGAGACACCTAAATATTGAATATTATCTTTTCTCCAGTCATACGGGTAGATGGATTTTAAATTAAAAATGTCGTGGGCTGGGATGTTAATAGCTAGTGCTTGTGTTTTTGTTGTATTCACTTTGTGGTATGATATCTGGCCAAATTCCTGTAGCAGTGTGTGTAGGTGTGGGAGGGATGTTTCTGGATCTGTTATGGTGAGAAAGATATCATCTGCAAAGAGCCCTAATTTGATTTCTTCCTTATTGGCATATGGGAAACCATGGATGTTTGGGTGGGATCTTATGGCTTGAGCTAGGGGTTCTAATGCTAATACATAGAGTATTGGTGATAGTGGGCAGCCTTGCCTTGATCCATTGGAAATATTAAATGGGGCTGAAAGGAAACCTGCATATGATACTTTGGCGGAAGGGACTGAGCCATGATAGCTTCTATATAGTCCGGGGGAAATTTGAATTTATTCAGTACTGCTCTAAGGTAATCCCAATGAAGGCGGTCAAATGCCTTTTCCGCGTCGATTGCTAATAGTAGGCTGGGTTTTTTTTTGGAATGGGCATAAGCAATTACATTGTTAATTTTCCTTGTGTTGTCTGACGCTTGGCGACCACTGACAAATCCGACTTGGTCATAATGTAATAATTGGGGGAGTATGTTTTTAATTCGGTTTGCTAGTATTTTTGCATATAATTTTACATCTGTGTTTAGTAAGGAAATTGGCCTATAATTGGGACAATGTAACGTGGATTTATTTGGCTTCGGAATGGTTGTGATATGTGCAGTCAGCATTGATTTTGGGAATTCTCCTTTTTGTTTACAAGAATTAAAAGTGTTTACTAGATATGGGGCAATAATGTCTTTAAAAATTTTATAGTAGGAATTGGAAAATCCATCTGGGCCTGGAGCTTTGTGTGATGGTAAGGCTGTTATGGCCGTATAGATTTCTTCTAGGGAGATTGGGGCTGCTAATGATGGAATATATTTGTCATCTATCACTGGTAAGGACACTTTGCTTAGGAAGGAGTCAATTTGCGGTTTTTGGGGTTGGAAAGTACTGTTATCATCTTTTAAGTTGTATAATGTTTTGTAATAATCTGCAAATATATCAGGGAATTTTGCGGGGTTCAATACTTTTTCTTTTTGTTGGTTTATGATGGCTGGGATTGCTTTTTTTGCTTCTTGTTTTTTTATTCTATTGGCCAATAATTTGCCAGCTTTGTTACTGTTCGTATAGAATGCTTGTTTTAATTTTAATAATTGTAAGTGGGTTTGGGCTAATTGTATAGACGAGATCTCTAACTTTACTGCTTGGATTTTTTTTGTTATTTGCTTGGTCGGAGTTAATTTATGCATGTGCGATAAAGATTTGAGATCTGCTAATAATTGTGTCAGCTTTTTAGCTCTTTGTTTTTTGTCATAGGCCGCCATTGAAATTAGACGTCCTCTGATTACCGTTTTATGGGCTTCCCATATCATTTCTGGAGCTAGTTCTTGTGTATCATTTAAAGAAAAAAATTCCTCTAGCTGCTTTTTAACCTGATTCTTCGTGTTGTTGTGTGCTAGTTGAAAATCGTTAATGCGCCATACCCCTGATCCCCGGAAGGGGTGTAGAGTTTCTAGGGTTAGAGTGACTGGAGCGTGATCTGACCATTGTATCACCCCTATTTCACAGGCTTTGACGTTTTGTAGAGTGAGTTTGTCTGTTAAGAAATAGTCTAGACGTGAATATGAATTATGTACTTGGGAGAAAAAAGTGTAATCTTTAGTTTGTGGATGGAGTGTTCTCCAAGTATCATATAATTGTGTTTCCATTAAAGAACGTTGAAAGGATGATCCCAGAACTGTCATTCGCTTTACATGTTTGGAGGATGAATTGTTAGTTGAGTCTAAGAATGGGTCAGTAATTAGATTAAAGTCACCGCAAATGACTGTAGAGCCTTGCTTCGTGTTTGTTATTAGTTGGGTCATTTTTCGTAGATACTGTTGGGCATTTGAGTTCGGAGCATATATGTTTGCGATAGTGTAAGGGTTATTATTTATCGAAGTGGTGAGTATGATATACCTGCCTTTCGGGTCTTTCTTGATCGAAATATTGTCTGTGGCTAATGACTTATGCAGCCATATAGAGACTCCTGCTTTTTTACTATGGGTTGTTGCATGATACGCCAGTGGGAAGTTTTTTGTTATGCACGAAGGTATTTTGTTTCTGGCAAAGTGTGTCTCCTGCGCACAAATTATCTGTGCCTTAGTCTGTTTTGCTTCTTGCATAAGAAGTTTCCTTTTGTGTGGGCTATTTAATCCCTTCACATTTAAAGTTAGAAAAACTAGGGTCATGTTTGGTCTACTTGGAATGGATGCTGAAAATGTGGTGTTGGGCTTTGGGGCTGATTGTGTGTGGTAGTTGGGTACTCACTGCTTCTCTTTGTTACGGTTTGTTTGAGGATTGTGCATTTCCTACTGGATCCCGTATTTGCAGGGGTCTCGGTTCCTGAATAACTTCTTGCGGTTCTTAATGCTGTCTTTGATTGTGGTACTCGGTCACTTTGTTCATGAGTTAATCGCTCATCCTTTCGGGGATCTTGAGTTTGTAGGGGGGGAGGCAGAGAGAGGGTAAGATAGGAAAGAGAGAAACAGAAATGGAGAGAAAAAACAAACATAATTACATTCCAAGAATGTACATACATTTTATTTATCCTAGGTGGATAAATAGATACTCGTGCTTCTGCTAACATTATTAATAAAAAACTGGTTGTAACTATTAGCACTGGTCTCATTCCCAGATGAGCAGGGGGTGTTTTCTGGGAGATCAGAGTAATTTTGATCTATGAGCTGTGCTCTAATTTAAATCAACAGGGGAGTACAAAAAGGAGAACCAAAAAGGAGAACCGGGGGGAGATATTTTCTTTATAAAAGTGGTGGGTGTATTCTTTACCACTATCTTCCTAATTTCTGAGACCGATAGGGATTTCAATCATGACAATTTCCTGGAATCCTTGAAAAAAAAATATTTTTAAATGCAAACCGAATCGAGATAGGTTAACAAATAAAAATAAAAGTTCTCTTCATTAGACGGGTCCGGAGTCCTGGTTGAACATATTAGATAAAGGTAAGTGCATCGGGTGCTTGTAGAAATATTCTTCTGAAACTGTCTTGTGGTTTTGCAGGAGATGTTCCAAACGGTCTAAGTAATTAAATAGATAAATCGAGAGGGGTGAATCCGTCAGATTTCTTTCCCACCATATGTTGCTAAAAGAATTATTTCGCCTATGCGGTGTTTGGCTGCGATGCTGGTATATGGGACCATTCTCTTCTTAGTTTCGCGGGGTGTTTCTTCCACTGTGTGGTGGTTTCCACGATTTGGATGTCCCATTCTTTAAGAAGTTTAATGCCTTCTTCTGGTGAATCTAGTATAGCAGTACTTCCATTTCGGGAGATGATCAGCTTTACTGGGAAACCCCATTTATATTTAATCTCAGCTTCACGGAGGGACTTAGTGATTTGCTGGAAATTTCGTCTCATTTGCAGCGTTCCTGGAGATAGGTCTGCAAATAGTTTTATGTTTGCAAATGGGGCTGTCAGGGCTTCCGTTTGTCTGCTAGCCCGTAGGATCTCTTCTTTGAAGTGGTAGTAATGCAGCCTTAAAATAGTGTCTCTGGGAACTTCTTGCTTAAGATGCTTGGGTTTCGGCAATCTGTGGATGCGATCTATTAGCATGTCAGCTGTGGTTGAGCCTGGGAGCAATTCGGTAAAGTAGGCCTGAACCCAGTCCTTCAGATTTGCTGGGAGCACTTCTTCTGGGATGCCTCTGATTCGGACATTATTCCGGCGTGACCGGTCTTCAAGCTCCCCCAACTTGCTCCTCAGTTGTGTTACTTCATCTTTGAGTTCAGAGTGCTGGGCCGCGAGACCATTGTGTGAATCTATCACATCGTCCATTTTGTGTTCAATGTGGTTGGTCCTTTCGCCTAAGTCTTTTAATTCTTTTATTAGTTCCAGTGACATGCTTTTAAAGTCATTTTTGATGTCTGCCCTAAGGTTACAGATCATCTTTTTTATGTCCTCTACAGGTACCTGGCTTTGCGTTGGCGACAAAGAGGCCGCATCCTCTACATCAGAGCTCCCATCTTCCTCTGGTTCCGTGCAGGCGCCATCTTGGATGTCGGCTTTGGTGAGTTTGGACGCTGTTTTTCGTTCTTTCGGGGTCAGATATTTCAGCATTTTCTCCTGATTCCGCTTGCTCCGCTGGTTGGACATGCTGGCGGATCCGGTTTTGCAAGCTTTAGTCGGCGAATTGGCTAGTTTGAGCGCTTTTCCCCCGGTTCTCTCAGGAGCTCACTCACGATGCTGCCAGGTCGGTTGCCGGCTAGGACACGCCCCCCAGACTGACATTTATTTAATAAAAAAAACCTAAAAAAAAACCATTTTAAACACTGATGAGGCATTTGTGAAAAATGTAAATACAACATCCAGTTAGGTAATTATTTCTGGAGGTGTGTTGATTACAAGGAGTCCATCACCTATAGATCGTTTGTACTGTGAATGTAGAGGGGGAAAAAAAATGTAAATTTCATCTATACATTGTATCAGCAGAATTACAAACAAGTGCATCAAATAACAGAACGTGTCTGGGGAGTCTTCTGCTGATGACATCACCTGTGGCTTGCACATCGAACTACACAGTGATGTCATAAACAGGAGACACCCCACAGACACTTTGAAAACATGTATATCTGTTAATCTATGCATTTGCTTGCAATTCTGCTAATGATGTATAGATCATTTTGCACGTTTGGGATTATCACCCACTTAATAACAGAATGGAATTAAATAAAAAATGTAGACACATATACTAAGAACATAACCTTCCAGCCTCCCCCAAAACGTCTTGCATTCAATATTCAGGTTACGTCCCCAATAAGATATATTAAAGCCTCTCAGCACTCATGCAATACAGTAATATCAATGTAAATACTGTATAGAGCAAATAAATCTAGGCATGCATGGAATGGCTTATCACAGCTTGAGGACATTGAATAAACAGTTGTGCGTTTTGGAGTACTGTTCCTTTTGGATAACGGATTTTTGGATAAGGGATGCTCAACCTGCACAAGACTATTATCTTCATTTATGATATTTTTTCCCCCTATTTCTGATGAAGCCCACTGCCAAAACAGGTCAGTTTCATTAATGAATACCTGCTTCACTCGTCTGTATAGGAATGATATGTATATGTAGAACAGTATTTGCTTTAAACTGAAGTTTATTTAATAAATTGTATATTTGTTTGATGTTTTTTCCTGCCCGAGATTTCATTTATCTCTGATATCTCTTTAAACACATTTTGTAGAGTTTCCATTGTTTTTTTTAGTTCATTGTTTCTCTTTTCTTTTTTTTCTTCTCTTCCATCCATCATATGCAGCCGCATCTTCCATTTGTATACAAGATGAAGTTGGGGAGTTCTTGGAATTTGCCCCTTTCTGACCAACCCCGGTTCCTGTTATTTTTGCCATTTTTCCTTTTTTCGCAGAGAATGTTTTATTTAATTGATAGCTATTAAATCAAGAAGAATACATGAAAGGTATGGACGGAGAGGTTTGTGGCAGTCTAGTTTTGCTTCGACTGATCTTTAGCAGTATGGAGACGTGTTTCGAGGAGTACATCTTTTGGATGCACTTGCTAAATACCTTGTCCCGTATCCCGTAGATGAGCGGGCTGAGGAACCTGGGTAGACACATGAAGACCAGGAAATTGATGATGATTAAAAAGGCGGTGTAATCGTTCGTGTACGACTCGGTAATGGAAGACGTCAAGGAGGCCATGCATAACAGGAGTTGGAAGGCGTGAAGCATGACCGTCCTCCCAGCTTTGAAGGCAGAAGAATTTCCCGTGCTGATCTGTCGAGCGACCAACATGACCTTGACGTACGTAAACAGAATGACCAGTCCCACCATAGTTAAGGTGACAATGAAGGTGAGAGATCGGATGACATTTTGTATTGGGTTTATGTTTATTAATTCTTGCCGGCATATCGTACGAAGAGAGAAGAAACTTTTCTCCACCGAGGTGCTCAGGGTAATGATGTCCGCTACGTTGGGCAGTATACCCGTTACCCACATCAGCGCGATCGCGGCATTGGATCTCTGTGGTGTGCACAGTGCCATGTGCCTTAGCGGGTAGCAAATAGCCACGTAGCGTTCCAGGGCCATGGCCGCAAGGTTGCATGGTGTAACCCTAAACGTTGACGCTGCAAGGGTGAGCATGGTGTAACAGAGAGGCATCGGGAATTGGATGAGGAACAGGGAGGACAGGAGGAGGATCAGAACCACGACGAGATACAACGTGTCGTTAATGAGCATGTGGGCAAACAGCACGTAGCGAGCGTGGTCCCGGACATGGGGGGTGGTGAAGTAGACGTTCAGGATCACTCTGATGAAGTAAAGGAAGAAGACAAAACATAGGAGCGTCACCACCAAAAGAGCCATTAACAGATTGGAAACAATGATACTGGTACGTTTTGTCGCCTGGGTCGTATTGGAGTACACAGCTGTAGAATTCAGCATGTTGCAAGATCCAGGCTTGTCCTCCTGTGATGTCTTCAAACTAAGGAGACAACACAAGAGAAGGAATGAATAAAACTCTTTCCTATCAGACAACGTGTTCTGGTGTGTACCACGAACAAAAAAAATGTGTGGATTATTTGGAAGACAAATATATAAATATTGCCTAATACTGTAATCAGAATCACATTTATCAAAGGTATAGCTGATAAAAAACAAACAAAAAAAACTATCAGAAATACAATGGAGGGCGTGACTGGGGCTATTTTGATCTTAGTATTGTTTTATTCTTGAGCTCATCGAAATCAGGTGTATTTTCACCCTTTTTTCGCGGGGCTTTTTTTCTTATTTAAAGATTTGCTACACATACAGCCTTTATACAGACCTTTGGAGGAGATGCTCTCTGCTTGATAAAAGGCTATCAGAAATGCATTGCACTTAATATATTCTTGCCGGCATATCGGCAGTGTTTTGCTATGTCTGTCTGTCATAAGGTATATATATGTTTTTTTATTGGATTTTATTTTATTCAAACTATTTGTGGTTTTAGGCACTTTGTTCCATCTAATTTGATACATGTGCACTTTCTATAGGGAAAATAAGACTCAGGTCTAGCTAATAGACTCACCCTCATGTGCTTTCTTTCCTAGATTCTTTTATATCTGTATTGATTGTGTATTGCTGCATTGTATATTAAAGAATTATTTGCATTTTGTGACACTATCTGTGCTTGTTTGTTTTTTACAGTATTTATATATATTTATCCCGTGCGCTGTCCACTTCTCCTCTTTTTTTTTGTTTTATTATTAATGTTCTGAAGTTTGAACAAATCTAAAAAATAAATAAATAAATAAAAAAAAGAAAAAAAAAGAAAAGAATCATGAAGGCAATTATCAGCTTCTGAATGAGACTGATACTGCATATTATATTACAATAATGTTTGTATTTGCTTTAGTTTACCAAAAAGGAGCTATGATAGGAAACTATGAAAAACATACCCAACTATTTCCTGCATGCATGAGAAAGCAGGAACAAACCAAATCTGTGGTATGTGCATGTTAAACACATTTGGATGCTTGGAGTGCCCATTTTTTCCCACTTTGCAGTTTCTCACACATATCTCCAGTGGCGTCCCGAGGGGGGTGCGGTCCACACCGGGTGACACCTCCAGCGGGGGTGACACCTGTGCTGCCAGCACCCCCCGCACCGCGCTGCTTAACTTTTTTCTGGCAGCCGCATCCACTGGAAACGGCCTCCCGGAAAAAAGAAAAAAAAATTACAGCGACCGGATGTGACGTTACGTGACTGTGTTTCTCTCCTCCGTGGAGGAGGGAACACTGCACGGAGGAGGCGTCCGTCCGGGGACACGGAGCAGCAGCCATTCGCTAAGTGGTGGGGAAGGGGGGAGGAGGGTGGTTGAAAACTAGCACTTTAATTGCACAATATTCCTGGTATCTGAGTGGCACAATATTACTGGGCTCTGACTGGCACAATATTACTGGGCTCTGACTGGCACAATATTACAGGCATCTGACTGGCACACTATTACTGGGCTCTGAATGGCACAATATTACTGGGCTCTGAATGGCACAATATTACTGGGCTCTGACTGGCACAATATTCCTGGGCTCTGACTGGCACAATATTACTGGGCTCTGACTGGCACAATATTCCTGGGCTCTGACTGGCACAATATTACTGGGCTCTGACTGGCACAATATTCCTGGGCTCTGACTGGCACAATATTACTGGGCTCTGACTGGCACAATATTACAGGGCTCTGACTGGCACACTATTACTGGGCTCTGAATGGCACAATATTACTGGGCTCTGACTGGCACACTATTACTGGGCTCTGACTGGCACAATATTACAGGTATCAGGCACAATATTACTGGCATCTGACTGGCACAATATTACAGTTACCAGGCACAATATTACTGGCATCTGAATGGCACAATATTACTGGGCTCTGACTGGCACAATATTACAGGTATCAGGCACAATATTACTGGCATCTGACTGGCACAATATTACAGGTATCAGGCACAATATTACTGGCATCTGACTGGCACAATATTACTGGGCTCTGAATGGCACAATATTACTGGGCTCTGACTGGCACAATATTACTGGTATCTGACTGGCACAATATTACAGGTATCAGGCACAATATTACTGGCATCTGAATGGCACAATATTACTGGGCTCTGAGTGGCACAATATTACTGGGCTCTGACTGGCACAATATTACAGGCATCTGACTGGCACAATATTCCTGGGCTCTGAGTGACACAATATTACTGGGTTCTGAGTGGCACAATATTACTGGGCTCTGAGTGGCACAATATTACTGGGCTCTGACTGGCACAATATTACTGGGCTCTGAGTGGCACAATATTACTGGGCTCTGATTGGCACAATATTACTGGGCTCTGATTGGCACAATATTACTGGGCTCTGACTGGCACACTATTCCTGGGCTCTGACTGGCACAATATTCCTGTGCTCTGACTGGCACAATATTCCTGGGCTCTGGCTGGCATAATATTACTGGGCTCTGAGTGGCACAATATTACTGGGCTCTGACTGGCACAATATTACTGGGCTCTGACTGGCACAATATTCCTGTGCTCTGACTGGCACAATATTCCTGGGCTCTGGCTGGCATAATATTACTGGGCTCTGAGTGGCACAATATTACTGGGCTCTGACTGGCACAATATTACTGGGCTCTGACTGGCACAATATTCCTGTGCTCTGACTGGCACAATATTACTGGGCTCTGACTGGCACAATATTACTGGGCTCTGACTGGCACAATATTACTGGGCTCTGACTGGCACAATATTACTGGTATCTGACTGGCACAATATTACTGGGCTCTGACTGGCACAATATTACTGGGCTCTGACTGGCACAATATTACTGGGCTCTGACTGACACAATATTACTGGGCTCTGACTGGCACCATATTACTGGGCTCTGACTGGCACAATATTACTGGGCTCTGACTGGCACAATATTACTGGGCTCTGACTGGCACAATATTCCTGGGCTCTGACTGGCACAATATTACTGGGCTCTGACTGGCACAATATTACTGGGCTCTGACTAGCACAAAAATCGTACTACGCATGACTGGCTATTTTTAAAGAAATGCAGATATTAATCATACTGGGGACTAATCACAATTTTTCCAATCTGACTAGTATGGCTCTTTTGTTGGTTTACTGCAATGTCTTTTATATGTTGTTCCTTTGGTGTTATATTTACCACTTAATGGCCCTGTATCACCTAAATATTATACTGGGAATACAGAGAATAAACAATGATTCAAAATGATCTCTGTACATTATATTAGCAGTAAATGCCAACAATCTGTTGCGTCTCCTGTTTATGACATCACCTGTAGATTGATATGTAAATTCCCCATTTGCATATCCAGTCACAGGTGATGTCATAAGCAAGAGACTCCACAGACACATTGAAAACACATTTTTCTCCTAATTTAGGCATTTTCTTACAGTTTTGCCAATACAATGTATAGATCATTTCCTTGTCTTTACATTCACGGTATAAGCAATGTTTAGATCATACAGTCCCTTTAACGATAACACCAAAAGAATAACATATAAAATACATTGTTCTAAGAAGTACAAGTATCAAACACATTACACAGAGAAACAGACGTATATATAAGAGAAGAAAATGATGTAAATTAATACAGGTTTGGTTATATTAAAGCTGCTCCCCAAGTTTTAAACAAATAAATACAAAATACTTGCCACATTGTTTGAAATCTTATCTATTTAAAAACAAATTCTCCTATACCAGAGAATAAAAGGTTCCAGTACTCTCCTATACTAGAGAATAAAAGGTTCCGGTACTCTCCTATACTAGAGAATAAAAGGTTCCAGTACTCTCCTATACTAGAGAATAAAAGGTTCCGTAACTCTCCTATACTAGAGAATAAAAGGTTCCGTAACTTTCCTATACTAGAGAATAAAAGGTTCCGGTACTCTCCTATACTAGGGAATAAAAGGTTCCTGTACTCTCCTATACTAGAGAATAAAAGGTTCCGGTACTCTCCTATACTAGAGAATAAAAGGATCCGGTACTCTCCTATACTAGAGAATAAAAGGTTCCGGTACTCTCCTATACTAGAGAATAAAAGGATCCGGTACTCTCCTATACTAGAGAATAAAAGGTTCCTGTACTCTCCTATACTAGAGAATAAAAGGTTCTGGTACTCTCCTATACTAGAGAATAAAAGGTTCCGGTACTCTCCTATACTAGAGAATAAAAGGTTATGGTACTCTCCTATACTAGAGAATAAAAGGTTCTGGTACTCTCCCATACTAGGGAATAAAAGGTTCCGGTACTCTCCCATACTAGAGAATAAAAGGTTCCGGTACTCTCCCATACTAGAGAATAAAAGGTTCCGGTACTCTCCCATACTAGGGAATAAAAGGATCCGGTACTCTCCTATACCAGAGAATAAAAGATTCCGTTACTCTCCTATACTAGAGAATAAAAGGTTCCGGTACTCTCCTATACTAGAGAATAAAAAGTTCTGGTACTCTCCCATACTAGAGAATAAAAGGTTCCGGTACTCTCCCATACTAGGGAATAAAAGGATCCGGTACTCTCCTATACCAGAGAATAAAAGATTCCGTTACTCTCCTATACTAGAGAATAAAAGATTCCGTTACTCTCCTATACTAGAGAATAAAAGGATCCGGTACTCTCCCATACTAGAGAATAAAAGGTTCTGGTACTCTCCTATACTAGGGAATAAAAGGTTCTGGTACTCTCCCATACTAGAGAATAAAAGGTTCCGGTACTCTCCCATACTAGAGAATAAAAGGTTCCGGTACTCTCCCATACTAGGGAATAAAAGGATCCGGTACTCTCCTATACTAGAGAATAAAAGGATCCGGTACTCTCCTATACTAGGGAATAAAAGGTTCCGGTACTCTCCCATACTAGGGAATAAAAGGTTCCGGTACTCTCCTATACTAGAGAATAAAAGGATACTGTACTCTCCTATACCAGAGAATAAAAGGTTCCGGTACTCTCCTATACTAGGGAATAAAAGGTTCCGGTACTCTCCTATACTAGGGAATAAAAGGTTCCGGTACTCTCCTATACTAGGGAATAAAAGGTTCCGGTACTCTCCTATACTAGGGAATAAAAGGTTCCGGTACTCTCCTATACTAGAGAATAAAAGGTTCCGGTACTCTCCTATACTAGAGAATAAAAGGTTCCGGTACTCTCCTATACTAGGGAATAAAAGGTTCCAGTACTCTCCTATACTAGAGAATAAAAGGTTCCGGTACTCTCCTATACTAGAGAATAAAAGGTTCCGGTACTCTCCTATACTAGGGAATAAAAGGATCCAGTACTCTCCTATACTAGGGAATAAAAGGTTCCGGTACTCTCCTATACTAGAGAATAAAAGGTTCCGGTACTCTCCTATACTAGAGAATAAAAGGTTCCGGTACTCTCCTATACTAGAGAATAAAAGGTTCCGGTACTCTCCCATACTAGAGAATAAAAGGTTCCTGTACTCTCCTATACTAGGGAATAAAAGGTTCCGGTACTCTCCTATACTAGGGAATAAAAGGTTCCGGTACTCTCCTATACTAGGGAATAAAAGGATCCGGTACTCTCCTATACTAGAGAATAAAAGGATCCAGTACTCTCCTATACTAGAGAATAAAAGGATCCGGTACTCTCCTATACTAGGGAATAAAAGGTTCCGGTACTCTCCCATACTAGAGAATAAAAGGATCCGGTACTCTCCTATACTAGTGAATAAAAGGATCCAGTACTCTCCTATACCAGAGAATAAATGGTGATGTACATGGCAGAGATAATAACATTGATAGGTATAATAGTATACTCACACTGAAGCTGTGTATTTCTCACTGTCATCCAGCAGTTATATATTCTCCCAGGCCTCTCAGTGTTATAAGGAAAAGAAAACTTTCCTCTGATGTGTAATCTCCTGGTAGCCGAAACTATTTATCTGCTGCATCCAACCCAGCCCCCCTGTGTATTTACATCATTAACTCCTTGTCTGCCAGACTATCAGTCAGCCCCATACACTACAGTCTGCCATCTGCAGCCAAGCTTAGAAACAGACAGCTCCAAGGGGGTTAATCGTCAGGCTTCACCTTTAAATATAGCTTACCTCTCTGGCTTATAATAAACAAGAGATCTGAGCGTAACATCATAGATTTTATAATATTTATAGAGGTTTTTACAATATAAAGATATTTGCTCTAATAGCAGTGTAAAACGCCTCACTGTATTAACCTCTACCACTTCTACTGGAAGACTATTCCATGCACCCACTACCCTCTCAGTAATGTAATACTTTCATTAGTCCCTGGTCTTATCTTATATCTAGGATAGCCTTATACCTATCCCATGCATGCTTAAACTCCTTCACTGTATTAACCTCTACCACTTGTACTGGAAGACTATTCCATACATCCACTACCCTCTCAGTAATGTAATACTTTCATTAGTCCCTGGCCTTATCTTATATCTAGGATAGCCTTATACCTATCCCACGCATGCTTAAACTCCTTCACTGTATTAACCTCTACCACTTCTACTGGAAGACTATTCCATATATCCACTACCCTCTCAGTAATGTAATACTTTCATTAGACCCTGGCCTTATCTTATATCTAGGATAGCCTTATACCTATCCCATGTATGCTTAAACTCCTTCACTGTATTAACCTCTACCACTTCTACTGGAAGACTATTCCATACTTCCACTACCCTCTCAGTAAAGTAATACTTTCATTAGTCCCTGGCCTTATCTTATATCTAGGATAGCCTTATACCTATTCCATGTATGCTTAAACTCCTTCACTGTATTAACCTCTACCACTTCTACTGGAAGACTATTCCATACTTCCACTACCCTCTCAGTAAAGTAATACTTTCATTAGTCCCTGGCCTTATCTTATATCTAGGATAGCCTTATACCTATCCCATGCATGCTTAAACACCTTCACTGTATTGACCTCTACCACTTCTACTGGAAGACTATTCCATACATCCACTACCCTCTCAGTAAAGTAATACTTTCATTAGTCCTTGACCTTATCTTATATCTAGGATAGCCTTATACCTATCACATGCATGCTTAAACTCCTTCACTGTATTGACCTCTACCACTTCTACTGGAAGACTATTCCATACATCCACTACCCTCTCAGTAAAGTAATACTTTCATTAGTCCAGGGCCGTCTGTAATAGTGATTGGACCCTGGGCAAGCATTTGCTTGGGCCCCCTGGACCCTGCCCCCTCCCCTGCATGCAATCCCGCCATACATCGCGATGTTACCCCCCCCCCCCCCACACACACATATGCCATAATTGTTGTGCCATTCAGATGCCAGTAATATTGTGCCTTTCAGATGCCAGTAATAATGTGCCATTCAGAGCGCAGTATTATTGTGCCAGTCAGAGCCCAGGAATATTGTGCCAGTCAGAGCCCAGTAATATTGTGCCAGTCAGATGCCTGTAATATTGTGCTAGTCAGAGCCCAGGAATATTGTGCCAGTCAGAGCCCAGGAATATTGTGCCAGTCAGATGCCTGTAATATTATGCCAGTCAGATGCCTGCAATATTGTGCCAGTCAGATGCCAGTAATATTATGCCAGTCAGAGCCCAGTAATATTGTGCCAGTCAGATGCCAGTAATATTATGCCAGTCAGAGCCCAGTAATATTGTGCCATTCAGAGCCCAGTAATATTGTACCATTCAGAGCCCAGTAATATTGTGCCACTCAGAGCCCAGTAATATTGTGCCAGTCAGAGCCCAGTAATATTGTGCCATTCAGAGCCCAGTAATATTGTACCATTCAGAGCCCAGTAATATTGTGCCACTCAGAGCCCAGTAATATTGTACCATTCAGAGCCCAGTAATATTGTGCCAGTCAGATGCCAGTAATATTATGCCAGTCAGAGCCCAGTAATATTGTGCCAGTCAGATGCCAGTAATATTATGCCAGTCAGAGCCCAGTAATATTGTGCCATTCAGAGCCCAGTAATATTGTACCATTCAGAGCCCAGTAATATTGTGCCACTCAGAGCCCAGTAATATTGTGCCAGTCAGAGCCCAGTAATATTGTGCCAGTCAGATACCAGTAATATTGTGCCAGTCAGAGCCCAGTAATATTGTGCCAGTCAGAGCCCAGTAATATTGTGCCAGTCAGAGCCCAGTAATATTGTGCCAGTCAGAGCCCAGTAATATTGTGCCAGTCAGAGCCCAGTAATATTGTGCCAGCCAGCCCCCCCCCCCCCCCCGTACTTACATGAAGCTGCTCCGTGTCCCCCGCCCGATGTCTCCTCCGTGCAGTCTTCCCTCTTGCACGGAGGAGGGAAACAGTCACCGGATGTGACGCGACGCCCCATCCGGCGTCAGTTTTTTTGTTTTTTTACGGTCGTCGCATCCATCGCATGCGGCTTGCCGGAAAAAAGTGTTCACAAGCGCAATGCGCTGTGAACGCGGCAAGCAGGGGCTGGGGGCCCACGGGACAGCTGCCTTGGGACCCCCCAGGAGTAACTAGGCCCAGGGCAGCTGCCCCATTTGCCCCGCGTTAAAGACGGCCCTGCATTAGTCCCTGACCTTATCTTATATCTAGGATAGCCTTGTGTCTATCCCACAAATGCTTAAACTCCATCACTGTATTAACCTCTACCACTTCTACTGGAAGACTATTCCATATATCCACTACCCTCTCAGTAATGTAATACTTTCATTAATCCCTGGTCTTATCTTATATCTAGGATAGCCTTATACCTATCCCATGCATGCTTAAACTCCTTCACTGTATTAACCTCTACCACTTCTACTGGAAGACTATTCCATACATCCACAACCCTCTCAGTAATGTAATACTTTCATTAGTCCCTGTCCTTATCTTATATCTAGGATAGCCTTATACCTATCCCATGCATGCTTAAACTCCTTCACTGTATTAACCTCTACCACTTCTACTGGAAGACTATTCCATGTATCCACTACCCTCTCAGTAATGTAATACTTTCATTAGTGCTGGCCTTATCTTATATCTAGGATAGCCTTGTGCCTATCCCACGCATGCTTAAACTCCTTCACTGTATTAACCTCTACCACTTCTACTGGAAGACTATTCCATGTATACACCACCCTCTCAGTAATGTAATACTTTCATTAGTCCCTGGCCTTATCTTATATCTAGGATAGCCTTATACCTATCCCAATCATGCTTAAACTCCTTCACTGTATTAACCTCTACCACTTCTACTGGAAGACTATTCCATAATTATGCCACACATGGGGGCCCAATAAATATGCCACACATGGGACCGTACAATTATAAAACAATATATATCTATACACACAGACATCGCTCTCTCTCCCTCTCTCTCTCTCTCTCTTTCTCTCTCTCTCTCTCTCTCGTTGCATTTATACTTATTTGAACTTTTTAATATTATATTCAACTATTTCCATTTGTAATAAAAATGTAACTGAAAAAATTGCATTCCTTGTTTTTATTCCCTTCCTCTGCACCCACATTGCACCTAAAGGACTTAACACAGCACCATACAGTACCCACATAACTTTTCATGCACCTATATTGCACCCACAGCACTTGGCTTGCACTCATATTGTACCTACATAATTTGGCAGGATTTAGCTATTTAATATGCCAGGATTTAGCCCCGTCAATATGCAAGGATTTGTCACTAAATATGCCAGGATTTAGTCATTTAACATGCCAGGATTTAGCCCCTCAATATGCCAGGATTTGTCACAGGATTTAGCCATTCAGTATGCCAGGATTTGTCACTCAATATGCCAGGATTTAGCCATTTAACATGCCAGGATTTAGACATTAAATATGCCAGGATTTAGACATTAAATATGCCAGGATTTAGACATTAAATATGCCAGGATTTAGACATTAAATATGCCAGGGTTTAGCCCCCCCCCCCCCTTGCCCTCCCCTGCGGACACCCATGCATCTCCCTATACAACCAGGCATTCTGCTAATACCTCTCCCTATACAACCAAGCATTCTGCCAATACCTCTCCCTATGCAACCAAGCATTCTACTAATACCTCTCCCTATACAACCAAGCATTCTGCTAATACCTCTCCCTATACAACCAAGCATTCTGCTAATACCTCTCCCTATACAACCAAGCATTCTGCTAATACCTCTCCCTATACAGCCAAACATTCTGCTAATACCTCTCCCTATACAACCAAGCATTCTGCTAATACCTCTCCCTATACAACCAAGCATTCTGCTAACACCTCTCCCTATACAACCAAGCATTCTGCTAATACCTCTCCCTATACAACCAGACATTCTGCTAATACCTCTCCCTATACAGCCAAGCATTCTGCTAATACCTCTCCCTGTACAACCAAGCATTCTGCTAACATCTCTCCCTATACAACCAAGCATTCTGCCAATACCTCTCCCTATACAACCAAGCATTCTGCTAATACCTCTCCCTATACAACCAAGCATTCTGCTAATACTTCTCCCTATACAACCAAGCATTCTGCCAATACCTCTCCCTATACAACCAAGCATTCTGCCAATACCTCTCCCTATACAACCAAGCATTCTGCTAATACTTCTCCCTATACAACCATTTAATGGATTAAAATCTGTAGTTCTGGATAGTCGCCCCCCCCCTCCCCCCAAAAAAACAAACGCTCAAATTGAATACCAAAAGCTGAATCAATGGCTGAAAAAATGGCTACCCTGGTGGACTACTTGCCTCCTGAAACAGTAGTACAGCAAAGACAGATGTCAACCCTAACAACGCACTTATGAGCCATTGAGGTGACATACGGATGGGGCATACCTCAATCGCTAATGATCAGTCGAGAGATTAAGATCCTCACCATCGAGGCATCCGGCAGACATAGATGGATTTCTGTGGGACTTGGTCATCGCCGACCATTCCAGATACACCAGTAGCAATGGATGGAGTGAGGACTCAGAGGGTTAATCGCCAGAGACGCTGGCTCCGAAAATATCAATGGGACATTTGATTTAATAAGCACTTTGAAGACACTTTCTCTCTGTTACCGATCTGCCTCTTTCAGCTCTTACTTACTCTTCCCAGCTCTCTCTGTTTCCGCTTGTCAGTCGGTTTCTGGTGGACAGTCTCTCTCTCTGTCTAAAGTGCCGTTACTGGAGGGTTTTAGTGATGACAACATGTTTGGAGCCTCTACTGTTCTGGGATCGGAATCCCATAATGCTCAGTCATCCTATGTGAACACCGTGAGAGGCTGTATTTCACGGATGCTATATTGGCAAAAAAATTATCTGTCCCAGACCCCCACACTTCCACCCTATCTCTCTCGGACACAGGAGCCCTGTTCGAGCCCCATGCCCTCCCCCTTGCCAGTCACAGATGGTGGTAAGGTATAGTTATCAGAAAATAAATTGCTTCTAAAAATAATGCATTCCTAATTTTTTATTCTTTCCTCTGCCCCCTTCACTCTGTTTTCTCTGTCCTTATTTCTGTCCTTATTTCCTTATTGCACCCACATCCCTTGCCACTGCACTGACAGCACCTGATTGCACCCATATAACTTGTCACAGCACCACCTTGCAGCCCATACAGTGCACCCACAGGTCCTGCCAGAGCACCAAGATCGAGCACATAGGACTTGTCCCAGCACTGATTTGACTCACAGGACTTTACCCTGCAGCCATATTACACTCACAGGACCTTCCCCTGCACAGAGAGTGCACTCATAGGACTTGCCCCAGCAATCACATTGCAGTCACAGGACTTACCCCTGCACCGACATTGCACTCACAGGACTTGCTTCAGCACCCACATTGCACTCACAGGGGAGGGAATTTTGGGATTATAGATAATCTGACTGACACATAAAACTTTCCCTAGCACACAGGTTGCGCACATAATAATTTTTCCAGCACCAAGATTGCACACTTATGAATTGTCCAGGACCCATGTTACATACACTGGACTTGGGTATCACCCAGATTGCACACATCATACTTTCAACAGCACCCAGATTGCACACTTAGGTCATTCCCTGATTTTTTTTATTTCCTTCCTCTTCTCTCTTTTCATTATTGCCCTTACATCCCTGGACTTACAGAACCTGACTGAACCTACATAGTTTGCTACAGCACCACTTAACACCCACAAAACTTGACCCAGCACCCAAATTGTACAAACCTGACTTTCCCCAGCACACAAATTGCACACATATGACTTGCCCAGCACCCAGATTGCACACAAATGACTTGTCCCAGCATCCAGATTACCTCCACAGGTCTTGCCTAGCACCCAGATCGCACCCACAGGTCTTGCCTAGCACCCAGATCGCACCCACAGGTCTTGCCTAGCACCCAGATCGCACCCACAGGACTTGCCCAGCACCCAGATTGCACACAAATGACTTGTCCCAGCATCCAGATTACCTCCACAGGTCTTGCCTAGCACCCAGATCGCACCCACAGGTCTTGCCTAGCACCCAGATCGCACCCACAGGTCTTGCCTAGCACCCAGATCGCACCCACAGGTCTTGCCTAGCACCCAGATCGCACCCACAGGACTTGCCCAGCACCCAGATTGCACACAAATGACTTGTCCCAGCATCCAGATTACCTCCACAGGTCTTGCCTAGCACCCAGATCGCACCCACAGGTCTTGCCTAGCACCCAGATCGCACCCACAGGACTTGCCTAGCACCCAGATCGCACCCACAGGACTTGCCCAGCACCCAGATTGTAACAGCAGCTAGAGGGAGCAGAAGAGAACAGATAAAGCACTCTAATAGCGATTGCATGGAATTATAAACCTCCTATTGTTTCTTTCTCCTTTGCTGCTGCTCCAGTGGGCCTGTTTCACACATGGGTCTCACTTGAACTCATCTGTCAGTCCCTACTGCTGTACAGTTGTGCTTTCCAGAGAGGTTATGTTTTTGCACTTCTCTCAAATCACTCTACAATTTCTCCTACTCCTCCTACCTCCTTTCTCCGCTTGGGTCACTCCATATTACTATGAGTATATTGCTGTGAATCTCTGTGATACAGTCACACACTGAAAATTACTGTGGAGTTTGTAAAACATTAGCATGCTGCACATGCTGTGAGTTTTATTGCCGTGGAGCCTGTGATACACTCACACACACTGCACATTACTGTGAGTTTTATTGCCGTGGAGCCTGTGATACACTCACACACTGCACATTACTGTGAGTTTTATTGCCGTGGAGCCTGTGATACACTCACACACACTGCACATTACTGTGAGTTTTATTGCCGTGGAGCCTGTGATACACTCACACACTGCACATTACTGTGAGTTTTATTGCCGTGGAGCCTGTGATACACTCACACACTGCACATTACTGTGAGTTTTATTGCTGTGGAGTCTGTGATACACTCACACACTGCACATTACTGTGAGTTTTATTGCTGTGGAGCCTGTGATACACTCACACACTGCACATTACTGTGAGTTTTATCGCTGTGGAGCCTGTGATACACTCACACACTGCATATTACTGGGGGTTTTACTGCTGTGGAGTCTGCGATACACTCACACACTACACAATACTGTGAGTTTTATTACTGTGGAGTCTGTGACACACTCACACACTGCACATTACTGTGAGTTTTATTGCTGTGGAGCCTGTGAAACATTACTGTGAGTTTTATTGCTGTGGAGTCTGTGATACACTCACATGCTGCACATTACTGTGAGTTTTATTGCTGTGGAGCCTGTGATACACTCACACACTGCACATTACTGTGAGTTTTATTGCTGTGGAGTCGGTGCTACACTCACACGCTGCACATTACTGTGAGTTTTATTACTGTGGAGCCTGTGATACACTCACACGCTGCACATTACTGTGAGTTTTATTGCTGTGGAGCCTGTGATACATTACTGTGAGTTTTATTGCTGTGGAGTCTGTGATACACTCACATGCTGCACATTACTGTGAGTTTTATTGCTGTGGAGCCTGTGATACACTCACACACTGCACATTACTGTGAGTTTTATTGCTGTGGAGTCGGTGCTACACTCACACGCTGCACATTACTGTGAGTTTTATTACTGTGGAGCCTGTGATACACTCACACGCTGCACATTACTGTGAGTTTTATTGCTGTGGAGCCTGTGATACACTCACACGCTGCACATTACTGTGAGTTTTATTGCTGTGGAGCCTGTGATACACTCACACACAGCACATTACTGGGAGTTTTATTGCTGTGGAGTCTGTGAGACACTCACACACTGCACATTACTGGGAGTTTTATTGATGTGGAGTCTGTGATACACTCACACACTGCACATTACTGGGAGTTTTATTGCTGTGGAGTCTGTGATACACTCACACACTGCACATTACTGGGAGTTTTATTGCTGTGGAGTCTGTGATACACTCACACACTGCACATTACTGGGAGTTTTATTGCTGTGGAGTCTGATACACTCACACAACGCACATTACTGGGAGTTTTATTGCTGTGGAGTCTGTGATACACTCACACACTGCACATTACTGAGAGTTTTATTGCTGTGGAGTCTGTGATACACTCACATACTGCACATTACTGGGAGTTTTATTGCTGTGGAGTCTGATACACTCACACACCGCACATTACTGTGAGTTTTATTGCTGTGGAGTCGGTGATACACTCACACACTGCACATTACTGTGAGTTTTATTGCTGGGGAGTCGGTGATACACTCACACACCGCACATTACTGGGAGTTTTATTGCTGTGGAGTCTGTGATACACACACACTGCATATAACTGTGAGTTTTATTGCTGTGGAGTCTGTGATACACTCACATACTGCACATTACTGTGAGTTTTATTGCTGTGGAGTCTGTGAGACACTCACACACTGCACATTACTGTGAGTTTTATTGCTGTGGAGTCGGTGATACACTCACACACTGCACATTACTGTGAGTTTTATTGCTGTGGAGTCTGTGATGCTCTCACACACTGCACATTACTGTGAGTTTTATTGCTGTGGAGTTGGTGATACACTCACAGACTGCACATTACTGTGAGTTTTATTGCTGTGGAGTCTGTGAGGCACTCACACACTGCACATTACTGTGAGTTTTATTGCTGTGGAGCCTGTGATACACTCACACTGCACATTACTGTGAGTTTTATTGCTGTGGAGCCTGTGCTACACTCACACACTGCACATTACTGTGAGTTTTATTGCTGTGGAGCCTGTGCTACACTCACACACTGCACATTACTGGGAGTTTTATTGCTGTGGAGTCGGTGCTGCACTCTATCACAGTGTTGTACAAACACATGGAGTTTCATTATTCAGTTGTTTGATTATATTGTAAGTGCTATTTCATTCTAGGATTGGACCCTGAAAGGAATGTGGACTCGTTGTCATACAGAAAGCCAAAGGCTGGATGGATCCACAAACGATTATTGGCTCATACAAATTGGAATCGTTATCACTCCACTGCTTGATTAAAGAACACTGCGCCTCTAAAGAAGTCCCAACAAAAGCAGTGGCACAAGCCCACAGATATATGTTCACTGCAGTTTTTATTGTAAGGATTGCATAATATGAATGTTATTATTCCAAGGCAATTTAAAATGCTCTCCCCGATATTACTATAGGCAGAAAAGTCTTACCAAACATGGAGAATATTTACATACAGCATCTCTTTTCTTGCGTGCGCAAATATATACATAGGTTTGGATAACGGAACATTTTATAAAGTAGACAGGCTCCGCCCCCCTGGATAAATGTTCATAATTCTGGCATACAGCTGTACCATTTGAATTGCTTCGCCCATTCATGCAAGTGATGTCACCCTTGATTGGCTCCCAAGATCTGCTAACGATGCCCTGGGGTCGGAACCAATATCGTTCATGGTGGACATTTACCGGGGGTCTTTGAAGGACAATTGAATGATGTTTTATGGACCTATACAAACGTTCCCTTGTACAGACACTTTGCCAATCTCATTAATTCCACTGTCTGTTGGAGAGGGGTGTTTTTGCCCCTGGTGTGAGTAGCTACATCTGTAAATTTGTAGTAGCGCCAACTATCTTTTTTTTTTTTATATTAATTCCCGCGGAGACACTGCTACATCTGATCACAATCTCTAAATCCCTGTCTATTGCAGTACACACTATTGGACCCTTTCTTGTTATGTTGTATGCACTAGAGCAGGGCATGGCTCCATGTTTTGTGTCATGCTTGTCGTCCTTTCACTATTTAACACATTTGTACACAGGAAATCACTGTGACATATTTTCTATTTTTTGAATCACAATGAGGACATTGGAAAATGTCCACCAACTACAAAGTATTTTGTACACCTGTTTACAAGCATTGTTTGTATGTATTTATCTTTATTTTGTCACATTTTTATATATATTTTTTGTCCCGTAATACAATTATCACTTTATTCCTGCACAAAGCCATCTGGATTTCTCCTTTTTATATTTCTGAATGATATACATTAGCGCTCCTCTAATTGTATTATCTATCCCTACTCTAAGCTGATGGTTTACTAAATGTTTTATAAAATGGCCAAATTAGCCAAAGACCTAAAGCATCTTCGTCAGGGGGTTATCCAGTCCAGAAGATCTCCCTGGGCCAAATCACAAGAGATCCCAGGGTGAAGGGTTAGAATTGTTTGTGATTGTTGACACTGTTTGTTGACACTGAGGCACTAACGCTGTTGACTCCTTCTCCTGGTATTGACCCAGGGCCGATCCCGATGAGTTGTGTATGAGCTCTTTGCCTATCCATGATGATATCCATTGTTATGGCAAAAGAAATCCGGCAAATGGTAAATGTTTATGGCAATGATTGCAAAAAATGTTTAATTAAAATGAACAAACATTGGCATGTGTTTTCTTTTTAGAAACTTGACCTCTAATATGCATTTATTAAAATAGACTGGAGTGGTCCTTAATACTGTACGCCCCCCCCCCCCCCCCCCAATTAAAAAATGTCCAAATCCTTCACTGCCGGTGTCAGTTAAAACATAGAGTTCTTCCAGGGGTTCCAGATGACATTTATTGATTTATTTTCTTCTGATTTGCCAATACCCCTGAACGTCTTGAGGAGTACATCTTGCGGATGCACTTGCTAAATACTTCGTCCCGCAGGCCGTAGATTAACGGACTGAGGAACCTGGGCAGGCACATGAAGACCAGGAAGTTTGCGATGATTAAGAAGGTGATGTAATCTCGGAGGTACAATTCTGTAATGGAGGAGGTCAGGGACATCATGCAAAGCAGGAGCTGGAAAGCGTGAAGCATGACTGTTTTACCAGCCTTGAAAGCAGTAGAATTCCCCGAGCCGACCTTCCGAGCAACCAACATGACCTTGACGTAGGTGAATAGAATGACCAGACCCACCATCATCAAGGTCAGGACGAAGGTGAGCGATCGTAAGGTGTTTTGCAATGGGTTCAAAATGACAAATTCCTGTCTGCATACCACACACAGCGAGAAGAACTTGCTATCAGCTGAGATGCTAAGGACAATTAGGTCCATCACATTTGGCATAATCCCCACCACCCACATGAGTGCAATCACTGTGTGGGATCTGTGCGGGGTGCAAAGCGTGACGTGTCTTAGCGGGTAGCAAATGGCTATGTAGCGCTCCAGAGACATGGCCGCCAAGTTGCATGGGGTGATCCTGAATGTGGAGGCCGCCAGAGTGAGCAGGACATAGCAGATGGGCACCGGGAGGTTGATAACGAAAAATGACGTCAGTAGGAGGATGAGCCCCACGATAAGGTACGAGGTGTCGTTGATGAGCATGTGGGCGAAGAGTATGTAGCGAGTATGTTCTCGGACATGAGGGGTGGTGAAGTAGACATTTAGGATGACGATGATGAAGTAAATGAAGAAGCAGAAGGAAAGGATCGTCACAATTACGAGCGACAACCACACAGTGTACACAGTGTTGCTAGGAGTGGTGGACATCCGAGTTGTGTTGGAGTACGGGCTGGTGGAATTCACCATTGCAGGACAACTAGACAAGTCTACTCGTTAGTTTCTCAAGCTAGGGGAAAGGGAAACATAACACAATCAGTGTGAAAAAAAACACAGACAACAACGCAATAATCTAGTGATGATGCACTCAAACTTCACCTTGATTTCCAACTTCTATAGAACAAGTTTTGAAGGGACTGTGTCACCAAAATATCCTATATATTGTGAAAATAGAGAATACAAACATGTTGAAAAATGATCTATACATTGTGCTGGCAGAATGGATTAAGATAAACATGTGTGTGTGGAGTCTCTTGTTTATGACATCACCTGTAGCCCAGTAAAATGTGTTCATTGGCATATCAAACCACAGGTGATGTCATAAGCAGGATACACCACAGACATATATAAACAGAATGTTCTCTTATCAGGTGCAGACATTTGAAATAGAAATCGTTTAGTGAAAGAATACACAATAATGTTTGAAATAAAAATGGATGTATTATCAGAATCTTCAGTTCTATTGAAGTCACTTTGAGTCCCTTATTCTCTTGAAGGGGTTAATTGATTTATTGTTATTAATATTAATAGTTATTGGTTCATCCACCTTAATGAAAGGATCTCTTTTTATCTACAGTAGATCCATTATTAATACAGGCAGATCTTATCTATTATTTTCCTTTCTATTTACTCATTGTTCTGTGTTTTTGATCTTTGGGAAGCTCCCCTATAAGACTGTACTGTTTCCCCCACAATTAGTTACGTTACGTAACCCTGTGATATGACCTGAATGCGGATTCACCCAATATCACTGGCAGAAAGGTTGGCACCAGGGGCGTATCGTGCCCCTGAGTGACATGCGTGCTGCCAGCCCGGAGCACGCCTGTCACTCGAAGGCACGACGTCTCTCGTGTATTTCCGGGGGTTTGTGTGCTGAGAACAGCCAGCGAACAGCCAGCACACCGCCAGCGAACAGCCAGCACACCGCCAGCACACCGCCAGCGAACAGCCAGCACACCGCCAGCACACCGCCAGCACACAGCCAGCACACCGCCAGCACACCGCCAGCACACCGCCAGCACACAAACCCCGGGAAAAACCCAAGAGAAGTTGTTACATCCGAAAGACGACGCTGAGTTGAATTGGGCAACAGAGTCACACACTCACTCGTATACTTTTCGTGCTTGATGAATTGGCAACAGAGTGAGTGACTCTGTTGCCCAATTCAACGCAGCGTGGTCTTTTGGATGTATTTATGGGGTTTGTGTGCTCTCTGCTCGGAGCACACAAACCCCAGAGCGTGGGTGCTCCATGTTAGGTGTGCGGCGCACACCTAGCACATATGGAGCATCTGCCCACTAGTCGGCACTCGGAGTTGGAAGGTCAAATCTAAAAGTGCTTTAATAATAATAAACAAGGTTTTTTTTTCCGCTGATAAAACCTATCTTTTCTTAAAAAGTGAATTGAATTGGATGCTAGATAAACAAAATACACCAATCAGCCATAACACAATGACCAGAGGCAGTGTGATGCTTTGGGCTGACGGGTGGCAAGCTGGCGGAGCCAGTGTGATGCTTTGGGCTGAAGGGTGGCAAGCCGGCGGAGCCAGAGTGATGCTTTGGGCTGACAAATGGCAAGCCGGCGGAAGGCAGTGTAATGCTTTGGACTGACGGGTGGCAAGCCGGCGGAAGGCAGTGTGATGCTTTGGACTGACAGATGGCAGGCCGGTGGAGGCAGTGTGATGTTTTGGGCTGACAGGTGACAAGCCGGCGGAAGGCAGTGTGATGCTTTGGACTGACAGGTGGCAAGCCGGCGGAGGCAGTGTGATGCTTTGGGCTGACGGGTGGCAAGCCGGCGGAGGCAGTGTGATGCTTTGGGCTGACGGGTGGCAAGCCGGCGGAGGCAGTGTGATGCTTTGGGCTGACAGATGGCAAGCCGGTGGAGGCAGTGTGATGCTTTGGGCTGACAGGTGGCAAGCCGGCGGCAGCAGTATGATGCCTTTGGCTAACAGGTGGAAAGCCGGTTGAGGCAGTGTGATGCTTTGGAATGACAGGTGGCAAGCCGGCGGAGGCAGTGTGATGTTTTGGACTAACAGGTGACAAGCCGGCGGAGGCAGTGTGATGCCTTTGGCTAACAGGTGGCAAGCCGGTTGAGGCAGTGTGATGCTTTGGAATGACAGGTGGCAAGCCGGCGGAGGCAGTGTGATGTTTTGGACTAACAGGTGACAAGCCGGCGGAGGCAGTGTGATTCTTTGGGCTGACAGGTGGTAACCTGGCGGAGGCAGTGTGATGCTTTGGTCTGACAGGTGGCAAGCCGGCGGAGGCAGTGTGATGCTTTGGGCAATGTTCTGCTGGGAAACCTTGGGTCCTGCCATTCATGTGGATGTTACTTTGACATGTAGCAGCAATCGGATAGTGGGGACTACAGTCCCGTTTTGCACTTCATACCAGAGTCGGTCATTTGAGGCTCTGGTACTTGTGAGCTGATTACCACTTGCTATTTACATAGATTTGTTGTACCATATAGATATATACATGTTCACACATGTCTGTGTACCTGTTTTATTTTTTAAGTATAATTTGAGAAATTCATTATCTCATTTCATTTGATAAGTATATATATATCTGGTTAAATAAACACTTTATTGATTTACTATGAAAAATACAATTAGATTCCTCCTGAAAGGGTCTGGATATTATTTAAAGCTGGACATACAGGGCTATTAATAATACAATAAACATTACAGGTTCTTGATCCAAGGAGTTAACTAATTGCATTTCGGAATCAAGATGGATTTTTTCCTCCAAAGTGGCAAAAATTCTAAATTACTTATCCAGGGATTTGAAAAGCAGGGATGACAGGTAGATAGTTGGGTCTTTTTTCCCCTCAAGGTGAATTATTATGTAACTGGCCACATCTCAGTGCACAGTAATGATGAATTCTTGATATCGTTTAGAAAAGTTAAATCACTTACATGGAAGCTCTTCGTTGATCTCTTTAATTATTTCTGCCAACAGGTCTACGGTTGGTCGGTCGGTGGTCCCTGTTAGAATTTTCTCCCCCAGATGTGTAAATCTTCTGTCAGATGAAAGTATTTATCAGCTTCGGATGCCCCTCAGGATAGCTACATCATTAACCCCTCGGCTGCCAGGTTCTCTGCCATCTGTGGCGGCAGAACTTGTCTGCCCTGTGGGATATCTCATGTTTTCCAGCTGGGGACTTCTACTTGTGTTTCATACATGACTGCTCTGATATATTACAGCTAATTACACCCATTATTTTGAAGTCCCCCTCCCCCCCCCCATCTGCTACATTTTATATCTAACCATTATATCAAAATAAAAGTCTTCTTTCTGAGTTTTCATGTGAATAGATAAACACTTTCACTTTTATATAATACATATATATATATATATATAATATCAGTTGTAATCCGCAGGACTAGCACAGATCATGCAAATAACGGCTTGGACAAGGGGTAACAGGAGTCGAAACGAGTAGGGGTCTCATTACACCACAGGTAGAAGTGAGGAAGTTGTCAGCCATTCATTAATATCAATACAATCATTAATAGAGACCCCATCTAAATAGTTTCTAAATGTTGTCCCGTGATCAGAAATATGCATGTTTCCATATTTTTATACATTTTTTTGTGTGTTATGGGGCAAAACCCCAAAATAGTTTTTTTTTTTTTTCCTATATTGACCTTTTGACCCCAACCAGAACCCTAAATTTAACCCTAACCCTAAATTTAACCCCGACTCTAACCCTTATGCTATCTCTTAATATATTTTAATCCTATCCCGTATGCTAAAAATGATTTAATTTTAAACCTATAAAATAATCTAACCCTAATCCTAGTTTTAAACTAATTAATTTTTTTTTCATTGCAATGTTGCTGGCTGACTCTAGGCACTTCCGAAGCTCAGACCACAAGAGGGCATAGCCATATTGCCCGAGCATGCTGCTCCGTCAATATGGCGCCCACAATCGCTCCTTGGGGCGATCGTGGGTGCCCCAGAGGACTAATTTAGGTGCTGGCTACTGCCTTGACATCTGGCATTGGCCCTGGGTGAGCATTATATTACAGTCAAGTTCCCAAAGGAGAATGTAGTATGGATGGTATGGTGGGTCAAATCTGTAAGAAGTCTGTAGATAGTAGATACCAGTTTGTTTGGGGGTTCAGTATTCATACATAGTAGTTCCTATGATGTTGCGTCCACTGGCAATGGACCTTGTTTGGCTAGTGTAGATTTGTAATGAGAGAGTATTGAAATGTGTCGGTGATGGACCAGCAATGAGTCCTTCCAGAGGCCGGAGAAAACCCTCTTCTATAATGTGGCCTAACCTAGGATAGCGAACTGGTGTCTGAAATAAATCATGGAAATAGCCTTGGTCTTGGCCCGGAGGGGAAGAGGGAATTACAGATTGTAGCAAAGATGGAGAATTTATCAGTCCGGTGTGACGCATTGCATTGTTTCCAGATCTGGTTAGTGGGGGAGAGTGTAGGGTGAGAGACATGCGAGGGAGATAGTTGGTTTGTCGCCACCCAAGCAGCTGTTGGTATGGGGCAGTTCAGACCCTGATGTTTCTATGATACCCAGAGTTTGCAGGTCGTCTCCACTCAACCACTCTGGCTAAATGTACTGATTTCTAATATTTTTCTATATCTGGCAATCCCAGTCCTCCCAGGCATTTAGGACGGGTAAGAGGCAGATTACTGAGCCTCGAGCATTTATTATGCCAGTTCAGTTGAGTTACCATAGAGCGTACTTCCAGGAAGAAGGGCTTTTTGGTATGAAAATAGGCAAGGTTTGTATTACATACAGGAATCGAGGCAAAATGTTCATTTTAACTATCGCAAATTCGCATGGTGCCACCAGTTAGTCAGGTTGTTTCTGCAAGTGAACAACAGCTTTTGGAGGTTCAAATCAAATAGTAATAATATTTGATTTTCGTATACCACCATTGCAATGGGAAAGAGCCCTTCAAAGAGGTGTCCTGGGCTTGGGTAAGATTGATTTTGAAGTTTGAGATATGGCCGAAGGTTTCAAATTCTTTGATTTAATTTGGGAGGGATATTGCCGAATTAGTTATGAAGAACAGAAGGTCATCAGCATAGGCCGCCAATTTTTGATGGTGTGGACCCGTATTCAGCCCAGTGATGTTCGAGTTGGCCCGTAAAGCAGCGACTAGGGGCTCTAGGGAGTGAACAAAAAATAAGCGGGGCTAAAGGGTACCCCGGTTAAAAAGGGGAGTAAACTTGAGAAATAAAAATGCCTGGTCACGGTGGATAAGAGATGGTAAGAAGGGTTTTAATCTAGAGTTGAGTATGTTTGCAAACAATTTAAGACCCACATTTAAAGGGAAATGGGTTGATAGCTTGCACACTGATTGGGGTCTTTGCCCAGTTTAGGGATGACAGTAATATGAGCCTCATGGGATTGAGCAGGTAGGGAGCCTGTGATAGACAGAGAATTAAGCGCTTTGGTGAAAGGACCAACTAGGGTGGCTGTAAATGTTTTATAATATAGGATGGTAAGACAGCCGGGTCTAGGGCTTTTACATGTAGGGGTTTCTGTGATGGCCTTCTCTACTTTTAGACATTTGTGGGGTGGGGTGGAGTGTAGTGTTGTACCTTGTTGAGATAAAAGTGGTCCCTCAATAGCTTCGCAAGTGGTTTATCTGCTTTATATTTATATTTATATAAGTTACTTTTTAGTTGCAGGTGTGATCTTTGGTCTCTCTGGTTGAATAAGTCTGCCAATTCGGCTCTGAGGCCCAGTAAAGATTGGTATAACAAGGGGTTCAGTGGTAGTTTATGTGTGGTCTCAATATCGCACAGGTCTTTTAACAATCTGAGCATGGGCATGGAATGTAATTTCTTCTTATGCGAACCTATTCTAATCAGGCCAAGGAGGCCTCCCATATGGGCTTCCCATACTATAGGCGGGGGAGTATCGGGAGTTGATTTTCTTTAAAATAGTCATGTATCACGTTTGTAAGCATGGTGACCACGTCAGGATCCTTCAATAGTGATTCATTTAATCGCCATCCTTTTTGTTGTTTTACCATAGATGGTAGAGTAACGACAGGGGAGTGATCAGTGAAGGGGGTGGTGGTGGGAAACCCTAACCTCAGAAACAGAGGGAAAAGAATAATAAACGACAGTTATCAACATGACAAACAAGGCAGGCACACCAGTTGGGGGGCCTGGGTCATAGCTCAGCTGTGGTCGAGACACACCAACTGCTACATTGGTGCAATTCTGATGTGGGGGCACAGTCTGCACGACAAAAGGCCGCATCAGTAGTTGGTAAATACCATTGTCACAGACATAGTCCCTAGGCCTTGAACTATAACTGTGGTGCGACTATAGGTCGCAGCTCATAATTATCTAGCAGCACACATCCGTGAGAAACAAGATCATGGGGGTGGGGTGGGCCAGGGATGGGACCTCTCCAATATGACATATCTTCTTTGGGGCAGCTCTGTGGGGACTAATACAGCAAAGAGCCTGGTCCCTTTCGGATCGGGCATGAGTAGGACAAGTGACTCCTGTGTTCTAGGAATGAGCGGTTGGAGGTCGTCACTAGAGGGGTCCAGTTGTGACAAGGCTGACTATATTGGGAGTATGCACTTGGCAGTTGCTCGTATATGGGGTACCTGTGGTTTGGTACTGTTATTCCATATGGGGCTATTGCGACGTATGAGAGATGGCATATTGTGTCGCCTTAGTGTGGGGTCTCTAAAATGTCAGGCCCTGTCTATATCTGGGGCTACCATTAATCAGATATATACAAACGATTTAAAAGATATACAAAAATAGAATGCAGCCACTGTGTGGACCACGGCCATCTTAGGTAGTCCTTCACGGTATGTGGGAGAGGTATGTGAGAGCGATGGAGTCAACTTCTATACCTCCATAGACAGAGTTGGTGCCTCGTTTGTAGAAGATGAAGAACAGGCCGTGATATCCATATTGGGAATGGGTCATCGGCCATTTCAGTTTAATTGGAGGTCTGGAGTTCCTGGGTGCCAGGCAGTGGAGCTTTGGGTCTCTTTTTTTCAGTGAGGTTGAGCCATCCAAGGTTGGTTGCGGAGGTGGGGGATCCACAAGGCTTCCTCTATGTCAGGTGGTTGAATCTCGAGGGCCTCACAGAAACTGGGGAAGTCAGTAGGCAAGCATAAGATGATCCATTTCGGTCCCCTGTGGACCATTATGGAAAGTGGATATATTGGCTTTCTTCAGTAAGTACGTAACCAGTTTAAGCCATTTGCGAGCCTGCCGTGTCGTCCATGCCACATCAGGGAGGATGATAACTGCAGATCCATGGTAAGTCACCTGCCCCTGCTTATGTACCGCACTCAAAATGTCCTCCTTTAGCAGGTAGGATTGTAAGGCACAAATTATGTCTATTATGGACTGTTAAGGTCTTTTTGGCACAGGGCTCAGTAAACTGGGTCCAGTATAATACTGGTATCTTCACGTTTTTCTAGGGCAGAGTGGAACAGGCCAGTGACAATTGAATGCAGATCTTTGGGACCATCTGAACCTTGGGAGGCCTCAGAATCTTAAGTTGCAGAGGTGGCCTCTATTATCAAGGTCGGCTACGTGTTGTGCCGGGAGGGCAGAGGCTCTCCACTGTTCCTGTAACTGAGCTTCTAGTTTAGTCATGGCTTCTCGGAGAAGCAGTTGTTCTGCCTCTACTCCCTCAAGACAATGACCTTGTTCTTTCAGGTCCGATCTAATGTCCGGCAGCTCTTCTTTGATGGCTATTCTTATGAGTTCTACCGTTGATGATAGATCGGTTTTCAATTGGTTGACAAGGGCAGTAAAGTCGGCCTTCGTGGGGCCATCTGTAGCCTGTGAGTCTGGTAATGGGGTAAATGGTGGGTTATCCTCCTCTGAGGAACCGGAATGCCAAGAAGATAGGCCCTCTTGTTCAGGAGGCGCCATTTTATGTGTTTCTTGGGCGGTCATAGGCACCAAAAACTTTCTCAAGTTCGGCGCTGGGGGTCTTTTGCCAGTTTTTGTGGTCTTCTTAGGTGGAGAAGACCTTTTGTTAGGTTTTCTCATGTCTGGGTCAAGAAATAAAGTGATGTGTGCGTCAATTAGGTCTTCTAGCGGAATATGTCCGCAATTCAGATATTATAGCCGATTCCATGCCAATATCTATGCAGTGGTAGCTCTCATCAGCAGTCCATGAGAAACAGCCAAAATAGCTGAATTCCTCAAACAATTGCCCAAATGTGTAGTAAAATAAAAATCAGCAACAATTAAAATAACAAAAATACATTAATTAAATACATAAAAATAAATGAAAAGATAATTTAAAATATTTTTTTAATAATTTTTTTAAATCCTATATTAAATATATTATTATAATATATCACATTAATATATTTTTGTAGTATATTGATTTTTTTGTTTAAAATATACTTACTTTTATTCTTCTACATGTCTATATTCAGTTCTCCAGCCGAAATATAGAGAAATGAAATGGGACAATTGAGCCTGTGTTACCCGAATTAGGAGCGTGTTTGGGGTGATCAGTGCTCATTCGGTAGCCAAAAATCTATGTTTTTTCTTGGCGAAAATGTGTGATCTGAACACTCTAATGCTTTGTTTTCTGAATGGCCCGAATAGCTGATTCAAACCTGAATTCAGGGATATTGAGTGGCCGTATTTCGGCTATTTGTAAAACTCGGCTAAAGGACTCGACCGGAATCCATTTTGGGTCAGATCGGGGGTTTTGTCTAAAAGTGTTTCCATCAGAAAACTAACATAATTACTCCATAATTATTTTCTAGAATACAGTTGTACGTTCATCGCCAACATGGGGTATTAATATTTCCTCTTGCAAATGGAGTTACACAATATACGTCTGCTTTGGATCTCGTTGATAGATATTTTAAGATTTTAACCCCTTAGTGAGAGAGGTTGTTTTTTTTTCACTTCTGCGGTGTTTGTGTTTAACCATAATGTTAATTTTACTCATTTAATGTACCCACACATGCTATATCTGTTTTTTTTTTTCACCATAAGAAGGGCTTTCATTAGATAACATTATTTTCATCACACCATATAAATAACTACAAACAATCCTAAAATAAATGATTTTAAAAAATTGAAACCCACCCCCACCACAATTACAATCAGTAAAATAGACCCCATCTAAATAGTTTCTAAATGTTGTCCTGAGTTTAGAAATATTCCATGTTTACATGTTTTTTTTTCTATGTTTTTTTTTGCAGGTTATAGGGCAATAAATTAAAGTAGCAGTCATTTTCCCCTTCAGTGACCATTTGACCCTAACCCTGATGAACGTATGGGAAAAGGAAAAGGAACTCACATACGTTGCCTCCATGATCAGAAATAAGGTAATCCTTATAAAAAAAAAAACCACAAGAGCAGCTTTCAAACCAACTGATCCACTTAGATCCACTGCAAATCTTTCTACTTTTCTCCCAGCAACCACAGCGACCACATTAGATACAGTTTGGAAATGAATCCCTTCCTCATGTGCCTGCTGCGAGCCCATAACTAAAGGAAGAGTAATAACTCTGCTCCAGTGATACAAGCCTTCACTTCTAAAGGGAAATGGCACAAAATACAAACACATTTAAAGAAAGTCCGTTTGACGCACTTTATCATGACCAGTAAGAGATCCAGCTGTGCTGCGGTTGTACTAATATCATGTCAGTATTGACAATCAATCACAAATTATTATACAAGTACAATCTGCCCTAAGATTTGAGAGCAAAAAAAACCCTGTTTTTTTCTGTCAGTTGGTTTTCTTAAAGTACAAAAACATGTTTAATTAAACCCTCTGCAACTCTGAGGTCGGACAACATTGTTTTTTCTGTCTATGTTGTTGTAAATACATCATTCTCACTGTGAGTGTTATAGGTATGTGATGTAATGCTGAAGATGCTAGCGATGTACCATTATGTATGATGGTCTTTGAAAAGATCAGTTTAAACAAACGCGTAACCAGCCATTCATGTGTTCTTTCTTATCCATACTGAAACATGAATAATTAGCAATATATTCAACATAATTTACGTAATTTCTTCTGGTTTTTTTCCCCTGTTCTTTCTTCCTTCCTTCCTCCTTTCTTCGCATTTTACTTAGGCTGAAGGACTTACCCCAGCACCCCAGGACATGCTCAATCACCCACATTGCACACCCAGGACTTACGCCAGCACCCCAGGACATGCCCAATCACCCACATTGCACACCCAGGACTTACGCCAGCACACCAGGACATGCCCAATCACCCACACTGCACTTAGAGGTCTTGCTCAAGCACCCCAAGACATGCCCAATCACCCACACTGAACTTACAGGACTTGCTCCAGCACCCCCAGGACATGCCCAATCACCAACACTGAACTTACAGGACTTGCTCCAGCACCCCAGGACATGCCCAATCACCCACACTGCACTTACAGGACTTGCTCCAGCACCCCCAGGACATGCCCAATCACCCACACTGCACTTACAGGACTTGCTCCAGCACCCCAGGACATGCCCAATCACCCACAATGCACTTACAGGACTTGCTCCAGCACACCTGTAAATGCCCCATCACCACATTGCACACCCAGGACTTGCTCCAGGACACCTGTATATGCCCCATCTCCACATTGCACACCCAGGACTTACCCAGTACACCAGTGCATGCCCAATAATTACATTGCACAACCAGGTCTAGTGGCAGGAAGCATGGTGTAGACAGATCTCCAACCATGCTGACCCCAGGCACTCTGAAATCAGACACATGTCAGGAGCATGCGAACATGTCTGTGTGTGCAGCGGGGATGCACACAGGCTCCATGCTGTGTTCCTGGCAGGGGCTGGTGAGGGGAGATCTTATTTCACACCTTAATGTTGGCCCTGTGTCTCATCCACTGGGCTTAGTACTGTACAAAGTATTCGGGAGCTGACCTGTACCATGTCAATGTCATCCACTCTGCCTATCAAGCACTGCTCCTGTTGGATTGTTTAAATGCTGGTGTCTATATTGTCACTTCTAAGGTCTTGTCTTAATAACCTTCTTAATTGTATAATTATTTTACAATAAAATAGCTTGAGGTGTGAGCTTTATATGAGGATATATATATATGTATAGGAGGATGATTATAGAAATGGTAAATGTACAAACAGATTTACTAAACACAAAAAATGTATTTATCTCTTTAATAATGTAATATTAAATAATAACATGTTCAAAGGAAATGAGTTGCTCGGGGTGAACTCAGAGCTTTATACCGTACTCTATATTGTGAGGTTTATTAATTCATTTTTAGATTTATTTTTATAAAAGAGAGATTTTGAGGCTACAGAACTTTTAATATATTATTAATATATTTATTACAACATAAGAAAATGACACTAATAAAGGTGAAGTGATAATTCAAGGAATATATGATCTAGAAACCAAATAACATTTCTTAAAATATTTATTTTTAAAAATCTGCCTCCTTATCTCACAAATGACATCCAAGTAATGTATCTAGAGGAGTTTATTCGGTCAGATCCTAGAACAATGATAAGCTGAAGACATTCTATATAATGTGAGCATGATTTTCGAGCTAATCTAATCAAGTGTATACTGTATATTACTGAGCTCTTTATAGAGAAGATACAACAGGTCCAACCCTGGTCATGTTTGAGATGCCTATGTCCCTCACACCTTCTTCTTCCCATATATTTATCTGCACACAGATGTAGGAGAGATTGGTACCTTGTGGGCTAGTGTACAGGAGCAGGAGATCTGAGCCTCCAATGTATTACCTGCTCCATTGCACAGCTCTTCTGCATTCTATGTGATGGTATTACGTGCTCTGTGTAGGCTCCGTAGTTAACCACTGGTCTGGAAATTCATTTTATATAAAAAGTTTGGTAGATAAGAGAGCAGGAGCAGACAATCTTTGACCTGTTTATAATCTGCATATAGCGACATAGAGAGTACTCATCTTCCAGAATCCAATGGCCAGTTAATAATCATGGGATCTACAGTACCAGTCAAATGTTTGAGTACATGATTATGTGTTAACTGTATATATATATATATATATATATATATATATATACACACACTCTGTTGCACATTGCAAGATACATATACTTCTAAAATCCAGGGTTTGACAAATCCAAGGAGCCAGGGCTCCTAAAATCAGTACTGCTGGTTCCTCTAATCTTTTGGATTGTTTTATATGTTTCAATTTGTAGATTGATGTGTTGTTGGGTTTTATTTTTTCTAAATATCCCAGTATTTTTAAAAAGTTTAAATGTCATAAAGCCATGTAATCTATAGAATAATCCTAATTTTTAGGAAGAGTGATCTAACTTTAGGCTGGCACTATATTTTCCTTCCTTTTTTTAGACATGTTATGGTGATCAGACTTTAGGCTGGCACTATATTCCCCCCCTTTTTTTTTTTTTTACATGTTATGGTGTTCTAACTTTAGGCTGGCACTATATTTTCCTTCCTTTTTTTATACATGTTATGGTGATCTAACTTTAGGCTGGCACTATATTTTCCTTCCTTTTTTTAGACATGTTATGGTGATCTGACTTTAGGCTGCCACTATATTCCCCTTCTTTTTTTTAGACATGTTATGGTGATCTAACTTTAGGCTGGTACTATATTTCCCTTCCTTTTTTTAGACATGTTATGATGATCTAACTTTAGGCTGGCACTATATTTCCCTTCCTTTTTTTAGACATGTTATGGTGATCTAACTTTAGGCTGGCACTATATTTCCCTTCCTTTTTTTAGACATGTTATGGTGATCTGACTTTAGGCTGCCACTATATTCCCCTTCTTTTTTTTAGACATGTTATGGTGATCTAACTTTAGGCTGGTACTATATTTCCCTTCCTTTTTTTAGACATGTTATGGTGATCTAACTTTAGGCTGGCACTATATTTCCCTTCCTTTTTTAGACATGTTATGGTGATCTAACTTTAGGCTGGCACTATATTTCCCTTCCTTTTTTTAGTCATGTTATGGTGATCTGACTTTAGGCTGCCACTATATTCCCCTTCTTTTTTTAGACATGTTATGGTGATCTAACTTTAGGCTGGTACTATATTTCCCTTCCTTTTTTTAGACATGTTATGGTGATCTAACTTTAGGCTGGCACTATATTTCCCTTCCTTTTTTTAGACATGTTATGGTGATCTAACTTTAGGCTGGCACTATATTTTCCTTCCTTTTTTTAGACATGGTGTGGTGATCTGACATAAGGCTAGCACTATATTTCACTTCCTTTTTTTAGACATGTTATGGTGATCTAACTTTAGGCTGGCACTATATTCTCCTTCCTTTTTTTAGACATGGTGTGGTGATCTAACTTTAGGCTGGCACTATATTTCACTTCCTTTTTTTAGACATGTTATGGTTTTCCCTTATCCTTTTCCTAAGCATTGCTACAAGCTAAGGTATGTTAGACATCTTCTGGCACACAGTTGAATCACATTTACATGGTCGAATGTTAAAACCTTGTTGTCTGAAAGATCCGAGGATGCATTTTCTTAATACCTTGTCTGAAGACCTCATCCCTTAACCCATAGATTAAAGGACTGAGAAACCTTGGCAGACACATGCACACAAGGAAGTTCCCTATGGCAAAAAAGACAACATTTTCTCTAAAGTATATCTCAGTAAAGGAAGAGGCTAAGGAGGTTATACACAATAGGAGCTGGAAGCCGTGAAGCATGACCGTTTTACCAGCCTTGAAGGCTGTCGAACCTCCGGAGTTGATCTTCCGGGCGACCAACATGACCTTGACGTAAGTGAATAGAATTATTATGGCTACCAGAATCAGGCTGATTATTAAGGCAGAGGTCCTTATGGTGACTTGGACTGGTTTGACCGTCATGGTCTCCCGGTGGCAGATCACGTGAAGAGAGAAAAACTTGCTCTCAACCGAGGTGCTCAGGGCAATAAAATCAGCAACACTGGGAATCAGTCCATTTACCCACATGAACACGATTGCGGCACCTGATCTCTGTGGCGTGCAAAGCTCCATGTGGCGCAGCGGGAAGCAGATAGCTGCGTAGCGTTCTAGGGACATGGCTGCTAGTGTGTAGGGGGTGATTCTAAATGTAGTCGCTGTCAGGGTGAAGAGGACATAACAGATGGGCACCGGGATGTATATCAGGTACACTGCGGCCAACAGGAGAACCAGACTGAGAACAAGATATGATGTGTCTACAATGATCATGTGAGTGAAGAGGGTGTAGCGAGCTTGCTCCTTCACATGGGGGGTGGTAAAGTAGACATATAAGATCATGGTGATGAAGTAGAGGAAGAAGCAGAAGCAGAGAAGGGTCAGGATGGAAAGAACAAGCCTGGTGATCTCAGCGCCCTTGCCGTTGGACATGTAGACTTGGACCATGTAGCTGGACAGAGATGTAGAATTGGGCATCTTGGGATGATGGGGACCTTCTCCGCTTCAGGTTCTCAAACTGGAAAACAATTAACAGTCAGGGGCAGTTAGTCAGACGTGCTGCTACATAACATATCATACCAGCTTTCGTAGACCTAAAACACCCACAAATAATTGTTTCTGCATTTACATTTTGAGACCAGACATGAGAGCATTGCTCACACAGTGGCCTGTAGGCCTATCATCTGCCTTTCCCCGAGAGGATGAACGATAAAGTCCTACATTATAAAACGTTGACAAGGAGTAACTGAAAACTGGTTGTGCTGGACTGCAAGTGTGTGATGCGCTAGGATTTGGCAGATGAAAACATTTTTGCTACCACAACAGCATCATCAGGAGTACAGTTATCCTCCCAACCAAGTGATTTTAACTCATATATCTTCTGCATTTTGGAATTTTTTACTGTGGACTTCTTGGTCTCCACAGATAAAAGGTGTTTGCTGGACAGCTAGACTGTGGTATGAATGTGTGGTCCCTCTGTTGAGATCCAGTTTCAGAAAATGGGTGGATCTCCCAGTAGCCGATTCCTGACTTCAGGAGGCAGTTTTTACTAAGTACACATAATACTTTTTTTAAAAATAAAAAGTGCATCCCTGACTGCGAGTGTACAACGTCTACCTGTTATAATACCAATAAAAAAATGTAAAAGATATTATGCTATGTCCGGTTGTCTCTTTGCTTTAATAGGAGAATGTGCATACATAGTATATCAGTGGTAATTTTGTTATATATATGGGTCGACTCCGGTATCTCCGATTATTTTTTTTTTGTTGAGAAAATCAGAGCTCCGACTTTCTGACCCAAATGGATCCCTTCGATGATCTGAGTGGTCCTCAAGTTTGGGCTGAAGTGATCTTGAATCAGCATGGAGATCAGGCAAGGTGGCTGATTTTCATGTAGACATTTCGGAAGCTTAATACCTCTGGAGTTTGGCTGCCGAAATTGTGTCCTTGGTCCTCCCCGTAGATTTGGGCTTATTTCAGAGCCATTTTTTGGAGGACCTCGGCCATTACAGAAATTGTAATTGGTAAAGTTCTTCCATAGACGATATTGGCTGGACTTTGTTAAAAAAAAAAAAAAAATACCTGACGCAGTAAAACATCAAATATAACAAAAAATTCAACTTTAAAAAAATATTTATATTAATGTGAATATACTATTATAATATAGGACATTATCAGTATGTAAATGTTTTTGTGTTTGAAATATGTTTACAGTAATTGTTCTACACTCTTCTGTACAAGTCTCCAACTAAAATCTGGTGAGCTGAACTGGCCGAAATCCAGCAATTTCTGCCAACTTTGGTGAGGTCTGGTCCTTTAGAGGTAAGGATTTTGCTCTCATACTCCAAACGTGGCGAAAATTGCTGATTTCATTTCAAAATCTGCTATATTGAGAACCCAAACGGTGGTTTTCGCTGCTGCCCCTCGATTCGATCTAGCCTGACTTTGGGCCTGATCACGGAGTCGGAGCTATAGCATGCACTGCTCCCACTTATTCCTCATTTGTTTTTGCTACTGACCCCATAAAGAAAGGGTTTTTAGTGATTGTATCACGTTGCTAACACACTGATCGTTTGCACTGTCACTTTGATTATACATTTTTGACACTCTCTCTCTACAACAGGGGGAGAAAAGGGCCAGGGGGGGAGAAAAGGGCTGGGTAGGTTGGTCACAGAGAGAACAAAGCACTGAAATGCATGGGAAGACATACCTGAGAAGAGAAACTATCCAGGCAGGATTAGCGTCCATAATAATCCTGTAGAACTTCCTACCAAAGGGTTTTTTGAACATTTCACCCACAAAACAACCCCGAGATTAACAAGTTCTACATATTTTCAATGCAGAGTATTCAATAACATTCTTTGTGATCCAGCTAAGCCGAGCTCAGGGCGAAATCTCATTGGATTCCCCTTTAACCTTGCACCACAATTAGCTTGATCTAATCTCAAGTAAACACTAAAAGCCAAAAGTAAGATCCGGAGGCTGAGAATAGAACGCAAAAGCAGTGATTTTGGTGGCTCTGAATTGCGGACGAATGTGCCTCATAGCTGATTCCACACCGATCGCCCTCCAAAATCATCCGAAATGCACCGAAAAAAAGTGGTAGCCTTTTTCTCCTCACCCTAGTCTTCTATGGGCAGGACTTCTGCTTATTTCGGGGAGGACTGTAGCCGGAAATGGCCCAAAGTGTAATCAAACAAAATTAAAAAATCATTCAAACTAAAAAATTTCAAAAATAACAGAATACCTTAATTAAATATATAAAAATTAAGTAAATGAACATAAAATATTCTAAAATAATTTGAAATTACAATTTAAAAATGTTTTTATTAATGTAAATATGCTATTATAATATATGACATTAATATACTGCAAATGTTTTTGAGTTTAAAACATGTTTACTTCAATTCTTTTTACCCTTTTCAATTCTCTAACTATTCAATAGGCCCCCGTTATTTACTGCATATTCCCGTGACTTTTAGACTTCAATATCTAAATAAGGGATCGCTAAAAATTAACAGCATATCTGTTCCAGAGGGTCAGGGGGACTGTGTCACCTAAACAGTGTTCATAGTGTGAATGCAGTACACAGTGTAATCTAAAATGACAGTAAATGCGTGGATCAGACAAATATATATATACTGAAATTCATATTTGGAGTCTCCTGGTTAGGTCATGTGACCTCTCGTCGTTCCAACTCAAAGTCCTGTAAGACATTTTGGGCAGTATTGGAGGATGACTGTAAGCACCAAGCAGCACACAGACATCCTCTGGCTGCCTCTGATAGACACCAAGGAGTCTGGAGAAGAATTAAGAGTCCTGGGGATCCATTGGTAAGTCCTGGGGTGGCATACTGGTAAGTGTGAGGACAAACTGACAAGCCGAGGGGCAGATTGGCAAGTGTGGGGAGGCATTTGCAAGTCTGAGAATGCACTGTAATATCTGGGGATGGATCAGCAAGTATGAGAACACATTGATAAGTCTGGAGATGCACTGGCAAGTCTTGGGCATATTGGCAAGTCTGAGAGCATATTGGCAAGTCTGAAGATGCACTAGCAAGTATGGGGCAGATTGGCAAGTCTTAGAGCATATTGGAAAGTCTGGAGATGCACTGGCAAGTCTGGGGCAGATTGGCAAGTCTGAGAGCATATTGGCAAGTCTGAAGATGCACTGGCAAGTATGGGGCATATTGGCAAGTCTGAGAGCATATTGGAAAGTCTGGAGATGCACTGGCAAGTCTGGGGCAGATTGGCAAGTCTGAGAGCATATTGGAAAGTCTGAAGATGCACTGGAAAGTATGGGGCAGATTGGCACGTCTGAGAGCATATTGGCAAATCTGAAGATGCACTGGCACGCCTGGGGCAGATTGGCAAGTCTGAGAGCATATTGGAAAGACTGACGATGCACTGGCACGCCTGGGGCAGATTGGCAAGTCTGAGAGCATATTGGAAAGACTGGAGATGCACTGGCAATTCTGGGGAAGATTGGCAAGTCTGAGAGCATATTGGAAAGACTGAAGATGCACTGGCAAGTCTGGGGCAGATTGGCAAGTCTGAGAGCATATTGGAAAGACTGGAGATGCACTGGCAAGTTTGGGGAAGATTGGCAAGTCTGAGAGCATATTGGAAAGACTGAAGATGCACTGGCACGCCTGGGGCAGATTGGCAAGTCTGAGAGCATATTGGAAAGACTGAAGATGCACTGGCACGCCTGGGGCAGATTGGCACGTCTGAGAGCATATTGGAAAGACTGGAGATGCACTGGCGAGTCTGGGGAAGATTGGCAAGTGTGGAGACACATTAGCAAGTCTGAGAGCATATTGATAAACCTGGGAACATTCTGGGGACCTCGTGGCACATCTGTAGGTGCACTGAAAAGTCTGGGGACACATTGGCAAATAAAAGGACATAAAAACAAGATCATTTGTTATTATTAAATATTAAAACACAGTTTACATGTGAATTAATTTTTATTAGTGACAAAAATTCCTATTGTATATTCAGCCCCCCCCCCCCCCCAGATTAATATCCAATGATTGGGGGGGGGGGGGTAATCTTATAATCAGGGTGGTCTTATATTCGAGCGCATGCGGTACTTGTCTAAAATCACTTTGGCAGACGTGGGTGCTGGAACTGCCCCATTAACCAGAAAGCAGATAGTATTGTCCCATTTGTATTGTTACAAGTGTAATAGCACTATTTTAAACCTTGTTGCAAATTGCTTATTTTTGTCTTTGGTATAACGATCGTATGTACTTACAGTTAAGCAGCTCATGTAGTTATGTGAGTTGGCAGCAGAGAGGTGTCGGCCGGCCTGGTCTCGTCAGTCTAATTGCTCATTAATCTCTGGCGGACATCTAAATATTTATACACCTTGTGTTCCCCGCTGGATTGATGTCATTAACCCCTCTACGGCTGAACTGACAGGTAGACGGCACATAAACAGGTTTCCCGCATGCAATCCCCTAATGGGACAATAACACTTGTCTTACAGATGACTGCTCTGATTCATTAACCCCTTGTCGCCGGATGGTGTTTTTTTTTTATCCTTAGTATAGAGCCAGGGGTGGGGAAACTGCGGCCCTCCAGATATGACAAGGCTACTTTTCCCATACTCCTCTGCCAACCTCGTAGAGTGTGAATTTCCAATCAACCAATATTTACATTTGCCAATGATACCACTTCTTAATAAAAAAAAAAAATGGAAAAGAAACACACAAAAAAGGAACAGACTTTCGAATGTATGGATCAAAATGTTGTATCAATTATTATAGATTTAACGTTAATGGACGTTAATGGAAAAACAGGCGATTAAGGAATGTGTTTCTCTCATGTCCTTGGAACATCAAAGCGTCAAAGAGAACTAAAGAACCTGACGCATTTCACTGCTGAGTAATGCTCTCTTCCATGCATGCATTTTTTTCTGTGGCTCAAAAAAAATCATGTCCTCGGCCCAATTTTTTTTTTTTGGGGGGGGGGGGGGGGGATCTGAAAACTTACTTTTACTATTCCAGACATAAAAAGTTTGTATTCAGTCGGAGGAATGCCCAAAGAGTCCAAGGGCTGGAGGTAATGAAATTCATAGCACTGACTCTGCTGAAAGAGACATTAGGAGTCCCCATGTGTTTCTCGAGGAGCTTTCTAACTAGGATGTACTTGAAGACCACTATAAGTACAAAGAGAAGCACTTACTTGAAGGAAAGTCGGAAATGATCATAGGGGGAAAGGATCAGTGAGAGACGTCATCCAAGTATTTGTTTAATCTAAAAGTATCTTTACGAGAATCCAACAAGGTTTTATGAATAGTAGGTTGTGTCAAACCAGCTTACGGGCTTTCCAGGACATGGTAAGTTTCAGTATGGACCCAGGTAATGCAGTGGTTATAATATATCTAGACTATGCAGAGGCTTTTTTTCATACTGTGCTACACTAGAAACATAGAATGTGTCGGCAGATAAGAACCATTCGGTCCATCTAGTCTGCCCAATATTCTAAATACTTTTATTAGTCCCCAGTTCCCTATCTTATATCTAGGATAGCCTTATACCTATCCCATGCATGCTTAAACTCCTTCACTGTATTAACCTCTACCACTTCTACTGGAAGACTATTCCATGCATCCACTACCCTCTCAGTAATGTAATACTTTCATTAGTCCCTGGTCTTATCTTATATCTAGGATAGCCTTATACCTATCCCATGCATGCTTAAACTCCTTCACTGTATTAACCTCTACCACTTCTACTGGAAGACTATTCCATACATCCACTTCCCTCTCAGTAAAGTAATACTTTCATTAGTCCCTGGCCTTATCTTATATCTAGGATAGCCTTATACCTATCCCATGCATGCTTAAACTCCTTCACTGTATTAACCTCTACCACTTCTACTGGAAGACTATTCCATGTATCCACTCCCCCCTCAGTAATGTAATACTTTCATTAGTCCCTCACCTTATCTTATATCTAGGATAGCCTTATACCTATCCCACGCATGCCTAAACTCCTTCACTGTATTAACCTCTACCACTTCTACTGGAAGACTATTCCATACATCCACTACCCTCTCAGTAATGTAATACTTTCATTAGTCCCTGGCCTTATCTTATATCTAGGATAGCCTTATACCTATCCCACGCATGCTTAAACTCCTTCACTGTATTAACCTCTACCACTTCTACTGGAAGACTATTCCATACATCCACTACCCTCTCAGTAAAGTAATACTTTCATTAGTCCCTGGCCTTATCTTATATCTAGGATAGCCTTATACCTATCCCATGCATGCTTAAACTCCTTCACTGTATTAACCTCTACCACTTCTACTGGAAGACTATTCCAAGCATCCACTACCCTCTCAGTAATGTAATACTTTCATTAGTCCCTGGCCTTATCTTATATCTAGGATAGCCTTATACCTATCCCATGCATGCTTAAACTCCTTCACTGTATTAACCTCTACCACTTCTACTGGAAGACTATTCCATATATCCACTACCCTCTCAGTAAAGTAATACTTTCATTAGTACCTGGCCTTATCTTATATCTAGGATAGTCTTATACCTATCCCACGCATGCTTAAACTCCTTCACTGTATTAACCTCTACCACTTCTACTGGAAGACTATTCCATACATCCACTACCCTCTCAGTAATGTAATACTTTCATTAGTACCTGGCCTTTTGTTATATCTAGGATAGCCTTGTGCCTGTCCCCACGCATGCTTATACTCCTTGACATAAAATCCTTTGGTCCATGAGTGAGATTCTGGTTGGGGGCACGTCTGGGTCTCGAGAGGAGCTCCGGTGCAACAGCCTGATAATGGAGTCAGCGCACAGGTTTACCTAGGACCTGTGTCATCCCTGGACATTATTTACACTTGGACGCCGCTGTTTTTTTTTCTTTCTGAAACAGTATTTTGTCCATTGATTGCCTCAGACCAAATCCGTTTCATTATTTTCATTTCCATTGAATGGAATTCCAGAAATTCATCTTATTTCGGGACCATTTCGGCAGCACTTTGTCGGAATGTCTTTTTATCAGAAATCGGAGCTTCCTGAGGGGAGCAACGAAGGAAACAAATGTTAATGAAGGATTTACCTTCATTCTGAATTCATCCACTCGGTTTTTATTTCGTACCAGCTTTGCATTAGATTTTGAACGAATGGATGAAAATGCAGATTTTGTTCAGAAAACAAATTCCCAATGTGTAAATAAGTGGAGAGCCTCCGGGTTTCTGTTGTTGGACCAAGGGTGAGGTGACTGGTGTACAATTGAGGGTTAGTAGGGAGGGTGACATGGAGCTCTGAAATACAGGGGTCTGATGGAAGCTATGCCACATCATGAAGTTTTTTTTTTTTTAACCCCTTAAGGACAGAGCATTTGAAACATTTTTGTCCTTTCTGGCTATTTTAACATTTCTGTGCTGTTTGTGTTTAGCTGTAATTTTCTTCTTTGTCATTTGCTGTACCCACACATATTATATATTGTTTTTATCGGGACAAGATGGGCTTTCTTTGGATGTCATCATTTTGATCATATCTTATAATATTATATAAAAAAAATAATAAAATATTGTAAAAAAAAAACAAAAAACACAAATTTCCTGACTTTTATTTGAAACATCTTCTCCTCATCGACAAAAGCGAACGAAAAAAACTGCTAAATAGATTCTACTATTTCTCCTGAGTACAGGGATACCACCCATGCATAGGTTTGTTGGGTTGTTTGGGGGTTAAAATGCCAAATTTGGGAGGTGCAGTTTTTGGTTTTCCAACTTGAAATTTTTACATGCAGACAGCCTGCACCCATGTCCTATTTTGGACATATTTGAAGCCAGCCAGTGTATTTTACCCCATCAACTCATATATTTTTTTAAAGTAGACACCCAAGGCTATTTCAAATGATGGTATTTTAACACTTTCCATGCACTAATTCTACCACCAGCCTTTGTCAAAGTTTGTGGTAGATATTTTTTTGTGTTTTTTTTTTCACAAACATTGTACTTCATACATGAATTCACAGATTTTGGTACGTGTCACTGCCAAATAACACCCCAATATGTGTTCAGCAACATCTCATGAGTATAGGGTTACCACCCATGCATAGGTTTGTCTACTTGTTTAGGGGTTAAAGGGCCACATTTGAGAGGTGCGGTTTTTGGTTTTCCAACTTGAAATTTTGACATAAAGACAACCTGCGCCCATGTCCCATTTGGGACATATTTGAAGCCAGCTAGTGTATTTTACCCCATCAACCCATATATTTTTTCAAAGTAGACACCCTAGGCTATCTCAAAGGGTGGTATTTTAACACTTTCCATGCACTAATTCTACCACCAGCCTTTGTCAAAGTTTGTGGTAGTAATTTTTTAGTGTTTTTTTTCCACAAACCTTGTACTTCAGACATGAATTCACAGATTTTGGTATGTGTCACTGCCAAATACCACCCCAATAATTATTCAGCAACATTTCTTGAGTACAGGGATACCACCCATGCATAGGTTTGCTGAGTTGTTTGGGGGGGAAAAGGCCAAATTTGGGAGGTGCAGTTTTTGGTTTTCCAACTTGAAATTTTGACATGCAGACAGCCTGCACCCATGTCCCATTTGGGACATATTTGAAACCAGCCAGTGTATTTTACCCCATCAACCCATATATTTGTTAAAAGTAGACACCCTACGCTATTTCAAATAGTGGTATTTTAACACTTTCCATGCACTAATTCTACCACCAGCCTTTGTCCAATTTTGTGGAAGTAATTGTATTGTGTATTTTTTTCCACAAATATTGTATTTCAGACATAAACTAATTCACATATTTTGGTATGTGTCACTGCCAAACAATAACCCAATATGTGTTCAACAACATCTCCTGAGTACAGGGATACCACCCATGCATAGGTTTGTTGGGTTGTTTGGGGGCTAAAGGGCCACATTTTGAAGGTGCGCATTTCCAACTTGAAATTTTGACATGTACTCAGCCTGAGCCCATCTTTCATTTGGGACTTTTTTTTTAAGCCGGACAGTTTATTTTACCCAAAAAAGTATATATTTTGTAAAAGTAGACACCCTAGGCTATTTTAAATGGTGGTATTTTAACACTTTGTTGGGGGTTGAAAGGCTACATTTGAGAGGTGCGCTTTTGATTTTCAAACTTGGAATTTTGACATGTAGAGCAAGGAAGGGGTTAAGAGCTCTTATAAGAGCCTTTGTAGTACTGTACAGAAAAATTAACCCCTAAAAAGGCACAGACAAGAAAAAATGTTCTGCTGTGCAGTGATCAGTGGCAGGGAAGGGGTTACTATACAGGGTACACTATACAAAGTGTATGGCTTTTATAAAAGCCCTTGGGTCTCACAATTTTTTAACATTTTATTTAATTTATTACAATTAAAAACTTATATTATACAGATCTGTCTCTTTCCCTCACTACGTGAGGAGAGGGAGGCAGATCCATGTGGGTCAGAACAATATTTACCAATATTGATCTAACCAGGCGAATGGTGATGCTCATCTGAGAAATCACCAAACCACCTTTGCCACTGATCGGCTGTTACTGATCGCTATACATGCGTTCAGACAGCTTCAAAAAGAATACACGTAATCCCCTAGTGGGTATAATTAATCCCAAGCGAGTGTGACAAAAAAAAATGCTGATAGCAAAAACAATCCTTCTGCGACCAGATTGCTCCATATGCGCTGCTTAGGCAGTGACCACATGCACTGCTAAGGAAGTTATATGTGGCAAGGAATGGGTTAATAGCTCTTAAAAGAAAGTTTGATATACTGTAAAAAAAAAACAGTAAAAAAAAAATGAACCCCTAAAAAAATGCACAGACTGCAAAACACAGACAGACTGCGTACACAGCGATCAATTGCAGGGAAGGGGTTAAACACTGGAACCGGCTTTTATAAAAGCCTTTGGGTCTCAATTTTATTAAATATATTATAATTAAAAACTCACATTATACAGCTCTGTCTGTCTCCCTCACTAAAACTCAAGTGAGAGGGAGGCAGAGCTACACGGGTCAGATCAAATATTGACAAATATTGATCTAAACAGGCGAATGATGATGCTCATCTGAGCAATCACCAACCGCCTTTGCCACTGATCAGATGTTACTGATGGCTATACATGAGCTCAGACAGCTAAAAAAAATTTTTTTACGTGAAATGTAATCCCCTAGCGGATATAATTAACCCGTGACGGGTGTAATAAAAAAGTTTTTAAAAAAAGTAAAAATGCTTCTGCAGCAAGATTGCTGCATTTGCGTCAGATCACTGCTTAGACAGTGATCTACAGCAAGCAAGGGGTTAATAGCTCTTAAAAGAGCCTTTTTTATACTGTAAAAAGGTTTTATTTACTAATATTGCCTTTGACTGTATGATAAGTGCTCATCAGAGCACTTATCATACATGCCTGAACTCAGATCACACAGATCTGTTGTGCAGGCATCGATTGGCTCCCCCTAGAGCATTGGAAGTGAAATACATTCACTTCCGATGCTCTCTCCAGTAGAAGGAAAGCGCTGCCTGTATAGGCAGCATTCCCTTCTACTGAGCCAATGGGGTCGCTCAGGAGAGCGACCACCATCGGTTCTGGGGCAGCCGAAGGTGCTGCTAAGTGCCTCGCTAGCGTTCGCTTCCTAAGCACATTTGTGCAGGGGGCGCAGCCATTTTTAAGTGGCTGCTACGATCACTCTGGGTGCCCCTGCACTATTTATTGGTGTTGCACAATGCCTCTACCTAGAGGCATTGTAGCAACACTGATAGAGTAAAGAAAGCGACCGCTATATAAAAAGGTAACCTTTGACGTTCTATATAAAAAACTGAACTGTGGATGGTCACAACATTATAGTTACAGAGTTAATCATGTCGACTTTTAAGCCATGCTCCCCCCCTCAGTCTTCCAGTCCCCTTCAGACTATTTCCCTCCAGGCTATTGTCCTGAGTCACCCAAGTCGCCCTCTGTCCACCCGTCATCTGTCAATGTATATCCGGAATGGGGTTGATTCCACACTAAGTTGTTTAATTAGGGTTTGTGTTTCCCTAGGCATGACTAAAACCATCATCTGTCGCACCCATCACTCTACAGGTCTCACCTTTTCCGCCCATAACTTTTCCACTACACCAGATTGCTCCCAAATACTTTACAACAGCGCCAGGTTGCCCCATATACCTGTCCTTAGAGCCAGATGGCCCCATATCCCTGTCCTTGGAGCCAGGTTGCCCCATATCCCTATCCTTAGAGCCAGAAGGCCCCATATCCCTGTCCATAGAGCCAGATTGCCCCATATCCCTGTCCATAGAGCCAGATTGCCCCATATCCCTGTCCTTAGAGATGTATGTGCCCCCAACAATGAAAGCACTGACTCTGATGTCACAACTTCCAGCCTTCTGGCCTCACCATACCACCCCACAATCCTAAAAATAGTTGACCTAGGCATAAATACAACTCTGAGTACCAGCATCTATATCCGGTACACTATATAATTATGAAAGATATGATCTACCAGCCTCTGGTGTCTGGCTAACTATATACTGATGTGAGCTACAACATAACACATATGGAATGGCTAACTGTATACCAATAGTCCTTATAGGATATCACAATCATTGTCTACCTAGCTATATACTGATGTGATCTAAATTCTACAACTATTTATGTCTGGCTTATTATATTCTAATTTATACAACTGTCACTGTTTATCTAACTATATAACCATGGGAGCAATTCACCTGTTATAATATTTCTGTAAGTAACTGCTATAAAACTATATGGAAAAAGAGAGAAAAAAAAATCCCCCCTGAGGTGAACTTAGAAGTGTTGTTGTGTTTTATGCATTTGTTTGAGATAGTAGAGTCTACTCAATCAAGCTATAATTGTAGGCCTCCACCCCCCTCTTCTTTCACCCCCCTGCTGCGGAGGTCCCATCTACTCTCATTGATCCGCAATTAAGCTTTTATTGGTAAAGCTATTTATGTATCCAACAAACTGGGGGTTGGATATACATTGTCCATCGCAGAGGGTGCGGTGGTCGAGACTACTGTTTTTTCTTTTTCTCCTTACTTACATATCTTAAGTGAGGTTATGTGTGTACAGTATTGTTTTATATGTAGTGTTATTTGTTGTTATGTGTATGTTATAATTTTGTTGTGGACAGGGTTGACTTGAGGGCCGGACGCATACAAGTGGCTGGATGGGGGGGGGGGGATAAAATGACGATATTAATTTGGGCCTTAACACCCCAAGGAAGCGAATGCTGCTTACTGACTATCTGAGAGAACAAAGGGTAACATTCGCATTTTTACAGGAGACTCACTGGAGAATGGACGGTCCAAGTATAAATAACATAAATTTTCCTACGGTGATTACTACTGCGTCCAGATATCGCTCTAAGAGAAGGGGCTCGGAGATTGTTATATCTAAGGAAATCACATATAAAGAAATCTTTTAGAGATGTCGATGGGAACAGTAGATTTGTTTTTTTTGGTGTGTGAATTACAGGGAAAGATCTTCACCCTTCTAAATGTGTATGCCACAAATAGACACCCACAAAAATATATAATATTTGAAAATTTGATAGAGGGAACTTTGATAATCGGTGGGGATTTCAACTGTGTGAATGATGAAGAATGGGACAGGAAAACCTCCCAGGTAAAATCAAAAAACGTAAGATGAAATATAAGGGCTCCTTTCAGGGAATACTAAATAAACAAGAATTATACGATGTCTGGCGTACTCTTCACCCAGAAGAATGGGGCTATACCTTTTATTCGAAACCCCATCTGTCCTATTCAAGGTTGGACTACTTTTTGGTCAAAGCATTAACATTGCAATCTAGTCAAAGTATTAAAATCAAAGATGTAACTTGGACAGACCATTCAGCAGTTTTATTAGATGTGAGGATAAATAGACTATCTCAGACCCGCTCTGCATGGAGGCTAAATGAAAACTTGTTATTGAAAAAAGAGAACCTAGATTATCTATCTGAGATGATAAAATACTACTTCAAGGAGAATGAATCACAATCGATATCTAATCCTGTAATCTGGTGCGCCTTTAAAAAGTGTCATTCGGGGAGGTCTCATAAAACTAGGATCTGAGAATAAGAGGAAATTTGGGAGACCATTAAATCAACTATACTTTGAATTATATTCATTAAAAAGGGATAACAAACTTTCCCCCACTAAAAATCTTTCAGATAAAATAGATGAAATAACAGGGAAGATAAATCTAATCCTAATGTCTAAAACAAGTGTAGCTTTACAAAAAATTAAAACAGAAATGGTATTATAAAGGAAATAGAGCAGACAAAATGCTCACAGCGAAATTGAAAAATAAGGGGGCAAGGACTCGTATAGAGAAAATAGTGTGGAATGGCTCAGTAAACACAAGTCCTAAGGGAATAGGAGAGGCATTCAATAGCTTTTATTCGCAACTCTATGGTCTTCCACTCGACCCCCATAAAACAGACATTACTAAATTTCTAAATAAAATAGATTTACCTACTCTGTCTACGGAACAACTGACTGAACTAAATTTGCCTATTTCTAGAGCCGAAATCTTAAATGTAATTAATAATTTAAAACCCAATAAAGCTTTGGGTACGGATGGCTTCCCAAATTTGTTCTATAAAAAAAATTTAAAAATGAACTTGCGGAACATTTGGAAATGTTATGTCAAGATATTATGAAAGGTGGGGTCCTTCCACAGGAACTACTACAGGCTACTATATCTCCTATATTAAAAGTGGGTAAGGATCCCTCAGACCCAGAAAACTACAGGCCAATCTCTTTAATAAATACGGACATTAAAATATACTCAGCTGTCATTGCTAACAGATTTAAGGATATAATCCCCGAACTGATCCATCCGGATCAGCTGGGATTTGTTCGTGGCCGTTCATCGGGGAATAATGTAAGGCGGCTGATTGACCGGATAGGTTACGCGGGGAAAACTGGGGCTCCCCAGCTGGCCCTGTCCTTGGACACCGAAAAGGCTTTTGACAGGGTCAGATGGGGATTCCTCAGTGGAGTCTTGGATAGGTTTGGTTTTCAGGGTCCTATAAAGACAGCAGTTATGACATTGTATTCAGCCCCAACGGCTAAGACGGTTGGTCCTGGCATCTCCACGGACTGGTTTCCAGTATTTAATAGTACGAGGTAGGGTGCCCTCTAGCCCCCTTCTTTATATTCTTACCCTGGAACCTTAAGCAGCTAGCATAAGGTCTAACAATAAGATCAGGGGGATTACTTTAAACCATCAAGAATATAAGATAGCCCTTTATGCTGACGACATCGTACTGACCCTGATGGATCCAGCCTCATCACTTGGTGAATTGGTTACTACTATAGAATAATACAGTAGGGTATCTAACTATAAATGAAATTTGGGGAAATCTCAAATTATGTCCCTAAATTTGGATGATGAGGCTGTTAGAGTGCCATCACAGGTGTATACATTTGATTGGTCCCTTAAAGGGTTTAAATATTTAGGAATTATATTTACACCAAAGATAGATCGGCTAAGGGAATTAAACTGCGACCTACTCTTTAGGGAAACTACTAAAAAACTACTGGAAGAATGGAAAAACTATGGTATATCCTGGCTGGGAAGGATAAATGTGCTTATATATATTTACAATGGTCCCGCTATCTTTACCAGCCGAGAAATTAAGACAGATTAAAAAAATGTTCACAACCTATATCTGGGGCCAAAAAAAGAGACCAAGGATAGCAATGTCACACCTTATGTTAAAAACAAGTAAGGGGAGCTTGGCAGTCCCTGACGTAACGGCTTAATACCAAGCCAGCAGGCTGTACCATATGCGGAGATGGCAGGACCCATCCTCAAAACAAGTGCCGTGGTGTCTGATAGAATCAGCACAGCTGGGTCTGCGGGATCTTTCAGTAGCTCTATGGATGAATGGGAAAGTGGGATCTTCCTTTATGTCTGCTATATACATATAGACTTGAAAAAAGCTCAGTGCTGGGCTGAAACGTTGTTATTTGTTGGTTAATTAAACTCCCTTAACGGTGTGCTGAGTCTCCTATCTTTCCTTTTGCTTTATGGGCGTGAATGACGCTCCCTCGTGGCACCCGATACTTGTAAGTGTGCAGACCCATTCATACTCTTCCCTTTTTGCTATAGAAGTACAACATATCAAAGAACTGTATGACTGCTGGTTGAAGATTAGGAAAAAGAATGGTCTCCTGGATAGGATAGGCCCCTACAGTAATATAATCATAATCCAATATAATATCCCGGAGATCAATCTTGATAGATGGTCAAAAACAGGTCTCATAGTAATAAATGACTTGATTGAAGGGGAAAAAATGATTCCTTTCCCGCTTCTACAGGGGAAATTGTCCTTGCCCCCAAAATAAATATTCAACTATTTGAGAATAAAAAGCTATTTACAGAAGCACCTTCTCCGGCAAGAAGAGGGAAAAAAGATAAATCAATTATATAAACTTTTTAGTAATAATACAGATTATAAATCAATCTCAAATTGCTTTGAATTTATGAGAAACGATGATATAGAGGACAGGCCAAGGTCCTGGGGAAATTGGGAAAGGAATTTAGGTACTGAAATTGAACAATGGCATAAATCTTTCCAAGAAACAAAGAAAACACTGCACTGTTTAAATATTATAGAGCTTCAATATAAAATCTCCCACCAATGGCATATGGTTCCAAAAGTTATGAATAAAATAAACCCTTCTAACTCTAGAATGTGCTGGAGATGAAGGTACAACAAAACACATTTGGTGGGACTGTGCCTTGGTCAGACCATTATGGACAAAAGCGCTGGAAGTTTTGGAAGAGTTGGGTCGGAGAAAATATTAGCGAAGCCCTTCAATATTGATATTACACCTGAACTTGGAAAGATTCCCTAAGAAGCAACGATCTTTAATAATAATAATCCACCTTGCAATGGCCGTTAAAATAAATATATCTAGGCTCTGGCGAAAACCAGATATTCCTCTATGGAATCAAGTTCTGGACCAGCTTAAATATCAATATAATATGGAAAAAAGCATAGCCCAACAATGGGGATCCAGTGAAGTGTTTAATAATTGCTGGTCTCCTTGGGTTGGAACCTTGATATGAAAAGAGGGCGTATATTTGGGGTTTATATATATATGTACGTATAACCATGCATGTATTTTGATAACTCCCCTATCTCTATCATAATCTTAATCTTAACTTTAAGTGTTCTACTGGGTAACACGTGTCCGGCCTCGAGCCAACAATGTCCACATTTTTCTACTTTTTTTTATTTCTTCTTCTTTTTTTTTTTTTCTTTTCTGTTTTGTCTTGTCTTGTCCTGTGTTTATGTCGCCATGCTGCCTTCTCCTGTTCTTTCTTCCTTTCTCTTCATTATTTGTAATGTACTAGAACAATCGGTACTATAATCAAGTATATTGTGTATGCATACCTAATTTCGTGCAATCCGATGTCAATATGTAAGTTAAGTCTTTGTTTTTTATAATGTCAAACTTGATAAATAAAATAAAAAAAAATAAAAAAGATAGAATAGTAGGGAATTGAGCTTGAAAAATTCTCCTATTCAGCCGCACTGGAGAATATGTCCAACTTGTCTACATTGGACTAAAGCTTCAAATTCCCATCTTAATTCCCAGCTATCTACTCTCTTTACTGAGTAGACCCTTTGGTTTATACACGTAATAATGTAATTACCTCTATTGGATTGGATACTTTTTTACAGTTCACATATATATATATATATATATATATATATATATATATATATATCATGTATAAACTATTGAAATGTGCTACTTTTCCAGACCTGTCTCTCTTCCCTGGTAGCAACAGATTCTTTTAATTAAATAATAATAATCTTAGGATGAGATTTGTAAGTAGTTTGATGATAAGATCTTCCTGTGTGGAGTCATCTTATTACTGAATTATTATTGCAATATTAGTAAAGAGTAAGGCATATACCTATATATATATATATAGTATTGCAATACCTTATCATCTAATTACATACAAATCTCATCCTAAAATTATTTAAAATGATCTGTTACTACCAGGCAAGATATATATATAGCAGTCATTCCCAAATCATCGCAGTTGGATTTAGGATTGTGCTGACATCTATTGATGATGGGTGTCTGGTCCAGATCTCTAACAGATGACCTTGCTTCCAGTGACCTGTGTGATACAGAAATGATTGTTCTCCTTGCATTGGTCTTTCTGATACTCTTGGAGATGGACGCAGTATTGTAACTACAGGGGAGGGGGGTGATGATGATAGGTGTATATATTTAACTTAGTACTAGTAACAACGCTGTTCCACTTGCCAAGCCTATGACTCTTCATTACATTAACATTTATTTATATAGCGCTAACGACACACTATTTTGTATGTGATGTGATGTTATGGGGCTGGTATAATGATGGGATGTTATGGGGCTGGTATAATCATGTGATGTTATGGGGCTGGTGTAATGATGGGATGTTATGGGGCTGGTATAATGATGTGATGTTATGGGGCTGGTATAATGATGTGATGTTATGAGGCTGGTATAATGATGGGATGTTATGGGGCTGGTATAATGATGTGATGTTATGGGGCTGGTATAATAATGGGATGTGATAGGGCTGGTATAATGATGGGATGTTATGGGGCTGGTATAATGATGTGATGTTATGGGGCTGGTACAATGATGGGATGTTATGGGGCTGGTATAATGATGTGATGTTATGGGACTGGTATAATGATAGGATGTTATGGGGCTGGTATAATGATGTGATGTTATGGGGCTGGTATGATGATGGGATGCTATGGGACTGGTATAATGATGTGATGTTATGGGGCTGGTATAATGATGTGATGTTATGGGACTGGTATAATGTTGTGATGTTATGGGGCTGGCATAATGATGGGATGTTATGGGGCTGGTATAATAATGTGATGTTATGAGGTTGGTATAATGATGTAATGTTATGGGGCTGGTATGATGATGTGATGTTATGGGGCTGGCATAATAATGGGATGTTATGGGTTTGGTATAATGATGTGATGTTATGGGTTTGGTGTAATGATGGGATGTTACGGGTTTGGTATAATGATGGAATCTTATGGGGCTGGTATAATGATGTGATGCTATGGGACTGGTATAATGATGTGATGTTATGGGGCTGGGATAATGATGGGATGTTATGGGTTTGGTGTAATGATGGGATGTTACGGGTTTGGTATAATGATGGAATCTTATGGGGCTGGTATAATGATGTGATGCTATGGGACTGGTATAATGATGTGATGTTATGGGGCTGGGATAATGATGGGATGTTGTGGGGCTGGTATAATGATGTGATGTTACACAATTGCAGACACACATACATACTCACACACACAGTTGCAGACAGACATACATACTCACAGAGTTGCAGACATACATACATACACACACACAGTTGCAGACACACATACATAGTCACACACACACAGTTGCAGACACACATACATACTCACACACACACAGTTGCAGACACACATACATACTCACACACACACACACACACACAGTTGCAGACACACATACATACTCACATACACACACAGTTGCAGACACACATACATACTCACACACACACAGTTGCAGACACACATACATACTCACACACACACAGTTGCAGACACACATACAGTGCTGTATTTACCGCGAGGCATCCTAGGCGGATGCCTAGGGCGGCAAATTTTGGGGGGCGGCAGCGCCCCCCAGCACTGAAAAAAAAAAAAAAAAAAAAAAAAAAATCCGGCCCTTTAAAAAAAAAAAAAAAAAAAAAAAAAGACCGCGCTTGCAGGCAGAGACGGAGGTGAGAGGGGATCGGAAGATCCCCCCTCACCATTGCTCTGCCTGCCAGACTGCACGGGGAGCCGAACAGGCAGCACAGAGAAACCTTCGTGCTGCCTGTTCGGCTCCCCGAGCAGTGTGCCGACACGGAAGTGCCGACAGTCACGTGACGGGCGCGCTGACGTCATACGCGCGCCCGGTCACGTGACCTGTCGGCACAATCGCCGGGAAGCCGAACAGGCAGCATGGAGGGACCATGCTGCCTGCCACCAGGGAAAGGTAAGTGTGTGTGATGGGAGACTGTGTGTGTGTGTGACTGAGTGTGATGGGAGTCAGAGTGTGTGTGATGGGAGACAGTGTGTGTGTGTGTGTGTGTGACTGAGTGTGATGGGAGTCAGAGTGTGTGTGATGGGAGACAGTGTGTGACTGAGTGTGATGGGATTCAGAGTGTGTGTGATGGGAGACAGTGTGTGACTGAGTGTGATGGGAGTCAGAGTGTGTGTGATGGGAGACAGTGTGTGTGTGACTGAGTGTGATGGTAGTCAGAGTGTGTGTGATGGGAGACAGTGTGTGTGACTGAGTGTGATGGGAGTCAGAGTGTGTGTGATAGGAGACAGTGTGTGTTACTGAGTGTGATGGGAGTCAGAGTGTGTGTGATGGGAGACAGTGTGTGTGACTGAGTGTGATGGGAGTCAGAGTGTGTGTGACTGAGTGTGATGGGAGTCAGAGTGTGTGTGATGGGAGTCGGAGTGTGTGACTGAGTGATGGGAGTAGGAGTGTGTGACTGAGTGTGATGGGAGTAGGAGTGTGTGACTGAGTGTGATGGGAGTAGGAGTGTGTGACGGGAGTATGAGCTTGATGTGAGTCTGAATGATGGGGCATGTCTTAGGTGTGTAACGTGGGTGTGCAGCTTGGGTAGGGGGGTGCCCGGATTTTGTCTGCCTAGGGCAGCACAAAATCAAGATACACCACTGCACACATACATACTCACACAGTTGCAGACACACATACATGCTCTTGACCAGGGCTTGACAAATACTGGGCGCTGGGTCGCCACAGTGATTAGAATCTGGCTCCTGGCGCCTGGAATAAACTTTGAGCAGAGTGAAGTGCACTGTCCCGGTCCCAGACTCTGCTGCTCATTACCTACCTATCAGATAACGAGCAGAGTGTGGGAGGGGCAGCACAGAGAAGCCGGCAGATTAGCTCCTCCCCCCGACTTCCTGTTCCTGCTGCTCACTGGGTGTGTGGGAAGAGCAGCACAGAGCAGCAGGCAGATTAGCTCCTCCCCCTGGCTTCCTGTTCCTGCTGGTCACTGGGTGTGTGGGAGGAGCAGCACAGAGCAGCAGGCAGATTAGCTCCTCCCCCTGGCTTCCTGTTCCTGCTGGTCACTGGGTGTGTGGGAGGAGCAGCACAGAGAAGCCGGCAGATTAGCTCCTCCCCCCGACTTCCTGTTCCTGCTGCTCACTGGGTGTGTGGGAAGAGCAGCACAGAGCAGCAGGCAGATTAGCTCCTCTCCCGGCAGATTAGCTCCTCCACCTGGCTTCCTGTTCCTGCTGGTCACTGGGTGTGTGGGAGGAGCAGCACAGAGCAGCAGGCAGATTAGCTCCTCCCCCTGGCTTCCTGTTCCTGCTGGTCACTGGGTGTGTGGGAAGAGCAGCACAGAGCAGCCGGAAGATTAGCTCCTCCCCCTGGCTTCCTGTTCCTGCTGGTCACTGGGTGTGTGGGAGGAGCAGCACAGAGCAGCAGGCAGATTAGCTCCTCCCCCTGGCTTCCTGTTCCTGCTGGTCACTGGGTGTGTTTATCAGCATATTCGTGTGTATGTATGTATTTGTGTCTGCATGTGTTAGTGTGTGTGTCAGCATATTAGTGTGTATGTATGTATTTGTGTCGGTATGTGTCAGTCTGTGTCAGCATATTAGTGTGTATGTATGTTTTTTTGTCTGCATGTGTTAGTGTGTGTATCAGCATATTAGCGTGTATGTATCTATTTGTGTCTGCATGTGTTAGTGTGTGTGTCAGCATATGTGTGTATGTATGTATTTGGGTCTGCATGTGTTAGTGTGTGTATCAGCATGTTAGTGTGTATGTATGTATTTGTGTCTGCATGTGTCAGTGTGTGTCAGCATATTAGTGTGTATGTATGTATTTGTGTATGCATGTGTTAGTGTGTCAGCATAATAGTGTGTATGTATGTATTTGTGTCTGTATGTGTCAGTGTGTGTCAGCATATTAGTGTGCATGTATGTATTTGTGTCTGCATGTGTTAGTGTGTGTATCAGCATATTAGTGTGTATGTATGTATTTGTGTCTGCATGTGTTAGTGTGTGTGTCAGCATATTAGTGTGTATGTATGTATTTGTGTTGGCATGTGTCAGTCTGTGTCAGCATAGTGTGTATGTATGTATTTGTGTCTGCATGTGTTAGTGTGTGTATCAGCATATTAGCGTGTATGTATCTATTTGTGTCTGAATGTGTTAGTGTATGTGTCAGCATATGTGTGTATGTATGTATTTGGGTCTGCATGTGTTAGTGTGTGTCAGCATATTAGTGTGTATGTATGTATTTGTGTCTGCATGTGTAAGTGTGTGTAAGCATATTAGTGTGTATGTATGTATTTGTGTCTGCATGTGTCAGTGTGTGTCAGCATATTAGTGTGTATGTATGTATTTGTGTCTGCATGTGTTAGTGTGTGTATCAGCATATTAGTGTGTATGTATGTATTTGTGTCTGCATGTGTTAGTGTGTGTGTCAGCATATTAGCGTGTATGTATCTATTTGTGTCTGAATGTGTTAGTGTGTGTGTCAGCATATGTGTGTATGTATGTATTTGGGTCTGCATGTGTTAGTGTGTGTCAGCATATTAGTGTGTATGTATGTATTTGTGTCTGCATGTGTAAGTGTGTGTCAGCATATTAGTGTGTATGTATGTATTTGTGTCTGCATGTGTCAGTGTGTGTCAGCATATTAGTGTGTATGTATGTATTTGTGTCTGCATGTGTTAGTGTGTGTATCAGCATATTAGTGTGTATGTATGTATTTGTGTCTGCATGTGTTAGTGTGTGTGTCAGCATATTAGCGTGTATGTATGTATTTGTGTCTGCATGTGTTAGTGTGTGTGTCAGCATATTAGTGTGTATGTATGTATTTGTTTCTGCATGTGTTAGTGTGTGTATCAGCAGATTAGTGTGTATGTATGTATTTGTGTCTGCATGTGTTAGTGTGTGTGTCAGCATATTAGCGTGTATGTATGTATTTGTGTCTGCATGTGTTAGTGTGTGTGTCAGCATATTAGTGTGTATGTATGTATTTGTGTCTTCATGTGTTAGTGTGTGTATCAGCATATTATTGTGTGTGTATATTTGTGACAGCATATTTAAGTGTATTCCAGTGTGTGTGTGACCTGTGTAGGTGTGTTTTGGCATTTGAGTGGATATTAATGTGTTTGTGCATGTATGTAACAGTGAAATCATGTGTTAGTGTGTGTCAGCATTTAGGTATGTGTGTGTATTTGTGGGTGAGCAAGTGTTTTGAGCATGTATGTGTGTTAGCTTGTGTGTGCATTAGTATGTGTGAATGGTGTGTATCCATAAGTGTATGTCATTTATATATGTTTATGGACTGTGACCCCAGCATTTTTCATTTGTGACACAGGGTTTGGGACTGGCTCCTAAAGTTTTCAGATGGCTCCTAGATTTAAATCAAATTTGTCAAATCAAATTTGTCTCTTGACAGAAACAATTGGTGTATCCACAGCCCTACAGAGCTACAAGCTGCAACCCATACTGTGTAACCCTAAATCACACAAAGAAAAACATCAAGAAAGGGTAAAGGTGCGCTAAAAAGTAATGTTATGGTGTCCCCACCATGTGGCATACTGTGACAATAAGTGCATAAAAAGAACATTTTTGAACGGCACCATACAGCTCTGATAAGTATCTGTAGATGGTATCTCCTCTGAAAGGTATATCTGATAGTTCTTGTCTGGTAACTGTATAAAAGTACACACAAACAACACACATAGTGCAATATGTATAGATTCCAAGTGTTGGTAAATGGATCTGTATCAGAAATTCTCCCACAGGGTATATGTCTTTGGTTGCAACAGACAAACAAAGTGTTAAGGTAGGTGCATAAGGATAAAAATGTAATGTATAAAATATCTTACATTAAAGTTTGGAGTACTGGAGCTACTCTTTTCACCTGTCCTGGCTTTGAATTATATATACTCACACAGTTACAGACACACATATAGTTGCAGACACACATACATACTCACACACACACAGTTGCAGACACACATACATACCTAAATACACAGTTGCAGACACACATACATACTCACACACACACAGTTGCAGACACACATACTCACACACACACAGTTGCAGACACACATACTCACACACACTCAGTTACAGACACACATACATACTCACACACACACAGTTGCAGACACACATACATACTCAAAGAGTTGCAGACACGCATACATCCTCACACACACACAGTTGCAGACACACATAAATACTCACAGAGTTGCAGACACTCCTACATACACACACACACACACACACACACAGTTGAAGGCACAAAAGTACATGTATACACATACCTACATCACACACACAGCACATGTATACACACACACAGTACATGTATACACACACATCACACACACAGCACATTTATACACACACACAGTACATGTATACACACACATCACACATACAGCACATGTATACACACACACAGTACATGTATACACACACATCACACACACAGCACATGTATACACACAGCTTGGCATGAAAACATGAACTTCCCCTGCTTGACACTGGTGCTCCTCCCAACAAGTGTGAGATGTCTCTTTCTTGATAAGATGGACTGGTGGCCGACTCTCCGAATGTAAAATGTCTCTTTCTTGAGAAGATGAACTGGTGGCCGACTCTACAAATGTAAACTGTCTCTTTCTTGATAAGATGGACTTGTGGCTGACTCTCCGAATGTAAAATGTTCCTTTCTTGATAAGATGGACTTGTGGCTGACTCTCCGAATGTAAAATGTTCCTTTCTTGGTAAGATGGACTTGTGGCTGACTCTCCGAATGTAAAATGTTCCTTTCTTGATAAGATGGACTTGTGGCTGACTCTCTGAATGTAAAATGTTCCTTTCTTGGTAAGATGGACTTGTGGCTGACTCTCCGAATGTAAAATGTCCCTTTCTTGATAAGATGGACTTGTGGCTGACTCTCCGAATGTAAAATGTTCCTTTCTTGGTAAGATGGACTTGTGGCTGACTCTACAAATGTGAAATGTCTGTTTCTTGATAAGATGGACTTGTGGCCCACTCTACAAATGTGAAATGTCCCTTTCTTGATAAGATGGACTCGTGGCAGACTCTACAAATTTAAAATGTCTCTTTCTAGAGAAGATGGACTTGTGGCTGACTCTCTGAATGTAAAATGTTCCTTTCTTGGTAAGATGGACTTGTGGCTGACTCTCCGAATGTAAAATGTCCCTTTCTTGATAAGATGGACTTGTGGCTGACTCTCCGAATGTAAAATGTTCCTTTCTTGGTAAGATGGACTTGTGGCTGACTCTACAAATGTGAAATGTCTGTTTCTTGATAAGATGGACTTGTGGCCCACTCTACAAATGTGAAATGTCCCTTTCTTGATAAGATGGACTCGTGGCAGACTCTACAAATTTAAAATGTCTCTTTCTAGAGAAGATGGACTCATGGCTGACTCTACAAATATGACATGTCTCTTTCTTGAGAAGATGAACTCGTGGCTGACTCTACAAATGTGAATTCTCTCTTTCTTGATAAGATTGTCTGGTAGCTGGACTGCCAAATGGGAAATGTATCTTTCTTGATCAGATGCACTGATGTCTTGCTTGTCACATGGGAACATCACTTTCTTGATAAGATGGACTGGTGGAGTGATCTCCAAATGTAAAATGTCTCTTTTTTGATAATGTGGACTCGTGGCTGGATTGCCAATCACTATTACTATCTAGTGAAAGCATATGACCATCTAGAGATGTATATCTCTGTTCATATAAGGGGCCATATTTGATTTCTTTTAATAAACTTTCAATAAAAGCAACTCACATGGATATAAAGGAACCCCAACAATCCCAAAAAAACCATGGGACCATTTACACAAATGGAATAATTCAGTAAAATAGATTGATGTGAACCAAATCCAAAACAAGAGAACCTCGGGAATAACACAAGGAAAGAGAGATGGTTACATAAGAGATTATACAATATATTAAGAAATAAAACATAAACCATAAATACAGTGCTACCTGTAAAGAATGGCACAAAAAGTCATAGGGCGTGTGTTTATAAAAATAAGATTTATTAGGACTCTAATATGCATATTACATGAGCACTCGGTTTATTTTATAAAGGCCATTTAACATGAGGAAAATATTTATACATAGAACGAAATGAGTGAGGTTCTTAGGTAGACGAACACCTCAATCCTGGCATGCGAATGGGTGCCACTAAAGCTTAGAGAAGTGAAACTTTTTGATACACTTCTGAAAAACCTCATCCCTGATCCCATAAATCATGGGGCTGAGAAACCTGGGCAGACACGTAAAGACCAGGAAATTAAATATAAGCAAGAAGTAAAAATAATCTTGAAGCAGAGTCTCTGTGATGGTGGAGATGAAGGCGGTCATGCACAGTAGGAGTTGGACAGCGTGGAGCATGACGGTTCTACCAGCTTTGATGGCGGATGATGTTCCCGAGCCGATCTTCCGGGCAACACGCATGACCCTGATGTAGGTGAAGACAATTAGCAAAGCCACCAGCGTGAAACTGGAGATAAACGTAATTGACCTTATAGTGTTTTGCAAGGGATTCACGGCCAGCATTTTTCGGTCGCATATCACATTGAGAGAGAAAAAGTTATCCTGGACTGAGGATTTCATGGCGAAGAAATCGGCCACATTGGGCATGACCCCTACAACCCATATGAAGATAATGACCATGTTGGCTCTTTGGGCGCTGCAGAAATGGAAATGTCTAAGCGGGTAACAGATGGCCACGTATCTCTCCATAGACATCGCTGCCAGGTTGTAAGAGGTGATCCTAAATGTCAAGGCTGCCAGGGTGAGCATGATGTAGCAGATGGGTACGGGTAGGTATATTACATATACTGCACTCAGGAATAGTCCAGTTGACACAGTGAGATACAAGGCATCGTTTATGAGCATGTGAGCAAAGAGGACATAGCGAGCGTTGTCTTGGACATGAGGAGTGGCGAAGTAGACACTCATTATCAATGAGACGAGGTAAAGGAAGATGCCTAAACAGAGAAGAGTCAGGATCATAAGGAACATCTGTGCGATGGAAGCAATCTTGCTGATCTTGGTTATCACTTGAGTCATATTGCTGGGAAAAGCTTGGTTGATCATTCTGGCTCTGCCGGCTTCCTTCTGAAATTCCCAAGCATGATAGAAAAAAAAAATATATATATAAAAAGAGATAGCGTACAGAAACCATATAACATAATGAGGTAATGTAACTTTTTTTTTTTTTTTTTTCATTTTTAAATCTTTATTGTTTCAATCACATTTTACATAAATAGACAAACAATGACAATGTCGATGCAAGCATTACACCATGTGCACATGTTAAGTAATTCACACACTAAAATTTCCTAGACCAATACTCTATATAATCCTGACAGAGAGTACACAAAAAAAAAAAGTATTTCAATTCTACACCAATTATGTCAATTAGGCGCAATACCATTACCATAGATAAAGAGAGAAAAAAAAAATTGATACCTAGGTGCCTATATAACTTTCGGGTTGGATGGAGCGCACAGGGCCTAAGAACCAGACATTTGGATAAGGATGAATTCCGCAGTTAACCAATAGCTCAGAGGTGCCTTCCACTAGGAGAGCCTGTTAGCTTGGTTAGCCAGTCATCGTATAAAACATACTTATGCGAGGATAACTCGCTGGACCAAGCCAGTTCCCTCTCCATAGAAAGTTGATGTTTTTCTTGGCTTGTAAAGTGATTTTTCTGATAGGGGAGGCTAGATTTCCAATTTACGGGCAATCAGGATCTTTACAGCCACCAAACAGTGTAACGCTAGGGGCTGCAAAGAGGGAGAAATTGACCTAAGGTTTAAGTGCAGAAGCGCTAAATCAGGTTGGAACATCATAATTTGACCTGTGAGTGTATGGAATAGCTCAAAAGCCCATCTCAATAGAGTTTTAACGCCTGGACATCCCCACCAAACATGTACATATGATCCCTCTCTCCTTCCACATCTCCAACAATTGCGTGGATAGGTCAGGGTAGATTCTGGGTAATTTGTTCGGAACCAAATACCACCTATTGGCCAGTTTATATTGATTCTCTGCTAAGTTTAAACAGTGAATATTCCTCTTAAGTTTTGTTAATGCAGCCAGCCATTCAGCCGACGTGATTGTTACATTAAGATCTTTTTCCCAAGAAGCTATAGCCCCAATATGGGAATTAGAAAACATATGGAGAATATCCTTAGCTTTAGACAAGACTCGAGGGATAACTTCCGAAGAGAAGAAGCATTTCAAAATTGTCTCACTGTCTTGCGATGATTTATAAAGTGAGTTTACCAAAAAGCCCCTTATTCTTAAATAGTTAAATAACTCGCTAGACGGGATCTGCCATCTCTTTAGTAACACAGGGAAGGGGAGAAGATTGTGGCTATTCAGTAAGTCCCCCACACGTATCACTCCAGCTGCAGACCATCGGGCCATCGATATATTCTCCATTAAGTATTCTATTAGGCTGATTCTAAGTGTAGGTAGGATCTTACCGTGCAATCACAGCAGAGTTTTAATACAATGCCATGTTTTTATTGTTTGGCCCAAAATCATATTACCCATCAGGAGGGCAGTTTGAGTGTTGTTAGTAAATAATGACCAAATATAGCCCTCTAAGCAGCTATTCCTCACAGCTTCGGACTCAAGCACATACCAAGGCTCTAATTGATTGGAAGTAACTTGTAAGTTATAGATGTGGACCATCATGCTTGCCTGGAATACATTTTTAATAGAGGGAAAGTTTAAACCACCCTTGTTGAATTTCTTAGTTAATAGATTTGCACAAATTCTCGGCTTTCTATCCTTCCACACAAACGTAGTAAAAATCTTTTGGACCATATCAAGCCAAACATCCGAGACTGAGAGAGGGATCATACGAAACAGATATGTCCACTCAGGGACAATATAGGCATTCAGAATATTAATTCTCCCCCACCAAGAAGCCTCCCCCTGTCGCCAATCTTTCAATAACTTATTTGTTTGTCTCAATAGTTTCATGAAATTGTACTCCATAATTTGATCCACTTCTTTAATCATAACTAACCCCAGATAGTCTATCTGCTTGTTAGTAAAGTCAAAAGAGAATTGGAGCTTTAACTGAGCCAACAATAAATCCGTCAAATTGAGTGCCAAAACCTTAGTCTTGTCTACATTGAGTTTATAGTTTGAAACCGTACTGTATTCGGAAATCTCGTCCATTAAATAGCTAAGGGATTACTGGGGAGAAGTCAGCGTAACCACAATATCATCCGCATACGGGGAAATCTTTAAAACGATGTATTTAGCAGGGAATCCCTTAATATTACTGTTATTCCTAATCTTCCAAGCCAGGGGCTCAATAGATAGGATGTACAGTAGTGGTCAACAGCGGGCAACCCTGCCTAGTTCCGTTTGACATTTCATACCACTCTGAGCAGATATTAGGATCCACTATGCGTGGTGATGGCTTGGAGTATAAAGACATAATAGCCTGTAGGATCCATCCCTTAAAGCCAAAAGCTACCAGAACCTCTTCCAAGAACTTCCACCCGACCCTATCAAAGGCTTTCTCTGCGTCCAGTGACAGGGTCAGGAGGGAGGTAGAAGACTTATTCGCAGCATCTAGTGTATCAATAAGACGTCTAACATTACTATAGGAGGACCTACCCGGGACAAAGCCAGTTTGGTCTACGTGGACAAGACCAGAGATTACGGTCTTAATTCGCGCCGCAAGGATTGAAGCATACATCTTCATATCTACGTTAATTAACAAAATCGGTGTATAATTTTTCATTTCATATTTTACTTTATCTTGCTTCAGTAGTGGAATTACATTGGCTCTCAGGAGTTTCCGGGGAGGCTGCCCAGCTAGGACTATCTAGTTGTACATCATACACAGTGCTGGTAATGTAGTGCTTTCTACAGTGCTTTCTGGGACATGTGAGGTGAGGACAGAGCTGACACTGGGATATGTGAGATGAGAACAGAGCTGGCATTGGGACATGTGAGGTGAGGACACAACTGACACTGGGATAAGTGAGGTGAGGACAGAGCTGGCACTGAGATTAGTGAGGTGAGGACCAGGCTGGCATAGGACATGTGAGATGAGAACAGAGCTGGCACTGGGACATGTGAGATGAGAACATAGCTGGCACTGGGACATGTGAGGTGAGGACCGAGCTGGCACTGGGACATATGAAGTGAGGACAGAGCTGACACTGGAACATGTGAGGTGATGACACAATTGGCACTGAGATTAGTGAGGTGAGGAAAGAGCTAGCACTGAGACATGTGACGTGAGGACAGAGCTGGTACTGGGACATGTGAGGTGAGGACAGAGCTGGTACTGGGACATGTGAGGTGAGGACAGAGCTGGCACTGGGACATGTGAGGTGAGGACAGAGCTGGTACTGGGACATGTGAGGTGAGGACAGAGCTGGCACTGGGACAAGTGAGGTGAGGACAGAGCTGGCACTAGGAGAAGTGAGGTTAGGACAGAGCTGGCACTGGGACATGTGAGGTGAGGACAGAGCTGGCACTGGGACATGTGAGGTGAGGACAGAGCTGGTACTGGGACATGTGAGGTGAGGACAGAGCTGGCACTGGGACAAGTGAGGTGAGGACAGAGCTGGCACTAGGAGAAGTGAGGTTAGGACAGAGCTGGCACTGGAACATGTGAGGTGAGGACTGAGCTGGCACTGGGACATGTGAGGTGAGGACACAACTGACACTGGGATAAGTAAAGTGAGGACAGAGCTGGCACTGAGATTAGTGAGGTGAGGACTGGGCTGGCACTGGGACATGTGAGGTGAGGGCAGGGCTTGCACTGGGACATGTGAGGTTAGGACAGAGCTGGCACTGGGACATGTGAGGTGAGGACCGAGCTGGCACTGGGACATATAAAGTGAGGACAGAGGTGGCACTGGGATAAGTGAGGGGAGAACAGAGCTGGCACTGGGATATGTGAGGGGAAAACAGAGCTGGAACTGGGACATGTGAGGTGAGGACAAAGCTTGCACTGGGACATGTGAGGTGAGGACCAAGCTGGCACTGGGATAAGTGAGGTGAGGAAAGACCTGGCACTGGGACATGTGAGGTGAGGACAGAACTGGCACTGGGATAAGAGAGGTGAGGACAGAGCTTGCACTGGAATTAGTGAGGTGAGGACCGAGCTGGCACTGGGACATGTGAGGTGAGAACAGAGCCGGCACTGGGACATGCGAGGTTAGGACAGAGCTGGCACTGGGACATGTGAAGTGAGGACAGAGCTGACACTCGGACATGTGAGGTGAGAACAGAGCTGGCATTGGGTTAAGTGAGGTGAGGACAGAGCTGGCACTGGGACATATGAGGTGAGGACAGAACTGGCACTGGATCATGTGAGTTGAGGACAGAGCTGGCACTGGGACATGTGAGGTGAGGACAGAGCTATAACTGTGGTTAGGGAAGTGAAGACAGTTCTGGCACTGGGACATGTGAGGTGAGGACAGAGCTGGCACTGGTACATGGGAGGTCAGGACAGAGCTGGTACTGGGACATGTGAGGTCAGGACAGAGCTGGCACTGAGACATGTGAGGTCAGAACAGAGCTGGCACTGGAATAAGTGAGGTGAGGACAAAGCTGGCACTGGGATAAGAGAGGTGAGGACAGAGCTGACACTGGGATAAGAGAGGTGAGGACAGAGCTGACACTGGGATTAGTGAGGTGAGGACCGAGCTGGCACTGGGACATGTGAGGTGAGAACAGAGCTGGCACTGGGACATGTGAGGTTAGGACAGAGCTGACACTGGGACATGTGAGGTGAGAACAGAGCTGGCATTGGGTTAAGTGAGTTGAGGACAGAGCTGGCACTGGGACATGTGAGGTGAGGACAGAGCTGGCACTGTGATTAGTGAAGTGAAGACAGTTCTGGCACTGGGACATGTGAGGTGAGGAAAGAGCTTGCACTGGGACATGTGAGGTGAGGACAGAGCTGGCACTGGTACATGGGAGGTCAGGACAGAGCTGGTACTGGGACATGTGAGGTCAGGACAGAGCTGGCACTAGGACATGTGAAGTGGGGACAGAGCTGGCACTGGAATAAGTGAGGTGAGGACAGAGCTGGCACTGGGATAAGTAAGGTGAGGACTGAGCTGGCACTGGGATAAGTGAGGTGAGGACAGAGCTGGCACTGGGACATGTGAGGTGAGGACAGAACTGGAACTGGGATAAGAGAGGTGAGGACAGAGCTGGCACTGGGATTAGTGAGGTGAGAACAGAGCTGGCACTGGGACTTGTGAGGTTAGGACAGAGCTGGCACTGGGACATGTGAAGTGAGGACAGAGCTGACACTGGGACATGTTAGGTGAGAACAGAGCTGGCATTGGGTTAAATGAGGTGAGGACAGAGCTGGCACTGGGACATGTGAGGTGAGGACAGATTTGGCACTGGATCATGTGAGTTGAGGACAGAGCTGGCACTGGATCATGTGAGGTGAGGACAGAGCTGGCACTGTGATTAGTGAAGTGAAGACAGTTCTGGCACTGGGACATGTGAGGTGAGGACAGAGCTTGCACTGGGACATGTGAGGTGAGGACAGAGCTGACACTGGTACATGTGAGGTGAGGACCGAGCTGGTACTGGGACATGTGAGGTCAGGACAGAGCTGGCACTGGGACATGTGAGGTGAGGACAGAGCTGGCACTGGGACATGTGAGGTGAGGACAGAGCTGGCACTGGGACAAGTGAGGTGAGGACAGAGCTGGCACTAGGAGAAGTGAGGTTAGGACAGAGCTGGCACTGGAACATGTGAGGTGAGGACTGAGCTGGCACTGGGACATGTGAGGTGAGGACACAACTGACACTGGAATAAGTAAAGTGAGGCCAGAGCTGGCACTGAGATTAGTGAGGTGAGGACAGATTTGGCACTGGATCATGTGAGTTGAGGACAGAGCTGGCACTGGGACATGTGAGGTGAGGACAGAGCTGGCACTGTGATTAGTGAAGTGAAGACAGTTCTGGCACTGGGACATGTGAGGTAAGGACAGAGCTGGCACTGGGACATGTGAGGTGAGGACAGAGCTGACACTGGTACATGTGAGGTGAGGACCGAGCTGGTACTGGGACATGTGAGGTCAGGACAGAGCTGGCACTGGGACAAAATGATGTGAGGACCAAGCTGGCACTGGGACATGTGAGGTGAGGACTGAGCTGGCACTGGGATAAGTGAGGTGAGGACAGAGCTGGCACTGGGACATGTGAGGTGAGGACCAAGCTGGCACTGGGACATGTGAGGTGAGGACTGAGCTGGCACTGGGATAAGTGAGGTGAGGACAGAGCTGGCACTGGGACATGTGAGGTGAGGACAGAACTGGCACTGGGATAAGAGAGGTGAGGACAGAGCTGGCGCTGGGATTAGTGAAGTGAAGACAGTTCTGGCACTGGGACATGTGAGGTAAGGACAGAGCTGGCACTGGGACATGTGAGGTGAGGACAGAGCTGACACTGGTACATGTGAGGTGAGGACCGAGCTGGTACTGGGACATGTGAGGTCAGGACAGAGCTGGCACTGGGACAAAATGATGTGAGGACCAAGCTGGCACTGGGACATGTGAGGTGAGGACTGAGCTGGCACTGGGATAAGTGAGGTGAGGACAGAGCTGGCACTGGGACATGTGAGGTGAGGACCAAGCTGGCACTGGGACATGTGAGGTGAGGACTGAGCTGGCACTGGGATAAGTGAGGTGAGGACAGAGCTGGCACTGGGACATGTGAGGTGAGGACAGAACTGGCACTGGGATAAGAGAGGTGAGGACAGAGCTGGCACTGGGATTAGTGAGGTGAGAACAGAGCTGGCACTGGGACTTGTGAGGTTAGGACAGAGCTGGCACTGGGACATGTGAAGTGAGGACAGAGCTGACACTGGGACATGTTAGGTGAGAACAGAGCTGGCATTGGGTTAAGTGAGGTGAGGACAGAGCTGGCACTGGGACATGTGAGGTGAGGACAGATTTGGCACTGGATCATGTGAGTTGAGGACAGAGCTGGCACTGGGACATGTGAGGTGAGGACAGAGCTGGCACTGTGATTAGTGAAGTGAAGACAGTTCTGGCACTGGGACATGTGAGGTGAGGACAGAGCTGGCACTGGGACATGTGAGGTGAGGACAGAGCTGACACTGGTACATGTGAGGTGAGGACCGAGCTGGTACTGGGACATGTGAGGTGAGGACAGAGCTGGCACTGGGACATGTGAGGTGAGGACAGAGCTGGTACTGGGACATGTGAGATGAGGACAGAGCTGGCACTGGGACAAGTGAGGTGAGGACAGAGCTGGCACTAGGAGAAGTGAGGTTAGGACAGAGCTGGCACTGGAACATGTGAGGTGAGGACTGAGCTGGCACTGGGACATGTGAGGTGAGGACACAACTGACACTGGGATAAGTAAAGTGAGGACAGAGCTGGCACTGAGATTAGTGAGGTGAGGACTGGGCTGGCACTGGGACATGTGAGGTGAGGGCAGAGCTTGCACTGGGACATGTGAGGTTAGGACAGAGCTGGCACTGGGACATGTGAGGTGAGGACCGAGCTGGCACTGGGACATATAAAGTGAGGACAGAGGTGGCACTGGGATAAGTGAGGGGAGAACAGAGCTGGCACTGGGACATGTGAGGGGAAAACAGAGCTGGAACTGGGACATGTGAGGTGAGGACAGAGCTTGCACTGGGACATGTGAGGTGAGGACCAAGCTGGCACTGGGATAAGTGAGGTGAGGAAAGACCTGGCACTGGGACATGTGAGGTGAGGACAGAACTGGCACTGGGATAAGAGAGGTGAGGACAGAGCTTGCACTGGAATTAGTGAGGTGAGGACCGAGCTGGCACTGGGACATGTGAGGTGAGAACAGAGCCGGCACTGGGACATGCGAGGTTAGGACAGAGCTGGCACTGGGACATGTGAAGTGAGGACAGAGCTGACACTCGGACATGTGAGGTGAGAACAGAGCTGGCATTGGGTTAAGTGAGGTGAGGACAGAGCTGGCACTGGGACATATGAGGTGAGGACAGAACTGGCACTGGATCATGTGAGTTGAGGACAGAGCTGGCACTGGGACATGTGAGGTGAGGACAGAGCTATAACTGTGGTTAGGGAAGTGAAGACAGTTCTGGCACTGGGACATGTGAGGTGAGGACAGAGCTGGCACTGGTACATGGGAGGTCAGGACAGAGCTGGTACTGGGACATGTGAGGTCAGGACAGAGCAGACACTGAGACATGTGAGGTCAGAACAGAGCTGGCACTGGAATAAGTGAGGTGAGGACAAAGCTGGCACTGGGATAAGAGAGGTGAGGACAGAGCTGACACTGGGATAAGAGAGGTGAGGACAGAGCTGACACTGGGATTAGTGAGGTGAGGACCGAGCTGGCACTGGGACATGTGAGGTGAGAACAGAGCTGGCACTGGGACATGTGAGGTTAGGACAGAGCTGACACTGGGACATGTGAGGTGAGAACAGAGCTGGCATTGGGTTAAGTGAGTTGAGGACAGAGCTGGCACTGGGACATGTGAGGTGAGGACAGAGCTGGCACTGTGATTAGTGAAGTGAAGACAGTTCTGGCACTGGGACATGTGAGGTGAGGACAGAGCTTGCACTGGGACATGTGAGGTGAGGACAGAGCTGGCACTGGTACATGGGAGGTCAGGACAGAGCTGGTACTGGGAAATGTGAGGTCAGGACAGAGCTGGCACTAGGACATGTGAAGTGGGGACAGAGCTGGCACTGGAATAAGTGAGGTGAGGACAGAGCTGGCACTGGGATAAGTAAGGTGAGGACAGAGCTGGCACTGGGACATGTGAGGTGAGGACCAAGCTGGCACTGGGACATGTGAGGTGAGGACTGAGCTGGCACTGGGATAAGTGAGGTGAGGACAGAGCTGGCACTGGGACATGTGAGGTGAGGACAGAACTGGCACTGGGATAAGAGAGGTGAGGACAGAGCTGGCACTGGGATTAGTGAGGTGAGAACAGAGCTGGCACTGGGACTTGTGAGGTTAGGACAGAGCTGGCACTGGGACATGTGAAGTGAGGACAGAGCTGACACTGGGACATGTTAGGTGAGAACAGAGCTGGCATTGGGTTAAGTGAGGTGAGGACAGAGCTGGCACTGGGACATGTGAGGTGAGAACAGAGCTGGCACTGGGACAAGTGAGGTGAGGACAGAGCTGGCACTAGGAGAAGTGAGGTTAGGACAGAGCTGGCACTGGAACATGTGAGGTGAGGACTGAGCTGGCACTGGGACATGTGAGGTGAGGACACAACTGACACTGGGATAAGTAAAGTGAGGACAGAGCTGGCACTGAGATTAGTGAGGTGAGGACAGATTTGGCACTGGATCATGTGAGTTGAGGACAGAGCTGGCACTGGGACATGTGAGGTGAGGACAGAGCTGGCACTGTGATTAGTGAAGTGAAGACAGTTCTGGCACTGGGACATGTGAGGTAAGGACAGAGCTGGCACTGTGACATGTGAGGTGAGGACAGAGCTGACACTGGTACATGTGAGGTGAGGACCGAGCTAGTACTGGGACATGTGAGGTGAGGACAGAGCTGGCACTGGGACAAGTGAGGTGAGGATCGAGCTGGCACTGGGACATGTGAAGTCAGGACAGAGCTGGCACTGGAACAAGTGAGGGGAGGACAGAGCTGGCACTGAGACATGTGATGGGGGACAGAGCTGGCACTGAGACATGTGATGGGGGACAGAGCTGGCACTGGGACATGTGAGGTGAGAACAGAGCTGACACTGGGACATGTGAGGTGAGGACAGAGCTGGCACTGGGACATGTGAAGTGAGGACAGAGCTGACACTGGGACATGTTAGGTGAGAACAGAGCTGGCGTTGGGTTAAGTGATGTGAGGACAGTTCTGGCACTGGGACATGTGAGGTGAGGACAGAGCTTGCACTGGGACATGTGAGGTGAGGACAGAGCTGGTACTGAGACATGTGAGTTGCAGACAAAGCTGGCACTGGAACAAGTGAGGTGAGGATCGAGCTGGCACTGGGACATGTGAAGTCAGGACAGAGCTGGCACTGGAACAAGTGAGGGGAGGATAGAGCTGGTACTGAGACATGTGAGTTGAGGACAGAGCTGGCACTGGAACAAGTGAGGGGAGGACAGAGCTGGCACTGAGACATGTGATGGGGACAGAGCTGGCACTGGGACATGTGAGGTGAGAACAGAGTTGGCACTGGGACATGTGAGGTTAGGACAGAGCTGGCACTGGGACATGTGAAGTGAGGACAGAGCTGGCACTGGGACATGTGAAGTGAGGACAGAGCTGACACTGGGACATGTTAGGTGAGAACAGAGCTGGCGTTGGGTTAAGTGATGTGAGGACAGTTCTGGCACTGGGACATGTGAGGTGAGGACATAGCTTTCACTGGGACATGTGAGGTGAGGACAGAGCTGGCTCTGTGATTAGTGAAGTGACGACAGTTCTGGCACTGGGACATGTGAGGTGAGGACAGAGCTGGCACTGGTACATGTGATGTGAGGCTGGTACTGGGACATGTGAGGTCAGGACAGAGCTGGCACTGGGACATGTGAGGTGAGGACAGAGCTGGCACTGGAATAAGTGAGGTGAAGACAGAGCTGGCACTGGGACATGTGAGGTGAGGAAGAGCTGGCACTGGGACATGTGAGTTGCGGACAAAGCTGGCACTGGAACAAGTGAGGTGAGGACAGAGCTGGCACTGGAACATGTGAGGTGAGGACATAGCTTTCACTGGGACATGTGAGGTGAGGACAGAGCTGGCTCTGTGATTAGTGAAGTGACGACAGTTCTGGCACTGGGACATGTGAGGTGAGGACAGAGCTGGCACTGGTACATGTGATGTGAGGCTGGTACTGGGACATGTGAGGTCAGGACAGAGCTGGCACTGGGACATGTGAGGTGAGGACAGAGCTGGCACTGGAATAAGTGAGGTGAAGACAGAGCTGGCACTGGGACATGTGAGGTGAGGAAGAGCTGGCACTGGGACATGTGAGTTGCGGACAAAGCTGGCACTGGAACAAGTGAGGTGAGGACAGAGCTGGCACTGGAACAAGTGAGGGGAGGACAGAGCTGGTACTGAGACATGTGAGTTGAGAACAGAGCTGGCACTGGAACAAGTGAGGGGAGGACAGAGCTGGTACTGAGACATGTGAGTTGAGGACAGAGCTGGCACTGGAACAAGTGAGGGGAGGACAGAGCTGGCACTGAGACATGTGATGGGGGACAGAGCTTGCACTGGGACATGTGAGGTGAGGACAGAGCTTGTACTGTGGCCAGTGATGTGTGGCAAAAAATGTGTAGTGGTTTCCTGTGGTGATGTGCGGTGTGAAGGTACAGTTACACCCCTGTACACACTGTGTTAATATAGATTAATACTCACAGTATAGCAGTGTGGTCAAGGATCCCAGCACCTGTGTATATCAGGTCAGGTTGCCCTGAATCCTGAATTTATCTAAATAAAAGCCAGTCCAAAGTATTTATGTATTTTCTAATCCCCGCTGACAGATCTCATACCCAGTCAGCCCGTATGGGGTTAATCCTGACTCTGTGACACATGGGATTCCCAGAAGGCACGCTGTTTTACCAGTTGGTATAACACACTGATTTATCTGCTTTGATCTATTGCTCTTAATCACATCCCTCTGGTCTCTGCCCTGGAGGAATGATTACTAAGGACAAGATGTACTATAGTTTATACGGGGTTAAATCCAGCATGCCGGTCACTTCTGCCTGATTATAAGACTGAAGTCCAAATAAATAGAAATATCCTGTGAATCAGGCACCATGCAAACGCCATTTTAATCCAGCAGAAGCAGACTTCTGCCTGTCCGGAACTATAATTTTGTTTTAACAATTTTCCAAAATTATTGTAAAAGTTTTACCGTTTAAGCATACATTAACCTCTCCCGCCATTCAGCCACCTCTTCTTTTGATCGCTTTTAATAAGTGCCAATACCTATTTCTCTTAATTTGTAGAGTAACCTTTTGTGTGGAACTGGATCAAATGCTTTACCGTCTGGCCCTGGGGCCTAGTCTATCTTAACAGAGTTTAATTGCTTAAGCACTTTTTCCTCTGCCAGCCAATCCCATGTTTGTGGTGACTGTTCCGTAAGTTCCGGTAGCAGGGGCTCATCTAACGGTTCTTCCTTAGTATAAACAGAAGAAAAAAAAGTCTGCATTCTCTCTGTCCTCACTTACCATGTTTCCCATTTGGGATAACAAGGGCCCAACATGTTCCCTCTTTTTTCCATTTATATACTTATAAAAAATGTGGGGGTTAGTTTTACTCTCCTTAGCAATCCTTTTCTTGTTTTCCAATTTAGCCATTTTAATTGCCTTTTTGTAGGCATTGTTGGCATCTTTGTATTTTATAAATGATAATGTTGATCCCTTGCTTTTATAATGTTTGAATGTAATTTTCTTGTTTTGTATTTCCTGTTTCACGTTACCGGTAAGCCACATTGGTTTTGATTTGTGTCTTTTGTATTTGTTTCCCAAAGGTATGTATTGGTATATGCACTTTTATAATGTGTGCTTAAAGGAATTCCACTTGTCTTCTGTGTATAGTTTAGAAAACAATCGTTCCCAGTCAAAATGTTCAATCGATGCCCTTAGTCCATCAGAGTTGGCCCTTCTAAAATTAAGTGTTTTGGTGGCGTAGTTAACAACTACCATGTTATGGTCACTATTCCCCAAGTGTTCTCTTACTTGGATGTTTGAAATGAGCTCCTCGTTGTTTGTTATTACCAAATCCAGACAGGCATCCATTCTAGTTGGGGTGTCTACTAATTGTGCCATACATTTGTTATTAAGCAGGTTCAGAAACTTGCTGCCCTTAGCGGAACTAGTTGTGCCACACTTCCAATCTATATCTAGGTAATTAAAATCTTCCTTGATTAGAACTTCATTCAGATTTGCAGCCTTTTTAATTTGTAATAAAAGCTGATCTTCTCCATCAGTGTTAATATTAGGTGGCTTGTAGCATACACCTACAAGTAATGTGCAACTTTTTTAAGTGTCTATGCTGATCTTCACCCACAGCATCTCCACAATTTTTCCAGTTACATCATGTACACCTTCTTTTATACTGGGCTTTAATTTAGAATTTACATATAGACAAATCCCTCCCCCTTTTCTATTTACTCTGTCCTTTCTAAAAAGTGAGTAGACAAAGGGGGTGGGTGCACCAATGCCCGAGTACAAACAGTACTGCAATACCATCAGCCATACCACACTGATGAAGCCATTGTAGGTCGAAACGTATGTCTGTGGTTTTCTGTGTTCCCCGTGCAGAGGGTACTAGCCATTCATTTCGGTTCTGGACTGGCCTTTTGGGTGGGATCAGTCTGATATGTTAATGGAGTGGTTCCCCTGCAATGGTGTAAGCAGGCAATAAATGGTGTTGCTCTTCCGAGTAGGTATTATCCTACAGGACAGACTATTGCAGTACTGTTTGCTCTCGGGCATTGTAGCACCCACCCCCTTCTTTGTCGCCAAAAGTAACAGGCTATGCCTACGGCTGTGGGCCCCTAGCCTGCTTGCACCTAGAGGATCATCAGCCATACCACACTGACGAGGCCATTGTGGCCAAAATTTACGTCTGTGGTTTACTGTGTTCCTTGTGCGGGGGGTACTAGCCATGCATTTCGGGTCTGGACTGCGCTTATGGGTGGGATCAGTCCGATATGTTAATGGAGTGGTTCCTCTGCAATGGTGTAAGCAGGCAAAAAATGGAGTTGCTCTCCCGAGTAGGTATTATCCTAAACTACAGACTATTGCAGTACTGTTTTTTCTCGGGCATTGTAGCACTCACCCCATTCTTTGTCGTAAAAAGTGAGTAGCCTTGTAAAATATCTGACCAGTCCTAGATCCCAAATCATTTTTAAGGACCCCCGACCTACCATTAATTTTGTCATTAGTACTAAGACCACTGGATCATGCCCATCCCCTCCCAACAATCTGTCTACCTAATCATAGAACCCCCATGGGGTGACATAGGCCCCAGAGACATGGGGTGCAGGGCCCACAGAATCAGACTTGGGTAGGATTTTTGTAGTGCTTGCGTGGCCTATGTGATCAGGCGCAGATAGGGTCACAGGGCGTGCAGGCTACACTCCTGGATTCTCAGGTCAGTGATGTCTGGGGGTCTCCGGCTGGGTCCAGTAGGGTTGTGTGCCCAGTTTGGGGGTGGCACACAACCCTACTTGGAGCATGGTGGTGGCACAGACCACGTCCACCCTTCAGGATTCTCCCCTTGCAGAGGCCCCAGCGGTGCAGGTTGCCCCCCCCGACCCATTGTCAACCGTGACAGTGGGTCGACCGACATGTGCAGGTCCGGTCCATTCGACTTACATGTTAACCAGGAGGTGTGGTACTGTATTTGGAAGGGGGAGTACCTTGAGATCTATTCACTCATTCCCCTGGAAGAGGTTCCTCTTTCAGAGAAGGAGATGATGAAGTCTGAAATAGTGAAGGCAAAATACAGCAAACGTAAGATCCCCAAGAATTGTGTGAATTGGATATGAGCCTTTTCCATTTTGGATAGGGGAAGAATTCCCGGACAAGTGTTCAGCTTTATTCTGCTACCAGGATATTATTTGGCATGCGTGTCGGGTGTATGGCGGGCTTGGGTGGTGGACATACGACGAGCAGTTCCGCCAGCGCCTGGCGGCCCGGCTGTCTATGTCATGGGATCAGATGGACATTGGCCTCTGTCTTTCTATTTTGACTCACCCGGCTGCTCATCAGGGTGGGATGACATCCTTTCGTGGGGGGACCGGCAGAACGGATACGCTTGCCCCCCGCCTGCCACCCAACTGCGCAGCGGTAACTGCTGGAAATGCGACGGCCAGTGCAAATGTTAATCATGAATGCTCTGGCTGTGGGAGATCCCACCTGGCTTCAAAATGCTTTAAGAGAGGCAAGGCAGGGGGCAAGACTGACTTGGGAGAGAAGGGGGATGATGCCAGTGGACGTCGCCACAATGCCTAAGGCTAAGTAGATATCCTAATAGCAGCGGAGATTCTCTTGCGGGGTTTCGAGGATGGCTCCAGAATACCTTTCCAGGAGAGGGAGGTCCCTTTATCTTTGCATAATCTTAAGTGGCGATGGGCCACATGGCCGGCCCCGTTGATTCTCCCCTGCTTTGTAACTTAAGAGTTTCCTCTTTGGGGGTGTTCCCTAAAAAGGACCCGGGTAAGTTCCGGCTGATTTACCACTTGTCCTTCCCTTATGGGGGTTCGGTGAATGATGATATCACTGCGGAGCTATGCAGGGTATCCTACTTGTCGTTCGACTCTGTAGTTAGGATGGTCCGGACGGCTGGCCCCGGGGCATTGATGGCCAAGACGGACGTGGAGTCTGTGTTCTGTCTTTTGTCCATTCACCCTAATTGTCACCTCCTCTTGGGTTGTTAATTTGAGGGTCATTTTTACATGGATATGAGCCTCCCAATGGGATGCTCTATATCATGCTTCTATTTTGAGTGTTCTAGCACCTTCATAGAATGGGTCGTGCATCATGCACTACTTGGACAATTTCCTACTTGTTGGCCTCATTCCCATTTTGTTTGTTGCCATTTGCTTTCCACGGTACAGTCTGTTTCCCGGGGTTTCAGGGTTCCTTTGGTGTCAAATAAAACTGGATTCAGTGGCCGTGAATGCAGGCTGCCACTGGATAAATTGGTGGGTTTGCGTGCCGACATAGTGGTGGATAAGGGTCTGTGGAAAATTCGGCTGAAGAAACTACAGTCGTTGCTGGGGAAACTCAGTTTTGCATGCAAGATCATGCCGATGGGGCGCTTAGCGGGGGCTACGGTGGGGGTTGTCCACCACCGCCACTTTATTCGGCTGACTCACCTCTTATTTGCTGTATTGGATGCCTGGGAATTGTTTGCGGCAACTTACAATGGGAGATCATTGTGGCAGGCACCCGAGGTCTCCAACGGCGATCTCCATTTGTACACCAATCCAACCAGATCTGTGGGTTTTGGGGCGGTCCTCGGGCCCCATTTGTTTGCTCATTCTTCTCTAAGATGTTTACCTCTGCTGAACACAACTACGATGTAGGCAACAGAGAACTCTTGGCCATAAAAATGGCATTCGAGGAGTGGAGACACCTTTTGGAGGGTACACCCTCAGCTATCCTCATCGATCACAAGAATCTCTTGTACATTGAAAAGGCTAAACGTCTAAATCCTCGTCAAGCTCATTGGTCCTTGTTTTTTACACAATTCAATTTCATCATTTCCTACCGCCCTGGATCAAAGAACAAAAAAGCTGATGCTCTTTCCAGATTACACAATCCTCCTGATTTCCCTCAAAAGGAAAATACCATAATTCCTCCTGCTAATATCATAGCTGCTATGTTTCCTAGTCTCAGCTATCAAACTTCTAAAACTCCATATCCTAGACCCAAGGGAGGGATACCTCCTCCTGGACGATACTTCATACAACCAAGATACCAGAAGGCTGTATTATGTTGGTCCCATAACGCACCGATTGCTGGACATATAGGAATTAATAATACCAAATTCATTGTCAAGAGATACTTCTGCTGGCCCCTTTTATCCAAAGATGTTCATGACTTTGTGATGGTCTGTGATAGTTGTGCACGCAGTAAGGTTCCTAGGAAGAAACCCTCTGGTCTTCTATGCCCTTTACCTGTTCCTAAACATCCCTGGACCCACATTGCCATGGACTTCGTAACCGTCCTCTCGCGACAAGACTGCCATACTGGTAGTTGTGGATCTGTTTTCCAAGCAAGCCGATTTCATTGCATTAAAAAATTACCTACGCTAAGGAATTAGCCCACTTCTTTATCAAAGAGGTCATCAGAATCCATGGAGTTCCTCAATCCATCATATCCGATCATGGTACCCAGTTTGTATCCTGTTTTTGGAGAACACTTTGCAAGGACTTGGGTATTTCTTTACATTTTTCTTCTGCTCATCATCCCCAGACCAATGGCTAAACTGAGTGAACTAATCAGGTCCTGAAGCAGTATCTCTGGCTCTTTGTCTCTGAGGACCAATCCGATTGGACTACATACTTACCTTCATGCTGAATTATCCTATAATAGTGCTCACCACGATTCCTTGAAGATATCCCCATTCTGTGCCATGTGGGGTTATGAACCTTCCCTATGTTCTTCAGTGACTCTCCCTTCAGACATTCCTGCTGCCGATACACAAGCTCAAGGCCTAAAGAACCATTGGGCCAGTATAACCACCCAGCTTACTGTGGCCACCTTCCCTGCAATAAACTCTGGTTGTCCACAAAAAATCTTATCCTCCACTCTACTCTTCCGGCCCTTGGTCCCAAGTACATCGGAACCTACAAGGTTCTCAACAGAATCAACAAAGTTTCATATTCCTTGCACTTGCCCTCTTCTATGCACCTAACCCGGTTTTGGTTCAGGAAAGAATATTTGGTACAATCCATCCTTGACTCCAGAATCCTTCATGGTCATCTACAGTATTTTATTCACTCGCAGGGTTATGGTCCTAAAGAAAGGTCTTGGGTCCATTCCTCTGATGTTCATGCCCCTGCCAGGGTACGCTCCTTCAACCTTCGTTTTCCTGCCAAGGCTGGGCGCTCATACAGCGCCCGTCGAGTGGGGGGTAATGTCATGACAGCGCCGTTGTGCTGCCAATCACTCTCTCCCCATCAACCTCCTTACCTGCTCAGAACTCCCTGGAGCTCTGTCTCACAGCCCTCCAGGTCTCCTGCAGGGACTTCCAGACAGGCATGCAAGCTCCGTTTGCAGGCCTCTGATGACTAACACCAGGTTGATGTTCTGCACATGTGCAGTTCTACTTTTGTCTTCCTGCCTTATTCACCTTAAAGGGTATACTGCCTTTGTCTCCCGTTGCTGATTTTGCTTGTTTTTTGCCTGATTGCTGCCTGTCTTGACCCTTCGCCTGTTACCTGACCCCGATTGTTTGCTGCCAGCCTTGATTCCTGCTAGTTGACCATTCTCCTCCCTCATCCTCCTGTACCTTCGCTATTTTCCTCTGTGTCAGTTTGATTCTTGGTTACGTTTCGGTATCCTAGTAAGTGTCAGAGTGCAAAAGTCCTGGGGGAAGGAAATGTGAGGCTCCTTCAGGCAGAAGAATTCTGTTCACTTGCCTGGTTCTGTTACGTATGCCATACCTATTTCTGCACAGTGGTTCCAGCTCCGCATCACCCCTACAACCCCCTGATGTGTTGCTTATCCAATTAGGTGACAACGATTTGGGGTCTACCCCAATGTGGGATTTGTGTAACCTCATCAAGCAGAATTTGGCTAGACTGTTAGTCCTGTTTCCAGATGTTCGTTTAGTTTGGACTGAGCTGGTCCCACGCAATTACTGGCATGCGACGTATAATCATAAGGTGACGGAGAAGTGCAGGATAAAGGTCAGCAAGCATGTTTCTCAGTTTGTGCTGGGGGTTGGGGGCGTTACTATTCTCCATCGGGTGTTTGAGAGGGATGCAGTGGTATTTTTCAGGAGTGATGGGGTGCATCTCACGGACGTGGGTTTAGACCTTTTTGATTTGGCCCCACAGGACGGGGTAGAACAGCAAAGAGAGAAATGCAGGCTTACAAGCGGCTACGAGGTTGAACACAGACCATGGCAATGGGGTGGGGTGGGGGGGTTGGCTCCCAGTGACTGTGGCGGGGGTGCATGTGCTTGCCAGTCAGGGTTTGAATTGAAATGGAGGAGTCCAATCCAATAGTTGAAGTTTTGGGCTCAGCCATCCCCTAACCTCTTTTAACTCCTTAAATGGACCTAGTCCATCCTGCACCAAAAGAAGCACTGAAAGGGATTTTTTTCACTTTCAATGCTTTAATTGTATTGCAACGATGTCTCCATGTGGAGGCAGCATGCAATACGATAAAAAGAGCACAGGAAGTGATTACCATCGCTTCCTATTGCTCTCTGAGTGTTGCTGACATGCCTCGCAGGTGGAGGATGTCAACAACACTTACAAAAAAATGAACACGCTCTTCAGCCACTTGGAGTGTGGCTAAGATGGCAATGCCCTTATAAGGGCAGTTGCTTCACTAGCTGCTTCCACCCCATGGAGGCGTTACTTGATTGCCTCATCAGTGAGGCAATCAGTAACAGCCAATATCAGGGGTAGGCGGTGGGGTGACCATTTGCCTAGTCAGAGGAATATTTATCAGCATTTTATGTATCTGCCTCCCTCTCCTCACCTGTGTTTTAGTGAAGGAGACAGACAGATCAGTATTGTTTGACATAGTAATATAGGTAATTTAAATACAATTTTATAAATTTGTGAGACTCAAAGGCTTTTACCAAATCCATTCCCTGTGTTTTAACCCCTTCCCTGTCTTTGATCACTGTGTAAACAGTGATCTTGCACAGCTGCATGTTTTTGCTGTCTGTGCATTTTTTAGGGGGTTAAATCCACCCCCTGTAATTTATTACTGTGCTACTAACCCCTTCCTGTCCATTGATCATTGTTTGAAACCTGTTAGTTGTAATTATACCCGCTAGGAGGTCAAGTGTAAAGTAATTGGGTTTATTTTTTTGGGGATATGTCTGAGCGAGTGTATAGCGCGGAGGAGGCTTATGCCACTCTCGCCTCAGACTCTGCGGCCCCGGACTCAGGTTCTGATTTTGACCAAGATGTGGGACATTGTCTCCCAAACTAATCTTTTTGCCCAGCAGTACTGTGCTGCTAACCCTCAGTCCTTTTTGGGAAAGCAGCACTGAGCCCCCACTGATTGCCCAGAATTCTGGGCATTAACTTTATTGATGGACATCATCAAAAAGTCCTCACTCTGGTCCTACTGGAGCACGAGTGCTATATGCAATACACCTATTTTCACCTATTTTCCCCCAGACAATGCATAGGCTGTGTTATGAAACGCTCCTGCGTTACATGCATTTTAGTGATAAAAGCCTGTGCCCCCCTAGAGAGCACCCTCAATTTGACAGGCTGTTTAAAATCTGCCCCCCTGATTACCCACTTCGCTGCCAGGTTTGCAGAAGTTTATACACCTGAGAAGAATATATCTGTTGATGAATCCCTGATGAAATATAAAGGAAGGTTGAGGTTCAAATAGTATATTCCTTCCAAGTGCTCCAGGTATGGGATCAAGGCGTATAAACTTTGCGATAGCAAGAATGGGTACACTCAGGCCTTCCGGGTATATGAGGGAAAGGTTTGCCACCTTGACCCTCCAGGTTTCCCAGAACATCTGGGAACTAGTGCCAAATTTGTTTGGGACCTAATACTCCCCAATATGAACAAAGGGTACCACTTGTACATAGATAACTTCTACACAATTGTCCCTTTGTTCAAGCTACTGTACTGCTTTGATACAGTAACACGTGGTACTGTACGCCAGAACCGCATAGGATTCCCACAAAATTTGGCATAGACACAGTGCTAAAAGGGGGGAGAGATCAGCTCTGCGCCAAGAGGAGCTCGTGGCTATAAAGTAAAAGGACAAGAAGGATGTGCGTCTGCTCAGCACCAGGATCAGCTGCTACAGCCCTACCTCATCATGCGTAAGACCAGGGCCTGGTACAAGAAATTTGCTATTTATCTCATGCAAATTGCAACCCACAACTTTTTTTTTGCTCTGCAAAAAAGCAAACCCCGGAATAAGACTGACCTTTTTGCAATTTTAGCTCCAGGTCATTTCAGGGGTCTTGTATCATGATGCACCTGCTCCCTGGGTGGTGATGGAGAAAAGTAGGGTTGGGGCCAGAGGCGTCGCTAGGGGGGGGCTACTGGGGCTGAAGCCCCGGATCTCCCCTCCATAGCCCCGAATGGAGACCCTGACCACGCCCCCTCGCGCTCGGCTCCGCCCCCTCACGTTTGATCCCGCCTCCTGCATGCTGTATGCTGAACAGCAGCAGACTCCATCCCCTCACGATAGGCTCCGCCCCTCGTGTTTAGCTCCGCCCCTCAAGTTTTGCAGGTGAGTGTTTGGCAGAGTGTGAGTGGCAGAGTTATTAGTGTGCAGGTGTATGTATGTGAGTGGCAGAATGTAATTTGCAGAGTATAAGTGGGTGTGAGTGGCAGAGTTATGAGTGTGCATGTGTATGTATGTGAGTGGCAGAGTGTAAGTGGGTGTGAGTGGCAGAGTTATGAGTGTGCATGTGTATGTATATGAGTGGCAGAGTGTAAGTGGGTGTGAGTGGCAGAGTTATGAGTGTGCATGTGTATGTATGTGAGTGGCAGAGTGTAAGTGGGTGTGAGTGGCAGAGTTATGAGTGTGCATGTGTATGTATATGAGTGGCAGAGTGTAAGTGGGTGTGAGTGGCAGAGTTATGAGTGTGCATGTGTATGTATGTGAGTGGCAGAGTGTAAGTGGGTGTGAGTGGCAGAGTTATGAGTGTGCATGTGTATGTATATGAGTGGCAGAGTGTAAGTGGGTGTGAGTGGCAGAGTTATGAGTGTGCATGTGTATGTATGTGAGTGGCAGAATGTAATTTGCAGAGTGTAAGTGGGTGTGAGTGGCAGAGTTATGAGTGTGCATGTGTATGTATATGAGTGGCAGAGTGTAAGTGGGTGTGAGTGGCAGAGTTATGAGTGTGCATGTGTATGTATGTGAGTGGCAGAATGTAATTTGCAGAGTGTAAGTGGGTGTGAGTGGCAGAGTTATGAGTGTGCATGTGTATGTATATGAGTGGCAGAGTGTGAGTGGCAGAGTGTAAGTAAGTGTATGTGTGTGAGTGTGGCAGAGTGTGATTGGAAGAGAGTGTGTGTGAGTGTAAGCATGAGTGGAAGAGTTATGAGTGTGTATGTGTGTGAGTGGCAGAATGTAAGTGTGTGTAAGTGGCAGAGTGTGATTGTGTGAGTGTTTGGAAGAGTGTGAGTTATGAGTGTGCGTGTATGTGTGTGGCAGAGTGTAAGTGTGGGTGAGTGGCAGAGTTTTGGAGTGTATAAGTGTGAGCAGCAGAGATATGAGTGTGCGTGTGAGTGAGTGTAAGCATGAGTGGAAGAGTTATGAGTGTGTATGTGTGTGAGTGGCAGAATGTAAGTCTGTGTAAGTGGCAGAGTGTGATTGTATGAGTGAGTGTGCATAGTGTGAGTGTTTGGAAGAGTGTGAGTTATGAGTGTGCGTGTATGTGTGTGGCAGAGTGTAAGTGTGGGTGAGTGGCAGAGTTTTGGAGTGTATAAGTGTGAGCAGCAGAGATATGAGTGTGTGTGTGTGAGTGTAAGCGTGAGCAGCAGAGTTATGAGTGTGTGTGAGTGGCAGAGTGTAAGTGTTCGAGAGTGAAAGCATAAGTGGCAGAGTTAGGAGTGTGTGTCAGTGGCAGTGAGATTACTAGGAGAAAATGTGATTAATTACTATTAATCATATTGAATGTGATAATCAAGTGTGAAACAGTGCTCATACCATTTTTATTTTCACACCTGATTATCACATTCAATATGAATAATAGTGATTCATCTTTATATATAGTCTTTATGTTGATGGCAATGAGTCCATACACATGGCATTAAACATCACATGGACCTCGTTATACTATTAAACCCATACATTATGAGTGTATGAGTTGCTCATTATATTATAGGTTTTACTCATGAAAGAGAGAATTGCAGGGAAGTGAGATGGGAATTTCAAAATTAAGGCTAAAGTAGCAGAGCTGGAAAAATTCTCGCTTTCAGTTGAATTCCCATCTCAATTCCCTGCACTTCTCTCTTTTATTAGGTTGGTAGAAGGAGCATACCTTCATACCTCAGCCTATTCTCCCCAAGTTTTTTACCCCTTTTTATTAAAAAATTAAAAATATTTGTGATGTGAGTGTGAGAGTTGCAGGTTTACACACGAGTCTGCGTGGCAGAATGTCTGTGTGGGAAAGGCCATCTGTGTGTATAAGGGTGTCTGTGTGTAAGGTTGTCTGGATGTGTGTGTGAGTGTAAGGTTGTCTATGTAAGGGTATCTATGTGGGGGGGGGGGGGTCAGGGTTGAGTCATTTTTATATGCTCAGTTATTTTTAAATCATGGGAATTTGCTCACATACAAGTGTGTGTGTGTGATGTAAGTTGGTGTGTGTAAGTGGGATTGTGTATGTATGTGTGACTGTGCATGTGTGACTGTGCAAGTGTGAATGTGTGTGTGTGTGTGTGTGGCTGCATGTGTATGTGTGTGTATTTGTGGCTGTGTATTTTTGTGTATAAGTGTAACTTTGAGTAATGTGAGTTTTTTGTGTGCTGCGAGTCTTATTGTCAGTCACACACACGCATATAGTCAGTAACAGACAGACACAAACACACTCATACAGTCACTCATAAATAAAATGATCCCAGCGGCGAGGGCACCAGGCAGGGACAACAATAACTGGGCGCCAGGTATAATTTCCTGGTGCCTGGGATTTGTTGAGCCCCGATATATACCCATATATACCTATTGTTCATTGGCGTCAATTATATCAGTCTGTATGCTGCCTAACCATGTGATTTTATTTACTCTACTTCTATAAAATCTATCATGGGCTCCAGCCCCGGATGTTTTGGAGACCTAGCAACGCCCCTGGTTGGGGCTACCCATTTCATTTTTAAAATCCCCCCTACTCCAAAAAAGCAGAACCCGCAGAGAAAGTGCAGAGTGTGTTACACCAGGGGGCAATGAAAGGAGACCTCCTTGCCCTGGAAAACCTGCACTCTGTATAGGTATATTCTTTAAGCTGTACATCACAGTGGCCCCCTTTTAATTCTTTTTTTTTTTATTTGTACTTTCTGCACTAGTGGTTTTAAATGTTTTACTTGTACTGCTGATTTTTACCTTTTTACATTTTTCTGCTCCAAGTCAGCAGGTCCTAAAATTTGTGCTGTACCTTCCCCAAAATCCTGGCAATGGGGGGCATAGATAAACTCAGGGGGCGTTGCAGAAAACAACCTGGAGTGCTTACTTTCAGAAACGTATAACAGGCTCTCCTAAGTTGTACTCAAAAAAGCAACGTGTGTGAAAAAAAAAGATTGAAAAATGACCACCACACACGTTCTCTAAAATTTTTTGGCTAAACGCTTGCATCAGAGGCATCAATTCACCCCATATGCAATACCTTGGGGTGTCAACTTTTCAAATATATACACTTTCGTGGCAAAAAAAACCCTAAACTGGGATATGCAGAAGGCCCCAAACTAAAGATAGACCTATTAGAACGGAAAACTCAAATTCAATCAAAATGATTGAATTGAAGTCCTTCAATTGAGATACAATGCAATGCACAGCTCCCAAATGTGACTTTTTAGCCCCCAAATAACCAGAGAAACCTATGCATGGGTGGTATCCCTGTTCTCAGGAGATGTTACTGAACACATTTCGAAGTGTGGTTTAGTAGTGACACCTAACAGTATCTGTGAATTCGTGACTGAAGTACAATTTATGTGAGGGAAAGAAACATAAAAAAAATGACAACCAAATTGTTTGACAAATGCAGGTGGTAGAATTAGTGGATGGAAAGTGTTAAACCCGAGGGACGTGCAGGGGGTGTGGACTGCACCGGGTGACACCCCCAGCAGGGGTGACACCCTTGCTGCTGGCATCACCCCATAGCGCATTACGCTGTTGAACTTTTTTTTTTTTTTAAATCACTGCAAACGGATGTAATGTTACATCACATCTGGTGGCTGTGTTTCCCTCCTCCGTGCAGGAGGGACAACTGCACGGAGGAGATGTCCGGGGACAAGGAGCAGCAGCCAGGTGGTAAGTACCGGGGAAGGAGTGTGGAATGACGAGTATAGTAACTTTAGCATCCTAATGGGCTAATTGGCTGTGGCATCTTAATGGTACAATATTACTGGCATCTGAATGGCACAATATTCCTGGCATCTGAATGGCACAATACTACTGGCATCTGAATGGTGCAATAATACTGGCATCTGAATCCCACAATAATTATGGCATCTGAATCCCACAATAATTATGGCATCTTAATGGCACAATAATTATGGCATCTTAATGGCACAATATTACTGGCATCTGAATGGTGCAATAATACTGCCATCTGAATGGCACAGTAATTATGGCATCTCAATGGCGCAATATTACTGGCATCTGGTGCAATAATACTGGCACCTGAATGGCACAATAATTATGGCATCTTAATGGCACAATATTACTGACATCTGAATGGTGCAATAATACTGGCATCTGAATGGCACAATAATTATGGCATCTCAATGGCACAATATTACTGGCATCTTAATGGTGGACAAATATTAGAAACTATTTAGCAGTGTTTTTTTGTGGAGTACCAGCCAGCACAGAAACTCACATACACACTCAGCCAGCACAGACACTCATATCAGCAGATTTTATTGACATTTATGGTCAGAGGATGTGAGCAGAGGCTGGTCAGAGGAGCTGCTCAGGCTGGACAAATGGAGACCTCAGGGAAATGGGAGGGACCTCCCTGTATTTACCCCACTCTGCCATGTACCTTAACCCCTTAGTGACAAGACATTTTCACCTTGACTTTCCCTTGGTGACAATGGCTGTTTTGACATTTCTGGGGTGTTTGTGTTTAGCTGCAATTTTCTTCTTTCTCACATACTGTACCCATACAAATTATATGTTGTTTTTATCGCCATAAGAAGGGCTTCATTAGATACCATTAAGTTCATCATATCTTATAATTTACTAAAAACAAAATCATAAAATATTATGAAAAATGTAAAAAAAAAACACTTTTTCTAACTTTGACCTAAAATATAATTTACACAAATACAATCATTAAAAAAGACCCAGTATAAATAGTTTCTAAACGTTGTCCTGAGTACAGAAATATGCATGTTTCCATATTTTTCTGTGTTTTTTTTGCGGTTTATGGGGAAAAAAACTGTGTTTTTTTGTTTTTTTCCTATATTGAACTTTTGAGCCCAACCCGAACCCAAAAGTTAACCCTAACACTAAATTTAACCCCAACTCTTACCTTTATGCTATCCCTTAATATATTTTAATTTTAATTTAATTTTAACCCTATCCCTTATGCTAAAAATTATTTAATTTTAACCCTATAGACTAATCTTACTATTCTACCAGTTTTATACTTAATAAACATTTATTTTAATTATTTTACATTGCTATGATGCTTGGCTACCACTAGGGGCAGTCAAGCAGCATATTCAGAGTGACAGAAGTGAAGTTACTTTCACTTCCGAAGCTCAGACCTCCAGAGGTCAAAGTCATATTGACGGAGCATGTTGAAAAATACGGAGCGTGGGGCGATCATGGGTGCCCCAGAAAATAAATTTTGGTGCTGGCTATTGCGTCGACATCGACCACTTAATTCACCGCAGGACATGCCTGACACATCCATTGTCGCGAAGGGGTTAAAGCTATTATAAGCTCTTCCTACCTGTTACAGAGGCTCAGCTGTGATCTCTGAGTATCTTCCCCTGTTTCCTCCATGATGATCCACTGCAGGCTCTCTTCTGTCAGTCATGATGCCACATGGAAGGCTGAGGGGCTCCAGAATTTTTTTTAAAGAGGAATTGCCCCCTTGCCCCCCCCCCCCCCCTGCGGACACCCATGCGCATACCTGGGGGTTTCTACTTTTTTTTGCAAATTAAACTGTGTGTGGCTGCCTTCCTCCATTATCCACCCACTAGAAGAATAATATACAAAGGGAGGCAGGGCAGGGACTACAACGTGGCCCAAAAGAGGGGTAGAAGGAAAATAAAGAAGAATCTTGAGTGAAAGAAGAAGAGGGGAAAGAAAGAAAAGAAAAAAAAGGGAAAAAGAAAATTTTGCTCCATTAAACCCCTCAATTCTCAGACAATCTCTGAAGGCAAGAGGAAACAAATTTCCCTTCTTTATTTCCAACTAACTGAGATTGTTCCAAGTGAGAAGATGCCACCAAAACCCCCTCAGACAAACAAACGGACGTTAGAAGAGAGGAAAGATACAAAACACTATAAAACTTCCTCAATGTTTTTTTTTGCCCAGAGCAAGCAAAGAGAACTTGGAAAAAACAGGGCTGGAGTGTTCGATGTCCCCAGAAGACTCAATGGAGAGTGGTGGGGACAACTGAAGTAAACCTAGTAACTCAAGCAAGTTTTAAAAGTATTATAGAGGAAGTGAAAGAAAAACTTAAAGAAGAAAAAAAATGGCAACCAGGAGATAAAATAAGAAATCTCTGCCTAACGACTAATCTAAAAAATGTAGAAAACAAAATGGAAGCCTCGAAAACCAATGCCAACGAGTGGAGGATAGCTACAGTTCAATAAAAAAAAAACATTTTTGAAGCCATGGAACTAAAACTTTGCGACCTGGAAGATCGTTCAAGAAGAAATAATCTAAGACTGAGAAACATTCCAGAGGCATAAACACAAGATAAAATAAGAGGTTTCCTGGAGGAGATGCTTAAGGACATGGAGCTAGATCAAGGCTGCTCAACGTATTGAAAGATGTCACCATTTAAACAAGATAGCACCATAATCGGCTCCAAGAGACGTGGCAATCAATTTAGCCTCTTTTCAGTTTAACCCCTACCCATCGGATGGTGATTTGTTTCTTAACGAGACCACTCAAAGTGGCCTCATCTGACACTAGGGATGCAAGTTCCAGAGCCGTGATGAGCGGTTACCTGCTGGACAGTCTATGCGGTCCTGTAGGTTTTTACTGTAAAATGTTGCCCACGCTCACTTTGAGCGTCGGCTACATTTTCTGTGTCAGTGTGAGCCCACTGCAGTCCTCACACGGGGTCAGAGTGACCGCGCTGCAGTCCGCACCAGCTAATTGTGCGGGGCCGCGATGAGCTGTTTAATGTAGGGCGTTCCATGCCGTCCTACTAGCCTTTCGGCAGTGAAAACTAGGACTTCATGGCACGTCCTACAGGTCGGAAAGGGGTTGAAGTTTGAATTGCACCAGCACAAGATTATTTACCGCACTATGTTGTAGGCGCAGATAATTAATTAGTATTTTTTCTGTTTTTTTTTTGTGTTTCTCTTTTTGTAGTAAATTCACAAGTACCAGAAAGCATAATATTGACGTATATTTTTTCAAACATTTAGGTAAAAGCACAAAATAAGCACGGGTTAACAAACATGTATATTTTTTCTTTCTTAACCTTAGGAATAAGAAACAAATACGTACAAGAAAGAAGAATAACAACTGTCATACTTTAATTTTTTTTAAGCATCAGCACGAAATAAGGGGATACGAGAAAAAATAATTGTGAAGCCACTTAATAAGTAATAACTATGCGCCCGAAGGTGTTATAATATAATCATTTTTAATATTAATGTTATATTCTTTATTGTGCAATGGGTATAAAACACAAATTTAGTGGGACTAGGTGCAATAGTTAATAAAAACCCACTTGAATTATGAATGTTTTTTTTTTTTTTTTAAATGTTACGACTTGAATAATCACTGATGGATTACTGTTTAATACATAGTTTTTTTTGTAACTCTCCTCCAGTCAGCTCTAAGAGTAAACTCCAGCCTTGCGTTCCTAGTTCAAAAAGAACGTAGGACCGAGAAGGGAGGACTTTTTTCTTTTCTCCTTTCTTGCAGATCCAACCCCAAGCAATGGCATAGGGGGAGGATAGATTGTATGTTTATATTTAGGGAAAAACAATTTCTCGATTACCACGATAAATAGGGACAATGAGTTGGTACTAACAAGAGAAAGATTCAGAAAAGCCAGAAGTATTAGACAATGGTTAAGTGCACATCAGTAAACGCCCAAGGTTTGAATTCTCCTGCAAAAAGAAGTAGAATATACAACTTCTTAAAGAAAAAAAAATAGAGATTGGCTTTTTCCAAGAAACCCACTGGAGGGGGTGCGATGAGTTATGATGGGGTGGGTTTTCTTTTCCTGTGATCTTTCAATCATTAGTGTGCGATAAGAAAAAGAGAGGTGTGGCCATTGTGTTTGCTAGCAATCTAAAAACAGAAATAAAATACGTACAACGAGATTCAGAAGAGAGATATGTGATAGTAGTAGCCAATATAGATGATGCTAGATACACATTAGTCCATATTTTTCTACCCAGTACAGAGCCTGTTGGAGTCTTTACTGATATAATGGAGAAGGTGAGAAGAGTAGGGGAAGGCCCATTAATAAACGCCGGAGGTTTTAATTGTGTGTGTGACTGTACCATGGATAAAAAGGTTAAGAATGATAAAAGGATAAATACAAACTTAGTAAGAAAGGCAAAAGTATTTAGCAAAGCGATAGATGAATATGGTTTATTTGACACTTGAAGGGTCGTTACACCCTCAGCAAAAAGACTTCACCCACTTCTCCAACATACATCAATCTTGTTCTAGAATTTACTTAGTTTTGGGAGATGAAACATTCCTCAGGATACCAAAAAAGATAGAGATATGGAACAATACCTGGTCGGACCATAGGATACTCTTGTTTTTGAACTTACTCAGAAAGACAATTTTCTTTACAACAATACTTGGAAATTAGATGATTTTTGTTGTATAACAAGGACAACAGATAATTTATGTCTAAAATAACTGATCTATTTTTCCAGGAAACGTCTCTGAAGATATCCTTTTTGCTAGCCACTTTATAAAAATGAAAATAAATCATAGAAAAAGAATGAAACTCCCACTATCGGATCTGTATAAATCTTTTTATAACCTGGCTGCCCTGATGAAGAAAGACTTTACTCAAATAAGAAAAAGAGAGCTAGACGGTCTGCGGGATAAGATAAATACATCTAAGACAATGGAAAAGCTAAAAATGAGATTCTACCAAAAGGGAAACCAACCAGATAGGCTTATGTCAGCCAAACTAAGAAAATCTAGAGCCAAAAATAAAATAAAAAAGATAGCAGATGGAGGCATAACCAGTATGTCGTCAGACGAAATTGGCCACAGGTTTAAGGATTTCTATCATAAACTCTACAGTCTCCCAAACAATGTAAAAGAAGATGAGATCATTGATTACCTGACGAGGTCCAATATACAAAAAATTACTCAAGAATAGTGTTGAGCGAACCCGAACCGCACTGTTTGGGTTCGTACAGAACATTACATTTTTTGGACCCCGGAACCGAACACTGACATTCCACTGTATGTTCGTGTTGAAGTTCGGGGTTCGGCAGGGCCCGCGCTACCTGTAAGGCGACCTAGGCAGCCTCCTAGGGCGCAATTCAGCAGGGGGCGCCGGAACCGTGAAAAAAAAAATCCTCCCCCTTACTTACCTCCTCGCTGCTGCTCTGTCTCCCGGTGCAGGTCCATGGCTGTGAGGGAAGCGTTGTGCGCTCCCCTCCAGGCAATGCGGATTCCATAAAGTTTGTTTAAACATTTTTTTTAAACAAACTTTATTGAATGCGCATTGGCTGGACAGGAACGCACAACACTTCCCTCACAGCCACGGACCTGCAGCACCAGGAGAAAGATTGGCTATTGATTGACTGTCCAAACATAAAACTCCAGGACCTGACGGTTTCAGTAATTTATTTTATAAAACCTTCAAGAAGAGCATAGGGGTGTATCTAACCAATACCTTCAATGAAATTGCCATCAAGGGCAAATAATTGGTACAGGCCAACATCCTCCCAATCCTAAAACCTAACAAAAACCCAGCATCCATGAGTAGTTATTAACCCATATCCCTCCTAAATGTGAATGGAAAATTGTACTCCATCGTGTTAGCTGAAAGGATGAAAAAAAATCTACAAACAATTATACACAGATATCAAAGTGGCTTTGTCCCAGCTAGGGATTCAAGTGACAATCTGAGAAGGTTAATAGATATAATGGACGCAGCGGATAAGCAGGACTTGCCCATCCTGACCCTATCACTAGATGCAGAGAATGCATTTGACAGGGTCGGGTGGGGATACATGAGGGAGGGTCCTGGAATAATTTAATATCACAGGATGGATGTTATCCACGATAATGTCACTATATGCGCAACCTACTGCAAGGGTAGTGGGCCCTAATCTATGCATCCAGTGGTTTGAACTACAGAAGGGTACTAGGCAGGGATGCCCTTTATCTCCCATCCTCTACATTATATCCCTAGAACCGTTGGTTCATACGAGATAACCTAATACGAGGCTTCCCAACCAGAAAAGAGTACTTCAAGAATTTATGGAAGAGATCTCTAAGTATAGTAGAATATCTAATTATAAACTTATCCTAGACAAAACGAAAACCATTTATCAGAACATTTAGAAAGAAATAAAATAATTCAAAAATAATTTTATTTTAGTGATAATAAGAAAGATTGCGTATACCTAGGGATCACTTTACCCAGGAAAATGAACAGGATAATGGTAAATTAATTTTGCAAAGCTGTTAAGACAGTCTAATAGCAGGCTGAAGGAATGGGGCCGAGTTGAACTGTCTGTGGTTGGGCAGAATTAATACTTTAAGAGCCTATCTATTGCCAGATTGGTTATATATGTTCCGTATGATCCACTAACTATCCCAAAGAATTGGATAGATATTGTACAGAACAGCTTTGTAAACTTTATATGGAAAAGAAAAAAACCCTGGATCAATATGGGTCGTCTGGTGGCAAAAACAACACTATGAAGCTACGATCCTATTTCATATTAATAAGATGCAAGGGGAATCCTCATGACAAATGGGGTGGTATGAGATGGAACCAGAGGCTTGTAAAGTTAAAGATTTGAATTCAATAATATGGAAGCTAGAAGAACATACGGCCATTGAAAGAAATAGAACAATGCCTGAGTACTAAAAACATGATATGGTATAAACTTAGAAAAAAATGGGGCTCCGTGATAAGTTGCTGGGCAGTGTACAGCTCAAAGTTCTGGAGAACATAATAGAGGATCTAGATCTATCAGAGTGGATAAGCAAGTGGATCCAAAAAATAGAGGATCTATATATAGATAAAAAGCAAAATAAAATATTTACCTGTTTATCAAGGGAATATAACTTATCCAGTCACAACATCTTTAAATCTCTAAGAGTCAAGAACTGTCCGAACAAACATATAGTTAAAGAGAGTCATTAATGATCAAAAACTGGACAAAATGCTTGGGTCAGACAAATCTAAGGTGCATGGAATGCATTAGACAAAAGGAATCAAAAGAGAGACAGACTGAGTACACCAAATGGTAAAGCGAACTAGAGATCTCAATTAATAAGACAGAATGTAAATTAAATAGAAGTATTCATGATTTGTCCATAATAGAAACCCACTTTAAAATAGTGAATAGATGGTATCTTGTTCCCACCAGGATGTCAAGTATGTATCCGAATTCATAAAAGGTCTATTGGAGATGTGGAATAGAGGTGGGCACGTATACCCACATCTGGTGGAGTTGTAGAAAGGTCAAGAGGCTATGGGATATGTCATATGATTTACTTAAAAAAGCAGATAACATCAACATAACAAGAGAACCATCCACTGCCCTTTTACATCTGGGTTGGCCCACTCTGTCCACACCTCAACTAGATTTTACTACTAACTGCTGTATGGCTGTGAAAAAGATAATAGAAAGACAATGGAGGCAGAACCTTGACTTCCATAGGAAACATCTTATAGCCCAATTAACAATCCAAATTAAAATGGAAAGGGGTATAAATCAACACAACAGTACATCAGAAAGGAAAAAAAGCAGATATTGTTGGGAAAAGATAGAGAGGATGAATTCTGATCAGGGGATATTAGTAGATTAAAATCTGGGTAGTTTATAGGAGTTTTGACACTTTTTCTCTTATATGAATTCCATTGTCTTGGTCTTGGTCCCCGGGGTGGGGGAAGGGGGAGGGTGGAGGGAGGGGCTAAGGATCAGGCTTGCCCTGGGCATATGAATTTTATATGATGTGTGTAAAATGTTTGTATGTCGATGTTTATGTCAATATTTATGATAAAGAAATAAAGAATGGAAGGGTTCCAACAGTTAGTATTTGAGATTCACAATTATGTGAATCATCTTAACAGAAAAAAAAAAAATTGAATTAACTAAAACATGCATATTAAAGCTTATAGCAATATAATTGCATTGATTGATTTTTATTTTCATTTTTTGGAATGCTTACCTTTACAACCATTTACGAAGGAGAAATCATCTCTCCTCAGTTCCTACTGAAAAGAACATCATTCATGAATAGAGCACTTGGTAACATAGGACATTGTCCATGAGGGACAGAATTCGGAATTGTGAACTTGAGGCCAAAGCAAGTTTGAAAAATACTGCAACAAGGCTATTTGGCTACTGCTGAATGGAACATTTTTTCCAGCTTGGCTGCTTAGGCCTTGAGTTTGAAATTAACTTCTCAATTCACTGCCATTCCATAGTAATGTAGGTTGAAAAGAGCTTCAAGTTCAAATTTGTAGAGTCACTCAAGTATGCTACCGTACCAAATGCTTTAGCAATATGATCACAATTATTGTCACACCTAGATCTATATTTTTATTGACTTCTTTGTGGCATGCTAATTTGTTAGTTTGACAATATCTTTCACTGAACCATGTTGACATCTACTAATTATATTCTGATTCAAGACATATTCTTGAATGTATACCTTTAGCAACCCTTAAAATAATTCCCTCCTTCCCCTAAAAAAAAAAATAAAGAAAGTCGGAACTGGTTACTACATTTTTTGAATCCCACCACTGCCAAAAAACTCATGGACCATTTACACGGATGGAAAAAATTCAGTAAAATAGACTGATGTGATCCAAATCCAAAACGAGAGATCCTTGGGAGGAAAAAGAAAACACAAAGAAAGCGAGATGGTGACATAAGAGATTATAAGATAAATCAATAAATAAAATGTAAACCATTTATACAGTGCTACCTATAAAGAATGGCACAAAAAGTCATAGGGCGTGTTATGTGTTTATAAAAATAAGATTTATTAGGACTCTAATATGCATATTACATGAGCACTCGGTTTATTTTATAAAAGCCATTGAACATGAGGAAAATATCTATACATATAACGAAACAAGCAAGGTTCTTAGGAAGATGAACGCCTCAATCCTGGCATGTGGATGGGTGCCACTAAAGGTGAGAGAAATGAAACTTTTTGATACACTTATGAAAAACCTCATCCCTGATCCCATAAATCACAGGGCTGAGAAACCTGGGCAGCCATGTAAAAGCCAGGAAATTAAATACGATCAAGAAGTAAAAATACTCTTGAAGCAGAGTCTCTGTGATGGTGGAGATGAAGGCGGTCATGCACAGTAGGAGTTGGACAGCGTGGAGCATGACGGTTCTACCAGCTTTGAAGGTGGATGATGTTCCTGAGCCGATCTTCCGGGCAACACGCATGACCCTAATGTAGGTGAAGACAATTAGCAAAGCCACCAGCGTGAAACTGGAGATGAACGTAATGGACCTTATAGTGTTTTGCAAGGGATTCACAGCCAGAATTGCTCGGTTGCATAGCACACTGAGAGAGAAAAAGTCATCCTGGACTGAGGATTTCATGGCAAAGAAATCAGCCACATTGGGTATGACCCCTACAACCCACATGAAGATAATGGCCATGTTGGCTCTTTGGGCGCTGCAGAAATGGAAATGTCTAAGCGGGTAACAGATGGCCACGTATCGCTCCAGAGACATCGCTGCCAGGTTGTAAGAGGTGATCCTAAATGTGGAGGCTGCCAGGGTCACCATGATGTAGCAGATGGGTACGGGTAGGATTATCATGTATACTGCACTCAGGAATAGTCCAGTTGACACAGTGAGATACAAGGCATCGTTTATGAGCATGTGAGCAAAGAGGACATAGCGAGCGTTGTCTTGGACATGAGGAGTGGTGAAGTAGACACTTAGTATCAATGAGACGAGATAAAGGAAGATGCCTAAACAGAGAAGAGTCAGGATCATAAAGAGCATCTGTGCGATGGAAGCAACCTTGCTGATGTTGGTTATCACTTCAGTCGTATTGCTGGTAAAAGTTTGGTTGATCATTCTGGCTCTGCCGGCTTCCTTCTGAAATTCCCAAGCATGATAGAAAAAAAATATATATATATATATATAAAGAGATAGCGTACAGAAACCGTATAACATAATGAGGTAATGTAACTCAATCTATCATACTGTACATGTTAGTGTACCTCTCAGACATGCCAGACCATATAAATATTAAACAACCATGAAAATGTAAATTAATTTATTCATATTTCAATAAAATAAACTTTACATAACTGACTACCATAGTCCAATGATCACAAAGGTTGCTGGAGATGGCACCAGCAAAATCATATCACCCGGGTCCTTGCCATTACCCAAACCCAAATATTTTCCGCCTTGCTTTCCCTTTGCCACGTCTATTGTGGACATGTAACCATGCCTGGCACTGGTGGGTCATTGTGAATGTCAATGATAGCTGTTACATATTAACGGCCAAATCATCAGTGGCATTTTAATTATCTAATTATTAGTGGCATTTAAGGAGCTAAATATCAGTGGCATATTAATCATCTCATTATTAGTGGCATATTAAGGAGCTAAATATCAGTGGCATATAAAGCATCTAATTATCAGTGGCATATTAATCATCTAATTATTAGTGGCATTTAAGGAGCTAATTATCAGTGGCATATAAAGCATCTAATTATCAGTGGCATATTAAGGAGCTAATTATCAGTGGCATATAAAGCATCTAATTATCAGTGGCATATTAATCATCTAATTATTAGTGGCATTTAAGGAGCTAATTATCAGTGGCATATAAAGCATCTAATTATCAGTGGTATATTAAGGAGCTAATTATCAGTGGCATATAAAGAATCTAATTATCAGTGGCATATAAAGCATCTAATTATCAGTGGCATATTAAGCAGCAAAAAATTAGTGACATATTAACGAGCTAATTATTAGTGGCATATTAAGGAGCTAATTATCAGGGGCATATTAAGGAGCTAATTATCAGTGGCATATTAAGGAGCTAATGATCAGTGGCATATTAAGGAGCTAATTATCAGTGGCATATTAAGGAGCTAATTATCAGTGGTATATTAATGAGATAATTATCAGTGGTATATTAAGCAGTTAGTTATCAGTGGTACATTAAGGAACTAATTATCAGTGGCATATTAAGCAGCAAAATATCAGTGGAATATTAAGCAGCAAAATATCAGTGGAATATTAATGAGATAATTATCAGGGGTATATTAAGCAGTTAGTTATCAGTGGTACATTAAGGAACTAATTATCAGTGGCATATTAAGCAGCTAATTATCAGTGGCATATTAAGGAGCTAATTATAAGTGGCATATTAAGCATCTAATTATCAGTGGCATATTAAGGAGCTAATTATCAGTGGCATATTAAGCAGCTAATTATCAGTGGCATATTAAGCAGCTAATTATCAGTGGCATATTAAGGAGCTAATTATCAGTGGCATATTAAGGAGCTAATTATCAGTGGCATATTAAGCAGCTAATTATCAGTGGCATATTAAGCAGCTAATTATCAGTGGCATATTAAGGAGCTAATTATCAGTGGCATATTAAGCAGCTAATTATCAGTGGCATATTAAGCAGCTAATTATCAGTGGCATATTAAGCAGCTAATTATCAGTGGTATATTAAGCAGTTAGTTATCAGTGGTACATTAAGGAACTAATTATCAGTGGCATATTAAGGAGCTAATTATCAGTGGCATATTAAGGAGCTAATTATCAGTGGAATATTAAGGAGCTAATTATCAGTGGAATATTAAGGAGCTAATTATCAGTGGAATATTAAGGAGCTAATTATCAGTGGCATATTAAGGAGCTAATTATCAGTGGAATATTAAGGAGCTAATTATCAGTGGAATATTAAGGAGCTAATTATCAGTGGAATATTAAGGAGCTAATTATCAGTGGCATATTAAGCAGCTAATTATCAGTGGCATATTAAGCAGCTAATTATCAGTGGCATATTAAGGAGCTAATTATCAGTGGCATATTAAGGAGCTAATTATCAGTGGCATATTAAGGAGCTAATTATCAGTGGCATATTAAGGAGCTAATTATCAGTGGCATATTAAGGAGCTAATTATCAGTGGCATATATCAGTGTATATGTATGTGTGTAAGTGTGACTGTGTATGTATGTGTGTGACTGTGTGTGTCTGTAAGTATGACTGTATATGTATGTGTGTAAGTGTGACTGTGTATGTATGTGTGTGACTGTGTGTGTCTGTAAGTATAACTGTATATGTATGTGTGTAAGTGTGACTGTGTGTGTAAATGTGAGCCTGTGTGTGTAAATGTGAGCCTGTGTAAGTGGGAGTCTCTCTTTAGTAAACTGGAATTTGTAATGGAAGACCAGAGTATCCAAACTGAAAGCATAGCTTGCTTAGAGAATTCTTCCAGCATGTCTACTTTGGCCTTGAATTTGAAATTCACTTTAAATAACTAACATTATATAAATTGTAGAAAAGGTTTTGCTGTTTAGCAAAAAGCAGGTAGTTTATATTTTATTTTGTTTAACATTAGAGAAAAACACATTACACCATGCATGAAAGTCCGAACTGGTTACTCATTTTTTTTAATCCCACCACTGGTTATGGGCCTCTCCATTCCTGCCACTGTCATGATAACCTTCAGGCAGTGTGGAAAGAATCCTCACTTACTGGCTTCAAAAAAAAGTATTGTGACTAAATCGTGCACACAGGACTATAGAACAATAGATATAAAGTGCATAGAGTGGGTCACTCACGTGGTCCGGAGCAGACACACTGCTCAGTCACTCAGCATAGGGAGAGATGACCACCACTGTGATCATCCATAAAGCAGGGGTCAGGCATCAATGACTGCACCCTCACCAACTGAGCCACCAAATCCAACTGAGCCACTGAGACATGTGATTTGAGGACAGAGCTGGCACTGGGACATGTGAGGTGAGGACAGAGCTGGGACATATGAGGTGAGGACAGAGCTGGCACTGGGACATGTGAGGTGAGGACCGAGCTGGCACTGGAACATGTGTGGTGAGGACAGAGCTGGCACTGGGACATGTGAGGTGAGGACCGAGCTGGCACTGGAACATGTGTGGTGAGGACAGAGCTGGCACTGGGACATGTGAGGTGAGGACCGAGCTGGCACTGGAACATGTGTGGTGAGGATAGAACTGGCAGTGGGATAAGTGAGGTGAGTAAAGAGCTGGCACTGGGATAAGTGAGGTGAGGACAGCTGGCACTGGGATATGTGAGGTGAGGACAGAGCTGGCACTCGGACATTTGAGTTGAGGACAGAGATGGTACTGAGACATTTGAGGTGGGGACTGAGCTGAATATGGGACATGTGATGTGGGGACAGAGCTGACACTGGGACATGTGATGTGAGGACAGAGTTGGGATAAGTGAAGTGAGGACAAAGCTGGCACTCGGACATGTGAGGTGAGGACAGAGCTGGCACTGGGTCATTTGAGGTGAGGACAGAGATGGCACTGGGACATTTGAGGTGGGGACAGAGCTGAATCTGGGACATGTGATGTGGGGACAGAGCTGACACTGGGACATGTGATGTGAGGACAGAGGTTGCACTGGGACATGTGATGTGAGGACAGAGCTGGCATTCGGATAAGTGAAGTGAGGACCAAGCTGGCACTGGGACATGTGAGGTGAGGACAGAGCTGGCAATGGGTCATTTGTGGTGGGGACAGAGCTGGCACTGGGACATGTGAGGTGAGGACAGAGCTGGCACTGGGTCATGTGAGGTGAATACTGAGATATCACTGGGACATGTGAGGTGAGGACAGAGCTGGCACTGGGGCATGTGATGTGAGGACAGAGCTGGCACTGTGGCCGGTGATGTGGGGCAAACCATCTGTAGTGGTTTCCTGTGGTGATGTGCGGTGTGAAGGTACAGTTACACCCCTGTACACACTGAGTTAATATAGAATAATACTCACAGTATAGCAGTGTGGTCAAGGATCCCAGCACCTGTGTATATCAGGTCAGGTTGCCCTGAATCCTGAATTTATCTAAATAAAAGCCAGTCCAATGTATTTATGTATTTTCTAATCCCCGCTGACAGATCTCATACCCAGTCAGCCCGTATGGGGTTAACCCTGACTCTGTGACATAGGGCATTCCCAGAAGGCACGCTGTTTTACCAGTTGGTATAACACACTGATTTATCTGCTTTGATCTATTGATCTTAATCACATCCCTCTGGTCTCTGCCCTGGAGGAATGATTACTAAGGACAAGATGTACTATAGTTTATACGGGATTATACCCAGCGTGTCGGTCACTTCTGCCTGATTATAAGACTGAAGTCCGGATAAATAGAAATATCCTGTGAATCAGGCACCATGCAAACGCCATTTTAATCTGGCAGAAGCAGACTTCTGTCTGTCCAAAACCATACTTTTTTAAGTTTAACACTTTACCATTTAATCATACATTAACCTCTCCCGCCATTCAGCCTCTTCTTTTGATCGCTTTTAATAAGTGTCAACATACTTCATTATCTAATGTGTAGATTCTTAGTTTATGGCCTGGCGTGATTGCCTGTGGAGGGGCCCTTTTTTTTTTTTGCTGGGGAGTGCGTAGGGTTTACAGTTAGGGCAAGGGGAGGGTTTGAGGCTAGCAATATAAATGTCTGGGCCAGCCCTCCCCTACAGCAGCCATTTTACAACCACAAGACACTCAGAAAAGTTTGGTGCTGTTTAATACTTACTTTTCTGTAGGTTCCATGGCCTGGGCATGGATGTGGAGTCGATCCTCCATGCTCTGAGGGCTGAAGACTTGGTTGATGGAGGCAGGCAGCTACATCACAGCTCTCACAGCTGCAGACTGCACTGGCGGCGCTTCACTGTTGCAGGGGGCTATTGTGACATCAGGCACCGGAACTGCACACTCATCAGACTGAGCCCTAAAGCGGGTATCCTCCCCCGCTCGAGAAGCTGAGCCGCCTGTGGTGCTGTGCGAGCGGTGAATATTACTCCCGCGAGACCAAATTTTTCTCTCGTGGTGTCTCAAGCGCCCCCCACAGTCTCCACACCGGCGAGTACCTCTCGGTACACCTGCTCCACTGCTAGGAGGTCAGTGGCGGTGGGTGAGGCTGACTTCTCCGTGGCTTCCACAAGGTTTAGAGCAGGGGTGGCAAACTCAAATTCATCGGGGGCCGCATCAGCAGTATGGTTACCCTCAAAGGGCCGGTTGTATAGGATTATGCATCTACTCTTTATTATCATGAATAATTTCCTCTGCATTCAGTTGCTACTGGTTTTAATAATAATTTAAGTAATAACTAGCCTTGAAAACAGAAGCCTAGGAAGAATAATAGCAAGCATGGGTCAGGACTGCGCTAAGTACACAGTGCATGGGTCAGGACTGCGCTAAGTACACAGTGCATGGGTCAGGACTGCACTAAGTACACAGTGCATGGGTCAGGACTGCACTAAGTACACAGTGCATGGGTCAGGACTGCACTAAGTACACAGTGTATGGGTCAGGACTGCACTAAGTACACAGTGCATGGGTCAGGATTGAGCTATGTATACAGTGCAGCGGTCAGGATTGCGCTAAGTACACAGTGCATGGGTCAGGATTGCGCTAAGTACACAGTGCATGGGTGAGGACTGCACTAAGTACACAGTGCATGGGTCAGGACTGCGCTAAGTACACAGTGCATGGGTCAGGATTGCGCTAAGTACACAGTGCATGGGTCAGGATTGCGCTAAGTACACAGTGCATGGGTCAGGATTGCACTAAGTACACAGTGCATGGGTCAGGATTGCGCTAAGTACACAGTGCATGGGTCAGGATTGCGCTAAGTACACAGTGCATGGGTCAGGATTGCACTAAGTACACAGTGCATGGGTCAGGATTGCGCTAAGTACACAGTGCATGGGTCAGGATTGAGCTAATTACACAGTGCATGGGTCAGGATTATGCTACGTATACAGCGCAGGGGTCAGGATTGCACTAAGTACACAGTGCATGGGTCAAGATTGCACCAAGTACACAGTGCATGGGTCAGGATTACGCCTAAAAATTCCTCACATCTGTATATTGTGCCAGTCAGAGCCCAGTAATATAGTGCCAGTCAGAGCCCAGTAATAGTGTGCCAGTCAGTGCCCAGTAATAGTGTGCCAGTCAGTGCCCAGGAATATTGTAACAGTCAGAGCCCAGTAATAGTGTGCCAGTCAGTGCCCAGTAATAGTGTGCCAGTCAGATCCCAGTAATAGTGTGCCACTCAGTGCCCAGGAATATTGTAACATTCAGAGCCCAGTAATATTGTGCCAGTCAGAGCCCAGTAATATAGTGCCAGCCAGAGCCCAGTAATATAGTGCCAGCCAGATGCCCAGTAATATAGTGCCAGCCAGATGCCCAGTAATATAGTGCCAGTCAGAGCCCAGTAATATAGTGCCAGCCAGAAGCCCAGTAATATAGTGCCAGCCAGAACCCAGTAATATTGTGCCAGCCAGATGCCCAGTAATATTGTGCCACTCCCCCCCCCCCCTTTCCCCATCACTTACCGAATTGTTGCTTGTCTGTGGTCCCGGACGGAGAACTCCTCTGTGCAGTCTTCCCTCCTGCACGGAGGAGGGAAACACAGTCGCCAGATGTGACGTATCGTCACATCCGGTCGCTGTGATTTTTTTTTTTTTCACCTGGCGGTCGCATCCAGAAGAGGGGCAGGGGGTGGTGCTGGCTGCACCGGTGGCACCCCCCTAGTCAGTGGCACCCTGGGCGGGCCGCCCCCCCCCCCCCCCCCCGCAGTATGCCACTGCTGTGCGGGCCACATTACAAGGTCCGGGGCGCCGGATTCAGTTCGGCGGGCCGGATTCGGCCCGCGGGCGTTGTGTTTGCCACCCCTGGTTTAGAGGATCCCTGCTGCCTTTTCCAGCCCCCGTTGTGGCTTCACGCTGCTCCAGAAGGACGAGTTTTAGAAAGGCACCCAGACCGGTGAGTGTGCCTCAGGCCAGAAAGTGGAGGGTCCAGAGTTTACCTCCGGGAGGTGTGGGGTGGGATGGGCCTCTTTCATACTCCAGTAGGGGTTCCTCTGGGGGGGAAGATGCCCCTGCCAACCCCCCTGCATCCCAGGTCACTGTCCCTGAGCCATCTCAAAGGGGGTCTGTAGTTGGTCCTTCGGCTGTGGGGTTTGGGAGTTGTAGTTCTTCACAGGCTTCTTTCTTTCAGGCTTTCCTATGCTGGCTTTGGCCCACAGCGTTCCTGCTCCGCTGGTACTGAGTACAAGTGGTTTGGCTAGACATTCCTCCATGGCTGCTTCTGTGGGTCCTCCTGAGTGTGGGTTGCCTACACCACGGGCGGATTATCACTGAAATGATATATATATATATTTGTATATCATATACACACACAAGCTGTCTCTCACACTCGCAAATAAGCTTTCTCGCACACACTGTCTCACACACACATGCTGTCTATCACACACACAGACAAGCTGTCTGTAACGGAACTCCCCGTACTCCGACTGAGTACCTTCCGTTGATGTACGCTTCCTAGCTTGCGCTGAGGACCACAAGCACCTCCCAGGACACCACAACCGCCTTAGCTTAACTGGAGTCTTGCCGTCTTCTGTCCACTCTGGATCAGCTTCTGTCCTCCAGGACCGTGTGGGGAAGAACAAGCTCTTAAAAGAGCTAGTGATTATGCTGGGCAGGTTCCCTTTCAAGAACGAGACAAGGCTACATTTGAAGTAGAACTGACCAGAATTGTTTATTGATTCAGAAACAGAGAATATATACAGTTGAACATCTTGACAAACCAGATTAGACAAAGGAACTATAACAGGATTAAAGTTTAACCTAAGGACATACAAAGGGAAATCCTGCCTCACTCCTTTCAGGATACAAAGGTGCCCAGTTCAGATACATACAGGAAACTAAATGACTCACATAAAGACAATGGGAAAGGTGACATAATGACAGGGATTAAAGGATAGGATCCAATCTTAACTTGGGGAAAGCACAGTGAATAGGACAGACTTGGATCCTAGTAATTACAGTACATTCCTCCCCTCTGCTTGGGAGATAATTGAGTTAACCTTTGTATCAGCTCAATTATCTCCAAGCTAGAATATATAGGTTTTACACAAAATTTATAACTTTCAGAATCAGCATACTTTAAATATGAACATAACTAAAAATCAGACAATTCCACCCAGTAGTTCAAAATTTAGCTTTTTGGGACATTTTCACCATGCCCCAAATATGTTCTTAAAGGGCCATACACAGTCCAATACAAGTCCATAGGCCCAAATAGCATTCTTAAAGGGCCATACACCCCAGGGCCATAGTCACAGGGGAGGAGGCTGGCAAGCAGGCCTCTCCAGGACCAAGTGGCGAAGGGCACTTCATCACACTGTCTATCAAAATATGCCAGTTTATTGCCCTTCAATATGCCAGGATATTTCCATTTAATATGCCATGATATTGCCCCTCAATATGCCAGGATTTTGCCATTTAACATGCCAAAATATTGCCCCTCAATATGCCAGGATATTGACATTTACTATGCCAGGATATTGCCCCTCAATATGCCAGGATATTGCCCCTCAATATGCCTGGATATTGCCCCTCAATATGCTAGGATATTGCCCCTCAAAATGCCAGGATATTGCCATTTAATATGCCAGTTTATTGCCCCTCAATATGCCAGGATATTGCCATTTAATATGCTAGTTTATTGCCCCTAATATGCCAGGATATTGCCATTTAATATGCCAGTTTATTGCCCCTCAATATGCCAGGATATTGCCATTTAATATGCTAGTTTATTGCCCCTAATATGCCAGGATATTGCCATTTAATATGCCAGTTTATTGCTCCTCAATATGCAAGGATATAGCCACCCTCCTCCCCCCTTCCCCAGCCAGATCAATAAAGTTTGTTTAAAAAAAAGTTTTAACCAACTTTATTGAATTCGCACGGCTGGAGGGGAGCACACAACGCTTCCCTCACAACCACGGACCTGCACCAGGAGATAGCAGCAAGGAGGTAAGTATTGGGGAATTGGGAAGGGGGGAGACAAATACCGGGCCATGCATTGTCGGTATATTAGATATACCGGCCCAGGCCCCAAGTCCCTAAATTACCGGCCAGGTGGCAACCTTAGCTGGCTCTGAAGCCTCCCTGTCCCATTCCTACTACTAGCAAGATGTCCAAGCCAGCTAATCAGACTCTGCCTGTATTCTATAGGAATTTAAGCCCTCAGATCTGGCAGGCCAGTAACCCCTACCAGGTGGTCCATAGGTGTATATTAGGACAGACTGGAACCAAAGTTCTGGAACACTGGATCACTGTGGTAACAGTCTGAGGGTTTTTTATAGTGGGTCTCCACTCCTCCTGAGAAAGTGAGAGGTACCTGGGGTCCAGTCCTAATAAGCCTAAACCCCTCAACGACACTCCCTAAAATATGGGCCAAAGTAAAGAGTGAACTAAAGCCAGAGAAGAACGGAAAGCTACTTTATATTACACTAAGGCTTGTTTAGTGCCAGCATTGTATACCCTGATTGGTACAGAGCTTAATGGGAGTCAGACGAACTAAAGGATGAGTGGAGCACTGGAAAAGCACAAGAGGCGCATAGGAGGAGCACAGGAGGAACATTGGAGGTGCACAGAGGGAGCACAGGAGGAACATTGGAGGTGCACAGAGGGAGCACAGGAGATGTTCATATAAGGTGACATTTTAATATTTTTATAATCTTTCAAAAGAATGGCACAAAAAGTCATAGGGCGTGTTATGTGTTTATAAAAATAAGATTTATTAGGACTCTAACATGCATATTACATGAGCACTCGGTTTATTTTATAAAGGCCATTTGACATGAGGAAACTATCTATACATATAGCAAAATGAGCAAGGTTCTTAGGAAGACGAACACCTCAATCCTGGCATGCGGATGGGTGCCACTAAAGCTTAGAGAAGTGAAACTTTTTGATACACTTCTGAAAGACCTCATCCCTGATCCCATAAATCATGGGGCTGAGAAACCTGGGCAGACACGTAAAGACCAGGAAATTAAATATGAGCAAGAAGTAAAAATAATCTTTAAGCAGAGTCTCTGTGATGGTGGAGATGAAGGCGGTCATGCACAATAGGAGTTGGACAGCGTGGAGCATGACGGTTCTCCCGGCTTTGAAGGTGGATGATGTTCCCGAGCCGATCTTCCGGGCAACTTGCATGACCCTGATGTAGGTGAAGACAATTAGCAAAGCCACCAGCGTGAAACTGGAGATTAACGTAATAGATCTTATGGTGTTTTGCAAGGGATTCACGGCCAGCATTTTCCGGTCGCATATCACATTGAGAGAGAAAAAGTCCTCCTGGACTGAGGATTTCATGGCAAAGAAATCGGCCACATTGGGCATGACCCCTACAACCCATATGAAGATAATGGCCATGTTGGCTCTTTGGGCGCTGCAGAAATGGAAATGTCTAAGCGGGTAACAGATGGCGACATATCGCTCCAGAGACATTGCTGCCAGGTTGTAAGAGGTGATCCTAAATGTGGAGGCTGCCAGGGTCACCATGATGTAGCAGATGGGTACGGGTAGGTATATTACATATACTGCACTCAGGAATAGTCCAGTTGACACAGTGAGGTACAAGGCATCGTTTATGAGCATGTGAGCAAAGAGGACATAGCGAGTGTTGTCTTGGACATGAGGAGTGGTGAAGTAGACACTCATTATCAATGAGACGAGGTAAAGGAAGATGCCTAAACAGAGAAGAGTCAGGATCATAAAGAGCATCTGTGCGATGGATGCAATCTTGCTGATCTTGGTTATCACTTGGGTCATATTGCTGGGAAAAGCTTGGTTGATCATTCTGGCTCTGCCGGCTTCCTTCTGAAATTTCCGGGCATGATATAAAATAAAATATATATATATAAAGAGATAGTGTACAGAAAACGTATAACATAATGAGGTAATGTAACTCAGTCTATCATACTGTACCTGTTAGTGTACCCAGCAGACATGCCAGACGATACACACATTAAACAACAACCATGAAAATGTAAATTAATGTATTCATATTTCCATAAAATAAACTTCACATAACTGACTACCATAGTCTGATGATCACAAAGGTCAAAAGGTGGGTGGAGATGGCACCAGCAAAATCACATCCAAGTGGGAGGTGTGTGTTTTTGTGTCCCCTATTGGGGAGTGTGTGTCTAAGTGGGAGTGTGTGTGTGTGTGTGCCCTATTGGGGAGTGTGTGTCTAAGTGGGAGTGTGTGTGTGTGTGTGCCCTATTGGGCAGTGTGTGTCTAAGTGGGAGTGTGTGTGTGTGTGTGTGTGCCCTATTGGGGAGTGTGTGTCTAAGTGGGAGTGTGTGTGTGTGTGTGCCCTATTGGGCAGTGTGTGTCTAAGTGGGAGTGTGTGTGTGTGCCCTATTGGGGAGTGTGTGTCTAAGTGGGAGTGTGTGTGTGTGTGTGTGTGCCCTATTGGGCAGTGTGTGTGTAAGTGGGAGTGTGTGTGTGTGCCCTATTGGGGAGTGTGTATCTAAGTGGGAGTGTGTGTGTGTGTGCGCCCTATTGAGGAGTGTGTGTCTAAGTGGGAGTGTGTGTGTCTAAGTGTGACCCTGTGTTTGTGTGTGTGTAAGTGTGACTATCTTTAGTGAACTGGAATTTGTAATGGAAGACCAGAGTATCCAAACTGAAAGCATAGCTTGCTTAGAGAATTCTTCCAACTTGTCTAATTTGGCCTTAATTTTGAAATTCACTTTAAATAACTCACATTATATAAATTGTAGAAAAGGTTTTGCTATTTAGCAAAAAGCAGGTAGTTTATATTTTATTGTATTGTTTAACATTAGAGAACATTACACCATGCATGAAATTGGTTACTATTTTTTTTAATCCCACCACTGGTTATGGACCTCTCCATTCCTGCCACTGTCATGATAACCTTCAGGCAGTGTGGAAAGAATCCTCACTTACTGGCTTCTAAAAAGTATTGTGACTAAATCGTGCACACAGGACTATAGAACAATAGATATAAAGTGCATAGAGTGGGTCACTCACGTGGTCCGGAGCAGACACACTGCTCAGTAACTCAGCATAGGGAGAGATGACCACCACTGTGATCATCCATAAAGCAGGGGTCAGGCATCAATGACTGCACCCTCACCAACTGAGCCACCAAATCCAACTGAGCCACTGAGACATGTGATTTGAGGACAGAGCTGGCACTGGGACATGTGAGGTGAGGACAGAGCTGGGACATATGAGGTGAGGACAGAGCTGGCACTGGGACATGTGAGGTGAGGACAGAGCTGGGACATATGAGGTGAGGACAGAGCTGGCACTGGGATATGTGAGGTGAGGACCGAGCTGGCACTGGAACATGTGAGGTGAGAACAAAGCTGGCACTGGGACATGTTATGTGAGGACAGAGCTGGCACTGGGACATATTATGTGAGGACAGAGCTGGCACTGGGACATGTGAGGTGAGAACAAAGCTGGCACTGGGACATGTGAGGTGAGAACGGAACTGGCAATGGGACATGGGAGGTGAGGACAGAACTGGCATTGTGACAAGTGAGGTGAGAACAAAGCTGGCACTAGGACATGTGAGGTGAGGACAGAGCTGGCAGTGGGACATGTGAGGTGAGGACAGAGCTGGCACTGGGACATGTGAGGTGAGGACAGAGCTGTATCTGGAACATGTGAGGTGAGAACAGAACTGAATCTGGGACATGTGAGGTGGGGACAGAGCTGGCACTGGGACATGTGAGGTGAGAACAGAGCTGGCACTGGGACATGTGAGGTGAGAACAGAGCTGGCACTGGGACATGTGAGGTGAGAACAGAACTGGCAATGGGACATGGGAGGTGAGGACAGAACTGGCATTGTGACAAGTGAGGTGAGAACAAAGCTGGCACTAGGACATGTGAGGTGAGGACAGAGCTGTATCTGGAACACGTGAGGTGAGAACAGAACTGAATCTGGGACATGTGATGTGGGGACAGAGCTGGCACTGGGACATTTGAGGTAAGAACAGAGCTGGCACTGGGACATGTGATGTGGGGACATAGCTGGCACTTGGACATGTGAGGTGAGAACAGAGCTGGCACTTGGGCATGTGAGGTGAGGACAGAGCTGGCAATGGGGCATGTGAGGTGAGGACATGTGATGTGGGGACAGAACTGGCACTGGGACATGTGAGGTGAGGAAAGGGCTGGCACTGGGAAATGTTATGTGAGGACAGAGTTGGCACTGGGACATGTGAGGTGAGGACAGAGCTCGCACTTCTACATGTGAGGTAAGAACAGATCAGGCACTTGGGCATGTGAGGTGAGGACAGAGCAGGCACTTGGGCATGTGAGGTGAGGACAGAGCAGGCACTTGGGCATGTGAGGTGAGGACAGAGCTGGCACTGGGACATGTGAGGTGAGGACAGAGATGGTACTGGGACATGTGAGGTGAGGACAAAGCTGACACTGGAACATGTGAGGTGGGGACAGAGCTGGAACTGGTATATGTGATGTGAGGACAGAGCGGGCACTGGGACATGTGATGTGGGGACAGAGCTGGCACTTGGACATGTAAGGTGAGGACAGAGCTGGCACTGCGACATTTGAGGTAAAAACAGAGCTGGCACTGGGACATGTGATGTGGGGACATAGCTGGCACTTGGACATGTGAGGTGAGAACAGAGCTGGCACTTGGGCATGTGAGATGAGGACAGAGCTGGCAATGGGGCATGTGAGGTGAGGACATGTGATGTGGGGACAGAACTGGCACTGGGACATGTGAGGTGAGGAAAGGGCTGGCACTGGGACATGTTATGTGAGGACAGAGTTGGCACTGGGACATGTGAGGTGAGGACAGAGCTCCCACTTCTACATGTGAGGTAAGAACAGATCAGGCACTTGGGCATGTGAGGTGAGGACAGAGCAGGCACTTGGGCATGTGAGGTGAGGACAGAGCAGGCACTTGGGCATGTGAGGTGAGGACAGAGCTGGCACTGGTACAAGTTAGGTGAGGACAGAGATGGTACTGGGACATGTGAGGTGAGGACAAAGCTGACACTGGAACATGTGTGGTGAGGACAGAGCTGGCACTGGGGCATGTGAGGTGTTGACAGAGCTGGGACATGTGATGTGGGGACAGAGCTGGCACTGGGACATTTGAAGTGAGAACAGAGCTGGCACTGGGACCTGTGATGATGGGGACAGAGCTGGCATTTGGACATGTGAGGTGAGAACAGAGCTGGCACTGGGACATGTGAGGTGAGAACAGAGCTGGCACTGGGACCTGTGATGTGGGTACAGAGCTGGCATTTGGACATGAGAGGTGAGAACAGAGCTGGCACTTGGGCATGTTATGTGAGGACAGAGTTGGCACTGGGACATGTGAGGTGAGGACAGAGCTCGCACTTCTACATGTGAGGTAAGAACAGATCAGGCACTTGGGCATGTGAGGTGAGGACAGAGCAGGCACTTGGGCATGTGAGGTGAGGACAGAGCAGGCACTTGGGCATGTGAGGTGAGGACAGAGCTGGCACTGGGACATGTGAGGTGAGGACAGAGATGGTACTGGGACATGTGAGGTGAGGACAAAGCTGACACTGGAACATGTGAGGTGGGGACAGAGCTGGAACTGGTATATGTGATGTGAGGACAGAGCGGGCACTGGGACATGTGATGTGGGGACAGAGCTGGCACTTGGACATGTAAGGTGAGGACAGAGCTGGCACTGCGACATTTGAGGTAAAAACAGAGCTGGCACTGGGACATGTGATGTGGGGACATAGCTGGCACTTGGACATGTGAGGTGAGAACAGAGCTGGCACTTGGGCATGTGAGGTGAGGACAGAGCTGGCAATGGGGCATGTGAGGTGAGGACATGTGATGTGGGGACAGAACTGGCACTGGGACATGTGAGGTGAGGAAAGGGCTGGCACTGGTTCATGTTATGTGAGGACAGAGTTGGCACTGGGACATGTGAGGTGAGGACAGAGCTCCCACTTCTACATGTGAGGTAAGAACAGATCAGGCACTTGGGCATGTGAGGTGAGGACAGAGCAGGCACTTGGGCATGTGAGGTGAGGACAGAGCAGGCACTTGGGCATGTGAGGTGAGGACAGAGCTGGCACTGGGACAAGTTAGGTGAGGACAGAGATGGTACTGGGACATGTGAGGTGAGGACAAAGCTGACACTGGAACATGTGTGGTGAGGACAGAGCTGGCACTGGGGCATGTGAGGTGAGGACAGAGCTGGGACATGTGATGTGGGGACAGAGCTGGCACTGGGACATTTGAAGTGAGAACAGAGCTGGCACTGGGACCTGTGATGATGGGGACAGAGCTGGCATTTGGACATGTGAGGTGAGAACAGAGCTGGCACTGGGACATGTGAGGTGAGAACAGAGCTGGCACTGGGACCTGTGATGTGGGGACAGAGCTGGCATTTGGACATGAGAGGTGAGAACAGAGCTGGCACTTGGGCATGTGAGGTGAGGACTGAGCTGGCACTGGGACATGTGAGGTGAGGACAGAGCTGGCACTGGGGCATGTGAGGTGAGGACAGAGCTGGCACTGTGGTAGTTGATGTGGAGCAATCCGTGTGTAGTGGTGTCCTGTGGTGATGTGGGGCAATCCGTGTGTAGTGGTGTCCTGTGGTGATGTGCGGTGTGAAGGTACAGTTACACCCTGTACACACTGTGTTAATATAGATTAATACTCACAGTATAGCAGTGTGGTCAAGGATCCCAGCACCTGTGTATATCAGGTCAGGTTGCCCTGAATCCTGAATTTATCTAAATTAAAGCCAGTCCTAAGTATTTATGTATTTTCTAATCCCCGCTGACAGATACCATACCCAGTCAGCCAGTATGGGGTTAACCCTGACTCTGTGACATAGGGCATTCCCAGAAGGCACGCTGTTTTACCAGTTGGTATAACACACTGATTTATCTGCTTTGATCTATTGCTCTTAATCACATCCCTCTGGTCTCTGCCCTGGAGGAATGATTACTAAGGACAAGACATGCTATATTTATACGGTGTTAAACCAGCATGCCGGTCACTTCTGCCTGATCATAAGACTGAAGTCCGAATAAATAGAAATATCCTCTGAATCGAGCACCATGCAAAAGCGATTTTAATCCGGCAGAAGCAGACTTCTGCCTGTCCAACAATATATATTCGAGCAAATACAGTACTTAATTATGTAAAGTGATTTTTATTTAATGGCCTGGCGTGATTGCCTGTGTGTAATTTTGGAGTGGCTCTTTTTTTTTTGCTGGGGAAGTGCGTAGGGTTTACAGTTAGGGCAAGGGGAGGGTCTGGGGCTAGCAATATATTGCTTTATTCTACTAAAAGGATATGATTTGGCATGCTTGTTCGGTGTATGACGGGTTCGGGTGGTGGACATACAACGAGCAGTTCCTCCAGAGTCTGGCGGTCTGGCAGTGGTTTTCATGGTATCAGATGGACATGGGCCTCTGGCTTTCTATTATGACTCGCCCGGCCGCTTATCAGGGGGGGATGTTGTCCTTACTTGGGGGGATGGCGGTATGGGTACGCCCACCCAGCCAGCCACCCAACGGCGCAGAAGTAGCTGCTGGAAATGTGTTCAAATTTGGCACAGGCTATCATTTTAAGCATGAATATGGCTGTGGGGGATCCCACCCAGCTTCAAAATGCTTTAAGCAAGACAAGGCCATGGTCAAGTCTGACTTGGGAGAGAAGGGGGGATGACGCCAGTGGACATTACCACAATGCGACCCTGGCTAAGTAGATATCATAATTGCAAAGCGGAGGAGATAGTCTTGCGGGGTTTCGAGGGCAGCTTCAGAATCCCTTTCCAGGAGAGAAATGCTCAATATCGTGTTTCTATTTTGAGAGTTTTAGCTCCTTCATAGAATGGGTCGTGCGGGTTGAGTCAGGCTGCGACTCCGTCATGCACTACTTGGACGATTTCCTACTAGTTGGCCCTACTAATACTCATGTTTGTTGCCATTTTCTTTCCACGGCACAGTCTGTTTGCCCGGGTTTTGGGGTTCCTTTGGCGCCGGAAAACACTGAGGGTCCCACTACTTGCCTTAGTGTTTTTTTTGGTATAGAGTGAATGGGGTTTACAGGCTGCCACTGGAAAAATTGGTGGGTTTGTGTGCCGACATAGCGGCGGCCAAGGGTCTGCGGAAAATTTGGCTGCAGCAACTACAGTTGTTGCTGGGGAAACTCAATTTTGCATGCAAGATCATGACCTGGCAGTCTGGGAATTGTTTCTGCCAACTTACAATGGGCAGGCTCCCAAGGTCTCCAATGGAGATCTCCATTTGTACACTGATGCAGCCGGATCCGTGGGTTTTGGGGAGTTCCTCAGAGCCCATTGGTGTGCCGACATGTGGTCTGCTTCTTGGTTTATTTCAGGGCCCCCTAGGAATCTTGCCTTCCTGGAGCTCTTTCCCATCTTAGTGGCGGTGGTCCAATGGGGGAGTATCTTAAAGGATAGGAAAGTCAGGGTGGTGATGGCAATTAATAATCTCACTGCCTCGCACCCCCCTGTGATTCGCCTCCTGTGCAAGCTGGTTTTACACTGTTTGAGTTGTAATATCTCATGCAAGGCAGTACACATCTCAGGGTTTTCTAATGTTATGGCGGATGCTCTTTCTCTTTCACAATGGCCGACTTTCAGGCTAGTAGCCCTGGCTCCCAGTGTATAATATAGGGGCTGGGAGCCAATTGTGTAGCTCCCAGTCCCATTTAACATACAGAGGGTAAGTTGTGAATTGATGGAATTGTCATTAAGTTGATTGGCTTGCTCTGAAGCCTCCCTGTCCCAGTCCTACTACTGGCTTGATGTCCAAGCCAGCTAATCAGACACCGCCTGTATTATTTTGGAATTTCAGCCCTCAGATCTGGCAGGCCAGTAAGCCCTACCAGGTGGTCCACAGGTGTCTATACGCAGAACCCCTGGTAAGGATAGGTGCACAAGTGCCACCCAAATAATAAAAGGTACATTCAAAAAAGTGAAGTTAGGAACCAATAGATCAGGACAGGCATCGGTCAAGAGTAGTAGACTAATCCAACCAGGGGTCAGGGTTCAGGCAAACAGAGTAATCCAGGAGAGAAGCCAAAGGTCAGGTAACGGGAAATCCAATAGATATACTGTAACACAGCAAGAAAGGGAATAACTGGAAACTGGAGTCCAAGGACAAACAGCAACCAAAGCTCTGGAACTCTGGATCACTGTGGTAACAGTCTGAGGGGTTTTTATAGTGCTGTGGGTCTCCACTCCTGCCCTCTGTTGGACAAGCCCCTCACTGAATTGGATGTCAGAGGGGTGTGCTTCTAAAGCATATACCTCTCTGTCTCTTTGCCTGGAGACTATAGGATCTTTGGTGATAGGGGAGACAGAGTTTACCTCCCCCAATAGGTGCAAATAGATCCCCCCCTGATTGGGATAAACTCTGGATGGTGTATCTTGGGTTTGCAGAAACTTTAGGCCCTGGTTTCGCCTACTGTGCTACCATGATCACAATCACGGATCGAAGGTATTACTACAGGCCCTGGCTTCAGCCTACTCCATGATCGCGGATGAACTAGAACACTGGATGGAGACATCCAGTGAAAAGAGTGAACTAAAGCCAGAGAAGAATGGAAAGCTACTTTATATTACACTAAGGCTTGTTTAGTGCCAGCAATGTATACCCTGATTGGTACAGAGCTTAATGGGAGTCATACCCACTGAAGGATGAGTGGAGCACAGGAAGAGCACAAGAGGAGCATAGGAGGAGCACAGGAGGTACGCAGGGGGTGCACAGGAGGTGCGCAGGAGGTGCACAGGAGGAGTACAGGCGGTGCACAGGAGGAGCACAGGAAGAGCACAAGAGGTGCACAGGAGGAGTACAGCAGGAGCACTGGAGGTGCACAGGAGGAGTGCAGGATAATGTGGATCCTGATTTCTTTATAATGTGGACTTGTAGCTGGATTGCCAAATCTGATATTTCTCGCTCTTGAAAAATGGACTTGTCAAATATCTCATTTGTAGCAAAAGGAATAGAGACATCCTAAATGTATCAGAGACAGTCCAGCTTGTTTCTGAATAGATAGCTAGGTATACCCAGGATGACACACAGTATTTTTGAGCTTTAGACATTACTATCTAGGGAAAGCATGACCATCTACAGATGTACATCACAAAAAGTCATAGGGCGTGTTATGTGTTTATAAAAATAAGATTTATTAGGACTCTAATATGCATATTACATGAGCACTCGGTTTATTTTATAAAGGCCATTTAACATGAGGAAAATATCTATACATATAGCGAAACAAGCGAGGTTCTTAGGTAGACGAACACCTCAATCCTGGCATGCGGATGGGTGCCACTAAAGCTTAGAGAAGTGAAACTTTTTGATACACTTCTTAAAGACCTCATCCCTGATCCCATAAATGACGGGGCTGAGAAACCTGGGCAGCCACGTAAAGACCAGGAAATTAAATATGAGCAAGAAGTAAAAATAATCTTTAAGCAGAGTCTCTGTGATGGTGGAGATGAAGGCGGTCATGCACAGCAGGAGTTGGACAGCGTGGAGCATGACGGTTCTCCCGGCTTTGAAGGTGGATGATGTTCCCGAGCCGATCTTCCGGGCAACTTGCATGACCCTGATGTAGGTGAAGACAATTAGCAAAGCCACCAGCGTGAAACTGGAGATTAACGTAATAGATCTTATAGTGTTTTGCAAGGGACTCACGGCCAGCATTTTTAGGTCACATATCACATTGGGAGAGAAAAAGTCATCATGGACTGAGGATTTCATGGCAAAGAAATTGGCCACATTGGGCATGACCCCTACAACCCATATGAAGATAATGGCCCTTTTGGCTCTTTGGGTGCTGCAGAAATGGAAATGTCTAAGCGGGTAACAGATGGCGACATATCGCTCCAGAGACATTGCTGCCAGGTTGTAAGAGGTGATCCTAAATGTGGAGGATCCCAGGGTCACCATGATGTAGCAGATGGGTACGGGTAGGTATATTACATATACTGCACTCAGGAATAGTCCAGTTGACACAGTGAGATACAAGGCATCGTTTATGAGCATGTGAACAAAGAGGACATAGCGAGCGTTGTCTTGAACATGAGGAGTGGTGAAGTAGACACTTAGTATCAATGAGACGAGGTAAAGGAAGATGCCTAAACAGAGAAGAGTCAGGATCATAAGGAACATCTGTGCGATGGAAGCAACCTTGCTGATCTTGGTTATAACTTGGGTCATATTGCTGGGAAAAGCTTGGTTGATCATTCTGGCTCTGCCGGCTTCCTTCTGAAATTCCCAAGCATGATAGAAAAAAAAATATATATATATAAAAAGAGATAGCGTACAGAAACCATATAACATAATGAGGTAATGTAACTCAATCTATCATACTGTACATGTTAGTGTACCCAGCAGACATGCCAGACCATACACACATTAAACAACAACCATGAAAATGTAAATTAATGTATTTATATTTCCATAAAATAAACTTTGCATAACTGACTACCATATTCCGATGATTACAAAGGTCAAAGGTGGGTGGAGATGGCACCAGCTAAATCACATCACCCGGGTCCTTGCCATTACCCAAACCAAAATATTTGCTACCTTGGATTCTCTTTGCTGGTAACCAGGCTTGCCACATCTGTTGTGGTCCTGTAACCATGCCTGGCACTGGTGGGTCAGTGCGAATGTCATTTGTCCGAATTTGACAAGGACGTACCCCACCTGTCGTGAAAGCGAAACTGGAAGGGAGAGTAACAGGTAAGAAGAGTAGGCTAAAAATGGGAGGGTGGATAGCTGTTCGCACTGCTCATGTTGGTCTGATTGCGGAGGGGAGAAAGTACCTCAACTCCAATTCTTCCTACTTGTTCCTGGTCCAATGATCAGGTTTTACCCTCCTCTAACTACCTTGGACTTAAAAATAAACACATGCTCAAGAGAAAAGATCTATGATTAAGCCCAGTTGGCGAAAAGCGTGAGATGTGTTTTCTTCATGCTGCTGTGATTATAGCATGTCTAAATAATAATTTAATCTGCCGACTGGGATTTAGGGTTGCCACCTGGCCGGTATTTTACCGGCAGGCCTGTAAAATTTGGCATCAGGCCAATGTTAAGTCTATGGAGACAGTACCAAGGCCGGTATTTTTTTGAAGAAAAGGTGGCAACCCTACTGGGAGTATTCCGAGGTGCACTAATTTTCTAACTGCTATTGTGACTGAGCATGATGGGAAATAAACCCTACGGGTTTGATTGATAGGGCAGTGGTGCAAGCCGACGATCCCTTAGAAAAGAAACTGTAAAAAAAAACTCATGGGCAAATGGACATGCCTAGGGAGCACGGAAACAGTCACAATAGTGCAGGATGTGGTTACAGCCATTGGAGATGATGGCAAGTCATTTCCAGTGGCTGTATTTCCTGGACGCAGCACTGCGGAAGAGACGGGGGACGGGCAGAGCTGCATCTGGGACGTGTGAGGTGAGGACAGAGCTGGCACAGCGACATGTTATGTGAGGACAGAACTGGCACTAGGACATGTGAGATAAGGACAGAGCGGACACTGGGACATTTGATGTGGGGACAGAGCTGGCACTTGGACATGTGAGGTGAGGACAGAGCTGGCACTTGGGCATGTGTGGTGAGGATAGAGCTGGGACGTGTGATGTGGGGAAAGAGCTGGCACTGGGACATGTGAGGTGAGGACAGAGCTGGCACTGGGACATGTGAGGTGAGGACAGAGCTGGCACTGGGACAAGTGATCTGAGGACAGAGCTGGCACTGGGACATGTGATGTGGAGACAGAGCTGGCACTTGGACATGTGAGGTGAGGACAGAGCTGGCACTGGGACATGTGAGGTGAGGACAGAGCGGGCACTGGGACATGTGATGTGGAGACAGAGCTGGCACTTGGACATGTGAGGAGAGGACGAGCTGGCACTTGGGCATGTGTGGTGAGGACAGAGCTGGCACTGGGAAATGTTATATGAGGACAGAGCTGGCACTGGGACATGTGAGGTGAGGACAGAGCGGGCACTGGGACAATTATGTCGGGACAGAGCTGGCACTTGGACATGTGAGGTGAGAACAGAGCTGGCGCTTGGGCATGTGAGGTGAGAACAGAGCTGACACTGGGACATGTGAGGTTGGGACAGAGCTGGCTCTGGTACATGTGAGGTGGAGACAGAGCTGACACTGGGACATGTGGGGTGAGGACAGAGCTGGCACTGGGACATGTGAGATGAGGACAGAGATGGCACTGGGACATGTTATATGAAGACAGATCTGGCACAGGGACATGTGATGTGTGGACAGAGCTGGCACTTGGACATGTGAGGCGAGGACAGAGCTGGCACTTGGGCATGTGTGGTGAGGACAGAGCTGGGACATGTGATGTGAGGACAGAGCTGGAACTGGGACATGTGAGGTGAGGACAGAGCTGGCACTGGGACATACGATGTGAGGACAGAGCTGGCACTGGGACATGTGAGATGAGGACAGAGCGGGCACTGGGACATGTGATGTGGGGTCAGAGCTGGCACTTGGACATGTGAGGTGAGGACAGTGCTGGAACATGTGATGTGGGGACAGAGCTTAAACTTTGACATGTGAGGTGAGGACAGAGCTGGCACTGGGACATGTGAGGTGAGCACAGAGATGGTACTGGGACATGTGAGGTGAGGACAAAGCTGACACTGGAACATGTGAGTTGGGGACAGAGCTGGCACTGGTACATATGATGTGAGGACAGAGTGGGCACTGGGACATGTGATGTGGGGACAGAGCTTGAACTGGAACATGGGAGGTGAGGACAGAGCTGGCACTGGTACATGTGATGTGAGGACAGAGCTGGCACTGGAACTTGTGAGGTGAGGACAGAGCTAGCACTGGGACAAAAGAGGTGAGGACAGAGCTGGCACTGGGACATGTTATACGAGGACAGAGCTGGCACTGGGACATGTGATGTGAGGACAGAGCGGGCACTGGGACATGTGATGTGGGTACATAGCTGGCACTTGGACATGTGAAAAGAGGACAGAGCTGGCACTTGTGGATGTGTGGTGAGGACAGAGCTGGCACTGGGGCATGTGAGGTGACGACATGTGAGGAAAAAGCTGGCACTGGGACATGTGAGGTGAGGACAGAGCTGGCACTGGGACATGTGATGTGGAGATTGAGCTGGCACTTGGACATGTTAGGTTAGGACAGAGCTAGAACTTGGGCATGTGAGGTAAGGACAGAGCTGGGACATGTGATGTGGGGACAGAGCTGGCACTGGGACATGTGTGATGAGCACAGAGCTGGCACTGCGACATGTGAGGTGAGCACAGAGATTGTACTGGGACATGTGAGGTGAGGACAAAGCTGACACTGGAACATGTGAGGTGGGGACAGAGCTGGCACTGGTACATAAGATGTGAGGACAGAGCGGCACTGGGACATGTGATGTGGGGACAGAGCTGGCACTTGGAAATGTGAGGTGAGGACAGAGCTGGCACTGGGACATGTGAGGTGAGGACAGAGCTGGCACTGGGACGTGTGAAATGAGGACAGAACGGGCACTGGGACATGAGATGTGGGGACAGAGCTGGCACTTGGACATGTGAGGTGAGAACAGAGCTGGCACTTGGGCATGTGAGGTGAGGACAGAGCTGACACTGGGACATGTGATGTGGGGATAGAGCTGGCACTGGTACATGTGAGGTGGAGACAGAGCTGACACTGGGACATGTGAGATGAGGACAGAGCTGGCACTGGGAAATGTGAGGTGAAGACAGAGTTGGCACTGGGACATTTTATATGAAGACAGAGCTGGCACTGGGACATGTGATGTGGGGACGGAGCTGGCACTTGGACATGTGAGGTGAGGACAGAGCTGGCACTTGGGCATGTGTGGTGAGGACAGAGCTGGCACTGGGGCATTTGAGGTGAGGACAGAGATAGGACATGTGATGTGGGGACAGAGCTGGAACTGGGACATGTGAGGTGAAGACAGAGCTGGAACTTGGGCATGTGTGGGGAGGACAGAGCTGGCACTGGGGCATGTGAGATGAGGACAGAATTGGGACATGTGATGTGGGGACAGAGCTGGCACTGGTACATGTGAGGTGGAGACAGAGTTGACGCTGGGACATGTGAGGTGGAGACAGAGCTGACGCTGGGACATGTGAGGTGGGGACAGAGCTGGCACTGGTACATATGATGTGAGGACAGAGCGGGCACTGGGACATGTGATGTGGGGACAGAGCTGGCACTTGGACATGTTATTTGAGGACAGAGCTGGCACTTGGGCATGTGTTGTGAGGACAGAGCTGGCACTGGGACATGTGAGATGAGGACAGAGCGTGCACTGGGACAGGTGAGGTGGGGACAGAGCTGGCACTTGGACATGTGAGGTGGAGACAGAGCTGGCACTTGGACATGTGAGGTGAGAACAGAGCTGGCACTGGGGCATGTACGGTGAGGACAGAGCTGACACTGGGACATGTGAGGTGGGGACAGAGCTGGCACTGGTACATGTGAGGTGAGGACAGAGCTGGCACTTGGGCATGTGTTGTGAGGACAGAGCTGGCACTTGGACATGTGAGGTGGAACAGAGCTGGCACTGGGGCATGTACGGTGAGGACAGAGCTGACACTGGGACATGTGAGGTGGGGACAGAGCTGGCACTGGTACATGTGAGGTGGAGACAGAGCTGACACTGGGACATGTGAGGTGAGGACAGAGCTGGCACTGGGACATGTGATGTGAGGACAGAGCTGGCAATGGGACATGTGAGGTGAGGACAGAGCCAGCACTGGGGCATGTGAGTTGAGGACAGAGCTGGCACTAGGACATGTTATATGAGGACAGACCTGGCACTGGTACATGTGAGGTGAGGACAGAGCAGGCACTGGGACATGTTATATGAAGACAGAGTTGGCACTGGGACATATGATGTGAGGACAGAGCTGGCAATGGGACATGTGAGGTGAGGACAGAGCCAGCACTGGGACATGTGAGTTGAGGACAGAGCAGGCACTAGGACATGTTATATGAGGACAGACCTGGCACTGGTACATGTGAGGTGAGGACAGAGCAGGCACTGGGACATGTTATATGAAGACAGAGTTGGCACTGGGACATGTGAGGTGAGGACAGAGCTTGGACATGTGATGTGGGGACAGAGCTGGCACTGGGACATGTGTGGTGAGGACAGAGCTGGCACTGGGACATGTTATGTGAGGACAGAGCTGTCACTTGGACATGTGAGGTGAGAACAGATCAGGCTCTTGGGCATGTGAGGTGAGGACAGAGCAGGCACTGGGACATGTGAGGTGAGGACAGAGATGGTACTGGGACATTTGAGGTGAGGACAAAGCTGGCACTGGTACATGTGATGTGGGGACAGAGCTGGCACTTGGTCATGTGAGGTGAGGACAGAGCTGGCACTTGGGCATGTGTGGTGGAGACAGAGCTGGCACTGGGGCATGTGAGGTGAGGACAGAGCTGGGACATGTGATGTGGGGACAGTGCTGGCACTGGGACATGAGAGGTGAGGACAGAGCTGTGACTGGGACATGTTATGTGAGGACAGAGATGGCACTGGGACATGTGAGGTGAGGACAGAGCTGGCACTGGGACGTGTGAGGTGAGGACAGAGCTGGCACTTGGACATGTGAGGTGAGGACAGAACTGGCACTTGGGCATGTGTCGTGAGGACAGAGCTGGCACTGGGACGTGTGAGGTGAGGACAGAGCTGGCACTGTGGCATGTGAGGTGAGGACAGAGCTGGGACATGTGATGTGGGGACAGAGCTGTTACTCTGACATGTGAGGTGAGGACAGAGCTGGCACTGGGATATGTTATGTGAGGACCGAGCTGGCACTGGGACATGTGAGGTGAGAACAGAGCTGGCACTGGTACCTGTGATGTGGGGACAGAGCTGGCACTTGGACATGTGAGGTGAGAACAGAGCTGGCACTGGTACATGTGATGTGAGGACAGAGCTGGCACTGGTACATGTGATGTGAGGACTGAGCTTGCACTGGGACATGTGATGTGAGGACTGAGCTTGCACTGGGACATGTGAGGTGGGGACAGAGCTGGCACTCGGACATGTGAGGTGAGGACAGAGCTGGCACTAGGACATGTGATGTGAGGACAGAGCTGGCACTAGGACATGTGAGGTGAGGACAGAGCTGGCACTGTGGCTGGTGATGTGGAGCAATCCGTGTGTAGTGGTGTCCTGTGGTGATGTGGGGCAATCCGTGTGTAGTGGTTTCCTGTGGTGATGTGCGGTGTGAAGGTACAGTTACACCCCTGTACACACTGTGTTAATATAGATTAATACTCACAGTATAGCAGTGTGGTCAAGGATCCCAGCACCTGTGTATATCAGGTCACGTTGCCCTGAATCCTGAATTTATCTAAATAAAAGCCGAACCAAAGTATTTATGTATTTTCTAATCCCCGCTGACAGATACCATACCCAGTCAGCCAGTATGGTGTTAACCCTGACTCTGTGACATAGGGCATTCCCAGAAGGCACGCTGTTTTACCAGTTGGTATAACACACTGATTTATCTGCTTTGATCTATTGCTCTTAATCACATCCCTCTGGTCTCTGTCCTGGAGGAATGATTACTAAGGACAAGACGTACTATAGTTTATACGGGGTTAAATCCAGCATGTCGGTCACTTCTGCCTGATTATAAGACTGAAGTCCGAATAAATAGAAATATCCTGTGAATCGAGCACCATGCAAAAGCCATTTTAATCCGGCAGAAGCAGACTTCTCCCTGTCCAAAACTATACTTTATTAAGTTTAACACTTTTCTAACATTATTGTAAAAGTAATGGTTTACTAATTACCGTTTAAGCATACATTAACTTCTCCCGCCATTCAGCCACCTCTTCTTTTGATCGTTTTTAATAATTGTCAACATACCGTATTTGCTCGAATATAAGACGACCCCGATTATAAGACGACCCCCCAAACTTTGGATATTCCTTTAGGAAAAAAACTAAGACAGAATATAAGACTACCCTATAGGAAAAAAAAGTTAAATTGTATATATTCACATGTAAAGTGCTTTTTAATATTTAATTAAAATTATATAAAAAAAATGCATTTATTGTTTTTATTTCCTTTTATGTGCCAATGCTGCCTCTCTCCCCCCCCCCAGTGTTATTTCTCTCCCCCTCCCTCCCACGTTGTCTCTCCCTCCCCCCAAACTTTTCTTTCTCTCTCCACCTCCCTCCCACCTTGTCTCTCTTCCTTCCTCCCTCGCCCTTATCTCTCTCTGCCCCCCTCCCCTTGTCTCTCTCTGCCCCCATCTCTGTCTTCCACCCTCCCTCCCCCTCACCTTGTCTCTCCCTGGTGGCTAGTGGGGGCAGCTCCCCACTAGCCGTTATTTGTAGACATCCTCCATGCTCCCTTACACTTCTTTCCATTATGACGGACAGCCGGTAATAGACGTAAGTATCAGGCAGCATGGAGGACATCCCCCAGCGGCCCAAATATCCCTGGTGCCTAGGGGGGACAGCCGAAGGATGTCTGCACGATACGCGCAGACATCCTCCGCTGCTGCCCGGCACTTCCGCAGGGACTTTCATGATGAAGCCGGCGGTAGTGCCGGGCGGCAGGGGAGGATGTCGGCGCGTATTGTGCAGATGTCCTCCTGCTGTTAGCGAGGGGGATCAAGGTCCGATTTGAGGTCAGATTATAAGACGACCTTGAATATAAGATGAAGGGTCTTTTTCAGAGCATTTGCTCTGAAAAAAACCTTGTCTTATATCCGAGCAAATATGGTACTTCATTACGTAATGTGTAGATTTTTATTTAATGGCCTGGTGTGATTGCCTGTGTGTAATTTTGGAGTGGCTCTTTTTTTTGCTTGGGGTGTGCGTAGGGTTTACAGTTAGGGCAAGGGGAGCGTCTGGGGCAAGCAATATAAATAGCTACAGCAGCCATTTTACAACCCAAAGACACTCAGAAAAGTTTGGTGCTGTTTTACACTTACTTTTCTGTAGGTTCCATGGCCTGGGCATGGATGTGGAGTCGATCCTCCATGCTCTGAGGGCTGAAGACTTGGTTGATGGAGGCAGGCAGCTACATCACAGCTCTCCCAGCTGTAGACTGCCCTGGCAGCGCTTTACTGTTGCAGAGGACTATTGTGACATCGGACGCTGGAACCACACACCCATCAGACTGAGCCCTAAAGCGGGTATCCTCCACCAGTCGAGAAGCCAAGCCACCTGTGGTGCTGTGCGAGCTGTGAATATTACTCCCGTGAGACCCACGTGTTCTCACGTGGTGTCTCAAGCGCTCCCCACAGTTTGTCTCCACACCGCCGAGTACCTCTCGGGACACCTGCTCCACTGCTAGGATAATGGCGGCGGTGGGTGAGGTCTAGAGCAGCCATGCTGCCTCTGCCAGCCCCAGTTGCGGATTTATGCTGTTACAGGAGGAGGAGTTTGACATGGGCACCCAGTCTGGTGAGTGTGCATCAGGCCTGAAAATGGAGGGCCCCGAGTTTACCTCTTGGAGGTGTGGGGTGGGAAGGGCCCATTCACACTCTAGTGGGGATTCCTATGGGTTGGAGGATGCCCCTGCCATCCCCCCTGCACCCCAGGTAACTGTCCCTGAGCCATCTCAAAGGGGGTCTGTAGTTGGGCATTCGGCTGTGGGGGTTGGGAGTTGCAGTTATTCACAGGCTTCTTTCTTTCAGGTTTTCTTATGCTGGCTTTGACCCACAGCGCCCCTGCTCCGCTGGTACTGAGTACTAGGTTTGGCTGGACATTCCTCCATGGCTGCTATTGTGGGTCCTCCCGAGTGTGGGTTGTCTACTCCTGGGGCATTGGGTTTGTGGGACATGGGTCCCAGGGCCCAGAGAATCAGGCTTGGGTAGGGTTTTTGCAGTGCTTACGTGGCCTATTGGATCAGGTGCAGATAGGGCCACAGGGCATGCAGGTTACACTCCTGGATTCTCAGGTCGGTGGGGTTGGGATGACTCCTACTGGGTCTGATGGGGTGGTGTGCCAGGCTTGGGGTAGGTCTGGGAACGGGGTGGTGGCACAGACCTCATCCGCCTCCCCAGTGTTGATGTCCCCTGAGGCGGTGGCACAGTGTTCCCTTTCAGATTCTTCCCTTGCAGAGGTCCCCCCTGACCCATTGTCAACTGTGGCAGAGGCGCTAATGGGGTGACCTACATGTGGTGATCCGGTCCATTTGGCTTACATGTTAATCAGGAGGTGTGGGACCATATTTGGAAGGGGGAGTATCTTGAGATCTATTCACTCATTCCCCGGAGAAGGTTCCTCCTCCAGAGAAGGAGCTGAAGGAGTCCGCAAGAGAGAAGGAAAATTACCGCTATCGTAAGATCCCCAAGAATTTTGGGCATTGGAAAGGCGCCTTTTCCATTTTGGCTAGCATTATAGGGGATAAATTCCAGGACAAGTGTCGTGCTTTATTCTACTAAAAGGCTATGATTTGGCATGCTTGTTCGGGTGTATGGCGGGCTCGGGTGGTGGACATACAATGAGCAGTTCCGCCAGAGTCTGGCGGTCTGGCAGTGGTTTTCATGGTATCAGATGGACATGGGCCTCTGGCTTTCTTTTATGAATCGCCCGGCCGCTCATCAGGGCGGGATGTTGTCCTTACTTGGGGGGATGGCGGGATAGGTACGCCCACCCAGCCGGCCACCCAACGGCGCAGAAGTAGCTGCTGGAAATGTGTTCAAATTTGGCACAGGCTATCATTTTAAGCATGAATATGGCTGTGGGGGATCCCACCCAGCTTCAAAATGCTTTAAGCAAGACAAGGCCATGGGCAAGTCTGACTTGGGAGAGAAGGGGGGATGACGCCAGCGGACATTACCACAATGCGACCCTGGCTAAGTAGATATCGTAATTGCAAAGCGGAGGAGATAGTCTTGCGGGGTTTTGAGGGCGGCTTCAGAATCCCTTTCCAGGAGAGAAATGCTCAATATCGTGTTTCTATTTTGAGAGTTTTAGCTCCTTCATAGAATGGGTCGTGCGGGTTGAGTCAGGCTGCGACTCCGTCATGCACTACTTGGACGATTTCCTACTAGTTGGCCCTACTAATACTCATGTTTGTTGCCATTTTCTTTCCACGGCACAGTCTGTTTGCCCGGGTTTTGGGGTTCCTTTGGCGCCGGAAAACACTGAGGGTCCCACTACTTGCCTTAGTGTTTTTTTTGGTATAGAGTGAATGGGGTTTACAGGCTGCCACTGGAAAAATTGGTGGGTTTGTGTGCCGACATAGCGGCGGCCAAGGGTCTGCGGAAAATTTGGCTGCAGCAACTACAGTTGTTGCTGGGGAAACTCAATTTTGCATGCAAGATCATGACCTGGCAGTCTGGGAATTGTTTCTGCCAACTTACAATGGGCAGGCTCCCAATGTCTCCAATGGAGATCTACATTTGTACATTGATGCAGCCGGATCCGTGGGTTTTGGGGAGTTCTTCAGAGCCCATTGGTGTGCCGACATGTGGTCTGCTTCTTGGTTTATGTCCTCCTAGGAATCTTGCCTTCCTGGAGCTCTTTCCCATCTTAGTGGCGGTGGTCCTATTGGGGAGTATCTTAAAGGATAGGAAAGTCAGGGTGGTGATGGCAATTAATAATCTCACTGCCTCACCCACCCTGTGATTCGCCTCCTGTGCAAGCTGGTTTTACACTGTTTGAGTTGTAATATCTCATGCAAGGCAGTACACATCTAAGGGTTTTCTAATGTTATGGCGGATGCTCTCTCTCCTTGACAATGGCCGACTTTCAGGCTAGTAGCCCTTGCCCCCAGTGTATCATATAGGGGCTAGGAGCCAATTGTGTAGCTCCCAGTCCCATTTAACATACAGAGGGTAAGTTGTGAATTGATGGAATTTTCATTAAGTTGATTGGCTTGCTCTGAAGCCTCCCTGTCCCAGTCCTACTACTGGCATAATGCCCAAGCCAGCTAATCAGACACCGCCTGTATTATTTTGGAATTTCAGCCCTCAGATCTGGCAGGCCAGTAACCCCTACCAGGTGGTCCACAGGTGAATATTGGCAGAACCCCTGGTAAGGATAGGAGCACGAGAGTGCCACCAAAATAATAAAAGGTAAATCCAAAAAGTGAAGTTAGGAACAGTCCAATAGATCAGGACAGGCGGCCGTCAAGAGTAGTAGAATAATCCAAGCAGGGGTCAGGGTTCAGGCAAACAGAGTAATCCAGGAGAGAAGTCAAAGGTCAGGTAACGGGAAATCCAATAGATATACTGTAACACAGCAAGAAAGGGAATAACTGGAAACTGGAGTCCAAGGACAAACAGGAACCAAAGCTCTGGAACACTGGATCACTGTGGTAACATTCTGAGGGTTTTTTATAGTGCTGTGGGTCTCCACTCCTGCCCTCTGTTGGACAAGCCCCTCACTGAATAGGATGTCAGAGGGGTGTGCTTCTATAGCATATACCTCTCTGTCTCATTGCCTGGAGACTATAGGATCTTTGGTGATAGGGGAGACAGAGTTTACCTCCCCCTATAGGTGCAAATAGATCTCCCCTGATTGGGATAAACTCTGGATGGTGTATCTTGGGTTTGCAGAAACTTTAGGCCCTGGTTTCGGCCTACTGCACTACCATGATTGCGATCTCGGATAGAAGGTATTACTACAGGCCCTGGCTTCACCCTACTCCATGATCGCGGAGGAACTAGAACACTGGATAGAGACATAGAAGCAGTGGGGTTGCAGGTAAGGGTAAGAGGGGCATGAGAATGTGAGAGGTACCTGGGATCCAGTCCTAATAAGCCTAAACCCCTCAACAACACTCCCTAAAATATGGGCCAGATGTACATCACAAAAAGTCATAGGGCGTGTTATGTGTTTATAAAAATAAGATTTATTAGGACTCTAATATGCATATTACATGAGCACTCGGTTTATTTTATACGGCAAGATTACTTCCATCGCACAGATGCTCTTTATGATCGTGTGTGAGAAAGAGAGAAAGACGGTGTGTGTGTGAGAGAAAAAGAGAGAGACAGTGTGTGTGTGAGAGAGAGTGTGTGTGAGAGAGAGAGACTGTGTATGAGAGAGAAAGACAGTGTGTGTGAGAGAGAGCCATGGTGTGGGAGAGAGAGAGATGCTGTGTGTGAGAAAGAGAGAGAGATGGTGTAAAAAAGAGAGAGAGAGAGACTGTGTGAGAAAGAGTGAGAGAGATGGTGTGAGTGTGTGAGAGAGAGAGAGACGTGTGTGTGTGAGAGAGAGATGCTGTGTGTGAGAGAGAGACACTGTGTGTGAGTTAGAGATGCTGTGTGTGAGTGAGAGAGACAGTGTGTGAGAAAAAATGAGAGAGTGTGTGTTTATGTGTGAGAGAAAGAAAAGGAGTGTATGTGAGAGAGAGTGTGTGACAGAACTCATCTGGCCTTTAGCCCCAGATCATTTGAAGACCTAGCAACGCCCCTAGTTTATGGCCTGGTGTGAATGCCTTTGTGGAAATTTGTAGGGATAAACTCTGGATGGTGTATCTTGGGTTTGCAGAAACTTTAGGCCCTGGTTTCGGCCTACTGCACTACCATGATTGCGATCTCGGATAGAAGGTATTACTACAGGCCCTGGCTTCACCCTACTCCATGATCGCGGAGGAACTAGAACACTGGATAGAGACATAGAAGCAGTGGGGTTGCAGGTAAGGGTAAGAGGGGCATGAGAATGTGAGAGGTACCTTGGATCCAGTCCTAATAAGCCTAAACCCCTCAACAACACTCCCTAAAATATGGGCCAGATGTACATCACAAAAAGTCATAGGGCGTGTTATGTGTTTATAAAAATAAGATTTATTAGGACTCTAATATGCATATTACATGAGCACTCGATTTATTTTATAAAGGCCATTTGACATGAGGAAACTATCTATACATATAGCAAAATGAGCAAGGTTCTTAGGAAGACGAACACCTCAATCCTGGCATGCGGATGGGTGCCACTAAAGCTTAGAGAAGTGAAACTTTTTGATACACTTCTGAAAAACCTCATCCCTGATCCCATAAATCATGGGGCTGAGAAACCTGGGCAGACACGTAAAGACCAGGAAATTAAATATGAGAAAGAAGTATAAATAATCTTTAAGCAGAGTCTCTGTGATGGTGGAGATGAAGGCGGTCATGCACAGCAGGAGTTGGACAGGGTGGAGCATGACGGTTCTCCCGGCTTTGAAGGTGGATGATGTCCCTGAGCCGATCTTCCGGGCAACTTGCATGACCCTGATGTAGGTGAAGACAATTAGCAAAGCCACCAGCGTGAAACTGGAGATTAACTTAATGGATCTTATAGTGTTTTGCAAGGGATTCACGGCCAGCATTTTTCGGTTGCATATTACATTGAGAGAGAAAAAGTCCTCCTGGACTGAGGATTTCCAGGCAAAGAAATCATTCCAAGGTGGCAAATATTTTGGCAAGGACCCGGGTGATATGATTTTAGCTGGTGCCATCTATATCCACCTTTGACCTTTGTGATCATTGGACTATGGTAGTCAGTTATGCAAAGTTTATTTTATGGAAATATGAATTAATTAATTTACATTTTCATGGTTGTTGTTTAATGTGTGTATGGTCTGGCATGTCTGCGGGGTACACTAACATGTACAGTATGATAGATTGAGTTACATTACCTCATTATGTTATATGGTTTCTGTACGCTTTCTCTTTTTATATATGTATGTATATTTTTTTCTATCATGATTGGAAATTTCAGAAGGAAGCCAACAGATCCAGAATGATCAACCAAGCTTTTCCCAGCAATATGACCCAAGTGATAACCAAAAACGGCAAGATTACTTCCATCGCACAGATGCTCTTTATGATCGTGTGTGAGAAAGAGAGAAAGACGGTGTGTGTGTGAGAGAAAAAGAGAGAGACAGTGTGTGTGTGAGAGAGAGATAGTGTGTGTGAGAGAGAGAGACTGTGTATGAGAGAGAAAGACAGTGTGTGTGAGAGAGAGCCATGGTGTGGGAGAGAGAGAGATGCTGTGTGTGAGAAAGAGAGAGAGATGGTGTAAAAAAGAGAGAGAGAGAGACTGTGTGAGAAAGAGTGAGAGAGATGGTGTGAGTGTGTGAGAGAGAGAGAGACGTGTGTGTGTGAGAGAGAGATGCTGTGTGTGAGAGAGAGACACTGTGTGTGAGTTAGAGATGCTGTGTGTGAGTGAGAGAGACAGTGTGTGAGAAAAAATGAGAGAGTGTGTGTTTATGTGTGAGAGAAAGAAAAGGAGTGTATGTGAGAGAGAGTGTGTGACAGAACTCATCTGGCCTTTAGCCCCAGATCATTTGAAGACCTAGCAACGCCCCTAGTTTATGGCCTGGTGTGAATGCCTTTGTGGAAATTTGTAGGGATATTTGTAGGTTCTTTTTATTTGCAGCTTTTTTTTTGCCCCTATTTATGTATCAGAATCCTGGTAGTTAGGCTAGCTGTAACGGACAGGGCATGTATGATATGAGAGTAAGGAAGTGTGTAGGGGTTACAGTTAGGGCACAGAAAGGGTCTGGGGCTAGCAATATAATGTCTGGGCCACACCCCCTAAAGCATCCATTGTACAACCCCAAGACACTCAGTTTTGTGCTGTTTTAGACTTACTTTTCTGAAGGTTCCACGGCCTGGGCTGTGGATGTGGTACAGATCCTTGATGCTCTGAGGGCTAAATCTTTGGAGGCAGGCAGCTCCTGTCCTGGCGGCGCTTCACCATTGCAGAGGGTTGTGGTGATGTCAGGCGTTGGATCCACCCGCCCACCAGACTGAGCTTTGAAGGGGGCGTTCTCCCCCACTTGAGAAGCCGAACCACCTGTGGTGCTGTGCAAGCGGTGAGTATTACTCCTGCAAGACCAAAGTTTTCTCAAGTGGTGTCTCGCGCAACCCCACAGTCGGTCTCCATCCCGCTGAGTACCGCTCAGGACACCCAAGCCACTGCTAGTAGGTTGTCGGGATGCGGGTGACTTATCCTGAGCTACCCTGCTGCCTCTTTCAGCCCAAGTTGAGTGAGTGGGCCTCAGGCCCAAAAAAAGAGGGCCCTGAGTTTACTTCTGGGAGGTGTGGGGTGGGATGGGCCCTGTCACACTCCAGTGGGGGGTCCTCTAGGGGGGAGGATGCCCCTGCCAACCCATCTGCATCCCAGGTCATTGTCCCTGAGCCGTCTCACAGGGGGTCTGTAGTTGGGCCTTCTGCTGTGGGGGTTGGGAGTTGCAGTTCTTCACAGGCTTCTTTCTTTTAAGTTTCTCCTATGCTGGCATCGGCCCACAGTGCCCCGGCTCCAGTGGTACCAGTGGAGTATGGGTAGTTTGGCTGGACATCCCTCCATGGCTGCTTCTGTGGGTCCTCCTGCCAGTGGTTCTGGTGAGTGTGGGTTGCCTACACCTGGAGGGATTGGGTTTTGGGGACATAGGATGCAGGACCCACAGAATCAGGCTATGGGATCAGATGCAGACAGGGTCACAGGGCGCACAGGCTACACTCCTGCAATCTCAGGTCAGTGGGGTCTGGGGGTCTCTGGTTGGGTCTGGTGGGGGGGTGCCTGGTTTCTGGTGGGTCTTGGAGCGGGGTGGCAGCACAGACCTCGTCTGTCTCCACCGATTTTGACGCCCTCTGTGGAGTTGGCACAGTGTGCCCTTCCGGATTCTCCCCCTGCCCCCCCCCCCCCCGACCCGTTGTCAACCATGGCAGTGGAGCTCATGGGGTGACCTCCATGTGCTAGTCTGGTCCATTGGGCTTACATGTTATGCAGGAGGTGCGGGACCATATTTGGAAGGGGGAGTACCTTGAGGTCTATTCCCTCATTCCTCTGGAGGAGGTTCCTCCTCCAGAGAAGGATCTGAAGGAGTCCGAAAGAGAGAAGGAAAAATACCGCTATCATAAGATCCCCAAGACTTTTGAGAATTGGATAGGTGCTTCATTCTGCTACCAGGATAGGATTTGGCATGCGTGTCGGGTGTTTGGCGGGCTCGGGTGGTGGACATACAACGTGCAGTTCCACCAGCGCCTTGCGGTCCGGCCGTCATTGTCATGGAATCAGATGGACATTGGCCTCTGGCTTTCTATTATGACTCGCCCGGCCACTCATCAGCGTGGGATGGCATCCTTTTTTGGGGGGGGGCTAGCGGGATGGGTACGCTTACCCCGCTGGCCACCGAACAGCACAGTGGCATCTGCAGGAAATACAACGCCCAGTGCAAATTTGGCGCAGGGTGACGTTATATGCATGAATGCTCTGGCTGTGGGGGAACCCACCCGGTTTCAAAATGCTTTAAGCAAGGCAAGGCCAGGGGCAAGTCTGACTTGGGAGAGAAGGGGATAACCCACATTGCGACCCTGGCTAAGTTGGTATCGTAATCGCGAAGCAGCAGAGATCTTCTTGCAGGGTTTTGAGGACAGCTGCAGATTCCCTTTCCAGGAGCGGGAGGTCCCTTTATCTTTGCATAACCATAAGTCAGTCGAGGGACAAATTGAGAAGGAAGTGGCGCTGGGCTGCATGGCTGGCACCTTATGGTTGATTCACCACTTGTCGTTTCCTTATGGGGGTTCAGTGAATGATGATATCATTGCGGAGCTATGCATGGTATCCTACGCATTAGGATGGTCTGAGCAGCTGGCCCTGTGGCATTGATGGCCAAGACGGACGTGGAGTCTGCATTCCGTCTTTTGCCTATTCACCCTAAGTGTCACCACCTCTTGGGTTGTTATTTTGAGAGCCATTTCTACGTGGATAATGGCCTCCCAACGGGATTCTCTATATCATGCTTCCATTTTGAGTGTTTTAGCACCTTTATAGAATGAGTCGTGTGGGTGGAGTTGGGCTGCGATTCCGTCATGCACTACTAGGACGATTTCCTACTAGTTGCCCTCCTAATTCCCACGTTTGTTGCCATTTGCTTTCCATGGTACAGTCTGTTTCCAGGGGTTTCAGGGTTCCTTTGGCGCAGGATAAAACTGAGGTTCCCACTACTTGGGACCAGCGATCTCCATTTGTACACTGATGTGGCCGGTGTTTTGGGGCATTCCTCGGGGTCCATTGGTGTGCCCACATGTGGCCTGCTTCCTGGTTTATGTTAGGGCTCACTACGAATCTTGCCTTCCTGGAGTCCGTTCCCATTTTAGTGGTGGTGGACCTGTGGGGGAATATCTTAGGATAGGATAGGAAGGTTGTGTTCCATTGCGATAACATGGCGTGATTTGCTTCCTGCACAAGCTGGTTGTACACTGTTTGATTTGTAATATTTCATGCAGAGCAGTACACATCCTAGGGGTTTCTAACGTTATAACGGATGCTCTCTCTAATTCGCAGTGGTCGTCTTTCAGGGTGTCGGCCCTGGAGGTGGATCCGGATGGGATTCCTTGCCCTTCAGTCTTGTGGAGCCTTGGGTTGGATGAATAGCCCACTGGATAGGTCATTTAGTCTCCCAGGCCATGTGGGCTAAATATGGTAAGGTCCGGAATGACTGGCTGGCCTTCGAGCGGGTCCGTGGGGTTTTCAATGATGACAAGGACAGTCTGCAAGGTTTTCTCTGGTTAATGTGATCCTGGGAGGCAGCAAGTTCCTTTACTAATGTTGTTGCCACAAAATTTGGCAATAATTTGTTTCTGGTTCAAGGTGTCTGGGTTCCAGTATGTCACTAAAGCGTTTTTAGTACGTCAGTCCCTTAAATGTTTGGGGGGCCCAGGGCGGGGGATCTCCGGTGCCCAGTGTCCGGGGCTTTACTATTGGGGATCTTCCGATTTCTGCCCGTTGCTTGTGTTTCTGACACCACCCTGTTCTGCCTGGTGTTTTCCCTGGCATTCTTCAGGGCGCTGAGGATTGGGTATTGGTTAGTCCATCTAAACGTAGAGTTAAATGTTTGCTTTTTGTGGATGTGAGCCGGGAGCCGGGTGCTCAAAAACTGATGTTTTTTGAAAAGGGGCATGAGTTTTCCTGTGGGAGGTCCTCGGTTTGCCCGGTGGCATGTTTTGACGAATATTGCGCATTGAGCCTGGCTGCCTCTGGCTCGCTGCTGCTTCATGGGGATGGATCCTCTTTATCCCACTACCAATTTCTCAAGGTTTTTAAGCTCACACTAACTGCATTGGGTTTCGATAGCTCTACATTTGTGGGCCATTCATTTCCTTTGGCTCTGCTTCAGAGCAGGGCCGGCCTTAGGGGTGTGCGACCTGTGCGATCACACAGGGTGCAACACTCCAGGGGGCGCCTGCCCGGTCATTGCAAAAAAAAAAAAAAAGCCTGTAGAGGCACTGGATGGGGGAGATCAAAAGATCCCCCCTCACCAGCCCTCTGCTCGGCATGCTGTGCTGGGTCCGGGGAGGGGGCGGAGCTAACTGGCTCAGTGGTGAAGCTCCGCCCCCACCCTGTGAAGCAGAGCAGTGTCTGCTTCACAGGGAGCCACAGACAGCAATAGAAAGTGCTGCTCGGCTCCCCATGCTTAATGCAGGCTCCATGCTTAATGCAGGCTCCATGCTTAATGCAGGCTCCCCATGCTTAATGCAGGCTCCATGCTTAATGCAGGCTCCATGCTTAATGCAGGCTCCCCGTGCTTAATGCAGGCTCCATGCTTAATGCAGGCTCCCCATGCTTAATGCAGGCTCCATGCTTAATGCAGGCTCCATGCTTAATGCAGGCTCCCCGTGCTTAATGCAGGCTCCATGCTTAATGCAGGCTCCCCGTGCTTAATGCAGGCTCCATGCTTAATGCAGGCTCCATGCTTAATGCAGGCTCCATGCTTAATGCAGGCTCCATGCTTAATGCAGGCTCCATGCTTATTGCAGGCATGGGGAGCCGAGCAGCACTTTCTATTGCTGTCTTTGGCTCCCTGTGAAGCAGACGCTGCTCTGCTTCACAGGGTGGGGGCGGAGCTACACCGCTGAGCCGATTAGCTCCGCCCCCTCCCTTGAACCACATTTGCAGGCAAGGAGGGGGGAGAGACAACAGGGGGTGAGAGACAGAACAGGGGGTGAGAGAGGGACAGAACAGGGGGTGAGAGGCAGAACAGGGGGAGGGGGGGAGAGAGAGACAGAACAGGGGGTGAGAGGCAGATTAGGGGGAGGGGGGAGAGAGAGGCAGAACAGGGGGTGAGAGAAGGACAGAACAGGGGGTGAGAGGCAGAACAGGGGGGGGGTGAGAGGCAGAACAGGGGGGGGAGAGAGGCAGAACAGGGGGTGAGAGAAAGACAGAACAGGGGGTGAGAGGCAGATCAGGGGGAGGGGGGAGAGAGAGGCAGAACAGGGGGTGAGAGAAGGACAGAACAGGGGGAGAGAGAGAGACAGAACAGGGGGAGGGGGGAGAGAGACAGAACAGGGGGAGGGGGGGAGAGAGACAGAACAGGGGGAGGGGGGAGAGAGACAGAACAGGGGGAGGGGGAGAGAGAGAGACAGAACAGGGGGAGGGGGGAGAGAGACAGAACAGGGGGAGGGGGGGAGAGAGACAGAACAGGGGGAGGGGGGAGAGAGACAGAACAGGGGGAGGGGGAGAGAGAGAGACAGAACAGGGGGAGGGGAGAGAGAGAGACAGAACAGGGGGAAGGGGGGGAGAGAGAGACAGAACAGGGGGAGGGGAGAGAGAGAGACAGAACAGGGGGAAGGGGGGGAGAGAGAGAGACAGAACAGAGGGAGAGAGAGAGAGAGAGAGAGAGAGAGACAGAACAGGTGGAGGGGGGATAGAGAAACAGAACAAGCGAGGGGTAAGAGAGAGAGACAGGAGGTGGGAGAGAGACAGAACAGGTGGAGGGGGGGGGAAGAGACAGACATGGCAAGGAAGAGGAAAGGGACACATACATAGGGGGGTGAAAGACGGGGGGGGGGCGCCATGGGGGAAGCCCGCACAGGGCGCCGGAACACTTAAGGCCGGCCCTGCTTCAGAGGCTTCCAGACTAGGTTTTGCAGAGAATGCGATACAGCGCATTGGCAGATGCGAGTTTGGCTCTAAGGCCATTCCTACATATTCTGGGCCCGACAGCGCACAGCAATTAGCCCTGGAGGGGAGCGCCTAGGATTTCCAGTCTTCGTGGCCCCCTTGATGTGTTGCTTATCCACTTAGACGGCATCGATCTGGGTTTTACCCCAGTGTGGGGTTTACGAGACCTCATCAAGCAGGATTTGGCTAGATTGTTAGTCCTGTTCCCAGATGTTCGTTTAGTTTGGTCTGAGATGGTCATAATCAATTACTGGCGTGCGGCGTATAAAAAATGTGATGGAGAAGTGCAGGGTAAAGGTCAACAAGCAGGTTTATTGGTTTGTGCTGGGGGTTGGGGGCGTTATAATTCGCCATCAGTTGTTTGAGAGGGATGCAGCAGTATTTTTCAAAGTGATGGGGTACATCTCACGGACGTGGGTTTAGACCTTTTTAATTTGGCCTAACAGGCCAAATTAGGGTGGAACAGACCATGGCAAAAGGAATGGGTTGCTACCGCTGACTTCAGGCCGTTAAACAGTGGTGCCTATGATGGGGGTGCATGTCCTTGATGAACAGGGTAGGAAATGGAAATGGAGTAGTCAGATCCAATGGTTGAAGTTTTGGTCTCAGCCCTTCCCTAACCTCTTTTAAGGTGATCAATCACCATATGGTACGAGCCCACTGAGCGAGGAGAGTCGATTAGTGGTAAGCATGGAGAAGGATAAGGTAAGGGGTAAAGAGACCCTCTGATGTGGGGGGGGGGGGGGGTACCACTGGTTTGATGCTAGTTGCACTATGTATAGTTATGTTTTAAATTAGGTCAATGGATTGGCAAGGATATAGTTTATTTGTTAGGCTGTAATCATCTGAGATTAAACTATGATGATAGGTTGATACAATCCTAACTTGATTTTATTATATTAATAAATTACTGTGACCTGTTTTTCACCAACCATTCATAAGGCAAGGGGACTTGTGTCATCTAGTTTATACACCAGCGCTATCCACGCTCTATCATACATGGCTCGAATGACATTGCAGGTCTTGACCCATGGGATTTGTTTCTGGTACCGCTAAGTACTGGAATTCCAAAGGTCAGATCCAAGGTTCTTATGCTAGGAAAATAAAAAAAATGAGCACAGGCATCCATAAAAACCAAAGGTAGCTTAGTTGACCACTTTGGTTAGTCCTCTTAGTCTATTTATGCACTATGTAATTTTGTTCCATATTTCTTCCATAAGAATTATTAACCAATCTTATTGTCTTGCCAAAAAGCACCGAAAAAAAGAAATTAATTTATTCAAATCCATAGGACCAATTACAAAGCCATTCTTCTTCAAGTTATCCTTTGTGTTGTTAAAATGTATTGGTACAGATCAGAAATTGCAATAGTTTTTTTTATACCTCTATTAAGTTAAAAACTGTATTGGGAAAAAGTCCTCTCTTCTCATCATACAGGCAAATCTTTAATAAATTTGGCTAGTTTGAGTGTATCCATTTTACCACTTCCTTTTTCCCAGTTTCTTTTCTATGACACTTCTTGTTTGTACATTTTCACTATTTAATCTCTGCTCCATTTCGTTATCAACCTTTTCTTTTCTAAATCTTTCTGATTTGTGGATTTTCACAAAATATCTGTAGCAGACCCCAGATTAGTATTCTGTTTTTGCAAATGATCAAAGTTAATAACATTTCTATCTAATTCTTTAGACATGTTGGACATGGTCTGATGGGTTCTGGCTAACAGATCAATCTGATTCTTAAGCATTTCTTTCATAATCCTGGTAAGTGCTGAACAGTATGATTTAATCGGAATCACAGAAACGTGGTGGGATGAGACCCACGACTGGTCAGTTAATTTACAAGGTTACTCACTTTTTAGAAAGGACAGAGTAAATAGAAAAGGGGGAGGGATTTGTCTGTATGTAAATCCTAAATTAAATCCCAGTATTAAAGAAGGTGTACATGATGTAACTGGAACTGATGTGGAGACACTGTGGGTGGAGATTAGCTTAGACGCTAAAAGGAATCGCACATTACTTGTAGGTGTATGCTACAAGCCACCAAATATTAGCATTGATGGAGAAGATCAGCTTTTATTACAAATTGAAAAGGCTGCAAATCTGAATGAAGTTCTAATCATGGGAGATTTTAATTACCCAGATATAGATTGGAAGTGTGGCACAACTAGTTCAGCTAGGGGCAGCAAGTTTCTGGACTTGCTTAATAACAAATTTATGGCACAATTAGTAGACACCCCAACTAGAATGGATGCCTGTCTGGATTTGGTAATAACAAACAATGAGGAGCTTATCTCAAACATCCAAATAAGAGAACACTTGGGGAATAGTGACCATAATATGGTCTCATTTGAGATTAATGCAAAAAAGCAAATTTTTTTTTTCTTCTGTTTATACTAAGGAAGAGCAGATGGACGAGCCCCTGCTACAGGAAGTTATGGGACATTCGCCGCAAACATGGGATTGGCTGACACAGGAAAAAGTGCTTAAGCAATTACACTCTGTTAAGATAGACAAGGCCCCAGGACCAGATGGTATACACCCAAGGGTACTTAGAGAGTTAAGCATAATTCTGGCCAGACCACTATTCATGATCTTTAGGGATTCATTCAGTTCAGGTATAGTGCCAACAGACTGGCGAAAGGCGGATGTCATTCCAATATTTAAAAAGGGATCAAAATCTCTGCCAGGTAATTATAGGCCAGTGAGCTTGACATCTGTAGTGGGGAAACTATTTGAAGGATTGCTAAAGGTATACACTCAAGAATACATCTTGAAACAGAATATAATTAGTAAAAGTCAACATGGTTTTGTGAAAGACAGGTCTTGTCAAACAAACTTAATAACATTCTATGAAGAAGTCAGTAAAAATATAGATCTAGGTGTGGCAGTTGATGTGATCTATTTGGATTTTGCGAAAGCATTTGATACAGTTCCACACAAAAGGTTACTCTACAAATTGAGAGAAATAGGTTTGGGGGCAAATGTGTGTATGTGGATTGAAAATTGGCTAAAAGATAGAACACAAAGGGTTGTTGTAAATGGAAAATTCTCAAATTGGACAAGGGTATTAAGCGGAGTACCTCAGGGGTCTGTTTTGGGCCCTCTTCTTTTTAATTTGTTTATTAATGATCTGCCACATTGTGCTGAGAGCCATGTCTCCGTGTTTGCGGACGACACTAAATTAGGTAAGGCAATAAAGACTAATCTTGATGTTTTTTCTTTACAGGAAGATTTGGACAGAGTGGGGGACTGGGCAGTAAAGTGGCAAATGAGGTTCAATATAGACAAATGTAAAGTTATGCATTATGGGAAAAATAATAACAAAGCAACATATACGTTAAATGGTTTTTCCCTGGGAAAAACTACTAATGAAAAGGATTTAGGAATAATTATAGACAACAAACTTGGCAACAGTGCCCAATGCCAGTCAGCAGCTGCAAGGGCCAATAAGATATTGGCATGTATAAAACGAGGTATAGATTCACGGGAGGAGGATATCATCTTGCCTCTTTACAAATCAATGGTAAGACCTCACCTTGAATATGCAGTACAGTTCTGGGCACCAGTCCTTAAAAAGGATATTAAGGAACTAGAAAAAGTGCAAAGGAGAGCTACAAAATTAATAAGGGGTTTGGAGGATCTTAGTTATGAAGAGAGACTTAAAAAATTGAATTTATATACGTTAGAAAAAAGGCGTCTCAGAGGGGATATGATAACATTATATAAATATTTGCAGGGCCAATATAAAGAGCTCTCCAGTGACCTGTTCATTAACAGAAATGTACAAAGAACAAGAGGTCACCCCCTCAGACTGGAAGAGCAAAGATTTCATAGACCGCAAAGGAAGGGATTCTGTACGGTTAGGACAATAAAGTTATGGAACTCACTGCCAAGAGAGGTAGTGCTAGCAACCACAATAGATGCATTTAAAAATGGTTTGGATGTTTTTTTTAGGAAAGCAGAACATACAGGGCTATTAATAATAGAATAAGCATTAATAAAAGAGCTTATTGATCCAAGGAGAAATCTCATTGCCTCTTGGAGTCAAGAAGGAATTTTTCCCCCAGGAGGCAAAATTCGAAATAGCTTCCTTAGGGGTTTTTTGCCTTCTTTTGGATCAAAAGCTGTAATGATAGGTAGAAGGGTTGAACTTGATGGACTTGTGTCTTTTTTCAACCAAAATTACTATGTTACTATGTTACTATGTTACTATGTTACTATGTAAGCTGAAACGTCAAGACTGGGCCAAGAAATATCTCAAGACTGATTCTTCTAAGGTTTTATGGACTGATGAAATTAGAGTGAGTCTTGATGGGCCAGATGGATGGGCCTGTGGCTGGATTGGTAAAGGGCAGAGAGCTCCAGTCCGACTCAGACGCCAGCAAGGTGGAGGTGGAGTACTGGTTTGGGCTGGTATCATCAAAGATGAGCTTGTGGGGCCTTTTCGGGTTGAGGATGGAGTCAAGCTCAACTCCCAGTCCTACTGCCAGTTCCTGGAAGACACCTTCTTCAAGCAGTGGTACAGGAAGAAGTCTGCATCCTTCAAGAAAAACATGATTTTCATGCAGGACAATGCTCCATCACACGCGTCCAAGTACTCCACAGCGTGGCTGGCAAGAAAGAGTATAAAAGAAGAAAATCTAATGACATGGCCTCCTTGTTCACCTGATCTGAACCCCATTGAGAACCTGTGGTCCATCATCAAATTTGAGATTTACAAGGAGGGAAAACAGTACACCTCTCTGAACAGTGTCTGGGAGGCTGTGGTTGCTGCTGCACGCAATGTTGATGGTGAACAGATCAAAACACTGACAGAATCCATGGATGGCAGGCTTTTGAGTGTCCTTGCAAAGAAAGGTGGCTATATTGGTCACTGATTTGTTTTTGATTTGTTTTTGAATGTCAGAAATGTATATTTGTGAATGTTGAGATGTTATATTGGTTTCACTGGTAAAAATAAATAATTGAAATGGGTATATATTTGTTTTTTGCTAAGTTGCCTAATAATTATGCACAGTAATAGTCACCTGCACACACAGATATCCCCCTTAAATAGCTAAAACTAAAAACAAACTAAAAACTACTTCCAAAAATATTCAGCTTTGATATTAATGAGTTTTTTGTGTTCATTGAGAACATGGTTGTTGTTCAATAATAAAATTAATCCTCAAAAATACAACTTGCCTAATAATTCTGCACTCCCTGTATAGCCCAGTAAGTGAAAAAGGGGGATAATTCATTTTTTAGATACATAAATGAGAAAAGGAAAGTAAAACAAGGATTAGTTAGATTAAAAACAAAAGAAGGATGCTATGTAGAAGAGGATAAAGGTTTAGCAGACTGTCTTAATGAATATTTTTGTTCAGTTTTTACAAATGAAAATGAGGGTAAGGGACCTCATTTAGGGAAAAAGACTAATGAGTCTTTTGATGCATGTAAGTTTACAGAGGAAGAGGTTTTACTTCAGCTGTCTAAAGTAAAGACAAATAAGTCGATGGGACCTGATGGGATACATCCAAAGTTATTAAAAGAACTTAGTGGTGTACTAGCAAAACCGTTAACAGATTTATTTAACCAATCATTGTTAACGGGAGTAGTTCCAGAAGATTGGAAATTAGCTAATGTTGTGCCCATTCACAAGAAAGGTAGTAGGGAGGAGGCGGGCAACTATAGACCAGTAAGTCTTACTTCAGTAGTGGGGAAAATAATGGAAACCTTGTTAAAGAATAGGATTGTTGAACATCTAAAGTCGCTTGGATTTCAAGATCAGAGACAGCATGGGTTTACTTCAGGGAGATCATGCCAAACTAATCTTATTGATTTTTTTGATTGGGTAACTAAAATAATAGATCAGGGTGGTGCAGTAGAAATTGCTTACCTAGATTTCAGTAAGGCTTTTGACACTGTCGCACATAGAAGGCTTATCAATAAACTGAAATCTTTGAGTTTGGATTTCAATATTGTTGAATGGATTAGACAATGGCTGAGTGACAGGCAACAGAGGGTTGTAGTTAATGGGGTATATTCGATGCAAGATCGTGTTACTAGTGGGGTACCTCAGGGATCTGTTCTTGGACCCATTCTCTTTAATATTTTTATTAGCGATATTGCAGAAGGTCTTGTTGGCAAAGTATGTCTTTTTGCTGATGATACAAAGATTTGCAGCAGGGTTGATATTCATGGAGGGATAAGCCAAATGGCAAATGATTTAGCTAAACTAGAAAAATGTGGACAAGTGCAAGATTATGCACCTTGGGCGTAAAAACCCAAAAGCAGAATATAGACTATTTGGTACAGTCCTAACCTCAACATCTGAGGAAAGGGATTTAGGAGTAATAATTTCAGAGGACTTGAAGGTAGGTAGGCAATGCAATAGAGCAGCAGGAAATGCTAGCAGAATGCTTGGTTGCATAGGGAGAGGTATTAGCAGTGCTGTATTCACCGCGAGGCATCCTAGGCGGATGCCTAGGGCGGCAAATTTTGGGGGGCGGCAGCACCCCCCAGCACTGAAAAGAAAAAAAAGAGAAAAAAAACGCGGCCCTTTAAAAAAAAAAAAAAAAGACCGCGCTTCCAGGCAGAGATGGAGGTGAGAGGGGATCGGAAGATCCCCCCTCACCATCGCTCTGCCTGCCAGGCTGCACGGGGAGCCGAACAGGCAGCACAGAGAAACCTCCGTGCTGCTTGTTCTGCTCCCCGTGCAGTGTGCCGACACGGAAGTGCCGACAGTCACGTGACGGGCGCGCTGACGTCATACGCGCGCCCGGTCACGTGACCTGTCGGCACAATCGGGAAGCCGAACAGGCAGCATGGAGGGACCATGCTGCCTGCCTGCCAGGGAAAGGTAGGTGCTGATGGGAGAGTGTGTGTGTGTGTGTGTGTGTGTCTGAGTGTGATGGGAGTCAGAGTGTGTGTGATGGGAGACAGTGTGTGTGGCTGAGTGTGATGGGAGTCAGAGTGTGTGTGATGGGAGACAGTGTGTGTGGCTGAGTGTGATGGGAGTCAGAGTGTGTGTGATGGGAGACAGTGTGTGTGAGACTGAGTGTGATGTGAGTCAGAGTGTGTGTGATGGGAGACAGTGTGCGTGGCTGAGTGTGATGGGAGTCAGAGTGTGTGTGATGGGAGACAGTGTGTGTGACTGAGTGTGATGGGAGTCAGAGTGTGTGTGAAGGGAGACAGTGTGTGTGTGACTGAGTGTGATGGGAGTAGGAGTGTGTGACTGAGTGTGATGGGAGTAGGAGTGTGTGTGATGGGAGACAGTGTGTGTGACTGAGTGTGATGGGAGACAGTGTGTGTGACTGAGTGTGATGGGAGTCAGAGTGTGTGTGATGGGAGACAGTGTGTGTGACTGAGTGTGATGGGAGTAGGAGTGTGTGACTGAGTGTGATGGGAGTGTGTGTGTGTGATGGGAGTATGAGCTTGATGTGAGTCTGAATGATGGGGCATGTCTTAGGTGTGTAACGTGGGTAGGGGGGTGCCCGGATTTTGTCTGCCTAGGGCAGCACAAAATCAAGATACACCACTGGGTATTAGCAGTAGGAAGAGGGAAGTGCTCATGCCATTGTACAGAGCACTGGTGAGACCTCACTTGGAGTATTGTACGCAGTACTGGAGACCGTATCTCCAGAAGGATATTGATACTTTGGAGAGAGTTCAGAGAAGGGCTACTAAACTGGTTCATGGGTTGAAGGATAAAACTTACCAGGAAAGGTTAAAGCATCTTAACATGTATAGCTTGGAGGAAAGACGTAACAGGGGGGATATGATAGAAACATTTAAATACATAAAGGGAATCAACACAGTAAAGGAAGAGAGTATATTTAAAAGAAGAAAAACTACCACAACTAGAGGACATAGTCTTAAATTAGAGGGGCAACGATTTAAAAGTAATATCAGGAAGTATTACTTTACTGAGAGGGTAGTGGATGTATGGAATAGCCTGCCAGCAGAAGTGGTAGAGGTAAACACAGTCAAGGATTTTAAACATGCGTGGGATAGACACAAGGCTATCCTTGCTATAAGACCGGGAACGGGGGACTAATAAAAGTACTCAAAAAAAAAAAAAATTGGGCAGACTAGATGGACCGAATGGTTCTTATCTGCCGACACATTCTATGTTTCTATGTTTCTAATCATTTAAACAGTCCAGGTCAAGGGCATAGGCAGGCAGGTAATCTAATAATATAATCCAAGGTCGGGTAGGAGAAGGCAGGGAACACCAATAAACAATCCAGGTCAATAACGGGAAGACAGAAAGGCAGGTACGCAAATATAGGCAGCACATGAGCAAGAATCACCAAGCACAGTATTCAGCTTGGTCATTCCTTTTGAACTTCGCGCCAGGTGACGTCATGACGCGCGTGCCGGCTTGGGCGACTCTGCAGAGAGGAGGGGCACGCGCACCATCATTGGTGACGCCCGCTTGAAGGGAAGCTGCTGATCCGGAGCACAGGTCCCCCGCTACTCCGTGACACCCAGCGAGGGCTGGGTACTCCGGAGAGGCGCTGCGTGGCGGGACCTGACACCACCATTCTCATCATCAGCCAATTGTTTAAACAACTGACGTGAGTCATCTATCTGCATTTTTGTTTCATTTAATGATGCATCCAGTACACATCAAAAGTTAGTCTGGGGGCCGATTTCCCTTCTGTCAACAACTTTTGAGGAGATTTTACATTTTTGCTGGGGGTACTGGACCTTGTAACAACACATACATTTTTCAATTCTTTGAAAAGACGTCTCTTTTTTGTTTTGTTTTGATGTGCTGCAAACTTAACAATTACTCGTCTTTTTAAGTTCACCATTCATTCATTGAATCAATAAAACACTTTGCCAACAATGCAACTTTTTGTCCATCCTTCTTAAATGCATTGCTTTGCTCAATATCTCTTAACCTGTCCAACAGTTTCAATGAACAATCATCCCAAATATTCTCATGATTAAACCCCTTTACAGACAGACCTTTGTTACAATTGGCACCAGTCTTTTGCAACCACTCCATGGTTATTTAAACAGTTAAACAAAAGGGTTTCTTTAACAAAAGCAGTATATATGAGCAATTTCTATAGACTTTTATAAAATACAAATATCGTTCACAATATATCTTTTGTCTGCAGCTGTGCACTTCTGCAGAAATCAAATAATCTTCCTGATTTGTTCTTGAGATTATTTTCGGTAACAAAATCCTCTTGTTTGAAACCAAAGTGATTGCTCTTCTGTAAACTACCGATAAAAGAGAATTTGGATGCAGTCTCAAGTCTTTATCTTATTTTCACAGTCCAATATTGGAACAAACAAACAACCATGTTCAATCGATTTCCTATTCAGCTCACATAAGCTTTGATCCAGTAATTCAGTAGTTGAAACAAAGTCTGTTTTGAGAATTCTTCTTGGAGAATTTTTGGAATGTGATGTAGATCAGCCAGTCACCATCTGTTAGATCCCTTTTGTATCAGGATTCTAACACTCGTAGTAGAGAACAGCTCAAAATGTTCTTTATCTTCTGTAGCTTGTAAGTGGCAGCAAGATCTTTAAAATTGTCAGGTATAATTCTGACTTTAAATACCCGCATTCTCCACCATTAGATGTAATGTTTTCTTTTATCTCCATAAATGTCATATTTCATCCACAAGAATTATTTACCAATCTTATTGTCTTGGCAAAAAAATTCCGAAAAACAAACTTCAAATACTTTTATTCAAATTCATAGGACCAATAACAAAGCCATGCTTCTTGATGTTATCCTTTGTGTTGTTAAAATGTATTGGTACAGATCATAAATTGCAATAGTTTTTATAACCCAATCAAGTCAAAGACTCCCATAAGGTATGGTATGACTTAATAAGGAAGTTTAAGTTACTAGGAGGTGTGTACAGATGCATATATAGTTGATCATAAAATTTAAGTATTATAATAAGGGATGCGGCTTAGTATCCATTTTGTCTATAATTAAAGCCAAATGTTATAATATAATTATACTTGGGGGGGAATAGCTAACAAAGGATACTATATGTTTTTTAAGGAAAAGGAATGTCAGTGGGGCCTCTCAGAAACAGAGGAAACAATGCTGAGATTTTTATTCAAAGGTTATGGTAACAACTAGACTTTCTGGCTAGAGAAATATGAGCATCTATCCTTGACTTAACTGGATCCACGTGTTGTAGCCGTAAAATAAAATGGACTCTTGTAATATAATTAAGAACAGCTTTTGGGGGTTTGCAAACATACCACATGAGAGGGGCTACTTGAAACTTTAAGAATTTTCTTACATAGTAACATAGTAATTTAGGTTGAAAAAAGACACAAGTCCATCAAGTTCAACCTTTCTACCTATCATTCCAGCTTTTGATCCCAAAGAAGGCAAAAACCCCTAGGGAAGCTATTTCGAATTTTGCCTCCTAGGAGGAAATATTCATTCTTTACTCCAAAGGGCAATCAGATTTCTCCTTGGATCAATAAGCTATATTATTAATGCTTATTCCATTATTAAAAGCCCTTTATGTTCTGCTTTTCTAAAAAAAAAAAAAAAACATCCACACCATTTTTAAATGCATCTATTGTGATTGATAGCACAACCTCTTTTGGCAGTGAGTTCCATAACTTTATTGTCCTTACCATAAATAATCCCTTCTTTTGCTGTCTATGAAATCTTTGCTTTTCCAGTCTCAGGGGCTGACCTCTTGTTCTTTGTGCATTTCTGTAAATGAACAGGTAACTGGAGATCTCTTTATATTGGCCCTGCACATATTTATATAATGTTATCATTACCCCTCTGAGACGCCTTTTTTCTAACATATATAAATGCAACTTTATATGTTAAATAGTCTCTATTCATAACAAAGATCCTCCAATCCCCTTAATAGTTTTGTAACTCTCCTTTGCTCTTTTTCAAGTTCCATAATATCCTTTTTAAGGACTGATGCCCAGAATTGTACTGCATATTGAAGGTGATGTCTTACCATTGATTTGTAAGGAGGCAAGATGATATCCTCCTTCCCTGAATCTATACCTCGTTTTATACATGCCACTATCTTATTGACCCTTGCAGCTGCTGACTGGCATTGAGCACTGTTGCCAAGTCTGTTATCTACAATTATTCCTAAATCCTTTTCATTAGTATTTTTCCCCCCAGGGAAATACCATTTAAAGCAGGGGTGTCCAAACTTTTTTCAAAGAGAGCCAGATTTGATGAAGTGAACATGCGTGAAGGCTGACCATTTTGCCTGACATTCTTTGAACCATTCAAATTAAATGCAAAGTAATTAACACACACACACTATGTCCTCCTCATACACACACACTTACACTATGCCAGCCTCACACACACTTACCCTATGCCACCCTCATACACACACACTCACTCACACTGACAAACACACACACTCTCACTCAAACATTCCTTGTGTGGAGTCTAGCTCAAATTAAAACTGAACTTTTAATTCATTTCATAAAATAGAAAAAAAGAAAGAAAGTAAATGGCAACGTTGATATCACCGTGCTGTGTAAACCAAATGTTAATGTGCACAAAATTGTTGGTTTCCAGTTTAAAAATTAGTAAAGTATCCCTAGCCTATACCCAAGGTGATACTTAGTATTGCAACAGGAAAACAATAAAGGAACTCAGACGGAGAGTACTGGAGCATGTCAATGATATCATAAATAAAACAGATACACCGATAGCAAGAGATGTAAATTCCTACCATAACGGAGATCCAAAATTGTTAACCTTTAAGGGGATTGACAAAATTTTCCCTCTACCTAGAGGAGGAGACATGAACAACCGACTCTTACAAAAGGAGTCTTTTTGGATCTTCCAACTGAAATCTTTGTCACCATCAGGATTGAATGAAGGGTTTTCATTCAGTCCATTTATTACGTAAACAGTACACAGCCTAGAAAGACCCTAACTATTATCTATATCCCTATTGTTAACATAATGAATATTATTCTAACTTATCCTTCAAAAATAAAAATAATCGGCAACCTTACCCAGGATTAGATTAAGAGATAAAAACATATCGTCTTCATCTAGAGGTTATTTCTAGTTATAGATTGTGGCTCAGTTTATACAAGACTAATATTAAAGATTATACCATCTATCAGTTTAATTTCCCCCATCCTGTTCTTTTGCTAACTCAAAATGTATTCTTGAGTGTACACCTTTAGCAATCCTTCAAATAATCTCCCCACTACAGGTGTCAATCTCCCTGGCCAATAATTACCCGGCAGAGATTTTGATCCCTTTTTAAATATTGGAATGACATCCTCCTTTCGACAGTCTTTTGGCACTATACATGAACTGAAAGAATCCCAAAAGATCATAAATAGTGGTCAGGCCAGAATTAGGCTTAACTCTCTTGAGTGTATACTATCTGGTCCTGGGGTCTAGAAAGCCCTGGATTTAAGTATTACAGGAAGGGCTACATGACTAAGACCAGATCAGGGAATTTCCTCTAGATAGTTACCCCCCCCCCCCCCCCCCGTCTGGACGCTCTGCTGCACATGGGAGAGCTTCTTCCCTTTCCCAGGAAAATGGCCGCTGCGTCACTTCTGGGCAGGGGTCATGTGGTGAGTGTGATTCCCATATATTGCACTTTATTTCCCAGCCTCTGTAGCTGGGTCACTGTATCCTGCCGACACGATGGCAGCCGTGTCATGCATTGCAGGGTCACAGGCTTCTTGTGACCCTGGAAGCGATGTCACATTTAATGAGTGTGATGGAGACTTTCCCCGGTTGCCGTGCACTGGGTTCCCAGTGGAGCAGAGAGGGCTGGAGCCCCTCTCTGTTCTCCCAGCAGGATCCTTTCCCTCTTCAGCTGTGTCATCTATCTGCGGCTCATCTGCCCAGCCCTGCTATATCTTTCCTGGCAGACCTCCAGCGTACCAGACCCTGTGGCTGTCTCCAGTTCCAGGGTGCAGCTTTTGGTTACCTCTCTCTCTTTTCCTGTATCCCTTTGTCAATTCCAATTTTATTTCACCTAACACTGTTTTACCTGGGTTTTGGGGGTCGGTGCCCCCCCCCCCCCCCGTGTTAATGCTTTTGTTACATATTTAAATGGTTTTAGGTTGCTGCTAGATCACTGTCAGCCAGGTAGGGCTTCAGTGAACCCTACTACAGTATGGGTGTTGGGTTTCATTTTTGTCTTAGTTGGCATCTCCCGCTTCTGGTTTCTCTCTCCCCTGCCTCGGTTCCTGTAGCGGCTGAGTCTTGCGCAGTCTTGGGAACCCTGCTCCTAGTTTACCGGCGCCTGCGACTTTAGCTACCCCCACTGTCATTATTGAGGACGTAACTAACGCTTCACCCTCTGACGAGAAGGCTGCTGACACAGATACAATTCAGCTGGCTGACTCGGCTATGGGTAAGGACCTAGTCTGGTGGGAGTGGTTGGAATTACTCTGGCTGGCTGGTAATTCCTCTTCGCCTTCCGGTATGGTGGCTGTGTTACTTTGGTTTGTTGGCTATTCCTTTCGTGCAGGTGTTTCAGTTTTAGGGATTCAGTCGGGTGTCTACTCTTGACTTTTATTTGAAATTGGTTGGTTTGACGGATTTGGTGAAATATTTCCTAGTCCGACAAGCTTTCACAGGATATTGTTGGGGTTATGACCATCATAGGCCTGTGATTTTGATATTTTGCTCAGTCATTTTGATCAGCTCCGGGAGTTTTGTCGGTCCCCTTATGAATCCCTGCTTTACCGCCTGGCCTTTACTTTTGCATTTTTGGAGGGCCCTCCGCATCGAGGAGCTGGTTAGTCTCAACCGGAAGATCCATGGGGGTCTATTGAGGGGTGACGTATCTGTTGGTCCCGATCACGTTCTCCTGTTGTTGCGGCGCGCTAAGACGGACCTATATGGTCGTGATCTACAGATTCGTCTGGGCTCCTTTCCTGGTTCCTCCGTCCTGCCCCTTGTTGTGTTTGTTCCTTGGGGATGGCTTGGCCATGTCCCGTTTTCAGTTTATTAAGGTTTTTAAGGATTTGTTTGGGACAGCTTGGTCTGTCTTCCGCTGAGTTTGATTCCCTCTCATTCAGGATTACGGCTGCCACTGTGGCGTCTAGGTGGGGACTACCAGATGAGGTGATTTGCAACATTAGGAGATGGGAATAGGCCAAGTTTCGCTCCTATGTGCGCCCCCATTTGGGTAGGGTATTGTTCCCTCTCCCTTGTCACGGCACACGGTTCGTGTTTTAAAAAAAAACAATAATAATAAAGTGGTTAAATAAAAAATAAAATAAAAAAACACACTTTTAATTACACTTGTGGGATGACGGTGAATGTTTGATGTTCATTGAGATTGGTTATGTGGCAAGGTGCTAATGCTGTTTCTTGGTTTTTTGGCAGATTCTTTTCCCGGCAAGTGTTTGATTTAGATCCTGGGGCACTCCTACATTTATTGGGCAGCAAGATGGGCAGCAGTGCACAGGAGTGGTAGGCAACTGGGCTTTCCTCTCTCCATGGTAGAGATTCATTGGCTGAGTTTTAGGGGCCTCCAGTGGGAGTGCATAGAGAGCAAACTCATCAGCCATTTGCTAATGTATGGGGTGCTCCAGATTTTGGCTTTACATGCCGGAGGTAATGACCTCTGCCAGGTCCCTGACAGGGATCTCATTTGGCACATTAAATTGTCCCTAGCTCGTATTTGGTCCTCGTACCCCGGGATCATGGTGGTTTGGTCTGTGGTCATTCCACATTTGGCTTGGAAGGGGTTGTTTCCACCCCCCCACGTGGGGTGGAGCATGTTAGGCACTAGGCCAACAGGGATGTTTCTCTCTTCATTACCTTCCGGGGTGGCATTGAGGTTCGCCACCCGGAGATTTAGGCTGACCTGGGCGGATTTCTGCAGTTGTACAGTGTCCACCTGAATGACATTGGGTTGGATATGTGGTGCTTGGATATCCGCTCAGGTTTGGAGAGGGTTGTGTCTGTGTGTGGTGCCAATAATGTTTCAGGCTTTGGTGGGGGGTCCCAAGAGAATTGGCTCCTGAGCAGGAGGGGGCCCTCACAGGGAGGGCTATGCTGGGTGCACTGCCCAATGGGCAGCAGTGCATAATCTCCTCAGGGCATGTTCCTGAGTAGTTATCTGGGAATGATACCACCAGCTAAGTGGAGGAGGCTGGTGGTTTTTCCTACATCGGAATATGTTGTTACTATTGCGCTTGGGGGCTAATTCTGCTAATATTAGCCTTATGTTACATCATTATTTATGATGTTGGTTTAAGTGTGATATATATATATATATGTTTTCATATATGTTATTATATGTGTTTTATAAAGTTGAGTAAAGTATAAAATTGTTACAGTGTGTTTGAAATAAACGCTGTGGCCTTTAAACTCCAATCTGGGTTTGAGTCGGTTATTGGGGGGATAGGATGCCAGTGGGGTTCCCTAAGTAGATGGTTCCTAAGTCATGTCTATCTTAACAGAGTTTATTTGCTTAAGCACTTTTTGCCATTTTCTTGTTTTGTATTTCCTGTTTCACGTTACCGATAAGCCATATTAATTTTGATTTGTGTCTTTTGCATTTGTTTCCCAAAGGTATATGTTGGGATGTGTACTTATGTAATGTGTGTATAAAGGCATTCCACTTGTCTTCTGTGTTTAGTTCAGGAAACAATTGTTCCCAGTCTAAATGTTCAATCGATGCCCTTAGTCCATCAAAGTTAGCCCTTCTAAAATTAAGTGTTTTGGTGGCATAGTTACCAATTTGCTTTTTTGCATTCATCTCAAATGAAACCATGTTATGGTCACTATTCCCCAAGTGTTCTCTTATTTGGATGTTTGAGATAAGCTCCTCATTGTTTGTTATTACCAAATCCAGATAGGCATCCATTCTAGTTGGGGTGTCTACTAATTGTGCCATAAATGTGTTATTAAGCAGGTTCAGAAACTTGCTGCCCCTAGCTGAACTAGTTGTGCCACAATTCCAATATATATCTGGGTAATTAAAATCTCCCATGATTAAAACTTCATTCCGATTTGCAGCCATTTCAATTTGTAATAAAAGCTGATCTTCTCCATCAATGCCAATATTTGGTGGCTTGTAGCATACACCTACAAGTAATGTGCGATTCTTTTTAGTGTCTATGCTAATCTCCACCCACAGCGTCTCCACATCAGTTCCAGTTACATCATGCACCCCTACTTTAATACTGGGCTTTAATTTAGGATTTATATATAGACAAATCCCTCCCCCTTTTCTATTTACTCTGTCCTTTCTAAAAGGCGAGTAGCCTTGTAAATTAACTGACTAGTCATGGGTGTGGTGTAACACCAGATTAATATAAAATATATAAATGAGTCCGTCTACTTTAACAGATATTTAATAAGAGGCAAAAACACAGTAACATACAATAATTAGTGACAGTCCAACACACAATACCACATTCTCCCAAGACTAACCTTAATCATAGTTTTCACCCATAAGATCCATTATAACCCATCACAGATTGCCCGATGCATGCAGGAGGCAGGCAAGCCAGGAAGAGACTGAAATAAGATTGTTCATTCAACAGGTATATTGAATGGCTTGTGAGGTCATTGGAGGTGTGCCCTCATTAACATATTAAAAGACAAATGTTGTACAGGAGCATTGACCACAATGGGTCTCATCCCACCACGTTTCTTTCCTTAGCAAAGTACAAAATAGTAAATATGATTGTAAATATGAACTTATACAAGACATCAAATATTGATCTATTGAATATATTTCACAATATATAGTGAAAATGGATCCGAGCCCCTAAATACTACATCGAGGGCCAGGGTTATTAGCCCTGGGCCCACCTAAAATGGCTGGGTCTGGGAGCCAGCAAAATGGCTGCCCGCCCCCATACCCTATGAATCGTGTGCCAGGGCTACTTGCCCTGGTTCCCCATATAATACATCTGACCTCTCCCCTGGGGACAAGAGACTGGGAAAAATGTTTCCAGACCTACCCCCCAATAAAGAAAAGTGCTCCCCATGGGGTATAAATACCAGCCAAAGGCCCACAGACACCATTCTAATTAAATAAAAAGAATACTTTTCAGCCATTAGTATGGGGCGCTAACCAAAGGCCTCCGACCTTATCGAAACAAATAGAATGATTTCCCTACCTACTTCCCTCTACCTTGCCCAGGTAGAGGGGGGCGAGTCACTTGTGGAAAAAAAACACCCACTGAGGTTTAATTAGTTTTGGAGCCGGAGATTGAGTGGTAGGGAATGTCTTTTTAAAAATCAAATACTGAATCATCCATGTCCGGTGATGGCAGCCTTGAGGAAATGTATCTCTGGGGATATAAATCAAATCCCCATGGACACACCAATTGAGATATTGCAATTTGATATTGGTAATATTAACTTACTGCACTGAAAGGTGAATGAGATTAATGTTATAGCAGATATAGCACCTCAAGGAGAATTGTATCCTTTTAATGTACTGCAGGCTAATTGGAACCTTCCACCTAAAGAAAAAAGTAGCATCGAGTGTCACTCACTTCCTGTCCAACCTGCAGCCACGCGAGATGGTAACTCCTTGGATAAAATGGGAGAACGACCTTGGAGTTCTCCTCACATATGACTGGGAGCAAGCAATATCATTAATGAAAAAAAACGTACATAGTATGAATCTTTGGGAATTACAATATAAAATCAACACAAAGTGGTATTTGGTTCTAACGAGACTGCATAGGATCAATTCAGACTTTTCTTCCATATGTTGGAGGTGCCACAGAGTATCAGGTTCCCTGCCCCACATATGGTGGCACTGCTCACACCTGAAACCTACTATCTTGAGGCTCCAGGACCTATTGAGTAACATGATGGGGCTCACCGTTAGTCTCAGACCAGAATCATTTCTTGTTAATATCCAGTTGACTGGGAACAACTGTCAGAGGATACTTACCTTGCAGATACTTATGGCAACGAAAATCTGTATAGCGAGACACTGGAAAAAGAATGGGGGCATTCAATGGCTAGAGGTCATGCAGCATATAGATTACCAGTATAGAATGGAGGTCGGATTCTATCAACGTTTAGATCAAATTGTCAAATACCAACAAATATGGGCTCCTTGGAAAATATATAATAATAATAATAATAATTACTAATGCAACTGACTCTCCCATCCGACACCCCCCCCCCCTCGCTCGAAAAGTACAAATGTAAACAAAATACAGATTACCCACATTCATTACAACTTCATATACTCTATATACCTTTTGTAAACTAGCTGTTAAGCCTAATTACTCTTCAAGGCGAAACAGAACATCTTATTAGTCGATCTGAACTGGGAAAACTTAGTTATATATCTCAAAACTAATAACTGTATGTAAATACTTAGCCTGACTGGGAGGATATGGATGTAGTACCAACGTGGGTATAATTGTTCATATCTCTTTATGACGTGTAATTTGTATTGACATTTAATAAATGTAATAATAAAAAGATTAAATATAAAAAATAAATAAATAAATAAAAGTCCCACTGGGGCAAATTACATTTTCATTATTATTTATTTTAATTAAAAATAAATCATTTTTCACTTCAGGGAGATTTCGGCTAAGTCCATAACAGCTGAATTCATCCCAGTTTCTAAAGCATTCATATCGTTCGCAATTCGTGTAGCTCATAAATCCCCTTCTGATAGGATTCCGACGTCCAGAACTTCGGGCCAATTGCGTCAAACCCCAAGTTTCAGCATATATCGTGTAGAATATTTAGTGAATATTGGTGGTAATGGAGGTCTGGATACTCAGGGCCCAAAAATGGCTGCAAGAAAGTGAGAGGTACCTGCGGTCCAGTCCTAAATCCCTCAACACCACTCCCTAAAATATGGGCCAAAGTAAAGAGAGAAGTAAAGCCAGATAAGAATGGAAAGCTACTTTATATTACAATAAGGCTTGTTTAGTGCCAGCAATGTATACCCTGATTGGTACAGAGCTTAATGGGAATCAGATGAACTAAAGGAAGAGTGGAGCACAGAAGGAGCACAAGAGATACACAGGAGGAGAATAGGAGGGTCACAGAAGGAACACAGGAGGTGCAAAGGAGGAGCCAGGAGGTGCACAGGTGGAGCAAAGAAGGAACACAGGAGGAGCCAGGAGGTGCACAGGAGGAGCAAAGAAGGAACACAGGAGGAACACAGGAGGTGCAAAGGAGGAGCCAGGAGGTGCACAGGAGGAGCAAAGAAGGAACACAGGAGGAGCACAGGTGGTACATTGGAGGATCACAAAAGGCACACAGGAAGAGCACAGTAGGTACACAGATGGGGCACAGGAGGAGCACAGGAGGTACACAGGCGGTACACAGGAGGAGCACAGGAGGTGCACAGGAGGAGCACAAGAGTTGGACAGGAGGAGCACAGGCGGTACACAGGAGGAGCACAAGAGGTGCACAGGAGGAGTACAGCAGGAGCACTGAAGGTGCACAGGATCCTGTGGATCGTAATTTCTTAAAATTTGGACTTGTAGCTGGATTGCTAAATGTTATTTCTCGTTCTTGAAAAGATGGACTTGTCAAATATCTCATTTGTAGCTAAAAGAATAGAGACAACCTAAATGTATCAGAGACAGTCCAGCTTGTTTCTGAATAGATAACTAGGTATACCCAGGATGACACACAGTATTTTTGAGCATTAGACATTACTATAATAGGACATGACCATTTAGAGATGTTCATATAAGGGGTCATTGTTTTATTTTTTTATAAACTTTCAGTCCCAAAAAACCCATGGGACCAGTTACACTGACGGGAAAATTCTGTTCAATAGATTGATGTGATCCAAAGCCAAAACATGAGAACCTTGGGAATAACACAAGGAAAGAGAGATGGTTACATAAGAGATTATACAATATATCAAGAAATAAAACCTAATCCATAAATACAGTGCTACCTGTAAAGAATGGCACAAAAAGTCATTGGGCGTGTTCAGTGTTTATAAAAATAAGATTTATTAGGACTCTAATATGCATATTACATGACCACTTGGTTTATTTTATAAAGGCCATTTAACATGAGGAAACTATTTATACATATAACGAAATGAGTGAGCTTCTTAGGTAGACGGACACCTCAATCCTGGCATGCGGATGGGTGCCACTAAAGCTTAGAGAAGTGAAACTTTTGGATACACTTCTGAAAAACCTCATCCCTGATCCCATAAATTATGGGGCTGAGAAACCTGGGCAGACACGTAAAGACCAGGAAATTAAATATGAGCAAGAAGTCAAAATAATCTTTAAGCAGAGTCTCTGTGATGGCGGAGATGAAGGCGGTCATGCACAGCAGGAGTTGGACAGCGTGGAGCATGACGGTTCTCCCGGCTTTGAAGGCGGATGATGTTCCCGAGCCGATCTTCCGGGCAACAAGCATGACCTTGATGTAAGTGAAGACAATTAGCAAAGCCACCAGAGTGAAACTTGAGATAAACGTAATGGACCTTATAGTGTTTTGCAAGGTATTCATGGCCAGCATTTTTCGGTCGCATATCACATTGAGAGAGAAAAAGTCATCATGGACTGAGGATTTCATGGCGAAGAAATCAGCCACATTGGGTATGACCCCTACAACCCACATGAAGATAATGATCATGTTGGCTCTTTGGACGCTGCAGAAATGGAAATGTCTAAGTGGGTAACAGATGGCCACGTATCGCTCCATAGACATCGCTGCCAGGTTGTAAGAGGTGATCCTAAATGTGGAGGCTGCCAGGGTGACCATGATATAGCAGATGGGTACGGGTAGGTATATTATGTATACTGCACTCAGGAATAGTCCAGTTGACACAGTGAGATACAAGGCATCGTTTATGAGCATGTGAGCAAAGAGGACATAGCGAGCGTTGTCTTGGACATGAGGAGTGGTGAAGTAGACACTTAGTATCAATGAGAAGAAGTAAAGGAAGATGCCTAAACAGAGAATTATCAGGATCATAAAGAGCATCTGTGCGATGGAAGCAACCTTGCTGATGTTGGTTATCACTTCAGTCGTATTGATGGTAAAAGCTTGGTTGATCATTCTGGCTCTGCCGGCTTCCTTCTGAAATTTCCGGGCATGATATAAAATAAAAAATATATATATAAAGAGATAGTGTACAGAAACCATATAACATAATGAGGTAATGGAACTCAGTCTATCATACTGTACCTGTTAGTGTACCCAGCAGACATGCCAGACCATACACACATTAAACAACAACCATGAAAATGTAAATTAATGTATTCATATTTCCATAAAATAAACTTTGCATAACTGACTACCATAGTCCAATGATCACAAAGGTCATAGGTGGATGAAGATGGCACCAGCAAAATCACATCACCTGGGTCCTTGCCATTACCCAAACCAAAATATTTGCCACCTTGGATTCTCTTTGCTGGTCACCAGGCCCACCACATCTATTGTGGACATGTGACCATGCCTGGCACTGGTGGGTCAGTGCGAATGTCATTTGTCCGAATTTGACAAGGACGTACCCCACCTGTCGTGAAAGCGAAACTTGAAGGGAGAGTTACAGGTGAGAAGAGTAGGCTAAAAAAGGGTGGGAGGGTGGATAGCTGTTCCCATTCGCACTGCTCATTTTGGTCTGATTGCAGAGGGGAGAAATTACCTTCCAATTGTTTCCTGGTCCAATGATCAGGTTTTACCCTCATCTAACTACCTTGGACTGAAAAATAAACACATGCTCAGGAGAAAAGATCTATGATTAAGCCCAGGTGGCGAAATGTGTGAGACGTGTTTTCTTCATGCTGCTGTGATTATAGCATGTCTAAATAACACTGATTTTCTAACTAAAGATTTAATTTGTACTATTGTGACTGAGCATGATAGGAAATAACCCCTGTGGGTTTGAGTGATAGGGTTATGGGCCTCTCCATTGCTGCTACTGTCATGAGTGTAGTGGATGTATGGAATAGCCTGCCAGCAGAAGTGGTAGAGGTAAACACAGTCAAGGATTTTAAGCATGCGTGGGATAGACACAAGGCTATCCTAGCTATAAGACCGGGAACGGGGGACTAATAAAAGTACTCAAAAAAAAAAATTGGGCAAACTAGATGGACCGAATGGTTCTTATCTGCCGACACATTCTATGTTTCTATGTTTCTATGATAACCTTCGGCTAGTCTGGAAAGCTAAAGAATCCGCTTACTGGCTTCAAAAACGTATTGTGAATACATTTTGCACACAGGACTATAGAACAATAGATATAAAGTGCATAGAGTGGGTCACTCACTTGGTACGGAGCAGACACACTGCACAGTTACTCAGCACGTAGGGAGAGGTGACCACCACTGTGATTATCCATAAAGCAGGGGTCCGGCATCAATGACTGTACCCTCACTAACTGAGCCACCAAATCCACAATGGCGAGTTATTACCACACCAGGAGGATATATATATATATATATATAAAACAGTCACCATATTAGGACCGTCAGGGTTAAGATGTAGTAGGACCTTCCATGATTAATGAATTGGATTGTGTCTGTGAGTATAGTATCATACGTACTTTGCAGTGGCGGCACCTCCTATAGGCTAACTAGGTGTTTGCCAAGGGCGCCAGCTTTTTGAGTGCGGCTGCTGCCTGCCTCTTGGCAGCTATGAGACAGCAGGCAGCTATGAGATTATTTTTTTTTTCATTTTGCGTGTGGCCAGGGTCAGATTAAGGCATGGGATTAAGGGGCTGCAGGCCAGGGTTCTCGGCAAAATGTCCTCTAGCACTTTGTGGGACCAAGATGACGCCCTCCTTCTAAGAGCAAGAGCACAGGAAGCAGGAAGTCGCTGCTTCCTGTTATTTTCAGCAGTCACACAATTGCCTCATCACAGATGAGCATCCCCACTGCCTGGTCAAATCAATATTAAACCAATATATATCTGACCACTTTGGATCTGCCTCCCTCTCCTCACAATTTTTTTAGTGAGTGAGAGAGATAGATCAAAGTAGTAAAAGTCAGTAAAAGTAAAGTAAAATAATAAAAATACAATACAACTTGAGACCCCCCCCCAGAAAAATTGCTTTTTACCCTGCCATTGATCATGCGTAAGCAGTGATCTTGCACATCAGCACATTTTTTGATGTTTGTGGATTTTTAGAGGTTAATTTTTTTGTTTATTGTATTACAGTACTACAATATTAACCCCTTCCTTTCTGTAGATCACTGCTTATGCAATGATATTGATGCCAAAGCAATATTTAACTGTCTGCATATTATTTGATTTTTTTTTTGTAAAGTAAAACATTTTTGTATTTTTTTTTTAAGCTGTCTGGGCGCATAGCGATCAGTAAAAACAAATTAGTGGCAAAGGCGATTTGGCGATTGCACAGATGAGCTTCCCCATTCACCTGGTAAGCTCAATATTTGTGAATATTGATCTGACCAATTTGGATCTGTCTCCCTCTCCTCACTTACGTTTTTGTGAGGGAAAGAGACAGATCAGTTTGAAATACCTTAGAATGCCTATTTCCCAAAAATATATGGTTTGATGTGGTAAAATACATTGGCCAGCTTCAAAAATGTTCCAATTGGAACATGGGCGCAGGCTGACTACATGTCAAAATTCCAAGTTGCAAATGCTGCGCACATCCCAAACATTGCCTTTTAGCCCCCCCCCCCCCCCCCCCAAAAAAAACCCCAACAAACCCATGAGTGGTATCCCTTCACTCAGGAGATATTGCTGAACACATATAGAGGTGTTGTTTGGCAGTGGCTAATACCAGAATCTGAAAATTCATGCCTGAACTACAATGTGTGTGAAAAAAATTACATCCCAACTCTTTGACATAGGCTAGGGGTACAATTAGTACATGGAAAATGTTAAAATTCCCAATTTTAAATAGCCTAGGATGTCTGGTTTTCCAAAATATATCATTTGATGGGGTAAAACACAGTGACAGGCTTCAAAAGTGTCCCAAATAGGCAATAATGGCTCTATATTGTAATCCATCTGCAGCAGTAAGGGGGCAAGGGTTTACATCCAAAAGTATCGACAAACGAAATGGAACCAGACAGGGTTGCCCTCTGGCCCCCTTGCTGTATATACTAACACTAGAGCTTTAGACACAATATAAGGATAGAGGGAATTAAAGTAGGGCAAGAGCAATGTAAACTATCGGCATATGGTGATGATGTTTTGTTGACTTTGCCATCCCGTCGTGAGTCACTGGAGGAGTCGGCTAAAAAGCTGGAAATATATGGGAAAATGCCCAATTATAAAGTAAATATGGATAAATCTCAAATCTCAAAGCTATCACTTCCAGTGGCCCATGAGGGGGATTAAGTTACCTGGGCATTAGGATCACACAAATTACCGACAACCTGGCAGAGTGTAATTATTCAAACCTAATTAGGGAGATGACTCAATAATTAAAGAACTGGGATAACTTATTCATTTCATGGATGGGTCTTATAAATATAATCAGGTCATACATATTGCCCAAATGGCTATATTACTTAAGGCTTATTCCAAGGAGAATACCCGAAATATTTATAAAACAATTCCAACTTATATCAGCAAAATGTATATGGCACCAAAAAACACCTAGGATAGCAAGAGATATCCTTCAAGGTAGTATTAAACAAGAGGGTATGGGATACCCAAACATTCACAAATTTAAAGAGGCAGTCTTCTAAATCCTACATCTCAACTGCAAATACAAATTGTTAAAAAAAAGAAGACTGGTATATAATAGAGCAAAAAATGGCAGGTCTAGATAATCTGGAGGTATTGTGACAAAATGCATTGAGAATAGAAAATAATAGTAAATCCAGAACATTAAACCAGTTGCTGGGGGTCTGGCAGTAATTTAAAAAGAAAGTTAAAAGTATAGAAAAAATCCATCATTCTTCTCCTATAGAAATTATGGAGGAAAATATTAAAGATTTCAAACTCCCAGGATTTTGTCATCATAAGGGATTGAGAGTTATAGATATGTATATAGACAAGAAATGTAAAACTTACGATCTGTTGTCCCAGGAATATGTCAATCAATCAGAAAAGATCATTTCATTTTAGAATGATATCCTATTTGAAATATCATAAATTCAAAAGTATCCCAAATGGAACATGGGCGCAGGCTGACTACATGTCAAAATTCCAATTTGGAAATGCGCACCTTCCAAATATGGCCTTTTAGCCCCCAAACAACCCAACAAACCTATGCATGGATGGTACCCCTGTACTCAGGAGATGTTGCTGAACACATATTGAGGTGTTGTTTGGCACTGACACATAACAGGATCTGTGAATTCATGTCTGAAGAACAATGTATGTGAAAATAAATTACTACCCAAAATTTTGACATAGGCTGGTGGTAGAATTAGTGCATGGAAAGTGTTAAAATACTACCATTTGAAATACCCTAGGGTGTCTAGTTCTCAAAAATATATGGATTTTGGGGGTAAAATACATTGTCTGGCTTCAAAAATGACCCAAATGGGACAAGGGCGCAGGTTTTCTGCATGTCAAAATTTCAAGTTGGAAAACCAAAAAGCGCACCTCTCAAAATGTGGCCTTTTAACCCCCTAACCATAACCTAACCAACCTATACATGGGTGGGATCCCTATACTCAGGAGATTTTGCTGAACACATATTGAGTTGTTATTTGGCAATACCCCTTCACATTTACAGGAAATGTTTATCTGAATTGCAATCTATGTGAAAAAAATCTCAATTTCTTTTTTTTTTTTTACTGCAAACTTTGGTGGTAAAAATGCTACATGAAAAGTGCCAAACCACCTCAATTTAAATGTCCTGAGTTGTCTAGTTTTGAAAAATGTGTACATGTGGGGGGGGGGGGGGGGGGGGTCATTCATGGATTTAGTACAGATATCAGGGTTACAATGTCACTATCGCTAATTTTGAAAAAAAAAGATGGATTTTTAAATAGCTTTGCACTACTAGTTCTGGCCCTGTAACATGAATAAAAAAGCACAAAAACATAAAACATTGTCTGAACTCAGGACAAATATTAGAAACTATTTATCAGTGTTTTTTTGTGGTCTCTTGTAGAGAGAGTATAAAAGTCAGATTTATTTTTCCGATTATATGCTATTTTCAAAATAATGCTATCAAAAGAAAGCCCTTCTTATAATGATAAAAACGATATATAGTTTTTGCGGGTACACTAAATGAGACAGAAATAAATTACAGCAAAACACAAACACCTCAGAAATGTTAAAACAGCCCATGTCACCAAGCGTCGGACAAGCCAAAAAATTCATGTCACTAAGGGGTTAATCCGGCCGAAGAAAAGAAAGAAAAAAACCTTGCAGCAGAAGCAAGAAGACAGCATGGAGACTGTGCCGAGTATCCATGCTGCCTGTCTTGCGCTCCCCATTACTCTCAAAGCGTCAGGTCACGTGATCGATGCGGAAACGGGACCTGCAGGCGATACTTGACCTTCCGCGATGAACATAGTTGCATATTATTGGGCATACTAACTGTGGCATATTAATGGGCATACTAATAGTAGCATATTAATGGGCAAATTGGTTGTAGTATATTTATGGGAAAATTGGCTGTAGCATATTAATGGGTAGACTAACCGTGACATATTAATGGACAAAACTAACTGTTCAATATTAAAGGGCATATTGGGTGGGGCATATTAATGGGGAAATAGTGGCATATAAATGAGCAACCCACAGGTGATGTGGGGACAGAGCTGGCACTGAGACATGTGAGGTGAGGACCGAGCTGTCACTGGGACATGTGAGGTGAGGACAGAGCTGGCAATGGAAAATGTGAGGTGAGGACAGAGCTGGCACTGAGACATGTGAGGTGAGGACCGAGCTGTCACTGGGACATGTGAGGTGAGGACAGAGCTGGCACTGGGACAAGTGGTCTGAGGACAGAGCTGGAACTGGGACATGTGATGTGAGGACAGAGTTGGCACTGGGACATGTGAGGTGAGGACAGAGCTGGCAATGGAAAATGTGAGGTGAGGACAGAGCTGGCACTGAGACATGTGAGGTGAGGACAGAGCTGGCACTGGGACAAGTGATCTGAGGACAGAGCTGGAACTGGGACATGTGATGTGAGGACAGAGTTGGCACTGGGACATGTGAGGTGAGGACAGAGCTGGCAATGGAAAATGTGAGGTGAGGACAGAGCTGGCACTGAGACATGTGAGGTGAGGACAGAGCTGGCACTGGGACAAGTGATCTGAGGACAGAGCTGGCACTGGGACAAGTGATCTGAGGACAGAGCTGGAACTGGGACATTTGATGTGAGGACAGAGTTGGCACTGGGACATGTGAGGTGAGGACAGAGCTGACACTGGGTCATGTGAGGTGAGGACAGAGCTGGCACTGGGACAAGTAATGTGGGGACAGAGCTGGCACTGTGGCCGGTGATGTGGGGACAGAGCTGGCACTGGGACATGTTTTATGGGGACAGAGCTGGCACTGTGGCCGGTGATGTGGGGTAAACCATGTGTAGTGGTTTCCTGTGGTGATGTGCTGTGTGGAGGTACTGTTACGCCCTTGTACACACTGTGTTAATATAGATTAATACTCACAGTATAGCAGTGTGGTCAAGGATCCCAGCACCTGTGTATATCAGGTCAGGTTGCCCTGAATCCTGAATTTATCTAAATTAAAGCCAGTCCAAAGTATTTATGTATTTTCTAATCCCCGCTGACAGATCTCATACCCAGTCAGCCCGTATGGGGTTAACCCTGACTCTGTGACACATGGGATTCCCAGAAGGCACGCTGTTTTACCAGTTGGTATAACACACTGATTTATCTGCTTTGATCTATTGCTCTTAATCACATCCCTCTGGTCTCTGTCCTGGAGGAATGATTACTAAGGACAAGACGTACTATAGTTTATACGGGGTTAAATCCAGCATGTCGGTCACTTCTGCCTGATTATAAGACTGAAGTCCAAATAAATAGAAATATCCTGTGAATCGAGCACCATGCAAAAGCCATTTCTGCCTGACCAAAACACATTTCTAAAATTATTGTAAAAGTTTTACCGTTTAAGCATACATTAACCTCTTCCGTCATTCAGCCACCTCTTCTTTTGATCGCTTTTAATAAGTGCCAATATACTTCATTATCTAATGTGTTGATTCTTAGTTAAGGCCTAGCGTGACTGCCTGTGTGTAAATTTGGAGGGGCTCATTTTATTTTGCAGCCTTTTTTGCCGCTATTTATGTATCAGAACCCTGGTAGTTAGGCTAGCTGTAACGGACAGGGAATGTATGAGGGTGGGGAAGTGCGTAGGGTTTACAGTTAGTGCATGGGGATGGTCTGGGGCTAGCATTATAAATGTCTGGGCCAGCCCTCCCCTACAGCAGCCATTTTGCACACTCAGAAAAGTTTGGTGCTGTTTAATACTTACCTTTCTGTAGGTTCCACGGCCTGGGCATGGATGTGGTGCGGGTCCTCGATGATCTGAGGGATGAAGCCTTGGTTGATGGAGGCAGACAGCTCATGTCACAGCTCTCCCGGCTTCAGGCTGCCATGCCGGTGCTTCACCATTGCAGAGGGCCACAGGGACGTCAGGAGTCGGATCCACCCGCCCGACAGACTGAGCCCTGTAGCGGGCATCCTCTCTGACTTGAGAAGCTTAGTCGCCTGTGGTGCTGCGAGAGCAATGAGTATTACTCCCGCGGGACCCACGTTTTCTGATGTGGTTTCTCGTGCGCCCCCGCAGACTCCGCCCGACCGAGTACAGCTTGGGACAACCGCTCCACTGTTAGGAGGTTGGCGGCTGCAGCAACTGTGAGTGACTTCTCCAGATCTCTATGACTTTTCCTCAGGGACGTGTGGAGTGGGATGGCCAACCCCCTGCATCCCAGTTCACTGTCCCTGAGCCATCTTACAGGGGGTCTGTGGTTGGGCCTTCGGCTGTGGGAGCTGAGAATTGCAGTTCTTCATTTGCTTCCTTCCTTAATGGTTCTCCTATGCTGGCTTCAGCCCACAGCGGCCCGGCTCTGGTGGTACTGAGTACGGGTGGTTTGGCTGGACATCCCTCCATGGCTGCTTCTGTGGGTCCTCCTGCCAGCGGTTATGGTGAGTGTGGGTTGCCTACACCTGGGGGGATTGGGTTTGGGGGACAGGGGGTAAGGAATTGGCACTGGGTCGCATGGCTGGTCCCTTTGATTCTCCCCCGTAAAATGACCCGGGTAAGTTCCAGCTGATTCGCCACTTGTCATTCCCTTATGGGGTTCGGTGAATGATGATATCTGTGCGGAGCTACGCAGGGTATCCTTCGTGTCATTCAACTCCGTGGTTAGGATGGTCTGGGTGGCTGACCGTGGGGCAATGATGGCCAAGATGGACATAAAGTCTGCATTCCATCTTTTGCCCTTAGTGTCACCACCTTTTTGGGCCATTTCTACGTGGATATGAGCCTCCCAATGGTATGCTCTATATCGTGCTTCTATTTTGAGTGTTTTAGAACCTTCATAGAATGGGTCATGCGGGTGGAGTCATGTGGGTGGAGTCATGTGGGTGGAGTCATGCATTACTTGGATGATTTCCTACTAGTAGGCCCTCCTAATTTCCATGTTTGTTGCCATGCTTTCCATGGTACAGTCTGTTTCCCGGGGTGTTTCCCTTGCCAACATAGTGGCGGCCCCCCCAAAAAAACACTCAATTTTGCATGCAAGATCATGCCGATGGGGCGCTTGGCGGGGGTTGTCCTCCCTTTCCACTTTATTCGGCTGACTCTCCCCATATTGGCTAAGCTGGCAGTCTGGGAATTGTTTCTGATTTATCTGCTTTGATCTATTGATCTTAATCACATCCCTCTGATATCTGTCCTATCTAGTTTTTATTGAGAGGGCGATGCAGATTGGCAGATGGGAGTATTTTGGGTCCTACATCCGCCTGGTGGGTCTCATGGCTGTCTTCCCAGGTCCCGCAATCAGGTAGGTTTGGCTCTTAGGCCATTCCTGCATATTCTGGGCCCAGCAGCACGCTGCAATTCACCCTGGGGGGAGCCCCTAGGATTTCCAACCACAGTGGCAGAGGTTTGCTTGATAGGTATCAGGAGAATGCGTTGGGTGCGACTACTTCCTGAGCTTGTTCAGCTTAGATTTTGGGCCCCCCCATGTGTTGCTTTTCCACTTGGGAGGCTATGATCTGGGGTCTGCCTCAGCGCCAAGTGCTTCTTTATTTATAAGGCAAGGGGAGTTGGGTCATCTAGTTTATACACCAGCGCTATCCACGCTCTATCATACATGGCTCAAATGACATTGCAGGTCTTGAACCATAGGATCTGTCTCTGGTACCGCTAAGTACTGGAATTCCAGGGTTCTTATGCTAGGAAAATAAAAGAAATGGGCACAGGCATCCATAACAACCAAAGGTAGCTTAGTTGGACACTCTTCCTTGTTTAAGCATTTGGTTAGTCCTCAGTCTATTCATGCAATTTATAGTGACAATATAGCCCCTATTTTTAAAACCCAGCCAAATAGTACAGCTGGGATTGAAGAGATAGAGAGAAAACATGGAACGAACATAAGGACAGGCAGAGAGGAATACAGGGCAGAACCGGACAGGTACACAGGGCAGGACAGGTATACAGGGCAAGGCAGGAATAAAGGGAAAGGCAGGTATACAGGGCAGGACAGGTATACAGGGGAAGGCAGGTATACAGGGCAGGACAGGTATACAGGGCAAGGCAGGAATAAAGGGAAAGGCAGGTATACAGGGCAGGACAGGTATACTGGGGAAGGCAGGAATACAGGGTATACAAGGCAGGTATACAGGGCAGGACAGGTATACAGGGGAAGGCAGGAATACAGGGTATACAAGGCAGGTATACAGGGCAGGACAGGTATACAGGGGAAGGCAGGAATACAGGGTATACAAGGCAGGTATACAGGGCATACAAGGCAAGGCAGGAATAAGCATAACTAATAAGAAAGCAAAGCAAGAAGTATACAGAAAAGCCTGGATACAGCCTGGATAAGCCTGCAAAGTGGTGCATGGTACAGTAACACTGGATGGAGACATAGAATCACTGGGGTTGCAGGTAAGGGTAAGAGGGCCATGAGAAAGTGAGAGGTACCTGGGGTCCAGTCCTAATAAGCCTTAACCCCTCAATAACACTCCCTAAAATATGGGCCAAAGTAAAGAGTGAACTAAAGCCAGAGAAGAATGGAAAGCTACTTTATATTACACTTAGGCTTGTTTAGTGCCAGCAATGTATACCCTGATTGGTACAGAGCTTATTGGGAGTCAGACGAACTAAAGGATGAGTGGAGCACAAGAGGAGCATAGGAGGAGCACAGGAGGTACGCAGGAGGAGTACAGGAGGTGCACAGGAGGAGCACAGCAGGTACACAGGAGGAGCACAGCAGGTGCACAGGAGGAGCACAGCAGGTGCACAGGAGGAGCACAGGAGGTATGGAGGAGGTGCACAAGAGGAGCAAAGGAGGTACGCAGGAGGTGCGCAGGAGGTGCGCAGGAGGTACGCAGGAGGTGCGCAGGAGGTACGCAGGAGGTGCGCAGGAGGTACGCAGGAGGTGCACAGGAGGTGCATAGGGTTTTAGAATAGGTAGGACAGTGCTTGGGGTTGACTGTGTCTCCATTCGATCAGCGTGTTGGAAGGGTAGGAGAGACCCCGATATTCTGTGGCAGTGCGTTCCTGAGACACGGCACAGCTCGAGGGAAGTCTTGCGGGTGTGGAAGGGAAGAGGGGATGAGGGGCTCGAGAGCCTTTGGGTCACTCACGGAAATATATACCATGTAGACTATTTATTGGCAAGGACAGCACTGTATGGGTGTGGGAAGTGGGCAGATCAACGAGAGCTTTGTACATTGGAGTCATCGCCAGCTTAACGCTGCAAGCGCTTAACAACGCACAAAGGTGATCCAAACTTAATGTGCTAACCCCAGCCGTTTTTACTCATTAAGTCTTTCAGTGCTGTAGGGATCCCCATTCCAGCTGGCTGCGTTCCCTCAGCCCCCCTACCCTTGTAATAATCAGGGGGCCCTGGGATAGGCAAATGTCCCCGGCAGCCCCACAATATCCTGGGGCTTTGCATATGGCCACGGTCCCCCTTCCCCCATAGTATTCTGAGGCTTTGCTTATGGCCTCTGTCCCACCCACCCTGAATAATCCTGGAGCAAAGGGCTGCACGTATGGCTATTATTGTATCCCCTCTTTTATAGCCAGAAGGTACTACTTCTATTTCTCCTGCTTTTTTAATAAATGTGGGGGCCTGGGGTAGACAAAAGCCCCTGGTCCTATGAATAAATGAACTGGTGGATGCCCAAATGTCCTCATCCCCTCGCAATATCTGGAGCTGCAATATGGTGGGGGCAGAAGATACTACTCCTCTTTCCCTGGGCAAAGACCATCTGTTCCTTCAATAAATGAATCGGGGGTGGCCTACCGAAATCCCCTCAATCCCTTGCAATATCCCAGGGCCGAAGGCTGAGCTCATAACCCCCAGGTCCCTTATAGTCCCGGAGTACTCCTGAAACCCGTAGGATTCTTTTATTTATTTTTGTTTGCAGATGTGACCTTGTCCCCTTCCTACCTGATGCTCTTAACCCCTTAGTGACATGACTTTTTTGGCTTGTCCGACGCTTGGTGACATGGGCTGTTTTAACATTTCTGAGGTGTTTGTGTTTTGCTGTAATTTATTTCTGTCTCATTTAGTGTACCCGCACAAACTATATATTGTTTTTATCGTTATAAGAAGGGCTTTCTTTTGATACCATTATTTTGACAATAGCATATAATTTGATGTAAAAAAAATAATAAAATATGGCAAAAAAATTGAAAAAATACTTTTTTTATGACTTTTATTTGAAAAATCGTATACTCATGTACAAGAGACAACAAAAAAATACTGCTAAAAGGTTTCTAATATATGTCCTGAGTTCAGAAATAGCCCATGTTTTTATGTTTTTGTGCTTTTTTATTCATGTTACAGGGCCAGAACTATAAGTGGTGCAAAAGTATTTTAAAATCCTTTCTTTCAAAATTAGCGATAGTGACATTGTAACACTGATTTCTGTACTAAATCCATGAATGACCCCCAACATGTACATATTTTTGAAAACTAGACAACTCAGGGCATTTAACTTGGGGTATTTTGACACATTTCATGTAGCCATTTTACCACCAATCTATGCCAAAGTTTGCAGCAAAAAATCTTTTTTTTTAATTTTTCACATATATTGCAATTTAGGTAAACATTACCTTAAAATGTGAAGGGATATTTCCAAATAACACCTCAATATGTGTTCAGCAACATCTCCTGAGTACAGGGATACCACCCATGCATAGGTTTGTTGGTTTGTTTTGGGGCTAAAAGGCCACATTTAGGGGGTGCGCATTTTGGTTTTCCAACTTGGAATTCTGACATGCAGAAAACTTGTGCCCATGTCCCATTTGGGACATTTTTGAAGCCAGAAAGTGTATTCTACCCCACAAAACCATATATATTTTTAAACTAGACACCCTAGGGTATTTCAAATGGTAGTATTTTAACACTTTCCATGCACTAATTATACTACCAGCCTATGTCAATGTTTTGGGTAGTAATTTTTTTTCACATACATTGTACTTTGTGCATGAATTCACAGATCCTGTTATATGTCAGTCCCAAACAACACCTCAATATGTGTTCAGCAACATCTCCTGAGTACAGGGATACCCCCCATGTATAGGTTGGTTAGGTTATTTGGGGGTTAAAAGGCCACATTTGAGAGGTGCGCTTTTTGGTTTTCCAACTTGGAATTCTGACGTGCAGAAAACCTGCTCCCATGTCCCATTTGGGACATTTTTGAAGCCAAAAAGTGTATTCTATCCCACAAAACCATATATTTTTGAAAACTAGACACCCTACGGTATTTCAAATGGTAGTATTTTAACACTTTCCATGCACTAATTATACTACCAGCCTATGTCAATGTTATGGATAGTAATTTTTTTTCACATACATAGTACTTTGGGCATGAATTCACAGATCCTGTTATATGTCAGTGCCAAACAACACCTCAATATGTGTTTAGCAACATCTCCTGAGTACAGGGATACCACCCATGTATAGGTTGGTTAGGTTATTTGGGGGTTAAAAGGCCACATTTGAGAGGTGCGCTTTTTGGTTTTCCAACTTGGAATTCTGACGTGCAGAAAACCTGCGCCGATGTCCCATTTGGGACATTTTTGAAGACAAAAAGTGTATTCTATCCCACAAAACCATATATTTTTGAAAACTAGACACCCTAGGGTATTTCAAATGGTAGTATTTTAACACTTTTCATGCACTAATTCTACCACCAGCCTATGTCAATGTTATGGATAGTAATTTGTTTTTCACATTCATTGTACATCGGGCATGAATTCATAGATCCTATTATGTGTCAGTGCCAAACAACACCTTAATATGTGTTCAGCAACATCTCTTGAGTACAGGGATACCACCCATGTGTAGGTTAGTTAGATTATTTGGGGGCTAAAAGGCCATGTTTAGGGGGGGTGCATTTCCAACTTGGAATTTTGACATGTAGTCAGCCTGCGCCCATGTTCCATTTGGGACACTTTTGAAGCCTGTCAAAGTATTTTACCCCATCAAACCATATATTTTGGAAAACTAGACATCCTAGGGTTTTTAAAATTGTGGTATTTTAACACTTTCCAAGTGCTAATTCTACCACCAACCTATGTCAAAGGGTTGGGATGTCATTTTTTCCCCACACACATTGTAGTTCAGGCAGGAATTTTCAGATTCTGGTATTTGCCACTGCCAACCAACACCTCAATATGTGTTCAGCAACATCTCCTGAGTACAGGGATACCCCCCATGCATAGGTTTGTTGGTTTGTATTGGGTCTAAAATTCCACATTTAGGGGGTGCGCAATTCCAACCTGGAATTTTGACATGTAGTCAGCCTGCGCCCATGTTCCATTTGGAACATTTTTGAAGCCGTCCAATGAATTTTACCCCATCAAACCATATATTTTTGGAAAATAGACATCCTAAGGTATTTCAAATGGTTGTATTTTAATACTGTATAGGTACTAATTCTACCACCAGCCTTTGTAAAAGTTTGTGGTAGTACTTTTTTGGGAGGTTTTTTTCCACATGCATTGTACTTCAGGCATGAATTCACAGATTCTGGTATATGTCACTGCCAAACAACAACCCAATATGTGTTCAGCAACATCTCCCGAGTACAGGGATAGCACCCATGCATAGGTTTGTTGGTTTGTTTTTGGCTAGAAGGCAACATTTGTGAGATGCGCATCTCAAAATTCCAACTTGGAATTTTGACATGTAGTCAACCTGCGTCCGTGTCCTTTATGGGATATATCTTTGAAGCGAGCCATTGTAATTTACCCCCACCAAACCATATATTTTTTTATCGGTAGACCCCCATCACTACTTGTGGCAAGGGCTCAGCAGCCACTGATACATCGCTAGATGATGTATCAGAAAGCTGAATAGGGTCAAAATCGAACCCTGAGTCCGCGGCCTCAGAATCAGTGCGTAAGCAGTGATCTCGAGCAAAGAAGGGGTTAATAGCTCTTAGAAGAGCCTATCTAGTACTGTAATATATTACAGTACAAAGAAATTAATCCATAAAACAGTGCAGACAGAAAAACATACTGTTGCTGTGCAAGATTACTGCTTACACAGTGATGAATGGCAGGGAAGGGGTTAATACACAGTGAAAGACTTTCATAAAACCTGACAATTTTATAAAATGTTATTTTATATCACTTATACTGATCTGTCTCTTTCCGTCACAAAAATGTAAGTGAGGAGAGGGAGGCAGATCAATATTTGTGAATATTGATCCGACCAATTTTGATCTGACCAGGGCGAATGGTGAGCTTAATTGAGAAATCACCAAACCGCCTTTGCCACTAATTCGCTGTTACTGATCGCTATGCGCTCAGGCAGCTTAAAAAAAAAAAACTCAAATATTTTTACTTTACATGTAATCCCCTAGCGGGTATGTGTAAAAAAAATAAAATAAAAATATGCAGACAGATAAAAATTGCTTTGGCGTCAATATCATTGCGTAAGCAGTGATCGACGGCAAAGAAGGGGTTAATAACTCTTAGAAGAGCCTTTTTAGTACTGTAATAAATTACAGTACAAAAAAAATTAACCCCTAAAAAATGTACAAACGGCAAAAATAAATGCGCTGATGTGCACGATCACTGCTTATGCAAGATCAGTGGCAGGGAAGGGGTTAAACGCAGGGAATTGCTTTAATAAAAATTTTTTTATTGTTTTAATATTTGTGTGTTGTGTGTTTATTGTTTTTTTTTACTTTTACTTACTTTTAGAACTTTGATCTGTCTCTCTCCCTCACTAAAAAAATGTGAGGAGAGGGAGGCAGATCATAACTGGTCAGATCAATATAGAGTTAATATTGATCTGACCAGTCAGTGGGGATGTTCAGCAGAACATCCCCACTGCCTGTCAGTGTGCCTGGCAGTCACTGATTGCCTCTGTGAAGAGGCAATCGTGTGACAGCCAGAGAGCACAGGAAGCAGGTACTTCCTGCCTCCTGTGCTCTTGCCCTTAGAAGGGCAGCGCCATCTTGGTCACTCAGTGACCAAGATCGTGCATTTTTTTTTTGTGTTCCTGATTGCCTCGACTTGCGAGGCAATCAGGAACACTTTCTGAGCATAGGAAGCGAAAAATTCGCTTCCTATGCTCATTTTTTAATGCTCGACGGTCATTTTGTTTAGTATTGTACGATGCTTCCACACGGAAGCATCGTTACAATACCATCAGAGCACTGAAAGCGGAAAAACTCCGCTTTCAGTGCTCGTTTTGACACAGGACGGACTAGGTCCGTCCTGTGTCACTAACGCCTCGGCACACAGGACGGACCTAGTCCGTCCTGTGTCGCCAAGGGGTTAAAGGTAGTGGAGGTTGTATGTTTTTTTCAAGGGGGTGGGGGCTTGTGGGTAGCCCCTGGAATTTGCCCCTGGGTTAATTGGGAAGCCCCTGTCCTAAGGATATGTGGGGAGGCTAGGGGTCATATTCTCAGCCACCAGCCACCAGATATTTCATGGAGGGTGGGCTATTATCAACCCCCCCCCCCCCCCAGTATGCTTGCTTTTATTTAACGGGGAGGGGGGAGTAGGGGAGTTGACAGTAACATAACTCCAGTTGCATGTTAAGTGATGTTATACTTTGGTGAATAGACCCCATTTAGGGGTTATTGATAAAGGTCAATTCTGGAGCAAAGTTCTCAAAGTGGTGCAGTTTCCATGGAAACCAAAGGGATGATACTGCTGATGACATCACTGTTAAAATCTGTCCCAGAAGCATAACTCTCCCACTAGAAGCCAACGGAGGGGATTTATGGAATGGAGCAAGTAAATATAAAGCAAACCTGAGATAAGAAAAGCAGACACATTACAATATATACATCATTTATCACCAGAATGAGGAGTCAGTTCAAAACTAATCAGTTTATGGATACATTTGATTTTCTTTACATTTCTTATACAGCGTCTTTACTCAAAAATGAACGATTGAACAAGCAACAAGTCAGTAAATAAAACTGAAAAAAGAAATGAGGAATTGATTCAGGAGAGAGGGAAATGTTACTGAATGGGAGATTAAATTCAAGGGTTCTGGATCTGTAATACTAACCTAATAATTATCCGTGTAATAATGAGCATTTTAACTAGTAAGGACCAGATCATTGATCCTACGCAACATAAACGGATTTCTGAGTATTTGCTTTTATATTTATTTTGTTCGCCTTTAAATTCTACTCTTTAAAAAAACAGTTGTGTTGCTGAACCCCTCCGTACACGGGAGAGGAGACACGGCTGCTTGAATGTTAGTAGTTCTCCGGCTCAACTATAATATAATAAAGAATGTATTAGCGCAAGGAGTGAAGGGAAGAGTGTAATCCTTAGAGCAGTACCAAATTAATACATACATAGTTACATGGTCTAGGTGGAAAAACGACTTGCGTCCATCAAGTTCAACCCTTTTTGCTATTCTTGTTTACTGATGTTGATCCAAAAGAAGGCAAAAAAAAATAATAATAATAACCTTATTTCAATAGATCTATTAGTCTTTTACTCTTGCCTACCCTGTCCTTGGGCTAATACATGCACTCTTCTTAAGTTCTTCCATTATAGGACAATTGTACCAACAAACTAGTTTGTGTTAAGTTGAAAGAATGCATCAATTTAGGCTTTTTACATAGAAATATTTGAATTAAATAATGCAAATAATGACCTTCATTGAGTCTTAAATGCTTCACATAGCTCTCACAGGGGGCAGACATATTGTTTAGAATCTTGGGGCAGATCTTCATTCGCCTGCATGAACCAAGATTCTATCCAACATGTCTGCCCCCTGTTAGCGCTATATGAAGCAATATAGTGCTCAATAAGGTGCTTTATATGTATTCTCATTAACACATCTCTTTACACACCTTCTACGCTTGATCTAATCTTGCAATTAAAAATGTGTTATTTTTTTGCCTACAGTTGTCCTTTAAAGATTAAAGAAGTACTGATGAAGGGCTCGTTAACGGCCTACTCTCTGGGCTAAGCTATCTTTGTCTGGTAATAGAAAGTCATAGAGTAACAGAGTTACTAAGCGTAGTTACATCTGTAGAACTTTCGGATATACTTCCGGAACACTTCATCCCGAATCCCGTAAATCACGGGGCTGAGGAACCTGGGGAAAAAAGTAAAGGCCAGGAAGTTGAATAGGATCAAGTAGATAAAGTACTCTTCAAATATGGTCTCTGTGATGGTGGAGATGAAGGCGGTCATGCACAGTAGGAGTTGGACAGCGTGGAGCATGACGGTTCTACCAGCTTTGAAGGCGGATGATGTTCCCGAGCCGATCTTCCGGGCAACAAGCATGACCTTGATGTAGGTGAAAACAATTAGCAAAGCCACCAGCGTGAGGCTGGAGATGAATGTGATGGACCTTATGGTGCTTTGCAAAGGATTTATAGCCAGCATTGCTCGGTTGCATAGCACATAGAGAGAGAAAAAGTCATCCTGGACTGAGGATTTCATGGCGAAGAAATCGGCCACATTGGGCATGACCCCTACAACCCACATGAATATAATGATCATGTTGGCTCTTTGGGAGCTGCAGAACTGGAAATGTCTAAGCGGGTAACAGATGGCGACATATCGCTCCAGAGACATCGCTGCCAGGTTGTAAGAGGTGATCCTAAATGTAGAGGCTGCCAGGGTGGTCGCGGCATAGCAGATAGGAACGGGAATGTGCACTGCGTACGTCGCAGTCAGGAATAGTCCATTAGACGCACTGAGATACAAGGCATCGTTAATGAGCATGTGGGCAAAGAGGATGTAGCGAGCATTCTCTTGGACATGAGGAGTGGTGAAGTAGACGCTGAGGAGCAACGCGATGAGGTACAGGAAGAAACAGAAGAAGAGGACAATGAAGATCACAATGACCATTTGCGTGATGCCAAGAATCCTACTGTCGATGGACACCTGGGTTATGTTGCAGGGGGAAATGGAAGAGTTTACCATTGCCAACTGCAGAGATTTCTGTCTGCATTTCCCCAGCCATGCAAGAAGAACAAAGAAGAAGGGAGATTAAAGTGATCATTAAACACATACATGACACCAGGTGAGCAAAAAGGACTCTTAAAGGGAAGGCTGTTACTTTTAGCAAGGAGGTTCCTGGGGAGGAGGACTTCAGCTTGTTTTCAGGCCAAGTCTGTCACATTTTCGGCCACATTTTCGTGCAGATTAGAGGTCACTTCGGTGGGCCCAAATTTAAGGGCCGACTGATGTGAGTACATTAGAGCTGGGCCACCGAATGAAACGAACAGAAGAACAAACTAATGGTTCTCATTCATTCTGCATCAGTTTTTTTTTCCGTCTGGCTTTGCATTTCGTTTTTCAGAGGCATGGCAGAATCCAAAATTGGCATGCGTCCGAAAACAAACACCCGAGTCTAACAGGCAGAGAGAAAGCTCATCAGGGTATTTACATGTAATAAGTGGTGCGGTCCGAGGCCATTGAGTCCGGTTAAAAAACAGAACCGACAGCAGTTGTCCCTGCTGCTTTTACCAGCCTTGCCCTCAGCACACCTAATATACTACAATAATATACATGGAAAAACTAAAAACAAAACATCACAAATGTTCAAATCTTGGATTCTGCATATTCCGCACTGGAGAAGCCAAAAAATTATATGTGTCCAGAAAAATTTTGCCAAGTCCGTGCACATGTTAAAATAACCTGCATATGTGTATGGACTGTGTAGTATAAATATATATGTACACATTGTAAGTGATTTGATGTTTTCCTCCAATGTTCCAGCCAAATACTGAGAGTTGGGTGGGAGGATCTGAAGGAGCTGCAAACCTGATATGTGTTAATCAGTTGCATTCATCAAGTTCAACCCTTTTCCTATTTCTTATTTACCGCTGATGATCCAAAAGAAAGGGGACATTTTTTTTTTCAGTAATTTCGAATTCTGCTTTCAATGGGGTAAAATTCCTTTTTTACTCTGAATGGCAATCAGATTTCTCCTTGGATCAACAAGCACTAAATAAATATTCTTCAAGTCTTAGCGAAGGGTTAATTTGGATCTGTGAGGGTTAAAAGCCGACAGTGTGTCACAGAAGCTGATGTCTGCAGCACCTTCTGGAAGGCCAGATCACGCCAGTAGCGTAATTGTTATTAGAATGGTCTTATCTTACTATTCCAAGGCCAGAACAGAGGTTTCTGGAACATCAACAAGTTGTCTCTGAAAGTTCTGTAATTTTCCTATAAGAACGACTTTTGTAACACTATTTTACATATTACGTTTTAAGTGTATTTCATTGTAAAACACTCCTTTCTGCATATTAGAATATTAGAATAACCAATTATATTGTAGTAACTAATGCTTTTATCTTCGTTTATATACGCTTGTCTAAACAATTAAAATCAGAGTTAAGGGACACGAAGCATTGTCTAGTCTTTTCCTTCGTCGTCCTTGACTCTCCAAGGCCTTGCCTGGTCTCATCATCAACACGGTAGTTCACATCAATCTGGTGTTAAAGGTCTTAGAGGTGGCTGAGCAGACTACCCCGCAGTCGGTCCCTTTCACTTAGCAGGTGACGTCCTTGTACGTTATTGTTACTGAATGGTCTTTAGAAAGCCCTTTGTATAGACCCTCTACATAGTAATATAACTTTATCATACTGTCATGAAATGGATTTGAAGATCCACTGTGACGGGGGTTCTTGGAGGGGCCTGGCAGCCAGAAGACTCCCTGTAGACTATGGACCCTGTCTGTCAATATATTAGTTTGAGGGTACACACTTTGAGGGCGCCAGTGGACCCCTGTTTTCAACTGGACTTCAAATACAGGCTCATTCAGGATGTCAGCCAAGATGTGTACTTTAGGATTTAAGCCTTTGTCCCATTCAATGTGTTTTCCCCAGGTTAAGATTGTATCCTATCCTGTAAACCCCTGTAATTATGTCACCTTTCCCATTGTCTTCATGTAAGTAATTCAGTGTCCTGTTGTACAGTGATGTCACTTAGCAAGTTACTTTAATTGAGTGCACTCTGTATGTATCTGATACCTTTGTATCCTGAAAGGTGTGAGGCAGGATTTCCCCATTGTATGTCCTTCTGTTAAACTGATTATATTGTGTTGATTATGTGTCTTACTGTGTGTATGGTAATTAGGTTTACTCATGGTCATTTCTATCTGGATTACTAATTCTGTGATGTCATGTTGCATAGAAACATAGAAACATAGAATGTGTCGGCAGATAAGAACCATTCGGTCCATCTAGTCTGCCCAATTTTTTTTTTGGAGTACTTTTATTAGTCCCCCGTTCCCGGTCTTATAGCTAGGATAGCCTTGTGTCTATCCCACGCATGCTTAAAATCCTTGACTCTGTTTAACTCTACCACTTCTGCTGGCAGGCTATTCCATACATCTACTACCCTCTCAGTAAAGTAATACTTCCTGATATTACTTTTAAATCGTTGCCCCTCTAATTTAAGACTATGTCCTCTAGTTGTGGTAGTTTTTCTTCGTTTAAATATACTCTCTTCCTTTACTGTGTTGATTCCCTTTATTTATTTAAATGTTTCTATCATATCCCCCCTGTTACGTCTTTCCTCCAAGCTATACATGTTAAGATGCTTTAACCTTTCCTGGTAAGTTTTATCCTTCAACCCATGAACCAGTTTAGTAGCCCTTCTCTGAACTCTCTCCAAAGTATCAATATCCTTCTGGAGATACGGTCTCCAGTACTGCGTACAATACTCCAAGTGAGGTCTCACCAACTCTCTATACAATGGCATGAGCACTTCCATCTTCCTACTGCTAATACCTCTCCCTATGCATCCAAGCATTCTGCTAGCATTTCCTGCTGCTCTATTGCATTGCCTACCTACCTTCAAGTCCTCTGAAATTATTACTCCTAAATCCCTTTCCTCAGATGTTGAGGTTAGGACTGTACCAAATAGTCTATATTCTGCTTATGTTTATGTGTATATAAGTCTGTGCTGTTGCACAAATAAAGAGAGTTGTTCAATGTTGCTGTACCTAACTGCTAGATGTCCTGTCTATTTGGGTACAAAGAGCAATGTTCCAGAAACACTTGCTGGGTGAATGCTGAGCTTTAATCGGGGGGCTAAGGAGGTGATTTCATACAACGGGCAGAGGGTCTACTACGTCGGGTTGACTATCCGTTACACATACCCAGATGCAGATATTGAAATTTAAATGAATACATTCCTTTTTATAATTCTTTCACTTTGGTCGGATGTGCTCAATGGCCGAAGTTAATTGATCTATTGAATACCATAGACTGGATTAGAATATTTTCGGAGTTAAAAAAAAAACTGTGATAAGTGTTGGGATTGAGTAGTGTCCAGTGACAAAGAATTGAAACAACACAGGGTAATCTTTGGTGTAAGATATTCTTTTAGTGAATATATTCAGGATCCGTGTCAGATATGATCCACCTGACAATGCCGAGCAACAGAATAAAGCATCCAACATATATGTGAAGTGTGTTAATGAATTATGGTAATTATTATGGGGTAAAGTCCAGTAAATTGAATGTAATATCAAATACATTCCATTAAATCGCATGTAATATCAAATACATTCCATTAAATCGCATGTAATATTAAATACATTCCATTAAATCGCATGTAATATTAAATACATTCCATTAAATCGCATGTAATATTAAATTAATTCCATGAAATTGAACGGTATCTAAATATAATGCAGTCATATGATAGTATATCTGCAGTGGTCTAACAGACATGTATAGGGTTAGAAAGAAAAGGGAGAAGAACAGGTTAACAGTTTAGTTTCAACACTATTCTTACTGAATGCTTGTTTAAGCAGTGTGTGCAATGCCTTCTAGTGTCTGTTAATATATAGTATTAATGGGTAGGTGGTTTCCCTGTCGGAGTGGTTCTTCTGTGTGATGAAGCATTGCTGGGAAGGGTTTGGTACCTCTTTAAATGGAAGGCTCAAGATGGAACTCTATGGCAGTGATGTGAACCTACGGCATGGGGGCCACTTCTGGCACTCAGGAGACTCGGAGGTGGTATGTAGCCTCATTGTCAGCCTCATCATGCATGGTGGTATGGTGAGCACAAGGAGACGCTAAGATGAAGAAGGGGGGAAACTAAAAGGAAGAGCGTCTGGAACAATATGGCAGACAGATCATAATAGAATATGGTGCTGTGATATCGTTAACTTGGTTTAATTAATAAATACGGGAACTTTGCCATCATTGCTCTATGGGGGCTGTGCGATAAGAGGTGAGATGAGGCGAGATGAACATTTCATCTCATCAGTCTAGCTGTACATTGTGCAGGGAGTTCTCATAGTGGGGGAAACTTACCAAACATCTCCCTGCACAATGTATAGCTAAATATAACACGCCTTTTAATGAATAACCCTCCAAACGTTACTCAAGAAGATGTTGCTGATTAAACTACTGCTTATAACAAACAGTCAGAAAAGATTTGAACTTTTCTCACTACAAGAGATAAAAAAGATTTAATGAAGCCAAATCCAAAAATTAGATTTTGCTACAAAAAATGTTTTGCAATACAGGTTGATTATCCGTTATCCAAAAATCCCTTATCCAAAAATGATCCGTTATCCAAAATTCCCTTCTCCAAAATTCCCTTCTCCAAAATGATCCCTTATCCAAAAATCCCTTATCCAAAAATCCCTTATCCAAAATGATCCCTTCTCCAAAAATCCCTTATCCAAAATGATCCCTTATCGGTAATGATCCCTTATCCAAAAATCCCTTATCCATAATGATCCCTTATCCATAATGATACGTTATCTAAAAATCCTTTCTCCGAAATGATCACTTATCCGTAATGATCCCTTATCCATAAGGATCCCTTATCCATAATGATCCCTTATCGTAATAATCCCTTATCCATAATGATCCCTTATCCGTAATGATCCCTTATCCATAATGATCCCTTATCCATAATGATCCCTTATCTGTAATGATCCATTATCCATAATGATCCCTTATCCGTAATGATCCCTTATCCATAATGATCCCTTATCCGTAATGATCCCTTATCCATAATGATCCCTTATCCATAATGATCCCTTATCCGTAATGATCCGTTATCCATAATGATCCGTTATCCATAATGATCCCTTATCCATAATGATCCCTTATCCGTAATGATCCCTTAACCATAATGATCCCTTATCCATAATGATCCCTTATCCATAATGATCCGTTATCCCATTTTTTCTGGCTTCAGTTCAGTTTGGTGGACATTGAGTCGACCCTCAAGTATTCAGGGATAGAGTCCCTTTAAATTTGAAATTTCCCTTGTCAATTCCCTGCAGTTCTCACTGACATGAATAAAGTGCTTTAAATGTATTTACAAAGACATTTTATTTTAAAAAGATAAGACGGGCCCTCCATGACTTCCATCATTATATCACTGCATTATGTGATAAGAGTATGATATGAGTGTGAATTATATCATGTGCACTAAGGTCTAATCATACGTTGGAATATGACTACATATATAGGAATATAACATAAGGTATAGATATAGCACGTATTATATATGTGACAAACGTATGTCAAATAATATATGCTTGAATACACAAGCACAAATACAATATTCTCAACTAATGATCTGTACATCTCTCTCCCAGTGTAACAAGCACTATGAATGGAGTTAAATCAGTCTTTAAATGCGTGACTACAGACTACATACATTACATGCTTCACGCCATGTCTAACAGATGTAAAATCATAAGCCTAAAGATCATCCAACTAGAAAACGCATAATTTTAATCTCCGGCCAAACCCACCAAGCTCCAGCCATCTCTACCACAACCGTCCCTTTGACCTTTTCATTCACCTTATGTTTCTCACGTCCTCCACTCCCTCTAGATTGCAAGCTCTGAGAGCAGGGCTCTCTGCCTCATGTATCAGTCTGTTCCTCTAGATTGCAACCTCTGCGAGCAGGGCACTCTGCCTCATGTATCAGTCTGTCCCTCTAGATTGTAAGCTCTGGGAGCAGGGCTCTCTGCCTCATGTATCAGTCTGTTCCTCTAGATTGTAAGCTCTGCGAGCAGGACTCTCTCCCTCATGTATCAGTCTGTCCCTCTAGATTGTAAGCTCTGTGAGCAGGGCTCTCTACCTCATGTATCAGTCTGTCCCTCTAGATTGTAAGCTCTGTGAGCAGGGCTCTCTGCCTCATGTGTCAGTCTGTTCCTCTAGATTGTAAGCTCTGGGAGCAGGGCTCTCTCCCTCATGTATCAGTCTGTTCCTCTAGATTGTAAGCTCTGTGAGCAGGGCTCCCTACCTCATGTATCAGTCTGTTCCTCTAGATTGCAAGCTATGTTAGCAGGGCTCTCTATCTCATGTATCAGTCTGCTATTGTCCGTCTAATGTATTAAGCAGTCCCCTCTGTGCTCTGTACCCAGCGCTACACAAACTGCTGGCGCTATATCAATAAATGTTAATGCAATGTAATTTGTAGAAATGTGATATACACAGCGCCTATTATGTGAAATCAAAGTGAACCCTTTACCAAAAAAAAAAAAAAAAAAAAAAAATTTTAATAATTATTATAAATGTATACAAACCCAGCGGTACACTGATTGAGGATATTGACAATGAAATATCTCAGTGGATTGGACAGATGAGTCGCATTGAGAAAATAAGCTGCTAGTCTTTATAAGAAAACAGTGGAGCAAGCCACTGTAAAGGGAAACAGAATGGGAAGGTGAGTAGACAGCGCTTGGCAGTTAAACAGAGTAAGTGTCAATCAATAAAAAAACCAAAGATAGTAAATAAATATAAAATATATAAATTTAATAATATATAAAAACCAATGCAATATATAAATACATATAGAAAAAATATACACAAATGTAAAAAAAAATTGACAAATTGTTAAAAACAAGAAACAATGATATGTGCCTTTAAATACAAATCAACAGACACAGATACAAAGGTAACCACAGGCAGAGTGTCAAATTACTCACTTGCTGATTGGGTTAGCAAAATACCATGAATAGTACATGGATATAGAAACGTGCTGGTCAGTAAAGAAGGAAGAATTGAGAACCTGGCCAGGTAACTTCACTTTAACAAGAGGGACGCGTTTCGTTCGGGGAACTTCTTCAGCCTCTAAGCAAACAGACCAGCATGCTAATTTGTAATATGTATTACAGAGATTTTGATTTATATATATATTTTTATTTTGTTAGCTCATTCGAAGCTGCAGTATAACAGACCTGCGTGGAGAACGGTACTGTTTAAACTAAAAAAAATAGAAATATATGTATATTTATATAAATATCATTTGGTATGAAAGGAATAAGATACTTACAAGGATTCAGGAAAGCCGGCTGTCGATATCACATTGAAGAAGGTGGAAAGTTGGCTCATTATTTATACATTTTCTAATCCATAGTGATTATGACACGACAAGCGTTTGGCCTATAGCCTTACAGAGGCCTGGCACGGTTAACAGGGTTAACTTTATTGTAACATGCCCTAAGCTCCCAACAGGCATACTGCTGCTGCTAATTGGTATATCCTTGAGGAGCACGCGGACGGTTGTACATGACTGATGGGATCTATTAAACACAATGATGTCCCTCTAGCTTCTGTCGGCTCCGATAAATACTGGGTATTGGATTTTATTGCCCAGGTAAGCAACTTACCTGGGCCAGGGACAGGCAAAGCGTCTGTGACAAGGTCACGTGAAGGTCCAAAGTACGTCCATTAAATTTTTTTCAAGTATAGGAGCCCAAGTGAAGAGTTCAGTGGCCTTAATATGAGGGTATCCTGGCATGTGCTTTTTTTAAGATACATATCAGTGTATACAGGGCCGGTGCAAGGCTGCCTAAGTCGCCTTACTGGTGGCACCGGCCCTGAGTGTATACAAATCAAATAGGTCTCCTTGGTTGGTGGTTTATAAAAATGAACGTCTCTTGCATGCTTCTCATAGGGCAACATGATGGCCGCCAGTCACAGGACAAGCTGGTATACCTCCACATTCCCCTGGAAACCCAGCAGACCGCGTGCCAGCATCCAGATCAGCAGGGTAAGACCACTTGATCCTCTCAAGATACACGTCAGGTTTACCGTATTTGCTCAATTATAAGACGAGATTTTTTCAGAAAAAAAAATCTGAAAAAACTACCTCGTCTTATAATCGAGGTCGTCTTATAGTCTGAGCTCAAATTGAGGTCAGACTATAAGACTGCGATCCGGTCCCCCCACAGAGCTGCAGGATACCTGTCCGTCATAATAGACGGAAGTGTCAGGCAGCATGGAGGATGTCTGCACATATTGTGCAGACATCCCCCAGCTGCCCCCAGTAGCCACCAGGGAGAGACAAGGGGAGGGGGGAGGGAGAGAGACAAGGGGAGGGGGAGGGAGAGAGACAAGGGGAGGGGAAAGGGGGAGAGAGAAATGTTTGGAGGGAGAGTGGGAGATAGAAAAAAGTTTGGGGAGAGAGAGTAAAGGTTGGGGGGAGGGGGAGAGAGGGACAATGTTGGAGGGGAGAGAGACAGCACTTGGGGGAAGGGGGGAGAGAGACAAAGCTGGGGGGAGAGAGACAAAGCTGGGGGAGAGAGGGGGAGAGAGAGACAGCGTTTGGAGGGGGAGAGAGAGACAACGTTTGGAGGGGGAGAGAGAGACAGCGTTTGGAGGGGGAGAGAGAGACAGCGTTTGGAGGGGAGAGAGAGACAACGTTTAGGGGAAGAGAGGCTGCATTGGAAATAAAAACAAGAAATGCATTTTTTTAAATCATCATTTTTATTAAATATTAAAAAGCAATTTACATACAAGTTAAACTTTTTTTTCCAATAGGGTAGTCTTATATTCAGGCTTTTCGTTTTTTCCTGAAGGAATATTAAATAATCAGGGTGGTCTTATAACCGAGCAAATACGGTACTTTGGACGGCTGGTGATAAGTTTTTAACTTTTTGCTTAGATCTTTTCGGCATCTTGGGACAGCCTCTTCTGCTTTCTTTACACTCCTCCCCAAGACCAGACAAGTAGCCTGGAACAAATTACTGCAGGGTCCCAAAATGCTAACATCGACTTTTAGACTCTTTGTCCCTGTAAAAAAAAAAAAAATATCCTGCACAGTACAATGTCGGCAAGTGACAAGAAAAGGCGCAGCTGTCGTGTGTTATGTATAACGGCCATTGTAACTTTTAATTTTTTTTTTTACATAAAAAAAATTAAAAAAAATCTCGTCAAACAACAATTTTTTATTTTAAGTTATAAATTAAAACACTAATGCTTCCCATATGCCAATTAGTAACCCCAATAAAAGTTAGGGAATGGGCTTGTATACATATAAGACCCTTTGAAACATTTATGTCCATTCTGGACAATAGCTATTTTAACATTTCTGTGCTATTTGTGTTTAGCTGTAATTTTCTTCTTTGTCATTTTCTGTACCCACACAAACTATATATTGATTTTATCGGGACAAGAAGGGCTTTCTTTGGCCGCTTTCTGTGTACTTTTTAGTGCATCACGTGCCATGCACGTCATCTGTTACTAACTGCATGTTTATGCATGACGTATCTGGCACGTCATATGTCGTTAAGGAGTTAATATATATAATTTTACACATCAGCGTAACAGCTCTTGTGGTATAACAATGCCAGTGATGTCACATCAGCTATAGGGTCACATCACCGGTTATTGTTCATCGTCAACAGCTGTTAGGTTATATGTCCCCTCCCTCCATCATGCCACTTGTGTCACAAAACCATTTCATGTCCACGGTGAGGATGCCAACATTGATTGGCAGTGCACCATTATCCACTGCGGAGGTGAAAGCTTTCCTATACATATGTGAGTGCGTTAGGCAGCGGGCAGGACTAAAATCCCCCGACCCACCTACCACGTAGCTTGTTACCACATGGTGCCACCAGTGCAATACACCCCACTTTCCACTGTACCAGCTTTGTCCACAGATCGCTTGTAAGCGCAGAGGTCACCCAGACCACCTAGGATGGCAGATCCATTTGCAGAGGCGATCACTGCACTCATGAGTAGTATATATTTATTGTCATTATTTTTCTATTATGTAATTTGATGGGGGTTTTTTTTATTTCAGTTATCCATTTTTTTTTTTTTTTTTATAATTTTTAGGAGAATTTGGGGGAATGGGAAAAAATAGCCTCAAAGAGAAGGGATAAAATAGCCCCCCCCCCCCCCCCCCCCAAAAAAAGGGACGTTCACGGCTATTTTGTTTTGTTTTCCACAAATTCGGATTGAATTCTATCGAATTCAAAAGCTGAAAAATTCGACCACGATTGGCTGATTGGTTCCGAATTTAGCCAAATTTAGAGGCATTTTGGTGATTGATCAATAGCCCGACTGAGCCTAAAATGATCCAAATTTGGTCTCCACTTAAACTCAGAGCTTAATGAACGATGCCCAGAAAGAAAGGAAGACAAAGGAGGAAGGAAAGAAAGAAGGAAGCCTGGTGTCCAAATTGCGTCTTCTAAATATTAATGTGATTTCAAAGTACTTTAAAATATAAAATACTTACAGCTAGATAACAATGTGAAATTACAGCAGTTTGTAAGAAACCAGGACTGCCCACACTAGATGAGTAAAAGTCATTTCCTCCTTTTCTTTTCTTATTTTTGCTTCAGGAACCAATGAGAATAATTCAACTAAACAGAATCTCCTGTCTATCTAGTGATGTCATCAGACAATGTGTTGCACTGTTAAGAGATCCTACTGGGTACAAGTGTGCAAGTTCACACAATGTATTATATTGCATCAGCTCAGGACGGGACTAAATTAAACAAAACTTTATATCCTCAGTGTCTATATAATCAGTGCTGCTGCACCTGCAGTAACCATGCAGAGTAATCACTGGGGGAGGGCTTGAGTCAAATATTAAAAATGTGATTTATGCAGAATGCCTGCATCAAATCACACAGGAATAAATCCTGTGCATTATACAAGCAGAGATCTTTAAAATGATCAGAATTGTATCCCAAAGTGGGTGTGGCCTTAAAGTAAGTTTCTTTCCTTGAAACCACACCTATTTATTACACACAACTCTAGCCAAGTGTCTGGTGTATTGAATGGTGGTAGTCCAATGCACTTCGATACCGCAGCTGCTTCTAAAAGTATAGCATTTAATGGTCCACCATCAGTGGACACCTTGTTACGGGGGTCATTCACCAGCAAACATGTTGGCATCCCCGGGGTGTATCTCCCTTCCATCCCATACCCCCTTAGGGACTTCAGTTTAGTTACCTTGCTGGTCATTTGTGGTTTAAAGTGGCAATAGCTTTTTCCACTTTTGCTTCTATACTAGCAGAACCAGAAGAAAATGTTTTAGTGGCTCTTTCAATAAGAATGTGGCCAACATCACACCCAAGATTACTATAGATCGGTCATTTTTATTGGGTGGGGTTATTTGATCACTGGCCTTGCCTCTGGTCTTTAGCAGTCAGGATGTCTGTCTATTTGTTGTTTTTTTAAAGGTATCAATAAAAAAAAAAAAAAATATTTATAAATATAAATGTAATAACGAATCAGAGAACTAAAATCTTTATGTGTATGTCATCTTTATTAAACATAAAAACCTCCACTGTGCTGTAGAGGACAGACCAAGGGAATGGTTTCGGTTAGACCTTCCTCTATTTGTCGTAGAAAATCTACTACTATAGGACACGGAAACTACGCAGTGTCCACGTGAAGGTCCATAAACAATCCCCAAATTGTTTGTCTAACCCCAGTGCGAAATATCAGCAGGAGGCCAGTAGACTGTCACTGATTCCTGAAAAAAGTGGATCCGTGGTAAATATATCAGAGCTACGATGAAGACTGGCTGCTGTACTAAAACATAGAATCGCCATAAATAGATAGAAATGTCAAAGAGCCCTGGATGGGCCTCAAGTCACTCTGTAAGATCATGAACATTTATCCTAACAGGCTTACAGAACATGTATCTCCTTATATGGGAGCGGAACACGTCGTCCCTTAATCCATAGATGAGAGGGCTGAGAAAGCGCGGCAGGCACATGAAGAGGCAAAAGTTGAGAATGGGTAATAGGATGATATAGTCCCTGAGATACATCTCCGTAATGTTGTAGGTGAAAGCCGAAATGCTCAACAGGAGCTGGACAGCGTGTAGCATGACCGTCTTACCAGCCTTGGAGGCCGAAACTTTCCCCGAGCCGATCTTCAGAGCAACCAGCGTGATCTTGATGTAAGTGAACATGATGACCAGCCCCACCAGAGAGAAGGTGAAGGCGTGAATGAAGGACCTCAAGATGCTTTGCGCTGCCGTGTTCAAAAACGAGCCCCGATTGCACATGACAAACTCAGAGAAGAACCCCTTTTTAACAGAGGAGGCCAAAATAATAAAATCGGCAACGTTAGGGATGAAACCCATAGTCCATATCAGGGCGATGACGATAGCAGATTTCTGCCTGGTGCAGGTTTCGGCATGCCTGAGCGGGAAGCAGATGGCTACGTAGCGTTCCAAGGACATGGCGGCCAGGCTGTATGGAGTGACCTTGAAAGACGTAGAGGTCACAACAACTAGTATGTAGCAAAACGGAGCAGGGAAATGAACTTGAAAAAGGGAAACCAGTATAATGAAAACGGTTGTGGTTAGATACAATAGATCGTTGAGAAGCATGTGGACGAAAAGCAAATAGCGGCTATTCTCTTGTATGCGGGGGGTGGTGACGTAGGCGCTCAGTATCACTGTAACAATGTACAGGAAACAGCAGAAGTAGATCAGGATTGGCGTCAGTACGGCCATCCTCAGTATGTCAATCGTCACGTTGATCTTGGAAGGAATCTGCGTCAGGTTCTGGGAATCGGAGAAATTCGGCATAACTGGCTGTAGGTAATGATTCCCGTCTGTAACAAAAGATAGAAAAAAACTGTATAACAGGACTGCTAAATACCAGGGGGAAACTCGTAAATAAGGGGCAGGGTGATCTGTACACTAAACAGAGAGCTGCGGTGAACTGGGGCGGGCTGACAACTGTTGGTCCGGGAAGGAGGGCAAAATAATTTTGGTGCCACTTCATCATCCCACCTGATCTCATCAGAGACAGATGCGCGCAAGACAGGAGTCTGACAGATAAGGTGCACCGATTGATACGCAAACAACTGGATAGAAATATCGAAAAAGAGTGTTCCCGACTGGGGCATTTAACCCATTCGCGACCTTATAACGAGTTAACTCCTCACATGTAGTTAAGCTGACGGTGTGCTCAGTGCACACCTTCAGCCGGTCTGAAACGGGTTCCAGGACACGATCGGTGGGTTTCCAGGGCATGTGATCACTCGATCACCGTGATCACATGCTAATAAGATGTCAAGGTGTCGCACACTGACTTCGCCTCTAATTCACTCCCTGTGCTTCATGTACATATTGTGACAGAGAGTGACCGGTAAGTAACAAATAAATAAATTAAACATTTCCTGTAAAAAAAAAAGTTAACCCTTTCCTTGCTGATCACAGTTTGTTACTGTGATCAGTTTCCTACCTTCTTTATGGCCCTGATTTTGTTTTGGTTTTATCCTTTTTTCTTTTTTTTTTTTGCAATTTTACAGTATTTTCTTATAAATAAATATTATTGTAATATATTAATTTAATTACGGTTAACCCCTGCATGCCCATTCTGTGATTCTTATGGCTCTGACATCTCACTGGTCAGAGGTTTTTTTTCTGGGAGGTTTTGTTGGGGGGAGGGGGGGGGGATTGGGAAACTATATTTGTATTTTTTATTAGTAAGTTAATTAGTTGGGATAAGTGTGTTTTTGATGCACTAGTTATGTAGATTATTATTGCCAACATTTTTCCCCAAAATGTTCCCCTCGTATATGCATTTTTTAGTTATAGGGTATTATTGAAAACTCTAACTGTGCTTTAAAGAACAACATATTACATGTATGGGTGCGTTACATGACAGAGGGGAAAATTACGTTTCAACAAACACATTTTAAAAATTAAAAAATGGCTCTGGTCACAGGCCCAGAATATCTCTGGTCCTTAAGGGGTTAATAAATTGAAAAGAGGCACAGACGCTGCCCATTGAGTGAGATTAGAGGGCAGCCCAGGGGGACAATTGCCCCTCTTCTCTCCTTGCCAGCCCTCCCTTGTCGTGGAAAGAGACAAGTGTACTGCAAAACACACCTCAGAAGTTAATAGAAGACTCTCTTTATAATAAACGCAGCACGGAGTCCGATAAAGCAGTCTAACTCACATCTACGTAAACCTAATGATCGCTATTGTTCTAAGAAAGGGATGGCCAACATGCATCCAGCGGACCAAATGTGACCCAATGTGCTCCACGGCCTTCATTCGCGCCCTTCCTATAAGTGTATAGTTCGGTTTCAATAAAGTTGATTTAAAATGTTTGTACACTGCTTCTGTATAACTCAGGGGTGTATCTTGGTTTGGTGCTGCCCTAGGCAGACAAAATCCAAGCACCCCCCCTACCCACACTGCACACGTACGACATGCCCCATCACCCACATCACCCCATTACATGACCCCATCACATGACCCCATGACATGCCCCCATTAATTCCCTCCATCACCCCCATTCATTGCCTCCATCACCCCCATTACATGACCCATCACATGACCCCATTACATGCCCCCATTCATTGCCTCCATCACCCCCATTACATGACCCATCACATGACCCCATTACATGATCCCATTACATGCATCCATCACCCCCATTACATGACCCATCACATGACCCCATTACATGCCCCCATTCATTGCCTCCATCACCCCCATTACATGACTTCATCACATGACCCCATTACATGCCCCCATTCATTGCCTCCATCACCCCCATTACATGACTTCATCACATGACCCCATTACATGCCCCCATTCATTGCCTCCATCACCCCCATTACATGACTTCATCACATGACCCCATTACATGCCCCCCATTCATTGCCTCCATCACCCCCATTACATTACTTCATCACATGACCCCATTACATGACCCCCATTCATTGCCTCCATCACCCCATTACATGACCCCATCACATGACCCCATTACATGATCCCATTACATGCATCCATCACATGACCCCATTACATGCCCCCCATTCATTGCCTCCATCGTTGTAAGATTTTTCCTTTTTTTTTTTTGTCCCCCCTTAGGGAAAATAATCCATACCTTATGTTGGGAAAGAATGATATGTTTTACATGTGTCGGTGGTATCTCCTGGTTATGACATCACCTGTGACTTGATATGCAAATGAACTGCATTTTTGGGAAACATGTCTTAAACATTAAAACACCCTAGAAATATATCAAACCTATTATTGTCTTAATGTGAGATAAGTAAGATAGATGACCGGGTACTCTCACTCCCACAACTCCTCTGTGTTCTCGTTTCTCAGAGTTGTGGGAGTGAGAGTACCTGATCAGCCACCCACTGGATTGGATACATCTGTCAGTGTACCCATACTAAGATATGGTTATGGATTCTGTGCCATTGGCTTTTATACCTGTTTTATAGAAATTATTAAAGAATAACTTCTCACAGTCTCCTATGAGTGAGGAGCAACCTTTGGATCTACTTTGATGGACTTCCATCTGCACTTCCATTATATCCACATAAATGCACTTCTTGCAGGTCTGGTAAATGTCAAAACTCTTTAGAAAATAATGTCTGTTTTTAAAGTAATGGGTTAAAAAAAATAATAATAATTGCTGGAAAAGGACAAGGCAGCGCTGGATTTATTCTTTCACGGCCAGGGAATTATTTCCTACACCAAGTAATCTCTACCTTTGTTTAAATGCCTGGCAGATTATTGAGACTTTAATTACTTTGATGATAACAGAAAAAAAATCTGGATTTTTTTTTTCCCCCCAACTCGGCTTCATTGGGCTAAAGTTTGAAATTCCCTTCTCAATTGCCTGCAGTTCTCTCTTTAATGAGTAGACCCATTAGAAAATGCTTATTTACCTTGTATGCTCACTCCCTGCATACTCTGAGCAGCAATGAGATCGCTCTCTAATCCCTGAGCCTCCTCTGTCACATGCACGTACCCTACACTCCTTGAATGGTCATAAGATAGTAGTGAGAAGCTGCTGCTGGAGTGTAATCGTGGAGGCTATTCACTAACAGGTGAGATGACCATTCCACCTCCCCAGTTTAGCTATACACTGTCCAGGGCGGGGTTTACTCCACTCACCAGGTTTGTCCCTTCATTGGGTTTCCACCTGTTTGGGAGAAAGGCTGGCTACCCCATCCCTGCACAATGTATAACTAAATTAGTGAGATAGAATGCTGATCTCACCTTTTAGTGAAAAGACCCCAGAGATGAGTGCATGGATTTTTTTTAAACCTTTAACGCTCTCTTTAAAAATATCCATAGAAACATATTTTAATTACCGGTAACATTATACAAGGTTAATAGTTATTACTAAAGTTTAGCTGTTTATAAACTGTTATAAAAAAATATATATATTTACAATTTATAGAGGGAGCGATTCACTATGGGTGAATAGTGCAGGTGAGGGGAGTAAAGGACATGAACATTTCCCTGATTTAACTATACATTGTGTAGGGCTAAGCGTGCTGAGATTCTCCCGCTAGAAGAGCTCAGCTGACCATAGATAATGGCAAGAGAAACTCACCAGGTCTGACCCTGTACAATGTATAGTTACATCTTTACACACTGTCACTTTATAACAATGCATTATACAGGGCCAACTGTTCTTCTAGCAGGAGAAACTCACCAGACCCTGCACAATGTATAGTTACATCTTTACACACTGTCACTTTATAACAATGCATTATACAGGGCCAACTCTGTTCTTCTAGCAGGAGATACTCCCCAAGTCTGACCCTGTACAATGTATAGTTACATCTTTACACACTGTCACTATATAACAATGCATTATACAGGGCCAACTCTGTTCTTCTAGCAGGAGATACTCACCAGGCCCTGCACAATGTATAGTTACATCTTTACACACTGTCACTATATAACAATGCATTATACAGGGCCAACTCTGTTCTACTAGCAGGAGATACTCACCAGGTCTGACCCTGCACAATGTATAGTTACATCTTTACACACTGTCACTTTATAACAATGCATTATACAGGGCCAACTCTGTTCTTCTAGCAGGAGATACTCACCAGGTCTGACCCTGCGCAATGTATAGTTACATCTTTACACACTGTCACTTTATAACAATGCATTATACAGGGCCAACTCTGTTCCTCTAGCAGGAGATACTCACCAGGTCTGACCCTGCGCAATGTATAGTTACATCTTTACACACTGTCACTTTATAACAATGCATTATACAGGGCCAACTCTGTTCCTCTAGCAGGAGATACTCACCAGGTCTGACCCTGCACAATGTATAGTTACATCTTTACACACTGTCACTTTATAACAATGCATTATACAGGGCCAACTCTGTTCTTCTAGCAGGAGAAACTCACCAGGTCTGACCCTGCACAATGTATAGTTACATCTTTACACACTGTCACTTTATAACAATGCATTATACAGGGCCAACTCTGTTCTTCTAGCAGGAGATACTCACCAGACCCTGCACAATGTATAGTTACATCTTTACACACTGTCACTTTATAACAATGCATTATACAGGGCCAACTCTGTTCTTCTAGCAGGAGATACTCACCAGGTCTGACCCTGCACAATGTATAGTTACATCTTTACACACTGTCACTTTATAGCAATGCATTATACAGGGCCAACTATGTTCTTCTAGCAGGAGAAACTCACCAGGTCTGACCCTGCACAATGTATAGTTACATCTTTACACACTGTCACTTTATAGCAATGTATTATACAGGGCCAACTCTGTTCTTCTAGCAGGAGATACTCACCAGGTCTGACCCTGCACAATGTATAGTTACATCTTTACACACTGTCACTTTATAACAATGCATTATACAGGGCCAACTCTGTTCTTCTAGCAGGAGATACTCACCAGACCCTGCACAATGTATAGTTACATCTTTACACACTGTCACTTTATAACAATGCATTATACAGGGCCAACTCTGTTCTTCTAGCAGGAGATACTCACCAGACCCTGCACAATGTATAGTTACATCTTTACACACTGTCACTTTATAACAATGCATTATACAGGGCCAACTCTGTTCTTCTAGCAGGAGATAATCACCAGGTCTGACCCTGCACAATGTATAGTTACATCTTTACACAATGTCACTTTATAACAATGCATTATACAGGGCCAACTCTGTTCTTCTAGCAGGAGATACTCACCAGGTCTGACCCTGTACAATGTATAGTTACATCTTTACACACTGTCACTTTATAACAATGCATTATACAGGGCCAACTCTGTTCTTCTAGCAGGAGAAACTCGCCAGGTCTGACCCTGTACAATGTATAGTTACATCTTTACACACTGTCACTTTATAACAATGCATTATACAGGGCCAACTCTGTTCTTCTAGCAGGAGAAACTCACCAGGTCTGACCCTGCACAATGTATAGTTACATCTTTACACACTGTCACTTTATAGCAATGCATTATACAGGGCCAACTATGTTCTTCTAGCAGGAGAAACTCACCAGACCCTGCACAATGTATAGTTACATCTTTACACACTGTCACTTTATAACAATGCATTATACAGGGCCAACTCTGTTCTTCTAGCAGGAGATACTCACCAGACCCTGCACAATGTATAGTTACATCTTTACACACTGTCACTTTATAACAATGCATTATACAGGGCCAACTCTGTTCTTCTAGCAGGAGATACTCACCAGGTCTGACCCTGCACAATGTATAGTTACATCTTTACACACTGTCACTTTATAACAATGCATTATACAGGGCCAACTCTGTTCTACTAGCAGGAGATACTCACCAGGTCTGACACTGCACAATGTATAGTTACATCGTTACACACTGTCACTTTATAACAATGCATTATACAGGGCCAACTCTGTTCTTCTAGCAGGAGATACTCACCAGGTCTGACACTGCACAATGTATAGTTACATCGTTACACACTGTCACTTTATAACAATGCATTATACAGGGCCAACTCTGTTCTTCTAGCAGGAGATACTCACCAGACCCTGCACAATGTATAGTTACATCTTTACACACTGTCACTTTATAACAATGCATTATACAGGGCCAACTCTGTCCTTCTAGCAGGAGATACTCACCAGGTCTGACCCTGCACAATGTATAGTTACATCTTTACACACTGTCACTTTATAACAATGCATTATACAGGGCCAACTCTGTTCTACTAGCAGGAGATACTCACCAGGTCTGACACTGCACAATGTATAGTTACATCGTTACACACTGTCACTTTATAACAATGCATTATACAGGGCCAACTCTGTTCTTCTAGCAGGAGATACTCACCAGGTCTGACACTGCACAATGTATAGTTACATCGTTACACACTGTCACTTTATAACAATGCATTATACAGGGCCAACTCTGTTCTTCTAGCAGGAGATACTCACCAGGTCTGACCCTGTACAATGTATAGTTACATCTTTACACACTGTCACTTTATAACAATGCATTATACAGGGCCAACTCTGTTCTTCTAGCAGGAGAAACTCACCAGGTCTGACCCTGCACAATGTATAGTTACATCTTTACACACTGTCACTTTATAACAATGCATTATACAGGGCCAACTCTGTTCTTCTAGCAGGAGATACTCACCAGGTCTGACACTGCACAATGTATAGTTAATGGACAACTGTAGCAAAAAATGAAGTTGTGTTTAATTGAAAGATTGCATCAAGTGCAGGCATTTTATATAGAAATGCTTTAATGAAAAAATACAAATAAAGTACCTTATTGAGCCATCATTACCCCATATAGCTCTACCATGAGGCAGACATGTTGTTTAGAATCTTGGGTCAGATCTTTGTTCATCTGAACCAAGGTGAGTGAAAATCTGACCCAAGATTCTAACCAACATGTCTGCCCCCTGAGAGAGCTATATGGAGTAAAGATTCTAACCAACATGTCCGCCCCCTCAGAGAACTATATGGAGTAAAGATTCTAACCAACATGTCTGCCTCCTGAGAGAACTATATGGAGTAAAGATTCTAACCAACATGTCTGCCTCCTGAGAGAACTATATGGAGTAAAGAAGGATCCATAAGATACTTTGTTAAAGAATTTATTTATAAATCTTCAACACTTGGTACAATTCTTTCAGTTAAACATAAGTGAATCTGTTTCTATAATTTTCTGCATAGTGCATAGAATCAGTCAATCTTTACTCACAGTGTAAGTGCCTTTTAGCTGGATGCCTCCACTATAGGTGTATTTAGTAGAAATCTTCCCCATCTGATATCTCCTCTCACCCAAATCTAGATTATTTATCTTCTACCAACTCCTCTGAGGGTTTGGTGTCACTAACCTCGTGTGAGCTGCTCTCCCAGTCAGCTTCGAGGATGTGTAACCTAGAGCTAAGTTAGAATGAGATTCAATCATTCCTGATCTCGCAGCTGTTTTACTCACTTGGTTCCACAATAGTTTATGCATGGCTGAGCCTGGGTGATTTAATAACTCAGGTTAGATCTGCTCAGCAAACTGAGGAATCAATAAACATTATGTTTTAATTGTGAATTTGCAGATGGATTTAGCAGCCGATCAAATCTACTCTTGGTCATTTGGGTTAAACCCATAGTTTCCTCTATTAGTCTAAAAGACTGGGGATTAGTTCAAACCCAAATTAGTAATAAAGACATTTTCATACAACTATTTAAAGAGTCATGTATAGTGTCGGGGAAAGACGTAACAGGGGGGATATGATAGAAACATTTATATACATAAAGGGAATCAACACAGTAATGGAGGAGAGGATATTTATATGGAGATAAACTACCACAACTAGAGGACATAGTCTGAAATTAGAGGGGCAACGATTTAAAAGTAATATCAGGAAGTATTACATTACTGAGAGGGTAGTGGATGCATGGAATAGTTTTTCCAGCAGAAGTGGTAGAGGTTAATACAGTGAAGGAGTTTAAGCATGCATGGGATAGGTATAAGGCTATCCTAGGTATAAGATAAGGCCAGGGATTAATGAAAGTATTACTTTACTGAGAGGGTAGTGGATGTATGGAATAGTCTTCCAGTAGAAGTGGTAGAGGTTAATATAGTGAAGGAGTTTAAGCATGCATGGGATAGGCACAAGGCTATCCTAGATATAAGACTGGTAACTGGGGACTAATAAAAGTATTTAGAACATTGGGCAGACTAGATGGACCGAATGGTTCTGATCTGCTAGTACATTCTATGTTTCTATGTTTCAAGGACAAAAATAATACACATAAAAAATAAATGGAAAAAAAGCACAAAGAACAAAATAAAAACTCAGAGGAATAAAGTAAGTATTCTGGATAAGAAGGCCTTCATATGGACTCTCCTTTACCATCCATCACAAAAAAAGTGCTTCACTCCGGCTTTTAAAGGACAACCATCAGCAAACAAATAAGTTGTAGTAAAGTGTAGACACTTTAAATGGAAATGGTTCAGTTAAGGAATAGAAATAAAGAACGATATTGATGTCTTTGCCCTGTATAGAGCTATTTGGGGACGGCCCTGTTGATTAGAATCTTGGGTCGATGGGACAGATCTTCCATAGATCTATGCAAAATCACCAACCTTGTATCTTTTCTGCTCTCGGCACCCTTTCCTCTCATTCAGTCTAATGTGATGAAGGAATCTGGCTTCCACTTACCTAAGTAAACTCTCTGGTCCTTCTTCCTTCCATCTTTGAACCTTCCATGTTCCTACTCCAATCCTTCCATTGTATCCCTACCGGAGTCACAACTCAAAAGTCTGCACACACTGCTCATACTGGACCCGACTACTTTTAATAGCTAGACACTCAGCGTGGGTCACATCTCAGGGAGCCTTAAGCATTCAGGGTACAGGACCCCCACATTTAAGTGGGTGGTTCCTGTGCTACAGAAGGAAAGGTGAGCAGAATGAAATGGGTTGATATAAATCTATGGGGCTAATGATAAGCCCACCTCTTTTTACAAAAGACATTCCTAAATAAAGATTGCTCTATGCATGTATTAAAACTATCTAAGCTCGGCAGAGGGTTAGGGCACCCCACAGTCTTACAGCTCTCTTTTCTAACAAATCTTACTCCAAAAAAACCCCAAAACATTTCAATATTTTCATTCAGGTGGAAAAAATACATGAAAAGGGGATGAAAATACTTCTTAATTCCGAATATTCTGAGATTCGAGCTGTTTGGCCTCCTACCTGTATGACATGCCAAGGGAGGATGCAAAATAATGTGCAGTAGATGTGTTAGATGCCCGATGCGTTTCATGGGTTGGCAAATCAAGACTACATATATGTGTCGAGTTCCGGACATAGAGCACCTTAATGAGGTAATGTGGGATAAAGACTCCCTTTATAAAGAAATGCCTTTATATTGACATATATTGGAGGGCAATTATTTCTATTTTGTGGTTTTGACTGTTTTGAGTTCGGAGGGCAGCAACTAGTCCTTATCATTTTTCGGCTATCATCTGGTGGACTCTCCATGGATGTATCCCCTTCTCAGGAGTTAAAGATAAAGTGCAGAGCTGATTCAGGCTGCTGTAAACCATGCTTCAACACACCATAAGAAGAGATACAACAAAATGTGGATAAAGTGAGAAAAAATATCACTAAATCTTCTTATGTACTAAGGTCAAAGGAGATTCTTCCAGGGACTAAGGATATATGAAAGAAGAGAGCAAAAAATGTGCAATCCACTTATACAATATAAATGCCCCACATACCTCTCCCCAGAGATGCAGTCCCACTTACTAAAATGATAAACACCTGAGAACCTGTTTGTTGCTATTTTTTTAGTAAGTGGGACTGCATCGTTGGCGGGGGTCTGAGAAGCATGTGTATTGTGTAACCGGATCACACTATTTGTTTGTACTTTTTGCTCTCTCATCTGGGTGTTTTCAGGGGGACTGCATATCTGGGTATGGGGGGGGGGGGGGGGTATGTGGGGCATGCACACTGATCAGACATAACATTATGACCACCTGCCGAATATTGTGCAGTTTCCTCTTTTGATGCCAAAACAGCCCTGACCCGTCGAGGCATGGACTCCGCTAGACCTCTGGAGGTGTGCTGGGGTAACTGGCACCAAGACGTTAGCAGCAGATCTTTTAAGTCCTGTAAGGTGCGAGGTGGGGCCTCCATGGATCGGAATTGTTTGTCCAGCACGTCCCACAGATGCTTGATTGGACTGAGATCTGGGGAATTTGGAGGTAAAGTCAACACCTTGAACTCGTTGTTGTGTTCCTCAAACCATTGCTGGACCATTTATGCTTTGTGGCAGGGAGCATTATCCTACTGAAAGAGGCCAATGCCATCAGGGAATACTGTTTCCATGAAAGGGTGTACATGGTCTGTAACAATGCTTAGGTAGGTGGTACATGTCAAAGTAATATCCACATGAATGGCATGTTTCCCATCAGAACATTGCCCAAATCTTCACACTGCCTCCACCTGCTTGCCACCTGTCAGTACAAAGCATCACACTGCATCCGTCGGCTTGCCACCTGTCAGTACAAAGCATCACATTGCCTCCGCCGGCTTGCCAGTGGTCATAATGTTGTGGTTGATCGGTGTTTATATATAAAGTTATGGCTGATCGTGTTTATATATAATTAGAGTTGAGCGGACACCTGGATGTTCGGGTTCGGCAGGTTCGGCCGAACTTCAAAAAAATGTCTGGGTCCGTGCTCGAACTTGACCCCGAACCCGAACTCCATTGAAGTCAATGGGGACACGAACTTTTGGCCACTAAAATGCCTCTAAAAAGTCCTGGAAAGGGCTAGAGGGCTGCAAAATGAAGTAACATGTGGGTAAGAGTGTCCCCATTCATACGAATAGGTCAATTGACCTATTCGTATGAATGGGGACTCTATTTCGGTTTCTAGAAAGCCAATAGCCATGTAATGCTATTGGCTTTCTATAAACCGAAATAGAGTCCCCATTCATACGAATAGGTCAATTGACCTATTCTTATGAATGGGGACTCTATTTCGTTTTATAGAATAGCAATAGCATTACATGTATTACATAAACCCAAAGTCCATAAACCGAAAGACATTCGGTTTATAGACTTTTGGTTTATGGAATACATGTAATGCTATTGCTATTCTATAAAACGAAATAGAGTCCCTATTCTTATGAATGGGGACTCTATTTCGGTTTATAGAAAGCCCATAGCATTACATGCAATGTAATCGCCGAACCCCGAACTCCAACCCGAACATACAGTGAAATGTCCGTGTTCGGGTCCGGGATCCAAAAAACGTAATGTTCGGTACGAACCCAAACAGTGCGGTTCCGGTTCGCTCAACACTATATATAATGTTATGGATGATCAGTGTTTCTATATAATGTTATGGCTGATAAGGTGTATCTTGTATAAACAGGTCGCTCTGTGTGGTTGTACTTTTATCATATATCCATACTCCCTGGAAGAGCCTCCTTTGACCTTAGTACCTAGGAAGATATAGGATACTGATGGTAAAAATTGATTTCACAGTGTGTACAACACTGGGTCACAGTCACAGTGATATTTGATCTCAGGGATTAGTTAGAGTGCACATTGCCCTTACTATATGTAAAACATGCCTTGTCCATATGTCATATAAACATGTAACGCATATGACATCTCCTGTAATAGGTGATACTTTGTTATGGTAGATGAACAACTTCGATTTTGATATTTGGTACCAAAAAATAGACAAAGATAGGTAATGGGGAGAGCACATTACACAGCAGCAAAAACATAATTAGGAGGTGAACACAGAAATGATCTGGAAAAGTTCAGGTTCAGAACCTGAGCTGAGGTCACCTTTGATGAAGGCACATTTTAGAGTTGAAACGTATCCTCAGTGCTGCTCTCCCATCACAAACTGCTTTGCTAATATTACTCATACATGTTTTTGTACTGGATACATGTCTAACTTTGGCATATAATATCTGTGTACACCTCCTAATTTTGTTTTTCTAGCATGCACAGGGACACAGGACGACGAAGGAGGAGAGACACACAAGCCTTATTGCCTATGAGCACGCCACCTGTGTGCGAAACGCATAGGCTTGTCTGTGCCTTTCCATCCACCATCCTGTGTATGCCGCCAATGGGATGATAAAATGAATAAGGTGATTGAGAATTGCATTTCAAACATAAGGCCAATGCAGCCGAGTGGGAAAACTTTCTCCCACTCTAGGAGATTTTTTCCCAGCTCGGCTATCTTTGGTCTTAAGACTGACGTTCCTTTCTCAATTCCCTGTCATTCTCTCTTTCACGAATGAAGCCCTAGGTTTAATTTTTCAGGCTCTTAGCTCACTGAAGGTCTTCACCACAAACAATATTTGAATTAAAGACATGATTAAAACAAAGTCAGAAAAGAATGCATATTTTCAAATAAAGTATTTATTGTGAGAATAGGCAAGTAGATAAAACAAGCCCTTTATAAATATATATATATATATAGAGAGAGAGAGAGAGAGAGAGAGAGAGAGAGAGAGAAGAGAGAGAGAGAGAGAGAGAGAGAGAGAGAGAGAGAGAGAGAGAGAGAGAGAGAGAGAGAGAGAGAGAGAGAGAGAGAGAGAGCTCAATAAGTTAATCTTTCTTTTTTTTTATTGTTTCATTAAATAATTTATATTTAAAACACCTTTTAATTAAGTATAAGATTATTATTTTTTCCCACAGATTAAACACACAAAATCAAAGGTTGCGTTGATATTGACCTTTCAGAGGTATAACCTCTATCCTTACTGGCTTAAAAAGAATATATTTCCTGATACAAGGTCGGAATACATCATCCCGTATCCCGTAGATGAGGGGGCTGAGGAACCGTGGCAGACACATGAAGATACAGAAGTTGAATGCAGGTATCATTACGGAGTACTGCCTGAGATACATCTCTGTAATCGGGTAGGAGAAAGCCATCATGCAAAGAAGGAGCTGGATGGCGTGTAGCATGACAGTCTTACCGGCCTTGGAGGCCAAAACATTGCCCGCGTCGATCTTCATGGCAACCAGCGTGATCTTGATGTAGGTGAACACGATGACCAGCCCCACCAGAGAGAAGGTGAAGGCGTGAATGAAGGACCTCAAGATGTTTTGCGCCGCTGTGGTCTGAATAGAGTTCCGGCTGCAATGGACATAACGGGAAAAGTAGTCACTTCTTACAGAAGATGCCAGAATAATAAAGTCCACCACGTTGGGGATTAAACCCACGGTCCATATCAGGGCGATTACGATGGCGGAATTCTGCCTGGTGCATATCTCGCCATGCCTGAGCGGGAAGCAGATGGCGACATAACGTTCCAGAGACATGACCGCCAGGTTGTAGGGTGTGACCTTGAAAGACGTAGAGGACACAGTGACCAGAATGTAGCACGTCGGAATCTGGAAAAGAACGTCGTACATTGAAAGCACCATGAGAAGAACGGCTATGGCCATATACACCGAATCATTGATAAGCATGTGGGCAAAGAGAACGTAGCGGCTATTCTCTTGGACGCGGCTCGTGGAGAAGTAGACATGCAGCATGATGACGATAATGTACAGGAAGCAGAAGAAGCAGATCAAGGTGGGGGTCAAAACAACCATCCACAGAAAGCCAATGTTTAGCCTGGGTGCAGTGACTACTGGGTAGGTAGCATTGCTTTGGACATCTGTGAGATTCACCATCGCCTAGGGCCTGCAGAGCTACGTGGGATTTTCGAAACTGTGAATTAAAACACATAGAGATCAGAACAGAAATCACATAGGGGGATCGGACAGAGCAGGGTAGAAGTGTGGGACGGTTTGGTAGAATGTCAGATACCAATCCCTTCTATTAACACTAACTTTGTCTACAAACTCTTTACATATTTTTAAAAAAAAAATTATATTATTTTATTTGAATTAATTTTTTTATACTTAATTATCTGTACTGATTCTTGGTAGTTTTTGGCTATAGCCGAAGCCCTCTATAGGAGGAATTTGGCTATATTCGTAATAGCCGAGGTCGTCCATAAAAGTCCCCAAAATAAGCCAAAGTCCTCCCCATTGAAGTGGGATATGCTTTCCGAATTGCAAAAGTATTCAGAGGCACATCAAGGCTACCTAGGGAGCTTGACATTCAGGTTGGGATGTGCCCCGAATGCACAATTTTTTTGGGGGGGGGCGGTGATTATCAGCGCATATTAAGCTGACAGCTCTGTGTTCACCTTTTACCTGATATTTTAAGACCAGGTTAGTTGGTCTTATTTTATAAGCCAAGGAATGTAATGTTCTGGGGTTTGTTCACTAAATGGTGAGCTACTCGTTAAAAGGTGAGAGGAGATGGACATTTCATCTCACCAGTTTTAGCTATACACTGTGCAGGGACAAACCTGGTGAGTTGGCTTAGTAGATCGAACCCCACCCTGCACAATGTATAGCTGTATTAGTGAGATAGAATGTTCATCTCACCTGCATCTCACCTGCAACTCACCTGCATCTCACCTACAATTCACCTCACCTGTATCTCACCTGCAACTCACCTGCAATTCACCTCACCTGCATCTCACCTGCATCTCACCTGCAACCCACCTGCAACTCACCTCACCTACATCTCACCTCACCTGCATCTCACCTGCAACTCACCTGCATCTCACCTGCATCTCACCTTCAACTCACCTGCATCTCACCTGCATCTCACCTGCAACTCACCTGCAACTCAACTGCAACTCACCTGCATCTCACCTGCAACTCACCTGCATCTCACCTGCATCTCACATTCAACTCACCTGCAACTCACCTGCATCTCACCTGCAACTCACCTGCATCTCACCTGCAACTCACTTGCATCTCACCTGCATCTCACCTGCATCTCACCTGAAACTCACCTCACCTGCATCTCCCTAACCTGCATCTCACCTGCATCTCACCTACATCTCACCTTTTATTTACTGAACTGTACAAATGTGGTGAGTTTCTCCTGCTGGGAGAAATATACATGGATAAACTGAACATAGAAACATACAAATATAGAATGTGTCGGCAGATAAGAACTGGTAAGTTTTATCCAACAACCCATGAACCAGTTTAGTAGCCCTTCTCTGAACTCTCTCCAAAGTATCAATATCCTTTTAGAGATATGGTCACCAGTACTGCGTACAATACTCCAAGTGAGGTCTCGCCAGCGCTCTGTACAATGGCATGAGCACTTCACTCTTTCTACTGCTAATACCTCTCCCTATGCAACCAAACATTCTGCTAATACCTCTCCCTATGCAACCAAACATTCTGCTAATACTTCTCCCTAAGCAACCAAGCATTCTGCTAATACCTCTGCTTACACAACCAAGCATTCTGCTAATACCTCTCCCTACGCAACCAAGCATTCTGCTAATACCTCTCCCTACGCAACCAAGCATTCTGCTAATACCTCTCCCTATGCAACCAAGCATTCTGCTAATACCTCTCCCTATACAACCAAGCATTCTGCTAATACCTCTCCCTATGCAACCAAGCATTCTGCTAATACCTCTCCCTATACAACCAAGCATTCTGCTAATACCTCTCCCTATACAACCAAGCATTCTGCTAATACCTCTACCTATCCAACCAAGCATTCTGCTAATACCTCTCCCTATACAACCAAGCATTCTGCTAATACCTCTCCCTATACAACCAAGCATTCTGCTAATACCTCTCCCTATACAACCAAGCATTCTGCTAATACCTCTACCTATCCAACCAAGCATTCTGCTAATACCTCTCCCTATACAACCAAGCATTCTGCTAATACCTCTCTCTATACAACCAAGCATTCTGCTAATACCTCTCCCTATACAACCAAGCATTCTGCTAATACCTCTCCCTGTACAACCAAGCATTCTGCTAATACCTCTCCCTATACAACCAAGCATTCTGCTAATACCTCTCCCTGTACAACCAAGCATTCTGCTAATACCTCTCCCTATACAACCAAGCATTCTGCTAATACCTCTCCCTGTACAACCAAGCATTCTGCTAATACCTCTCCCTATACAACCAAGCATTGATTGTATATTCTCCTATTCTCCTGAATGGGAGAATGTTTCCACCTCCGCACCTTTGGCCTTAAGTTTGACATTCCCTTCTCAATTCCCTGTAATTCTCTCTTTCGTGAATAAAGCCTTGAGTGGACAGTTTTCAGGGTCATATTCCTAGGTACACATCTTGCTGCGACTGACCTTGAGGGGCCATAAAGTGTGTCTGTGGAAGAGGCAGCACTGGACAGCCCCCATCTGCTACCACTCAGGCAGAATCAGCTGTGTAATTATTGGGGGGATCCTGTGCTAGTGAGAGTGGTGAGAGTTATAGTTCAGCAACAGCTGACATGCCTCAGATTGCTCACAGCATGGGAGTTGCTGTGGCACAATGTCAAATTGCAGCTCACCAACAGTTGGAGAGCTCCTGAATTAGCTTAGAATGATGAGAGTTGTAATTGCAAACACATAACATACACTGGATTTTGTATGATGGGGTTTGCAGTTTAACCCCTTTGTGACAATGGACATGCCTGGCAAGCGGTTTTGCTGCTTGACTGCCCCTAGAGGTAGCCAAGCAGTATAGCAATGTAAAAAAATAAATATTTAATTAGCTTAAAACTGGTTATATAGTTAGATTAGCCTTAAATAATTTTTAACATAAGGGCTAGGGTTAAAATTAAATTAAAATTAAAATATATTAAGGGATAGCATAAGGGTTAGAGTTGGGGTTACATTTAGTGTTAGGGTTAAATTTAGGGTTCAGGTTGGGGTCAAAAGGTCAATATAGGAAAAAACACTAATTTAGTTTTTGCCCCATAACTTGCAAAAAAAATACCGAAAAATATGGAAACATGCATATTTCTGAACTCGGGACAACATTTAGAAACTATTTAAACGGGGTGTTTTTTACTGATTGTATTTGTGTAAATTATATTTTAGGTCAAAGTTCGAAAAAGTGTTTTTTTAAATTTTTCATCATTTTATGATTTTTTTGTAGTAAATTATAAGATATGATGAACATAATGGTATCTAATGAAAGCTCTTCTAATGGCGATAAAAACAACATATCATTTGTGTGGGTACAGTATGTGAGAATATAGGAAAAAAACATACCGAAAAATATGGAAACATGCATATTTCTGAACTCGGGACAACATTTAGAAACTATTTAGATGGGGTCTTTTTTATTGATTATATTTGTGTAAATAATTTTTTAGGTCAAAGTTAGAAAAAGTTTTTTGGTTTTTTTTTCATCATATTTTATGATTTTTTTGTAGTAAATTATAAGATATGATGAACATAATGGTATCTAATAAAAGCCCTTCTAATGGCGATAAAAACAACATATAATTTGTGTGGGTACAATATGTGAGAAAGAAGAAAATTGCAGCTAAACACAAACACCCCAGAAATGTAAAAACAGCCATTGTCACAAAGGGAAAGTCAAGGTGGTCTTGTCACCAAGGGGTTAAGCATTTCCAAGATCCAGGTTTATAATAATGTGCATGTGATAATTTAAGTGGACTTCATCACCTCAAAAAAAGAAAGTAAAAAAAAAAAAATCATCGATTATATATTGCACAGGTGTGGAGACAGTTTGGAGAGTTTGGCATACACAGCATTTCCTCTCTCCCCTTCAATATTGCAGCTTTTACCTGCCGATGGTAAGCAGTTATAGGGTGGGAGACTTATTCTACCAACATTAATAGACGTCTTGAATAGGTATATATAGAAAACGTATCTGTCTCTTCCAGACCGCCAACCTCCGCTCTTCAGACTGTCCCACCAGAGCATTCCACTACTGACATACATCATGTCCGGTGGCTTTGTTTCCCTCCTCTGTGCAGGAGGGACGACTGGGGACATGAAGCAGCAAGGAGGCGAGTACTGGGAAAGTACTGGCATATTTAGTGGCAAAATACTGGCATGTTGAATGGAAAAATACTAGCATATGGAATGGAAATATACTGGCACATTGAATGGAAAAATACTGGCATTTTGAGTGGCTAAATACTGGAATATTGAATGGAAAAATACTGGCATATTGAATGGCTAAATACTGGCATATTGAGTGGCAAAATACTGGCATACTGAATGGCTAAATCATACTGGCATTTGAGTGGCTAAATACAGGCATATTAATTGGCAAAATAATACTGGCATATTAAATTGCTACATCATACTGGCACATTAATTGGCTACATCATACTGGCATATTAATTGGCTACATCATACTGGCATATTAATTGGCTAAATCATACTGGCATATTAATTGGCTACATCATACTGGCATATTAATTGGCCACATCATACTGGCATATTAATTGGCTAAATAATACTGGCATATTAAATGGCTACATCATACTGGCATATTAATTGGCTAAACAATACTGGCATATTAATTGGCTAAATAATACTGGCATATTGAGTGGCTAAATACTGGCATCTTGAATGGCTAAATCATACTGGCATACTGAGTGGCTAAATAATACTGGCAAATTAACTGGCTACATCATACTGGCATATTAATTGGCTAAATCATACTGGCATATTAATTGGCTAAATCATACTGGCATATTAATTGTCTAAATCATACTGGCATATTAATTGGCTAAATAATACTGGCATCTTAATTGGCTACATCATACTGGCATATTAATTGTCTAAATCATACTGGCATATTAATTGGCTAAATAATACTGGCATATTAATTGACTAAATAATACTGGCATATTAATTGGCTACATCATACTGGCATATTAAATGGCTAAAAAATACTGGCATATTAAATGGCAAATTGGCTGGGTTATGTTAATGCCAAAATAATACTGGCATATTAATTGGCTACATCATACTGGCATATTAATTGGCTAAATAATACTTCCATATTAAATGGCAAAATAATACAGGCATATTAAATGGCAAATTGGCTGGGGCATATTAATGGCAAAATAATACTGGCATATTATTGGGCAAAATAGTACTGGCATCTTATTGGGCAAATTGGCTGTGGCATATTAATGGCAAAATAATAATTTATAAAACAGAATGGCAAATAGTGCACTTAAAGCAAACTGTGGAACATATACAATGATCAGTGAGGAGTTGTTTCCAAATACTGCAGGAAAAAAATCTGTGTACACTCACAACACCTTTTAGAGCAGGAGATATTTCTGATATAAATAAAACATCCGTCAGCTCCAGCTGATGTTTTTCTATGGTACAAGCTCAAAAGAACATAACCACCAAGTATCCAGTTAGTAGAATATAAAAATTACATTTAATAGAAAAACATATCTGCTTACATGTAAATTTACTGAAACAGGCGTAGTGGGCGCCACGCGGCCGTCAGAAGATTCCTTCCAGCATATGCAATGTTTTTGCAAGGTATAAAACAGGATACAAAGTACAGAAAATATGGAATAAAATATGTCTGCGGATGACCATGGTTACAACAAAGTATTCCAGATATGTATATTTTAAATGAGGATTGCTAATGTTAAATCAGGAGTTTATAGCCTCATACTAGAGGATAACATGAGAAAGTATTACTTTACTGAGAGGGTAGTGGGTGTATGGAATAGTCTTCCAGTAGAAGTGGTTGAGGTTAATACAGTGAAGGAGTTTAAGCATGCATGGGATAGGTATAAGGCTATCCTAGATATAAGATAAGGCCAGGGACTAATGAAAGTATTACATTACTGGGAGGGTGGTGGATACATGGAATAGCCTTCCAGTAGAAGTGGTAGAGGTTAATACAGTGAAGGAGTTTAAGCATGCATGGGATAGGTATAAGGCTATCCTAGATATAAGATACGGCCAGGGACTAATGAAAGTATTACATTACTGAGAGGGTAGTGGATGTATGGAATAGTCTTCCAGTAGAAGTGGTAGAGGTTAATACAGTGAAGGAGTTTAAGCATGCATGGGATAGGTATAAGGCTATCCTAGATATAAGATAAGGCCAGGGACTAATGAAAGTATTACTTTACTGAGAGGGTAGTGGATGTATGGAATAGTCTTCCAGTAGAAGTGGTAGAGGTTAATACAGTGAAGGAGTTTAAGCATGCATGGGATAGGTATAAGGCTATCCTAGATATAAGATAAGGCCAGGGACTAATGAAAGTATTACATTACTGAGAGGGTAGTGGATGCATGGAATAGACTTCCAGTAGAAGTGGTTGAGGTTAATACAGTGAAGGAGTTTAAGCATGCGTGGGATAGGTATAAGGCTATCCTAGATATAAGATAAGGCCAGGGACTAATGAAAGTATTACTTTACTGAGAGGGTAGTGGATGTATGGAATAGTCTTCCAGCAGAAGTGGTAGAGGTTAATACAGTGAAGGAGTTTAAGCATGCATGGGATAGGTATAAGGCTATCCTAGATATAAGATAAGGCCAGGGACTAATGAAAGTATTCCTTTACTGAGAGGGTAGAGGATACATGGAATAGCCTTCCAGTAGAAGTGGTAGAGGTTAATACAGTGAAGGAGTTTAAGCATGCGTGGGATAGGTATAAGGCTATCCTAGATATAAGATAAGACCTGGGACTAATGAAAGTATTACATTACTGAGAGGGTAGTGGATGCATGGAATAGTCTTCCAGCAGAAGTGGTAGAGGTTAATACAGTGAAGGAATTTAAGCATGCATGGGATAGGTATAAGGCTATCCTAGATATAAGATAAGGCCGGGGACTAATGAAAGTATTACATTACTGAAAGGGTAGTGGATGCATGGAATAGTCTTCCAGTAGAAGTGGTAGAGGTTAATACAGTGAAGCAGTTTAAGCATGCGTGGGATAGGTATAAGGCTATCCTAGATATGAGATAAGGCCAGGGACTAATGAAAGTATTACATTACTGAGAGGGTAGTGGATGTATGGAATAGTCTTCCAGTAGAAGTGGTAGCGTAAGTAAATGCATGGATTTAGAGAGAAATGATATGTGTCTGTGGTTTCCAGGGCCGTCTTTAACGCGGGGCAAACGGGGAAGCTGCCCTGGGCCCAGTTACTCCTGGGGGGCCCCAAGGCAGCTGTCCCGTGGGCCCCTAGCCCCTGCTTGCCCTGTTCACAGCGCATTGCGCTTGTGAACGTTTTTTTCCGTCAAGCCACATCCGCTGGATGCGACGACCAGAAAAAAATAAATAACTGACGTCACGTCACATCCGATGACTGTTTCCCTCCTCCGTGGACGGAGCAGAAGAATTCGGTAAGTACTGGGGAGGGTGGGGGGGGGGGGGGGGGTGTTGGTTGGAGGAATTACAGGCATCTGACTGGCACAATATTCCTGGTATCTGACTGGCACAATATTACAGGCATCTGACTGGCACAATATTACAGGCATCTGACTGGCACAATATTACAGGCATCTGACTGGCACAATATTCCTGGTATCTGACTGGCACAATATTACAGGCATCTGACTGGCACAATATTATAGGCATCTGACTGGCACAATATTACAGGCATCTGACTGGCAGAATATTCCTGGGCTCTGACTGGCACAATATTCCTGGGCTCTGACTGGCACAATATTACAGGCATCTGACTGGCACAATATTACAGGCATCTGACTGGCACAATATTACAGGTATCTGGCACAATATTACAGGCATCTGACTGGCACAATATTACAGGCATCTGACTGGCACAATATTACAGGAATCTGGCACAATATTATAGGCATCTGACTGGCACAATATTACTGGGCTCTGACTGGCACAATATTACAGGCATCTGACTGGCACAATATTACAGGCATCTGACTGGCACAATATTACAGGCATCTGATTGGCACAATATTACTGGGCTCTGACTAGCACAATATTCCTGGTATCTGACTGGCACAATATTACAGGCATCTGACTGGCACAATATTACAGGCATCTGACTGGCACAATATTACTGCGCTTTGACTAGCACAATATTCCTGGTATATGACTGGCACATTATTACTGGGCTCTGACTGGCACAATAATCCTGGTATCTGACTGGCACAATATTACTGGGCTCTGAATGGCACAATATTACTGCTATCTGACAGGCACAATATCACAGTCATCTTCTGGCACATTATTCCTGGTATCTGGCATAATATTCCTAGTATCTGAATGGCACAATATTACTGGTATCTGAATGGCACAATAATACATGCATCTGACTGGCACAATATTCCTTTTATCTGACTGGCACAATATTCTTGGTATCTGACTGGCACAATATTACAGGTATCTGGCACAATATTATAGGCATCTGACTGGCACAATATTACTGGGCTCTGACTAGCACAATTTTCCTGGTATCTGAATGGCACAATATACTGGCATCTGACTGGCACAATATTACAGGAATCTGACTGGCACAATATTACTGGGCTTTGACTAGCACAATATTCCTGGTATCTGAATGGCACAATATTACAGGTATCTGGCACAATATTATAGGCATCTGACTGGCACAATATTACTGGGCTCTGACTAGCACAATATTCCTGGTATCTGACTGGCACAATATTACAGGCATCTGACTGGCACAATATTACAGGCATCTGACTGGCACAATATTACTGCGCTTTGACTAGCACAATATTCCTGGTATATGACTGGCAAATTATTACTGGGCTCTGACTGGCACAATAATCCTGGTATCTGACTGGCACAATATTACTGGGCTCTGAATGGCACAATATTACTGCTATCTGACAGGCACAATATCACAGTCATCTTCTGGCACATTATTCCTGGTATCTGGCACAATATTCCTAGTATCTGAATGGCACAATATTACTGGTATCTGAATGGCACAATAATACATGCATCTGACTGGCACAATATTCCTGGTATCTGACTGGCACAATATTCCTGGTATCTGACTGGCACAATATTACAGGTATCTGGCACAATATTATAGGCATCTGACTGGCACAATATTACTGGGCTCTGACTAGCACAATATTCCTGGTATCTGAATGGCACAATATACTGGCATCTGACTGGCACAATATTACAGGCATCTGACTGGCACAATATTACAGGAATCTGACTGGCACAATATTACTGGGCTTTGACTAGCACAATATTCCTGGTATATGACTGGCACATTATTACTGGGCTCTGACTGGCACAATAATCCTGGTATCTGACTGGCACAATATTACTGGGCTCTGACTGGCACAATATTCCTGGTATCTGAATGGCACAATAATACTGGGCTCTGAATGGCACAATATTACTGCTATCTGACAGGCACAATATCACAGTCATCTTCTGGCACATTATTCCTAGTATCTGAATGGCACAATATTCCTAGTATCTGAATGGCACAATATTACTGGTATCTGAATGGCACAATAATACAGGCATCTGAATGGCACAATATTACAGGCATCTGATTGACACAATATTCCTGGTATCCGACTGGCACAATATAACTGGCATCTGACTGGCACAATATTCCTGGTATCTGAATGGCATAATATTACAGGCATCTGAATAGCACAATATTACTGGCATCTGAATGGCACAATATTACTGGCTTCTCAATGGCACAATATTACTGGCATCTGACTGGCACAATATTCCTGGCATCTGACTGGCACAATATTCCTGGTATCTGAATGGCACAATAATACTGGGCTCTGAATGGCACAATATTACGGCTACCTTACAGGCACAATATCACAGTCATCTGACTGGCACATTATTCCTGGTATCTGGCACAATATTCCTAGTATCTGAATGGCACAATATTACTGGTATCTGAATGGCACACTAATACAGGCATCTGAATGGCACAATATTACAGGCATCTGACTGACACAATATTCCTGGTATCTGACTGGCACAATATTTCTGGTATCTGACTGTCACAATATTCCTGGTATCTGAATGGCACAATATAACAGGCATCTGAATGGCACACTATTACTGGCATCTGAATGGCACAATATTACTGGCATCTGACTGGCACAATATTACTGGGCTTTGACTAGCACAATATTCCTGGTATATGACTGGCACATTATTACTGGGCTCTGACTGGCACAAAAATCCTGGTATCTGACTGGCACAATATTACTGGGCTCTGACTGGCACAATATTCCTGGTATCTGAATGGCACAATAATACTGGGCTCTGAATGGCACAATATTACTGCTATCTGACAGGCACAATATCACAGTCATCTTCTGGCACATTATTCCTAGTATCTGAATGGCACAATATTCCTAGTATCTGAATGGCACAATATTACTGGTATCTGAATGGCACAATAATACAGGCATCTGAATGGCACAATATTACAGGCATCTGATTGACACAATATTCCTGGTATCCGACTGGCACAATATAACTGGCATCTGACTGGCACAATATTCCTGGTATCTGAATGGCATAATATTACAGGCATCTGAATAGCACAATATTACTGGCATCTGAATGGCACAATATTACTGGCTTCTCAATGGCACAATATTACTGGCATCTGACTGGCACAATATTCCTGGCATCTGACTGGCACAATATTCCTGGTATCTGAATGGCACAATAATACTGGGCTCTGAATGGCACAATATTACGGCTACCTTACAGGCACAATATCACAGTCATCTGACTGGCACATTATTCCTGGTATCTGGCACAATATTCCTAGTATCTGAATGGCACAATATTACTGGTATCTGAATGGCACACTAATACAGGCATCTGAATGGCACAATATTACAGGCATCTGACTGACACAATATTCCTGGTATCTGACTGGCACAATATTTCTGGTATCTGACTGTCACAATATTCCTGGTATCTGAATGGCACAATATAACAGGCATCTGAATGGCACACTATTACTGGCATCTGAATGGCACAATATTACTGGCATCTGACTGGCACAATATTACTGGGCTCTGACTGGCACAATATTCCTGGCATCTGACTGGCACAATATTCCTGGTATCTGAACTGGCACAATAATACTGGGCTCTGAATGGCACAATATTACTGGTATCTGACAGGCACAATATCACAGTCATCTGACTGGCACATTATTCCTGGTATCTGGCACAATATTACTAGTATCTTAATGGCACAATATTACGGGTATCTTAATGGCACAATAATACAGGCATCTGAATGGCACAATATTACAGGCATCTGACTGAAACAATATTCCTGGTATCTGACTGGCACAATATTACTGGCATCTGAATGACACAATATTACTGGCATCTGAATGGCACAATATTACTGGCAACTGACTGGCACAATATTACTAAGTATCTGAATGTCACAATATTACTGGCATCTGAATGGCACAATATTACTGGCAACTGACTGGCACAATATTACTAAGTATCTGAATGTCACAATATTACTGGCATCTGAATGGCACAATGTTACTGGTATCTGAATGGCACAATATTCCTGGTATCTGATTGGCACTATATTCCTGGGCTCTGACTGGCACAATATTACTGGCATCTGAATGGCACAACAATTATGGCATCTTAATGGTACAATAATACTGGTATCTTAATGGGCAAATTGGCTGAGGCATCTTAATAGTACAATATTACTGGTATCTGAATGGCACAATAATATTGAAATTTTTATGGGAAACATGTCTGTGACATATTTATGGCAAAATAATACTGAATATTAATGGCAAAATAATATTGGCATATTGATGGGCACATTGACTGTGGCATATTTAATGGACAAACGGTGTCATATTTTAACAGACAAACTGTCTGTTGCATATGCAATGAAAAAAGTGACTGTGGCATGTTCTGTGGGGAAAAATAACATGTACTATGGGGAAAAATGTCAATGTGGCTTTTTTCAGCATGGGCAGTTCAGTGGAACAAAGTTAAACTGGTATGTTCTGTGGGGCAAATTTACACTGTAGCATGCGGAATTGTGTGGGTTCAATATGAGTGCAAGCCATGTGCTGTGGGTGCAATATAGGTGCATGACAAGTGCTGTGGGTGCAATATAGCTGCATGACAAGTGCTGTGGGTGCAATATAGGTCCATGACAAGTGCTGTGGGTGCAATATAGCTGCATGACAAGTGCTGTGGGTGCAATATAGCTGCATGACAAGTGCTGTGGGTGCAATATAGCTGCATGACAAGTGCTGTGGGTGCAATATAGCTGCAAGACAAGTGCTGTGGGTGCAATATAGCTGCATGACAAGTGCTGTGGCTACTCTATGGGGCTGTGTTAAGTCCTTTAGGTTCAATGTGGGTGCAGAAAAGGGGAATAAAAACAAGAAATGCAACTCTTCAATAACATTTTTATTACATATGAAAATAGCTGAATATGATATTAAGAAGTCCATGTACGTATAAATGCAACTAGTGAGATGTGTATAGATATTTATAAATATATATGAACATATGTAAGTGCTCTCTAATATCTGTGTATATCTTTGTCATTTAGGTAATGAGTAGTTGTAGTGCAGTGTTGCATAGTAAGATGGTATACATATTGCAGCCATATATACACATTTTTATCCAAATATACAGTTTATACACTGCAATTATACACGTAATATACACATTTTATTCAATGCAATAAAAATACTCACAGCAAGAAAAATCCAACTGTGTGTGTGCTTATTTTTTTTTTCTTTTGTGTGTGTGTGGGGGGGGGGGGGGGGAGGTAACATTGCGATGGAGGGTGTGATTGACATGCAGGGGAGGGGGCAGGGTCCAGGGGGCCCAAGCAAATACTTGCCCAGGGTCCAATCACTATTAAAGACGGCCCTGGTGGGGTCTCCTGCTTATGACATCACGTTTTGGTTTTATGTGCAACTTGCACTTTTTGATACTGAAAATAGTTGATTTTGAAGATGAGACCCCACAGACCCTTCTATAAACTCATCTCTTAAGCTATCATTTATATAATAGTATCACAGTATACATGTTTAGGTGATGGAGTCCCATTCATATTGGAACAGTAAATCCAGTCCTCCTATGCTAATAAATGAAATTGCTCTGATACTCTCCGATATTCTCTGATACTCTCCGATATTCTCTGATACTCTCTGATACTCTCCCATACTCTCTGATACTCTCCCATACGCTCTGATATCCTCTGATACTCTCCGATATTCTCTGATACTCTCCGATATTCTCTGATACTCTCTGATACTCTCCCATACTCTCTGATACTCTCCCATACGCTCTGATATTCTCTGATACTCTCTGATATTCTCTGATACTCTCCCATACTCTCTGATATTCTCTGATACTCTCCCATACGATCTGATATTCTCTGATACTCTCCCATACCCTCTAATATTCTCTGATTTTCTATGATACTCTCTGATATTATCTGATACTCTCTGATTTTCTATGATACTCTCTGATATTCTCTGATACTCTCCCATACCCTCTGATATTCTCTGATACTCTCCGATATTCTCTGATATTCTCCGATACTCTCTGATATTCTCTGATACTCTCCCATACTCTCTGATATTCTCTGATACTCTCTGATACTCTCCGATACTCTCTGATATTCTCTGATACTATCCAATACTCTCTGATACTCTCCAATACTCTCTGATACTCTCCCATACTCTGATATTCTCTGATACTCTCCAATACTCTCTGATACTCTCCCATACTCTGATATTCTCTGATACTCTCTGATACTCTTTGATACTCTCCGATACTCTCCGATACTCTCTGATATTCTCTGATACTCTCTGATACTCTTTTGATACTCTCTGATACTCTATAGTTGTGAATTTGGAAGATGACCGGACACCGAATACTGATGAGAACTCTCCCAATGAATCCCTGGTGTAACTAGGCTGTAATCAGTATAACATTACATTGTTACTCACGGCTCCTGGGTCTTGTACAATGAAGACTGATATTGAAGGAAGAATCCTTCCTGATGTTCTCTGCTGCTCTCTCTCTCCTCCGCCCCAAGTAAAGTATTTATCTACTCCGCACTCCCCGAAGTGCTCAGTGTTATTAACCCTGTGTGTGATCCACGCTGCCAATCAGCACACAGCTCCGCCCTGACTTTCCTATCACAGCTGGCAGCACAAGGGTTAAATCTGGATGTCCTCCCCCCCCCCCCCCCCCCTCCCCAGTTGATGTGCCCTGTTTTGTCATATTGTGCTACACAGGGGAAATCACTGCATTTTAAACGTGACTTCTCCAGTGTATTTTGTTGTTAAAATCTTTTAGAAGGAGCACAGCTTGTGGGGTGACCAGAGTTCATTAGAATGTGCACACTGAAGGGTTAATAATTGAAGGGATGGATATGATACGGTGCAGTCATTCTCTCGCTATCCACCTATTGTTTCACCCCAATTCCCATGAGCCTCAGTCTGCTTTAGTAATACATGGGACCTCATAATGAATGCTTGGCAATAAATTAGATCACAATATACAATACAGAGGGGAAGAGCACGGGAAGCTTTTTATTGGTGCACTATTATCTTAACCCCTTCCCGCTTGTAGGATGTTCAATGCCGTCCAACTTTTCGCAGCCTAAAGGCTAGTAGGACGGCATGGAAGGTCCTGGATTTAACAGATCCCCACTGCCAGGTGCGGCCACATTGAGTAGCCTCACTCTGACGCAGAAAATGTAGCCGACACAAAGTCATCGGCGGCCAGGAACGCAAAGATGCCGGTTTGGTGCTTTGGCCGTTAAAGACCAAAGCACCATCCGGCGTGAAGGGGTTAATAAATGCCAATAAAGGAGTAGTAGAGCATGGCTGTCACTGGTGATGATATCTTATGACATTGTCAGTTCCAGTTGGTTGATTACAGAATGAATCTGCTGTTGAAGGCCCTCGAAGCAACTAAGAACAATTAACATTTCACTTTTGCTTCTATATTAGAAGCAGAGAGCAATGAGACTCTATGTCAGGGCTGGATTCTAAGACAGGGCTGGAACTAGGGTTGCCACCTTTTCTTCAGAAGAATACCGGCCTTGGTACTGTCTCCATAGACTTAACATTGGCCTGATGCCAATTTTTTACCGGCCTGCCGGTAAAATACCGGCCAGGTGGCAACCCTAGCTGGAACACTAAGACAGGGCTGGAACACTAAGACAGAATTGGAACACTAAGACAGGGCTGGAACACTAAGACAGAATTGGAACACTAAGACAGGGCTGGAACACTAAGACAGAATTGGAACACTAAGACAGGGCTGGAACACTAAGACAGGGCTGGAACACTAAGACAGGGCTGGAACACTAAGACAGGGCTGGAACACTAAGATATGGCTGGAACACTAAGACAGGGCTGGAACACTAAGACAGAATTGGAACACTAAGACAGGGCTGGAACACTAAGATATGGCTGGAACACTAAGACAGGGCTGGAACACTAAGACAGGGCTGGAACACTAAGATATGGCTGGAACACTAAGACAGGGCTGCAAAACTAAGACATGGCTGTGGCCGCGACCACGGAACACCACTTCTGTGGCTGGGACTGAGAAGTGCGGAACATAAAAGTAAAACCCAGGAACAAGGAAAGCTAATAAACAGAACAGAAGCAAAGACAGAGAGAGGAATCAGAGAAGCTGGATACATCCTAGATGAGGGATGGATCCTGACAGCGAGCTCAACGTTTGCATTCTTGTAAATGGATCTTATACACCATATCTCCATACCTGGTCTGATCAACACTACCTGGAACCTTGATTTTTTTTTCCCTCCTCTGCGAAAACAGTCTAGTCATTAAAGGCTCAGCAAAGTGTGAGTTTGTTTCCCTGCGGAGCAATATATCCACACAATTGTACAGAATATTCAACACTATATTTGGCCACCTGTATATTCTCTTACTTACAGGGCCGCCATTAATATGCCATAGTCAGTTTGCCCATTAATATGCCACAGTCAATATGCCCATTTATATGCCACAGTCAATATGCCCATTAATATGCCACAGTCAATATGCCCATTTATATGCCACAGTCAATATGCCCATTTATATGCCACAGTCAATTTGCCCAATAAAAGAATCTCCCCCCTTCCCCAGTACTTACCTTCCTGCTGCTCGCTGGGCCGTTTTTTCGTGCATAGAGGAGGGACTTGCTAGCCGGAGCACATACCAGCTGCTGCCCGCAGTAAAATTACTATTCATTTTTCATAACATACTACACTATGAATATATGTTGATTGTTTTTTGTGGGCATTGTGGAGAATGTAACAGAGGGAGATACCCATTAAGGGACGTACAGATATTTATTTATATTTTTATTTCACATTTTAAAGTGCACACCTTATTTATACTATCTGGGTTTGCAAATACAATACATACCCTGGACCAGAGGCATTCCTGCTTTAATAGTGTCCAGATTGATTTATACAGGACTGTACATAAACTGAGACACTCTTACCATTAAGGGTCTACTCAATAAAGAGAGAATTGCAGAGAGAGTTGACAAGGGAATTTCAAACTTTAGACCAAAGTAGCTGATTTGGAAAAAATTCTCCAATGCAGCTGAATGGGAGACTGTTTCCAACTCAGCTACTTTGGCCTTAAGTTTGAAATTCCCTTGTCAACTCCCTGCAATTCTCTTTGGGATCTACTCAATAGGTACTGACATTCAGCCCCGAGACGGTGCCCCTGAAGTACAGACTAATTCGGGGGCTGCATTTTGGACATATTGAGAACCAAATTGTGAGCTGCCAGAAACCTGTGTTTAAAGGACTTTCACTTGTCGTCAGTGCTGTATTTACCGCGTGGCATCCTAGGCAAATTTTAAAAAATGTAAAAAAGAAAAAAATATCCGCTTTTAAAAAATCGGAAGATCCCCTCTCGTTACCTCTGCCTGCCGGCAGGCTGCATTGAGAGCCGAACAGGCAGCACAGAGAAACCTCCGTGCTCCCTGTTCGGCTTCCCGTGCAGTGTGACACGGAAGTGCCGACAGTCACGTGACCGGCGCACTGACGTCATACGCCTGGGAGCCGAACAGGCAGCATGGAGGAGACCATGCTGCCTGCCACTAGCCACCAGGGAAAATGTAAGTGCTGGGGAGATGGGGGGCAAATTGGCTGGGGCATATTAAATGGCAAATAACACTGGCATATTATTGGGCAAATTAGCAGGGGCATATTAAATGGCAAATAACACTGGCATATTATTGGGCAAATTAGCAGGGGCATATTAAATGGCAATTAACACTGGCATATTATTGGGCAAATTGGCAGGGGCATATTAAATGGCAAATAACACTGGCATATTATTGAGCAAATTGGCAGGGGCATATTAAATGGCAAAAAACACTGGCATATTATTGAGCAAATTGGCAGGGGCATATTAAATGGCAAATAACACTGGCATATTATTGGGCAAATTGGCTGGGGCATATTAAATGGCAATTAACACTGGCATATTATTGGGCAAATTGGCAGGGGCATATTAAATGGCAAATAACACTGGCATATTATTGAGCAAATTGGCAGGGGCATATTAAATGGCAAATAACACTGGCATATTATTGAGCAAATTGGCAGGGGCATATTAAATGGCAAATAACACTGGCATATTATTGGGCAAATTGGCTGGGGCATATTAAATGGCAATTAACACTGGCATATTATTGGGCAAATTGGCAGGGGCATATTAAATGGCAAATAACACTGGCATATTATTGGGCAAATTGGCAGGGGCATATTAAATGGCAAATAACACTGGCATATTATTGGGCAAATTGGCTGGGGCATATTAAATGGCAAATAACACTGGCATATTATTGGGCAAATTGGCAGGGGCATATCAAATGGCAAATAACACTGGCATATTATTGGGCAAATTGGCAGGGGCATATTAATGGCAAATAACACTGGCATATCATTTGGCAAATTGGCAGGGGCATATTAAATGGCAAATAACACTGGCATATTATTGGGCAAATTGGCAGGGGCATATTAATGGCAAATAACACGGGCATATTATTGGGCAAATTGGCAGGGGCATATTAATTGCAAATAACCCTAACATATTTTTGGGCAAATTGGCAGGGGCATATTAAATGGCAAATAACACTGGCTTAATATTGGGCAAATTGGCTGGGGCATATTAAATGGCAAATAACACTGGCTTAATATTGGGCAAATTGGCTGGGGCATACTACCGGTAAATGGCAGAATAACACTGGCATATTATTGGGCAAATTGGCTGGGAATATTAATGGCAAATCATACTGGCATATTATTGGGCAAATTGGCTGGGGAATATTAATGGCAAATGATACTGGACAAGATATTGGACAAATTAGCTGGGGAATATTATGGGCAAATAATATTGGCAATGTGTATGTAATGGGGTGATAGAGGCATGCAAATGGGGTGATGGGGCATGTCTTTGGTGTGCAACGTGGGTTATGGGTCATGTCGTGGGTGTGCATCGTGGGTAGGGGGGGTGCCCAAAATTTGTCTGCCTAGGGCAGAACAAAACCAAGATACACCACTGCGTGTCGTCCCAGTCTACATGCCTGTTGATCCAAGGAGAAAGCTGATTGCCATTTGGAGTCAAGAAGAGGTTTTTATTTGCCTTCCTTTGGACCACCGATGGTAAACATGGGATAGGAAAAGGGTTGAACTTGATGGACGCAAGGCTTTTTTCAACCTTTGTAACTACAATGTAACTATGTAATTGATGCTCTTACTCCATCAAAGTTGGCCCTTCTAAAATTAAGTGTTTTGGTGGCGTAATTTGCTTTTTTGCATTATTCTCCAACAATACAAGTACCTTATTTGCTCGAAAAAAAGTTCTAAAAAAAAGACCTTGTCTTATAATCGAGGTCGTCTTATAGTCTGACCCCAAATGAGAATATAGCTGCAATAGAGCTGCAGGGGACCTGGATCACCCTCGCAAGCAGCTGTGGACGTCTGCGCAAAGCACGCAAACTTCTTCCACTGCTGCCTGGAACGTCTGTCGCGGCGACTTCTATGATGGACGCCGGGAGGTCGTGTGACCTTCCGGCTTCATCATAGAAGTCCCGGCGGAGGTGGAATGCTCCAAATATGCTGAATGAGAGAATTTCTCCCAGCTTGAATACTTTATATATTATATGCCTGTCGAAAAGTAACATAGTAATTTAGGTTGAAAAAAGACACAAGTCCATCAACTTCAACCCTAGTGGAGACTGTAAGTGGAAATCTCAAGTGCAGGCCACTTTTTCTACTATTTCACTGCTCCATGTTTGTCTATGTTTTTATCCCCACTGTGCAGATTAAAAAGAACTACTTTTTGAAACCTCACTACTCCTAAAGGCGTATTTGTATTTTATGTTCACTGTATGACATTCTGTGCCCTCAAACACTTTCAAACTAACAATTCATTATACAGGGCCAACTCTGTTCTTCTAGCAGGAGATACTCACCAGGTCTGACCCTGTACAATGTATAGTTACATCTTTACACACTGTCACTTTATAACAATGCATTATACAGGGCCAACTCTGTTCTTCTAGCAGAAGATACTCACCAGGTCTGACCCTGCACAATGTATAGTTACATCTTTACACACTGTCATTATATAACAATGCATTATACAGGGCCAACTCTGTTCTTCTAGCAGGAGATACTCACCAGGTCTGACCCTGCACAATGTATAGTTACATCTTTACACACTGTCACTTTATAACAATGCATTATACAGGGCCAACTCTGTTCTTCTAGCAGGAGATACTCACCAGGTCTGACCCTGTACAATGTATAGTTACATCTTTACACACTGTCACTTTATAACAATGCATTATACAGGGCCAACTCTGTTCTTATAGCAGGAGATACTCACCAGGTCTGACCCTGCACAATATATAGTTACATCTTTACACACTGTCACTTTATAACAATGCATTATACAGGGCCAACTCTGTTCCTCTAGCAGGAGATACTCACCAGGTCTGACCCTGCACAATGTATAGTTACATCTTTACACACTGTCACTTTATAACAATGCATTATACAGGGCCAACTCTGTTCTTCTAATAGGAGATACTCACCAGGTCTGACCCTGCACAATGTATAGTTACATCTTTACACACTGTCACTTTATAACAATGCATTATACAGGGCCAACTCTGTTCTTCTAGCAGGAGAAACTCACCAGGTCTGACCCTGCACAATGTATAGTTACATCTTTACAGACTGTCACTTTATAACAATGCATTATACAGGGCCAACTCTGTCTTTCTAGCAGGAGAAACTCACCAGGTCTGACCCTGTACAATGTATAGTTACATCTTTACACACTGTCACTTTATAACAATGCATTATACAGGGCCAACTCTGTTCTTCTAGTAGGAGATACTCACCAGGTCTGACCCTGTACAATGTATAGTTACATCTTTACACACTGTCACTTTATAACAATGCATTATACAGGGCCAACTCTGTTCTTCTAGCAGCAGATACTCACCAGGCCCTGCACAATGTATAGTTACATCTTTACACACTGTCACTTTATAACAATGCATTATACAGGGCCAACTCTGTCCTTCTAGCAGGATATACTCAGCAGGTCTGACCCTGTACAATGTATAGTTACATCTTTACACACTGTCACTTTATAACAATGCATTATACAGGGCCAACTCTGTTCTTCTAGCAGGAGAAACTCACCAGGTCTGACCCTGTACAATGTATAGTTACATCTTTACACACTGTCACTTTATAACAATGCATTATACAGGGCCAACTCTGTTCTTCTAGCAGGAGATACTCACTAGGTCTGACCCTGCACAATGTATAGTTACATCTTTACAGACTGTCACTTTATAACAATGCATTATACAGGGCCAACTCTGTTCTTCTAGCAGGAGATACTCACCAGGTCTGACCCTGCACAATGTATAGTTACATCTTTACACACTGTCACTTTATAACAATGCATTATACAGGGCCAACTCTGTTCTTCTAGCAGGAGAAACTCACCAGGTCTGCCCTGCACACATATTGTTAAATCAGTGATCTAACTGCTATCTACTCATGAACTCCCCTGTAGTTACAAATAATCCCGATTTTACTGGGACAGTCCTATTATTTTTTAATACACTTCCTAAATTTTCCAATATCCGTGCCAGATAGACTGGATCTCAATCTCTTGCCAAGTTGTGTAATGTCACATGACCCCAGGCCACTGTTGGCTCCTGCCCCTACCTCATTCTAGAACCCTGCGTCAGGATGCTAGCAGCGGTGACCCATCTAGTCTTTTCTTCCGCTCTTAGATCACAAAGTGGGAGCCACATCTCAACCCAGCAATGGACAGCACTGAAAGTGCCTACAATATAGGATGGTACCTACTTGGATGGGGCATCACATTTTTTTTTGTTGCTTACTGTCACCCTTACAAAGGGGAGTAGCGTGTCCATTAGCAATTCAAACTGGGCCTATCTATTCAGACAGCCTAGAACCCAAATTCATGGCAAGCCCTCTCTGCGAGGGAAATACAATACGTTTTGCTGGAAGAAAGACACACCGTTGAAAACACAGTTGTTGAAACACAGTGTTTAAATAACAGTTGTTTATTGAGGAACAGGATACACCTGTTTATGAATTTCTGGGTGTGTTTGAGCCTGCAGAGCACAGAGCCCCTGTGGTGTATCTGTGTGTCAGTCATGTACCGACATGGCAGGACCAGCTGTCACTCATTCACATGCCGGTGGTGGGGTGATTAGGAATGCATATGGTGCGGTGAATGTAAATCGTGAAGTGAATGGGAACAGTGAATTACATTTTGATGAAAATCCGAAGATAGGAAGAAACTGGGTAGTAGGAAGAAGTATGCTGACCGCTAGAGGAAAATGGAAGCCAAAGCCTTACGCAAGATGTCAGCACTGTAGTAGAAGAAGGAGCAAAGAACATGCTGGTGGTTCAGCAATAACTTAGGAGGACTCCACTACTTCTGAACTTAGGCCATCTAGGACAAGAAGATGGATGCAATTTAAATAATAGGCACAAACACGACAAAAATACTTATATTTGTAGGTGAACTTCAAACTAATTTTTAATCCAAGATTGAGTTTTTCTCATGTGAACACGATAAGGTATTCCTTTAAAACTATTAAAGATATGTATATACTTTATGCTAGCCGAGTTGCTAGCTTATGTATAGTTGTTTTGTATTTATTTTTTTATTATATTTTGTCCCTTGCTGCCATGCCTCAGCATAGAATCTCTATTCCAAAGGCATAGTGACCAATGCTGACACCACCTACTCAACTAAGAAAGCCAATGTGAGATGCCGACATCATCATTTGGGGGACGAGACATGTCTGTCTGTTTCACCATCAACCTTGCCAGAATCAGCAGCCATACTTGAGGAGGCAGAATCCCGCTTCAGGGAAGTACATCTCCCGATCTACATGTTCGCTCTCAGTTCGCGTACACGCCAAATTGAATGTGAACTTGTCATCCTCAGGTTTTGTGAGGCTTTTCCCTTAAACTGAGCACTGAATAAACACCAGACACCAAGCCATGTTTGGTCTAGAGTTGTGTCCAGTTGGTTTTTAGTCTATTAAAGGACTAACATGGATACTTAGTGGCTTACAGAGGACATATTTCCTGATACAAGGTCGGAATACATCATCTCGTATCCCGTAGATCAGAGGACTGAGTAACCGTGGAAGAAACATGAAGAGACAGAAGTTGACTACGGGTACCATGACATGATACTGCATGAGATACATCTCTGTAATCGGGTAGGAGAAAGCCGTCATGCAAAGCAGGAGTTGGACGGCGTGTAGCATGACCGTCTTACCGGCCTTGGAGGCCGAAACTTTCCCCGAGTCAATCTTTATGGCAACCAGCGTGATCTTGATGTAGGTAAACACGATGACCAGTCCCACCAGAGAGAAGGTGAAGGCGTGAATGAAGGACCTCAAGATGCTTTGTGCCGCTGTGGTCAGAAATGAGACCCGGCTGCAGAGGATGTAATGAGAGAAATAGCCAATCTCGACAGTGGAGGCCAGAATAATAAAGTCCACAACATTAGGGATTAACCCCACGGTCCATATCAGGGCAATGATGATGGCGGAATTCTGCCTGGTGCACATCACGCCATGCCTGAGCGGGAAGCAGATGGCGATATAACGTTCCAGAGACATGACCGCCAGGTTGTAGGGCGTGACCTTGAAAGACGTAGAGGACACAGTGACCAGAATGTAGCAGACTGGAATAGGAAAGGTAACTTTATACATGGTGAGGGCCATGAGAAGAAGAGCTATGATCATGTACACCGAATCATTGATAAGCATGTGGGCAAAGAGAACGTAGCGGCTATTCTCTTGGACGCGGGGCGTGGAGAAGTAGACGTACAGCATGGTGACGATAATGTACAGGAAGATGGAGAAGCAGATCAAGATAGGGGTCAAAATGATGACAAACACCAGGCTGATGTTTATACCACTGAAAATGGACACTGGGTGGGTGGCATTGCTTTGGAAATTCGTGAGATCCACCATTACTGAGCAAACAGAGGTCAGTGTAGGATTTCCAATCTGTAAAATAAATTAAAAAAAATTACATAATTTAATAATATTAAAAATACTTTAAGCATTGCATATTTAGCATTGGTACACAATACATATATATATATATATATATATATTCGGAGGAAGTAATTTAGTAACATTAATATAAACAATAATAAAATAATAACAATAATACTAATTAAAATCAACCAACCTCTTGGAACAGCAAATACATTTTAAAACTGAAAATCCGAATGCCTGGGTCTAAATCCTTCCATATACATGTGAATCTCTCTTTCTCGGGCTCGTTCCTAGTGGAATTCCTTTACAAACTGAACCTAAATACTTCTTTAAATATTAGCTAAACACTCTTTCCTTCCAAGAGACCTTCCACCCATCATTCTAGTGCCCTCATCTCTTGTAACCAGCCCCCACTCTCTACCTTCACTTGAAACCTCCTGTGAGAAATGTATTTTTGTATCAATGTGCGACTGCAGTGAGGGAACCTGGTTGTCAGGTCAAGACGAGAGGAGCTACCCTCTGGGTCTATCCAGTAAAATTCGACTTTGGAAGTCGGCTTTTGTTTTGAGACATCCGGCCCCACTAAGTCAGATTCAGCACCTGAGTCTCAAAAATAGCTCCAATCATTTCACCTCCCATTAATTTAGATGGGAAAGATTCGAACCTGTGTTTTTTTTCGTAAGTCAAACTCGGGTGCCAGATGTCTCACAACGCAAGTCGACCTCCAAAGCCGAATTTTACTGAATAGACCCGCTAGTTTCCCCCTCTAAAATAGAGTGTCAATTACAGCACTGGAGAGGATTCATGAGATAACTGAGCTAGGTGGGGAGAGTCTGTTGATTGATAGTGTTGCCCTGTAATCTGAATGTATCAAAATTCACAACTTCAGCTGGTGGTAGATTTGACTGCCTGGTTTAAATGAAACGTTGGCCTTTAAGATTCAAAAGTACCTGAAGGTGTAAATACTGAAACATTGTAAATGGTGAATGAGGGATCAGCAAATCTTCAAGCAAGCAATAGCTGTTTAAAGTGTTTAAAGAAAAAGCTAATACCTCATGAACGGTATATGATAGAAAGAAAATTCTAAAAGCATTTTATCCATTGTGATCACTTCTTTGACTTTATTTCTGCACTAAGATGCACATACATTTTGAGACTGGGACCCTGTTCTATAGAAATGTCCAAAACTCACCTGTAGAAAAGATTGTGGCAAGCCAGGGGACACACATTGAGACCAAACAACTAAACAGTGTGGGTTTCCCCCCCCCCCCCCCCCCCAATTTACCACACAATCTAATGTTCTGGTGTCTGTGGAGGTATTTTGGAATAAAACACGCAAAGTGAGCAGATCAAAATCTCACTTTCCCAGATATGCCTGTTTATACCCCCCTGTCCTCCATTTTCCTGTGCCTGGCAGTCAGTGTATTTAAAATGGGTGTCTGGGGGAGATTCAGCACTGGACAGCTCCCTAGATATTTGTATATATCAGAGTGGGTTTCTCTCGAAGATGGTGTCAATCTTTAATTGATATTGTATTAAATAAATGAGCAAACCCTTAAACATATGCTGGACCATTCCTAGGAACCCATTCCAATACTGTTATTGTACCTTTTTTACAAGACTTGCAGTCCGCCATCTTTTTTATTCACTTGGGTCAGATTTCTGACTTTCCGACCCAAGTTTCCTGTAGTCCTGCTTCCCAGCTGTGTTCGCCCCCCTCCTCATCTCGCTCGTGAAGCCCCGCCCCCTGTCAACACACAAGATCACTCTGGGAATACACATGTACACACTGTGCAGCGTGTATGCTGGTAACAGGGCTGCCGGGGAGAGATCTGGTAACAGGGAGATCTATGATGCAGCCCTATTACCAGTGTACAAGCAGTACACGGGGCACACATGTATGTTCATATGAAGGATCATACACTTGTATTGGGTTTAATTTCCTAGGAATGGCACAGTATATGTAGAAGGGTTTGCTTCTCATACTGAATACAATGTCAGTTAAAGGTTGATAGTTGTCCTTTAATTATAAAGGTCAGTTCTGGGCTAGGATACGGAAAGTGGAGCAATCACCATGGAAACCAATGGTAAATTCCTGTTGATTACTTCCACGTTTAGAATGTTGCCCCATCGGCCAGATATCCCCAATATACTGATCCGTGATATAGAGCCACATAGGATCGTGAGAGTTGCCCTTCTGTAAGAGTTCGAAAGCCATCACCTGGATTTTAAATGGTTGGATTTGCAGTTTAATATTAGATTACCCTCCCCCCACCCCCCCACTCCCCGGATTGCATCAGTCACTGATTTCATTTCCCACGTGATGTCAAGCAGCAGACCCCCACAGATACTTTTAAAATACATTTTATTCTTTCTCTCAATCTATATAAAGATCATTTCTGGGTTAAAGTTCTAAAAGTGATGTCATCAGCAGGAACATTCCACTGGTCTCCATGGTGATTCTGGGGTAAAGTTCTACAAATTATGTCATCAGCAGGAACATTCCATTGGTCTCCATGGTGATTCTGGGGTAAAGTTCTAAAAGTGATGTCATCAGCAGGGACAGTCCATTGGTGGATGGATCACTTTTAGAAATTGTGTCTCACATTTGACCTTTATAGATAACCCCCAGTGCACAGATAATTTTTTATTTTCTGTACATTCATAGAATAACCAATGTTTGGGCAACTGACTCCCTTTAAGCATGGGATACGCATAACTCTATAGTAAATAAGGTTTGAGTTTATTCCCTCACATAAAGGACTCTGGATCCAATGAGTTACTTCATCTCCTGCCATAGAATGGCATAGACTGCAATAGAACATTCTATGATAAGTGATAACACAGATTAACTCAGTATTACTTATCACCTGTCTAGTGTTATACATAGTGCTTTGTTGGGGAAAATTTAGGTTGGACTCCTCTCTCCTAAATTAAATGCCTCTGAGAATCTCTGATACTCTCTGATATTCTCTGATACTCTCCAATACTCACTGATACTCTCTGATATCCTCTGATACTCTCAGATATTCTCTGATACTCTGTGATATTCTCTGATATCCTCTGATACTCTCAGATACTCTCTGATATTCTCTGATACTCTCTGTTATTCTCCAATACTCTCTGATACGTTCTGATACTCTCCGATACACTTATATATTCTCTGATACTCTGTGATACTCTCCAATACTCTTTGATATTCTCCAATACTCTCTGACACTCTCCAATACTCTGTGATATTCTCTGATTCTCTCTGATATTCTCTGATACTCTCCAATACTCTCTGATATTTTCTGATAGTCTCTGATATTTTCCGATACTCTCTGATATCCTCTGATATTCACTGATACTCTCTGATACTCTCTTATATCATCTGATATTCTCTGATACTCTCCAGTACTCTCCAATACTCTCTGATACTCTCTTATATCATCTGATATTCTCTGATACTCTCCAGTACTCTCCAATACTCTCCAATACTCTCTGATACTCTTTTGATACTCTCTGATATTTTTCTGATACTCTCTGATACTCTTTTGATACTCTCTGATATCCTCTGATATTCACTGATACTCTCTGATACTCTCTTATATCATCTGATATTCTCTGATACTCTCCAGTACTCTCCAATACTCTCCAATACTCTCTGATACTCTTTTGATACTCTCTGATACTCTCTAGTTGTGAATTTGGAAGATGACCTGACACTGAATACTGATGAGAACTCTCCCAATGAATCCCTGGTGTAACTAGGCTGTAATCAGTATAACATTACATTGTTACTCACGGCTCCTGGGTCTTGTACAATGAAGACTGATATTGAAGGAAGAATCCTTCCTGATGTTCTCTGCTGCTCTCTCTCTCCTCCGCCCCAAGTAAAGTATTTATCTACTCCGCACTCCCCGAAGTGCTCAGTGTTATTAACCCTGTGTGTGATCCACGCTGCCAATCAGCACACAGCTCCGCCCTGACTTTCCTATCACAGCTGGCAGCACGAGGGTTAAATCTGGATGTCCTCCCCCCCCTCCCCAGATGATGTGCCCTGTTTTGTCATATTGTGCTACACAGGGGGATCACTGCAGTGTGACACCTCAGCATCACTATTCCCCTCACTGGGAATACAGTTTCTAGCTTGAAGTGTGATTAATTAAAGGGACAGAATGCCTGGGTTATCCATCATCTCCCCCTGTCACATCCACAGTCAACAAATGGTTTTAATTAGTGTTGAGTAAACCCGAACCGCACTGTTCGGGTTCGTACTGAACATTATGGTTTTTGGACCCTGGACCAGAACATGGACATTCCACTGTATGTTAGTGTTGGAGTTCGGGGTTCGGCAGGGCCGGCACCACCTGTAAGCTGTGAAACAAAAACATGCTCCCCCTTCCCCCTTTCTAACCTCCTCGCTGCTGCTCTGTCTCCCTGTGCAGGTCCATGGCTGTGAGGGAAGCGTTGTGCGCTCCCCTCCAGCCGATGCGGATTTAATAAAGTTTGTTTAACCTTTTTTTTTAAACAAACTTTATTGAATGCGCATTGGCTAGACGGGAACGCACAATGCTTCGCTCACAGCCATGGACCTGCAGCACCGGGAGACAGAGCAGCAGCGAGGAGGCAAGTAAGGGGGAAGGGGGGAGGAAGAGGGTGGCTAAATCCTGGCACATTGAGAGGCATAATCCTGGCATATTGAGGGGCATAATCCTGGCATATTGTGTGGGAAAATCCTGGCATATTTAGTGGCATAATAATCCTGGCATATTGAGTGGCATAATAATCCTGGCATATTGAGGAGCATAATCCTGGCATATTGAGGGGCATAATCCTACAGCGATTATTCAAATTACAGTGATTATTTTAGTGGGTGCTATACTACATATTTGTACCCTGCCCTGAGCCCAGTACCACAGAGAGTGCAGTGCACTTGAAACTGCATGTGTGCCAGGCACATGACTTTAATCCTGTTCTGTTAGCTAAGTGGGCAACATCTAGGCATTTTTAAATACTGCAATTTGTTGGTGTTAAATATTACATTTGCGTCCTGAACTTCATATCTGAGAGTCAAATAGAACCGTCAAATACTGTGCTTACAGCGCACTTTGAAACATTCTAATAGTTTTGGGTGCTAAATAGTACATTTGCGTCTTGCGGTGCACTTCATATCTGAGAGTCAAATAGAACAGTCCAATACTGTGCTTACAGCGCACTTTGAAAAATTCTGGCTACCTTCTCCTCCTCCTCCAGCGCCGCTTCCACCTACACCGCCACGGTCACCGCCTCCTCAACCTATGGGTCACTTAGTATAAAAGAACAAAAGAGAAAACAAGCCGGCTCCACCAGAAAATAATTGACATGTGTCTCGTAGATATCTCCTGATAAGAGGTGCTCCAGCCGGGCTGTAGTGGCAGCGCCACTCATAGCCTATGAATAAGCATGTGTTCCCGCGAAACGCATAAGGCATATTGCTGTATCCCATGTCTTGTCTCTGTTTTTGTGGATTTTATATGGAGTTTTAATCGGATCCTTCTAATAAATATTCATCTATTTTTCACCGCATTGGGAGTGCATACGCCTTTTGTTCGCTAGTTTCTTCCTCACTTAGTATAAACTGAAAGAGAATACTCTGCACTCCAACCCTCTCTCTAATGGATAATTCTGTTGATCCTCCTGGCAGCCATGCTTTAGATTTAGATTTATGTTCTTCCAAAGCTAAAATCAAAGATTCCATCTAGTGCTATTTTATGGCTCAGCTGTATTTGTAATTTGTATGTATTTTATGTTATTTGAAGTTATTTCCCTATCCACATTTGCTTGCAGGGCACTTGTCCTACTCTTACCCCCATTTTACTTCCCTTTTCAGCCCTCTAGAACTTTCCAGGACTTTTTTAGAGGCATTTTAGTGGCCAAAAGTTTGTGTCCCCATTGACTTCAATGGGGTTTCGGGGTCAAGTTCGGGGTCAAGTTCGAGCACGGACCCGGACATTTTTTCGAAGTTCGGCCGAACCTGCCGAACATCCAGGTGTCCGCTCAACTCTAGTTTTAATGTCTCTGTTTCTTTAATATATAGGATGAAATAGAGGTAATTAGGAATATACAAATTACATGAGCACAGGGGTTTCCAATGGGCCAAAACAAGATAAGCACTGGCACAATCCAGTCCACCCCCGGAACAAGTATGAAACAGACACAGTTAGGGTTGCCACCCAGCAGTATTTTACTGGCAGGCCGGTAACAAAAATGGCTTGCTCCCAATGCTAAGTCTATGGAGGAATTAGGAAGGCCGGTATTTTTTGGTGGAAAAGGTGGCAACCCTGGACACAGTCCTTACACGACTAGGGAGACAGGCAGGCCTTATCACAGGGCTTATAGGTAGCAGTTATGAGCACTGAAGCATGATGGGTACTTCCTCTGCTCCAATATGCAGCAGTTATACTATGAGGAGCAGGGCAGGTATTTATACAAGGGGTCAAGTCAATGGACACTGATTAGTCCTGAATTGTATTCGGATTGGGCGCTATAGCTAATTTTCACAAATCCTCGAAATATCTCTCAATATCCCTGAATTGGGGTCAGAATCGGAAGTTCAGAAATTGACACATCGGAAGGCGTTTGGATCAGAAAAAAAAATTCACAGGAAAACCATAGATTTTCAGTTTCCCAGTGTGCGCTGATCCCACCCACAACGCAAAGAATTCGCCCATTTCAATCCTCCTGATTTGAGCTGGAGAATTGAATAGAAACGTATAGAAAAATGAAAGTAAATATATGTTAAACTCAAAAATATTTCTATACAATAATACTATATCAGTGTTATATATTATAATGGTATATATTCAATGATATAAGCATTTTCAAATGTAAAAAATATAATATATTATCTTATGTTAATTTACTTTTATGTATTTATGTATTTATGTATTTATGTATTTAAGTATGGTTAGGGTGTCTAAGCGTCTAGAGAGAGACAGACATGAGGCTCTGTACATATCTATGTATTAAATTAGAGTATTTTGTTACACATGGGATCATGTCAGGAGGAGTTTTTTTTGGCTGAAATCCTCACAATGACTCTATGGAAGGTTTTCAGCTGAATTCTCTTCAGTCTGGCTGCATTCAGTGTTGGGACATATCAGTGTGAAACCAGCTATAATGTCCGAATAGCGGACATATCTGGAGGCGTATCGGAGCCACCTTCTTGCAGCCGATTATTGGTGCATAGTAAATTGACACTATAGGTTTTTTCAGTGATAATCACAGAAGGGAGGTAGGTGTTTGCACCGCATGCTTAAACTCCTTCACTGTATTAACCTCTACCACTTCCACTGGAAGACTATCCCATACATCCACTACCCTCTCAGTAATGTAATACTTTCATTAGTCCCTGACCTTATCTTATATCTAGGATAGCCTTATACCTATCCCACGCATGCTTAAACTCCTTCACTGTATTAACCTCTACCACTTCTGCTGGAAGACTATTCCATACATCCACTACCCTCTCAGTAATGTAATACTTTCATTAGTCCCTGGCCTTATCTTATATCTAGGATAGCTTATACCTATCCCATGTATGCTTAAACTCCTTCACTGTATTAACCTCTACCACTTCTACTGGAGGACTATTCCATACATCCACTACCCTCTCAGTAAAGTAATACTTTCATTAGTCCCTGGCCTTATCTTATATCTAGGATAGCCTTATAGCTATCCCACGCATGCTTAAACTCCTTCACTGTATTAACCTCTACCACTTCTACTGGAAGACTATTCCATACATCCACTACCCTCTCAGTAATGTAATACTCTCATTAGTCCCTGGCCTTATCTTATATCTAGGATAGCCTTATACCTATCCCATGAATGCTTAAACTCCTTCACTGTATTAACCTCTACCACTTCTACTGGAAGACTATTCCATATATTCACTACCCTCTCAGTAATGTAATACTTTCATTAATCCCTGGTCTTATCTTATATCTAGGAGAGCCTTATACCTATCCCATGCAAGCTTAAGCTCCTTCACTGTATTAACCTCTACCACTTCTACTGGAAGACTATTTCATGCACCCACTACCCTCTCAGTAATGTAATACTTTCATTAGTCCCTGGCCTTATCTTATATCTAGGATAGCCTTATACCTATCCCATCATGCTTAAACTCCTTCACTGTATTAACCTCTACCACTTCTACTGGAAGACTATTCCATACATCCACTACCCTCTCAGTAAAGTAATACTTTCATTAGTCCCTGGCCTTATCTTATATCTAGGATAGCCTTATACCTATCCCATGCAAGCTTAAGCTCCTTCACTGTATTAACCTCTACCACTTCTACTGGAAGACTATTCCATGCACCCACTACCCTCTCAGTAATGTAATACTTTCATTAGTCCCTGGCCTTATCTTATATCTAGGATAGCCTTATACCTATCCCATCATGCTTAAACTCCTTCACTGTATTAACCTCTACCACTTCTACTGGAAGACTATTCCATACATCCACTACCCTCTCAGTAAAGTAATACTTTCATTAGTCCCTGGCCTTATCTTATATCTAGGATAGCCTTATACGTATCCCATGCATGCTTAAACTCCTTCACTGTATTAACCTCTACCACTTCTACTGGAAGACTATTTCATACATCCACTACCCTCTCAGTAATGTAATACTTTCATTAGTCCCGGCCTTATCTTATATCTAGGATAGCCTTATACCTATCCCATGTATGCTTAAACTCCTTCACTGTATTAACCTCTACCACTTCTACTGGAAGACTATTCCATGCATCCACTACCCTCTCAGTAATGTAATACTTTCATTAGTCCCTGGCCTTATCTTATATCTAGGATAGCCTTATGCTTATTCCATGCATGCTTAAACTCCTTCACTGTATTAACCTCTACCACTTCTACTGGAAGACTATTCCATACATCCACTACCCTCTCAGTAATGTAATACTTTCATTAGTCCCTGGCCTTATCTTATATCTAGGATAGCCTTATACCTATCCCATGTATGCTTAAACTCCTTCACTGTATTAACCTCTACCACTTCTACTGGAAGACTATTCCATGCATCCACTACCCTCTCAGTAATGTAATACTTGCATTAGTCCCTGGCCTTATCTTATATCTAGGATAGCCTTATACCTATCCCATGTATGCTTAAACTCCTTCACTGTATTAACCTCTACCACTTCTACTGGAAGACTATTCCATACATCCACTACCCTCTCAGTAATGTAATACTTTCATTAGTCCCTGGGCTTATCTTATATCTAGGATAGCCTTATACCTATCCCATGCATGCTTAAACTCCTTCACTGGATTAACCTCTACCACTTCTACTGGGAGACTATTCCATACATCCACTACGCTCTCAGTAATGTAATACTTTCATTAGTCCCTGGCCTTATCTTATATCTAGGATAGCCTTTTACCTATCCCATGCATGCTTAAACTCCTTCACTGTATTAACCTCTACCACTTCTGCTGGAAGGCTATTCCATGCATCCACTACCCTCTCAGTACAGTAATACTTTCATTAGTCCCTGGCCTTACCTTATATCTAGGATAGCCTTATACCTATCCCATTAATGCTTAAACTCCTTCACTGTATTAACCTCTACCACTTATACTGGAAGACTAGTCCATGCATCCACTGCCCTCTCAGTAATGTAATACTTTCATTAGTCCCTGGCCTTATCTTATATCTAGGATAGCCTTATACCTATCCCATGCATGCTTAAACTCCTTCACTGTATTAACCTCTACCACTTCTACTGGAAGACTATTCCATACATCCACTACGCTCTCAGTAATGTAATACTTTCATTAGTCTCTGGCCTTATCTTATATCTAGGATAGCCTTATACATATCCCATGCATGCTTAAACTCCTTCACTGTATTAACCTCTACCACTTCTACTGGAAGACTATTCCATACATCCACTACCCTCTCAGTAAAGTAATACTTTCATTAGTCCCTGGTCTTATCTTATATCTAGGATAGCCTTATACCTATCCCACGCATGCTTAAACTCCTTCACTGTATTAACCTCTACCACTTCTACTGGAAGACTATTCCATACATCCACTACCCTCTCAGTAAAGTAATACTTTCATTAGTCCCTGGTCTTATCTTATATCTAGGATAGCCTTATACCTATCCCACGCATGCTTAAACTCCTTCACTGTATTAACCTCTACCACTTCTACTGGAAGACTATTCCATTCATCCACTACCATCTCAGTAATGTAATAATTTCATTAGTCCCTGGCCTTATCTTATATCTAGGATAGTCTTATACCTATCCCATTCATGCTTAAACTCCTTCACTGTATTAACCTCTACCACTTCTACTGGAAGACTATTCCATACATCCACCACCCTCCCAGTAATGTAATACTTTCATTAGTCCCTGGCCTTATCTTATATCTAGGATAGCCTTATACCTATCCCACGCATGCTTAAACTCCTTCACTGTATTAACCTCTACCACTTCTACTGGAAGACTATTCCATTCATCCACTACCATCTCAGTAATGTAATAATTTCATTAGTCCCTGGCCTTATCTTATATCTAGGATAGTCTTATACCTATCCCATTCATGCTTAAACTCCTTCACTGTATTAACCTCTACCACTTCTACTGGAAGGCTATTCCATACATCCACTATCCTCTCAGTAATGTAATACTTTCATTAGTCCCTGGCCTTATCTTATATCTAGGATAGCCTTATACCTATCCCATTCATGCTTAAACTCCTTCACTGTATTAACCTCTACCACTTCTGCTGGAAGACTATTCCATGCACCCACTACTAGAGTTGAGCGGACACCTGGATGTTCAAATTCGGCGGGTTTGGCCGAACTTTGGAAAAAAGTCCGGGTTCGGGGTCGAACTTGACCCCGAACCCGAACCCCATTGAAGTCAATGGGGACACGAACTTTTGGGCACTAAAATGCCTCTAAAAAAAGTCCTGGAAAGGGCTAGAGGGCTGCAAAATGAAGTAAAATGTGGGCGAGTGTCCCCATTCATACGAATAGGTCAATTGACCTATTCGTATGAATGGGGACTCTATTTCGGTTTATAGAATAGCAATAGCATTACATGTATTCCATAAACCGAAAGTCTATAAACCGGAAGACATTCAGTTTATAGACTTTCGTTTTATAGAATACATGTAATGCTATTGCGATTCTATAAAACGAAAGTAAATAAACAGAATGTCGTTCGGTTTACAGACTTTCGGTTTATGGAATACATGTAATACTATTGGCTTTCTATAAACCGAACTAGAGTCCCCATTTATAATAAATTCTTTTTCACAAGTGAAAATGTCCATTGTCCCCAGTAAGAGGATGAACTGGCAGGTACTTTTGATAGGAAGCAGGCAGCCGTCTGGACGGCGCCCGGCTCTCGCTGCTAGCGCAGAGAGAGACCCTCGTTTTTGCATGGGATCAGCGGGGGGGGGGGGGGGGGGGCTTAACTAGTCCGAAGAGGTTATATGGCCAATGAGGATCCGTCTCTAAGTCACTCCCCTGATGAATTCCGTTCATGGACGGAATGCGTACCTGCATGTTTCTCAACACCCGGAAGTCCTGATCAGCCCCTGAGGCCCACGGCAAGCTGACAGTTGAGAGGACTTGGTGCTACTGACTTTTACTTTCTTTTATTGTGGATTTTGTCGTGTATTTCTCCCTTCTCGATGTCAGTCTGTTTCACACTGTGGGAAATAATTTGTGGTATCCAGACCCGACGGATCTCCATCTTATTTTGCATCCCTTCACCACCAACAGCGATCCAGAGAGTAGGGCCAAGTATATTACTTTCAAAGCAAGTATTCCACACTCCGAGGTCATAGGAGCTGTGTTTGTAAGTGTACTACCTTATCACTCCATCTGCCAGCCCTTTTTGCCATTTGTATAGTACACGTTGCACAGGGTTTTTTTGTGTTCATTTTTATTTTTCAGATATACAGAGCACAAGAAGATTGACCCTGCGCCAAGGATCACTAAGTGTTTTTTAACACCAGTTATTTTGACACTGATCATCACCTATTGTTGAATAACATTTTTTGGATCATTTTGCAATTTTTTCACTTTATAAATAGGTTGCACTGCTCATTTTAAGCTGTATTTGTCACCTTAAGAGCATCTTAATATTGCTTCCTTCAAGTGTCCATGCACTGTGCACTGGAAGTATCCTTGGTTTTTTTTCACAGCACTTGCCATGCACTTATATTGCACCCGCAGCACTTGCCATGCACTTATATTGCACCTGCAGCACTTGGCTTGCACTCATATTCCACTTTCCCCCATAGTACATGTTGATTTGCCCCACAGAACATGCCACTGCATCACTTTTCCAATTAAAATAAGCCACTGTCAGGTACCAATTAACATGCCACAGTCACTTTGTCATTAACATATGCAACAGTCAGTTTGCTTATTAAAATATACCGGTTGTCCATTAAATATGCCACAGTTTGAACATTAATATGCCAGTGTTAGTTTGCCCATAAATATGCCATTATTATTTTGCCATTAATATTCCACAGCCAATTTGCCTATTAATATGCCAGTATTATTTTGCCATTAATATTCCACAGCCAATTTGCCCATTAATATGCCAGTGTTATTTTGCCATTAAAATGCCAGTTTTATTTTGTACATTGATATGCCAGTATTGTTTTGACATTAATATGCCTTAGACAATTTGCCCATAAATATGCCAGTATTATTTTGACATTAATATGCCACAGTTAATGTGCCCATTACTATGCCACAGCCATTTTGCCCATTAGTATGCCAGTATTATTTTGCCAATATTATGAAACAGATAATTTTGCCATTAATATGCAAGTATTATTTTGCCATAAATATTCCAGTATTATTTTGCCTTTAATATGTCAGTGTTATTTTGTCCATTGATATGCCAGTATTACTTTCCATTAATATTCCAGTATTATTTTGCCATTAATATGCCATAAACAATTTGCCCATAAATATGGCAGTATTATTTTTCCAATAATTTGGCAGTATTATTTTTCCAATAATATGCCACAGCTAATTTTCACATTAATATGCAAGTATTATTTTGCCATTAATATGCCAGTATTATTTGGCCATGAGTATGCCACAGCCAATTTGCCCATTAATATGGCACAGACAATTTGCCTATTAATATGCCAGTATTATTTTACCATTAATATGCCACAGTCAGTTTGCCCAATAAGATGCCACCGCAAATGTGTCCCTTAATATGCCAATGTTATTTTGCCCATGAATATGCCGCAGCCAATTTGCCCATTGATATGCCAAAACCAATTTGACCATTAATATGCCACAGCCAATTTGTCCATTAATATGCCAGTATTATTTTGCCATTTATATGCCAGTATTATATTGCCCATGAATACGCCACAGTGCATGAATATGCCTCACTTGCTATGCCACTGCCTTAAAGCTATACGAGTTAAGATGCTTTAACCTTTCCTGGTAAGTTTTATCCTTCAACCCATGAACCAGTTTAGTAGCCCTTCTCTGAACTCTCTCCAAAGTATCAATATCCTTCTGGAGATACGGTCTCCAGTACTAACATCTGGATCCTGTTCATTATTGAGATAATACCTGCTAGATTGTACGATAAAATGCTTAAAAATAATGCCATATGGAAAGCCTGGGTAGAAACCAACAAGGAGCAGATAACCCAGTTTGTGATTTCTTACCTGTAGAATCCAAGTATCTTCCATTTTTACAGTCTCTTCTTTCCTTTCTGAGTTTTCTTTTATGTACAATTGGGAATAAAATATACTTGACAATATGGTTTATTTGAAAGGTTATAACAGTAAGAATTGCATATCAAGGAATAACCGAGCACAGGCTAGCGTAATATGTTAAAAGCAATCTTTATTATTACAAAACAAAAGTGTTGCAGCAGGTCAGATACATTACATTACTATTTATTTATATTGTGCCAACAATTTATGCAGTGGACAAACAATCAAACTAAAGCGTGCGGCAGAGGGCCCTGCTTGCAAGCTTACAATCTACAGGGGATGAGGAGCATGAGAAACAGAAGGTGAGTGAAGAGGCTGGAGGAAAGATGAAGGAGGGAGAACTGTGACAATGGAAGGTATTGGGGAAATGTGATACCTGAGTGAGGTTACTAAAAGGGGTGATGCTAGCATGTGGGTTCTACCCTGACCTCCTGACATATTCATTTAAAAGTCCTAATAGTTGTCCGCATGTACCTCCTTCCTCCTCCAGCTGCCACCCTACGTTTGTCTGCTTGTATTTCTTCCCCTCTGTTGGTGTCAGGTGGGCTTGTTAACTAGTGCAACCCACCCCTGTTAAATACCTGCAGTTTATTGCAAACAGGGCTTTTGCATTGAAATGGGATGCCTGACATCTGAGAGCTGCTTCATGTGTTCTGGATCCTCTGCAGAGGTTGAATTAAACTGATACTACAGATCCACTGCTTTTAGCTGCTCTGAACCTCTACACCGGTCCAGGAACTGGGAAACTTAACATGAGGGACAGAGCAGAGAACAAGGGGGAGAGAACACAGGGGGGACAGAGAAAAGAACATAGGGGAGAGAACAGGGGGGGGGAGAGGAGAGAACGGGGAAATAGAGGAGAGAAGGGGGTGGAGAGGAGAGAACACTGAAGGGAGAAGAGAGAACAAAGATGGGGAGAGAAGAGAATACAGACGGTGAAGAGGAGGAAAAGAGACAGCTATGGGGAAGAGGAGAGTGGCAACCATGGGGAAGAGGAGAGACATACATGTGGAAGAGAATGGAGAGTGACATGGGGAGGCAGAGGAGAGACAGACAGACATGGGAAGGGAGAGACAGACAGACATGGGAAGCAATGAGAGAGAAAGACGCATGGGGAAAAAGAGGATACAAAGACAGACATAGGAAGGGAGAGGAGAGAGACAGGCAGACATGGGAAGGGAGAGGAGAGAGACATAAGGACATGGGAAGGGAGAGGAGAGAGACAGGCAGACATGGGAAAGGAGAGGAGAGAGACATAAGGACATGGGAAGGGAGAGGAGAGAGACAGGCAGACATGGGAAGGAAGAGGAGAGTGACATAAGGACATGGGGGAGAGGAAAAGAGAGACGGAATGTGCCCACTCCACACCCGAAATCAGCATCTAGATCTGCCCCTGGTTCCACTCCTATTTTAGTTACCCTCTCTAGGGTTTTCCTGCTTAGTAACCCACTCTAGGGGTTTCCTGCTCTCTATCTACCACTACCTCCCTACCACTTTTTTTTCAAAATGGGGGGCAGCTTGGGCAAAATAGACCAATATAAAAACAATATAACTCACAGTAATGTGCAGTGTGTGGGTGTATCACAGACTCCACAGCAATAAAAATCCCAGTATTGTGCAGTGTGTGAGTGTATCACAGACTCCACAGCAATAAAACTTCCAGTAATGTGCAGTGTGTGAATGTATCACAGACTCCACAGCAATAAAACTCACAGTAATGTGTAGTGTGTGAGTGTATCACAGACTCCACAGCAATAAAACTCACAGTAATGTGCAGTGTGTGAGTGTATCGTGGATCACAGCCTCCACAGCAATAAAACTCACAGTAATGTGCTGTGTGTGAGTGTATCACAGACTCCACAGCAATAAAGCTCACAACAATGTGCAGTGTGTGAGTGTATCTCAGGCCCCACAGCAATAAAACTCACAGTAATGTGTAGTGTGTGAGTGTATCTCAGGCCCCACAGCAATAAAGCTCACAGTAATGTGCAGTGTGTGAGTATTACAGACTCCACAGCAATAAAACTCACAGTAATGTGCAGTGTGTGAGTGTATCGTGGATCACAGCCTCCACAGCAATAAAACTCAAAGTAATGTTCGTGTGTGAGTGTATGACAGACTCCACAGCAAAAAAAAACTCACAGTAATGTGCAGTGTGTGAGTGTATAACAGACTTCACACCAATAACATTCACAACAATGTGCAGTGTGTGAGTGTATCTCAGTCCCCACAGCAATAAAACTCCCAGTAATGTGCAGCGTGTGAGTGTATCACAGACTCCACAGCAATAAAACTCACAGTAATATGCAGTGTGTGAGTGTATCACAGGCTCCACAGCAATAAAACTCACAGTAATGTGCAGTGTGTGAGTGTATCACAGAGTTCCACAGCAATAAAACTCACAGTTTACTGCTGAGTGTGTGTGTATCACAGTGCTACACATCAATAAAAATCAGTCTACAAAACAGTTATTATCACTATATAGTTAGCCACAGTCAACATAGTGTAGGTACTAACAGTATATACAATAACATATATATGATACATAACAGTAATGTATAATAGTATATAGTATATCTAAATATATATATCTAGGTATATACAATAATTGTGATATTTCCGCTTTAGATTATTATTACTTTATAATATATATCACATAGTAAGTTATATGCGGCAGGGATTATTTAGTATTGGGAGTTACTTTGAAAGCAGAGCAGAGTAAAAACCTTTTGATGTAGTTTCGGAGAATTTCATCCCTTAGGCCGTATATTAAAGGGCTAAGGGAGCGGGGGAGACACATGAAGAAAAAGAAGTTGACCTGGGCTATAAAACCAATGTATTCCTTGAAGTACAGCTCGATGATGTTGTAGCTGAAGGCCGCCATGCACAACAGGAGCTGGAAGGCATGGAGCATTACTGTCTTGCTAGCCTTGAAGGCTGAGGACTTCCCAGACTCGATGCTTGCCGCCACCACCATGATCCTGATATAGGTGTAGATGATGACCAGGCCCACCACCAGGAAGACCAAGACATGGGTGGCATCTCGCATCACTCTCTGCGCTTCCGTTTTCACGAAAATGGCGCGGGAACATCTGAAGCTCAGGGAGTAGAACTTGGGATCTTCGTAGTAAAGCATAACCGCCAAATCGGCAACGTTTGGCACCATCCCGACAGCCCATATCACTGCGATGGCGAGGCCAGACTTCTGCCTGGTGCACAGCTCCCCGTGCCGTAGCGGGAAGCAGATGGCCACGTAGCGCTCTAAAGCCATAGCGGCCAGGTTGTAGGGGGTGACCCTAAAGCTGGTCGACAGAATAACAACTAAAATGTAGCAAATGGGCACGGGGATATAAACGGGGATGTACGTGGTAGTCACGGAGAGAAATATACCCAGGGTCAGATACACGGCGTCGTTGATCAGCATGTGAGCAAAGAGTATGTAGCGGGGGTTTTCTCGGAGGTGGACGGTGGTGAAGAAGACAGTGAGTATCATAGAGATGAAGTACAGGAAGTAGAAGAAGGAAATGAACATTAAGGACAGGAGAAAATACCTAACGGATTGGGTGACCTGGAGGCTATAAAGAGACAGAGAGGGCGGGCTTTGATAGACCAAGGAGGAATTTACCAATGACGAGTTCATCTTGTTCCGTTTGGATGGTGGATTTTCATGAAATCTGTAGGGGGGAAAAAGACATGTTGGTGCCAAGCCCCTCAATGATCCTCTACGCCTATGGTAAAGAAATCTGCATTCACTTGGCCATATCATTGTCAGGCTCAGACATGACTCCAGCTACATGGTACCTTGATCTAGAGATATAATAAAAATACTGGCCCTGACCTGGTGAGTTTCTCCTGGTAGAAGAACAGAGTTGGTCCTGTATAATGCAGTGTTATAAAGTGACAGTATGTAAAGATGTAACTATACATTGTGCAGGGTCTGGCGAGTTTCTCCTGCTAGAAGAACAGAGTTGGCCCTGTATAATGCATTGTTATAAAGTGACAGTGTGTAAAGATGTAACTATACATTGTGCAGGGTCAGACCTGGTGAGTATCTCCTGCTAGAAGAACAGAGTTGGCCCTGTATAATGCATTGTTATAAAGTGACAGTGTGTAAAGATGTAACTATACATTGTGCAGGGTCAGACCTGGTGAGTATCTCCTGCTAGAAGAACAGAGTTGGCCCTGTATAATGCATTGTTATAAAGTGACAGTGTGTAAAGATGTAACTATACATTGTGCAGGGTCAGACCTGGTGAGTATCTCCTGCTAGAAGAACAGAGTTGGCCCTGTATAATGCATTGTTATAAAGTGACAGTGTGTAAAGATGTAACTATACATTGTACAGGGTCAGACCTGGTGAGTTTCTCCTGCTAGTAGAACAGAGTTGGCCCTGTATAATGCATTGTTATAAAGTGACAGTGTGTAAAGATGTAACTATACATTGTGCAGGGTCAGACCTGGTGAGTTTCTCCTGCTAGAAGAACAGAGTTGGCCCTGTATAATGCATTGTTATAAAGTGACAGTGTGTAAAGATGTAACTATACATTGTACAGGGTCAGACCTGGTGAGTTTCTCCTGCTAGTAGAACAGAGTTGGCCCTGTATAATGCATTGTTATAAAGTGACAGTGTGTAAAGATGTAACTATACATTGTGCAGGGTCAGACCTGGTGAGTTTCTCCTGCTAGAAGAACAGAGTTGGCCCTGTATAATGCATTGTTATAAAGTGACAGTGTGTAAAGATGTAACTATACAGTGTACAGGGTCAGACCTGGTGAGTATCTCCTGCTAGAAGAAAAGAGTTGGCCCTGTATAATGCATTGTTATAAAGTGACAGTGTGTAAAGATGTAACTATACATTGTACAGGGTCAGACCTGGTGAGTTTCTCCTGCTAGTAGAACAGAGTTGGCCCTGTATAATGCATTGTTATAAAGTGACAGTGTGTAAAGATGTAACTATACATTGTGCAGGGTCAGACCTGGTGAGTTTCTCCTGCTAGAAGAACAGAGTTGGCCCTGTATAATGCATTGTTATAAAGTGACAGTGTGTAAAGATGTAACTATACATTGTACAGGGTCAGACCTGGTGAGTTTATCCTGCTAGTAGAACAGAGTTGGCCCTGTATAATGCATTGTTATAAAGTGACAGTGTGTAAAGATGTAACTATACATTGTGCAGGGTCAGACCTGGTGAGTTTCTCCTGCTAGAAGAACAGAGTTGGCCCTGTATAATGCATTGTTATAAAGTGACAGTGTATAAAGATGAAACTATACATTGTGCAGGGTCAGACCTGGTGAGTTTCTCCTGGTAGTTGAACAGAGTTGGCCCTGTATAATGCATTGCTATAAAGTGACAGTGTGTAAAGATGTAACTATACATTGTACAGGGTCAGACCTGGTGAGTTTCTCCTGCTAGTAGAACAGAGTTGGCCCTGTATAATGCATTGTTATAAAGTGACAGTGTGTAAAGATGTAACTATACATTGTGCAGGGTCAGACCTGGTGAGTTTCTCCTGCTAGAAGAACAGAGTTGGCCCTGTATAATGCATTGTTATAAAGTGACAGTGTGTAAAGATGTAACTATACAGTGTACAGGGTCAGACCTGGTGAGTATCTCCTGCTAGAAGAAAAGAGTTGGCCCTGTATAATGCATTGTTATAAAGTGACAGTGTGTAAAGATGTAACTATACATTGTACAGGGTCAGACCTGGTGAGTTTCTCCTGCTAGTAGAACAGAGTTGGCCCTGTATAATGCATTGTTATAAAGTGACAGTGTGTAAAGATGTAACTATACATTGTGCAGGGTCAGACCTGGTGAGTTTCTCCTGCTAGAAGAACAGAGTTGGCCCTGTATAATGCATTGTTATAAAGTGACAGTGTGTAAAGATGTAACTATACATTGTACAGGGTCAGACCTGGTGAGTTTATCCTGCTAGTAGAACAGAGTTGGCCCTGTATAATGCATTGTTATAAAGTGACAGTGTGTAAAGATGTAACTATACATTGTGCAGGGTCAGACCTGGTGAGTTTCTCCTGCTAGAAGAACAGAGTTGGCCCTGTATAATGCATTGTTATAAAGTGACAGTGTATAAAGATGAAACTATACATTGTGCAGGGTCAGACCTGGTGAGTTTCTCCTGGTAGTTGAACAGAGTTGGCCCTGTATAATGCATTGCTATAAAGTGACAGTTTGTAAAGATGTAACTATACATTGTGCAGGGTCAGACCTGGTGAGTATCTCCTGCTAGAAGAACAGAGTTGGCCCTGTATAATGCATTGTTATAAAGTGACAGTGTGTAAAGATGTAACTATACATTGTGCAGGGTCTGGTGAGTATCTCCTGCTAGAAGAACAGAGTTGGCCCTGTATAATGCATTGTTATAAAGTGACAGTGTGTAAAGATGTAACTATACATTGTGCAGGGTCAGACCTGGTGAGTATGTCCTGCTAGAAGAACAGAGTTGGCCCTGTATAATGCATTGTTATAAAGTGACAGTGTGTAAAGATGTAACTATACATTGTACAGGGTCAGACCTGGTGAGTTTCTCCTGCTAGAAGAACAGATTTGGCCCTGTATAATGCATTGTTATATAGTGACAGTGTGTAAAGATGTAACTATACATTGTGCAGGGTCTGGTGAGTTTCTCCTGCTAGAAGAACAGAGTTGGCCCTGTATAATGCATTGTTATAAAGTGACAGTGTGTAAAGATGTAACTATACATTGTACAGGGTCAGACCTGGTGAGTTTCTCCTGCTAGAAGAACAGAGTTGGCCCTGTATAATGCATTGTTATAAAGTGACAGTGTGTAAAGATGTAACTATACATTGTACAGGGTCAGACCTGGTGAGTTTCTCCTGCTAGAAGAACAGAGTTGGCCCTGTATAATGCATTGTTATAAAGTGACAGTGTGTAAAGATGTAACTATACATTGTACAGGGTCTGGTGAGTTTCTCCTGCTAGAAGAACAGATTTGGCCCTGTATAATGCATTGTTATAAAGTGACAGTGTGTAAAGATGTAACTATGCATTGTGCAGGGTCAGACCTGGTGAGTTTCTCCTGCTAGAAGAACACAGTTGGCCCTGTATAATGCATTGTTATAAAGTGACAGTGTGTAAAGATGTAACTATACATTGTACAGGGTCTGGTGAGTTTCTCCTGCTAGAAGAACAGAGTTGGCCCTGTATAATGCATTGTTATAAAGTGACAGTGTGTAAAGATGTAACTATACATTGTACAGGGTCAGACCTGGTGAGTTTCTCCTGCTAGTAGAACAGAGTTGGCCCTGTATAATGCATTGTTATAAAGTGACAGTGTGTAAAGATGTAACTATACATTGTGCAGGGTCAGACCTGGTGAGTTTCTCCTGCTAGAAGAACAGATTTGGCCCTGTATAATGCATTGTTATAAAGTGACAGTGTGTAAAGATGTAACTATACAGTGTACAGGGTCAGACCTGGTGAGTATCTCCTGCTAGAAGAAAAGAGTTGGCCCTGTATAATGCATTGTTATAAAGTGACAGTGTGTAAAGATGTAACTATACATTGTACAGGGTCAGACCTGGTGAGTTTCTCCTGCTAGTAGAACAGAGTTGGCCCTGTATAATGCATTGTTATAAAGTGACAGTGTGTAAAGATGTAACTATACATTGTGCAGGGTCAGACCTGGTGAGTTTCTCCTGCTAGAAGAACAGAGTTGGCCCTGTATAATGCATTGTTATAAAGTGACAGTGTGTAAAGATGTAACTATACATTGTACAGGGTCAGACCTGGTGAGTTTATCCTGCTAGTAGAACAGAGTTGGCCCTGTATAATGCATTGTTATAAAGTGACAGTGTGTAAAGATGTAACTATACATTGTGCAGGGTCAGACCTGGTGAGTTTCTCCTGCTAGAAGAACAGAGTTGGCCCTGTATAATGCATTGTTATAAAGTGACAGTGTATAAAGATGAAACTATACATTGTGCAGGGTCAGACCTGGTGAGTTTCTCCTGGTAGTTGAACAGAGTTGGCCCTGTATAATGCATTGCTATAAAGTGACAGTTTGTAAAGATGTAACTATACATTGTGCAGGGTCAGACCTGGTGAGTATCTCCTGCTAGAAGAACAGAGTTGGCCCTGTATAATGCATTGTTATAAAGTGACAGTGTGTAAAGATGTAACTATACATTGTACAGGGTCTGGTGAGTTTCTCCTGCTAGAAGAACAGAGTTAGCCCTGTATAATGCATTGTTATAAAGTGACAGTGTGTAAAGATGTAACTATACATTGTACAGGGTCAGACCTGGTGAGTATCTCCTGCTAGAAGAACAGAGTTGGCCCTGTATAATGCATTGTTATAAAGTGACAGTGTGTAAAGATGTAACTATACATTGTGCAGGGTCTGGTGAGTTTCTCCTGCTAGAAGAACAGATTTGGCCCTGTATAATGCATTGTTATAAAGTGACAGTGTGTAAAGATGTAACTATACATTGTGCAGGGTCAGACCTGGTGAGTATCTCCTGCTAGAAGAACAGAGTTGGCCCTGTATAATGCATTGTTATAAAGTGACAGTGTGTAAAGATGTAACTATACATTGTACAGGGTCAGACCTGGTGAGTTTCTCCTGCTAGAAGAACAGAGTTGGCCCTGTATAATGCATTGTTATAAAGTGACAGTGTGTAAAGATGTAACTATACATTGTACAGGGTCAGACCTGGTGAGTTTCTCCTGCTAGAAGAACAGAGTTGGCCCTGTATAATGCATTGTTATAAAGTGACAGTGTGTAAAGATGTAACTATACATTGTACAGGGTCTGGTGAGTTTCTCCTGCTAGAAGAACAGATTTGGCCCTGTATAATGCATTGTTATAAAGTGACAGTGTGTAAAGATGTAACTATGCATTGTGCAGGGTCAGACCTGGTGAGTTTCTCCTGCTAGAAGAACACAGTTGGCCCTGTATAATGCATTGTTATAAAGTGACAGTGTGGAAAGATGTAACTATACATTGTACAGGGTCTGGTGAGTTTCTCCTGCTAGAAGAACAGAGTTAGCCCTGTATAATGCATTGTTATAAAGTGACAGTGTGTAAAGATGTAACTATACATTGTACAGGGTCAGACCTGGTGAGTTTCTCCTGCTAGAAGAACAGAGTTGGCCCTGTATAATGCATTGTTATAAAGTGACAGTGTGTAAAGATGTAACTATACATTGTACAGGGTCTGGTGAGTTTCTCCTGCTAGAAGAACAGATTTGGCCCTGTATAATGCATTGTTATAAAGTGACAGTGTGTAAAGATGTAACTATGCATTGTGCAGGGTCAGACCTGGTGAGTTTCTCCTGCTAGAAGAACACAGTTGGCCCTGTATAATGCATTGTTATAAAGTGACAGTGTGTAAAGATGTAACTATACATTGTACAGGGTCTGGTGAGTTTCTCCTGCTAGAAGAACAGAGTTAGCCCTGTATAATGCATTGTTATAAAGTGACAGTGTGTAAAGATGTAACTATACATTGTACAGGGTCAGACCTGGTGAGTATCTCCTGCTAGAAGAACAGAGTTGGCCCTGTATAATGCATTGTTATAAAGTGACAGTGTGTAAAGATGTAACTATACATTGTGCAGGGTCTGGTGAGTTTCTCCTGCTAGAAGAACAGATTTGGCCCTGTATAATGCATTGTTATAAAGTGACAGTGTGTAAAGATGTAACTATACATTGTGCAGGGTCAGACCTGGTGAGTATCTCCTGCTAGAAGAACAGAGTTGGCCCTGTATAATGCATTGTTATAAAGTGACAGTGTGTAAAGATGTAACTATACATTGTACAGGGTCAGACCTGGTGAGTTTCTCCTGCTAGAAGAACAGAGTTGGCCCTGTATAATGCATTGTTATAAAGTGACAGTGTGTAAAGATGTAACTATACATTGTACAGGGTCAGACCTGGTGAGTTTCTCCTGCTAGAAGAACAGAGTTGGCCCTGTATAATGCATTGTTATAAAGTGACAGTGTGTAAAGATGTAACTATACATTGTACAGGGTCTGGTGAGTTTCTCCTGCTAGAAGAACAGATTTGGCCCTGTATAATGCATTGTTATAAAGTGACAGTGTGTAAAGATGTAACTATGCATTGTGCAGGGTCAGACCTGGTGAGTTTCTCCTGCTAGAAGAACACAGTTGGCCCTGTATAATGCATTGTTATAAAGTGACAGTGTGGAAAGATGTAACTATACATTGTACAGGGTCTGGTGAGTTTCTCCTGCTAGAAGAACAGAGTTAGCCCTGTATAATGCATTGTTATAAAGTGACAGTGTGTAAAGATGTAACTATACATTGTACAGGGTCAGACCTGGTGAGTATCTCCTGCTAGAAGAACAGAGTTGGCCCTGTATAATGCATTGTTATAAAGTGACAGTGTGTAAAGATGTAACTATACATTGTACAGGGTCAGACCTGGTGAGTTTCTCCTGCTAGAAGAACAGAGTTGGCCCTCTATAATGCATTGTTATAAAGTGACAGTGTGTAAAGATGTAACTATACATTGTGCAGGGTCAGACCTGGTGAGTATCTCCTGCTAGAAGAACAGAGTTGGCCCTGTATAATGCATTGTTATAAAGTGACAGTGTGTAAAGATGTAACTATACATTGTGCAGGGTCAGACCTGGTGAGTATCTCCTGCTAGAAGAACAGAGTTGGCCCTGTATAATGCATTGTTATAAAGTGACAGTGTGTAAAGATGTAACTATACACTGTGCAGGGTCAGACCTGGTGAGTATCTCCTGCTAGAAGAACAGATTTGGCCCTGTATAATGCATTGTTATAAAATGACAAGATGAAATGTTCAACTGAGTTAATTTATCTCAAGTTATTGAATACCATAGACTGCAAAAGAAAAAAAAAGAGTTACAAACCAAATATAAATATTTATGTGTTTACAATGTATTTGCAATTCTCCTACTTAAATACGGAGAATTTAAAAGGGGCAAATTTTGCCTATCTTTGGAATCAACATCGCCAACTGGAATCTGTTCAAGGGGCTTGTTTTCTGTCTGTCGGACATGTGTTTTAATATATATAAAATGTGCCTAACTGTCAAACAAATGTCAGGTCTCCTGTCATTTTACACCGAATATAATTTCTCGGAGACAAATATGTTTCTTTTTCTCAGCGTCGCATGATTCAGTAATTATCAAGTAATATTTTTATATTATATTGAACCCTTAAAGGTTGAACAAAATGTGAATCAGATCCATACTTACTGTACACACGTCTAGCCCGGCCAGCGGAGCACCACCAGTCTCTGTGTCTCTCTAACCCTTCCAAAAGATGTTCTGGTGTTGAAAGAATTCAAGCCAAGTATTTATTAACAACTCAACCCCCTATATCATGAACCCCGAGTCATCTCCCCCAAGGGAATCATCAGAATACCGTGGGATGTGGTGCCAGCCCATTACGCACAGATGGAGTTTAATGTGGAGTGCTATTCTCCTGGTGATAGGATTGCCAGGGAGCTTCTCCCAAATGATACACCTTTCATATCATGATTATTACTTTGTATTAGAGTTAATTAGGCAGGTTATTTGTGTCTTTCTGGTGATTTAACACAGAGAATTCAGCTCCAGACTTCTTCCTAATGAACCTTTTTTTTGGGGGGGGGGGTTGTTAAATATTTATTTATAATGTATATATTATATATAATGTAGTTGTTATTATTAATTGCATGTAATTTAATTACACAGTTCATAACGTCACATTTCCTTTTCCTTTAAGAAACCACTGCTTCAACCCCATTGACTTACCTATTGGAAAGACGCATCAGAAAAATTACGTTTGCCTCTGGTGTCCTTCCAGGTATACATTCCCCTTCAGCATACGAGGTAGGTGAAGATTTTTTTTACCAGTAGCCTGATGTTTGTATGTCACCTGTTGATGTCTTCCCTCTTCTCCTGTTGATGTCTTCCCTCTTCACCTGCTGATGTCTTCTCGTGTGCACCTCCAATGTATGCATGCTTTGATAGGACAATTGTATAATAAGAGATATCAAGATCATTATAAACAGTATGATGTCCAGTTGTATGTGTACTGATGACCATAGCAGAGTGACTGTCTGTCACATGATGCACCCATGTTTGACACCTACCTTTCAATTGCAGCCACAAGTTGTATATTATATCTGTGCAGGCGTGCAGCCATGTGGCCCTGAACACATATCTTAACAGTGCTCCAAATGATTCAAGGGCAATGTTTTGGTTTTGAATATCGGAGCTACCTGAGCAGACCCTAATGTGTTGGAGGACAAAGGGATTGTGATGTCGCAACCATGGGAGACCGAGTATAAGGGGGAAAATAGGGGAGTAAACAAGTTAAAAGCAAAGTGATTGTGTGTGGTTTGTTTTCAGACACGAAGAGGCTTTTTTCTCATCAAAGGTCCAGACTTTGAAAAAATATCGTCCACTGCTCGTATCTTCAGAGAACTCTTGGTTTGGGTCGGGATGGGCAGTGTTCTGCCAGACTGCAATCCATGAAACAGGGAATGGATTACATTTCCCACTGGGAAGAAAGCAGAAGGGTGAGGTGTTGTGCGGTGAGAGGACCAGTTGTATTCCGGTCATGGGTAGACGAGATTGGCTTAAACATGGTTCCCTGGTCAATGGAAGCCAGTATGGGCCAATTCGTCCCTTAGGTGTCTGTGAGACCCAGATGAAACTGATCCAGTATGGCCGGTTCGTTCCAGGTAATATAAACCCCTATACTACGAAATTCTGGTATATAATCCTCAACGGGTCAGCGGCCGTGTTGGAGAGTATTGATACTGATTTGGGCCAAAGCCATTCTGTGATGGCTAAGTGAAGGCAATCCAGGGATCAAGAAGAGGACTCTTGGATTGAAATAGACGATGAGCCCAAACGAAAGGCTCAAAGATATGACTGAATGGATGCTAACAAAATTGGTTGTGGACGTCCCTGGTTTGAGCTCAAAATGTAGCTGACATTGGGTGAGGAGAGACCTGTACTGCTTTCAATCCCCTCTGAACACGGGGAGCGGAGCACAGGGTTCCTGATTCCACAAAAGTGCCCACACGTGGACCATGTGTTTGTATGGTACACAGTGATGTTTGGCACCTCTAAGCATCTCCGGATATCGTTGTACGGGTATCTGCTGTACGGGTTGGGTCAAGGAAGTCAACTGACCAGTAAGTGCAGTTAGGGTACCGGTTCGGGTTCGCTCAACACTAGTAATAATACTTTTATTAGTTGCTGGCCTTGTCTTATAACTAGGATAGCCTTGCCATGCAACAGTGTCACTTTCCCCCATAGTAAATGTTATTTATGTTTGCCCCACAGAACATGCCAGAGTATCTCTTTGGCCACAGCCAATTTGCCCATTAATATGCCACAGCCAATTTGCCCATTATGCTACAATTAGCCTCCCCATTAATATGCCACAGCCAGATATTCAGATTGCCAATTAATATTCCACAGCCATTTTCCCTATTAATTTGCCACTATTAGCCTGTCCATTAATATGCCACAGCCAGATTGCCAATACGCCACAGCCAATTTTCCCATTAATATGCCACTATTATTAACCTGCCAGTTGTTTTGCACACTTGCCAATGTTATTTTGCCCATTTGCCCGTGTTATTTGCCTATTTGCCAGTTATTTGCCCGTGTTATTTTGCCCATTTGCCATTTGCAGTTATTTGCCCATGTTATTTGCCCATTTGCCATTTCTTTGCCCATGTTATTTGCCCATTTGCCAGTTCTTTGATCATGTTATTTGCCCATCTGCCAGTTATTTTCCTGTGTTATTTTCCCATTTACCAGTTATTTCCCCATTTGCCAGTGTTATTTTCCCATTTGCCCATGCTATTTGCCCATTTGCAGTTATTTGCCTTTGCCCATTTGCAAGTTATATGCCTGTGTTATTTGCACATTTGCCCGTGTTATTTGCCCATATTATTTGCCTATTTGCCAGTTATTTTGCCCATTTGACAGTGATATTCCTGCCCCCTTCCGTACTTACCTGGATGCTGCTCGTCAGCTGTCTCCTCTGATATGTTTCCTGCACACATGCTGGGTCCCCATCTGATGGATGCGCATCTTCCGGCTGCTGCCCGATAGTGACTGTCTCTGTGTGAGACAGTTACACAGGCAGCGGGGGCCCACGGGGCCAATTTGCCCAATTATATGGCAGTATCATTTTGTGATTAATAAGCCACAGCCAATTTGCCCATTAATATGGCAGTATTATTGTGCCATTAAGATGCCAGTACCATTGTGCCATTCAGATACCAGTAATATTGTGCCATTCAAATACCAGTAATATTGTGCCATTCAGATACCAGTAATATTGTGCCATTCAGATACCAGTAATATTGTGCCATTCAGATGCCAGTAATAATGTGCCGTTCAGATACCAGTAATATTGTGCCATTCAAATACCAGTAATATTGTGCCATTGAGATACCAGTAATATTGTGCAATTCAGATACCAGTAATATTGTGCCATTCAAATACCAGTATTATTGTGCCATTCAGATACCAGTAATATTGTGCCATTCAAATACCAGTATTATTGTGCCATTCAGATGCCAGTACTATTGTGCCATTCAGATGCCAGTAATATTGTGCCATTCAGATACCAGTAATATTGTGCCATTCAAATACCAGTATTATTGTGCCATTCAAATACCTGTATTATTGTGCCATTCAGATGCCAGTAATATTGTGCCATTCAGATGCCAGTAATATTGTGCCATTCAGATACCAGTAATATTGTGCCATTCAAATACCAGTAATATTGTGCCATTCAGATACCAGTAATATTGTGCCATTCAGATACCAGTAATATTGTGCCATTCAGATGCCAGTAATAATGTGCCGTTCAGATACCAGTAATATTGTGCCATTCAAATACCAGTAATATTGTGCCATTGAGATACCAGTAATATTGTGCAATTCAGATACCAGTAATATTGTGCCATTCAAATACCAGTATTATTGTGCCATTCAGATACCAGTAATATTGTGCCATTAAAATACCAGTATTATTGTGCCATTCAGATGCCAGTACTATTGTGCCATTCAGATGCCAGTAATAGTGTGCCATTCAGATACCAGTAATATTGTGCCATTCAAATACCAGTATTATTGTGCCATTCAAATACCTGTATTATTGTGCCATTCAGATGCCAGTAATATTGTGCCATTCAGATGCCAGTAATATTGTGCCATTCAAATGCCAGTAATATTGTGTCATTCAGATGCCAGTAATATTGTGCCATTCAAATGAGAGTAATATTGTGCCATTAAGATGCCAGTAACATTGTGCCATTCAGATACCAGTAATATTGTGCCATTCAAATACCAGTAATATTGTGCCATTCAGATACCAGTAATACTGGGCCATGCAAATACAAATAATATTGTGCCATTCAGATGCTAGTAATATTGAGCCATTCAAATACCAGTAATATTGTGCCACTCCGATGCCAGTAATATTGTGCCATTCAGATGCCAGTAATATTGTGCTATTCAGATATAAGTAAAATTGTGCCATTCAAATACCAGTATTATTGTGCTATTAAGATGCCAGTAATATTGTGCCATTCAAATACCAGTAATACTGGGCCATGCAAATACCAGTAATATTGTGCCATTCGGATACCAGTAATATTGTGCCATTCAAATACCAGAAATATTGGGCCATTTAGAAGCCAGGAATATTGTGCCATTCAAATACCAGTAATATTGTGCCATTTAGAAGCCAGGAATATTGTGCCATTCAGATGCCAGTAATATTGTGCCATTCAGATGCCAGTAATATTGTGCCATTCAGATTCCAGTAATATTGTGTCATTCAAATACCAGTAATATTGTGCCATTTAGAAGCCAGGAATATTGTGCCATTCAGATGCCAGTAATATTGTGCCACTCAGATGCCAGTAATGTTGTGCCATTCAGATACCAGTAATATTGTGTCATTCAAATACCAGTAATATTGTGCCATTCAGATGCAAGTAATATTGTGCCACTCAGATGCCAGTAATATTGTGCCATTCAGATGCCAGTAATATTGTGCACTTCAGATACCAGTAATATTGTGTCATTCAAATACCAGTATTATTGTGCCATTCAGAGCCCAGTAATATTGTGCCATTCAGATGCCATTAATATTGTGCCATTCAAATACCAGTAATATTGTGCCATTCAGAGCCCAGTAATATTGTGCCATTCAGATACCAGGGATATTGTGCCACTCAAATACCAGTAATATTGTGCCATTCAGATGCCAGTAATATTGTGCCATTCAAATACCAGTAATATTGTGCCATTCAGATGCCAGTATTATTGTGCTATTCAGATGCCAGTAATATTGTGCCATTCAAATACCAGTAATACTAGGCCATTCAGATGCCAGTAATATTGTGCCATTAAGTTGCCATTAATATTGTGCCATTTAAATACCAGTAATATTGTGCCATTTAAATACCAGCAATATTGTGCCATTCAAATACCGGTATTATTGTGCCATTCAGAGCCCAGTAATATTGTGCCATTCAGATACCAGTAATATTGTGCCATTCAGATACCGGTAATATTGTGCCATTCAGATACCAGTAATATTGTGCCATTCAGAGCCCAGTAATATTGTGCCATTCAGATGCCAGTAATATTGTGCCATTCAGAGCCCAGTAATATTGTGCCATACAGAGCCAATTAATATTGTGCCATTCAGAGCCCAGTAATATTGTGCTATTCAGATACCAGGAATATTGTGCCATTCAGATGCCAGTAATATTGTGCCACTCAGATGCCAGTAATATTGTGCCATTCAGATGACAGTAATATTGTGCACTTCAGATACCAGTAATATTGTGTCATTCAAATACCAGTATTATTGTGCCATTCAGAGCCCAGTAATATTGTGCCATTCAGATGCCATTAATATTGTGCCATTCAAATACCAGTAATATTGTGCCATTCAAATTCCAGTATTATTGTGCCATTCAGAGCCTAGTAATATTGTGCCATTCAGATGCCAGTAATAGTGTGCCATTCAAATACCAGTAATACTGGGCCATGCAAATACCAATAATATTGTGCCATTCAGATGCCAGTAATATTGTGCCATTCAAATACCAGTAATATTGTGCCATTCAGATGTCAGTTATATTGTGCCATTCAAATACCAGTAATACTGGGCCATGCAAATACCAATAATATTGTGCCATTCAGATGCCAGTAATATTGTGCCATTCAAATACCAGTAATATTGTGCCATTCAGATGCCAGTATTATTGTGCTATTCAGATGCCAGTAATATTGTGCCATTCAAATACCAGTAATACTGGGCCATTCAGTTGCCAGTAATATTGTGCCATTCAGATGCCATTAATATTGTGCCATTTAAATACCAGTAATATTGTGCCATTTAAATACCAGTAATATTGTGCCATTCAAATACCGGTATTATTGTGCCATTCAGAGCCCAGTAATATTGTGCCATTCTGAGCCCAGTAATATTGTGCCATTCAGATACCAGTAATATATCTCCATTCAAATACCAGTAATATTGTGCCATTCAGATACCGGTAATATTGTGCCATTCAGATACCAGTAATATTGTGCCATTCAGATACCAGTAATATTGTGCCAGTCAGAGCCCAGTAATATTGTGCCAGTCAGAGCCCAGTAATATTGTGCCACTCAGAGCCCAGTAATATTGTGCCATTCAGATACCAGTAATATTGTGCCATTCAGAGCCCAGTAATATTGTGTCATTCAGATGCCAGTAATATTGTGCCATTCAGAGCCCAGTAATATTGTGCCATACAGAGCCAAGTAATATTGTGCCATTCAGAGCCCAGTAATATTGTGCTATTCAGATACCAGGAATATTGTGCCATTCAGAGCCCAGTAATATTGTGCCATTCAGATACCAGGAATATTGTGCCATTCAGATGCCAGTAATAGTGTGCCATTCAGATGTCAGTTATATTGTGCCATTCAAATACCAGTAATACTGGGCCATGCAAATACCAATAATATTGTGCCATTCAGATGCCAGTAATATTGTGCCATTCAAATACCAGTAATATTGTGCCATTCAGATGTCAGTTATATTGTGCCATTCAAATACCAGTAATACTGGGCCATGCAAATACCAATAATATTGTGCCATTCAGATGCCAGTAATATTGTGCCATTCAAATACCAGTAATATTGTGCCATTCAGATGCCAGTATTATTGTGCTATTCAGATGCCAGTAATATTGTGCCATTCAAATACCAGTAATACTGGGCCATTCAGATGCCATTAATATTGTGCCATTTAAATACCAGTAATATTGTGCCATTTAAATACCAGTAATATTGTGCCATTCAAATACCGGTATTATTGTGCCATTCAGAGCCCAGTAATATTGTGCCATTCAGAGCCCAGTAATATTGTGCCATTCAGATACCAGTAATATATCTCCATTCAAATACCAGTAATATTGTGCCATTCAGATACCGGTAATATTGTGCCATTCAGATACCAGTAATATTGTGCCATTCAGAGCCCAGTAATATTGTGTCATTCAGATGCCAGTAATATTGTGCCATTCAGAGCCCAGTAATATTGTGCCATACAGAGCCAAGTAATATTGTGCCATTCAGAGCCCAGTAATATTGTGCTATTCAGATACCAGGAATATTGTGCCATTCAGAGCCCAGTAATATTGTGCCATTCAGATACCAGGAATATTGTGCCATTCAGATGCCTGTATTATTGTGCCATTCAGATGCCCCAGCCAATTTGCCCATTCCTCCCTCATTTCCCCTTCCTCAGTACTTACTGCCTGGCTGCTGCTCCTTGTCCCCAGCCGGACGTCTCCCTCGAGGAGGGAAACACAGTCACTGGATGTGATGTAACGTCACATCCGGTCGCTGTGATTTTTTTTTCTACTTTTTTTCTGGCGGCCTAATCCAGCGGATGCGGCTGCCAGAAAAAAAAAAAGTTAAGCAGCACAATGCGGTACGGGGGGATGCAGGCAGCACGGGTGTCACCACTGCTGGAGGTGTCACCCCCGCTGGAGGTGTCACCCGGTGCGTTCCGCACCCCCCTTGGGACGCCACTGTGCAGGGTTCGTAGGACCCGGTCGCAGCTGCGACCCCTGCACATATGGTAGGAACGCCACTGGGTACAATCTATGATGCATGAGTACATATATTGATTCAAGGGAAACCTTGGATCTAAATAAATGTATATCTTTTCACTTTTGAAACACAGCTGTAGTCCTCAATTTGTGATGTCTCATGGGTACCATTCTAATTGACTTTCTTTGGTATAGTTTCTTATACTTTTTTGATATAGGCTTTTAGACCTAAAGGCTGAAAGGGACCGAGTCTAGCTGAGGGGTCTTCTCAGCAACGTCTCTGCATACACGGCAATGTATCTTTAATGGTTAACTTCTCGTGGTGGGAGTTGTTCTCAACAACACGCGTGGAGAGCCAAAGAAAGCAGACACAAGTTCTTTATCCTTTAACTCTGAGTCTTTATTGGTTTAACAGTCATATATATACCCCAAATTAAGGAGGTGGCTACTTCAATCTCATTGGTTATAATGTATGTGCACATATGAATATATAGGCGTATAGGGGTGTGTTAATGGTATACATGCTAAATAACTGTTACACAACAATCTAGAAATGAGTGGAAAGTACCAGAATAAGAAATGGAAGGTACTGATAATTAAAAAGACATAGTGGTTCCAATCACGGGGTAAGACATAGATAAGAGCATTCTGGTATCATCTTCTGGTAACTTCTCCTTTCCCTAATTAGTAGGATTAATTGGAGATGGCAAGAACCTGAGATTCCAGGCCTCTGCCACCTTCTCTCCCACAAGTACTCCTAGTATCCAAAGTTAGAACATTCAGATAAACAAATGAATACATGAGATAATTGTATGAGTATGTGTCTTCTAATTAAACTGAAGCTAAAACTTAAAACAGGCACAAAAGCAAAACTAACTTTTACGGTTAACCCTCACAATGCTAGGTTACTCCAGTTAACCCTTGCAATGCTGGGTTACCCCTTCAAAGGCACCCACCTCTATGGCTTTACACTAAGTAGGGGGTGTAGAAACTAGGGGGCTTTATTTTCACATTATTTCACTGTTGAGGCAGACTGACAAGTTTATGGACTTCACAAAAGGGGATTGTCTGCACATCCCCCCCCCCCCCCTCCCCCAGAAATGTGGGACAACTGGGACGGTGACTTGGGCGCTCACACATCTATACATCCGGTGCCCAAGACATTAAAGTGTGACAGATGCGGATTATGCATGATTATCTGGTGTTTGTAAATATGTGTAATGATACCTCTGCTATATATTCATGGATGGGTTTCCATCCACTTTACCACTCTATAAGTTATAAAACATTGGCCCAGCACAATGGCTCAAACCATTGACTTGACTCTTTGGTTCATTGGAAATACTTGGATGTTTTCTTGCAGTATATGGTTAATTCGGCTATTACAATGCACAGGGAATGCTCCCCTTGGACTGCAAACGCCAAGTGAGCATTTCATCTGCAAAACTTCAGGGGACCAATTTAGCATTGAGCCCAACGGTGCTAATTAGCAGCTAGGTGGATGAACCTAATGACAATATTTTGGTTCATTAAGTCAATTAGTCTCGCACCGATTAGGTGCTAATTAGCTCTAAATAATGAGTTGGCAGGCGGTAAACAAGATGTTAAGGACTTAGCAGGCAGATGAGGTAGACGCCCGTAGGGAGAAAGCGGGAGAAAAAAGGCCCCAGGGGACAGGCGGCTACACTACTGCCTGTTCTGTGAGCGATCTACAGCGGTGTGTGATTATATGTTAGCTAGGACACAAATCATTAAACAGAAACCTTAAAGTCATATACCACAGTGACCAGGGACAACAACAAAAAAATAACAGAGAGAACCAAATAAAACAATAAATATATAAGAAAGGACGGAGTAAATTCAAATAATAAATAGTAACAAAACAGCTCTGAAAAAAAAATAATGAACTAATAAAACAGAGAGCTAAATAATATGGAGGGATTAAGTCATGTTTAAGAAGGAAGCACTAGAATTCAAGGATATGATATTCTTTTCCACAAAGAGCCGTAGAATCCTGGGCCACCCTGGCCATTTTTTAGCAGCCACGTGTAATGTTTGCATCAGGGGCATTTCCAGGAACCACTGGGACCTGGTACGAAAATTGCACTAGAGCCCCAGACCCCATTATGTTACCAGTGCCATACAGTGTCACTTGTCACAGTGCCAGATTTGCCCCATATCCTTTTTATACCACCAGATTTGCCCCATATAATTTTATAGTACCAGATTTGCCCCATATCCTTTTTATACCACCAGATTTGCCCAATATCATTTTATAGTGCCAGCTTTGCCCCATATCATTTTATAGTGCCAGATTTGCTCCATATAATTTTATAGTGCCAGATTTGCCCCATATCATTTTATAGTGCCAGCTTTGCCCCATACAATTTTTTATCATGCTAGATTTGCCCCATATCATTTTATAGTGCCAGCTTTGCCCCATATCATTTTATAGTGCCAGCTTTGCCCCATACAATTTTTTATCATGCTAGATTTGCCCCATATCATTTCTATAGCACCAGCTTTGCCCCGACATCACTTGTCAACGCCCGCTTAGACCCAAATGACTTTTCTGGGCTAGCTTTGCCCTCACATGAAGTTCTTGTAGTTCTGACAACAGATGTCAGCCCGCTTATCAGCAGGCCACATAATGACTACTTTTGTCACTCCCTTACCAATGCACTGCTAGGGTTGGCATCCAGCCAGTATTTTACCAGCAGGCCGTTACAAAAATGGCTTAAGGCCAATAAGGGACGGTATCACCCAACCATTGTTTTTACGGTGAATGAGGCCCAGTATGCAAATTACACATTTCCCATTGAAAAGCAGTTCATTTGCATACCGTGCCACAGGTGATGTCATAAGCAGGAGACTCCACAGACACATTTGCTAACACATGGTATAGAATCATTTTTATGCTCTACGTGCACAGTATAAGCCATGTTCAGGTGAAATGGCCCCTTTAAGTCAATGGAGACAATACAGCAAGGTCGTTTTTTTTAAAGAAAATATGGCAGCCCTATGCAGTGCACATGAATTCTCATCCACGGGACAATCCCGGCAATTTGACAGTTCATTGCGCGATGTCACGTGACCCGCACAATTCAGTCTGTGTTATCTGAGCTCACATCAGCCTGCATTAGCAAGCCCTGTCACACGTATCTGTTGGAAGCAGGCAGGAAGAGTATGACAGGGCTGGTAACACAGGCTGATGCGAGCTCGGCTCACACAGACTTAACTGCGCGGGTGACTTTTTTTTTGACTTTTCTTTTTTAACTTTAATTTTTTTTTAAAACAGCACAGAGTAGACATGGAGCAGATGAGTACTGGAGAAGAGGGAGGAGGGTGGTGGCATATTACTGGGAAACCAGACTGTGGCATATTACTGGGCAATAAGACTGTGGCATATTATTGGGCAATCAGACTGTGGCATATTACTTGCCAATCACGATAGGCATTTTACTGGGCAATCAGACTGTGGCATATTACTGGGCAATCAGACTGTGGCATATTACTGGCCAATCAGGATGGGCATATTTCTGGCCAACCAGACTGTGGCATATTACTGGGCAATCAGGCTGGGCATATTACTGGGCAATTAGACTGTGACATATTACTGGGCAATCAGACTGACATATTACTGTGCAATCAGACTATGGCATATTATTGGGAAATTAGACTGGCATATTACTGGGCAATCAGGATGGGCATATTACTGGGCAATTAGACTGTGGCATATTACTGGGCAATTAGACTGTGGCATATTACTGGGCTATCAGGATGGGCATATTACTGGGCAATTAGACTGTGGCATATTACTTGCCAATCAGGATGGGCATATTACTGGGCAATTAGACTGTGGCATATTACTGGGCAATCAGGATGGGCATATTACTGGGCAATCAGACTGTGGCATATTACTGGGCAAACAGGCTGGGCATATCACTCGGCAATTAGACTGTGGCATATTACTGGGCAATCGGGTTGGGTATATTAATGGGCAATTAGACTGTGGCATATTACCAGGCAATCAGACTAGCATATTACTGGGCAATCAGACTGTGGCATATTACTGGGCAATTAGACTGACATATTACTGGGCAATCAGGATGGGGATATCACTGGGCAATTAAATTGTGGCATATTACTTGCCAATCAGGATGAGCATATTACTGGGCAATTAGACTGTGGCATATTACTGGGCAATCAGACTTTGGCATATTACTGGGCAATTAGACTGGCATATTACTGGGCAATCAGACTTTGGCATATTAGTGGGCAATTAGACTGGCATATTACTGGGCAATCAGGATGGGCATATTACTGGGCAATCATGATGGGCATATTTCTGGGCAATTAGACTGTGGCATATTACTGGGCTATGAGCATGGGCATATTACTGTCCAGTCAGGATGGGCATATTACTGGGCAATCAGGATGGGCATATTACTGGGCAATCAGACTGTGACATATTACTGGGCAATCAGGATGGGCATATTACTGGGCAATCAGACTGTGACATATTACTGGGCAAACAGGATGGGCATATTACTGGGCAATCAGACTGTGGCATATTACTGGACAACCAGACTGTGGCATATTACTGGGCAATCAGGATGGGAATATTACTGAGCAATTAGACTGTGGCATATTACTGGGTAATCAGGATGGGCATATTACTGGACAATCAGACTGTGACATATTACTGGGCAAACAGGATGGGCATATTACTGGGCAATCAGACTGTGGCATATTACTGGGCAATCAGGATGGGCATTTTACTGGGCAATCCGGTTGGGCATGTTACTTGGCAATCTGGCTGGACATATTACTGGAAAATCAGGTTGGGCATATTACTGGGAAATAAGACTGTGGCATATTACTGGGCCATCAGTCTGGGCATATTACTGGGAAACCAGGCTGTGGCATATTAATTTGCAATATGGCTATGGCATATTAATGACCAGGCTTATAGCGGCATATTAAAGTCCAGGCTAATAGTGGCATATTAATGGCCAGGCTAATAGTGCCATATTAATGGGAAAATTTACTGTGGCCAAAGTGATGCTGTGGCATGTTCTGTGGGGCAAAATAACATGTACTATGAGGCAAAGTGACACTGTGGTGTGTGCTGCAGGGGCAGTTCAATGGGGCAAAGTTATACTGTGGTATGTTCTGGGGGGCAAATTGACACTGTGGCATGCCAAATCATGTGGGTGCAATATGAGTACAAGGCAAGTGCTGTGTGTGCTGTATGGTGTTGTGTTAAGACTTTTTGGTGCAATGTGGGTGCAGAGGAAGGGATAAAAAAAAGAATTTAACAATTTTTCAATAACGTTTTTATTACATATGAAAATAGTTGATTATAATAGTATAAATGCAGCTAGTTATATACATATACTTGGGGTCCAATTCAAGCTTTTCAAAAGGCTAGAAATATTTAATATTTTGATGTTTTTTTGTGGTCAGAAACGTAATATTACTTTGCTGAGAGGGTGGAGGGTGCATGGAATAGCCTTCCACCATAAGTGTTAGAGGAGGAGTTTAAGCATGCATGGGATAGGTATAAGGCTATCCTAGATATAAGATAAGGCCAGGGACTAATGAAAGTATTACTTTACTGAGAGGGTAGTGGATGTATGGAATAGCCTTCCAGTAGAAGTGGTAGAGGTTAATACAGTGAAGGAGTTTAAGCATGCATGGGATAGGTATAAGACTATCCTAGATATAAGATAAGGCCAGGGACTAATGAAAGGATTACTTTAGTGAGAGGGTAGTGGATGCATGGAATAGTCTTCCAGTAGAAGTGGTAGAGGTTAATACAGTGAAGGAGTTTAAGCATGCATGGGATAGGTATAAGGCTATCCTAGATATAAGATAAGGCCAGGGACTAATGAAAGTATTACTTTACTGAGAGGGTAGTGGATGTATGGAATAGTCTTCCAGTAGAAGTGGTAGAGGTTAATACAGTGAAGGAGTTTAAGCATGCATGGGATAGGTATAAGGCTATCCTAGATATAAGATAAGGCCAGGGACTAATGAAAGTATTACTTTAGTGAGAGGGTAGTGGATGCATGGAATAGTCTTCCAGTAGAAGTGGTAGAGGTTAATACAGTGAAGGAGTTTAAGCATGCATGGGATAGGTATAAGGCTATCCTAGATATAAGATAAGGCCAGGGACTAATGAAAGTATTACTTTACAGAGAGGGTAGTGGATGTATGGAATAGCCTTCCAGTAGAAGTGGTAGAGGTTAATACAGTGAAGGAGTTTAAGCATGTATGGTATAGGTATAAGGCTATCCTAGATATAAGATAAGGCCAGGGACTAATGAAAGTATTACATTACTGAGAGGGTAGTGGATATATAGAATAGTCTTCCAGTAGAAGTGGTAGAGGTTAATACAGTGAAGGAGTTTAAGCATGCATGGGATAGTTATAAGGCTATCCTAGATATAAGATAAGGCCAGGGACTAATGAAAGTATTACTTTACTGAGAGGGTAGTGGATGCATGGAATAGTCTTCCAGCAGAAGTGGTAGAGGTTAATACAGTGAAGGAGTTTAAGAATGCCTGGGATAGGTATAAGCCAATCCTAGATATAAGATAAGGCCAGGGACTAATGAAAGTATTACATTACTGAGAGGGTAGTGGATATATAGAATAGTCTTCCAGTAGAAGTGGTAGAGGTTAATACAGTGAAGGAGTTTAAGCATGCATGGGATAGTTATAAGGCTATCCTAGATATAAGATAAGGCCAGGGACTAATGAAAGTATTACTTTACTGAGAGGGTAATGGATGCATGGAATAGTTTTCCAGCAGAAGTGGTAGAGGTTAATACAGTGAAGGAGTTTAAGAATGCCTGGGATAGGTATAAGCCAATCCTAGATATAAGATAAGGCCAGGGACTAATGAAAGTATTACTTTACTGAGAGGGTAGTGGATGTATGGAATAGTCTTCCAGTAGAAGTGGTAGAGGTTAATACAGTGAAGGAGTTTAAGCATGCATGGGATAGTTATAAGACTATCCTAGATATAAGATAAGGCCAGGGACTAATGAAAGTATTACATTACTGAGAGGGTAGTGGATATATGGAATAGTCTTCCAGTAGAAGTGGTAGAGGTTAATACAGTGAAGGAGTTTAAGCATGCGTGGGATAGGTATAAGGCTATCCTAGATATAAGATAAGGCCGGGGACTAATGAAAGTATTACTTTACTGAGAGGGTAGTGGATGTATGGAATAGTCTTCCAGTAGAAGTGTTAGAGGTTAATACAGTGAAGGAGTTTAAGCATGCATGGGATAGTTATAAGACTATCCTAGATATAAGATAAGGCCAGGGACTAATGAAAGTATTACATTACTGAGAGGGTAGTGGATATATGGAATAGTCTTCCAGTAGAAGTGGTAGAGGTTAATACAGTGAAGGAGTTTAAGCATGCATGGGATAGGTATAAGGCTATCCTAGATATAAGATACGGACAGGGACTAAAGAAAGTATTACATTACTGAGAGGGTAGTGGGTGTATGGAATAGTCTTCCAGTAGAAGTGTTAGAGGTTAATACAGTGAAGGAGTTTAAGCATGCGTGGGATAGGTATAAGGCAATCCTAGATATAAGATAAGGCCGGGGACTAATGAAAGTATTACTTTACTGAGAGGGTAGTGGATGTATGGAATAGTCTTCCAGTAGAAGTGTTAGAGGTTAATACAGTGAAGGAGTTTAAGCATGCATGGGATAGTTATAAGACTATCCTAGATATAAGATAAGGCAAGGGACTAATGAAAGTATTACTTTACTGAGAGGGAAGTGGATGTATGGAATAGTCTTCCAGCAGAAGTGGTAGAGGTTAATACAGTGAAGGAGTTTAAGCATGCATGGGATAGGTATAAGGCTATCCTAGATATAAGATAAGGCCGGGGACTAATGAAAGTATTACTTTACTGAGAGGGTAGTGGATGTATGGAATAGTCTTCCAGTAGAAGTGTTAGAGGTTAATACAGTGAAGGAGTTTAAGCATGCATGGGATAGGTATAAGGCTCTCCTAGATATAAGATAAGGCCAAGTGATTAATGAAAGTATTACATTACTGAGAGGGTAGTGGATATATGGAATAGTATTCCAGTAGAAGTGGTAGAGGTTAATACAGTGAAGGAGTTTAAGCATGCATGGGATAGGTATAAGGCTATCCTAGATATAAGATAAGGCCAGGGACTAATGAAAGTATTACTTTACTGAGAGGGTAGTGGATGTATGGAATAGTCTTCCAGTAGAAGTGTTAGAGGTTAATACAGTGAAGGAGTATAAGTATGCATAGGATAGGTATAAGGCTATCCTAGATATAAGATAAGACCAGGGACTAATGAAAGTATTACTTTACTGAGAGGGTAGTGGATGCATGGAATAGTCTTCCAGCAGAAGTGGTAGAGGTTAATACAGTGAAGGAGTTTAAGCATGCATGGGATAGGTATAAGGCTATCCTAGATATAAGATAAGGCCGGGGACTAATGAAAGTATTACTTTACTGAGAGGGTAGTGGATGTATGGAATAGTCTTCCAGTAGAAGTGGTAGAGGTTAATACAGTGAAGGAGTTTAAGCATGCATGGGATAGTTATAAGGCTCTCCTAGATATAAGATAAGACCAGGGATTAATGAAAGTATTACATTACTGAGAGGGTAGTGAATATATGGAATAGTCTTCCAGTAGAAGTGGTAGAGGTTAATACAGTGAAGGAGTATAAGCATGCGTGGGATAGGTATAAGGCTATCCTAGATATAAGATAAGGCCGGGGACAAATGAAAGTATTACTTTACTGAGAGTGTAGTGGATGTATGGAATAGTCTTCCAGTAGAAGTGGTAGAGGTTAATACAGTGAAGGAGTTTAAGCATGCATGGGATAGTTATAAGGCTCTCCTAGATATAAGATAAGACCAGGGATTAATGAAAGTATTACATTACTGAGAGGGTAGTGAATATATGGAATAGTCTTCCAGTAGAAGTGGTAGAGGTTAATACAGTGAAGGAGTTTAAGCATGCGTGGGATAGGTATAAGGCTATCCTAGATATAAGATAAGGCCGGGGACTAATGAAAGTATTACTTTACTGAGAGGGTAGTGGATGTATGGAATAGTCTTCCAGTAGAAGTGTTAGAGGTTAATACAGTGAAGGAGTTTAAGCATGCATGGGATAGGTATAAGGCTCTCCTAGATATAAGATAAGGCCAAGTGATTAATGAAAGTATTACATTACTGAGAGGGTAGTGGATATATGGAATAGTCTTCCAGTAGAAGTGGTAGAGGTTAATACAGTGAAGGAGTTTAAGCATGCATGGGATAGGTATAAGGCTATCCTAGATATAAGATAAGGCCGAGGACTAATGAAAGTATTACTTTACTGAGAGGGTAGTGGATGTATGGAATAGTCTTCCAGTAGAAGTGGTAGAGGTTAATACAGTGAAGGAGTTTAAGCATGCATGGGATAGTTATAAGGCTATCCTAGATATAAGATAAGGCCAGGGACTAATGAAAGTATTACTTTACTGAGAGGGTAGTGGATGCATGGAATAGTCTTCCAGCAGAAGTGGTAGAGGTTAATACAGTGAAGGAGTTTAAGAATGCCTGGGATAGGTATAAGCCAATCCTAGATATAAGATAAGGCCAGGGACTAATGAAAGTATTACTTTACTGAGAGGGTAGTGGATGCATGGAATAGTCTTCCAGCAGAAGTGGTAGAGGTTAATACAGTGAAGGAGTTTAAGCATGCATGGGATTGGTATAAGGCTATCCTAGATATAAGATAAGGCCGGGCACTAATGAAAGTATTACTTTACTGAGAGGGTAGTGGATGTATGGAATAGTCTTCCAGTAGAAGTGGTAGAGGTTAATACAGTGAAGGAGTTTAAGCATGCATGGGATAGTTATAAGGCTCTCCTAGATATAAGATAAGACCAGGGATTAATGAAAGTATTACATTACTGAGAGGGTAGTGAATATATGGAATAGTCTTCCAGTAGAAGTGGTAGAGGTTAATACAGTGAAGGAGTTTAAGCATGCATGGGATAGGTATAAGGCTATCCTAGATATAAAATAAGGCCGGGGACTAATGAAAGTATTACTTTACTGGGAGGGTAGTGGATGTATGGAATAGTCTTCCAGTAGAATTGTTAGAGGTTAATACAGTGAAGGAGTTTAAGCATGCATGGGATAGTTATAAGGCAATCCTAGATATAAGATAAGGCCAGGGACTAATGAAAGTATTACTTTACTGAGAGGGTAGTGGATGCATGGAATAGTCTTCCAGCAGAAGTGGTAGAGGTTAATACAGTGAAGGAGTTTAAGAATGCCTGGGATAGGTATAAGTCAATCCTAGATATAAGATAAGGCCGAGGACTAATGAAAGTATTACATTACTGAGAGGGTAGTGGATGTATGGAATAGTCTTCCAGTAGAAGTGGTAGAGGTTAATACAGTGAAGGAGTTTAAGCATGCATGGGATAGTTATAAGGCTCTCCTAGATATAAGATAAGACCAGGGATTAATGAAAGTATTACATTACTGAGAGGGTAGTGAATATATGGAATAGTCTTCCAGTAGAAGTGGTAGAGGTTAATACAGTGAAGGAGTATAAGCATGCGTGGGATAGGTATAAGGCTATCCTAGATATAAGATAAGGCCGGGGACAAATGAAAGTATTACTTTACTGAGAGTGTAGTGGATGTATGGAATAGTCTTCCAGTAGAAGTGGTAGAGGTTAATACAGTGAAGGAGTTTAAGCATGCATGGGATAGGTATAAGGCTCTCCTAGATATAAGATAAGGCCAAGTGATTAATGAAAGTATTACATTACTGAGAGGGTAGTGGATATATGGAATAGTATTCCAGTAGAAGTGGTAGAGGTTAATACAGTGAAGGAGTTTAAGCATGCATGGGATAGGTATAAGGCTATCCTAGATATAAGATAAGGCCAGGGACTAATGAAAGTATTACTTTACTGAGAGGGTAGTGGATGTATGGAATAGTCTTCCAGTAGAAGTGTTAGAGGTTAATACAGTGAAGGAGTTTAAGCATGCATGGGATAGGTATAAGGCTCTCCTAGATATAAGATAAGGCCAGGGACTAATGAAAGTATTACTATACTTAGAGGGTAGTGGATGCATGGAATAGTCTTCCAGCAGAAGTGGTAGAGGTTAATACAGTGAAGGAGTTTAAGAATGCCTGGGATAGGTATAAGCCAATCCTAGATATAAGATAAGGCCAGGGACTAATGAAAGTATTACATTACTGAGAGGATAGTGGATGTATGGAATAGTCTTCCAGTAGAAGTGGTAGAGGTTAATACAGTGAAGGAGTTTAAGCATGCATGGGATAGTTATAAGGCTCTCCTAGATATAAGATAAGACCAGGGATTAATGAAAGTATTACATTACTGAGAGGGTAGTGAATATATGGAATAGTCTTCCAGTAGAAGTGGTAGAGGTTAATACAGTGAAGGAGTTTAAGCATGCATGGGATAGTTATAAGGCTCTCCTAGATATAAGATAAGACCAGGGATTAATGAAAGTATTACATTACTGAGAGGGTAGTGAATATATGGAATAGTCTTCCAGTAGAAGTGGTAGAGGTTAATACAGTGAAGGAGTTTAAGCATGCGTGGGATAGGTATAAGGCTATCCTAGATATAAGATAAGGCCGGGGACTAATGAAAGTATTACTTTACTGAGAGGGTAGTGGATGTATGGAATAGTCTTCCAGTAGAAGTGGTAGAGGTTAATACAGTGAAGGAGTTTAAGCATGCATGGGATAGGTATAAGGCTCTCCTAGATATAAGATAAGGCCAAGTGATTAATGAAAGTATTACATTACTGAGAGGGTAGTGGATATATGGAATAGTCTTCCAGTAGAAGTGGTAGAGGTTAATACAGTGAAGGAGTTTAAGCATACATGGGATAGGTATAAGGCTATCCTAGATATAAGATAAGGCCAGGGACTAATGAAAGTATTACTTTACTGAGAGGGTAGTGGATGTATGGAATAGTCTTCCAGTAGAAGTGTTAGAGGTTAATACAGTGAAGGAGTTTAAGCATGCATGGGATAGGTATAAGGCTCTCCTAGATATAAGATAAGGCCAGGGACTAATGAAAGTATTACTATACTGAGAGGGTAGTGGATGCATGGAATAGTCTTCCAGCAGAAGTGGTAGAGGTTAATACAGTGAAGGAGTTTAAGAATTCCTGGGATAGGTATAAGCCAATCCTAGATATAAGATAAGGCCAGGGACTACTGAAAGTATTACTTTACTGAGAGGGTAGTGGATGCATGGAATAGTCTTCCAGCAGAAGTGGTAGAGGTTAATACAGTGAAGGAGTTTAAGAATGCCTGGGATAGGTATAAGCCAATCCTAGATATAAGATAAGGCCAGGGACTAATGAAAGTATTACATTACTGAGAGGATAGTGGATGTATGGAATAGTCTTCCAGTAGAAGTGGTAGAGGTTAATACAGTGAAGGAGTTTAAGCATGCATGGGATAGTTATAAGGCTCTCCTAGATATAAGATAAGACCAGGGATTAATGAAAGTATTACATTACTGAGAGGGTAGTGAATATATGGAATAGTCTTCCAGTAGAAGTGGTAGAGGTTAATACAGTGAAGGAGTTTAAGCATGCATGGGATAGGTATAAGGCTATCCTAGATATAAGATAAGGCCGGGGACTAATGAAAGTATTACTTTACTGAGAGGGTAGTGGATGTATGGAATAGTCTTCCAGTAGAAGTGTTAGAGGTTAATACAGTGAAGGAGTTTAAGCATGCATGGGATAGGTATAAGGCTCTCCTAGATATAAGATAAGGCCAAGTGATTAATGAAAGTATTACATTTACACCGGGCAAATGCCCGGTGGGCCGCGGTGGCCATGGGCCGAGGCCGGCAGGGGAGGTCCCAGAATCTCCCCTGCCGGTCTATGCAGGGCCGGCACTATCCGAGCGCCGGCCCCGCTGTTTGACATGAAGGGCCGGTGAGGACATCAAAGATCTCCCTCACCGGCCCACATGCCTTCAAATACGGCCGCCGGCGGGGAGAGAGGGAGAGAGGACCCGGCGGAGCTCTAACTTGCAGCTCCACCGGGTTCCTCTCGCGAGATCCGGAGCATTGCCATAGCAACGACCGGATCTCGCGAGAGTGAACCTCTCACCACGAGGGAACAGTCGTAGGTACCAGCGTGCCGGTCCCCCCCTCCCAGGCTAAAGGTAAGAAAGGAGTGATGGGTGTGAGAGTGCTGTGTGTGATGGGTGTGAGAGTGCTGTGTGTGATGGGTGTGTGAGTGCTGTGTGTGATGGGTGTGAGAGTGCTGTGTGTGATGGGTGTGAGAGTGCTGTATAAATGTTAGAATGGATTGTGTGTGTGTGTGTAGGGGGGGGGGGGGGGGTAGGTAAATAAACAAATAAAATAACAGGCATTATGTCCCCATAATGCCTGTTATTTTATTTGTTTATTTACCCCCCCCCCCTACACACACACACACAATCCATTCTAACATTTATACAGCACTCTCACACCCATCACACACAGCACTCTCACACCCATCACACACAGCACTCACACACCCATCACACACAGCACTCTCACACCCAGCACTCTCACACACACAGCACTCTCACCCATCACACACAGCATTCTCACACACACAGCACTCTCACACCCAGCACTCTCACCCATCACACACAGCATTCTCACACAGAGCACTCTCACACACACAGCACTCTCACACCCAGCACTCACACCCATCACACACAGCATTCTCACACAGAGCACTCTCACACCCATCACACACAGCATTCTCACACCCATCATTCTCACACCCATCACACACAGCATTCACAGCATTCTCACACCCATCACACACAGCACTATCATACACAGCACTCACACACATCACTCTCACACACCATCACTCTCACACACCGCCCCCCTCGCACACCGCCCCCCTCATCACACCGCCCCCTCACACACACATACTGCACCCCTCACATACACACAGAACACAACACACTGCACAACAGACATACACAATACTTACATATATATATATATACACACAGCACCCCTCACACACATACTGCACCCCTAAACAAATTACATTCCAGACACACACTAGATCCAACTCTGGATCATCTACACACATACACACACTAGATCCCTATATACACTCTGAAACCGTTATAAACACACACTCACTAGATCTCCTATACACATTCTGGGTCCTTCAAACACACACTAGACTCATATATATATATATATATGTATATATACACACACTAGATTCCTTGTAAGCAAACACATACTACACCCCTAAACACACACTAAATCTATATATATATTCACACACACACACTATAGCCTGTATGCACACACTTGCTATATCCCCTATACACACATTCTCTACAGCCCCTAGCCACATATGCATCACATTACACCACAAACACAACACAACTAAAACCGAACCTTATTACACAATACCACACCACAATCAGCTTACTCTACACACACGCAATCCCACAAGCAGGCTCCAAACACATGCTCAATACTCTTTCCTGGCATTTTTGTCTCCTGGTATCCATTTATAGAGACACCAGAGACAAGTTGCAAGGAAACACAGTGCAAGCATGTTATTACATTTGCTTGCACTGTGCAGAACACATACAGGGCTTTTTTCTCATGCTAGAGCTCTTCAGCAGAGCTCTGCGCATGGTCTGCCCTGGAAGAGCATTGAACCAATATGCTCACTTTGAGAGGGAGCGTGTTTGTCATTGGTGATGACAAAACACACCCCCTCTGCCCCGCCCCCTTCTTAGTGGGCCGCTGTGATCAAAAAATGCCCGGGCCGAATTTTTCTCCCAGTCCGGCCCTGCTGAGAGGGTAGTGGATATATGGAATAGTCTTCCAGTAGAAGTGGTAGAGGTTAATACAGTGAAGGAGTTTAAGCATGCATGGGATAGGTATAAGGCTATCCTAGATATAAGGCCAGGGACTAATGAAAGTATTACTTTACTGAGAGGGTAGTGGATGTATGGAATAGTCTTCCAGTAGAAGTGGTAGAGGTTAATACAGTGAAGGAGTTTAAGCATGCATGGGATAGTTATAAGGCTATCCTAGATATAAGATAAGGCCAGGGACTAATGAAAGTATTACTTTACTGAGAGGGTAGTGGATGCATGGAATAGTCTTCCAGCAGAAGTGGTAGAGGTTAATACAGTGAAGGAGTTTAAGAATGCCTGGGATAGGTATAAGCCAATCCTAGATATAAGATAAGGCCAGGGACTAATGAAAGTATTACTTTACTGAGAGGGTAGTGGATGCATGGAATAGTCTTCCAGCAGAAGTGGTAGAGGTTAATACAGTGAAGGAGTTTAAGCATGCATGGGATTGGTATAAGGCTATCCTAGATATAAGATAAGGCCGGGCACTAATGAAAGTATTACTTTACTGAGAGGGTAGTGGATGTATGGAATAGTCTTCCAGTAGAAGTGGTAGAGGATAATACAGTGAAGGAGTTTAAGCATGCATGGGATAGTTATAAGGCTCTCCTAGATATAAGAGAAGACCAGGGACTAATGAAAGTATTACTTTACTGAGAGGGTAGTGAATATATGGAATAGTCTTCCAGTAGAAGTGGTAGAGGTTAATACAGTGAAGGAGTTTAAGCATGCATGGGATAGGTATAAGGCTATCCTAGATATAAAATAAGGCCGGGGACTAATGAAAGTATTACTTTACTGGGAGGGTAGTGGATGTATGGAATAGTCTTCCAGTAGAATTGTTAGAGGTTAATACAGTGAAGGAGTTTAAGCATGCATGGGATAGTTATAAGGCAATCCTAGATATAAGATAAGGCCAGGGACTAATGAAAGTATTACTTTACTGAGAGGGTAGTGGATGCATGGAATAGTCTTCCAGCAGAAGTGGTAGAGGTTAATACAGTGAAGGAGTTTAAGAATGCCTGGGATAGGTATAAGTCAATCCTAGATATAAGATAAGGCCAGGGACTAATGAAAGTATTACTTTACTGAGAGGGTAGTGGATGCATGGAATAGTCTTCCAGCAGAAGTGGTAGAGGTTAATACAGTGAAGGAGTTTAAGCATGCTTGCGATAGGTATAAGGCTATCCTAGATATAAGATAAGGCCAGGGACTAATGAAAGTATTACTTTACTGAGATGGTAGTGGATGCATGGAATAGCGTTCCAGTAGAAGTGGTAGATGTTAATACAGTGAAGGAGTTTAAGCATGCATGGGATAGTTATAAGGCTATCCTAGATATAAGATAAGGCCGAGGACTAATGAAAGTATTACTTTACTGAGAGGGTAGTGGATGTATGGAATAGTCTTCCAGTAGAAGTGGTAGAGGTTAATACAGTGAAGGAGTTTAAGCATGCATGGGATAGTTATAAGGCTATCCTAGATATAAGATAAGGCCAGGGACTAATGAAAGTATTACTTTACTGAGAGGGTAGTGGATGCATGGAATAGTCTTCCAGCAGAAGTGGTAGAGGTTAATACAGTGAAGGAGTTTAAGAATGCCTGTGATAGGTATAAGCCAATCCTAGATATAAGATAAGGCCAGGGACTAATGAAAGTATTACTTTACTGAGAGGGTAGTGGATGCATGGAATAGTCTTCCAGCAGAAGTGGTAGAGGTTAATACAGTGAAGGAGTTTAAGCATGCTTGCGATAGGTATAAGGCTATCCTAGATATAAGATAAGGCCAGGGACTAATGAAAGTATTACTTTACTGAGATGGTAGTGGATGCATGGAATAGCGTTCCAGTAGAAGTGGTAGATGTTAATACAGTGAAGGAGTTTAAGCATGCATGGGATAGTTATAAGGCTCTCCTAGATATAAGATAAGACCAGGGATTAATGAAAGTATTACTTTACTGAGAGGGTAGTGGATGTATGGAATAGTCTTCCAATAGAAGTGTTAGAGGGTAATACAGTGAAGGAGTTTAAGCATGCATGGGATAGGTATAATGCTATTAGAGATATAAGATAAGGCCAGGGACTAATGAAAGTATTACTTTACTGAGAGGGTAGTGGATGCATGGAATAGTCTCCCAGTAGAAGTGGTAGAGGTTAATACAGTGAAGGAGTTTAAGCCTGCATTGGATAGTTATAAGGCTATCTTAGATATAAGATAAGACCAGGGATTAATGAAAGTATTACTTTACTAAGAGGGTAGTGGATACAGTGAATAGTCTTCCAGTAGAAGTGGTAGAGGTTAATACAGTGAAGGAGTTTAAGCATGCATGGGATAGGTATAAGGCTATCCTAGATATAAGATAAGGCCAGGGACTAATGAAAATATTACTTTACTGAGATGGTAGTGGATGCATGGAATAATCTTCCAGCAGAAGTGGTAGAGGTTAATACAGTGAAGGAGTTTAAGAATGCCTGGGATAGGTATAAGCCAATCCTAGATATAATATAAGGCCAGGGACTAATGAAAGTATTACTTTACTGAGAAGGTAGTGGATGTATGAAATAGTCTTCCAGAAGATGTGTTAGAGGTTAATACAGTGAAGGAGTTTAAGCATGCATGGGATAGGTATAAGGCTATCCTAGATATAAGATAAGGCCAGGGACTAATGAAAGTATTACATTACTGAGATGGTAGTGGATGCATGGAATAGTCTTCCAGCAGAAGTGGTAGAGGTTAATACAGTGAAGGAGTTTAAGCATGCGTGGGATAGGTATAAGGCTATCCTAGATATACCATTAGGCCAGGGACTAGTGAAAGTATTACATTACTGAGAGGGTAGTGTATGTATGGAATAGCCTTCCAGTAGAAGTGGTAGAGGTTAATACAGTGAAGGAGTTTAAGAATGCCTGGGATAGGTATAAGCCAATCCTAGATATAATATAAGGCCAGGGACTAATGAAAGTATTACTTTACTGAGAAGGTAGTGGATGTATGAAATAGTCTTCCAGAAGATGTGTTAGAGGTTAATACAGTGAAGGAGTTTAAGCATGCATGGGATAGGTATAAGGCTATCCTAGATATAAGATAAGGCCAGGGACTAATGAAAGTATTACTTTACTGAGATGGTAGTGGATGCATGGAATAGTCTTCCAGCAGAAGTGGTAGAGGTTAATACAGTGAAGGAGTTTAAGCATGCGTGGGATAGGTATAAGGCTATCCTAGATATACCATTAGGCCAGGGACTAGTGAAAGTATTACATTACTGAGAGGGTAGTGTATGTATGGAATAGCCTTCCAGTAGAAGTGGTAGAGGTTAATACAGTGAAGGAGTTTAAACATGCATGGGATAGGTATAAGGCTATCCTAGATATAAGATAAGGTCAGGTACTAATGAAAGTATTACTTTACTGAGAGGGTAGTGGATGTATGGAATAGTCTTCCAGTAGAAGTGGTAGAGGTTAATACAGTGAAGGAGTTTAAACATGCATGGGATAGGTATAAGGCTATCCTAGATATAAGATAAGGCCAGGGACTAATGAAAGTATTACATGGCTATTGGCTTTCTATAAACTGAAATAGAGTCCCCATTCATACAAATAGGTCAATTGACCTATTCGTATGAATGGGGACACTCTTACCCACATTTTGCAGCCCTCTAGCCCTTTCCAGGACTTTTTTAGAGGCATTTTAGTGGCCAAAAGTTCGTGTCCCCATTGACTTCAATGGGGTTCGGGTTCGGGGTCAAGTTCGGGTTCAAGTTCGAGCACGGACCCGGACATTTTTTCGAAGTTCGGCCGAACCTGCCGAACCCGAACATCCAGGTGTCCGCTCAACTCTACTGGTAATGACAGCAATTATCCTAGATAAGCCACTTGCTAATGAGTTGGCATCTACAGGTGGCAAGGAACCAAAGAGGTGCAAGGGACACATCAGAGGAAGCTTTAGGGACACAATTAAAACTCTCTAACGAATGCATCATTGAGTATGAAAATTGTCCTCCGCTGTGATTAATTAATGCAATAACCACGATCACGTGTGAATACATGTTGACTAACAAGATGATAAACAGTGTATAACATGGAGAATGACACATTCCCCAGACAGGAGAGATATCAGGAGACAAGCTGCACCCAGTGCACTTACCCAGCACAGCACACATTCACCGAGTTATCCCTACATACGTATGTCACAATATGTCACAATATCAAGGGGTTATTGGGTCTAGTTCTGGACAGAAATAGTAATTATAATAAATATAATGTACAAAATATAATTATAATATGTATAACAGCCGAACTGGTAACATTTTCAAATTTGCCTACCTTTCTGTAGCTTGGCTATTAATGTCTGTTTTTTCCAAATTAAATTGGGTAATAGTAACATCCCCAGGACACAGTGAAGGCACCTCTCCTGGTTAAACACTGTGTTATTATATATATGTAGCATTAACACATTTGTGTGAGTATTATACAGAGATTGGAGCTGGTTTGTGTACTGTGTATTTTGTGTTATATGTTTACATTTATATATATTTTTTTATTACCAGGACTGCCTCCTCTGACCATGACAATGTTCCCTGTAGGCATCTCCTTACTCGATTGCCCTCCTTCCATAGTTTGGGGTCTCTTGTGGTCTCACGGAAGGGCAGAATCTTGGGGGAGACACAGAAGACCCCTTTCGCTGCCTATTACTGGGCAAAGTGGGACTTTATGTCCTGGGCAGCCTCATTACGGGTCAATGGAGGGTCCCAGAATGACAGCTCTGAGTAACGGAGGTCCCAGCCAATCAAGAGAGACATCTCAATTTTCCTGATTGGCTGAGAGTTCAGAAGCCTCTCCTGAATGGAGCACCATGTAAGAAAGCCATATTGTGTGTGGATGTGACTGTATGTGTGTGGAACTGTATGTGTGTGTGTGACTGTATGTATGTGTGTGTGTGTGACTTTATGTGTGAATGTGACTGTATGTGTGTGTGACTGTATGCATGTGTGTGAGTGTGACTGTATGTGTGTGAGTGTGACTGTATGTGTCTGTGTGTGTGACTGTATGTTTGTGGCATGGTGTCAGATCTGTACCTCCGCACCTCCACTGTGCTCTCTGATTTTCCCGCTGTGGAGGGCAGCCTTCCTGCCTGGTCACTTTGCCACATGGTAACATCCTCAAGGGGGCAACAACGTGCCCATCCGCCCTCTCTCCCAAACAGCGCACGCCCAGCAGTTGATATTAGCACACCCTTATATCACCCTTATACACCCTGCTCTCTGACCCCCTGACCGGCTATCATCTTTATACACCCTGCTCTCTGACCCCCTGACTAGCTATCATCCTTATCCACCCTGCTCTCTGACCCAGCTATCACCCTTATACACCCTGCTCTCTGACCCCCTGACTGGCTATCACCCTTATACACCCTGCTCTCTGACCCGGCTATCACCCTGCTCTCTGACCCCCTTACCCGGCTAGCACCCTTATACACCCTGCTCTCTGACCCGGCTATCACCCTTATACACCCTGCTCTCTGACCCGGCTATCACCCTTATACACCCTGCTCTCTGACCCCCTGACCTGGCTATCACCCCTATACACCCTGCTCACTGACCCCCTTACCCGGCTATCACCCTTATACACCCTGCTCTCTGGCTCTCTGACCCGGCTATCACCCCTATACACCCTGCTCACTGACCCCCTTACCCGGCTATCACCCTTATACACCCTGCTCTCTGACCCCCTGACCCGGCTATCACCCTAATACACCCTGCTCTCTGGCTCTCTGATCCGGCTATCACCCTTATACACCCTGCTCTCTGACCCCCTGACCCGGCTATCACCCTTATACACCCTGCTCTCTGACCCCCTGACCCGGCTATCACCTTTATACACCCTGCTCTCTGACCCCCTGACCCGGCTATCACCCTTATACACCCTGCTTTCTGGCTTTCGGGCCCGGCTATCACCCTTATACACCCTGCTCTCTGGCTTTCGGACCCGGCTATCACCCTTATACACCCTGCTCTCTGACCCGACTATCACCCTTATAAACCCTGCTCTCTGGCTTTCGGACCCGGCTATCACCTTTATACACCTTGCTCTCTGGCTTTCGGACCCGGCTATCACCCTTATACACCCTGCTCTCTGACCCGGCTATCACCCTTATACACCCTGCTCTCTGGCTCTCTGACCCGGCTATCACCCTTATACACCCTGCTCTCTGACCCGGCTATCACCCTTATACACCCTGCTCTCTGGCTTTCGGGCCCGGCTATCACCCTTATTCACCCTGCTCTCTGACCCGGCTATCACCCTTATCCACCCTGCAATTTTGCATACAAACAATCATTACCATCTGAGTCCACTAGATGGCGCCAGCACCCAAACTGTTGTGCTATGAAGAGCAGCAAACAGACAACGACATAGTGTAATAAAGAGATATATAATCCGAGGGACAGATATGTAATAATGGATGATATTCCTATCACTCCTCCCTTTCAGCAGTGCTCAGGATTAAGAAAAGCATGTGGCAGCCTGCTGTATTGGATGCCATGGACATTCAGATAGAGCATTAGCTGCCAACAGTCCTGAATTTACCAGGGCAGTCCTGTTTTATTAGTTTTGTTCTTTAGACCCTGTTCCATCAAATTCGGATCTGTCTGGGCATTAATATGTACAGTGCATTGTGTTTATTCTGTGTATGTCTCAGAGATACCAGCTAAACCATCAGTGTTGAGCCACAAACACTTGGTATCTGTCCCGGGTAGGCTGGCGCTAGGTGCTGTGAGGTCACGTAGCACTGGGTGACATCACACGCCGTTACGTAACTCCGCCCCCTTTTTACCCCGATGCCTCGAACAAAAAGTTGCTCAGTAAAATGGGGTGATAGACGGGTCGTTTTAGGAGGCAGACCGTCCCTATTTTGATTTCAAATCCCTTTAACCTGCTAAAAATAACAGAATATTGTCACAGCACTGATTTGGGGATCCACTGTGACGGGGGTTCTTGGAGGGCCCTGGGGGCCAGAATACACACAGAATACTGTGGACTATGGACCCTGTCTGTAGATATATTAGTTTGGGGGTACACACTTTGAGGGCACCAGTGGAACCCTGTTTTCAACTGGACTTCAAACACTCAGGATGTCAGCCAAGATGTGTACTCTAGGATTCAAACCTTTGTCCCATTCACTGTGTTTCCCCCAGGATAATATTGTATCCTATCCTGTAATCCCTGTCATTATGTCACCTTACCCATTGTCTTCATGTAAGTCATTTAGTTTCCTGTTGTACAGTGATGTCCCTCAATTGGCAAGTTACTTTAATTGAGTGCACTTTTGTTCAACTTATCTTATCAAGATGTTTTCCTGTATATATGTCCTGTGCTTTGTGTCAATAAACAGTTATTCTTGTTTTACCCAACACGACAGGTCTCGTCTGCTATGTTGGGGGAATTGCTTGCAGGGAAGCAGTGATCATAGCCCCGTTTGGCTATTGGATATTTACCGGACCTGAGGAGTGATTTTGTGGAACTGATTCCGGTAGGAGCTACCTATCTAGTAGCCCTCCCGTGGCAGAAGCGACCCATCCAGTAGCCCTCCCGTGACAGGAGTGGCCCATCTAGTAGCCCTCCCGTGACAGGAGCACCCCATCTGGTAGCCCTCCCGTGGCAGAAGCGACCCATCTAGTAGCCCTCCTGTGACAGGAGCGGCCCAACTAGTAGCCCTCCTGTGACAGGAGCGGCCCATCTAGTAGCCCTCCCGTGGCAGGAGCTACCCATCTAGTAGCCCTCCCATGGCAGAAGAGACCCATCTAGTAGCCCTCCCGTGACAGGAGTTACCCATCTAGTAGCCCTCCCATGACAGAATCTACCCATCTAGTAGCCCTCCAGTGACAGGAGCTACCCATCTAGAAGCCCTCCTGTGACAGCAGCTACCCATCTAGTAGCCGTCCCGTGACAGCAGCTACCCATCTAGTAGCCCTCCCGTGACATGAGCGGCCTATCTAGTAGCCCTCCGTGGCAGAAGCGACGCATCTAATAGCCCTCCCGTGACAGGAGTTACCCATCTGGTAGCCCTCCCGTGACAGGATCTACCCATCTAGTAGCCCTCCCGTGACAGCATCTACCCATCTAGTAGCCCTCCCGTGACAGGATCTACCCATCTAGTAGCCCTCCCATGACAGGAGCTACCCATCTAGTAGCCCTCCAGTGACTGCAGCTACCCATCTAGTAGCCCTCCCGTGACAGGATCTACCCATCTAGTAGCCCTCCCGTGACAAATATGTTAAAATATTATATTGTGCAGATCCAATACTTTATTCCTGCTCCAAATAACTCCATGAATAACTGTAGCTTATTAATTCACCTAACAGTCCTTGGTAAAGCTCTACTCATTGTCTCATCAGATCCTCCTTTTAAAGGAAAGTGTCCCTCTTTGGTCATTTGATCTGGAGGGCTGGAGGATCCTGCAGTGTCTTCTTGGCAGACTCTGTCCATTTCCATTGCTGTATATTCCCTGTTTCCTCATATGTCACAGGCTCGGAGAGTAGCATTAAATACCGTGTTAATGCTGGAAGGGCAAAAGGACTGAATCCTGAAGGTTTCTTACACTCCACACGCTGAATATAAAATTACACATACCTCTAACTGTCCTGCTATCTCCCAGGGACACAAAGCGATGGGAGCCAGGGAGACAAAACAATGGGAGCCAGGGAGACAAAACAATGGGAGCCAGGGAGACAGAGTGATGGGAGCCAGGGACACAGAGTGATGGGAGCCAGGGACACAGAGCGATCAGGGGCCAGGGACACAAATTGATTGGTGTAGGTATAGTTATCATTCACCTGGTATTATATGTCTGCTCTGTACAGGCTCCTGTGTAATATGTGTATGCACACATTGCAAGTATAGTTATCATTCACCTGGTATTGTTATTTGTCTGCTCTGTACAGACTCCTGTGTAATATATGTATGCACACATTGCAAGTATAGCTATCATTCACCTGGTATTATTATATGTCTGCTCTGTACAGACTCCTGAGTAATGTATGTATGCACACATTGCAAGTATAGTTATCATTCACCTGGTATTATTATATGTCTGCTCTGTACAGGCTCCTGTGTAATATATGTATGCACACATTGCAAGTATAGTTATCATTCACCTGGTATTGTTATTTGTCTGCTCTGTACAGACTCCTGTGTAATATATGTATGCACACATTGCAAGTATAGCTATCATTCACCTGGTATTATTATATGTCTGCTCTGTACATAATATATATATGCACACATTGCAAGTATAGTTATCATTCACCTGGTATTATATGTTTGCTCTGTACAGACTCCTGTGTAATAAATGTATACACTCATTGCAAGTATAGTTATCATTCACCTGATATTATTATATGTCTGCTCTGTACAGACTCCTGTGTAATATATGTCTGCACAAATTACAAGTATAGTTATCATTCACCTGGTATTATATGTCTGCTCTGTACAGACTCCTGTGTAATATATGTATGCACACATTGCAAGTATAGTTATCATTCACCTGATATTATTATATGTCTGCGCTGGGGTCTAGGACTCTTCTTCGCCGCGGCTTCATCGCTGACAGTTCAGCGCGGCAGTTAGAATGCTGAACTGTCAGCAATGAAGAATAACGCGTCCGTTTGATCGCTGACGCGGCTATGTAAGAGCTGACAGTTCAGCGCTGAACTGTCAGCTCTTACAAATGTAAAAGTAAAAAGAAAATAACCCCCCCTAATAAATGATTCCCCCCCAAAGTGCCCCCCCAAAGCCCAATACTAAAATTAACCCCAAAACCCAATACTAAAATTAACCCCTGAACCCTAATACTAACCTCCTAAACCCTAATACTAACCCCCTAAACCCTAATACTAACCCCCTAAACCCTAATACTAACCCCCGAACCCTAATACTAATCCCCGAACCCTAATACTAACCCCCTAAACCCTAATACTAACCCCCGAACCCTAATACTAACCCCCTAAACCCTAATACTAACCCCCGAACCCTAATACTAACCCCCTAAACCCTAATACTAACCCCAGACCCCTAAGACTAACCCCCTAAACCCTAATACTAACCCCCGAACCCTAATACTAACCCCCTAAACCCTAATACTAACCCCCGAACCCTAATACTAACCCCCGACCCCTAATACTAACCCCCTAAATCCTAATACTAAAATTAACCCCCTAAACCCTAATACTAAAATGAACCCCGAACCCTAAAAACTAATTCTAACCCCCTAAACCCCAATACTAAAATAAACTTACCTTTAGCAATGAAATGTCCCACAATGAAATCTCCCGCGACGAGCTGTCGTGTGGTGAAGTGACGGCGGTGAAGCGGATGCAGCCGCAATGAAGTGTCCCATCCCCCTGCTCTGTACAGACTCCTGTGTAATATATGTATGCAAACACTGCAAGTATATTTATCATTCACATGGTATTATTATATGTCTGCTCTGTACAGACTCCTGTGTAATATATGTATGGAAACACTGCAAGTATATTTATCATTCACCTGGTATTATTATATGTCTGCTCTGTTCAGACTCCTGTGTAATATATGTATGCACAAATTACAAGTATAGTTATCATTCACCTGGTATTATTATATGTCTGCTCTGTACAGATTCCTGTGTAATATATGCATGCACACACTGCAAGTATAGTTATCATCCACCTGGTATTATTATATGTCTGCTCTGTACAGACTGCTGTGTAATATATGTATGCACACACTGCAAGTATAGTTATCATTCACCTGGTATTATTATATGTCTGCTCTGTACAGATTCCTGTGTAATATATGTATGCACACATTGCAAGTATAGTTATCATTCACCTGGTATTACCGTATATTATGACTGCTCTGTACAGACTCCTGTGTAATATATGTATGCACACATTGCATGTATAGTTATCATTCACCTGGTATTATTATATGTCTGCTCTGTACAGACTCCTGTGTAATATATGTATGCACACATTGCATGTATAGTTATCATTCACCTGGTATTATTATATGTCTGCTCTGTACAGACTCCTGTGTAATATTTGTATGCACACATTGCAAGTATAGTTATCATTCACCTGGTATTATTATATGTGTGCTCTGTACAGACTCCTGTGTAATATATGTATACACTCATTGCAAGTATAGTTATCATTCACATGGTATTAATTTATATCTGCTCTGTACAGACTCCTGTGTAATATTTGTATGCACACATTGCAAGTATAGTTATCATTTACCTAGTATTATTATATGTCTGCTCTGTACAGACTCCTGAGTAATATATGTATGCACACATTGCAAGTATAGTTATCATTCACCTGGTATTATTATATGAGTGCTCTTGTTCCTTTATGTACCGGCGAGAGTGCTCTTGTTCCTTTATGTACCGGCGAGAGTGCTCTTGTTCCTTTATGTACCGGCGAGAGTGCTCTTGTTCCTTTATGTACCGGCGAGAGTGCTCTTGTTCCCTTATGTACCGGCGAGAGTGCTCTTGTTCCTTTATGCACCGGTTTCAGTGCTATGGTTCCTTTATGTACCGGCGAGAGTGCTATGGTAATTGTACACAACAGCTGTAACCGGGATTGTCTTGGACCAACATTACCGTGTGGAATTCCATTCACTGCTGCTTATTAGAATCACAGTCTATGCCAGCTAGACAGGGGAGTCATATAACCCTAAACAAGCAGTCTGGCTCCTCCCATGGCCGCAGGCCCCTCCCTCTTACTGTAAGTTATTGCCTAATAAATGCACAGACAGACATAACAGAGGAATGAACGGGATCTGCGGCTGCCAATCACACCATGCTCCGGAGCCAGGCCCTGCTCATCCTGCTGATGCTCTCAGTGACTCGGATGACTGGTACGTCTGAAGCTCACACTCTAATCCCCTAAAGCTGTGCTTTGTTTGATTACATTTTAATCAAAACTGGCAAAGACCCAAGTGGGGTGGGGGGGGCGGAAGGGGGGGTCTGTTCATGAAATCGTGAACTGCAGTGAACTGACAAGTGAATTTCAGAATTCAGGCCTTAGAAGCTGAGCAGGAAAGGGCTGGCAAGTGGGAGATTTTTTTTTCCAGCTCAGATATTAAAGCCTGAATTTACAGTTCACTGCTTAGTGAATCGAGCCCACGGACAGATAAACATAGAATGTGTCAACAGATAAGAACCATCCTGTCCATCTAGTCTGCCCACTTTTCTAAATACTTTTATTAGTCTTATATCTAGGATAGCCTTATACCTATCCCATGCATGCTTAAACTCCTTCACTGTATTAACCTCTACCACTTCTACTGGAAGACTATTCCATGCATCCACTACCCTCTCAGTAATGTAATACTTTCATTAGTCCCTGGTCTTATCTTATATCTAGGATAGCCTTATACCTATCCCATGCATGCTTAAACTCCTTCACTGTATTAACCTCTACCACTTCTACTGGAAGACTATTCCATGCATCCCCTACCCTCTCAGTAAAGTAATACTTTCATTAGTCCCTGACCTTATCTTATATCTAGGATAGCCTTATACCTATCCCACGCATGCTTAAACTCCATCACTGTATTAACCTCTAACACTTCTACTGGAAGACTATTCCATGCATCCACTACCCTCTCAGTAAAGTCCTGATATTACTGGTAAATCGCTGCCCCTGTAATATCATACCATGTCCTCTAGTTGTGGTAGTTTTCCTTCCTATATAAATACTCTCCTCTGTTACTGTGCTGATTCCCTTTACAACATTAATATATAAAGTGTATGTTGATTCCATGGTCGGGGTCAGGACTGAACGTGATCTTTGTTATTAGCTTGAGGAGCAGTGGTAATCATTAGCAGCCCAGCTGTCGGACAGTATAGAGCAGGACAGTATATATTCAGGGTTCAATGTTGGAGTCAGACTCTGAAGGGTTCAATGTTGGGGTCAGACTCTGAAGGGTTCAATGTTGGGGTCAGACTCTGAAGGGTTCAATGTTGGGGTCAGACTCTGAAGGGTTCAATGTTGGAGTCAGACTCAGAAGGGTTCAATGTGGGAGTCAGACTCTGAAGGGTTCAATGTGGGAGTCAGACTCTGAAGGGTTCAATGTGGGAGTCAGACTCTGAAGGGTTCAATGTTGGAGTCAGACTCTGAAGGGTTCAATGTTGGAGTCAGACTCTGCAGGGTTCAATGTGGGAGTCAGACTCTGAAGGGTTCAATGTTGGGGTCAGACTCTGAAGGGTTCAATGTGGGAGTCAGACTCTGAAGGGTTCAATGTTGGGGTCAGACTCTGAAGGGTTCAATGCTGGAGACAGACTCTGCAGGGTTCAGTGTTGGGGTCAGACTCTGAAAGGTTCAATGTTGGAGTCAGACTCCGAAGGGTTCAATGTTGGAGTCAGACTCTGCAGGGTTCAATGCTGGAGTCAGACTCTGCAGGGTTCAATGTTGGAGTCAGACTCTGAAGGGTTCAATGTTGGGGTCAGACTCTGAAGGGTTCAATGCTGGGGTCAGACTCTGCAGGGTTCAATGTTGGAGTCAGACTCTGCAGGGTTCAATGTTGGGATCAGACTCTGAAGGGTTCAATGTTGGAGTCAGACTCTGAAGGGTTCAATGTGGGAGTCAGACTCTGAAGGGTTCAATGTTGGGATCAGACTCCGAAGGGTTCAATGCTGGGGTCAGACTCTGCAGGGTTCAATGCTGGGGTCAGACTCTGAAGGGTTCAATGCTGGGGTCAGACTCTGAAGGGTTCAATGTTGGGGTCAGACTCTGAAGGGTTCAATGTTGGAGTCAGACTCTGCAGGGTTCAATGCTGGGGTCAGACTCTGAAGGGTTCAATGTTGGGATCAGACTCCGAAGGGTTCAATGCTGGGGTCAGACTCTGAAGGGTTCAATGTTGGAGTCAGACTCTGAAGGGTTCAATGTGGGAGTCAGACTCTGAAGGGTTCAATGTTGGGATCAGACTCCGAAGGGTTCAATGTTGGAGTCAGACTCTGAAGGGTTCAATGTTGGGATCAGACTCTGAAGGGTTCAATGTTGGGATCAGACTCTGAAGGGTTCAATGTTGGGATCAGACTCCGAAGGGTTCAATGCTGGGGTCAGACTCTGCAGGGTTCAATGTGGGAGTCAGACTCTGCAGGGTTCAATGCTGGGGTCAGACTCTGAAAGGTTCAATTTTGGAGTCAGACTCTGCAGGGTTCAATGTTGGAGTCAGACTCTGCAGGGTTCAATGTTGGAGTCAGACTCTGCAGGGTTCAATGTTGGAGTCAGACTCTGCAGGGTTCAATGTTGGAGTCAGACTCTGCAGGGTTCAATGCTGGGGTCAGACATTGCTGCTTCTAGGTCCAGTCTTAGGGTCATGTCCTACTGAGTTCAAAACACTACTTACGTGTTTACATTGACCTGTGGGATTCACTAACAAAGAAGTGACTGCTGCTGGCGAGTCAGTAACAGGAGGATCTCAGTGACGGGAGGATCTCAGTGACGGGAGGGTCCCAGTGACGGGAGGGTCCCAGTGACGGGAGGATCCCAGTGACAGGAGGGTCTCAGTGACAGGAGGATCCCAGTGACAGGAGGGTCTCAGTGACAGGAGGATCCCAGTGACAGGAGGGTCTCAGTGACAGGAGGATCCCAGTGACAGGAGGATCCCAGTGACAGGAGGGTCTCAGTGACAGGAGGATCCCAGTGACAGGAGGATCCCAGTGACAGGAGGGTCTCAGTGACAGGAGGATCCCAGTGACAGGAGGGTCTCAGTGACACTGAGATGACAGGAGGGTCTCAGTTTGCATATATTGTGCAGGAGGGTCCCAGTGACAGGAGGATCTCAGTGACACTGAGATGACAGGAGGGTCTCAGTTTGCATACATTGTGCAGCAGGGTCCCAGTGACAGGAGGGTCTCAGTGACACTGAGATGACAGGAGGGTCTCAGTGACACTGAGATGACAGGAGGGTCTCAGTTTGCATATATTGTGCAGGAGGGTCCCAGTGACAGGAGGATCTCAGTGACACTGAGATGACAGGAGGGTCTCAGTTTGCATACATTGTGCAGGAGGGTCTCAGTGACAGGAGGGTCCCAGAGGGTCTCGGTGACAGGAGGGACTCAGTGACAGGAGGGTCCCAGTGACAGGAGGGTCCCAGTGACACTGAGATGACAGGAGGGTCTCAGTGTGCATACATTGTGCAGGAGGGTCCCAGTGACAGGAGGGTCCCAGTGACACTGAGATGACAGGAGGGTCTCAGTTTGCATATATTGTGCAGGAGGGTCCCAGTGACAGGAGGGTCCCAGTGACACTGAGATGACAGGAGGGTCTCAGTTTGCATATATTGTGCAGGAGGGTCCCAGTGACAGGAGGGTCCCAGTGACACTGAGATGACAGGTGGGTCTCAGTGTGCATACATTGTGCAGGGGGGTCTCAGTGTGACAGGAGGGTCTCAGTGACAGGAGGGTCCCAGTGACAGGATGATCTCAGTGACAGGAGGGTCTCAGTGACAGGAGGATCCCAGTGACAGGAGGGTCTCAGTGACAGGAGGATCTCAGTGTGTGCTGCGTATACACTGTCTGTGCGCTGCATATACGATTGGCTTTGCCCTGTGTATATGATTGTCTGTGCGCTGCGTATAAGACTGTCTGTGTGTGCTGCGTATAAGACTGTCTGTGCGCTGATATACGACTGTCTGTGCGCTGCGTATACGACTGTCTGTGCGCTGCGTATACGACTGTCTGGATAGGTTTATATGTGTGAAAAAGGGGGTACACTTGTCATTTTTATTTGCACTTTGTGACTTAAAGTTCAGTGTTTCATGCAGTGCCGGGTGAGTTTCTCCTGCCAGACGATCTCTGGCCATGGATAATGCAGAATTACTATTAACTCTTTGCCAACAGTTGTTCTTTAATGCTAGATTTATATACACATTTAGCAACAGGGGAATCGTATAATCCCTAATATTACTTTCAGAAGCACATTATGAAGATCCTAGAATTCAGATGGGAATATTAACCAATTACCAACTGGGAATCAGTTCAGTACAGTCTATTCACAGTGTGAAATGCGTCAGGCTCCACATTGTGTTATTCTTCCTGCTCCCTGGCAGTCTAAGTATGAAATAAACACAGAACTCATTACATTCCGGTTTAAAGCAACCCAAAAAAACAAAATGTTTCGGTCCTGATTGTAAGAATTACAAAACCTGACAGATGAATTGTTTGTCGCCCCCAGGTGGACAGGAAGACTCCCATTTCTCCCTCTGGACATGTGGCAATTACCAAGGCTACTGCAGACGATATTGCTTCACCCATGAGAATTTTGTGGGTGCATTTGGTTGTCCTCGAAAATTCAGGTATTGTTGGCTGAAGCATCTGACGCACAGATAGAGAACATGACATTTCTACAACAAAATAATCCAGACGATCAAAACATCACCATTTCTGGAACACCTAGAGAATCAAGGCTCCGCACACACACACTTATACTCTGCGGCTCGCACACACACACTTATACTCTGCGGGTCGCACACACACACTTATACTCTGCGGGTCGCACACACACACACACTTATACTCTGCGGCTCGCACACACACACTTATACTCTGCGGCTCGCACACACACACTTATACTCTGCGGCTCGCACACACACACTTATACTCTGCGGCTCGCACACACACACTTATAATCTGCGGCTCGCACACACACACTTATACTCTGCGGCTCGCACACACACACTTATACTCTGCGGCTCGCACACACACACTTATACTCTGCGGCTCGCACACACACACTTATACTCTGCGGCTCGCACACACACACTTATACTCTGCGGCTCGCACACACACACTTATACTCTGCGGCTCGCACACACACACTTATACTCTGCGGGTCGCACACACACACTTATACTCTGCCACTCACAAACACACACACTTGTACTCTGATGCTCACAAACACGCACACTTATATTCTGCCGCTCACAAACACGCACACTTATATTCTGCCGCTCACAAACACACACTCTGCTGCACACTTATATTCTGGCACTCACACACTTACACTCTGATGCTGGAATATAAACAATTGCCACAAAGTTGGAAGCATAGCATTGTCCAAAATGCCTTGGTATGCTGAAACATTCAGATTCCCCTTCACTGTAAGGTGCCAAGCCTAACCACTGGACAACAGACCCAGACCATTATCCCTCCTCCCCCAATCTCTACAGTTGGCACAATGGTAGGTAGGGTTCTCCTGCCACGGTCCTGATATCCCTCTGCGGTGTCTCACACAGCATTGAATGCATATTGTGCGTGCGCAGTAGAGCTGACACTGTTCCCAAACACCTCTCCCTGGCCTGCTGTCACCTAACTATTCACATTAGCGTGTTCATTCCCATTTCCAAATACCTTCCTCCCCCAGCTTACAACAATCGATATCACAACACTAGCAGCGACCAGTGATTTTCTCTCACAGCTCAAACTTTAATATCCATTTTCAAAGGCACACACTAGTCCTCAAGCTCACTTTGTTGCAAGATGCAGATCACTGCTTGTATAATGTACAGGCTTTTATCCCTGTGTGATTTGATGCAGGCATTCTGTATATTGACTCAAGCCCTCCCCCAGTGATTACTCTGCATGTTTACTGCAGGTGCGGCAGCACTGATTATATACACACTGAGGATAAAACGTTTTGTTTCATTTAGTCACTTCCTGTTCTGCTAGAATATAATAGATTGTGTGGACTGTAATAGTACTGCACTTGTATACAGTAGGATCTCTTAAGAAAAGGAAATTGACTTTTACTCAGCTAGTGTGGGCAGTCCTGGCTTCTTGCAAACTGCTGTAATTTTACAATTTCATCTAGCTGTAAGTATTTTATATTTTAAACAATGCAAAATATGCATTTTAAAGTACAGTAATATGCATTAACATTTGGAAGATGCATTTTGGCCACAAAACTGTCCTTTCAATATACTTATCTGAGCAACTGAAATAACATTTTGTCTCTCATTTAATAAAGGTGCTGTGTACCTGGGAGCTAATTGAACACATGGAGGGGTCAGTCTGTCGCTGTTAAGTAAATAGGAAACCAGCACCATCCTATTAATGAACTATGGAGACCATAACAAGCTAAGAGGGTCAGATATAATGAGTGGAACTTGTGCCACATGAATCTGTAACTCTGCCGCAATGTGAATACACATGTTTAATAAAGGGTTTATTTATTCATACGTGAGGTGTTATTATTTATATGATGATGAGAATAAAAGCAGTAATCCAGTCAGTTCTCAGACAATACATGGGCTCTTTATTAATAAGATTACTTTGGTCATGATAAACAGTGTATGGGATAGGTATAAAGCTATCCTAGATATAAGATAAGGCCAGGGACTAATGAAAGTATTACTTTACTGAGAGGGTAGTGGATATATGGAATAGTCTTCCAGTAGAAGTGGTAGAGGTTAATACAGTGAAGGAGTTTAAGCATGCATGGGATAGGTATAAGGCTATCCTAGATATAAGATAAGGTCAGGGACTAATGAAAGTATTACTTTACTGAGAGGGTAGTGGATGCATGGAATAGTCTTCCAGTAGAAGTGGTAGAGGTTAATACAGTGAAGGAGTTTAAGCATGCATGGGATAGGTATAAAGCTATCCTAGATATAAGATAAGGCCAGGGACTAATGAAAGTATTACATTACTGAGAGGGTAGTGGATGCATGGAATAGCCTTCCAGTAGAAGTGGTAGAGGTTAATACAGTGAAGCAGTTTAAGCATGCGTGGGATAGGTATAAGGCTATCCTACATATAAGATAAGGCCAGGGACTAATGAAAGTATTACTTTACTGATAGGGTAGTGGATGTATGGAATAGTCTTCCAGTAGAAGTGGTAGAGGTTAATACAGTGAAGGAGTTTAAGCATGCGTGGGATAGGTATAAGGCTATCCTAGATATAAGATAAGGCCAGGGACTAATGAAAGTATTACATTACTGAGAGGGTAGTGGATATATGGAATAGTCTTCCAGTAGAAGTGGTAGAGGTTAATACAGTGATGGAGTTTAAGCATGCTTGGGATAGGTATAAAGCTATCCTAGATATAAGATAAGGCCAAGTGATTAATGAAAGTATTACTTTACTGAGAGGGTAGTGGATGTATGGAATAGTCTTCCAGTACAAGTGGTAGAGGTTAATACAGTGAAGGAGTTTAAGCATGCATGGGATAGGTATAAGGCTATCCTAGATATAAGATAAGGCCAGGGACTAATGAAAGTATTACTTTACTGAGAGGGTAGTGGATGTATGGAATAGTCTTCCAGTAGAAGTGGTAGAGGTTAATACAGTGAAGGAGTTTAAGCATGCATGGGATAGGTATAAGGCTATCCTAGATATAAGATAAGGCCAGGGACTAATGAAAGTATTACATTACTGAGAGGGTAGTGGATGTATGGAATAGTCTTCCAGTAGAAGTGGTAGAGGTTAATACAGTGAAGGACTTTAAGCATGCATGGGATAGGCATAAGGCTATCCTAGATATAAGATAAGGCCAGGGACTAATGAAAGTATTACATTACTGAAAGGGTAGTGGATATATGGAATAGTCTTCCAGTAGAAGTGGTAGAGGTTAATACAGTGAAGGACTTTAAGCATGCGTGGGATAGGTATAAGGCTATCCTAGATATAAAATAAGGCCAGGGACTAATGAAAGTATTACTTTACTGAGAGGGTAGTGGATGTATGGAACAGTCTTCCAGTAGAAGAGGTTAAATTCATCTTTAATTAACCTTTTAAAATGAGTCGAAATGCCTGAAATGCACCTATTTTAGCCTAATTCTGGGAATTTGGGGTTTTTGGCCATTTAGGAATATGCATAATAATAGGGTGGAAAATCATTCCGAAATTAGTGGAAATTTTCAGTTTGTGGCCAGATTGGGGCTTTTTGATGTTACAACACTTATGTTGTATTAAGTCTCATGCTTTTTTCCAGGTGAAGCATGTACCAGGTAGATAAATGGTGCACACAGACTTGATGCAGCAGGTGAGCACTGTGTAAGCTCGTGTGAAGTGAGAGGGGTTATTCACAAACACAAGCAGAGATAACATGAAACACATTCTACTCAGACCTGACCAAGTCTGACCAAGGCAATAGCATAATAGCATGGCCGGTATTTTTGTTTTTAAAGAAAAGATGGCAACCCTATAAGGGTTCTTTGGATATTTGTAGGTTATATAGTGCCCAGTTAATCTGAACATATGTATTTCCATGGCTCCAAAAGCTATTAAGTTTAAATGCTTCCTTATTCTAAGCTCAGAGCTGGCCCAAGACACTGTGCAGGATGGGTTCAGAACATAAATATTGCCCCCACACACATACACAGTCCCCCACACAGTCACAGATACACACACACACACTTACACAGTCACCCACACAGTCACAGATACACGCACACACACACACACAGTCACAGATACACACACGCATACACATACAGTCACCCACACAGTCACAGATACACACACGCATACACATACAGTCACCCACACAGTCACAGATACACACACGCATACACATACAGTCACCCACAAAGTCACAGATACACAGTGGCCCACACACACAGTCACAGATACACACATACACAGGCATACACAGTCACAGATACAGTCACCCACACAGTCACAGATACACGCATACACATACAGTCACCCACACAGATACACACACACACAGTCACCCACATGGTCACAGATACACACACACACACACACACACAGTCACCCACACATTCATACACACACACGTCCATAGATAGGGACACTTAGGAAGCTTGTCCACACCACAGTTTCTTTCGAGCACTGCTTTATAACCAGTGTTTATGAATAATCCAGATTTTGATTAGTGTAATAAAAAAGAAAAGTTGGTTCAATTACTTTTTAGAACAATGATAGTCAGGGGAAGGCTGGCGACTGTTTGCCCGGGGTTGCCCTTGCTGCCCCTTCATCAGACTACCTGATATCATCAGTCAGACGCCTGAATATAGTGTCTACCCCTATGTACATTAATCTTAAGCAGACTTTAGAATGAGATGAACCATCCTGCACTGTATTTGGGTGGTGGCTCCTCTATCCATTTAATCACATTCATAGTTCTACCTTTATTCAGCTTTTGTATGTACCCCTCGGACGTGACACATGCCTGTAAATCCTCTATAATCTGTTTACTTGCACAGACCCTCTTTATAATGCAACCCTGTGACCAGTGATTTTACACGTCGTCTAAGAGCCACAGAGCGGTGAGTCACACAGAGATGTTTATTTACTTTCCAGCAGCTACTGGTCGGCCTTTGTTTTTCTGCTTCATATGCAGCCAAATTGCTGAAGCAGCAGAGATTTTGTTCTCAAATCAAGCCACCGCTGCCTCTCTTATCACACAGGAAGAAGCGGCCGCTGAGCCATGTCTGCAACAAGCCCATGTTATAACGGATAGAAACCTGCACAGTTACTATATACAGCCAGCCCATGTTATAACGGATAGAAACCTGCACAGTTACTATATACAACCAGCCCATGTAATAACGGATAGACACCTGCACAGTTACTATATACAACCAGCCCATGTTATATATAACGGATAGAAACCTGCACAGTTACTATATACAACCAGCCCATGTTATAACGGATAGAATCCTGCACAGTTACTATATACAACCAGCCCATGTTATAACGGATAGAAACCTGCACAGTTACTATATACAACCAGCCCATGTAATAACGGATAGAAACCTGCACAGTTACTATATACAACCAGCCCATGTTATAACTGATAGAAACCTGCACAGTTACTATATACAACCAGCCCATGTAATAACGGATAGAAGCCTGCACAGTTACTATATACAACCAGCCCATGTAATAACGGAAAGACACCTGCACAGTTACTATATACAACCAGCCCATGTTATATATAACGGATAGAAACCTGCACAGTTACGATATATAACCAGCCCATGTTATAACGGAGAGAAACCTGCACAGTTACTATATACAACCAGCCCATGTAATAACGGATAGACACCTGCACAGTTACTATATACAACCAGCCCATGTAATAACGGATAGACACCTGCACAGTTACTATATCCAACCAGCCCATGTTATAACGGATAGAAGCCTGCACAGTTACTATATACAACCAGCCCATGTAATAACGGATAGACACCTGCACAGTTACTCTATGCAGCCAGCCCATGTTATAACGGATAGAAACCTGCACAGTTACTATATACAACCAGTCCATGTTATAACGGATAGAAGCCTGCACAGTTACTATATACAACCAGCCCATGTAATAACGGATAGACACCTGCACAGTTACTCTATGCAGCCAGCCCATGTTATAACGTATAGACACCTGCACAGTTACTATATACAACCAGCCCATGTTATAACGGATAGAAACCTGCACAGTTACTATATACAGCCAGCCCATGTTATAACGGATAGAAACCTGCACAGTTACTATATACAACCAGCCCATGTTATAACGGATAGAAACCTGCACAGTTACTATATACAACCAGCCCATGTTATAACGGATAGAAACCTGCACAGTTACTATATACAACCAGCCCATGTTATAACGGATAGAAACCTGCACAGTTACTATATACAACCAGCCCATGTTATAACTGATAGACATCTGCACAGTTACTATATACAACCAGCCCATGTTATAACGGATAGACACCTGCACAGTTACTATATACAACCAGCCCATGTTATAACGGATAGAAACCTGCACAGTTACTCTCTACAACCAGCCCATGTTATAACTGATAGACATCTGCACAGTTACTCTCTACAACCAGCCCATGTTATAACTGATAGACATCTGCACAGTTACTATATACAACCAGTCCATGTTATAACGGATAGACAGCTGCACAGTTACTATATAATGCCAGGATTATGCCAATTAATATGCCAGGATGTAGCCATTTAATATTCCAGGATTTAGCCATTTTATATGCCAGGATTTTGCCCCTCAAATGCCAGGATTTAGCCATCTAATATGCCAGGATTTAGCCAATTTTTTCCTTTAGGACACATGAAATATACCCTTCCGTTCAAAGGTTTCCTTGTTTTCTATGAATCAAATGAGCTGCAAAACGAACAGGAAATACAGTCAAGAAGCTGACTAAAGATCTGGGGAGTGTGCATATTTTGCAGAAAGTTTTATTATGATCATATTAATAATGATATCATTTGGCACCAGGGGAAGACAGCCCTATAGACCGCTACAGGGTCAGTTTACCAAGGTTGACAGTTGGATATCTAGCAACAAACTATTTTTCAACACTGTGTCCATGTTATTTGGGATAAAATCTTAACGATTTAAATTAAATCCTCAAACAAGCATCAAGACCAAATCGTGTTTTAACCTGACGCTGCAAGTATATCCATATATATATACCGGGAGGTGGAAAAAATAATACGCAGAAATAGATGTTAAAGTGCTGATGAGTAAAGTGTACAATGAAGCTGATGAATGGGGTGATAGTAAATTCGCCCTGAGAGTGGAGATGATGGCAGGGATCACTATTACAGGCAGGCCGGCTGGTACCAAGACGTGATAAGCAGAGCGATGCGACAAGTGTCAGAATACTTCCAATGGTACCGGATTGCAGGAAAGGGGTGGAGCTTGCAGATGACAGGGTGGGGCTTAAACATGAAGCGGTGGGGCAAATTTAGATTGGGGTCAGGACTAGAGCAGCACAAAATACATCACTGACAACAGCTGGGGTGGTAAAGAGTATCCACAACTACCCCAGCCTACAAGTGGTGTTCAGCCAGTAATGGCTGGCTGTGGATCATGGGAGCTGCAGTCTGTGTGTAGTGTGGTGTAGACCACCACAACCCGTCTATAACTACAATTCCCATGAAGCTCAGCTAGCAATGCCTTAGGCTGAATATTATTGTAGATGTGGTTAACACGTTAGTGTTTTGTACCCCCTAATTAACTTTCACTTTATATTCACTTGTTACACATGTAATAAGTGTTATTGAAAAAAAAATGCATTTCTTGTTTCTATTTCCTTCCTCTGTAGCCACCTTGAAGTTCTTACCCAGCACCTAGATTGCACCCCGAATTTACCCCAGCACCCACAGGACTAACCCCAGCACCCAGACAACACCCACAGGACTAACCCCAGCACCCAGACTGCACCCACAGGACTAACCCCAGCACCCAGACTGCACCCACAGGACTAACCCCAGCGCCCAGACTGCACCCACAGGACTAACCCCAGCACCCAGACTGCACCCACAGGACTAACCCCAGCACCCAGACTGCACCCACAGGACTAACCCCAGCGCCCAGACTGCACCCACAGGACTAACCCCAGCACCCAGACTGCACCCACAGGACTAACCCCAGCGCCCAGACTGCACCCACAGGACTAACCCCAGCACCCAGACTGCACCCACAGGACTAACCCCAGCACCCAGACTGCACCCACAGGACTAACCCCAGCACCCAGACTGCACCCACAGGACTAAACCCAGCACCCAGACTGCAAAACTACCCAAAAAAAAAACAGTATTACACATTGTCTGATGACATCACTAGACAGACAGGATATCCCATTCATTTGAATGGCATTATTCTCATTGGTTCCTGCAGTAATTCCTTTTTTCTTTTTAAATAAGAAATTGACTCTTACTCAGCTAGTGTGGGCAGTCCTGGTTTCTTGCAAACTGCTGTAATTTTACAATTTCATCTAAGTGTAAGATTTGTATATTTTAAGCAATTTAAAATATGCATTGTAAAGTACTTTTAAATGCATTAACATTTGGAAGATGCATTTTGGGTACCATATTGTCTGTTTAAGGAGGTAAAACACATTTCTGTGGGTCTGTGCATGCGTTGTTGGTCTGTGCAGTCTCTGCATTTAGCCTGAGAGCCTTTAGCCTCTAAATTTAGATTGAGCCCATTTAATAACCGACTAAGGTGTCTGCGCCATGGCAGGAGAGGTGAGTATTATACCCCATGCTATGCCATAAATATACAGAGATTACCATACATCAGTCTGAATGAGGCCAACAAAGAACACTATTTCTAGAACATACCCATTGAATAGATCACTGCCACACCTCCATCTTAAACCCCATCCATTGGTCTATCCCATAAAGAGAGTTGACAACTTTAATGGCTGGTGCAATGTTCTAACAATACAATAAAATAGTTGACAAAAGGTCTGCTATTCATTGCCTGTAACACGCTCTCCGGTGTATTTGAGGACACTGTGCAAGGTCATTCAAGGACACATCCTAGTAAAAGCCATGCCCCATTTAGAGGTTTAGATTTCAAAGTTGATCCAAAAGTTCCAGCTTCCCATATGTGGAGTGGGCATAGAATGATTTAATGTGTGTGTGGGGATTAATGTGTTTGCATTATATGTCGCTGAAAATGCCAATAGCGCCATAAGAAGTTATTATTATACGTAACGCTCATTGTTTTTACGCTCAGCAAATGCACAGATTAAAAGGGAAAACTGCTTCAATTTCATCACCTGTGTCTCCCATGTATGACATCATCACCCTGCAGAACCAAATCCAAGTGACTTCCAACAGTAGAGAACAAAAACAATTAGAAAAGCTTCATAAGTAAAATGATTCTGGTCTGCAATTAGAGCATGGTAGAATAGATAACGAGGCAGGTACAAGAGAGATGCTGCAGTCAATATAATCCTGTTTATTTGCTCTGTTAAATAGTCATACAAATATATATTCCATCTTTCATTTCGTGGAGAATTCCATATAATTTAATCAACATTTCCTGCCTCCCAGGGGCAACAGTATAAAGCTCTAGTTTAAGACGACACGTATATGGATCCAATAAGTTAATTTCATCACATATACTAAACTGCAGGCCCGTGAGTTTGGGGGGGGGGGGGGGGGTTTGCAAGGCCCCCCCCAGCCATGCCTCAGGACACTTTATAGACAGATTATACAGCAGAAATGGTTATTATAACGTCAGTAAACCATTAAGATGGCACCAAGTGTAGGCATTTTAAACAGAAATTCTTTAACGAAAGAATATAAATGAAGTACCTTATTGGGCCCTCTTTGCTACATAGAGCTGTACAGAGCAAAGAGAGCTCAATAAAGCGCTATATTTGTATTCTTTCATTAAAGCATTAAATAGCATGGTAACATGTTAGGTGTTGGTGGGGCGGGTGCCTGGAGATCTGGCCAGCGCCCCCTGGGAACAGTAGCCGTCCTGGGTGGTAAAAAAGGGGGCATCAAAAATGTGTGGGGCCAGCACTGTAAAGTATGTAGTCAGGAAAAGGGAGGTACCAGCTCAAAAATGCACATATCACATATCAAGGGTGAGGTAGACCGTTGTAGAGGCTGCTGTCATGCCCGTAGAGGATGCTTTGACTCAAAGGCGTCCGTAAAGGAGACAGAATTAAATCGATTCCACCTCTACAGCCTGGAATTCGGAATCACTAATAAACCTCCTTATTGAAGAAAGAAAAAAGTGGACAAAACTCTCCACAAATTAACTTGCACTTTAAATAGCAGGAAAAAAGAAAAGGAAAAAGAAAAAAATTCTCAGGAACATTTTACCCTAAAGAATTGTGACACAAGGGAAAGGAGGAGATAAAGGCAGAACGTGAAACCAAAACAGTCGCAGTGATAACATTTCACCGACAATAATAAATCACAACAAACAAACATTTTAACAAAAGAATAAAGCATTCTCCCCACAAAATAAATGCATTGTATAACACGTTACAGGAGTGCCTGCCGACACCGAGCAGAACACCTACAGGTAGTAAAGGCGGTTAGAAAGGGACATGTGGGGCTCCCTGTGAATGCTCTGCCCCACCAAAAAGGCCAGTTTATGGGCATATTGGCAAGGAGCGGGCACTCTGATGACCCCCTGCAGAAGAAAGAAAGGTATTAGTTTATAGATGATACGGACTGACTGTAATCAAGTAATGAGTAGAGATACAGAACTCACGGGCCAGTTATAGTAGAGATGACACAGTTTGTAGGTAAGTCTTTGCACGTGGTCTGGTTTCAAACCTCCACTGTCATAAACCACATTGTAGTGAGTTGGTGACACGGTACCTAATCGGACAGACTGGCTGATTATGAAGAAGTCGTACCTGAAGGAATAAGCAGGGAGGCAGAAAATAACCATGAATAGCAGTATTGATAACAGGCTTCGTCGCATCAGTAATAGAAATGACAAGGCACCAAGTGCGAGAGAGAGACACGCAGTGCGCGTGCGAGAGAGAGACACGCAGTGCACGCGAGAGACAGGCAGTGCGCACTCACAAGAGACAGGCAGTGCGCACTCACAAGAGACAGGCAGTGCGCACTCACAAGAGACAGGCAGTGCGCACTCACAAGAGACACGCCGTGCGCACGCGAGAGACACGTGCGAGAGAGAGACACGCAGTGCACGTGCGAGAGAGAGAGACACGCAGTGCACGTGCGAGAGAGAGAGACACGCAGTGCACGTGCGAGAGAGAGAGACACGCAGTGCACGTGCGAGAGAGAGAGACACGCAGTGCACGTGCGAGAGAGAGAGACACGCAGTGCACGTGCGAGAGAGAGAGACACGCAGTGCACGTGCGAGAGAGAGAGACACGCAGTGCACGTGCGAGAGAGAGAGACACGCAGTGCACGTGCGAGAGAGAGAGACACGCAGTGCACGTGCAGAGAGAGAGACACGCAGTGCACGTGCAGAGAGAGAGACACGCAGTGCACGTGCAGAGAGAGAGACACGCAGTGCACGTGCAGAGAGAGAGACACGCAGTGCACGTGCGAGAGAGAGAGTCACGCAGTGCACGTGCGAGAGAGAGAGACACGCAGTGCACGTGCGAGAGAGAGAGACACGCAGTGCACGTGCGAGAGAGAGAGACACGCAGTGCACGTGCGAGAGAGAGACACGCAGTGCACGTGCGAGAGAGAGACACGCAGTGCACGTGCGAGAGAGAGACATAGTCTAGCTATTTACCCAAATATGTAATATCTAATCTCCAGAGATTATCTAAGATTCTTATTCTTAGAGTCTAAGCTAGAATACATACATTATCATTTACCTGGTAGATTAAGAAATAGCCACCTTGAGTAGTTATATGATTTAGTAATATTACCTTACCTAAGCAGAGTATATGCTGGTAATTTGTAGGTAATTATGGTGTACTATCATTATCATTGTAGGTTGTATCTAAATAAAATGCATGGCCATCTTGTGGTCAGAAACGTAACTGCATAGTAAATTATACTACATGTTGATACAGCTACAGAGCTGCATAATTCATGTTTTATCTTATTTACATATGTTATAAGTCATACTTGTAACTTATAACATGCGTGCGTGTGTGTGAGACGCAGCGTGCGTGTGTGTGAGACGCAGCGTGCGTGTGTGTGAGACGCAGCGTGCCTGTGTGTGAGACGCAGCGTGCCTGTGTGTGAGACGCAGCGTGCGTGAGACCCAGCGTGCGTGCGAGACGCCGCGTGCGTGTGAGACGCAGCGTGTGTGACGCAGCGTGCGTGGGTGCGTGAGACGCAGCGGGTGTGTGAGACGCAGCGTGTGTGACGCAGCGTGCCTGAGTACTGCGTCTCACTAACATATAATCTAGTAAGCCTCATTTCAATTGCTTCTTTTTATTGCTGCATATTTGTATTGCTTATATTATTGTATTCAACTTTTAACATTTATTTATATGTGTCTATATAATTTTTCTATAGAATACTGTTCATAGAACAATCTATATATATTTGTTGTTTACATTTAGTCTTATTATTAAACTTATCCTAACTTATTTGTACCTCATTCAATATTCGTACATAGTTATATTGTGTATATTGTTGCTGATTTGAATTTCATATCTATTTTCTACAAATTACACTATGGTTTAATTTTCTCTTATTTCACCTCTGCCTCATCATTTGTCAAGTACCATTCAAATCTACTAGGAAACATTTGGATATATATATTGCTGGTTTTCAGTATAATTTTACTATTTTGTCATCACTATCATTTTTTTCTTACATTACATATATGGATATATTTGAGCACTCTTAGCAGTATTTAGTGCCCCAGTTTTTTTCTTCTACCTTTTGTAATTTAATTATTGGTTAATAGGTTGCCTATTTTTTCTGTGAGCTGCTTAATTAGATAATCTATATTACTGACACAATTAGTAGTGAGATCCCCATCACATTTGTTTTAGCATTAAATACAGGTACATACCATTCAGGCCTGGTAACTTCAACATCAATAATTGTCCCTGGGGGTGGGTTGTGGAGAGTACCCCTCCCATGTGCAAAGAATCGGGCATTGATTCTTTTCTTGACTACGATAACTGTGAGTCTGGGTCTGGGAAAAAGAGCATGCAGGTCACATACAGGTAAAGGATCTTAACATGTATAGCATGGAGGAAAGACGTAACAGGGGGGATATGATGTATATAACATGTATAGCTTGGAGGAAAGACGTAACGGGGGATTTGATAGAAACATTTAAATCCATAAAGGGAATCAACACAGTAAAGGAGGAGAGTATATTTAAAGGAAGAAAAACTACCACAACAAGAGGACATAGTCTTAAATTAGAGGGGCAACGATTTAAAAGTAATATCAGGAATATTACTTTACTGAGAGGGTAGTGGATGCATGGAATAGACTTCCAGCAGAAGTGGTAGAGGTAAACACAGTGAGGAGTTTAAGCATGCGTGGGATAGGTATAAGGCTATCCTAGATATAAGATAAGGCCAGGGACTAATGAAAGTATTACTTTACTGAGAGGGTAGTGGATGCATGGAATAGCCTTCCAGTAGAAGTGGTAGAGGTTAATACAGTGAGGGAGTTTAAGCATGCGTGGGATAGGTATAAGGCTATCCTAGATATAAGATAAGGCCATGGACTAATGAAAGAATTACATTACTGAGAGGGTAGTGGATGCATGGAATAGCCTTCCAGCAGAAGTGGTAGAGGTAAACACAGTGAGGAGTTTAAGCATGCGTGGGATAGGTATAAGGCTATCCTAGATATAAGATAAGGCCAGGGACTAATGAAAGTATTTCTTTACTGAGAGGGTAGTGGATGCATGGAATAGCCTTCCAGTAGAAGTGGTAGAGGTTAATACAGTGAAGTAGTTTAAGCATGCATGGGATAGGTATAAGGCTATCCTAGATATAAGATAAGGCCAGGGACTAATGAAAGTATTACTTTACTGAGAGGGTAGTGGATGCATGGAATAGCCTTCCAGTAGAAGTGGTAGGGGTTAATACAGTGAAGGAGTTTAAGCATGCATGGGATGGGTATAAGGCTATCCTGGATGTAAGATAAGGCCGAGGACTAATGAAAGTATTACATTACTGAGAGGGTAGTGGATGTATGGAATAGTCTTCCAGTAGAAGTGGTAGAGGTTAATACAGTGAAGGAGTTTAAGCATGCGTGGGATAGGTATAAGGCTATCCTAGATATAAGATAAGGCCAGGGACTAATGAAAGTATTACTTTACTGAGAGGGTAGTGGATGTATGGAATAGCCTTCCAGTAGAAGTGGTAGAGGTTAATACAGTGAAGGAGTTTAAGCATGAATGGGATAGGTATAAGGCTATCCTAGATATAACATAAGGCCATGGACTAATGAAAGAATTACATTACTGAGAGGGTAGTGGATGTATGGAATAGTCTTCCAGCAGAAGTGGTAGAGGTTAATACAGTGAAGGAGTTTAAGCAGGGGCGGGCTGGGCCGGGGGGCAGGGTGGCAATTGCCCCCCAGGCCGCCCTAAGCTTTGGAAAACACGGCCGCTGGGCCAGTGTTTTTAAAAAAAAAAAAAACGCACTTGCAGGCAGAGACTGAGGTGAGAAGGGATCGGAAGATCCCCTCTCACCTCCGCTCTGCCTGCAAAGCTGCACGGGAAGCCGAACAGGCAGCACAGAGAAACCTCCGTGCTGCCTGTTCGGCTCCCCGTGCAGTGTGACACGGAAGTGCCGACAGTCACGTGACCGGCGCGCTGACGTCAGACGCGCGCCGATCACGTGACCTGTCGGCACAACCGCCGGGAGGCCGAACAGGCAGCATGGAGGGACCATGCTGCCTGCCACCAGGGAAGTCCTCCTGCCACTAGCCACCAGGGAAGTCCTCCTGCCACTAGCCACCAGGGAAGTCCTCCTGCCACTAGCCACCAGGGAAGTCCTGCCACTAGCCACCAGGTAAGTCCTCCTGCCACTAGCCACCAGGTAAGTCCTCCTGCCACTAGCCACCAGGGAAGTCCTGCCACTAGCCACCAGGGAAAAAGGTAAGGGGGGGGGGGGGAAACACTGGCATATTATTGGGCAAATTGGCTGGGGCATATTACATGGCAAATAAGACTGGCATATTATTGGGCAAATTGGCTGGGGATTATTACATGGCAAATAAGACTGGCATATTATTGGGCAAATTGGCTGGGGCATATTACATGGCAAATAAGACTGGCATATTATTGGGCAAATTGGCTGGGGCATATTACATGGCAAATAAGACTGGCATATTATTGGGCAAATTGGCTGGGGCATATTACATGGCAAATAAGACTGGCATATTATTGGGCAAATTGGCTGGGGAATATTACATGGCAAATAAGACTGGCATATTATCGGGCAAATTGGCTGGGGAATATTAAATGGCAGAATAACACTGGCATATTATTGGACAAATCGTCTGGGGAATATTAAATGGCAGAATAATACTGGCATATTATTGAGCAAAATGGCTGGGGAATATTAAATGGCAATTAACACTGGCATATTGGGCAAATTAGCAGGGGCATATTAAATTGCAGATAACCTTGGAATATTATTGGGCAAATTTACTGAGTCATATTAAATTGCAGAATAACACTGGCATATTATGGGACAAATTGGCTGGGGAATATTAATGGCAAATAATATTGGAAATGTGTATGTAATGGGGTGATGGAGGCATGTAAATGTGGTGATGGGGCATGTCCTGGTGTGCAACGTGGGTTATGGGTCATGTCGTAGGTGTGCAACGTGGGTAGAGGGGGGTGCCCAAATTTTGGGATATTGGGTGTCTAAATCCTGGCATATTGAGGGGCATAATCCTGGCATAAAGAGGGGAAAATCCTGGCATATTGAGGGGGCATCATCTTGGCATATTGAGGGGAAAATCCTGGCATAATGGGTGTCTAAATCCTGGCATATTGAGGGGCATAATCCTGGCATATTGAGGGGCATAATCCTGGCATATTGAGGGGCATAATCCTGGCATACTGAGGGGCATAATCCTGGCATTTTGTAAGGGAAAATTCTAGCATATTAAATGGCAAATCCTGGCATATTGTGGGGGAAAATCCTGGCAATATTCGTTATAAAACAAGGAAAAGATGGCCGTGGATGGGGAGGCGATTCGATGGTGCAATGGGCCACTTGACTGGATTTGCCCCCCAGGCCTAAGGCTGCCAGCCCTCCCCTGAGCAGTGGCGTAGCGTGGGTTGTCAGCACCCGGGGCAAGGCAAGTAATTTGCGCCCCCTAACCCGTGGATTTTAGCACTCGAGTCTCTTCTACTAGATTAGTTAAAGAAACCCTTACCCCCCCCCAAGCACATGTATTGTTTGTTATGAAAATACTTATGTAATTAAAGTAAAATGCATCTAAATACAAGTTTATTTTCCAACACTTTATTGAGTGCGAACATGCATTACACACATTCTCCACATTTTCAGCAGGTTTTAACCCTTCACATGTAAACATAGCAGTTTCAGAGAAACTGCTACGTTTACATTTGCGGTTAAGGCAGCCTCTAGTGGCTGTCTTCCGGACAGACACTAGAGGCGCATCTGTGACGCTGGAGCCTGGAGGCACATTTCGCCTCCATCGCGCAGAGTGTCCATAGGAAAGCATTGAGAAATGCTTTCCTATGGACACTTTGAATGCGCGCGCAGCCATGCGCATTCAGCTCCAGTGACGTCGGACGGGGAGCTGACAGGGAGGAGAGGTCACCAGCACCGAGGGAGCCTGGCGCTGGATTAAGGTAAGTAACTGAAGGGAATTTAACCCCTTCAGCGCCACGGGAGTGGGACCCTGAGGGTGTGGGCACCCTCAGGGTACTAAAGTGTCAGGAAAACCACTTTGTTTTCCTGACACTATAGTGATCCTTTAAGAGTTTAAGGGGTTATTTTGGCCTGGGGAAGCCAAATGGTTATACACCTATGCTTTAAACCAGGAGTAGACATCCTTTGTCACTCCAGATGTTGTGGACTACACCTCCCATGATGCTTTGCAAGCCTTAATGGAGATGTAGTCAAAAAACAAAGGGAGTGTCAAAGGTTACCTACCCCTGCACTAAACCAAAAATATATAATACAGTTCCTACCCCATAAATATAATATTTAATGCTATGATATTTAATGCTCTCATCCAACCCCCTTCCCTCCACAGTTCCTAATAAATATATTACAAATATAATTCCCTCACCCCTGTAGCCCCACCTATTTACATTTCCTTCTACATACACACATATATATAGATTATTCATTAGGCCACAAATGTAAAAAATATAATCATTGCCTCATCTCAAATTCCCAAGTCAGATCTTTCCCATCCCCCCCCCTCTTCCCCTAATACACTGCTGACCCCTCCCTCCCCTAATACACAGTTGACCCCCATCCCCTAATACATTACTGCCCCCCTTCTTCCCTTCCCCAATACATTACTGCCCCCCTTCTTCCCTTCCCCAATACATTACTGCCCCCCTTCTTCCCTTCCCCAATACATTACTGCCCCCCTTCTTCCCTTCCCCAATACATTACTGCCCCCCTTCTTCCCTTCCCCAATACATTACTGCCCCCCTTCTTCCCTTCCCCAATACATTACTGCCTCCCTTCTTCCCTTCCCCAATACATTACTGCCCCCTTCTTCCCTTCCCCAATACATTACTGCCCCCCATCCCCAATACATTACTGCCCCCCCGTCCCCCATACATTACTGCCTCCCTTCTTCCCTTCCCCAATACATTACTGCCCCCCTTCTTCCCTTCCCCAATACATTACTGCCTCCCTTCTTCCCTTCCCCAATACATTACTGCCCCCCTTCTTCCCTTCCCCAATACATTACTGCCCCCCATCCCCAATACATTACTGCCCCCCCGTCCCCCATACATTACTGCCTCCCTTCTTCCCTTCCCCAATACATTACTGCCTCCCTTCTTCCCTTCCCCAATACATTACTGCCCCCCTTCTTCCCTTCCCCAATACATTACTGCCTCCCTTCTTCCCTTCCCCAATACATTACTGCCCCCCTTCTTCCCTTCCCCAATACATTACTGCCCCCCATCCCCAATACATTACTGCCCCCCCGTCCCCCATACATTACTGCCTCCCTTCTTCCCTTCCCCAATACATTACTGCCTCCCTTCTTCCCTTCCCCAATACATTACTGCCTCCCTTCTTCCCTTCCCCAATACATTACTGCCCCCCTTCTTCCCTTCCCCAATACATTACTGCCCCCCATCCCCAATACATTACTGCCCCCCATCCCCAATACATTACTGCCCCCCCGTCCCCCATACATTACTGCCCCCCTCCCCCATACATTACTTCCCCCCCTCCCCATACATTACTGACCCTCCCCTCCCCCATACATTAAATGACCCCCCTCCCCCATACATTAAATGACCCCCCCTCCCCTCCCCCATACATTAAATGAACCCCCCTCCCCTCCCCCATACATTAAATGAACCCCCCTCCCCCATACATTTAATAAACCCCCCTCCCCCATACATTTAATAAACCCCCCTCCCCTCCCCATACATTAATGAACCCCCCTCCCCTCCCCCATACATTAATGACCCCCCTCCCCATACATTAATGAACCCCCCTCCCCCATACATTAATGACCCCCCTCCCCCATACATTAATGACCCCCTCTCCAATACATTAATGACCCCCTCCTCAATACATAATACAATAGGTCCCCCAAGCCCCTTTATTCTTACCTTTACAAATTCCACTTCAAACAGCTCAGGGAAGAAAGGCCGCGATGCAGTTTCAGAAGAGCCTCCGCCGCGCAGCCGCCGGATGTGACGTCACGCCGTCATTTGCCGCTCACATCCGGCGGCTGACAGGAAGTATCGCGCGGTTGTGGCTGCGGCCGCATAGGGCTAGTGCGCCCCCCCAGATATTGCGCCCGGTGCGGCCGGCCCCCCCTGCACCCCCCACGCTACGCCCCTGCCCCTGAGTTTAAGCATGCATGGGATAGGTATAAGTCTATCCTAGATATAAGATAAGGCCAGGGACTAATAAAAGTAAGAAAATTGGGCAGACTAGATGGATCGAATGGTTCTTATCTGCCGACACATTCTATGTTTCTATACAATAACACTAACCAATCTAAATAAAATGAGAAACCTCTCCTGTATCAGTTAGTACATACCTCCATCACTACACATGCTCTATCGTGTGTCACGGCTATGAAAAGTCATGTGATCTTTATCAAACAGATCATGTACTAGTGGTTTACAGTAACATTCATTAGATCTGCACCTTCTATTCATTCTACATTATCATCATTTACTCACATTTCTCTGATCAGCAACACCGCATCAAATGTTCAAAGCAAGGTCAATCATTGAATGAGAAAGGAAAATGAATAAAATGATTAGTGCACAAAGAGCAGGGTAAATTATAATACAGTCTCCACCCTGCCACAGAAGTCACATTTCATCCAGACAGGATAGAAAATACATTAAATGTGTGATAAGTGAACGGGTTTGTGTGCATTTTGCACAGTTGAGTACAAAGAAAAATACACTTGTCACAAGCCCGGGGTCTTCAGCTTGGGACCCCCCAAAAAATGAAAATAAATCAATAAAAAAAAAAAAAGAATTTGTTAACGGGAAAGGAGCGGAGATCAAAAGATCTGTGAGCAGGCAGCTGGATATCTGTGCACTGAAAGGTTATACCTGGAGCAGACATTTTATGTGTATTCTTTCTTTAAAGAATTTCCATTTACAGCGCCTTATCGAGACCTCTCTGCTCCGTATAGCTCTATCAGGGGGCGTCCAACATGTCTGCCCCCTGATAGAGCTACACAGAGCAAAGAGTGCTCAATAAGGTACTTTATTCGTATTTCATTAGAGCATTTCAGCTAAAACCTCTACACCTGAAGCAATCTTTCTATTACACAGTTGTCCTTTAGGATTATCATTTTTAGCAGACATGAGCATTTGTCCAAATAACAAAAATGTAAAAATAACGAAAGTCAAATGAACAAAAGCGAAATGAATTTGTCCATTCCGTCATTCATTCAGATGCCGAAACCCACTCTGATGTGTCAAATTTTACAATTCGTCTCAATTTCGGCTTAAAGGGACACTAGACGTTATTTTTCGATTATGCGTCTAATATAGAAGCACAAGTAAAAATGTCTGTTGTCCCCAGTATGAGGATCAACTGGCGTGTACGTTTGATAGTACGTTTGATAGTACACGCCAGTTTATTCTCTGAGCGGCAGATGGCATGTTTGCAGACTGAACTAGGTCCCCCCTTGCTGATCCCATGCAAAAATGAGGGTCTCTCTGCGCTAGCAGCCAGAGACCCTCGCATTTGGCAGTCAGAGAGGGGCAAGCTGTGTCTCACATGTGAGACACAGCAGATAGTAAACCCGCATGGATCTGTTCGGATACACAGCGGGTTTAGTTAAATGTTCCGGACAGGTTTGGTTTAACCCATGCTTCCTTCAAGGAAGCAAGGGTTAAACAATGTTTAATGGTCCTTTAAGTTATTGTATGTAATGTGAATAGCATTACACAAGTCAAAACCAAGTCGACATTGAGTCTGTCAGTTACATATACAACTTAAGCCGAATTTGAGACAAAAATGAGTCAAAGCCAAGCCGAACTGACCACAGATCAGTCAGTCAGTATTAATCCCTTCGTGACCGACGACGGTCCAGTACCGTCATGCAGATCCGATCACGGTATGCGCTCTGGCATACCGCGATTGCGATAAAAATGACATGACTAAGCATCTTGATACTGAGAAACTTCAGCCATGGGGCCCAAAGCAGCTGGATATATGATCCAAAGATAGTAACAATCTGTGCTTCCTACTACAGACTACATTTCCTATGATGCTAAGGTAGCTTTTGGCTGGCTGAGCATGATAAAAAATGTAGTCACAAGCATAACATAAAAAATACACATTATCGAGCTGCAATGACCGTTTCCTTAATTTGTCCCTGTACCTGTAACATAACCCTAGCAAACCTATACATGTGGGGTACCGCTACACTCAGGGGAATTTGCTGAACATATATTGGGGTTTTGTTTGGTAATAAAATAGAACAAATCCTTTAAATTCACACCTAAATTTCAAAGTGTTTGGAAATAAAACACACACAAAATTACTATGCCAAAACTTGTCAAAGATTGGTGGGAAAACGACAGAGTGAAAAGTGTAAAAATTACACAAGTTGAATACCATGGGATGTCTACTTTATAAAAATGTGTACATGTGGGGGGTTATTCAGGGTTCATGACAGATATTGGTGTTATAATGTCACTAATGCTATTTTATTTTTTAATGGTTTTGAAACAGCTATGTGCTACTTGTATTTATTAACCTATAACGTGCAAAAAAAAAAAGCATAAAAACATAAACATTGGATATTTCTAAACTCAGGTCCAATATTAGAATCTTTTTGGCAGGTTTTTCATTAGCTTTTGGAGCTAAGTAAAAGATTTTTCAAATAAAAGTCAGGTAATACAATAAATGATATGAAAAATAAATAAAATAAGGGCATCACAAGAAAGCCCTTCTTGTCCTGAAAAAAACCCAATATATAATTTGTGTGGGTACAGCAAATGTCAAAGAAGAAAATTACAGCTAAACACATTTATTGTGGATTCCTTTTTATTCTGCATACCGTTATGCAATCCTGACTGTGACGACTCTGGTCTGTGAAACTTGTGCATTGTACACGCAACTGATTTTGACTCAATTTTAAGCTGTACATGTATGTATCTATACTAGTCTATGGTTGGGGAATTCATAGGAAAGAGGTGAATTTCATCCTAATTTCCTATCTTACTATTGAGTAATTCGGCTCTTTCATCTGAATTCTCATATTATTGATCATAGGCAAATTATTTTCCATTTGTACAAATGAAAATAACAAAATTAACATAATGAATGCAGCAATGGACGAAATTCGTCTCAGACAAAATAAATACATAATGAATCCAGAAGGACGAAACGTAAATGGAATATTTTGTTTTGGCCAACTCTATCTTTATGTGGAATCTTACTTGAGATTGGCAGATTTGATACAATCTATGAACTGTGGGATCTCATAATTCACCAAGGTGTTCAGCTGACCATCCCCAACTCCATCACGGTAGATGATGATACGTTTTAATGAACTATCCAGGCTGCCAACCCAGGCTTGAATAGAAGCTTTGAGGACACAGTAAAGACCACAAAACATTATAAGCAGGGAAATAAAAACATTAAGAACATTATCATCTTACTAGGAATGTCCCCTGGCCCCCGTTAGATGCACATTTCAACCTTGGGTCAACAAGGCCCTTAATGTAGATTTCCAACAATTAATAGGACATTGGTAATTATCCTGCCTAGATCAGTATGGAGTATTGGATTATCCTTCCCAATCTGTGAACGGCCGTTCTATCACCAGCTATAAAACTTTGTGGAAAACTAAAAGATTTTTAACCCTTATCCTTCGTAACCCAGCCGTGTATCCTAGGTAAATCCTGAGAGTTGAGGCGGTCTGGAGGCTGGCGCAAGTCGACACCATCATCGCACATCCAGCCAATCAGAGCGGGGCTTCTTCAGGCTCATCTTATCATGACCTAGTTAAGAGAGAGACAGTAGCCGACCAGATAACCAGGCTGCCTGCTTCCCATGGGAACCCGGCAGCTGCTGGTCAGAGGATAAACTGGTACAAAAGTACATGTTAGTTTATCCTCACACTAGAGGCACAAGAATAATAAATAACGTTATGTGCCCAGTTAGTGAAGGGTTCAGTGGGTTGGTTAGTGTCTGGATGACGCACTATGGCCAGAGTCCATATAATGTTTACGGAGGGTCTGGTTTGAAATTCCCTGCAATTCCCTCTTTGATGAATAAAGTCTTACATGTGTAACTGAAATGTAGATCACAGCGAGTGCCAGATACACAGGACTGGAGAGAATTACCAGTACTACAAGTCATGCAAAGCCCTGTTTTTCAAAGGGTCTTGGTTAGGATGTGTGTAAGGGGCAAATTTAAGATGGAGGTAAACTGGCAGGAAAAAGGGGTAATTATTTTACCTAGCAGACACCCTTTCAGTCCATCCACAATCTCTTGTCTCTGATCCTGTATAACACAGCGAGAAAACCAACTGGGCGAGAGAAAGAAATTAAGCAAGTTATAAATCAATATGAATGAAATCTACTTCCACACCATGGAAAACACCGCTCGTACACCAAATTAAACTGCAAATATGTGTAGAAACCAGAAAATGGGCCAGGGAGGAAGATGTCACCGAGTGTCTGGGCCATATATGACAAAAAGACAAAAAATACATGGCAGGGCATGCATGCATGGGAGGAATGCACGACGGGACACGCATGCATTGGGGGAATGCACGGCAGGGCATGCATGCATGGGAGGCATGCACGGCAGAGCATGCATGCATGGGATGAATGCACGGCGGGACAAGCATGCATGGGGGAATGCACGGCGGGACAAGCATGCATGGGGGAATGCACGGCGGGACAAGCATGCATTGGGGGAATGCACGGCGGGACACGCATGCATTGGGGCAATGCACAGCGGGACAAGCATGCAATGGGGGAATGTACAGCGGGACAAGCATGCATTGGGGGAATGTACAGCGGGACAAGCATGCATTGGGGGAATGTACAGCGGGACAAGCATGCATTGGGGGAGTGCACAGCGGGACAAGCATGCATTGGGGGAGTGCACAGCGGGACAAGCATGCATTGGGGGAGTGCACAGCGGGACAAGCATGCATTGGGGGAGTGCACAGCGGGACAAGCATGCATTGGGGGAGTGCACAGCGGGACAAGCATGCATTGGGGGAGTGCACAGCGGGACAAGCATGCATTGGGGGAATGCACGGCGGGACACGCATGCATTGGGGCAATGCACAGCGGGACAAGCATGCAATGGGGGAGTGCACAGCGGGACAAGCATGCATTGGGGGAGTGCACGGCGGGACAAGCATGCATTGGGGGAATGCACGGCGGGACACGCATGCATTGGGGCAATGCACAGCGGGACAAGCATGCAATGGGGGAGTGCACAGCGGGACAAGCATGCAATGGGGGAGTGTACAGCGGGACACGCATGCATTGGGGGAATGTACAGCGGGACAAGCATGCATTGGGGGAATGTACAGCGGGACAAGCATGCATTGGGGGAATGTACAGCGGGACAAGCATGCGTTGGTTGAATGCACGACGGGACAAGCATGCATTGGGGGAGTGCACAGCGGGACAAGCATGCATTGGGGGAATGCACGGCGGGACACGCATGCATTGGGGCAATGCACAGCGGGACAAGCATGCATTGGGGGAATGTACAGCGGGACAAGCATGCATTGGGGGAGTGCACAGCGGGACAAGCATGCATTGGGGGAGTGCACAGCGGGACAAGCATGCATTGGGGGAGTGCACGGCGGGACAAGCATGCATTGGGGGAATGCACGGCGGGACACGCATGCATTGGGGCAATGCACAGCGGGACAAGCATGCAATGGGGGAGTGCACAGCGGGACAAGCATGCAATGGGGGAGTGTACAGCGGGACAAGCATGCAATGGGGGAGTGTACAGCGGGACAAGCATGCATTGGGGGAATGTACAGCGGGACAAGCATGCATTGGGGGAATGTACAGCGGGACAAGCATGCATTGGGGGAATGTACAGCGGGACAAGCATGCATTGGGGGAGTGCACAGCGGGACAAGCATGCGTTGGGGGAATGTACAGCGGGACAAGCATGCGTTGGGGGAATGTACAGCGGGACAAGCATGCATTGTTTGAATGCACGACGGGACAAGCATGCATTGGGGGAATGCACAGCGGGACAAGCATGCAATGGGGGAGTGTACAGCGGGACACGCATGCATTGGGGGAATGTACAGCGGGACAAGCATGCATTGGGGGAGTGCACAGCGGGACAAGCATGCATTGGGGGAGTGCACAGCGGGACAAGCATGCATTGGGGGAGTGCACTGCGGGACAAGCATGCATTGGGGGAATACACGGCGGGACACGCATGCATTGGGGCAATGCACAGCGGGACAAGCATGCAATGGGGGAGTGCACAGCGGGACAAGCATGCAATGGGGGAGTGTACAGCGGGACAAGCATGCAATGGGGGAGTGTACAGCGGGACAAGCATGCATTGGGGGAATGTACAGCGGGACAAGCATGCATTGGGGGAATGTACAGCGGGACAAGCATGCATTGGGGGAGTGCACAGCGGGACAAGCATGCGTTGGGGGAATGTACAGCGGAACAGGCATGCATTGGTTGAATGCACGACGGGACAAGCATGCATTGGGGGAATGCACAGCGGGACAAGCATGCATTGGGGGAATGTACAGCGGGACAAGCATGCATTGGGGGAATGTACAGCGGGACAAGCATGCATTGGGGCAATGTACAGCGGGACAAGCATGCATTGGGGGAATGCACAGCGGGACAAGCATGCATTGGGGGAATGCACAGCGGGACAAGCATGCATTGGGGGAATGTACAGCGGGACAAGCATGCATTGGGGGAATGCACAGCGGGACAAGCATGCATTGGGGGAATGCACAGTGGGACAAGCATGCATTGGGGGAGTGCACAGTGGGACAAGCATGCATTGGGGGGGAATGCACAGCGGGACAAGCATGCATTGGGGGAATGCACAGCGGGACAAGCATGCATTGGGGGAATGTACAGCGGGACAAGCATGCATTGGGGGAATGTACAGCGGGACAAGCATGCGTTGGGGGAATGCACGGCGGGACAAGCATGCATTGGGGGAATGTACAGCGGGACAAGCATGCAATGGGGAAGTGTACAGCGGGACAAGCATGCAATGGGGGAGTGTACAGCGGGACAAGCATGCGTTGGGGGAATGTACAGCGGGACAAGCATGCATTGGGGAAATGCACAGCGGGACAAGCATGCATTGGGGAAATGCACAGCGGGACAAGCATGCATTGGGGGAATGTACAGCGGGACAAGCATGCATTGGGGGAATGCACAGCGGGACAAGCATGCATTGGGGGAGTGCACAGCGGGACAAGCATGCGTTGGTTGAATGCACGACGGGACAAGCATGCATTGGGGGAGTGCACAGCGGGACAAGCATGCGTTGGGGGAATGTACAGCGGGACAAGCATGCATTGGGGGAATGTACAGCGGGACAAGCATGCATTGGGGGAATGTACAGCGGGACAAGCATGCATTGTTTGAATGCACGACGGGACAAGCATGCATTGGGGGAATGCACAGCGGGACAAGCATGCAATGGGGGAGTGTACAGCGGGACACGCATGCATTGGGGGAATGTACAGCGGGACAAGCATGCATTGGGGGAGTGCACAGCGGGACAAGCATGCATTGGGGGAGTGCACAGCGGGACAAGCATGCATTGGGGGAGTGCACAGCGGGACAAGCATGCATTGGGGGAATACACGGCGGGACACGCATGCATTGGGGCAATGCACAGCGGGACAAGCATGCAATGGGGGAGTGCACAGCGGGACAAGCATGCAATGGGGGAGTGTACAGCGGGACAAGCATGCAATGGGGGAGTGTACAGCGGGACAAGCATGCATTGGGGGAATGTACAGCGGGACAAGCATGCATTGGGGGAATGTACAGCGGGACAAGCATGCATTGGGGGAGTGCACAGCGGGACAAGCATGCGTTGGGGAATGTACAGCGGGACAAGCATGCATTGGTTGAATGCACAGCGGGACAAGCATGCATTGGTTGAATGCACGACGGGACAAGCATGCATTGGGGGAATGTACAGCGGGACAAGCATGCATTGGGGGAATGCACAGCGGGACAAGCATGCATTGGGGGAATGCACAGTGGGACAAGCATGCATTGGGGGAGTGCACAGTGGGACAAGCATGCATTGGGGGAATGCACAGCGGGACAAGCATGCATTGGGGGAATGTACAGCGGGACAAGCATGCATTGGGGGAATGTACAGCGGGACAAGCATGCGTTGGGGGAATGCACGGCGGGACAAGCATGCATTGGGGGAATGTACAGCGGGACAAGCATGCAATGGGGAAGTGTACAGCGGGACAAGCATGCAATGGGGGAGTGTACAGCGGGACAAGCATGCGTTGGGGGAATGTACAGCGGGACAAGCATGCATTGGGGAAATGCACAGCGGGACAAGCATGCATTGGGGAAATGCACAGCGGGACAAGCATGCATTGGGGGAATGTACAGCGGGACAAGCATGCATTGGGGGAATGCACAGCGGGACAAGCATGCATTGGGGGAGTGCACAGCGGGACAAGCATGCGTTGGTTGAATGCACGACGGGACAAGCATGCATTGGGGGAGTGCACAGCGGGACAAGCATGCGTTGGGGGAATGTACAGCGGGACAAGCATGCATTGGGGGAATGTACAGCGGGACAAGCATGCGTTGGGGGAATGTACAGCGGGACAAGCATGCATTGGGGGAATGTACAGCGGGACAAGCATGCATTGGGGGAATGTACAGCGGGACAAGCATGCATTGGGGGAATGTACAGCGGGACAAGCATGCATTGGGGGAGTGCACAGCGGGACAAGCATGCGTTGGGGGAATGTACAGCGGGACAAGCATGCATTGGTTGAATGCACGACGGGACAAGCATGCATTGGGGGAATTCACAGCAGGACAAGCATGCATTGGGGGAATGCACAGCGGGACAAGCATGCATTGGGGGAATGTACAGCGGGACAAGCATGCAATGGGGGAGTGCACAGCGGGACAAGCATGCATTGGGGGAATGCACAGCGGGACAAGCATGCATTGGGGGAATGTACAGCGGGACAAGCATGCATTGGGGGAATGTACAGCGGGACAAGCATGCATTGGGGGGGAATGCACAGTGGGACAAGCATGCATTGGGGGAATGTACAGCGGGACAAGCATGCATTGGGGGAATGTACAGCGGGACAAGCATGCATTGGGGGAATGCACAGCGGGACAAGCATGCATTGGGGGAATGCACAGCGGGACAAGCATGCAATGGGGGAGTGCACAGCGGGACAAGCATGCAATGGGGGAGTGTACAGCGGGACAAGCATGCATTGGGGGAATGTACAGCGGGACAAGCATGCATTGGGGGAATGTACAGCGGGACAAGCATGCATTGGGGGGGGAATGCACAGTGGGACAAGCATGCATTGGGGGAATGCACAGTGGGACAAGCATGCATTGGGGGAATGCACGGCGGGACAAGCATGCATTGGGGGAATGCACGGCGGGACAAGCATGCATTGGGGGAATGTACAGCGGGACAAGCATGCATTGGTTGAATGCACGACGGGACAAGCATGCATTGGGGGAATGCACAGCGGGACAAGCGTGCATTGGGGGAATGTACAGCGGGACAAGCATGCATTGGGGGAATGCACGGCGGGACAAGCATGCATTGGGGGGGAATGCACAGTGGGACAAGCATGCATTGGGGGGGAATGCACAGTGGGACAAGCATGCGTTGGGGGGAATGCACAGTGGGACAAGCATGCATTGGTTGAATGCGCGACGGGACAAGCATGCATGCGTTGGTGAGGACATGCATGGATTAGCAATAACTAAACTGATATCCAGATGCAGCGGGTAAAGCAGTAAAACACGTGAATGATTAAGATATACACATAACTTGGTATATGCTCCATTCAGTGCATGTGATTTACACATTACAAGATGCAAACATGCATTACCGAGTCATGCTCCGGTTCATACTGGAAATAAATCCAGCAATCGATCTGCGCCCAGATAACGTGTCGTGATAGCAGTCAATCCCGATAATCATGGTGTCCGGCAGCTGAAAGACATTGAATGCAGAGTGTGTGCACTCGAGTGGAGGCTGTTGGCCATCTTGGAGATTTAGGACGTCAGTAGCTTGAGGGCCACAGTTTCGTTGATATCATATTCTCATATACATTTATATGTAGTGATAGATATAGACAGGATTTACATGCTATCCTCACTTACATATATATATATATATATATTAAACATGCACAGATACAAACTCGTTTAATAATTATTCATATGATACTGACATGGGTTGGACTGCTTGCTGGGCTGTAACACAGTGCCACTAAAGATTCTCTTTCTTATATTTTATTATTAATAGAAGCAAAAGTTAGAAAGATGGTGCCACAGCCTAGTGAAAACCAGACTTGTGTCTGCAGAGTGCTGCCTCACAGATGAGGCAGAGTTCATCTGGATGCTGGCGCATGCTGGCCTTGTCAGCCAATCAAAGCAGGGGTCCCCACACATCTGATCAGTGCCCGTCTAGTGCGGTCGTTTTCTCTACGTATTTTCACATGCCACCAGCAGAGGGGGCCTTATCTTTGCAGATCCAGGCGTGTGCCCTCTGGGGGCAGCATATGAAAATGAGGGTCTCTTTGCACTTGAGACACGACCAGACTAGACAGACAGCCATGAGACACACGGGGCTAAACCAGTTTAGGTTTAGAACTGTTCTCTAATTTGCATTTCTGCAATCAGACATGTTGATGTTTAAATGAAAGGTCATTCCTCAAAATACCCACCGGCATTTCCACTGTCCAGAGCTCTCCTCCCATTTTACAGTTCATCTGCAAAGCAATCTTGGAAGCGACGGACATAACGGTCTGTGGTTTGCTTAGAGTCTTGGCCACGACACACTGGCTTGGGATGGGGAGTTCTGTACACAGGTGTTTCTTGATACTGTCATATTTACCCTTGTGAATTGCGGTCAATATACACACCGCCTGAAAGACAACAAAACCACAATCCGTTTGTGACGTGAAAAATACACCCAGCAGTCAGAATGGGGCGTTTATGTTGTACATACCATCTGTGTATTTGGTGTAATGTTTTGTTGTAAGGCATTTACATAGGCATTTGCTGTATCGGCGACTTCAATCCTAAAAGAATAAGAGAAAACTTGCTCATATTTCCTGGTAACCTTTCGGATGATCAGCAGTCTGCTCAGGTCTGGATATCTAGGAAGCCAGCAAAATCTGCAGGCCATCCTGATATTAAATAGAAAGGTTTTATAACCATGAACATGGTACTGTCCTACATACAGAATAATCATCAATGAAATAAATGCAAATTAAAAAAGGAAAACAAAAGGCAAGGAGTTAGCCAGCTTGTCTGGAAATCTCCTGGGGGCGTGGCACACGGCGCAATAAGAGCCCCAGCTCCGCCTTCTTATGTTACCAGGTGGCTACTGGAATGTATTTTTTGATGCTGCGCTGTTAGGTGAGAGTTACGTCAATAGTTAAATAATGTCCACAATTCTCCCTAGGGGTCTGTTTTGTTCCCTCCTCTATTTAATCAGCAATACCATCCAAAGAAAACCGAGAAAAATCATTTTAAAATAAAGCACGCGTCACAAGTGAACATATTGTGTGTAAAATGTTAATTCGTATGATTGTGGTTGAATCGTTTCTCACATGACGGCTTTATTCATTCGGATTCCCATTTGCTGGGTCACTTTAAACAGGCTTTGGAGTAGAGTGTTTGCTGCGTCGTAGTTCCTCCGTGTGTACAACATGATCCAGTTTTCCAGATGTTTCACATTAATTAGAGTCTGTCCCCTCAGCTCTCGTGACCAGTCTGCGTACTGTGGATCGTACTCGGCCTACATCAACACAAAAAAAATGACAGATATTCCACTGCAGTTCATTTGTGTATTAATAAACGGCGTCAGTTCCGCTACGGTTATTAAACAGCTTCTTACGGTTCTTCCAGCCTGTAAAATCTTCTCGGCGGGGGCTACTCTGCCGTTGAACTGCAGGAGTTTGTCGTCAAAATTTAGACCCCAGTCACGGAGCTCCTTTTGGACAGCATCTTCCCTGTGATGAGAGAAATGGCATGCATGACCAAGCACGCTACTGAGCATTATAGGATACATAGCAGACATAAGCTAGCTCTCGCTGCGTAAAATAGACACAACCTGGACATCAGGAAAAACATACGCAGCGGAGTTTATTTGAAAGTCTGTACGACAGTTGTGCATAATATGGCGCTCACTCTAAATGTGAGGTGCAGGGGAGTGGAGGAGAGCGTAACATTTCTTCACTATTTAACCCATGCATTACGCAGGGCCAATTGAGCTTTTCTGGCCGGGGAAACTTACCAGGTTTGTCCCAGCAGAACATATAGTGAATCACGCAGGCCATATCACACACTTTGGGAATATACTACATCTTACCCCATTTATACACATCTGTATATATCTGTCAATTACAGGCTATTTGACAACCTAAACAGTGCTCATCCTGTGAATGTAGAGGGGAAAAAATCTATACTTTGCAGAATTGCATAAGGTTTCAACAGATTCTGCAAATGGTGCTTTAACCCCTTCTCACAAGTGGATAAATATATATTCTGACATGTTAAGGCCACATTAATAAGAGCCCTGGGAGCACTCACACCCGCCATCTCCCGGAACCAAACATTAGGCTTGGAGCGGGGCAGTCCTCCTGCTCAGAGCTCCTCCAGGACATATGATCGCTGTAATAACCAATCAGCAATCATCTGACAACATCACTAGCATTTAAACACGTCAAACGAGCCGTGCGCCTTCACATTCACAGTATAAGCAATGTTTAGGGCCCGGAGCCCCTTCCAGGAGTGACTTACCTATGCATGTTACTGAGGAATTTCATCACCTGTTTCTGTCTTTGGTCTGGGGGTAACCTGGTGTAAACAGCCAGATCTTTCATCACTCGGAAATCACTCCTCATTCGCTCAGTTAACCCTTTCATAGGAAAGAATACCACAGATACAGTATGTTAGACATGCAGGTCGTCTCCCCCCCCCCCACCCCCCTCGTGGTGCCCTAAATTAATTACACTGTAATTCCCACATGTTGCATATGGCTTTTAGGAGAAATCCATTTTACATTGAAAAGAATGTAACCGGGGCCTCTGTATACATCCGCTGCAGTGGTGTCTGTCGTCCTGTCTTTATTATTATTATTATTATTATGATTATTACTCGGCTGTTTCAAGTGCTTGGAATGCAGAGGGGCGTGGTGTAACACAAGAAGCAGGGCTGGACTGTTACTATAGACCCTTGATATGCAGATTTAGGCAGTAGGCATTGTAGACATATGTTTCGTTACATGACGCAGTGCTTCTCTAGAAATACAGCCCCTTAACGTGTAACCACCACACGCCACTCAGAGGAGGGCGAGACAATCCTTTATAGGGTTACCTGTCAGATAACACAGCTCTGGAATCAGAACAAGGGGTCCAGTGGGCTCTCCGACTTTTGCTTTTCTGGGGGTGTTGGCAATCAGGGACTGGTTCAGGTTTCTGATGTTTAGATTATATTGCTGCATTAAAAGAAAAGAAAAGAAAAAATTCTTCTGAATGCTGCTCTCTGAGTTTATTTGGGCAGACATGGAGACCGGTAAGCACAAGGCTCCAACCGGGGGGGATGTGAGCTGCATGACTGGCACGTCCTCACACCAGCCCCCACGGAGCGCTTCTCCATCAAATCACTGCCCCCTAACCTTTACAAAGAGTAAGGGGTACAAAGTGGTTTATTCCAAGCACCCTGTGTTCTGTGGAAGTCCACCAGGCATGGAGACACGCATGTCCACATCATGTATGAGACACTGACTATGCTACTACTATTCGAAAGCAAGATAAAACAGTATTAGCCTCAAGTCAACTGTTTGAATCCATTATAACGGATTGCACAACAGTTCTCCCATATTATGACATATGTGGCATGAAAAACACTGCTGGGAGAAAGAGTGGTAGCAACAAACCTAACATCTCAGCCATTCTTGCAGCCCAATTATAAATAACTTTACATCTAACAAGCTGCTCTGTCATCTCAACAATCTGCACATTAAATACAATGACATAGTGACAAATATTTTCAGTTAAAACCTCTTCCGAGAACCTTAATTAGATTAAGAAATATTAAGATGTGTCAAGATATATACTTCCTGCATAGCAGCGTGTAAGAAGAGAATTGATGCATTATGCCCATTGTACCCAGAATAAAAGGATAGGCCATACTGATCTGTCAGATAGCTTGTACTCAACTCTATTTGGAAATCGATTCTGCAGTCTTTTCATAAAGTACCGTATTTCTTCGAGTCTAAGCCGCCATCGTTCTAAGACACACCCCTTTTTCAGGAATGCATCGTAGAAAAAATAAGACTCGAGGAAACGCTTAAAACAGTTACACTTACCCGCAACATCGTTGCATGTCTAGCACCGAAACTCCTCCCTCGTCAGCCGCAAGGCAGACAAATACAGTGTAGACATTGTTAATGTTATAAATGACTATTTCAGCTAATCCAAGTCCATCATTTAAAAGGTGGCGTCTGGACTGCATTTCCCACTCATCGAGTGTATGTTTTCATGGAACATTTTTGTAAAGTATTATAGATACAGTTATAAAAACAAAAACAAAAAACACAAATAGAATAGTCACAAAGTACAAGGATGAATAGAAAATAAAGCGCATACAGTTCGGTAGTAATCCACGAAGCTTGTGTCTTCGCCATTGTGTTTCTTAAATGTGGACAGTGGCGACATGTTCCAGCAAATCTCATCGACACGATATGTCCGATTGTTATATCTGCAGGGGTTGAAAGGTCATATTTATTTCACCAAGTTAAAACTCAATCAAGGGGAGAGCGACTAAAATAAAAATAAAACAATTGTTGGGGTAAAAGTTATGGGAAAACCCCTCCACTTAAAATTCAGGGTCTAGCAGATGAAAAAACTTGTCCATAATTTGATCCAGCAAAAAACTTTCCTTAAACTCCACTTTAGATAGTACCTAACCCCATTAAAGAGGAGTAAAATGTCATCTCTAAACTCAAAAATATATTGGAAATGTCATAAGCACGAGGTAAATATGCTACATTTGTGGTGGGCTCTTCTTATGACAATCAAAAAAAGTTATTTTTTCATTTTTCTAGCATTTGATTCCCTCACTAAGCTCACATAAGTTCAACTATTCTTGTTCCATATGGGCCTTCCCAGTTGTAATAAGTAAGTTTTCTGATAAAACACATGTTATTGGCTACTAAACTTTGCATCGGGAATAAATGGAAACAAACCGACCCCACCAACTGGCAGGAGATTAAGGTTACACTTTTAACAGTAGATTAAAAATAAATACATACATATATATAAACAAGTTGAAAGGAGAACATACAGGGTAAATCATTATTGATACAAAAAAGGAACAACATGTACAGTATACGAAGGCGTTTGTAAACTAATAACAGGTACAATCTGTTTTGAGGATTTGGGAGATACTTATTTTCAGGGATCTTAGAGTAGATGATGATTTGGCAGAAGCAGGAAGGCTATTCCACATATGAGGAGCTCTGAAATAGAACGCACCTCTACCCGCTTCCTTTTTGAAGTGGGGAATCGCTAGCGAAGGGTTGGTGCAGGTTCTGATATTGTGGGATGTGCAGGGAGTAAGAGATAAATGGAAACAAACCGACCCCACCAACTGGCAGGAGATTAAGGTACAGTGGAATACCAACTTTCTATGGAAGAAGGTTTCTTTAGCGTAAACGATCAATATGAGCTATACAAAAAAAAAATTGCCTGAAATGGCTCTGTATCCGCAACACAATGTAATCACAACTACTTGACTTCTAATTTCCACCCATAGAATAGTTATTCATTTTATGCTTACTGTGGCACTTTTGATTTCATTTTTTTTTTTGTTTTTCCGAGTTTTTGGACGGAGCTACCTAGAGAGAACTATTTTGTCATACTGTCTGTACCTTTTATGTTGTCTATCTATGTATATATATATTTTTTTGTAATTATATTGATTTGAGTTTCTTATGTTAACTGCCATTACATGGGGGTCATAAACTGTGTTAAGAAACTAATTAATAAAAATAAAAAAATTCAGGGTCTAGCAAAGACATTATTAAAACACAAATCCACACCCCCGACAAGACCTAAACATTACATTATAATGATTTTACGCTCCATTTTCTGAGGTTGTTGCATGTTTTGTATGTTTATGGTATTAAGGTGAAACGTATGATGCTTTCTATAGCTGCCTGATTTTGTTCGCATCTTTCTTTAATATAAAAACCTTGTTTCTCGATACATTGTTGCTCTGATTTATAAAGAGGAAAATAAAAGATGAAGCTAATTTGTTCTTGTTAGGACACACAGCACGGCTGCAGATTACATTGCCATGCGATTGTAAAAGCTTACTTGGTTAGGACGATTTGCCCAACTATTTCTTTAGTGCAGACGTCTCGGAAACCACTTGGTCCAAACCTTTGGAAGGCACTTTCCATCAGATCCAAGACGGTCTCTTGTCTTAAAACTTTATGACTCACGTCGATACACAGCATGATGCTGCTTTCATATTGTAATATAGAGGTCGCGAAGCCTGGCCAGATCGCTAAGCTGCAAAAGAAGAGAGAATGAGTCACATAACAAGTTCAATAAGTGATGTCATCAGCAGGAACAGTCCATTGGTTTCCATGGCGATTCTGGGGTAAAGTTCTAAAAGTGATGTCATCAGCAGGAACATTCCATTGGTTTCCATGGTGATTGGATCACTTTTACCCCACAGCTGCACTTTATACATCACCTTTATCACTTCCGAAGCTTTTGCCCACCACACAGCAGAACTATATTTAAATAGCATGCTGCTTACAATATGGCACCAACCATCACTCCGAGGAATGAGGATAGTGCCGCTGGAGAGGATTTTCCGATATTTCTGAATATCTTTGATCACTTCCATGACTTATTTGAAGATAGGGGTTAAATGGAATTTGTAAGTGGAGCAGATCGGTTCATATAAAGCAGATCCTTTATATAGTAACCTACCGGTGCGATTCAATCTCAATTTGGTCATTTGGATCATAGTAATTTCGTTGAATTGGTTTCATGTTCATAGCCTTCAGAATCCTGACAAACAAAACAAGATGGTTAACAAAAATATTCTACTTCTGCCGAAGCATGTCTGTTAGATGCTCCAAGTAAACATTTAAACCCTGCATAACTTACATCAGACAGAAGGCATGATTAAAATAGATTTTAACAGATCTCACAGGAAGATCCGTTGACAATCAATTTCCCTTTTTGCACAACTATCGGAGCTGGCAGTGCCCTTTTGGTGCCCAATGCCTGAACGCATACCTATGAGCAGGTATGCACACACACCAATAACAGAGAGCAAGTCCTGCGACCGGTAACTCTCTCTGCATTTGCTGGTTGGTTGTGTTTCACACCAGTAAGTGTCTTTCGACACATATACCAGGAGGAAAAACACATCTCTATGTAAAGTTTTGTTTTATGTGGGAAGCAGAGGCATTATTATGAAACAACAGTACACACCAGACAAGACAGGTGATGTGCTTTTCCCACAGAAATCCTAACCTTGCAGTGCTACCCTCACTGCAAGGTATTCTGGGTAGGCATATGCTAATGAGATTCACAACGATCACCTCTTTTCCCCTCTATATCCACTTTATAGATTATATGTCTACTCCTTTTATGACTGTTTATCTGATTTAAGATTTCTAAAGTCAAACTGTATCTATAATTTATGGATGCAGTATATAATGAACTAAGTTATGGTAGTGGATGTATGGAATAGCCTGCCAGCAGAAGTGGTAGAGGTAAACACAGTCAAGGATTTTAAGCATGCGTGGGATAGACACAAGGCTATCCTAGCTATAAGACCGGGAACGGGGGACTAATAAAAGTACTAAAAAAAAAAATTGGGCAGACTAGATGGACCGAATGGTTCTTATCTGCCGACACATTCTATGGTTCTATGTTTCTAAGTGGTATTATAAAATTTAAGTTAGACACATTTTTTCCTGCCATTTCTTTTCTTATAACAATTAAGCACCACTTTAAATATAATAATTGGGACGCGTTCTCCTTAGCAAAGTACTGATCAAGATAGAAATAAACCCTTTTCTTTCAAAGCAAGGCGTATCCTGAAGAAGCTCTCCAACATAATATGGAACTAAACATAATATGCCAACTAAAGTTGGTTGGCAAAGCATCGTGGGAATTGTGGTTCCACAAAAGCTGGAGAGCTAGCAATTAGATACACAGCTGCTGTACATAAGAGCTCAGACAATCTCCCAACAAGAGATAGGTTCACAGATGACTGGCTGACCTTTTGAAAATAATATTGTAGAACTGGAAGCAGGTAGGAGAGGTGGGTGGCAGCTCGTTTGTTAAAGTAATGGTGATCTTCACATTCTCACCGCCATAGGTTTTGCTAAACACTTCCGAAACCTTGCATCAGGAACGGCGGGAAGAAAAAAGAAAAAGAAAAAGTTATAAGATATTAACATTTGAGCTGTAACGTCACTAAATGTTACACCAATTAAATAGTAAACACCTTATTAAGTCTTCTAGGTAAGAATAATATCGTTCCATCGAAGGCACGTGCTTTGCCAATGAGTTCCTCATGCTGAAACACTAAGGCACTTTTCAGGCGCCTGGATTCCATTGGTGGGTTGAAGTCAACGTGGTACTGGAACAAGACCCACTGAGGTCGCGAAATTAATCGAATATGATTGGTACTCAGCTGAATTACTCTCCCAGAAGAGCCTAAACAAGAATAGAAAGAAAGGAGCTTTCATCTTAAACAATAAGCCACCATCTGAAGTAGTTTTGGTCGATTCAATCAATAGCTTCCCTATTCCGGATGACGTAGGACATTTGAGGGGATCCTGCTGCAGGGGGCCACGATGATCTGTAGTGTGTCACTGTACCGCGCTCCATATTGCACCGCCTAGAGCGGACCGCCTCCTTCTCCCCCTAGCTACATGGCCAGTACAAGTCTGGCTGCCTTGGAGTCAAGGTATTATTTCCCTTTAAGATGGCATTACTAGTAATATGGTGGAATGGTAAAACTTGATGGACAATAGGGGTTATGTATAACCACAGTACAGACAGCGCCAATAATGGCGCTCTCTGCGCGTGCGTCTAGGAATAAAGCAGACTCCTGACATATTTTGTGAGTCTGCACTGTGCACATCCGCGAATCCCATATATATAAAAAAAAAAATCAGACGCTAAAAAGCGCCGATTAGTGTAGGAGAACATCTGCCAAAAAACGTCCTTCTCTCCTGCACTGCAATGTGTCAGGAGTTCTAAAATGGTGCAATCGCCATAATACATTTGATTGCATCTTTTTACTCTTCTCCCGACACTTTGAAGTGCGGGAGATTTTATACATATCCCCATATGTCTGTTTCTAACCTAATTAAACTACATAATTACATGTAATTAAAGGAGTGTTCGTTTAAGAGGATTATACAGGTGTTTTTCCAGGTGACCTGTCTCGAGGGGCAGACTAGATGGGACTAGATCAGACTTTAAAGTGTATTCCAGGTTCAAGATGGTCTTTGAAATGGAAGCGTATAGTCATCTTGTGTTAGCACACAAAGTGGTCCCAGTGTTAATTTAGAAGCAGTGTGATGTAAAGTAGGACTAACTAATCGGATTTCTGCTGCTGCCATAAACCCTCCAAATGCTTTTCCCCCGAGTGGCCCATTGTGAGCGACCCATTGTGAGCGAGCAGAGTGCAGTCCTGAGATCTGTCATTACCGGTTTTCGAATCCTTGACGTGTGCAATGGTTTGTCGTGTAAATACTCCGGTATCATGAAAATCCCTTCGGCGTCCGCCCCGCTCACTGAGAGTTATATCTTGAAAGCCAGCAGAGAGCTCCATTACTGTCAAGCAAGAAAATAAACCTTACACACTAACAATCACACTGCTGGACAAACATCTTCTTAACCATTAAACTTTAACATATCTTTATACCCACCAGAGATCCTTTAAAGAGGACATTTTCACTGACTGAAAAATTCTAACTCACTTAAAGAACAAAATTATCAGCAGAAAGTGGAACTGGTGCGATGCAGGAGGCAGTTTTCATGTTAAAAAGACATCCTTTCTAATGTAAATAAGTACAAGTGCTATCCATCTTAGCGCCACTGCTTATTTTTTTATCCCATATCGGGTCCAAAATACAGTTAAAATCGCCTGCCATTATGAAAGATCCCTGAATGAGGTCATGCATCTTCTGTTGAGTATATGTTCAGTAGTGAGTATATTTTATCATTCAATCTACAAATAATAAACACGAATCGTCTTTCGGGGTCTATTATATTATATATTAATTCATATTTGAGGCTCGCAGCAAATAGTATGGCCACCCCTATCTTGTCAGATCTTCATTCATCTGGCTCAATATTCTAAACAACATGTCTGCCCCCGATGGAGCTATACAGAGCAAAGAGGGTGCAGTAAGGTGCTCTATTTGTATTCATCCATTAAAGCATTTCTATTTACAATTGATGTAATCTTGCAATTAAGAATACTACAAGGAAGGATACAATAAGATTCTGCTTTTTTACATGGGGAATACTATGAGGAAGGATACAATAAGATTGCGCTTTTTTACATGGGGAATACTATGAGGAAGGATACAATAAGATCGTGCTCGTCTACACAAGGAATACTATGAGGAATGATACAATAAGATCGTGCTCGTCTACACAGGGAATACTATGAGGAAGGATACAATAAGATCGTGCTCGTCTACACAGGGAATACTATGAGGAAGATCCAATAAGATCGTGCTCGTCTACACAGGGAATACTATGAGGAAGATCCAATAAGATCGTGCTCGTCTACACAGGGAATACTATGAGGAAGATCCAATAAGATCGTGCTCGTCTACACAGGGAATACTATGAGGAAGGATCCAATAAGATCGTGCTCGTCTACACAGGGAATACTATGAGGAAGGATCCAATAAGATCGTGCTCGTCTACACAGGGAATACTATGAGGAAGGATCCAATAAGATTGTGCTCGTCTACACAGGGAATACTATGAGGAAGGATACAATAAGATTGTGCTCGTCTACACAGGGAATACTATGAGGAAGGATACAATAAGATTGCGCTAGTCTAAACAGGGAATACTATGAGGAAGGATACAATAAGATTGCGCTCGTCTATACAGGAAGGGTACAGTGAGATTGGGCTGGTCTACACAAGGAATTCTATGAGGAAGGGTACAGTAAGATTGCGCTCGTCTACACAGGGAATACTGAGTAAGGGTACAGTAAGATTGCGCTTGTCTACACAGGGAATACTGAGTAAGGGTACAGTAAGATTGCGCTCGTCTACACAGGGAATACTGAGTAAGGGTACAGTAAGATTGCGCTTGTCTACACAGGGAATACTATGCGGATGGGTACAGTAAGATTGAGCTCGTCTACACAGGGTATACTATGAGGATAGATACAATAAGATTGCGCTTGCTTACATGGGGAATACTATGTGGAAGGGTACAGTAAGATTGAGCTCGTCTACACAGAGAATACTATGAGGAAGGATAAAATGAGATTGCACTCGTTTACATGGGGAATACTATGAGGATCGATACAATAAGATTGCGCTTGCTTACATGGGGAATACTATGAGGAAGGATACAATAAGATTGCACTTGCTAACATGGGGAATACTATGAGGAAGGATACAATAAGATTCCGCTTGCTTACATGGGGAATACAATGACAATCGATACAATCGGATTCCGCTTTCTTACATGGGGAATACTATGACAATCGATACAATCAGATTCCGCTTGCTTACATGGGGAATACTATGACAATCGATACAATCAGATTCCGCTTGCTTACATGGGGAATACTATGACAATCGATACAATCAGATTCCGCTTGCTTACATGGGGAATACTATGACAATCGATACAATAAGACTGCGCTTGCTTACATGGGGAATACTATGAGGAAGGATACAATAAGATTCTGCTTGCTTACATGGGGAATACTATGACAATCGATACAATCAGATTCCGCTTGCTTACATGGGGAATACTATGACAATCGATACAATCAGGTTCCGCTTGCTTACATGGGGAATACTATGACAATCGATACAATCAGATTCCGCTTGCTTACATGGGGAATACTATGACAATCGATACAATAAGACTGCGCTTGCTTACATGGGGAATACTATGACAATCGATACAATAAGACTGCGCTTGCTTACATGGGGAATACTATGAGGAAGGATACAATAAGATTCCGCTTGCTTACATGGGGAATACTATAACAATCGATACAATCCGATTCCGCTTGTTTACATGAGGAATACTATGAGGAAGGATACAATAAGATTCTGCTTGCTTACATGGGGAATACTATAACAATCAATACAATCCGATTCCGCTTGTTTACATGAGGAATACTATGAGGAAGGATACAATAAGATTCTGCTTGCTTACATGGGGAATACTATAACAATCGATACAATCCGATTCCGCTTGTTTACATGAGGAATACTATGAGGAAGGATACAGTAAGATTGTGCTAGTTTACCCGGGGATGCTGCCATTGTCCAACTTAAATTATATTCAATGTACTGAGCGCAAAGGATGCCTTACTGAATTAGCTCTGGGGTTGTTCAAGTCACCACACCAGCTCCTTTTCCAGAACAATTACCTTCCCCAGATGGCCTTGCAGGTCCAGCAGCAGCTCCTCGATGACGTCCGCGTCCCATAAATTCTGGCTCCGCAGGTGGGGGTTTCTCAGCTACTGCCTGTACTTGATGAGCTGGACCCGGTATTGGTGCTGTACGTGGACGCACTGTTGCAGGTGCCTCTGCCGGACGCTCTGGTGCCTCTGCCCGAGAAGGAAGGCCTGGCCATGCTGCTTGTGTCTCATGGCCTGGCAATGTGGCCTGTGCTGGTGGTGGACGCACTGGAGCCTGTTGAGGACGGGCCGGCCATGTTGCCTGTGGTGGATGAACCGGAGCAGGTCCCTGTGCAAGCCATTGTGGATGAGCAGCTTCTGTTCCCGGTGGTGGGCGTACGGGGGCTTGGGGTTGACGTGGTGCCCATGCTCCCTGAGATTGCTGTGAAGGTCCTGGCCCCCACGGTGGACGAACAGGTCTCTGTGTATAAATATGACAGAGATTAAGACAGAGCTTGACTCCAGGAGCCAGCCTGGTTATTTTTAGGAACCAGTGAAATGAAACTTCCATAGTGTTCTACGTACGACTATCAGAAAAGTTAGCAGTAAGGATTTTATGGCTCCTTGGTTCTTGGGATTTCTCAATCCCTGGCTTAAGATGCAAACCTGATAATAGGTTGCAATGGGGATTTTTACATTTTTAATTTATATTATTTTTTCCAGTTCCCTGGAATTCTTTGGAATGTTTTGGATACCAGGGAATTGGAAAAATAAAAAAAATCTAGTTAGAAGGAGAAACAAACAAAACCTCTCAATCAACAAGAGATGTTCTGGATTTTCAAACTGGAAACCTTTAGGAATCAAGAGTGGAACTTAAACCATCTCTTTCATCAGCGTTAATTTAATTTATATTATCAATAGTGTCCTTGTCTGGCCTGCGTTTGTACCTCCCCTCCCCCCTTCCATTTCTCGCTCCCCCTGTGACCTCAATATAACATCAATATAATATTAATAAATCTTATAAATACAGGTCCCAATGAAGAATGAGAAAGAACTTAAGGGCAACAATTATTTATTCTGCATAATATACTTTGAGTCTGCCTAATGTAACATTACGTGATTATATTTGATTCGGGGAGCAATTTCTGGTTGCCCGGTCATTTCCATATAAGTTAATGAAGTTAGGGGTGGCGTGGATGCGTGGCAGGGATCTTTAAGTTTACCACATCCACTGGTCTCCCTCCTTCTATTATAGAGCTGTTTTTAAACCTTTTTTTTTTATATGTAACTATTTGTAATTAAAGTTTGTAGAAATTAAGGTGCTTTCACACTGTCACTTTAAATTTTAAAGGGCCTATGGGAAATATATAGAGCGGAATTCCGCTTTTAGATTCATGTTTATGATTAAGCAGCCCTGCTAAGGCGTTAAAAGTAATAGAATATTAGCTCTGTCCCTGGGATGTCTGCACTCTGCTGTTTTACCACAATTTGTAAATTAATAAACTCATTTTTCTGTTTACCGTATTTCTGGAGGAATACTATCCTTTTTTTCTCTCTCTGATCTAAGGAACCATTGTCAAGAAAATGGCCTCCATGGCTGGAATTTATTGGCTCACAGGAATATGAAGAATCGGTCTTATAACACTAAACTTGTCAACGTGAATAGAATTTTCTTTTTGTAAGCTAAAAAAAACAAGGGCTTAGGCAGTATTTGTTTTTAATTTTCTAATTTCATATATATTTTTGGGATAGGTCGTATCAGTTTATATATCAATTGATTAATTATACAATTGTATTAATTTATTTGCTGTATAAACCAGAACATTGTTTAAAAGGCAGATTTATCATGAAAAATAGAAGAAGAAAAAAAGGATGTTTTTTTGGTCCAGTTCAAAATGCTCGAGGAGTTGCATTTCACGGGGAGTTTGATTTACCTTTGTAAAAGCTTGACCCCAGGGGTATCACTAAACCAAGTCATGTGATTAAGATAGGATGGCCAGTAATAGACCAGGTGTGTTCCCTGTCCCCCTCTGTGGCAGTGGACAGAATGTGCAGGACTAGAGAACATTGGAGCATTTGTAAATGAGACCCGGCACAGAGAGCTGAAAGGCAGGGCAATGAAGCACATTACTATAAGGCCTCATTGCATTACACACAGCTGACATGTGAAGAGCTAGGAACAGAACAATCGAAGTCTTTATTCATGAGAGAATTGCAGGGAATTCCCAACTTAAAGCCAAAGTATATTGAAGTATAGCTGCGTTGGAGAATTGTGTTTGGCTTTCAGTTTGAGGTCTCTTCTCTATTCCCTGTAATTCTCTCTTTCCCGAATGTAACCCTAAGAAGATGAAATGAAACGAGGTGACTGGACGCACCTGACCGGGATGCTGTGCAGGATCCTGTGCACGCGCTCTTCCACGAGCCCTTGCACGGCCTCTTCCCGTCATCTATCACTCCTAGAAGCAGAAATAAAAAGGGAAAATATTCCAGTCACAAAGTTTTCATGTCTCGGTTAGAAGTACAAGTGAAAAATCTAATGTCCCTGAGGATAAACTGGCATGTGTTTGTTAAACGTCCATTACTGTGTATCAAGTCATACAATGGAAGATGTACAAAATAAATAAATAAAATGAAAATGTCATAAGAACTGGTGAGATGGACAACAGGATATATGAATTGTGGATACCATCATTAATAATGAACACTCTCCTCGACTTGTAACAGTTCACCTTCCAAAGCTTAAAAACTCTATGATCCAACCATATGTTCACTCTTACTGCCTACATTTTCCTGCTTCAGCCCCTTACTAGCTGCCCCTTCGTTTCACAAAGGAAGCTGCTAATCTAAAGTCCCTGAAAATCAATGTCTTACACTTCTAAAAACAGAATGTACCTGTTATTAGCTTACATACTCTACTATACTATATTTCAGTGTTCATTTTGACGGTAAAGTTTTATTTGGTTTTAGTCATAGTCTTTGGACTAAAATTGCATGTTCGTTTTATTGTATTTCCATCATCTGAATTGTTTTACTCTAGTTTTAGTCGACTTAATCTCCAGTACATTTTGATTGACTAAAGAAAGCTAGTACATAGTGTGAAGTTAACTTCCTAGGGAGATTGGAGGGAACAGGTCTGAGAAGGCTGTTACATAGTGTTAAGTTAACTTGCTAGAGAGATGGGATGGGAACATGTCTGAGAAGGCTGTTACACATAGTGTTAAGTTAACTTGCTGGAGAGATGGGAGGGAACAGGTCTGAGAAGGCAGTTACATAGTGTTAAGTTAACTTGCTAGAGAGATGGGATGGGAACATGTCTGAGAAGGCTGTTACACATAGTGTTAAGTTAACTTGCTGGAGAGATGGGAGGGAACAGGTCTGAGAAGGCTGTTACATAGTGTTAAGTTAACTTGCTAGAGAGATGGGATGGGAACATGTCTGAGAAGGCTGTTACACATAGTGTTAAGTTAACTTGCTGGAGAGATGGGAGGGAACAGGTCTGAGAAGGCTGTTACATAGTGTTAAGTTATCTTGCTAGGGAGATGGGAGGGAACAGGTTTGAGAAGGCTGTTACACAGGGTTAAGTTAACTTGCTAGGGAGATGGGATGGGAACAGGTCTGAGAAGGCTGTTACATAGTGTTAAGGTAACTTGCTAGGGAGATGGGAGGGAACAGGTCTGAGAAGGCTGTTACACAGTGTTAAGTTAATTTGCTAGAGAGATGGGAGGGGACAGGTCTGAGAAGGCTGTTACATAGTGTTAAGTTAATTTGCTAGAGAGATGGGAGTGAACAGGTCTGAGAAGGCTGTTACCTAGTGTTAAGTTAACTTGCTAGGGAGATGGGAAGGAACAGGTCTGAGAAGGCTGTTACATAGTGTTAAGTTACCTTGCTGGGGAGATGGGAGGAGTGACCATACCAGGTGAATCAGTTGGAGGAGTATCCACTAGCTCTGCAGGGCATTGATCCAGGGGGCAGACAGGCACAGGGAGCCTGTGTCTCAGCCAATCCAGATAGAGTCAGGGGACAGGGCTTTGGCAGCGATCCATGGGAACCAGAAGCCCAAATAGGTAACGGCAACAATTCCTCCCTAACATTTTAATCAGCTGACAGAGATAGCAGTGGATTATAGTCCTGTTAACTTAGTTTTTATTTAGTTATTTTTTTAGTTTTAGTCAAAGAAGACATGCAGTTGATTACATTTTGTATACTAAACATTTGTCATAGTTTAACCCCTTAAGGACAGACCCTTTGAAACATTGTTTCAAATGGCTATTTAAACATTTCTGTGCTGTTTGTGTTTAGCTGTAATTTTCTTCTTTGTCATTTGCTGGACCCACACAAATTATATATTATTTTTATCGGGACAAGAAGGGCTTTCTTTGGGTGTCATCATTTTGATCATATCCTATGATAGTATATAAAAAATAAAATATGAAGAACCACCCCCCCCCCCCCCCACACACAAATTTCCTGACTTATTTGAAATATCTTCTCCTCATCAACAAAAGCGAATGAACCTGCTAGATAGATTCTACTATTTCTCCTGAGTACAGGCATACCACCCATGCATAGGTTTGTTGGGTTGTTTGGGGGCTGAAAGGCCACATTTGGGAGGTACAGTTTTTATTTTTCCAAATTGAAATTTGACATGTAGTCAGCCTGCGCTCATGTTTCATTTGGGACATATTTGAAGCCGGACAGTGTATTTTACCCAAAAAAGCATACATTTTGTAAAAGTAGACACCCTAGGCTATTTCAAATGGTTGTATTTTAACACTTTCCATGCACCAATTCTACCACCAGCCTTTTTCAAAGTTTGTGGTAGTGATTTTATTGTGTATTTTTTCCCACGCACATTGTACTTTTGACACGAATTTCCAGATTTTGGTGTGTGTCACTGCCAAACAACACCCCAATATGTGTTCAGCAACATCGCCCGAGCACAGAGATACCACCTATGCATAAGTTTGTCAGCTTGTTTGGGAGTTAAAAGGCCACATTTTAGAGGTGTGCTTTTTGATTTTCCAACTTGGAATTTTGACATGTAGAGCAAGGAAGGGGTTAGAACCTTTGTAGTACTGTACAAAAAATTAACCCCTAAAAATGCACAGACACGAAAAAATGTGCTGCTGTGCAGTGATCAGTGGCAGGAAAGGGGTTAATACACAGGGTACACTATGCAAAGGTTATGGCTTTTATAAAAGCCTTTGGGTCTCACAATTTTGTAAAATTGTATTTAATTTATTACAATTAAAAACTTATATTATACAGATCTGTCTCTCTCCCTTACTAAAACTCAAGTGAGGAGAGGGAGGCAGATCCATATGGGTCAGAACAATATTTTCCACTATTGATCTAACCAGACGAATGGTGATGCTCATCTGAGAAATCGCCAAACCACCTTTGCCACTGATCGGCTGTTACTGATCGCTAAACACGCGTTCACACAGCTTCAAAAGGAATACAGGTAATCCCCTAGTGGGTATAATTAACCCATAGCAGGTGTAATAAAAAAGTTTTTTTTTAAAAATGCTTCTGCAGCAACTTTCGTTCGTTTCCTAAGCACATGTGTGCACTCTGGGGAGTGGTCGTAGCGTGCCCCTGCACTTTTTTTTTTAGTTCTGGAGGTATTATGAGATGTGCTGCCCCTGGAGGGCACATCCACATGGGGTCCCTGAAGTGGGCCATGTTGTTGTCCACAAAATTGGCCCACGTCTAGAACAAAAAAAAATAATAATAATTATTGCATTCAGAATTGCTCATTAGATACGATGGAAAGTTCCACACGAGAGGAGAAACCTTTCTCCTCCGTACTTACAAAACAAGAGATAAGTGAGTCATCCGAGACAAACCTAGTACAAATGTGTGCTAGTTGAGGGGATACTAAAAAAGAATCTATTCCTGAATTGGTGCCATTTCCTCGATGGGTGTATTCTCTAGCTCTATCATTCAATAAACTCTAGACATAAATCAAATGTAGCCGCGAAGTCAGAAAATTTATAAATAACCTCAGAAGAATGAGAAATGTTCTGCCTATGTAGGAGTGCTTTGGACACTTCTAAAATCCAAAAATGTACCTTTTGGGTCCCCAATTTTATTATGGATCTTCCACACTATACTCTTTTTAAATAAAATTGCAACACCCCTCGCCTTTTCTCTGGATGTGTCCGTGAAACACGCCGCTATCCATCTACCGTATAGTGAGGTCATACAGGTTTGTAAATGCCAACACTAGGTTACAATCGTTTCAGATGGGAGCGTTTTTCCTCCTTTTGATCATGCAGTTAAAGCCATTGAGTTTCCTTGATATTAATTTTAAAATCGTAGTTGTATCATTGTTGTCAATAGGATATTGTGGTTAGTCAATACCAGATTTGATTTACTTTTGTGAAGTGATTAATTAATCTATGTTGGTTTTCCCAAGTACAAGCTAGTCAAGTAAGAGCCCAAAAAAGGCTTGATCAGGTGTTTCTGGGGGAAAAAACAGTAATAGTAGAACCAAAAAACCACAATTGATATATAACAAAGTGACCCAATACTATAAAAAGGACCAAAAGAAACAATACTCTCCTATAGGAAAGACAATCTCTGCAAGGAGTCCTCCAATCCCAGACTGCAGTCGAAATTCAAATTAGAACCAAATAACCCCCCAAAATGTAAAAAGTCTGTAATTCTCCAATAATAATAATACAAAAAAAGAGTACACTTCACAGAGGACCTGGAGTCCCTGGAGGAACCCCCTAGCTTGCAGTGATGACTAAGGTTTCAGAATTACCCGGATGGGATATCCGGATTAGTGCAGGATACAAGAGCGCAAATCAAATTATGTTTGCAATAAGCTCTTTACATACTTGGGAGAATTCCCTCCTTTTAGCACAAAGTACAGAATGACCCACATTTTTATTTTTGTAATTTTTATTTTATTAAATTTTTCAAGCCAGCATAGGTAAAGTACAGGTAGTAGGCCTACACAGAGGCGTATGGTAAGAGAAGCAACATCAACTATAAACATTACAGTGCTAATATATGAGTAGAAAGACAGAAATATGTAGGAAAAAGACCAAGAGGGGATACGAAAGAAAGAGGAAAGAATAAAGAGAAAAGAGTTGGAAAGAAGAAGAGCGTAGTGATTATCGCCAAGTCTTTCGTGAGTACGAGCCACTCTTCAGGACTCCTCTGGTTATAGGGGCCACTCTTCAGGACTCCTCTGGTTATAGGGATCCGTCTGTTGTATAGAGGGGGATTCCCCCGTCTGGCTGTCGGCCATTTTATCTAGGCCTATAGAGGAGCTTGCGCTCTGTGAGCGCCCAAAGAAGTCAGTTGCGGACGAGATGGAGGTTGCCAGTGTCTTCTTCTCGGCTCTAGCCAAAGTCGGCTGCTTATTTTGGCGATCCATCTCACGTGTGAGTATAGCAGGCGGTTATGCTTACAATGTCACAGAGTTCCTGAGAAGTGCGTCCGCCATCGCCGCTGGCTAGCTCCGCACCCCTCAGACCTACATTTTTTTGTTCCCAAATATCAGTTCTTTCCTCTTGCTATAATCATTGAGTATCGCCTCTTTACCAACGAAGTTTCATTTGATTTCAAAGGGGATCAACAGATGATCCATTAACCAGGTCTCCTGTTTGTTAAAAGTAACGTTTTAGGTTCCGTGCTGTGTTTCTCATGTGAAACGAGCAGGGTTTTTGTAAATTCGAGCATGCGACATAGTGCTATTTTTAAATATTCTGTTCTTTCAATGTGTCTGTGGAGTCTCCTTTCCACATAACCTGTGTCACAGTATGCAAATTACACATTTCCCATTGAAAACCCCTTCTTTCGTATCCCATGCCACAGCAGGAGACTCCACAAATCTCCTAATTAAGCATTTGCTTTAACCCCTTAGTGACATGACTTTTTTGGCTTGTCCGACGCTTGGGGACATGGGCTGTTTTAACATTTCTGAGCAGTTTGTGTTTTGCTGTAATTTATTTCTGTCTCATTTAGGGTACCCGCACAAACTATATATCGTTTTTATCGTCATAAGAAGGGCTTTCTTTTGATACCATTATTTTGATAATAGCATATAATTTGATGTAAAAAAAATAATAAAATATGGCAAAAAAATTGAAAAAATTATTTTTTTATGACTTTTATTTGAAAAATCGTATACTCATGTACAAGAGACAACAAAAAAACACTGCTAAAAAGTTTCTAATATATGTCCTGAGTTCAGAAATAGCCCATGTTTTTATGTTTTTGTGCTTTTTTATTCATGTTACAGGGCCAGAACTATAAGTGGTGCAAAGCTATTTTAAAATCCCTTCTTTCAAAATTAGCGATAGTGACATTGTAACACTGATTTCTGTACTAAATCCATGAATGACCCCCAACATGTACATATTTTTGAAAACTAGACAACTCAGGGCATTTAACTTGGGGTATTTTGACACATTTCATGTAGCCATTTTACCACCAATCTATGCCAAAGTTTGCAGCAAAAAATCTTTTTTTTTAATTTTTCACATATATTGCAATTTAGGTAAACATTACCTTAAAATGTGAAGGGGTATTTCCAAATAACACCTCAATATGTGTTCAGCAACATCTCCTGAGTACAGGGATACCACCCATGCATAGGTTTGTTGGTTTGTTTTGGGGCTAAAAGGCCACATTTAGGGGGTGCGCCTTTTGGTTTTCCAACTTGGAATTCTGACATGCAGAAAACTTGTGCCCATGTCCCATTTGGGACATTTTTGAAGCCAGAAAGTGTATTCTACCCCACAAAACCATATATTTTTTTAAACTAGACACCCTAGGGTATTTCAAATGGTAGTATTTTAACACTTTCCATGCACTAATTATACTACCAGCCTATGTCAATGTTTTGGGTAGTAATTTTTTTTCACATACATTGAACTTTGGGCATGAATTCACAGATCCTGTTATATGTCAGTGCCAAACAACACCTCAATATGTGTTCAGCAACATCTCCTGAGTACAGGGATACCACCCATGTATAGGTTGGTTAGGTTATTTGGGGGTTAAAAGGCCACATTTGAGAGGTGCGCTTTTTGGTTTTCCAACTTGGAATTCTGACGTGCAGAAAACCTGCGCCCATGTCCCATTTGGAACATTTTTGAAGCCAAAAAGTGTATTCTATCCCACAAAACCATATATTTTTGAAAACTAGACACCCTAGGGTATTTCAAATGGTAGTATTTTAACACTTTCCATGCACTAATTATACTACCAGCCTATGTCAATGTTATGGATAGTAATTTTTTTTCACATACATAGTACTTTGGGCATGAATTCACAGATCCTGTTATATGTCAGTGCCAAACAACACCTCAATATGTGTTCAGCAACATCTCCTGAGTACAGGGATACCACCCATGTATAGGTTGGTTAGGTTATTTGGGGGTTAAAAGGCCACATTTGAGAGGTGCGCTTTTTGGTTTTCCAACTTGGAATTCTGACGTGCAGAAAACCTGCGCCCATGTCCCATTTGGGACATTTTTGAAGCCAAAAAGTGTATTCTACCCCACAAAACCATATATTTTTGAAAACTAGACACCCTAGGGTATTTCAAATGGTAGTATTTTAACACTTTTCATGCACTAATTCTACCACCAGCCTATGTCAATGTTATGGATAGTAATTTGTTTTTCACATTCATTGTACATCGGGCATGAATTCACAGATCCTATTATGTGTCAGTGCCAAACAACACCTTAATATGTGTTTAGCAACATCTCCTGAGTACAGGGATACCACCCATGTGTAGGTTAGTTAGATTATTTGGGGGCTAAAAGGCCACGTTTAGGGGGGGGTGCATTTCCAACTTGGAATTTTGACATGTAGTCAGCCTGCGCCCATGTTCCATTTGGGACACTTTTGAAGCCTGTCAAAGTATTTTACCCCATAAAACCATATATTTTGGAAAACTAGACATCCTAGGGTATTTAAAATTGTGGTATTTTAACACTTTCCAAGTGCTAATTCTACCACCAACCTATGTCAAAGGGATGGGATGGCATTTTTTCCCCACACACATTGTAGTTCAGGCAGGAATTTTCAGATTCTGGTATTTGCCACTGCCAACCAACACCTCAATATGTGTTCAGCAACATCTCCTGAGTACAGGGATACCCCCCATGCATAGGTTTGTTGGTTTGTATTGGGTCTAAAATTCCACATTTAGGGGGTGCGCAATTCCAACCTGGAATTTTGACATGTAGTCAGCCTGCGCCCATGTTCCATTTGGAACATTTTTGAAGCCGTCCAATGAATTTTACCCCATCAAACCATATATTTTTGGAAAATAGACATCCTAAGGTATTTCAAATGGTGGTATTTTAATACTGTATAGGTACTAATTCTACCACCAGCCTTTGTAAAAGTTTGTGGTAGTACTTTTTTGGGAGTTTTTTTTCCCACATGCATTGTACTTCAGGCATGAATTCACAGATTCTGGTATATGTCACTGCCAAACAACAACCCAATATGTGTTCAGCAACATCTCCCGAGTACAGGGATAGCACCCATGCATAGGTTTGTTGGTTTGTTTTTGGCTAGAAGGCAACATTTGTGAGATGCGCATCTCAAAATTCCAACTTGGAATTTTGACATGTAGTCAACCTGCGTCCGTGTCCTTTATGGGATATATCTTTGAAGCCAGCCAATGTAATTTACCCCCACCAAACCATATATTTTTTTATCGGTAGACCCCCATCACTACTTGTGGCAAGGGCTCAGCAGCCACCGATACATCGCTAGATGATGTATCAGAAAGCTGAATAGGGTCAAAATCGAACCCTGAGTCCGCGGCCTCAGAATCAGTGCGTAAGCAGTGATCTCGAGCAAAGAAGGGGTTAATAGCTCTTAGAAGAGCCTATCTAGTACTGTAATACATTACAGTACAAATAAATTAATCCATAAAACAGTGCAGACAGCAAAACATACTGTTGCTGTGCAGGATTACTGCTTACACAGTGATGAATGGCAGGGAAGGGGTTAATACACAGTGAAAGACTTTCATAAAACCTGCTAATTTTATAAAATGTTATTTTATATCACTAATACTGATCTGTCTCTTTCCGTCACAAAAATGTAAGTGAGGAGAGGGAGGCAGATCAATATTTGTGAATATTGATCCGATTAATTTTGATCTGACCAGGGCGAATGGTGAGCTTAATTGAGAAATCACCAAACCGCCTTTGCCACTAATTCGCTGTTACTGATCGCTATGCGCTCAGGCAGCTTAAAAAAAAAAAACTCAAATATTTTTACTTTACATGTAATCCCCTAGCGGGTATGTGTAAAAAAAAAAAAAAAAATATGCAGACAGATAAAAATTGCTTTGGCGTCAATATCATTGCGTAAGCAGTGATCGACGGCAAATAAGGGGTTAATAACTCTTAGAATAGCCTTTTTAGTACTGTAATAAATTACAGTACAAAAAAATTAACCCCTAAAAAATGCACAAACGGCAAAAATAAATGCGCTGATGTGCACGATCACTGCTTATGCAAGATCAGTGGCAGGGAAGGGGTTAAACGCAGGGAATTGCTTTAATAAATTTTTTTTTATTGTTTTATTATTTGTGTGTTGTGTATTTATTGTTTTTTTTTACTTTTACTTACTTTTAGAACTTTGATCTGTCTCTCTCCCTCACTAAAAAAAATGTGAGGAGAGGGAGGCAGATCATAACTGGTCAGATCAATATAGAGTTAATATTGATCTGACCAGTCAGTGGGGATGTTCAGGAGAGCATCCCCACTGCCTGTCAGTGTGCCTGGCAGTCACTGATTGCCTCTGTGAAGAGGCAATCGTGTGACAGCCAGAGAGCACAGGAAGCAGGTACTTCCTGCCTCCTGTGCTCTTGCCCTTAGAAGGGCAGCGCCATCTTGGTCACTTAGTGACCAAGATCGTGCATTTTTTTTTTGTGTTTCTGATTGCCTCGACTTGCGAGGCAATCAGAAACACTTTCTGAGCATAGGAAGCGAAAGATTCGCTTCCTATGCTCATTTTTTAAATGCCCGCGTTTTAAAGGCACTGTGCCTTTAAAACCGGCATTTCGATCGCTCTCCGGAGCGATCGAAATGCCGACGGGCATTTTTTTTAGCATTGTACGATGCTTCCATACGGAAGCATCGTTACAATGCCCTTAGAGCACTGAAAGCGGAAAAACTCCGCTTTCAGTGCTCGTTTTGACACAGGACGGACTAGGTCCGTCCTGTGTCACTAACGCCTCGGCACACAGGACGGACCTAGTCCGTCCTGTGTCGCCAAGGGGTTAAAGTTTGCCAACATAATGATCATTTCAATCTTTTTTTATGCTCTACATGCACAAGAAAACCAATGCTTTAAAAGGAGCACTCTGATTTCAAAATGACAAGGGCTGTGATTGTGTAATGTCAGCTGCCAGGGAGTATAATGTGGAGTCTTCGGACATGTGTATTCAGTAAAATGGCTTGGATACTTTTATAGACTTATCGAAGCTAAAGTTAAACATTCTTCTGGAGGTCTCACTATGGCCTCCATGCCAGATTTGCACAGGAGTGGTAGTTCTCGAACATGGTGACTGTATTGCTGTTTATTCAGGGATTCTTATATTGAATACATTCTCCAGGGCTGAAGTGAGTGAAAGGTAGCCTGCAGTGTATATATGAAGATGAAAGATAAAAACTGAATCGCAAATACATGCATACTATAGGTGCCAACCGTCACAAATGCAATTAATTGAAAGATTGCATCAAATATGGACATTTCAAATAGAAATGATTTAATGAAAGACCACTAACTAAAGTACCGTAATGAGACCGCTTTTATCAAATAATAAGACAAAGTCAAAGATATGCCAATCTTAGCGTATATGCAATAAAAGTTATGAAAAGTCAAGGGGGAAGAGAGGAACCTTAGATGAGAAGTAAAACCAAGAGAGTTAGAAAAGCAGAGAATTCAGATATAGTGGCAGCAGGGAGCTAGACGAACAAATAAGACCATAGAGTCAGAGAAATCAGAATGAGTAAAGAAGAGAATACACTTCCACTTAGCTGTAACTAGATCACCTGTGCATTTAAAACAAATACATATATAAGACATACGCCACCGGTTTTTTTCTTTTTCTAATGTTTGTATTAATTACATATAAAAGTAAAAAATAAGATTAGGTGTTTATCTCCAGCATCTATTTTGAGAATTGTACCCATGATGCAACAGTCTCCAAAATCTTCCAGCCAGTCTCACGTTACAGCTGTGGCCAGAGCTTGCATGATAATGTCATAAGATACTCCCCTGCTCTCTTACTGGCTCCTGTGTATCATAGTGGGCAGGACTAGGTGGCTGGGTACCACCTTTTTTTACCTGCCTTTCAACACAAAGAGGGTAGACTGACCTGATCCAACAGGATCATAACTCTGCCCCTTGTGATGTAATAGTTACATTACCCTCCCATTCAATGCAAGTCTATGATCAGAATCCTGACATATAGACTGCATTCTGTGTCCCCAGCCCCAAAGTGACATACTAGTGCTGTAAAGTCACTAGGGGGTGGCACCCAAAAACACTATATTTCACAAAATGGCGACACCCAGTCACACTTGTTTAGTAAAATATTTCATAAAATAAACTCACATAAGACACATATCTGAAATCAACAAAGCAAAATAAAAATTAAAAAAACCCTTTTCATTTTTTGGTGTGAGTGTCCCTTTAACACCTTCACAACAATGGATGTACCAGGCACATCACTGAAAACATGTCACTTAGCGACAATGGACATAGCAGATATCAATGGTTGCTGCTTACGTTTAGCTGGTCTTGCTATGATGCCTCTACGTATATCGAGGCATCATGCAACACCAAAATTTGTCCCTCCCCACAACACTTTGATCACTCAATGGGAGAATGGAGGGCACCATATTGGATGGCAGCATGCCCTCCTTGGCAGACCTGACAGTATCCCGATCAGACAAGCAGGACAAACCTCCAATTGCAAAGACTGACAGATTGCCCAACTACAAGAAAGTACATCTACAGAAAATGCACCCAGGATGGACGATGATAAAGTAACAGAAATTGAACAGAAATGAGTATTAAAAATGATAATAAAGAAACAGGAGTAGCGACAAATAGTAAAAATATATAAACATGGAGTAATATAAAGGATTATTATACAAGTCTCCTAGTGGGCTAACAGTGGAAATTAGATATTAATAAAACAAAAAATGAAAGCAAATAAATCAAAGGGAAATAAAAGATTAGCAAAATATTAAAAACATCAATGAATGAGTAATTATCCAGATTAACACAAAAAAATATGGAGATGCATAACAGAAAATAAATGAAAATATTACAAAAATAGAAAAATCACAGTATAACAAAATATAATTTGTGAATAAACAGAAAAAATTGTATCAATGAAAAATTAGTACTGTATTAGCTTGAATATACAGTAAGACGACACTGATTATAAGACAACACCCCATATTTTAGATATTCTTTTAGCAAAAAGTCTGAATATAAGACTACCGTATAGGAAAAAAGTGTTACATGTAAATATTGGCATGTAAACAGTTTTTTCATATTTAATAAAAAATAGTGGTAGAAAAACAAATAGCATTTCTTGTTTTAATTTGCCAATCGGCCCCCAGACTTAGTCAATCATGGCCCCACACAGCCATGTGCCCTCAGACTTTGCCAATACAGCCCCCATACTTTGCCAATGGCCCCCCTGCTGTCCCCAGACTTTGCCAATGCCCCCTCTGCTGTCCCCAGACTTTGCCAATGCCCCCCCTGCTGTCCCCAGACTTTGCCAATGCCCCCCCTGCTGTCCCCAGACTTTGCCAATGCCCACCCTGCTGTCCCCAGACTTTGCCAATGCCCCCCCTGCTGTCCCCAGACTTTGCCAATGCCCCCTCTGCTGTCCCCAGACTTTGCCAATGTCCCCCCTGCTGTCCCCAGACTTTGCCAATGCCCCCCTGCTGTCCCCAGACTTTGCCAATGCCCCCCTGCTGTCCCCAGACTTTGCCAATGCCCCCTCTGCTGTCCCCAGACTTTGCCAATGCCCCCCCTGCTGTCCCCAGACTTTGCCAATGCCCCCTCTGCTGTCCCCAGACTTTGCCAATGCCCCCCCTGCTGTCCCCAGACTTTGCCAATGCCCCCCACCCTGTTTCAAATATCCCTGGTGGCTAGTGGGGGCAGCCGGTAGATATCTGCGCGATGCATTCAAACATCCTCCAATGCTGCCTGACATCTTTGATGACGGACCACAGGAAGGTCAGGTGACCTCCCCGGCTTCCATCATAGACGTCCCGACGGACAGTGTCTGACCATCAGTGTGTGTCAGTCTGTCTGACCATCAGTGAGTGTCAGTCTGTCTGACCATCAGTGTGTGTCAGTCTGTCTGACCATCAGTGTGTGTCAGTCTGTTTGACAGTCAGTCCATCAGCATAGTTGCCAACATCGGCCATGTTTCCAGGGACACATTTGTTCCACATGCTGCAGAAAGAGCATGCAAAGTGCAGCCCGGCAGTATGTAGGATGGATATACGCACAGACAGAATCCAATTAATTAATCAGGGTGGAGATCTCATAGAACCTGCCATGAAATGATTAATTAATTGGATTCTGTCTATGTGTATATCCATCCTACATACTGCCGGGCTGCACTTTGCATGCTCTTTCTGCAGCATGTAAAACAAATATGTCTCCCGGGAAACATGGCCGATGTTGGCAACTATGCATTAGTGTCAGTCAGACCGTCAGTGCCAGTCAGACCGTCAGTGCCAGTCAGACCGTCAGTGTCAGTCAGTCAGACCGTCAGTGTCAGTCAGTCAGACCGTCAGTGTCAGTCAGACCGTCAGACCGTCAGTGTCAGTCAGTCAGACCGTCAGTGTCAGTCAGACCGTCAGTGTCAGTCAGTCAGACCGTCAGTGTCAGTCAGTCAGACCGTCAGTGTCAGTCAGACCGTCAGTGTCAGTCAGACCGTCAGTGTCAGTCAGACCGTCAGTGTCAGTCAGTCAGACCGTCAGTGTCAGTCAGTCAGACCGTCAGTGTCAGTCAGACCGTCAGTGTCAGTCAGTCAGACCGTCAGTGTCAGTCAGTCAGACCGTCAGTGTCAGTCAGTCAGACCGTCAGTGTCAGTCAGTCAGACCGTCAGTGTCAGTCAGTCAGATCGTCAGTCAGTCAGACCGTCAGTCAGACCGTCAGTGTCAGTCAGTCAGACCGTCAGTGTCAGTCAGACCGTCAGGGTCAGTCAGTCAGACCGTCAGGGTCAGTCAGTCAGACCGTCAGTGTCAGTCAGTCAGACCGTCAGTGTCAGTCAGTCAGACCGTCAGTGTCAGTCAGTCAGACCGTCAGTGTCAGTCAGTCAGACCGTCAGTGTCAGTCAGTCAGACCGTCAGTGTCAGTCAGTCAGACCGTCAGTGTCAGTCAGACCGTCAGTGTCCGTTAGGGTTGCCACCTGGCCGCTATTTTACCGTCAGGCAGGTAAAAAATGGGCTTCAGGCCAATGATAAGTCTATGGAGACAGTACCAAGGCCGGTATTTTTCTGAAGAAAAGGTGGCAACCCTGGTCAGTCAGTCAGACCGTCAGTGTCAGTCAGTCAGACCGTCAGTGTCAGTGTCCGTCAGTCAGTCAGACCGTCAGTGTCAGTGTCAGACCGTCAGTGTCAGTGAGTCAGACCGTCAGTGTCAGTGAGTCAGACCGTCAGTGTCAGTGTCCGTCAGACCGTCAGTGTCAGACCGTCAGTGTCAGTGAGTCAGACCGTCAGTGTCAGTGTCCGTCAGTCAGTCAGACCGTCAGTGTCAGTGTCAGACCGTCAGTGTCAGTGAGTCAGACCGTCAGTGTCAGTGTCAGTGAGTCAGACCGTCAGTGTCAGTGTCCGTCAGTCAGTCAGACCGTCAGTGTCAGTGTCAGACCGTCAGTGTCAGTGAGTCAGACCGTCAGTGTCAGTGTCCGTCAGTCAGTCAGACCGTCAGTGTCAGTGTCAGACCGTCAGTGTCAGTGAGTCAGACCGTCAGTGTCAGTGTCCGTCAGTCAGTCAGACCGTCAGTGTCAGTGAGTCAGACCGTCAGTGTCAGTGAGTCAGACCGTCAGTGTCAGTGTCCGTCAGTCAGTCAGTCAGACCGTCAGTGTCAGTGTCAGACCGTCAGTGTCAGTGAGTCAGACCGTCAGTGTCAGTGTCCGTCAGTCAGTCAGACCGTCAGTGTCAGTGTCAGACCGTCAGTGTCAGTGAGTCAGACCGTCAGTGTCAGTGAGTCAGACCGTCAGTGTCAGTCAGTCAGACCGTCAGTGTCAGTCAGTCAGACCGTCAGTGTCAGTGTCCGTCAGTCAGTCAGACCGTCAGTGTCAGTGAGTCAGACCGTCAGTGTCAGTGAGTCAGACCGTCAGTGTCAGTGTCCGTCAGTCAGTCAGACCGTCAGTGTCAGTGTCAGACCGTCAGTGTCAGTGAGTCAGACCGTCAGTGTCAGTGTCCGTCAGTCAGTCAGACCGTCAGTGTCAGTGTCAGACCGTCAGTGTCAGTGAGTCAGACCGTCAGTGTCAGTCAGTCAGACCGTCAGTGTCAGTCAGTCAGACCGTCAGTGTCAGTGTCCGTCAGTCAGACCGTCAGTGTCAGTGTCAGACCGTCAGTGTCAGTGTCCGTCAGTGTCTGTCTGTCAGTAAATCTGTGTCCATCTCTTATGACATCAGGTGGGGTGATAACTTTGCAGCATGGTCCACTGAATAGTGTGTTTGATTTTGGCAGCCCTCTCCTGTATGTGACACTCACTGAGTACTAACCCTCCACTCACACTGCGTATGCTCCACCGCCTTAGCGCACTATCTTCCGTCTAGCGCGCGCGCACGCCAAAGCCTGGCAGTTATAACGCGTCAGGGGGGGGGGAGCGCGGCCCAGCATTGCACGTGCGCAGTCCGAGCCCAGTGGTTACCCGCGCGCGACGCTCTGGGCTCGGTGTCCACACTGGCACGAGGTCTCTGAGAACTAACGGCTCCTGCCTGTCTGTACACCTGGCGGCTCGCGCTGTCTGTGTTATGTTTACAATAAAGCTTATTGAAGGTCTTTGTTGCTACGATACGGGACGAAAAGGCGGCCATGTTTATTGGGGGCAGGAGGAAAAATAAATTGTAAAATATATGTTTGGTTTTTTTAAGCGATAACTGATATGGGTGGCGAGAATTAAGGTAGAAAAAGGTCGCGGACGGCATTTTATGCAGTTTTCATGCAGGTGTGTACATTTTTGCCCTTGACAAACATGGCTGCCTCGCGGCTGTGGCGGACCGGAAGTGAGGCGCCTGCCAGGTCTAGGTGGGAGAATGGAGACAGAGGAGTATGAGGAGTGGATGCTGGAGTCTATCAGACAGTGAGTGGAGCAGGGGGTTACTCTAGTACCGGCAGGGATATGCCAACTCCTGGCAGACTGTGCTTGATGGGAGTTGCTGTCCCAGAAGTTGCCTAACCATAGTATTTGCTCACTGGTTGGTCACCTAACGTGCTGTACCCCATATTATCTATTTATCAAAGGCCAATTAACTTTAATGGAAAGATGGGATCTAGTGTAGACATTATAAATGAAGTACCCCTCATTGAGCTGGGGTTACCGGCCTTGGCACTGTCTCCATAGACTTAACATTGGTCTGATGACACTTTTTTTTTTTTACCGGCCAGGTGTCAACCCTATATTGAGCCCTCTTTGGTCCATTGAGCTCCATCAGGGGGCGGACATGTTGTTTGGAATCTTGGGTCAGATCTCCATTAATCTCACTCAAGATGTAGAAAGACCAGCCCGAGGTTCCAAACAACATGTCCGCCCCCTGATAGACCTCGATGGAGCAAAGAGGGCCCAGTAAAGTGCATTATTTATACATTATAATAATAATTCACGAGATCATCTCTATTTAAAATGCCTACAATTCATGCAGTCTTTCGCTTAATCATAACTAATGCCGACAGGTGTCCTTTAAATGTTAGCTTGATGCTTATAATGACCAATATAAAGGCTTTGACCTAACCTTTTTTTTTTACCTGCTTACTAATATCAAAATGTGCGCATTCTGCAAATATGGGTTACCCCCTAGCGTATGGAGTGTAAGCTTTGTGGAACAGGGAGATGACGCACATCACCTGCTTGTATGATTAATAAAACCTGTATGAATGCTGTGTGCATAACACATTCCTCCCAAATACTGCGGTTACTCCACTATCCTGGTATACTGCCTATTTTATTTTTGATGCATGAGTGTATAAAACATTCATATCGCAGGGCTTAGCAAATCCCCGGTATAATTCCAACTGCTCCTAAAATTTGTGATTGTTTTACATAGACCTGTTTGGGAGTACCATTTCCCTGGCTCCTAAAGTCTACAAATATTTGGCAAGCCCTGTAATATTGACAAATACATTGTGCTAACGCGGCTTTACTCTCATTCGTTTGTTGCTTACTCACTGTTGCGTACAAAGGTTTTAATATAAGTTGCAAATATAAAAAGTTATCAGCACATGGCCCATTACATAGGAATTCACGTTATTCCTCCCCCCCCCCCCCCCAGGTATAAAGACCTCCATGACTTTGAGCTGCAGTCTCCCACGAGGGTGATCGAGTGGATTGGAGATCAGAGTAAGTGAGTTTGATTACTTTCCGATAGCGTTGATAAGCCCCTGGCGCTGATTGTAACCCTTTAACTGCAGGTATCTGCGTAGCAGGATATGAGTCAGACCAAACAAATGAAATCTTACAGCTGCTTCTCCCACAGAAACTGCATACCAAAGAAACCCAGGTGAGGTTTATATTTCCCAAATATATACTGTAACTGGGATGAATCCGCAGTCCCCCGTCAGGTCAGCAGGGGGCGCCCTCACTCTACAATCATAGAAAGGACCATGAGACTTTTTTTTTTTGTTTTTGTTTTTAACCCTCGCTTCCTTAAAACGCGGATTCCACGCTTGAGCTATGACAGAACCTGCTGTAAAACTTTGTTCTGTTCCCCCAAAATAAACCCAACGTATCTTTAGAGATACACACGGCTTACTCTCAGAGCTGAGGCAGAGCATGTGGGGACGCTGGCGGGCGCTGACAGTATCAGTGGGCAAAGGCTCGCCCTGCTCATGCGATCGGGGTTTGAAAGGAGCAGGGTCTACTGCAGAGAGACCCTCATTTTCAAAGGACCGGGCCTAGTTACGGTCTTCTCTGTTGTTCTCTATGCACTAGTGACAGTCGCTGACTAGATGGCAGCCTGATTCCCATGGAAGCATGGCAGCTGCCAGTCACAGGATAAACTGGTGTGTACTATGAAAATTACCTGCCACTTTATCCCCATACTAGGGACACTAGTATGGTGTCCCTAGATAATGCCTTTTACATAATTGGAAAAAAATGTGGGTGTTTAGTCCCACTTTAACCCTTTAAAGGACAAGCAGAACATTACTTCATGTTTCATTGAAAGATTGTATCCAGTGTAAATGATTTATAAAGAAATTCTTAAATGAAAGAATACAAATGAAGTGCCTTATTGAGCTTTCTTTATCCATATAGTTCTCTCAGGGGGCAGACATGTTGGTTAGAATCTTTACTCCATATAGTTCTCTCAGGGGGCAGACATGTTGGTTAGAATCTTTACCCCATATAGTTCTCTCAGGGGGCAGACATGTTGGTTAGAATCGTTACTCCATATAGTTCTCTCAGGGGGCAGACATGTTGGTTAGAATCTTTACTCCATATCGTTCTCTCAGGGGGCAGACATGTTGGTTAGAATCTTTACTCCATATCGTTCTCTCAGGGGCCAGACATGTTGGTTAGAATCTTTACTCCATATAGTTCTCTCAGGGGGCAGACATGTTGGTTAGAATCTTTACTCCATATCGTTCTCTCAGGGGGCAGACATGTTGGTTAGAATCTTTACTCCATATAGTTCTCTCAGGGGGCAGACATGTTGGTTAGAATCTTTACACCATATAGTTCTCTCAGGGGGCAGACATGTTGGTTAGAATCTTTACTCCATATCGTTCTCTCAGGGGGCAGACATGTTGGTTAGAATCTTTACACCATATAGTTCTCTCAGGGGGCAGACATGTTGGTTAGAATCTTTACTCCATATCGTTCTCTCAGGAGGCAGACATGTTGGTTAGAATCTTTACTCCATATAGTTCTCTCAGGAGGCAGACATGTTGGTTAGAATCTTTACCCCATATAGTTCTCTCAGGAGGCAGACATGTTGGTTAGAATCTTTACTCCATATAGTTCTCTCAGGGGGCAGACATGTTGGTTAGAATCGTTACTCCATACAGTTCTCTCAGGTGGCAGACATGTTGGTTAGAATCTTTACTCCATATAGTTCTCTCAGGGGGCAGACATGTTGGTTAGAATCTTTACTCCATATAGTTCTCTCAGGGGGCAGACATGTTGGTTAGAATCTTTACTCCATATCGTTCTCTCAGGGGGCAGACATGTTGGTTAGAATCTTTACTCCATATCGTTCTCTCAGGGGGCAGACATGTTGGTTAGAATCTTTACTCCATATCGTTCTCTCAGGGGGCAGACATGTTGGTTAGAATCTTTACTCCATATAGTTCTCTCAGGGGGCAGACATGTTGGTTAGAATCTTTACTCCATATAGCTCTCTCAGGGGGCGGACATGTTGTTTAGAATCTTGGGTCAGATCTTCACTCACCTTGGTTCAGATGAACAAAGATCAGACCAAAGATTCTAAACAAGATGTCTGCCTCCTGGTAGAGCCATATGGGGTAATGATGGCTCAATATGGTACTTTATTTGTATTATTCCACTAATACATTTCTATATAAAGTGCCCATGCTTGATGCCATCTTTCAATTAAACAGAAATTCATTGTTTGCTACAGTTGTCCTTTAGGGACCAGAGTCTTTTTTTTAATTATTAAATTGGCCCCGTCCCGTATTTACTACATTCACGTCCTCTGTCCTGAAAGTGTTAATAAGTATTTATTTTCTGTTTTATTCTGAATGATGTTTTAATATTAATCATACTCTTTCCTGGTCCGTGTGGGGTTAGCCCTGTGACTGTTTGGTGACCGGTTTAGTACGGCTCAGTTTTGGGGCCTGACCCAGGGCACTTCCCGCGAGCCATTGTTTGGTCACGTTCCAGCTGCTTCCCTGGTCTTTGTCATGTAAACACGGCTCAGGAATTCACTTGCACTTTCTCCAGCAGAGTCTGTGCCCAGAGAGAGATCTAAAGGTGGAGCATGGTGGATTCTCCGAGTATCCTGTGTACAGCCTGAAACACATACCAGAGAGCAGGTACACCCGTCTGTATTGTCACAGTCACACTTGGTATATGGTTTGGTTTGTTTATCTTGACATGATAATATGGCCCAGGGTATCGCATATCTTAACAATTTCTGGCTTTAAAAAATAATGCTGGTTTCCATCCATGTCTCCAATCTATAAAAAAAAGATTGCCCACGTCTAATTTAAAGACACGGTAAGTTCATACAACTGTTGGCAAAAAATAAACCTATGTTTAATTGAAGGATTGCGTGAAACATTGGCATTTTAAATAGAAATACTTTAATGACAAGCACCTTATTGAGCCATCGTTCCTTGTATAGACCCAGGATACTACACATGTCGGCCCCCTGATCAAGCAAGATGGAGCAACAGATTACTTCATGTGTTATTTCATAAAAAAAAAAAAAATCTATTTAAAATGCCTACATTTGGTAGAATCTTTCAATTAAAGATAGGTTCATTTTTCCTGCAGTTGTCCTTTTAAGATCTATTTTGGCAATTGTCAGTTCAGCAATGAGCCACTTGCAGATCCCATCGGGTCAATACAGAGCTTTGTGATCTCCTACAGTATTAGGGGCACATTTTGTTGATCAAAGTCACTGATGATGTCACCAGAGGGATCTGGTGAGTATCTCCTGCTAGAAGAACAGAGTTGGCCCTGTATAATGCATTGTTATAAAGTGACAGTGTGTAAAGATGTAACTATACACTGTGCAGGGTCTGGTGAGTATCTCCTGCTAGAAGAACAGAGTTGGCCCTGTATAATACATTGTTATAAAGTGACCGTGTGTAATGATGTAACTATACATTGTACAGGGTCAGACCTGGTGAGTATCTCCTGCTAGAAGAACAGAGTTGGCCCTGTATAATGCATTGTTATAAAGTGACAGTGTGTAAAGATGTAACTATACATTGTGCATGGTCAGACCTGGTGAGTATCTCCTGCTAGAAGAACAGAGTTGGCCCTGTATAATGCATTGTTATAAAGTGACAGTGTGTAAATATGTAACTATACATTGTGCAGGGTCAGACCTGGTGAGTATCTCCTGCTAGAAGAACAGAGTTGGCCCTGTATAATGCATTGTTATAAAGTGACAGTGTGTAAAGATGTAACTATACATTATACAGGGTCAGACCTGGTGAGTTTCTCCTGCTAGAAGAACAGAGTTGGCCCTGTATAATGCATTGTTATAAAGTGACAGTGTGTAAAGATGTAACTATACATTATACAGGGTCAGACCTGGTGAGTTTCTCCTGCTAGAAGAACAGAGTTGGCCCTGTATAATGCATTGTTATAAAGTGACAGTGTGTAAAGATGTAACTATACATTGTGCAGGGTCAGACCTGGTGAGTTTCTCCTGCTAGAAGAACAGAGTTGGCCCTGTATAATGCATTGTTATAAAGTGACAGTGTGTAAAGATGTAACTATACATTGTACAGGGTCAGACCTGGTGAGTATCTCCTGCTAGAAGAACAGAGTTGGCCCTGTATAATGCATTGTTATAAAGTGACAGTATGTAAAGATGTAACTATACATTGTGCAGGGTCTGGTGAGTATCTCCTGCTAGAAGAACAGAGTTGGCCCTGTATAATGCATTGTTATAAAGTGACAGTGTGTAAAGATGTAACTATACATTGTGCAGGGCCTGGTGAGTATCTCCTGCTAGAAGAACAGAGTTGGCCCTGTATAATGCATTGTTATAAAGTGACAGTGTGTAAAGATGTAACTATACATTGTGCAGGGTCAGACCTGGTGAGTATCTCCTGCTAGAAGAACAGAGTTGGCCCTGTATAATGCATTGTTATAAAGTGACAGTGTGTAATGATGTAACTATACACTGTGCAGGGTCAGACCTGGTGAGTATGTCCTGCTAGAAGAACAGAGTTGGCCCTGTATAATGCATTGTTATAAAGTGACAGTGTAAAGATGTAACTATACATTGTGCAGGGTCAGACCTGGTGAGTATCTCCTGCTAGAAGAACAGAGTTGGTCCTGTATAATGCATTGTTATAAAGTGACAGTATGTAAAGATGTAACTATACATTGTGCAGGGTCAGACCTGGTGAGTATCTCCTGCTAGAAGAACAGAGTTGGCCCTGTATAATGCATTGTTATAAAGTGACAGTGTGTAAAGATGTAACTATACATTGTGCAGGGCCTGGTGAGTATCTCCTGCTAGAAGAACAGAGTTGGCCCTGTATAATGCATTGTTATAAAGTGACAGTGTGTAAAGATGTAACTATACATTGTGCAGGGTCAGACCTGGTGAGTATCTCCTGCTAGAAGAACAGAGTTGGCCCTGTATAATGCATTGTTATAAAGTGACAGTGTGTAATGATGTAACTATACATTGTGCAGGGTCAGACCTGGTGAGTATGTCCTGCTAGAAGAACAGAGTTGGCCCTGTATAATGCATTGTTATAAAGTGACAGTGTAAAGATGTAACTATACATTGTGCAGGGTCAGACCTGGTGAGTATCTCCTGCTAGAAGAACAGAGTTGGTCCTGTATAATGCATTGTTATAAAGTGACAGTATGTAAAGATGTAACTATACATTGTGCAGGGTCAGACCTGGTGAGTATCTCCTGCTAGAAGAACAGAGTTGGCCCTGTATAATGCATTGTTATAAAGTGACAGTATGTAAAGATGTAACTATACATTGTGCAGGGTCTGGTGAGTATCTCCTGCTAGAAGAACAGAGTTGGCCCTGTATAATGCATTGTTATAAAGTGACAGTGTGTAATGATGTAACTATACATTGTGCAGGGTCAGACCTGGTGAGTATGTCCTGCTAGAAGAACAGAGTTGGCCCTGTATAATGCATTGTTATAAAGTGACAGTGTAAAGATGTAACTATACATTGTGCAGGGTCAGACCTGGTGAGTATCTCCTGCTAGAAGAACAGAGTTGGTCCTGTATAATGCATTGTTATAAAGTGACAGTATGTAAAGATGTAACTATACATTGTGCAGGGTCAGACCTGGTGAGTATCTCCTGCTAGAAGAACAGAGTTGGCCCTGTATAATGCATTGTTATAAAGTGACAGTATGTAAAGATGTAACTATACATTGTGCAGGGTCTGGTGAGTATCTCCTGCTAGAAGAACAGAGTTGGCCCTGTATAATGCATTGTTATAAAGTGACAGTGTGTAAAGATGTAACTATACATTGTGCAGGGCCTGGTGAGTATCTCCTGCTAGAAGAACAGAGTTGGCCCTGTATAATGCATTGTTATAAAGTGACAGTGTGTAAAGATGTAACTATACATTGTGCAGGGTCAGACCTGGTGAGTATCTCCTGCTAGAAGAACAGAGTTGGCCCTGTATAATGCATTGTTATAAAGTGACAGTGTGTAATGATGTAACTATACATTGTGCAGGGTCAGACCTGGTGAGTATGTCCTGCTAGAAGAACAGAGTTGGCCCTGTATAATGCATTGTTATAAAGTGACAGTGTAAAGATGTAACTATACATTGTGCAGGGTCAGACCTGGTGAGTATCTCCTGCTAGAAGAACAGAGTTGGTCCTGTATAATGCATTGTTATAAAGTGACAGTATGTAAAGATGTAACTATACATTGTGCAGTGTCAGACCTGGTGAGTATCTCCTGCTAGAAGAACAGAGTTGGCCCTGTATAATGCATTGTTATAAAGTGACAGTGTGTAAAGATGTAACTATACATTGTACAGGGTCTGGTGAGTATCTCCTGCTAGAAGAACAGAGTTGGCCCTGTATAATGCATTGTTATAAAGTGACAGTGTGTAAAGATGTAACTATACATTGTGCAGTGTCAGACCTGGTGAGTATCTCCTGCTAGAAGAACAGAGTTGGCCCTGTATAATGCATTGTTATAAAGTGACAGTGTGTAAAGATGTAACTATACATTGTACAGGGTCTGGTGAGTATCTCCTGCTAGAAGAACAGAGTTGGCCCTGTATAATGCATTGTTATAAAGTGACAGTGTGTAAAGATGTAACTATACATTGTACAGGGTCAGACCTGGTGAGTATCTCCTGCTAGAAGCACAGAGTTGGCCCTGTTTAATGCATTGTTATAAAGTGACAGTGTGTAAAGATGTAACTATACATTGTACAGGGTCAGACCTGGTGAGTATCCCCTGCTAGAAGAACAGAGTTGGCCCTGTTTAATGCATTGTTATAAAGTGACAGTGTGTAAAGATGTAACTATACATTGTGCAGGGTCAGACCTGGTGAGTATCTCCTACTAGAAGAACAGAGTTGGCCCTGTATAATGCATTGTTATAAAGTGACAGTGTGTAAAGATGTAACTATACATTGTGCAGGGTCCTGATAATGGGAGACTCAGACATCGTTATAAATCTCAGTCTCCCAAGCACCAAAAGAGACAGCTCTGTGTAAAATGGCCATGACGTGCCATTACATCCTTGGTCTACAACAACCATTCCTATAAGGACGTGATACTATGTCACAGGGCTAAAAGAGAATATTTGGCGCAGTTCATTTATATATTTATATATTCATTTTATATTGTTCCATGAAGCTTGCACTCTCCAGCAGTCAGGAGGCTGATCTCCGTTCATTCTCACCTGCGCAGGATATTAATTCCAGATGGATTGTCCCAGGCAGTGGTCCCAGCCGACAGGCTTTACTGCCCACCATAGGGAAAGCATTGGGAGCGCTCCAGATATTCGCTGACCCCCTCTCTTCCTCTATGATCACGTTTATACCTCAAACCTGAGGCGTGAGGAGCAGATGTGGCGGTCCCAGATCTCTGATCACTAACTGGCAAAAACATGGGTTTTCATGGGGAAATGACTCCGTACTGTCGATGGCTGGTATTCTGGGCATTGATAATAATCTGCTCCTGTTCCAACCAGTGAGGCTCCATCTCGTGTTTCACTTAGCCCAATGCGTTTCGCCCAGCTCAGGGCTTCTTCTTATACGATGAACGGTGAGAAAGCAGGAAGATTAGTGATCTTGGCATTTCATAGATCAGTCAGTCTGGATGGTTACCTGCAAATAGGGGGTCAAAACATGGGCTTTAAGGGATACGTCGGGGCTTGACTCGGGGGCCAGCCTGGTTACTTTTACGAGCCAGGGTATTGGAACGTCCATAGAGTATTATATAAAGCTGTCAAAAAAGTTAGGAGCCATCATAGGGATTTTAGGAGCCCTGGCTCTCTGGATTTGTCAAGCCCCGGGGTAAGCAATCATTACTTCCAGAACCTGGTACCCTGGACATTAATAATAATTTGCTCCCCGGAATACAGGGTAACGTGAAATCTATTTCGAGGTGGTGTCTTGGTTCTGCCGTAGTGTTTTCCGCACAGAGAGGGCCGTGCAGATGTGACCTGTACACTGTATTACGTTCCTATCTAATCATCTGGACAGGATTTAGTATGCGGGGATCACAGCCCTTCCTGTTATTTGCACAGCCACTTCCCCTTTCTAATGGACTTGGACGTGGAACACAGAATATCACTTGCTTTATTATCCTTAGTTAGTAATAATGTTCTGCTACTCCCTGATCTCAGTCCGTGCCTCCCCGGGATATACTGTGTTCCTACACATAATACCAGACAACTCACCTGTCCGTTCAGCATCACTGACCACTGAATAACCCATCCTGCGTCCAGAGGGGTCAGATGGTAGAAGAACAAGATAATACCATGATAGAGTATCTTGGAATTCAAAGTACACTAAACATGCTTTATTTTCCACTTGTGGTAATGATCATTAAATAGGTTTTAATATAACCGAATAACCACATTTTTAGCGAACGGAGCTTCCGGTCATCTTTCCTTGGGCACAGTGGGCATGTTGGATCACTTCTTCACTTCTCTATATTGGAATGCTGAGAACCTCAAGTCCCAGAAATCACAGCTTTTTATAGGAAGGTTTAAGAGGTGTGATACCAAGATGGTCATCTGCACGCTGGAATCACGGATATCTTCAAATTGTAATTACTGCCACGTTTAAATTAGCATGGTTAAATGAAAATAACAAAGCTGTTGGTAATATTGCTTTAAACCAACTGACGTGAAGGAATTGTCAGGGGATTCATCTGCTTTAATTAGTATGAGGATAAACGTGCCAGATCAGGACAAGAGGCATGGTATGTTTCAATCCTTAAAGGGACTCCGAACACACAACACATGTGGAGGCCATGAAGAAAATACTAAATTGAATGGATCTGTCCTTTTAACACTGGTACAAATACTGTAAGTATGTTATTTTCAGGAAAAAATATTAATGAGATGATGTCATCAATTTGTGACCACCAATAGGAAAGTGTGGCATGATATGCTAATGTAGTGCATAACCCTCCAACAGAGGAAGTGATGTCATTTGTAGAATCAAAACAGGACACAGATTACAAACCTCTTTTTAATGGTTATCTACTGCTTTGGCAGTGAGTGGTTTATGACATACTATTAGGTCGCAGTATTGGGTGGGGGCTGTGTTCCCTGTGTTTTATAAGATGCTCTTTTTTTTTTTATTAGTCCATTGCGCATGCTTTGTCAGTTCTATTGGTCTGGGATTGTGCCATGTGGACTAAGCAGAGCTTTCCTGAATGGGAAACCCCAGCTGCTCAAATTGTCATGGACAATTTGTAATTGTTATTTTTAATGGGAAGCTGAATGTGCTGGTTGTTTGTAAAATGGCATTTGTACCCTGTGCTGCCACCCTGTAGTATTACTAAGTTTGACAAGCTATTAATTTACTCATACTGCCGGGTACACTTGTGATACTGCCCAGACGTACACCGTATGTCAGCTATAGTGCATTCCATGGGCTATACCATCTTGCCTCCATTACCCACCCCAAACAAAACAAATGATTCTTGAGGCACAGTGAGGTCTCTGCAGGGTGCACCTGAGCAAATCACTGCTTCCTCAACCTGGTAGCATTGCTTGCCAGCACAAAGGGAGGGGGAAACTAACATCCTAACTCCGCCCCTTCATGTATCCTCCCAGAAATACGGCTTTCTGCATAATATAAATACGGCTCTTCTTTTATGTTGTGCACTTTACTACCTATGTATATGTATATTTACATGTATTACAACAGATACATTGTTGCTTATGCAAAGTTCCAATGATGACAGAGTCCCTTTAAGGACAAGAACTTTTTTCGTCGATTTTTTGCTGTGTGTTTAATTTCTTTCTTCCTCTGAAAGTGTCTACTGTTTGTTTCGAATTGTGCTGCTCTTTTAATGCCATATTTGTCTTTATCAATCAGAATTTAAAGGGACTGTATCATCTGAATACTGTGTTTACTGTGAATGTAGAGCATACAAAATTATTGAGAATGATCTATACGTTGGATTAGCAAAACTGCCAGCAAATACCTAAATTAGGGGAGAAATGTGTCTCCTCTTTATGACATCTGTGGCACGGTATGCAAATTACACATTTCCCATTGAAAAGCAGTTCATTTGCATACCGGGCCACAAGTGATGTCATAAGCAGGAGACTCTCCCAATTTAGGCATTCACATGCAGTCTTGGTAAATAATATTCAGGTGATACAGTCCCTTTAATATGATTTTTTATTATTATTGGCCACACCCCTTGCCAGGACTGTCATGTGTCCTCAAGGGGTTACGTGTTGTCTTCCTAAATGATGGGTTTGTCTGTCTGCAGTCTGTTGGTGACCACTGGTCCGGGTGACAGCTCCGTGAGGGTCTGGCAGATAGGAGCAGATGATAAAGGTGAGTGACCTTTCACCTTACACACAACTCCTGTCACCCTTTACCAGGTACATGGTGGTTGTGATTCAGTAGCCCCCACCCCTTAGGCTGTGACTTCCTGCTCACTCACATTCAAAGTTATGGGGATTATGTAGAAGGGGCAATTGTTGGGCAGAGTTGCAGAAGTGGAGCAGTCACCATGGAATCCAAAAGAATGCCCCTGCTGATTTATCCAGGTTTCCAACTTTGCCCTATAACCGACCTACATGAATAACCTTCATTGGGCCTCCTCTCTGGCCCGCGGACTTCTGTTTAAATCCTCTGCAGGATGAAAGCCAAGACAAGATGGTATAGGGTCGCCTCTACCCTTCACATACAACACCCTACGGTTCCAGACATATGCTGGAGGTGTAAACGGGACAGGGGGGATTATCTTCATATTCGGTGGACCTGTGTTCTGCTCAGGCCATTCTGGGATCTGGTAATCGGAACCGTCCAGATGTTGGATGATCCTGATTTCCAACCCAATCCCTTGCGGGTACTACCACCCCAAGACAGATAAACAACTATGAACGGTCACTGACCCCACCCCTCCTAAACGCAGTGAAAATGTTAATACCAAAGTTTTGGAAACAGAGTAAAACCCCTAACTGTACAGAATGGGTCGAACGGTGGAACAGATACACAAAATGGAGGATCTCACGGCATGACCATTAAACGAGCCCAGCTAGCAATAACGACCCCTGTTAGTGAGGATTATCATATCTCAAGCTCACTGCTCTCTATGGTAGGAAGCCTCCCGAGAATCATTAGTCTATAACAACAAGTATAAATATCTGTTTTTAGTGCCCGATTATATTGAGGGATATGTGTAATGTCTCTAGACACAGGTGGACCAATATACAGACTTATACAGCATTGCCGATAGTATTTTATTCTGTTATGAAACGTATTTTGACTATATCTGGAATGGTTTTTCATGAGGGATATGTCCTGTTTATATTTACAAAGAATAAAAAAAGATTTTAAGCAAAAAATAAACCTTCTTTGTTTGTTAACACACGCATGTAGTGAGGTGACCGGCGAAGCCGATGGGAAGTTACAGTTGAGATTCCACATCTGTATTGCTCTGAACTTTTCCAATAATTTCCGATTGTTTTAGTCCAGCACCTTATTGTGCCCTATTTGCCGTCTCTAGCACTGTCTGGTTGTTCAGAATCATGAGTGAGATGAAGAAAGAGTTGACCCATCTGACCCAAGATTCTAAACAACATGGCCGCCCACCGATAGAGCTGTAGAAGCAAAGTGGGTTCAATACGGTACTTTATATGTATTTTTTCATTAAATCAATTTTCCTATAAATGCCTGCACTTGATACAGTCTTTAAATTAAACATATTTTTTTTTTTTTAAATAACATAAGTGTTGGAGTTAGATTAACCTAAGGTTAGAGATGCGTTAGGGCTCAGGTCAAAAGGTCACAAAGAGAAATTGGTTAGGAAACAAATCCACTACTTTTGGTTATTGCACTATAATTTTCACAAACCAACAGGAAAACATGTAAACATTAGTATTTCTAAACTCGGGATAAATGTTATAATCTTATTGTTTTTTTTAATTTATTTACGTTTGTAGATGTGTAAAAGATTTTTTTATGTAAAAGTTAGAAAAGTTTTTTTTTTCTTCATATTTTAATATTTGTCTATAGTAAATTATATGATCTGATGAAAATAATGGTGTCTAAAGAAAGCCTTTTTTTATGGCGATAAAAACCACGTATCATATGTGTGGGTACATTAAATGAGATTACAGCTAAACACAGCAGAAATGTTAAAAGCCGTTGTCACGGATGGTACAACATCTTCAAAACTAGGCCGGTCGCTAAGGGGTTAAGAGGGGATTGAATCAGGTCAGAGACCCCTTTATAAATTTGTTTATCAGGCCTTGTTAATTTTGTTCTTAAAGAGGCAGTGCACAGATCCTAACAAATTGCTGCGATTTCTATTGATTCAGAAAGGCTGATTCAGCCTTTACTGGTCAGCGGTATGCTTATCTGGCTGCTTATCCCACATACCAGCTACTAGGGCTGTAAAAATGGTTTATTTTTTTACATTTTTAAAGGGCAAATGAAGTTGTGTTTGATTGAAAGACTGAATCAAGTGTAGGGATTTGACATAGAAATGCTTCAGTGAAAGAATACAAATAAAGTACTTGAGCGAGAGAGAGGTTAAGAAGACTTGTTAAAAGCGCCCATCTTGCTCCGGGTTTGGCTCGCATGACTGTGACGATTTGTCTTCTAGGCAGATCTCTGTACAGCCAATGGGAAGAGGCCATTCTGTTCTCAGTCTCTGATTGGCTTCATAGGGTTCTAATTTAGAACACTGAAATGTAATTCGCAGTCAGTGTGTAAACATATCCTGCCAGTCTGTCATTTGACCCCTTCATGCATAATATAACATAAACTTTTATATTTTACAATAGATGTTATTAAGGCCATGAGTATCATTCAGTCAGACGATGGGAAGGAAACCTGGACAAAAATGGCCACCACCTCCTCGACAGCCCCTCGGATAATCCACGGGTCAAAGGTCAATGGCGTTCAACTTACCGAGATTGAATCTTCCAGACAGGTTTACTCTTTAGGTAGCTAACACATGGCTTGTCTGCTGGGATTGCTTCTCGATAACCGAAAAACAGAAGGCATCCAGGGTTAATGTTCCCTCACAGCTCTTGCCTCTTCCTTGGAGTGACTATTCACTTTAGAGATGTGGGATAAGTTTTGTAATGAAAATATTGTTGATATTTCAAGCAATATTTCTGGTTTAGATGTGTTGGTTTATAGTGCAGTGTTGTTATTTTACAATTTAATTGTCTTTTTGTTTAGTAACTGACATCATCCAGGCAGGAAATTAGGTTTCACGAGAAGCCTGAGATTAGATTAGTGTCTAAAAAAAATAATAGTCCAATTTCTTCTCTCCTGTGCCAGCAACAGCATGGACCATGTGGTAATTCATCCTCCGTCTCTCGGCTGTCTTCCTAGAGGAGAGAGATGTGAAGGAATCCGTGCATCTCAGAATTCACCATGTCAAGAGTTGTTTTTTAGATCTAGTTTTGTTTTGGTTTTTTTTAGTGTTTTAGTTTGATCAGTGTTTTTTTCCAACATTTTCAGAGAAGGTTTTTAGTAAGTGGTTTTTCATCCCACGAAGTTCCTTAGTGCTATAATCAGAGTGATATTTGAAGCTTAATGTATATTATAGACCTATTGGCGGGCTTTACAGAGTTAAAAACTTTCAGCAGTGCTTTTTAAAATGTTATGTTTTTCACATGACGGGTCTCCTTTAATTCCAGCCTGCGGCTGGTGAACTACATCTCCCACAATGCTCTTTCAGATGCTGGCAGAGGACTGTGGGAAATGTAGTCCTGCAACATCTTGAGGGCCGTAGCTTGCCTGCCCTTGCCCTAAAGGGACTAAACATTCCTTGTACTGTGAATGGAGAGAATAAGAAGTGTGAGCAAAATTGAAGAAAATGTATAAAATAAGAGACAATATGTTTTTAAATATGTCTGCGGAGTCTCCTGTTTATGACATCATCTTGAGTGGCATAATATGCAAATTACACATTTCCTATTGAAATCACGGCTCAAGTGATGTCATAACCAGGAGACTCCACAGACTCATATTTTAAAACCTATTTTTCACTATATTTATGCATTTTCTGTAATTCTGCTGACCCAATGTATAGATCATTTTGTATTCTCTACATTCACTGTAATGTTTTGGTTGAGTCCCTTTAAGTGTCTCTAGTGCGTAGAACTTTTTTTTTAATTCACCTCTTCCTCCTGGTTGGCTGCTTGATCCAAATTTGCCAACTCGTTGCATGATGTATATGAACGACCTCTCTGAATGAAATGGGATTTACTTGGACATATTAAAGTTGCCACAATACCAGAGCTTGACAAGTATTTTCAGACTTTAGGAGCCAAACAATCCAATGCAGGAGCCAGGGATATGGTACCTGCATAGAGATCCATTAGCAGGAGGGAAGTGTAGGAGCCCTGGCTCCTGGGATATGTCACTACACTCCTTACTGACGTGTTTCTCTCCCGGCAGGTGGGACTTGTAGTGACCCGGTCAGTTGTCTATCTTTTCTGGACTCAAACACGTTCTTCTTATGTTGCTCCAGCGGGCGCCAGTACATTGCCGATATCCGCAAGCCCCAGCCAGCCAGTGCTGGCAGCCTAGATCCCGCTACACCATCTAGCACATTCTGGTATGCAGCCGCCAAGCCGGGAGAGCAGGAGGCTGCTTGTACTATCGCTAGTATCTCTTCCGAGGGGCAGATTATCATCACAGACTCACGGAATCTCAGCCAGCCCCTGAAACGCGCCAGAGGCAAACCTTGTGGTCTGACTTCATCAGAGCTTTTCTTGTGCGTCAGCTGGTCTCCTGCCCTGAAAGATACAATCTCCATATCAGGTAATCCCCTCTCAAGCACTGCATGTCCGGTAATGCATTTCTCCAACCATAAAGGGACAGTCTAGTCCCCAATCTCACTTTGGTGCAAGATGCAGATCACTGCTTGTATAGTGCACAGGCTTTTATCCCTGTGTGATTTGATGCAGGCATTCTGCATAAATCATATTTTTAATATTTTACTCAAGCCCTCCCCCAGTGATTACTCTGCATGGTTACTGCAGGTGCAGCAGCACTGATTTTATAGACTCTGAGGATATACCGTTTTTTTTTTTCTTCATTTAGTTACTTCCTGTGCTGCTGGAATAGAGTACATGCTGCCGGGCTGCACTTTACATGAATTGGATTCTGTGTATATACATCCTGCCAGGCTGTATCCAGTTTATTGCCCCTCAATGGCAGGATATTGCCATTTAATATGCCAGTTTATTGCCATTTAATATGCCAGTTTATTGCCCCTAATATGCCCCCCCCCCCCCCCCCCCCCCCACACACACACACACAGATCGAGCTCATTATTCCTGCTTGTGCCTTTATAATCTCCTTCCCTCTTCCCGTTGCAGGGTTTGATGGCACCGTCCAAATTTACAACACGACCCACTGGGACATGGCCATGAAAGAAAGAGACTCCCTGTTCACTCACAGAGGTCACGCAGTCATGGGCATGTGCGTGGACGGCAGTGTACCACGTATCACTGCCCATTCGTGGCACCCCTGGAAGGAAAGGATGGTACTGTCTGCAGCCACGGACGGATCATTACATGCCTGGGACTGGTCAGATTCACACAGGCAGCAGGACTCGTAGCCCCCTTCCTCCTATCGTACCCGCGCGAGTTTCAAATGGACTGATCCCCCTGAGCGCTGCTCGTACGGGGGATATAGAGAAGGTTGAGGTCCCTTTAACTAAGGATACTCCATGATGCTTTTCTACTTTTACCTTGGGCTTCATTCCTCAAGGAGGGAATGGACAAGGGAATGTCAAACTTAAAGCCAAGAGAATGTTTCCAAATCGGCTACCTTGGCTTTGAAGGGATCTCCTAAACATTGTCTGTACTGTGAATAAAGAGAGAAGAAAATGATCTATACATTGGGTTAGAATTGCAGCAAAGGCCTACATTAAATGGGACTCCTGCTTATGACATCATCTGTGGCTTGATATGCAAATAAACTACATTAAATGACATTTACATATCAGGACACAAGGTGATGTCACAAGCAGGAGACCCATTTAATACACATTTGTCTCCTAATTTAGGCATTTGCTGCAATACTTCCACATGATTTGTTTATTCTCTACATTCGCAGTATAGACGATGTTTATGTGATACTGGCCCTTTAAGTTCCCTACGAATTCCCCTTTTTCATGACGAAAGCCCCTTGTGATTTAAAATCTTCCCACCTCTTGTGAGTAACACTGTATTATCGGTTTGTTTCACGCATTGTGATGTGCCAGTAAATGGGAAATAAAAAGAATACCATCCCTGCCCTACGGGAAGCAAAGCAAGAGTGTCCGAGAGGGCCGTGTGTGGACGCAGACCACCCTGTGCTTTATTGTATTATTATCTTACATATACTGATTCCCCCCCCCCTCCCTCCCTCCCATTAAAACACAATCGGCAAAAAATTAAGTTCTGTTTAATTAAAATATTGTATCAAGTGTAGGTATTTATAATATAAATGCTTTAACCCCTTAGTGACATGGTCTTTCCCTTGGTGAATTGATGGGCTGTTTTGACATTTCTGGGGTGTTTGTGTTTAGCTGTAATTTTCTTCTCTCTCACATACTGTACCCACACAAATGATATATTGTTTTTATCATCATAAGAAGGGCTTTTGTTAGATACCATTGTGTTTGTCATATCTTATAATTTATTATAAAAAAATATATATAAAATAAGTCTAACTTTGACCTAAAAAATAATTTACAAAAAAAACAATCATTATATCTAAATAGTTTCTAAATTTTGTCCCGAGTTTAGCAATGCTTGCTTCCATGTTTCTTTTGAATTTTTTTGCGAGTTATAGGGCAAAAAACATTATTCTAAACCTAACCCTAGATTTGAAGCTAATTAAGTCTTTTTTTTTTTTTTACATTGCAATGTTGCTGACTTCCTCTAGGGGCAGTCAAGCAACAGCATCAGAGCGCTGGAAGTGGATTTTTTTCATTTCCGACACAATGTTAGATCAGAGGGCGGCCATCTTGTTTAGAATCTTGGGTCAGATGAAAGAAGATGTAACCTAAGTGTCCAAACAAAGTCTCCTTCCTGTTAGAGCAAGTCTAACACTAAATGTCTACACTTGATACAATCTTTCAGTTAAGCACAACTACATTTTTACCCCCGGTTGCCTATTTTTCCCTTTGTGACTGGTGTCGGTCAAGGACGGTCATTGCAGATCTGTTCACGATATGCCTGTTGATGCCAGTCCAGAGCACGCATGTCACTTGGAGGCATGATGTCTCTCGTGTATTTCCTGGGGTTTGTTTGCTGCGAACAGACACGAAATACACAAGTTAAATCAACACGAAAAGTGTACAAATTTTCCTACACTTTTCACGCTGATCGAATTGGCAGCAATTAGCAGCTTTCGTCAGTCCCTTGGATGTATCTCGTGTGTTTCCGGGGGTTTGTGTGCTGTCTGTTCAGAGCACAAAACCCCCAGAAATGTACACTGCGGCTCCGTGCTAGGTCTGAGGCACTTCAAATGTTTCCGTTAATAGGTGGGTGGAAGACTATCTGACGGGTGTCTACTCTTCATTAAAGGTCGTCAGGGAGCCATCTGGTTCATCCAGGAATGAGAAATGTTTCCTCTCAATATAAGAATATCCTGGATTATCAGTACCGTTAGACAGCACCCTGGATTATCTATAATTAGCCAGGTTTAACACGCACGACGATTCATAATCAGGCTTAGAACTTGCCTGTCACAAATGTGTATCTGTCTTCCACTCATCCAGCTAACCTTCCATGCTCCTAGAAAAGAGGCACAGCTGGGGAGGAAAGAGGCGCACCTGGGGAGGAAAGAGGCACAGCTGGGGAGAAAAGAGGCGCACCTGGGGAGGAAAGAGGCGCGCCTGGGGAGAAAAGCGGCACAGCTGGGGAGGAAAGAGGCGCGCCTGGGGAGAAAAGAGGCACAGCTGGGGAGGAAAGAGGCACACCTGGGGAGGAAAGAGGCACACCTGGGGAGGAAAGCGGCGCACCTGGGGAGGAAAGCGGCACAGCTGGGGAGGAAAGAGGCACACCAGGGGAGGAAAGAGGCACAGCTGGGGAGGAAAGAGGCGCACCTGAGGAGGAAAGCGGCGCACCTGGGGAGGAAAGCGGCGCACCTGGGGAGGAAAGAGGCACACCAGGGGAGGAAAGAGGCACAGCTGGGGAGGAAAGAGGCGCACCTGAGGAGGAAAGAGGCACAGCTGGGGAGGAAAGAGGCACACCTGGGGAGGAAAGAGGCGCACCTGGGGAGGAAAGAGGCACACCTGGGGAGAAAAGAGGCACACCTGGGGAGGAAAGAGGCGCGCCTGGGGAGGAAAGAGGCACACCTGGGGAGGAAAGCAGCGCACCAGGGGAGGAAAGAGGCACACCTGGGGAGGAAAGAGGCACACCAGGGGAGGAAAGAGGCGCACCTGGGGAGGAAAGTGGCATCTGGGGCAGAAATGCCTCATATATACACGTGGGATGCATGCACACGTGTGATAAGCATGGTCAAAAAGACATATCATGGTCTAAAGGCCAGAAGTGGAAGGGATGCAGTGTGGATATCTGTACGAGGCAGAGCCAGGATGCTGCATCCAATCAGATGAGAGAGGGCTTTTTTTGGGAGGATCCCAAAGTCAGCTAAACAATCCACAGCCCACATCAGCTTCCAGAGGACCGCAGATCTGACGGAGAAAGCTTTCTGTTTACTCACCCGGGTGCCCTCCGCACATCTGGAACACGCTGGGGTGGAGGAACGCGCTGGCCTTTAACCCTTTGGAGGCCATCTGTTGGAGCTAAAGAATTTGAGGTTGGTAACTTTTATGAACAAGTGTTACTCTGTGCCCTTTAAATGTGTCGATGATTAGAATGTTTCACCAGTAGGAATATAAATGATCACCTGTCACAGTGTTGGCTAACTTCTGGCACTGCAGCTGCTGTGGACTACATTTCCCACGATGCTCAGCCAGCCTTTTGTTAGACATAACAATAGCATTTCGTTTTCGCAGAGGTCAGCTGGGAAAGATCCCAATTGTTTTGACGGGGGGGGGGGGGGGGGGGCAAGAGTGACATCATTACCCCGTAATAGATCGACAAAGAAAAACAAATGTTTAACCCTTAGTGGTAGTTCTGGGTATACTGCGCCCTTCTGGCCACTGGCTGGCTGAGTCTGTTGGGATTTTTACTTTAATACAAAGACATCCAAAATGCATTTTCTATTGCGTGCCATTTGGCATGGAAAGTGTTAACTGAATATGAGATTATTTTTTTTTTTTTTTTAAATGTTTAACACCTTGAGTGCCAGAAAGTGTTTATTGGAAGACTCCCAGAACTCTCTGCCGCCAGATACAAACACTAATCACATCCTGTAGGTTTCTATCCCATTCCTTACTGGAAAAGGTTAATTAGCGTGTGGCGTGTGCATCTCAGAACATTGAATTATATCTCCCGGATCCTGAGTACAACTTCTCTATGATAACATTAGTAATTAGCAAAAGAAGAAACACTACGACAACTAGAGGACATGGTCTTACATTAGAGGGGAAGGTAATATCAGGAAGTATGAGATACTGAGAGGGGAGTGGATACATGGAATAGCCTTCCAGCAGAAGTGGTAGAGGTTAATACAGTGAAGGAGTTTAAGCATGCATGGGATAGGTATAAGGCTATCCTAGATATAAGATAAGGCCAGGGACTAATGAAAGTATTACTTTCCTGAGAGGGTAGTGGATGTATGGAATAGTCTTCCAGTAGAAGTGGTAGAGGTTAATACAGTGAAGGAGTTTAAGCATGCATGGGATAGGTATAAGGCTATCCTAGATATAAGATAAGGTCAGGGACTAATGAAAGTATTACATTACTGAGAGGGTAGTGGATGTATGGAATAGTCTTCCAGTAGAAGTGGTAGAGGTTAATACAGTGAAGGAGTTTAAGCATGCATGGGATAGGTATAAGGCTATCCTAGAAATAAGATAAGGCCAGGGACTAATGAAAGTATTACATTACTGAGAGGGTAGTGGATGCATGGAATAGTCTTCCAGTAGAAGTGGTAGAGGTTAATACAGTGAAGGAGTTTAAGCATGCATAGGATAGGTATAAGGCTATCCTAGATATAAGATAAGGCCAGGGACTAATGAAAGGATTACTTTACTGAGAGGGTAGTGGATGCATGGAATAGTCTTCCAGTAAAAGTGGTAGAGGTTAATACATGGAAGGAGTTTCAGCATGCATGGGATAGGTAAAAGGCTATCCTAGATATAAGATAAGTCCAGGGACTAATGAAAGTATTACATTACTGAGAGGGTAGTGGATGCATGGAATAGTCTTTCAGTAGAAGTGGTAGAGGTTAACACAGTGAAGGTAGTTTAAGCATGCATGGGATAGGTATAAGGCTATCCTAAATATAAGATAAGGCCAGGGACTAATGAAAGTATTACATTACTGAGAGGGTAGTGGATGTATGGAATAGTCTTCCAGTAGAAGTGGTAGAGGTTAATACAGTGAAGGTGTTTAAGCATGCGTGGGATAGGTATAAGACTATCCTAGATATAAGATAAGGCCAGGGACTAATGAAAGTATTACTTTACTGAGAGGGTAGTGGATGTATGGAATAGTCTTCCAGTAGAAGTGGTAGAGGTTAATACAGTGAAGAAGTTTAAGCATGCATGGGATAGGTATAAGGCTATCCTAGATATAAGATAAGGCCAGGGACTAATGAAAGTATTACATTACTGAGAGGGTAGTGGATGCATGGAATAGTCTTCCAGTAGAAGTGGTAGAGGTTAATACATAAATGAGTTTAAGCATGCATAGGATAGGTATAAGGCTATCCTAGATATAAGATAAGGCCAGGGACTAATGAAAGGATTACTTTACTGAGAGGGTAGTGGATTCATGGAATAGTCTTCCAGCAGAAGTGTTAGAGGTTAATACAGTGAAGGAGTTTAAGCATGCATGGGATAGGTATAAGGCTATCTTGGATATAAGATAAGGCCAGGGACTAATGAAAGTATTACATTACTGAGAGGGTAGTGGATGTATGGAATAGTCTTCCAGTAGAAGTGGTAGAGGTTAATACAGTGAAGGAGTTTAAGCATGCGTGGGATAGGTATAAGGCTATCCTAGAAATAAGAGAAGGCCAGAGACTAATGAAAGTATTACTTTACTGAGAGGGTAGTGGATGTATGGAATAGTCTTCCAGTAGAAGTGGTAGAGGTTAATACAGTGAAGGAGTTTAAGCATGCATGGGATAGGTATAAGGCTATCCTAGATATAAGATAAGGCCAGGGACTAATGAAAGTATTACATTACTGAGAGGGTAGTGGATGTATGGAATAGTCTTCCAGTAGAAGTGGTAGAGGTTAATACATAAATGAGTTTAAGCATGCATAGGATAGGTATACGGCTATCCTAGATATAAGATAAGGCCAGGGACTAATGAAAGGATTACTTTACTGAGAGGGTAGTGGATGCATGGAATAGTCTTCCAGTAGAAGTGGTAGAGGTTAATACATGGAAGGAGTTTCAGCATGCATGGGATAGGTAAAAGGCTATCCTAGATATAAGATAAGGCCAGGGACTAATGAAAGTATTACATTACTGAGAGGGTAGTGGATGCATGGAATAGTCTTCCAGTAGAAGTGGTAGAGGTTAATACAGTGAAGGAGTTTAAGCATGCATGGGATAGGTATAAGGCTATCCTAGATATAAGATAAGGCCAGGGACTAATGAAAGTATTACTTTACTGAGAGGGTAGTGGATGCATGGAATAGTCTTCCAGTAGAAGTGGTAGAGGTTAATACAGTGAAGGAGTTTAAGCATGCATGGGATGGGTATAAGGCTATCCTAGATATAAGATAAGGCCAGGGACTAATGAAAGGATTACATTACTGAGAGGGTAGTGGATGCATGGAATAGTCTTCCAGTAGAAGTGGTAGAGGTTAATACAGTGATGGAGTTTAAGCATGCGTGGGATAGGTATTTGGTTATCCTAGATATAAGATAAGGCCAGGGACTAATGAAAGTATTACATTACTGAGAGGGTAGTGGATGCATGGAATAGTCTTCCAGTAGAAGTGGTAGAGGTTAATACAGTGATGGAGTTTAAGCATGCGTGGGATAGGTATAAGGCTATCCTAGATATAAGATAAGGCCAGGGACTAATGAAAGTATTACTTTACTGAGAGGGTAGTGGATGTATGGAATAGTCTTCCAGTAGAAGTGGTAGAGGTTAATACAGTGAAAGAGTTTAAGCATGCATGGGATAGGTATAAGGCTATCCTAGATATAAGATAAGGCCAGGGACTAATGAAAGTATTACATTACTGAGAGGGTAGTGGATGTATGGAATAGTCTTCCAGTAGAAGTGGTAGAGGTTAATACAGTGAAGGAGTTTAAGCATGCATGGGATAGGAATAAGGCTATCCTAGATATAAGATAAGGCCAGAGACTAATGAAAGTATTACTTTACTGAGAGGGTAGTGGATGTATGGAATAGTCTTCCAGTAGAAGTGGTAGAGGTTAATACAGTGATGGAGTTTAAGCATGCATGGGATAGGTATAAGGCTATCCTAGATATAAGATAAGGCCAGGGACTAATGAAAGTATTACTTTACTGAGAGGGTAGTGGATGTATGGAATAGTCTTCCAGTAGAAGTGGTAGAGGTTAATACAGTGAAGGAGTTTAAGCATGCATGGGATGGGTATAAGGCTATCCTAGATATAAGATAAGGCCAGGGACTAATGAAAGGATTACATTACTGAGAGGGTAGTGGATGCATGGAATAGTCTTCCAGTAGAAGTGGTAGAGGTTAATACAGTGAAGGAGTTTAAGCTTGCGTGGGATAGGTATAAGGCTATCCTAGATATAAGATAAGGTCAGGGACTAATGAAAGGATTACATTACTGAGAGGGTAGTGGATGCATGGAATAGTCTTCCAGTAGAAGTGGTAGAGGTTAATACAGTGAAGGAGTTTAAGCTTGCGTGGGATAGGTATAAGGCTATCCTAGATATAAGATAAGGTCAGGGACTAATGAAAGTATTACATTACTGAGAGGGTAGTGGATGTATGGAATAGTCCTCCAGTAGAAGTGGTAGAGGTTAATACAGTGAAGGAGTTTAAGCATGCATGGGATAGGTATAAGGCTATCCTAGATATAAGATAAGGCCAGGGACTAATGAAAGTATTACATTACTGAGAGGGTAGTGGATGTATGGAATAGTCTTCCAGTAGAAGTGGTGGAGGTTAATACAGTGAAGGTGTTTAAGCATGCGTGGGATAGGTATAAGGCTATCCTAGATATAAGATAAGGCCAGGGACTAATGAAAGTATTACTTTACTGAGAGGGTAGTGGATGCATGGAATAGTCTTCCAGTGGAAGTGGTAGAGGTTAATACAGTGAAGGAGTTTAAGCATCCGTGGGATAGGTATATGGCTATCCTAGATATAAGATAAGGTCAGGGACTAATGAAAGTATTACTTTACTGAGAGGGTAGTGGATGCATGGAATAGTCTTCCAGTAGAAGTGGTAGAGGTTAATACAGTGAAGGAGTTTAAGCATCCGTGGGATAGGTATATGGCTATCCTAGATATAAGATAAGGTCAGGGACTAATACAAAAAAGAAGAGTGCACAGCGCTTAAATATAATAATAATAATAATAATAATGAAAAAATGTGTGAAAAGTGAAAAGGCAGTGGTAGCGGATATATAATGTGATGAAAAATAAAAGGGGAATAAAAAAACACACTAACCCGTATCGACTAGACACACAGAAAAACCTCACATATGGACAAGTATGGAGGGAAGGATATCTCTCCAAATAGAGAGGGGGGCAAACCACTAACAAATGTGGAAAAGGGATAGCAGCTAATCTTGAACTGCAATGGACTGGACCACTGCAAAAAAGAAGTACAGGATTAATAGAAAGAGAGACAGCGCTAAAATATACCCCAAAAAGAACAGGACATAATTTATAAAAATAGAAAAAATTATTTATTGTCACAAATGTACATGTATATAAGGTAAAAAGACTATAAATGAGTCTAGTACCACAGTATAATAACAAAAAACACAAATAAAACACAAAATAATATCAATATGCGGTAAAGTAGAATAAAATAATATATAAAATATATATATAGTAGTACAACCTTACCCACTGCTAGTATAGTGTTGTTCACCTGGCCAGGTCCAGAACATATGTATAAAATATACACTATAAGCACATACACAAAAAAACAGGACACCCCTCAGGACGCGTTTCGTAAAAAAACTTCTTCAGCTGGTGGGTGAGTGTGCAAGACACTCACCCACCAGCTGAAGAAGTTTTTTTACGAAACGCGTCCTGAGGGGTGTCCTGTTTTTTTGTGTATGTGCTTATAGTGTATATTTTATACATATGTTCTGAACCTGGCCAGGTGAACAACACTATACTAGCAGTGGGTAAGGTTGTACTACTATATATATATTTTATATATTATTTTATTCTACTTTACCGCATATTGATATTATTTTGTGTTTTATTTGTGTTTTTTGTTATTATACTGTGGTACTAGACTCATTTATAGTCTTTTTACCTTATATACATGTACATTTGTGACAATAAATAATTTTTTCTATTTTTATAAATTATGTCCTGTTCTTTTTGGGGTATATTTTAGCGCTGTCTCTCTTTCTATTAATCAGGGACTAATGAAAGTATTACTTTACTGAGTGGGTAGTGGATGCATGGAATAGTCTTCCAGTAGAAGTGGTAGAGGTTAATACAGTGAAGGAGTTTAAGCATGCGTGGGATGGGTATAAGGCTATCCTAGATATAAGATAAGGCCAGGGACTAATGAAAGTATTACTGTACTGAGAGGTTAGTGGATACATGGAATAGGCTTCCGGCGGAAGTGGTAGAGGTTATTACATTACATTAACATTTATTTATATAGCACCAACAATTTACATAGCGCAAGGTACAGAGCATCGAAGGTAACTACATACTATGTTATGCCGATACCTTTAATGGATGTTTGTATAAACACTACAAACATCACAAAATGCTGATGTTATTGCTGTGTGCACCTATGCATGACAAAGCCCCCCCCCCCCCCCCCCCCCGGCAGGATGGTATACACCAGGGGTACTTAAAGAGCTAAGCTAGCTCCTGGCCAGGCTTATTGATTTTCAGGCATGGTGCCCACAGATTGGCATAAAGCTGAGGTGGTGCCCATATTTAAAAAGGGATCAAAAGCTTGACATCTGTGGTGGGGAAACTGTTTGAAGGGCTGCTAAGGGAATATATTCAAGATTTCATATTAAACAGGAATCTGATTAGCAGGAGCCAACATGGCTTTGTGAAAGACTTGTCAAACTAACTTAATTACATTCTCTGAAGAGGTGAGTAATTATATAGATCGGTGTGCTGCAGTGGATGTGATATATTTAGACTTTGCTAAGGATTTTGGTACAGTTCCACATAAAAGGTTACTTACTGTACAAATTGACTGAAATAGGCTTAGGGCCAAATGTTTGTTTGTGGATTGGCAATTGGTTGAAAGATAGAATGCAAAGGGTGGTGGTTAATGGGAAGTTCTCAAATTGGACAGAGGTGATAAGTGGAGTACCACAGGGATCCGTCCTGGGTCCTCTTCTTCATTTGTTAATTAACGATCTCCCAGAGGGCATAGGGAATCTTGTCGCAGTTTTTGCTCATGACACAAAATTAAGTAGCGTTATAAAGTCTGAACTAGATGTAGAGGAATTGGGTAACTGGGCAGATAAATGGCAAACGAGTTTCAATGTGGACAAGTGTAAAATTATGCGTTTTGGGTACAATAATAAAAATGCACCATACCGTTTAAATGGTGTTTTCTTGGGGAAATCTAATGAAAAAGATTTTGGGAGTAGTTGTAGGCAATAGACTTAGCAGTAGTGCACAGTGCCAGCTGGCAGCTGCAAAGGCCAAAAAGATATTGGAAAGTTGGAAGATTGAAGTGAGCGTTACTACAATGTGTGTTTAAGGAAACTCCAGCACTGTCAGACACTGTAAAGGTCCAGGATCTCTGTGAGTGGCAAAACAACGTAGAACAAGAAAACTGTAATCCACGGTTAACCAGACAGCAAACTAACAGCTTGTCAGGATGAAACTTCAAAGCTTTATTTAGTAGCATAAAATCAGCACAAAACTCCACATAGGACAGAGAGACAGAAAAAAACAAACTGTCTGCAACACGCACATGTAAAGAGAAAACCCACCATTTAAAGTGAGAGAGTATTTTTCTCATTATAAAGTTGGCTTTTCTTTCAGAATCCAAATAAAAAAGTGTTTTATTGGGATGTTTTTGTGCCATTTATCTCTGCCAGGGGGCAGACATCTTGTTTAGAATGTTTGGTTAGATGGGTCAGATCGTCTTTCATTTAACCCTAGATGAATGAACATCTGACCCAAGGTTCCAAACAACATGTCTGCCCCCTGACAGATATCAACTGAGCAGAGAGGGCTCAATAAGTTTCTTTATTTGTATTCTTTCACTAAAGCATTTCTATATAAAATGTCTAGTAGCCCATAAAAGGCAGCCTTGAGAAGGGCCAGAGGAACGATCGTCAGCCATGAAAATAACTATATTATAAAGGGCAGCAGATAAGCTGCTGAATATAAACATGCACTCTTATCTACCCCTCCAGGATTACACCCACCCATGCCTTACATTCTTCTGCATATTAACCTTTAATTAACCAGTCTGTATTGTGGAATCGAAAATGCCAGGATTTTAGGGGCCACATTGTTTTTTTACAATGGTTGCCCTTAATTAATTTGTACCTGCTAAGATTTGACTCTTACAATAGCTACATATGAATATACCATAGGACAGAGAGAGCACCCTCTGATAGAGCTATACAGAGCGAGGAGGGCTCTGTCAGGTGCTTTACTTGTATTCTTTCATTATAGCATCTCCATTCAAAATCCCTGCACTTGACCAAGATGTTTTGAATTTTTTTTTTTTTTCCCTTCTGGACAATGGTTGTTTTACCATTTCTGCTGTGTTTATGTTTAGCTGTATTTTTCCTCATTTACTGTACCCATACAAACTGTATATATCTGGGGGTGGGATGAGAAAGATTGCTTTTAGATACCACTAATTTGATCATATCCTATAACTTACTATAAAAAATAGTACGTATTTCGAACTTTTACATGAAAAATCTTTTACACATCTACAAATGCTAATAAAAAAACTTTTACATAGATTCTAAAATTATTATAAAAAGAGTATAAAAATATGTTTACATGTTTTTCTGTAGATTTTTTTTGCAAGTTATAGGTCAATAACGGACACTAGCGTATTGCTTTTTCCTAACCATTTCCTCCTATTTAACACTAAACCTAACCCTAACCTTAGATCTAAGCTAACAAAGTTTTTTATTTTTTGTTTGTTTTTTTGCTGTAATGTTGCTCTAAAGCAGGGGTGTCTAAGTTTATTCTGCAAAGGGCCACTCCGATATAAATGTATGTGTGTGTGGGCCGCATTCATTTTTCATTAATTCAGAGAATAATAAATATAATTATACAAATATGTGTGTGTATATATATTATATATAATATACACTAATGTGCAGCGGTCATATTAACTACACACACACATTCAAACATGCATACACAGTCACACTTACCACACACCCACATACACATTTATACACACACACTAACATACATTCACTTACCCCCACACACACACACCACACATACACATAACCCCGCACACGCAAACCACACATACAATTACCCCCCCCCACACCACACATACAATTACCCCCCCCACACACACACACATCACACATACACTTACCCCCACACACACACACCACACATACACTTACCCCCACAAAAACACACCACACATACACTTACCCCCACACACACACACACACCACCACACATACACTTACCCCACACACACACACACCACACATACACTTACCCCCCACACATACACTTACCCCACTCACACACTTACGCCAACACAAACACCACACATACACATACTTCCCCACACGCACACCACACAAAAACTTACCCCCACACACACACACCACACAAACACTTACCCCCCACACACACACACACACCACACAAACACTTACCCCACACACACACAAACACACCACGCATACACTTACTCAACCCCGCACACCACACAAACACTTACCCCTCCCCCCCCACACACACACACCACACATACACTTACCCCCTACAGCAGTACAGCAGTATGATTACTATTGAACGATGGACCTGCTCTGTGTTTGGTTGGTTTTTTAGGCTGTTGTACCAGCTATGAAGTCTCCTCTCCCGGAGAGAACTCCGCTGTTCGTACATGAACTCGGAGGTCCGGTGTACAGGATCCCTTCACTCATTTACATCACAGAGGAGAAGACCTTCCTAGCGTTCGCTGAAAGGCGCAAGAATGACGAAGATGTCAGTGCGGAGTACCTGGTGATGAGGAGAGGGATCTACAAGACGGGATATGTAAAGGTAATCTTCCCAATCAGAGTCAGAGACGGGAACATGAAACATTTACATACATAGGAGGAGAGAGGACACGGGGAGGGAAGTACCTGGTGATGAGGAGAGGGATCTACAAGACAGGATATGTAAAGGTAATCTTCCCAATCAGGGTCAGAGACGGGAACATGAAACATTTACATACATAAAGGGGAGGAGAGAGGACACGGGGGGGCTATTTACTAAAAGGTGAGTTGGGATGAACCTTTCATTTCACCAACTATACATCGTGCAGGGACAAACCTGGAGAGTTTCCCCCCTGCTAAGCAGGCTCACAGAGATTGTCCCTGCACAATGTATAGCTAACTTGGTAATTTACTGAAAGGGTAGTGGATGCATGGAATTAGTCTTCCAGCAGATGCGGTAGAGGTTATTTTGTTTTCTTGGGGCCACCAAAACCCATTTATAACTAGCATTTCAACTCTGGCAATACTCACTCACTGGGAACACAAGCAGGGATGTTGTAGGTAGAAACTATTGAGGAATATAACCCATCACTTTGGGGGGGGGGGGGGGTTGTCTCTAGTGGGAAGGTATCCTAGGCTTAACCTTAATTATTTGGTGTTTTTTTTGGTCTCCAGTGGGAAGGGATGCTAGGCTTACATGAAGCCACTCTGAAACTCCACCGGACAACGAAACCCTGCGCGGTCTACGAGGAGACCTCCAAAGTTGTATTCCTGTTTTTTAACTGCATACCTGATGGCGTGACCGAGGCACACATGAGGGTTTGGGGGAATTCCTCCAAACTCTGCTACATCACCAGCAACGACTGTGGGAAAACCTGGAGCACCATCAAAGACATAACAGATGTGACCAACACCATCCGGAAAATGGCCACGTTCTTCTTGTCTCCTGGTCACGGCATCCAGACACTGGCCGGGAAGCTCGTTATTCCTGCCTATGCCCATGTGGCCAAGTTCTGGTTCATTCGCTGGTGGTTTGGGAAAAACCAGTCGTTTTATCTCTACAGTGAAGACCAGGGCAACCGGTGGGCGGTATCGGAACGCATAGTCAAGTACGAGGGAGGAGAATGCGAGCTGGCGGAAATATGCGAAGACGGCAAGAACATGCTCTACTGCAACGCAAGATCCACGGGCAACAAAAGGCTGGAGGCTTTAAGTCTCAGCGTCGGTGGGGAATTCAAATTTGTGGAAAAGAGCAGAAAACTGAAGGAGAAAAGTGACGGATGCCAAGGAAGCATTTTAAGCTTCCTCGGGGAAGAGCATCCGGGGCAAGATCGTCGGCACTGGCTGATGTTCTCCCATCCCACCAAGAAGGAGCGCCGAGATCTTGGCTTGTTTTTGAACAAGTCTCCTCTGACATCCGAGTCTTGGTCCAAACCCTGGGTGATTTACGAAGGTCTCAGCGGATACTCAGATCTTGTCGACTGCCAGGAGGCCAACACCTTCGCGGTCTTGTTTGAGTGCGGTGATAAAACCCAATACGAGCAAATCGATTTCTGTCTGTTTACTGTGGAAGATGTTTTGGAAAATATTAAGAAGAAGAAGAGCTTGTTTGCGAGGTTTAAGAAGTGATACTCCAGTCGTTTGTTCAGGGGGGAGACTAAATCATTTGCAGGACAATGAAAAATGTGGTAACTTTAAACTGAAAGATTGATTCAAGTGTAGACGTTTCAGAAATAAATCTTTTAATGCTCTACATAATATAGAGAGAATTACAGGGAATTGAGATGGGAATTTCAAACTTTAGGTCAAAGTAGCTTAGTTGGAAAAATTCTCCGGTGCAACTGAATGGGAGAATTTTTCCTACTCTTATCTCGATTTCCCTGCAATTCCCTCGATACTGAGTAGACTCCATAACGAAAGAACACACATTCCGTACATACCTGAGCCCTCTTTGCTCTGTAAAGCTCTGCCAGGGGGCGGACATGTCGTTTAGAATCTTGGGTCAGATGAGGGAAAAACTGACCCATCCAACCCAAGATTCTAAACAACATGTCCGCCCCCTGATCATACGTCGCAAAGAGGACTAAACAAGTTACTTATTTTTATCATAAAAACATTTCAAATTAAAATGTCCACACTTGATGCTATTAAACAGATCTTCAAGATATTATAAGAGTTATAAAAAAAAGAGTTATAAAAAAAAGAGTTATAAAAAGAGTTACGAGAAAGTGACGTTAATCTCTTCGAGCTCTCATTTTGAAAATATGCTGTAAAGTTTCCGAAGATGGAGCCTATGGACCGGTTTATGGTCATATCCAGGAGTCATTTCTTGATGGAACAATATACCGATGAACTCAAATGGAACATGATTGGCCGCTTACCTTTTTTAAAGGGAACCTGTTTGACTTTTTATGCTCAGTCTTAATTTTTTTCTTTCCAGCAATGTAGATGACAAATTGAATAAAATTGTAAACACAGCAACTCTTGTGGTTGTAGGTTTGATTTAAACAGACCTCCTTCGCCTACCTGCTCTACAGGTGTTACATATCAAGCCACATATCCGTTACATATCGAGCCACAGACATTTCATGCAGAATTACAAGCAAATGACCAAATTAGGACAACATGTGTCCGTGGGAGTCCCCTGCTTATGACATCACCATGGAACATACCTCCCAAGGTTTCAGTTGATTGATGAGGGACGCTGTTATTTTTGTGGACGGGGTTATCAGAACATTTTCAGAGACTTTGTGGCCAATTTTAGTACAATAATGAAGTATTTTATTTACATAAATTAAAGTAAAAACGCATTTCCTGCTGTTGAATCTCACTCTCATCGCGGCTCGCTTCTTAGGATAAAACATATATAGATAAAATTACCCTAAAACAAGGCTGGTTTTATTTGCATTGCAGAGCAGATTTTATTTATTATTCCTCTTTTTATATATATTCAATATGTATAGTGTTTACATGAAAAAAAAAAAAAAAAAAGATTCTTACCTGAAGTTCCGCCCCCTCAGCCTGTCCCTGAAATACCTGCGTGTACAGCTGTATGCCCAGAAGTAAGCAGGTTCAGAGTTTCAACTGTAGAAACATCCCCGTGACTTGCTTATACAATTATTTGTAGACGTGTACATATTATACGTGAATAAGGATGACATGCCTAGTACTGCAGTATACATCAATAAACATACATACCTCCCAACTAGAGTTGAGCGGACACCTGGATGTTCGGGTTCGGCAGGTTCGGCCGAACTTTGAAAAAAATGTCCGGGTCCGTGCTCGAACTTGACCCCGAACCCGAACCCCATTGAAGTCAATGGGGACACGAACTTTTGGCCACTAAAATGCCTCTAAAATAGTCATGGAAAGGGCTAGAGGGCTGCAAAATGTGGGTAAGAGTGTCCCCATTCATACGAATAGGTCAATTGACCTATTCGTATGAATGGGGACTCTATTTCGGTTTATAGAATAGCAATAGCATTACATGTATTCCATAAACCGAAAGTCTATAAACCGAATGTCTTTCGGTTTATAGACTTTCGGCTTATGGAATACATGTAATGCTATTGGCTTTCTATAAACTGAAATAGAGTCCCCATTCATAAGAATTTTCTATTTCGGATTATAGAAAGCCAATAGCATTACATACAATGTAATCGCCGAACCCCGAACTCCAACACGAACATACAGTGGAATGTCCGTGTTCGGGTCAGGGGTCCAAAACCCGTAATGTTCGGTACGAACCCAAACAGTGCGGTTCGGGTTCGCTCAACACTATTCCCAACATTTCAAAATGTGAAAGTGGGACAGTCGCGCAACTCGCCCAATAGAAGGAATTGCACCTTTACTGTGAGTTTTATTAAATGACTGGGTCTATGACCTAGCCCCAGCCATGTAATAAAACTCACAGTAATGTGTATACACAGCCATACTGACACAGCTACACACATAACCACACAGTCGCACCATAGACACAGCCACACTGCACACAGCAATACACACACGTCTCACTTCCAAACACACGCACAGATACTTACACAGTCACGGGAACAGGGACACAAAAACAGGACTGTCCCACCCAAAACGGGCCAGTTGGGAGGTATGAGCATATTATATTTAGAAGTGTTGGTGGAACAGTCCAATCAGAAGGACAAAAACATTGCTTATATTGTGCAACTAGAGAATAAAAACGGATCTATACATTGTGTGACCAGAATTGCAGCAAACGCATAAAATAGGAGAAATAATGTGTATGGTTTAAATGTGTCAGTGGCCGTCTCCTGGTGATGACATCACCTGTGGCACGATATGCAAATTACACATTGTACATGAGGTCATTTGCAGGTGATGTAGAGCAGTAATGTTAAAGTCCCTATAAGAGTATATAAATCAGGAAGGAAATGTCACTGAGTGTACAGCAGCTTATGTTACAGGGGAAGTGTTTGTTTAAATAGTCTCAGGGGGGCTAAGCTTGCAGGCACCTACCTCTCTAGGGGAAGAGATTGCTAAAAAAGGAAACTGTCGGGTGACTACACGACTGAGGGTAGGGTTGCCACCTTTTCTTCAAACAAATACCGGCCTTGGTACTGTGTCCATAGACTTAACATTGGCCTGATGCCAATTTTTTACCAGCCTGCCGGTAAAATACCTGCCAGGTGGCAACCCTAACTGAGGGGTAGAGGTAGGAATTATTTAGGGGAAGGTCAGAGGTTATGGAGATTTTGCGTAAAAAATGATCTTAGAAGCCAAGTGGGTTTTTTTTGTTTTGTTTTTTTAAAGGGGCCTGGTCACCTAAGAATTGTTAATACATAGTGAATGCAAAGAATAAAACCCGATCAAACATTATATATACTATGGAGGTTATGCATAAAAAAACATTGCATCTGGAAAGAGACCCAATGGGTCCGGAAGAACGGATTATCTCAGTGTCGGGTGTCACGTGACATCCGGTGGCATCGGCAGGGTGCTGCGGGTGAGGAGCTAGTCTTGAGTGCAAATCTGGCTACGGAGCAGGTTCTGAGTGCGAATCTGGCCGCTGGGATAAGTCCTGAGTACAAATCTGGCTGCTGGGGTAAGTCCTGAATGCAAATCAGGTCACAGAGCAGGTTCCCAGTACAAATCTGGGCACTGGGGTAAGCCCTGAGTGCAAATCTGGCCCCTGGTATTAGTCCTGAGTGCAAATTTGGATGCTGAGGTCAGTGCTTAGTGCAAAGTGGGTGCTGGGGTAAGTCTTGAGTGCAAATCTGTCCGCTGGAGTAAATGCAGGGAGCAAAGTGGGTGATGGGGTAAGACCTGAGTGCAAATCTGGGTTCTGGGGTAAGTCCTGTGTGTGCCAAGTGGGTGCTGGGGTAAGTCCAGTGAGTGCAAATCTGGGTGCTGGGGCACGTTATGTAGACAAAAATCCTTGCACCGGCCCTGGCTCCTGTGTAACCCATGTATAAAAAAAACGGGCTCCACAGTGAACATGTTGAATTTGATGAAGGAAGGTCTGACACCAGATTCTAAACAATATGCGAGAGATAATAGCCTAGGGTTACTGAAGCCAGGGTGCAAGAATTTCCGTTGCGCCCCCCCGTAGGGGTGGGTCTATAGGTAGCCCCTCCCATCACAAACATGTGATGTGTTTGACACTGACCCTGGTGCCCCCACCCAGCCCCTACCTTTTCCCACCCTCTCTCGTGGGACTGACTGGTGTGATATTTTTACAGGATGAGACGAATAATAACATTTCTATTTATTTTTTTTTGTTTGGCTGTTGTTGGATCATTTCCCAAATCTGTGACCTATTCTCCCGGACTCTCTACATCTGTCCATCGGTCTCATAGTCAACGGATTATTTTCAGTCTTTTCCAGCCCGAGCTGCCGGATCTGGTAGAAGCTGTGATCAATCTTTAAACAAACTTTTCCCTCGGAATGTAAACAATGAGTTTCCTTCCCCACCAGCGGCTCAGGGACAGAATATCCCCTTCTATTTTCTATTTTCTTAGTTTGTTACAAACTCCCAAGATCTTGATGAAAGAAACAAATGACATCACCTTTCCCACTGAAAGTGTGTGATTTGCTCATCAAGCCAAAGATGATGTCATAAACTGACCTCACAGATATATATATAGAGGTGTCAGAGATCCACCAGTTTAGACAAGAGTGAGTGGCAAGGTTCCCTTTCATGAGGGGGATGAAGAATGAGTAACTATTAGGTTTGAACGCAGTGCATCGTGGGAGTGTACATGTGTATTGGTAATGCAGCAATACCCTGATGTGTTTCCACCTCTGCCATTTTGTTACCGGCAGCATATACGTTTCCCAGACTGCTTTGCTGTTTGTACAGATCATATGTGACCAGAAGGAAATGAATTAACTAATCAAGAAGTGGATCCCACAGAACCTCCTGGTCACATATAACTTCTGTATCCCGGAACGGCAGCCTGCACGTGGCTGATAAGACGTGGCCGTGGTGGCAGCACTTGTTACATATTGCTTGGTCAGCCGGGAGTAACCAGGGTATGATGGGGCTGTGTGGAGACAATGAGGACAATAAAACACAGACTGCTAGCATTTCAGATCTTTATTTCCACGCGTGTCCTCCAGTGTATTTCATGCGATCATTTCACAAGTCATTACATACAATCTGCATTCAATCCGTGGGATGCTAACTGCAATAACATCACATGCTGCCACTCCCCCTGCAAAACGAGTGGTATGACCCAAAAGCCTTGTATTTACAGGCCACACCAAGTTCCTGTGGGCCAAACCAAACAAGTTCATAGGTAGGAGTCGAAGGGGGTCTCATTTTGATCAGTTCCACAGCACTGCTTGTTCCACAGCAAACACTGCCTGCACCACAAGCTTCCTGCTCAGTGTAACACAAGGCCACAAGGCGGATCCATCCAATTCAGCCAATAACCCTGGGGTTTGTAAACAGGCCTCTATATAGTAACCGGGGGAGGGGGCTGGAAACTTTTGTTCCACGGGGCAAAAACAATTCCGTGGCCCAAGATCCAAAACAGCCCTGACCCGTCGAGGCATGGACTTCACTAGACCTCTGAAGGTGTGCTGGGGTAACTGGCACCAAGACGTTAGCAGCAGATCCTTTAAGTCCTGTAAGTTGCGAGGTGGGGCCTCCATGGATCGGACTTGTTTGTCCAGCACATCCCACAGATGCTCGAATGGATTGAGATCTGGGGAATTTGGAGGCCAAGTCAGCACCTTGAACTCGTTGTTGTGTTCCTCAAACCATTCCTGGACCATTTTTGCTTTGTGGCAGGGAGCAGTATACTGCTGAAAGAGGCCAATGCCATCAGGGAATACCGTTTCCATGAAAGGGTGCACATGGTCTGTAACAATGCTTAGGTAGGAGGTTAGGGCTGCCACACTTTCTACAAAAAAATACCGTCTGGTTCTTATGGTAGAACCCATGTTTTCCCAGCAGAACATTGCCCAACACATCACACTGCCTCCTCCGGCTGATCTGTATATATATATATTCAATAGGCCAACATGAAGATGCTTTTTATTCTCTATAAACTTTCTGATCAGAAGCTAATACAAAGGCAAATCAAGTAATAAACAGTGCTTGCTAAATGATAATACTGGAAAATGTAAACATTATAAATAAATAAAAAACACCTATAAGTTCATATTGGCCCTACGATTAATCATTTCTTTTAATTCCCTGCAATGTAAACCAATATGTTAACTTGTTAATTAAGCTTATTAGAACATTTTGCCAACATTCAGTGTATGTTACACAATCCACAGACACACACGAGCTGGGTCATGAAGAAAAATGATTGGAAAAAAAATACTGCATGTTCATCTATCTCTATGCCAAGCATGGCTGCCAGGCTCATCTTTCTCGCTCCATGATTTCCGCTCCTCTCTGACACGCCCACCTGGCTCCCCGTCTGACCTAGTATAACATCTAAGATTCTATCTTTAAGCCCCTCACTCTTCGGCCCCTCCATACACACCTCGTTAACCGATAATATCCTGCTCTCCTCAAAATGAACTGACGCTCTCCTGCGCCCTCATCAACTCTTACCACTCGCTCCTGCAAGATCAATGTCTGATTTCTGCGGTTAGTGAATAACCCCCTCTATCTCAGATCAGCACAACGGCTGGACACACGTACCTCTGAGGCAGTGCTGTATTTACCGTGAGGCGGCAAATTTTGGGGGGGCGGCACCGCCCCCCAGCACTGAAAAAAGAAAAAACGCGGCCCTTTAAAAAAAAAAAAAGACCGCGCTTGCAGACAGAGACGGAGGTGAGAGGGGATCAGAAGATCCCCCCTCACCATCGCTCTGCCTGCCAGGCTGTACGGGGAGCCGAACAGGCAGCACAGAGAAACCTCCGTGCTGCCTGTTCGGCTCCCCTTGCAGTGTGCCGACACGGAAGTGCTGACAGTCACGTGACGGGCGCGCTGACGTCATACGCGCACCCGGTCACGTGACCTGTCGGCACAATCGCCGGGAAGCCGAACAGGCAGCATGGAGGGACCATGCTGCCTGCCACTAGGGAAAGGTAAGTGCTGATGGGAGTCAGAGTGTGTGTGATGGGAGACAGTGTGTGTGACTGAGTGTGATGGGAGTCAGAGTGTGTGTGATGGGAGACAGTGTGTGTGACTGAGTGTGATGGGAGTCAGAGTGTGTGTGATGGGAGACAGTGTGTGTGACTGAGTGTGATGGCAGTCGGAGTGTGTGACTGAGTGTGATGGGAGTAGGAGTGTGTGACTGAGTGTAATGGGAGTGTGTGTGTGATGGGAGTATGAGCTTGGTGTGAGTCTGAATGATGGGGCATGTCTTAGGTGTGTAACGTGGGTGTGCAGCTTGGGTAGGGGGGTGCCCGGATTTTGTCTGCCTAGGGCAGCACAAAATCAAGATACACCACTGGTACCTCTACCACCACCTCCTGCCACGTCCAATCATCATGCAGCAATATCATAGTGGCCAACATCAGCCATGGTTCCAGGGACACATTTTTGTTCCACATGCTGCAGAAAGATCATGCAAAGTGCAGCACGGCAGTATGTAGGATGTATATACACACACACACACACACACACACACACACACAATCCAATTCATGTAAAGTGCAGCCCGGCAGTATGTAGGATGTATATTCACACACACACACACAATCCAATTCATGTAAAGTGCAGCCTGGCAGTATGTAGGATGTATATACACACACAGACAATCCAATTAATGTACAGTGCAGCCCAGCAGTATGTATATACACACACACACAATCCAATTCATGTAAAGTGCAGCCCGGCAGTATGTAGGATGTATATACACACACACACAATCCAATTCATTTAAAGTGCAGCCCAGCAGTATGTAGGATGTATATACACACAGACACAATCCAATTCATGTGAAGTGCAGCCCGGCAGTATGTAGGATGTATATACACACACACACACAATCCAATTCATGTAAAGTGCAGCCCGGAAGTATGTAGGATGGATATACACACACACACACACTCCAATTTATGTGAAGTGCAGCCCGGCAGTATGTAGGATGTATATACACACACATATACACAATCCAATGAATTAATCAGGGTGGAGATCTCATAGGACCTACCATGATAAATTAATTGGATTGTGTGTGTGTGTATATACATCCTACATAATACCGGGCTGCACTTTACATGAATTGGATTGTGTGTGTGTGTGTATATCCATCCTACATACTGCCGGGCTGCACTTTACATGAATTGGATTGTGTGTGTGTATATATCCATCCTACATACTGCTGGGCTGCACATTACATGAATTGGATTGTGTGTGTGTGTATATACATCCTACAAACTGCCGGGCTGCACTTTACATGAATTGGATTGTGTGTGTGTGTGTATATACATCCTACATACTGCCGGGCTGCACTTTACATGAATTGGATTGTGTGTGTGTGTGTATATCCATCCTACATACTGCCGGGCTGCACTTTACATGAATTGGATTGTGTGTGTGTGTGTGTGTGTGTGTGTGTGTATATACATCCTACATACTGCCGGGCTGCACTTTACATGAATTGGATTGTGTGTGTGTGTGTATATCCATCCTACATACTGCCGGGCTGCACTTTACATGAATTGGATTGTGTGTGTGTGTGTGTGTGTGTATACATCCTACATACTGCCGGGCTGCACTTTACATGAATTGGATTGTGTGTGTGTGTGTGTATATCCATCCTACATACTGCCGGGCTGCACTTTACATGAATTGGATTGTGTGTCTGTGTATATACATCCTACATACTGCCGGGCTGCAGATTACATGAACTGGATTGTGTGTGTGTATATACATCCTACATATTCCCGGGCTGCACTTTACATGAATTGGATTGTGTGTGTGTATATACATCCTACATACTGCCGGGCTGCACTTTACATGAATTGGATTGTGTGTGTGTGTATATACATCCTACATACTGCCGGGCTGCACTTTACATGAATTGGATTGTGTGTGTGTGTATATACATCCTACATACTGCCAGGCTGCACTTTACATGAATTGGATTGTGTCTGTGTGTATATACATCCTACATACTGCCGGGCTGCACTTTACATGAATTGGATTGTGTGTGTGTGTATATACATCCTACATACTGCCGGGCTGCACTTTACATGAATTGGATTGTGTCTGTGTGTATATACATCCTACATACTGCCAGGCTGCACTTTACATGAATTGGATTGTGTGTGTGTGTATATACATCCTGCATACTGCTGGGCTGCACCTTACATGAATTGGATTGTGTGTGTGTATATACATCCTACATACTGCCGGGCTGCACTTCACACACACAATCCAATTCATGTAAAGTGCAGCCCGGCAGTATGTAGGATGTATATACACACACACAATCCAATTCATGTATATATACATCCTACATACTGCCGGGCTGCACTTTACATGAATTGGATTGTGTGTGTGTGTGTATATACATCCTACATACTGCCAGGCTGCAAGATTGGTGAAAGATTGGCTCAGGTGAGCCCTCTCTGCTTCGTATATCAATATCAGGAGGCGGACATATTGTTTAGAATCTTGGGACAGATGAGGAAGATCTGACCCAAAATTCTAAACAACATGGCCGCCCGGATAGAGCTCAATGGAGCAAAGATTCTAAACAACATGGCCGCCCAGATAGAGCTCAATGGAGCAAAGAGATTCTAAACAACATGGCCGCCCGGATAGAGCTCAATGGAGCAAAGATTATAAAAAACATGGCCGCTCGGATAGAGCTCAATGGAGCAAAGATTCTAAACAACACTGCCGCCCGGATAGCGCTCAATGGAGCAAAGATTCTAAACAACATGGCCGCCCGGATAGAGCTCAATGGAGTAAAGAGGGCTCAAGATGGTACTTTATTTGTATTCTGTCATTAGAGCCTCTCTATTTAAATGCAAGCACTCAATGCCATATCTCAATTTAGTAGCAGCTCATTTTTGGCGATATGTTACAAATTCTGGCACAAGATAAAAAAAGAATATAATTAAAACAAGTATCGAAATAACAATAGCACAATGTTGAGTATTGGCTGATTTCTTGGTTAATATCAGTGGTGGTATTCAAATCAACCTGTTTGAAAGGATGAATGGATCCATTTGAAAAGCCCCCCGTATAAATGCTTGAATTTCTCCCCCCCTTCCTTGAGATTTTGTGGAACGCTAAAAACACCATCTTCACCAAGCGCAAAGAGCATCCGTCTGCAGAGTATGGGAGATAGAATCGGAAAAAGAAGAACTACTGCTGTGAAATGCGTAGAGTAAAAAAGAAATGATCCAGTGCAATGTGCTCCTTCCAGCCTGAGGTATAAACACTGCATGTGATAATCTTAACATCCAAGAACAGTAGATAAAAGAAGATATAATTCATACAGTCACTGAAAGTGCCGGAGTATTAACCCCACAGTAGTAGCACAATCGTGGCACACCACAAGGGGGCGTTCTCAGGAGAACGGAGGATACATTCTAGTTCGAGATACATTATACCCATGCCAGACTGCTGAGCTGGACCATTAATTACCCAGTAAAGCAGCACTGAGTCCGTCCTTGCCCCATTCCAGAGTTATTCAAGAAATGGGGGCTGCTTTAGGGAAATCCCAGGGCCGGAGCCCACTACTAGTGTGTAATCCCCTCCTTTATCATCCGTGGATTTATCCTACTCTGATTGTCTTGGACACATTTCTATTTCTCACCATTAAAGCATCTTATTGACTTATCATCCGGTGAGTGGAGTGCACAGTTTTCTCCTTATTTTATGGGGTATAATGTACCTCTAGGAGTTGGCTACATTTTTAACAACCTCTTCCAGGGTGAACCTCCTGAAGCAGATTTTCTCACATGCGTTGACACCGCACTCAAACAGGCACGCAAAGCTGTGTGACTCGTGGCAGAACGATAAGTCGGAGTAGCCACTCGGGCCTTTGTTGATGACCCAGGGCTGGGTCCATGCGGACGGCACCAGCGGGGACTTGTTTAAGTAGACCCCTAAGTCCACTCTCTTCTTGCTGCTGGTGGGATGTGAGTACAAGAGCCAAGAGGACGAGTCCTTATCCGAGGTCAGACCCTGGGACACGAAATCCCTGCCAAGGTCTTCCATCTCAGCGCTGTCTGGAGGCCGGAAGCCCACCACGCTTCCCTGGCAGCCAGTGGGGGGTTCACACAGCCTTTTGCTGAAGTGGGAGCTGGCGAAATTCAGGCCTTGGCTGTTAGTGACCGCTTCCACCCGATAGTGCTGTCTTGTGCGAGCGTTGCAGTACAGGAAGCACGCCCCGCCACTGCAAGTCACTTCCGCCACTTGGCACTCGCTTGTCTTCCGCGTCCAGAGCACACACCCCCTGCGCCAGCTCCTGCCATGGTCGTCACTGTAGAAGACGAAGGAGTGAGGCTTGGTCTTGCAGGGGATGGGAAGGCCGCAGGCCCGCGAGTGGATGTAATAGTAGTAGGCGGGTACGATGAGCCGGCCACACTGGACTTGGATGCCATGCCCAGGCCCCACGGCCAGGGTGGCGCAGCTCCTCAGGTCGTTCCCAATAATTTCCACTGTCAGGTCGCGGGTCCGGGTCCAGGTTTTCCCGTGATCGACGCTGGTTGTACAGCAGAGCCTGGAGGCGTTCCTTCCCGTCAGGATCTGGTAGATCTCGGAGCGGTTTGTCCGCACGCAGATGAAGAAGAGGAATACGGTGCGGCTGGCCGCGTCGTACACGGGACAAGGGTTCATGGTTCGATGTCCTTGCAGCTTGGCAGACGGCAGAGCAGCGATGTCCCCCCACTGCAAAAAAAAAAAAAAAAACACAACAAAACTGAAACAACACTGCAGAGGTTTGGGGAACTACGTATCCCAGGATTCCCAGTCCGTCGTAGCGCTGACGTAGAGCATCATGGGATATGTAGTTCAAAAACATCTGTAGTGCGAAGGTTTGCCATCACTGCATCAGAGCAACCAATAAATGGGGACAATTAAAATAGGTGAGCCTTGCATTAGCTAGATGCGTTCCAAAGCCTTATACAGGGCTTTCCTAGAAATACCGGCCATTTTATCTATATCATAGTGCCGTTCATTTTTTTTATTTTATTTTTTAAATGGCTCTTTAAATGTCAGTCACCTGACAGAATTTGTGTTTTAATAGATCCTATTTAAAAAAAAAAAAAAAAAAAAAAAAAAAACTTAAAGGGACCCCATCATCTGAACATTGTTTATACCTGCTTCTGTGAATACAGAGCATAAAAGACCCATCAGGATTGATGTGAACATGCTCCATCTACTAAAGGGGAAAATATCGTCTATACATTGTGTAAGCAGCATTGCAAGTTACTGTATATATGAAGAGTCAAATGTGTTCTAAATGTGTCAGTGGTGTCTACAGTCTCCAGTGGTGTTTCAATGGGAAACAGTTGTCCTTTAAGTGTTTTGAGATGATATTTTATTAGGTATTTAATGAGATAGAGTGAGTGTGGAGTGGGGGTGTCTAATCAGCAGGAACCATTGCAGTGACTGGGTCGCTGACAGCTAATTTCCCAGCAGCCTCTCTGTTTCTGCCGTGCCCCAGCCGTTAGCTCGTTATCTGACTCGGAGACTTATCGCGGCCCCTCTCTCCTATGTAACCAGACCCCTTCCTGTTTATACCGCTCTTCCTACAGACGTCTGATCCTATCTCTGTAGATGTGCAGTGCATTTCTATTGTCTTCTTATGCGGTAAATACAGAGTAATTGTAAAGTACTATAGATAGAGAGGTTTAACGGGTCACAAAGTCTACATTTAGCTCAAAATGACCAAAGTACTAGAGACAGAACATCCTGAGCTTGAGTTCAGTATTGCCTTAAAGGACAACTGTAGCAACAAATGAAGTTGTGTTTAATTAAAAGATTGTATTATTTTATTTAGAAATGTATTAATGAAAGAATACAAATAAAGTACCTTATTGAGCCATTTTTACCCCATATAGCTCGACCAGGAGGCAGACATCTTGTTTAGAATCTTTGGTCAGATCTTTGTTCATCTGAACCAAGGTGAGTGAAGATCTGACCCAAGATTCTAACCAACATGTCTGCCCCCTGAGAGAACTATATGGAGTAAAGATTCTAACCAACATGTCTGCCCCCTGAGAGAACGATATGGTGTAAAGATTCTAACCAACATGTCTGCCCCCTGAGAGAACTATATGGAGTAAAGATTCTAACCAACATGTCCGCCCCCTGAGAGAACGATATGGAGTAAAGATTCTAACCAACATGTCTGCCCCCTGAGAGAACGATATGGTGTAAAGATTCTAACCAACATGTCTGCCCCACTGAGAGAACGATATGGAGTAAAGATTCTAACCAACATGTCTGCCCCCTGAGAGAACTATATGGAGTAAAGATTCTAACCAACATGTCTGCCCCCTGAGAGAACTATATGGAGTAAAGATTCTAACCAACATGTCTGCCCCCTGAGAGAACTATATGGTGTAAAGATTCTAACCAACATGTCTGCCCCCTGAGAGAGCGATATGGAGTAAAGATTCTAACCAACATGTCTGCCCCCTGAGAGAACGATATGGAGTAAAGATTCTAACCAACATGTCTGCCCCTTGAGAGAACGATATGGAGTAAAGATTCTAACCAACATGTCTGCCCCCTGAGAGAACGATATGGAGTAAAGATTCTAACCAACATGTCTGCCCCCTGAGCGAACGATATGGAGTAAAGATTCTAACCAACATGTCTGCCCCCTGAGCGAACTATATGGAGTAAAGATTCTAACCAACATGTCTGGCCCCTGAGAGAACGATATGGAGTAAAGATTCTAACCAACATGTCTGCCCCCTGAGAGAACTATATGGAGTAAAGATTCTAACCAACATGTCTGCCTCCTGAGAGAACTATATGGAGTAAAGATTCTAACCAACATGTCTGCCCCCTGAGAGAACTATATGGAGTAAAGATTCTCACCAACATGTCTGCCCCCTGAGAGAATGACATGGAGTAAAGATTCTAACCAACATGTCTGGCCCCTGAGAGAACTGTATGGAGTAAAGATTGTAACCAACATGTCTGCCCCCTGAGAGAACTATATGGAGTAAAGATTCTAACCAACATGTCTGCCCCCTGAGAGAACTGTATGGAGTAAAGATTGTAAACAACATGTCTGCCCCCTGAGAGAGCTATATGGAGTAAAGATTGTAAACAACATGTCTGCCCCCTGAGAGAACTATATGGAGTAAAGATTCTAACCAACATGTCTGCCCCTGAGAGAACGATATGGAGTAAAGATTCTAACCAACATGTCTGCCCCTGAGAGAACGATATGGAGTAAAGGAGGCTCAATAAGGCCTTTTGTATTATTTCATTAAATAATTTCTTTAGAAATCATCTACACTGGATACAAATCTTTCAATTAATCATACGTTCTTTTTTTTTTTTTTTGGCTACAGTTTATAAAGGGACTAAACATGAATGTATATTGTAAATGTAGAGAACAAACATTTATGAAAAATGACCTATACATTGTGTATCGCTCTAATGTAAGGAAAATCTAATATAAAATATAAATGAGTCTGTGTTGTCTCACACTTATGACATCAGCTTGATCGTTAAATTACACATTTCCCATTAAAATACAGATCATTTGCATATTAAGCCTCAAGTGATGTCATAAGCAGGAGACTCCAAGCAATTAAAATATATATTTCTCTTATTTTATGCATTATTTCCCTTCTCAATAATGCCCACGGGGTGAGCTAGCTCATCGGCTGTGCCACCAACTCAAGCGAACAGCCAACAAGAGTTTAACTGCAGCCGGCTGAGGGCCATGGGAGTGGTAATTCCATAGCAGCCAAGGAGAGACAGTGATAGCACAGGAATGGAATGATGGAGCAAGGATTGAATCACTCACATGGATGGAGCCGTGGGTCAGCTCCCCTGTCCTCATCACAAGATACAGAGCGTCATGGTCGCTGGGGGAGGAGCGCCTCTCTGAGAAGGCCAGGAAGGTGGGGGGATCCGGTATGTAGAGGAGGGCGGGGATACGGTAAGTGACACCGCTGGGCTCCTGATGGAACAGAGTTACCAGATCTGGGGAGTCCAACCCTGCCATGACTACTACCTGAAATCATGGAGAACATGTTAGACGTGTAAACACATGATCCAGAAACTAAAAGGTTACTAGAGATAAACATTTATATATATAACATGACATCTTTACACACTGTCACTTTATAACAATGCATTATACAGGGCCAACTCTGTTCTTCTAGCAGGAGATACTCACCAGGTCTGACCCTGTACAATGTATAGTTACATCTTTACACACTGTCACTATATAACAATGCATTATACAGGGCCAACTCTGTTCTTCTAGCAGGAGAAACTCACCAGGTCTGACCCTGTACAATGTATAGTTACATCTTTACACACTGTCACTTTATAACAATGCATTATACATTGACAACTCTGTTCTTCTAGCATGAGATACTCACCAGGTCTGACCCTGCACAATGTATAGTTACATCTTTACACACTGTCACTTTATAACAATGCATTATACATTGCCAACTCTGTTCTTCTAGCAGGAGATACTCACCAGGTCTGACCCTGCACAATGTATAGTTACATCTTTACACACTGTCACTATATAACAATGTATTATACAGGGCCAACTCTGATCTTCTAGCAGGAGATACTCACCAGGTCTGACCCTGCACAATGTATAGTTACATATTTACACACTGTCACTTTATAACAATGCATTATACAGGGCCAACTCTGTTCTTCTAGCAGGAGATACTCACCAGACCCTGCACAATGTATAGTTACATGTTTACACACTGTCACTATATAACAATGCATTATACAGGGCCAACTCTGTTCTTCTAGCAGGAGATACTGACCAGGTCTGACACTGCACAATGTATAGTTACATCTTTACACACTGTCACTTTATAACAATGCATTATACAGGGCCAACTCTGTTCTTCTAGCAGGAGAAACTCGCCAGGTCTGACTCTGTACAATGTATAGTTACATCTTTACATACTGTCACTTTATAACAATGCATTATACAGGGCCAACTCTGTTCTTCTAGCAGGAGATACTCACCAGGTCTGACCCTGCACAATGTATAGTTACATCTTTACACACTGTCACTATATAACAATGCATTATACAGGGCCAACTCTGTTCTTCTAGCAGGAGAAACTCGCCAGGTCTGACTCTGTACAATGTATAGTTACATCTTTACACACTGTCACTTTATAACAATGCATTATACAGGGCCAACTCTGTTCTTCTAGCAGGAGATACTCACCAGGTCTGACCCTGCACAATGTATAGTTACATCTTTACACACTGTCACTTTATAACAATGCATTATACAGGGCCAACTCTGTTCTTCTAGCAGGAGATACTCACCAGGTCTGACCCTGCACAATGTATAGTTACATCTTTACACACTGTCACTTTATAACAATGCATTATACAGGGCCAACTCTGTTATTCTAGTAGGAGATACTCACCAGGTCTGACCCTGCACAATGTATAGTTACATCTTTACACACTGTCACTATATAACAATGCATTATACAGGGCCAACTCTGTTCTTCTAGCAGGAGATACTCACCAGGTCTGACCCTGTACAATGTATAGTTACATCTTTACACACTGTCACTTTATAACAATGCATTATACAGGGCCAACTCTGTTCTTCTAGCAGGAGATACTCACCAGGCCCTGCACAATGTATAGTTACATCTTTACACACTGTCACTTTATAACAATGTATTATACAGGGCCAACTCTGTTCTTCTAGCAGGAGATACTCACCAGGCCCTGCACAATGTATAGTTACATCTTTACACACTGTCACTTTATAACAATGCATTATACAGGGCCAACTCTGTTCTTCTAGCAGGGGATACTCACCAGGTCTGACCCTGCACAATGTATAGTTACATCTTTACACACTGTCACTATATAACAATGCATTATACAGGGCCAACTCTGTTCTTCTAGCAGGAGATACTCACCAGGTCTGACCCTGTACAATGTATAGTTACATCTTTACACTGTCACTTTATAACAATGCATTATACAGGGCCAACTCTGTTCTTCTAGAAGGAGAAACTCACCAGACCCTGCACAATGTATAGTTACATCTTTACACACTGTCACTTTATAACAATGCATTATGTTCTTGTAGCAGGGTCTCTTATGAAATAGTTTGCCTATTTATTAAGCTAACGTTACCTATTACAGATCAGATCTTCCTCTTGTGATTTCGCTTGGCATTGCTGTGACCACAGTTTCTCTAAATAACACCCTCCGTATTACATGGGAGGATGGTGTTATAAAACATAGCGTTCTAAAATAACATCAACACTGGGGATGGGCTGGTACAACAGTTTAAAGGGGCAGTAAGGCAAAAAAATGTTTTAATTCTTTTTAGAGCCGTTATAAAAAATTCCATTTCTGCTTCTAATGTAGAAACACAAGTTAAACATCCAGTGGCCCTTCGAGGATAGGGTTGCCACCTGGCCGGTAAAAAATTGGCTTGAGACCAATGTTAAGTCTATAGAAGTAATAGCAAGGCCGGTATTTTTTGTAGAAAGGGTGGCAACCCTATCCCCCTCCTCCTCCTTAAAGGGGCTTTCTGCTATTACATACTGACCAAGGCAGAGGTTAACAAAATGATAATAAATGGAGCCTGCAGCATATATGTACAATGTACAGTGATCGGCTTACCCTGAGATGCAATATACATATATACCGTATATATATATATACCTACATATAGGGGCAACACATACCTACACACTTTCTCTTACACATGAGATCTCATTACATATATGTGTAAGAGATTCCATGGATCAGATCACGGTCCCCTCCACCCCCAGTGGATATATGTGTAAGAGATTCCATGGATCAGATCACGGTCCAATCCACCCCCAGTGGATATATGTGTAAGAAATCCCATGGATCAGATCATGGTCCCCTCCACCCCCAGTGGATATATCTGTAAGAAATCCCATGGATCAGATCACGGTCCACTCCACCCCCAGTGGATATATGTGTAAGAGATACCATGGATCAGATCACGGTCCCCTCCACCCCCAGTGGATATATGTGTAAGAGATCCCATGGATCAGATCACGGTCCCCTCCACCCCCAGTGGATATATCTGTAAGAAATCCCATGGATCAGATCACGGTCCCCTCCACCCCCAGTGGATATATGTGTAAGAGATTCCATGGATCAGATCACGGTCCCCTCCACCCCCAGTGGATATATGTGTAAGAGATTCCATGGATCAGATCATGGTCCCCCAGTAAGATATATGTGTAAGAGATTCCATGGATCAGATCATGGTCCCCCAGTAAGATATATGTGTAAGAGATTCCATGGATCAGATCATGGTCCCCCCCCGTAAGATATATGTGTAAGAGATCCCATGGATCAGATCATGGTCCCCCCCCGTAAGATATATGTGTAAGAGATCCCATGGATCAGATCACGGTCCCCTCCACCCCCAGTAAGATATATGTGTAAGAGATTCCATGGATCAGATCACGGTCCCCTCCACCCCCAGTAAGATATATGTGTAAGAGATTCCATGGATCAGATCATACCCCCCCCCCCAGTAAGATATATATGTGTAAGAGATCCCATGGATCAGATCATGGTCCCCTCCACCCCCAGTAAGATATATGTGTAAGAGATCCCATGGATCAGATCACGGTCCTCTCCACCCCCAGTAAGATATATGTGTAAGAGATTCCATGGATCAGATCATGGTCCCCCTCCCCCAGTAAGATATATGTGTAAGATATCCCATGGATAAGATCATACCCCCCCCCCCCCAGTAAGATACATATGTGTAAGAGATCCCATGGATCAGATCATGGTCCCCTCCACCCCCAGTGGATATATGTGTAAGAGATCCCATGGATCAGATCACGGTCCCCTCCACCCCCAGTGGATATATGTGTAAGAGATCCCATGGATCAGATCACGGTCCCTCCCGCAGTGGATATATGTGTAAGCGATCCCATGGATCAGATCATGGCCCACCCAGTAAGATATATGTGTAAGAGATACCATGGATCAGATCATGGTCCCCTCCACCCCCAGTAAGATATATGTGTAAGATATCCCATGGATCAGATCATACCCCCCCCCCCAGTAAGATATATATGTGTAAGAGATCCCATGGATCAGATCATGGTCCCCTCCACCCCCAGTAAGATATATGTGTAAGAGATTCCATGGATCAGATCACGGTCCCCTCCACCCCCAGTAATATATATGTGTAAGAGATACCATGGATCAGATCATGGTCCCCTCCACCCCCAGTAAGATATATGTGTAAGAGATCCCATGGATCATATCATGGTCCCCTCCACCCCCAGTGGATATATGTGTAAGAGATCCCATGGATCATATCATGGTCCCCTCCACCCCCAGTGGATATATGTGTAAGAGATCCCATGGATCAGATCACGGTCCCTCCCGCAGTGGATATATGTGTAAGCGATCCCATGGATCAGATCATGGCCCACCCAGTAAGATATATGTGTAAGAGATACCATGGATCAGATCATGGTCCCCTCCACCCCCAGTAAGATATATGTGTAAGATATCCCATGGATCAGATCATACCCCCCCCCCCCAGTAAGATATATATGTGTAAGAGATCCCATGGATCAGATCATGGTCCCCTCCACCCCCAGTAAGATATATGTGTAAGAGATTCCATGGATCAGATCACGGTCCCCTCCACCCCCAGTAATATATATGTGTAAGAGATACCATGGATCAGATCATGGTCCCCTCCACCCCCAGTAAGATATATGTGTAAGAGATCCCATGGATCATATCATGGTCCCCTCCACCCCCAGTGGATATATGTGTAAGAGATCCCATGGATCATATCATGGTCCCCTCCACCCCCAGTGGATATATGTGTAAGAGATCCCATGGATCAGATCACGGTCCCTCCCGCAGTGGATATATGTGTAAGCGATCCTATGGATCAGATCATGGCCCACCCAGTAAGATATATGTGTAAGAGATCCCATGGATCAGATCATGCCCCCCCCCAGTAAGATATATGTGTAAGAGATCCCATGGATCAGATCATGGTCCCCCCAGTAAGATATATGTGTAAGAGATCCCATGGATCAGATCATGGTCCCCCCAGTAAGATATATGTGTAAGAGATCCCATGGATCAGATCATGGTCCCCCCAGTAAGATATATGTGTAAGAGATTCCATGGATCAGATCATGGTCCCTCCAGTAAGATATATGTGTAAGAGATCCCATGGATCAGATCATGGTCCCTCCAGTAAGATATATGTGTAAGAGATCCCATGGATCATATCATGGTCCCCCCAGTAAGATATATGTGTAAGAGATCCCATGGATCATATCATGGTCCCCTCCACCCCCAGTGGATATAGGTGTAAGAGATCCCATGGATCAGATCATGGTCCCCCCCTCCCCCAGTAAGATATATGTGTAAGAGATTCCATGGATCAGATCATGGCCCCCTCCACCCCCAGTGGATATATGTGTAAGAGATCCCATGGATCAGATCATGGTCCTCTCCACCCCCAGTAAGATATATGTGTAAGAGATCCCATGGATCAGATCATGGTCCCCCCAGTAAGATATATGTGTAAGAGATCCCATGGATCAGATCATGGTCCCCCCAGTAAGATATATGTGTAACAGATCCCATGGATCAGATCATGGTCCCCCCAGTAAGATATATGTGTAAGAGATCCCATGGATCAGATCATGGTCCCTCCAGTAAGATATATGTGTAAGAGATCCCATGGATCAGATCATGGTCCCCCAGTAAGATATATGTGTAAGAGATATCATGGATCAGATCATGGCCCCCCCAGTAAGATATATGTGTAAGAGATCCCATGGATCATATCATGGTCCCCCCAGTAAGATATATGTGTAAGAGATCCCATGGATCAGATCATGGTCCCCCCCCCTCCCCCAGTAAGATATATGTGTAAGAGATTCCATGGATCAGATCATGGCCCCCTCCACCCCCAGTGGATATATGTGTAAGAGATCCCATGGATCAGATCATGGTCCTCTCCACCCCCAGTAAGATATATGTGTAAGAGATCCCATGGATCAGATCATGGTCCCCCTCCCCCAGTAAGATATATGTGTAAGCGATCCCATGGATCAGATCATGGTCCTCTCCACCCCCAGTAAGATATATGTGTAAGAGATCCCATGGATCAGATCATGGTCCCCCCAGTAAGATATATGTGTAAGAGATCCCATGGATCAGATCATGGTCCCCCCAGTAAGATATATGTGTAAGAGATCCCATGGATCAGATCATGGTCCCCCCAGTAAGATATATGTGTAAGAGATCCCATGGATCAGATCATGGTCCCTCCATTAAGATATATGTGTAAGAGATCCCATGGATCAGATCATGGTCCCCCAGTAAGATATATGTGTAAGAGATCCCATGGATCAGATCATGGCCCCCCCAGTAAGATATATGTGTAAGAGATCCCATGGATCATATCATGGTCCCCCCAGTAAGATATATGTGTAAGAGATCCCATGGATCATATCATGGTCCCCTCCACCCCCAGTGGATATAGGTGTAAGAGATCCCATGGATCAGATCATGGTCCTCTCCACCCCCAGTAAGATATATGTGTAAGAGATCCCATGGATCAGATCATGGTCCCCCTCCCCCAGTAAGATATATGTGTAAGAGATCCCATGGATCAGATCATGGTCCCCTCCACCCCCAGTGGATATAGGTGTAAGAGATCCCATGGATCAGATCATGGTCCTCTCCACCCCCAGTAAGATATATGTGTAAGAGATCCCATGGATCAGATCATGGTCCCCCTCCCCCAGTAAGATATATGTGTAAGAGATCCCATGGATCAGATCATGGTCCCCTCCACCCCCAGTGGATATAGGTGTAAGAGATCCCATGGATCAGATCATGGTCCTCTCCACCCCCAGTAAGATATATGTGTAAGAGATCCCATGGATCAGATCATGGTCCCCCCCTCCCCCAGTAAGATATATGTGTAAGAGATTCCATGGATCAGATCATGGCCCCCTCCACCCCCAGTGGATATATGTGTAAGAGATCCCATGGATCAGATCATGGTCCTCTCCACCCCCAGTAAGATATATGTGTAAGAGATCCCATGGATCAGATCATGGTCCCCCTCCCCCAGTAAGATATATGTGTAAGCGATCCCATGGATCAGATCATGGTCCTCTCCACCCCCAGTAAGATATATGTGTAAGAGATCCCATGGATCAGATCATGGTCCCCCCAGTAAGATACATGTGTAAGAGATCCCATGGATCAGATCATGGTCCCCCCAGTAAGATATATGTGTAAGAGATCCCATGGATCAGATCATGGTCCCCCCAGTAAGATATATGTGTAAGAGATCCCATGGATCAGATCATGGTCCCTCCATTAAGATATATGTGTAAGAGATCCCATGGATCAGATCATGGTCCCCCAGTAAGATATATGTGTAAGAGATCCCATGGATCAGATCATGGCCCCCCCCAGTAAGATATATGTGTAAGAGATCCCATGGATCATATCATGGTCCCCCCAGTAAGATATATGTGTAAGAGATCCCATGGATCATATCATGGTCCCCTCCACCCCCAGTGGATATAGGTGTAAGAGATCCCATGGATCAGATCATGGTCCTCTCCACCCCCAGTAAGATATATGTGTAAGAGATCCCATGGATCAGATCATGGTCCCCCTCCCCCAGTAAGATATATGTGTAAGAGATCCCATGGATCAGATCATGGTCCTCTCCACCCCCAGTAAGATATATGTGTAAGAGATCCCATGGATCAGATCATGGTCCCCTCCCCCAGTAAGATATATGTGTAAGCGATCCCATGGATCAGATCATTGTCCTCTCCACCCCCAGTAAGATATATGTGTAAGAGATCCCATGGATCAGATCATGGTCCCCCCCCCCAGTAAGATATATGTGTAAGAGATCCCATGGATCAGATCATGGTCCTCTCCACCCCCAGTAAGATATATGTGTAAGAGATCCCATGGATCAGATCATGGTCCCCCTCCCCCAGTAAGATATATGTGTAAGAGATCCCATGGATCAGATCATGGTCCCCTCCACCCCCAGTGGATATAGGTGTAAGAGATCCCATGGATCAGATCATGGTCCCCCTCCCCCAGTAAGATATATGTGTAAGAGATCCCATGGATCAGATCATGGTCCCCCTCCCCCAGTAAGATATATGTGTAAGAGATCCCATGGATCAGATCATGGTCCCCTCCACCCCCAGTGGATATATGTGTAAGAGATCCCATGGATCAGATCATGGTCCCCCTCCCCCAGTAAGATATATGTGTAAGAGATCCCATGGATCAGATCATGGTCCCCTCCACCCCCAGTGGATATAGGTGTAAGAGATCCCATGGATCAGATCATGGTCCTCTCCACCCCCAGTAAGATATATGTGTAAGAGATCCCATGGATCAGATCATGGTCCCCCCCTCCCCCAGTAAGATATATGTGTAAGAGATTCCATGGATCAGATCATGGTCCCCCCCTCCCCCAGTAAGATATATGTGTAAGAGATTCCATGGATCAGATCATGGCCCCCTCCACCCCCAGTGGATATATGTGTAAGAGATCCCATGGATCAGATCATGGTCCTCTCCACCCCCAGTAAGATATATGTGTAAGAGATCCCATGGATCAGATCATGGTCCCCCTCCCCCAGTAAGATATATGTGTAAGCGATCCCATGGATCAGATCAAGGTCCTCTCCACCCCCAGTAAGATATATGTGTAAGAGATCCCATGGATCAGATCATGGTCCCCCCAGTAAGATATATGTGTAAGAGATCCCATGGATCAGATCATGGTCCCCCCAGTAAGATATATGTGTAAGAGATCCCATGGATCAGATCATGGTCCCCCCAGTAAGATATATGTGTAAGAGATCCCATGGATCAGATCATGGTCCCTCCATTAAGATATATGTGTAAGAGATCCCATGGATCAGATCATGGTCCCCCAGTAAGATATATGTGTAAGAGATCCCATGGATCAGATCATGGCCCCCCCCAGTAAGATATATGTGTAAGAGATCCCATGGATCATATCATGGTCCCCCCAGTAAGATATATGTGTAAGAGATCCCATGGATCATATCATGGTCCCCTCCACCCCCAGTGGATATAGGTGTAAGAGATCCCATGGATCAGATCATGGTCCTCTCCACCCCCAGTAAGATATATGTGTAAGAGATCCCATGGATCAGATCATGGTCCCCCTCCCCCAGTAAGATATATGTGCAAGAGATCCCATGGATCAGATCATGGTCCTCTCCACCCCCAGTAAGATATATGTGTAAGAGATCCCATGGATCAGATCATGGTCCCCCTCCCCCAGTAAGATATATGTGTAAGCGATCCCATGGATCAGATCATGGTCCTCTCCACCCCCAGTAAGATATATGTGTAAGAGATCCCATGGATCAGATCATGGTCCCCCCAGTAAGATATATGTGTAAGAGATCCCATGGATCAGATCATGGTCCCCCCAGTAAGATATATGTGTAAGAGATCCCATGGATCAGATCATGGTCCCCCCAGTAAGATATATGTGTAAGAGATCCCATGGATCAGATCATGGTCCCTCCATTAAGATATATGTGTAAGAGATCCCATGGATCAGATCATGGTCCCCCAGTAAGATATATGTGTAAGAGATCCCATGGATCAGATCATGGCCCCCCCAGTAAGATATATGTGTAAGAGATCCCATGGATCATATCATGGTCCCCCCAGTAAGATATATGTGTAAGAGATCCCATGGATCATATCATGGTCCCCTCCACCCCCAGTGGATATAGGTGTAAGAGATCCCATGGATCAGATCATGGTCCTCTCCACCCCCAGTAAGATATATGTGTAAGAGATCCCATGGATCAGATCATGGTCCCCCTCCCCCAGTAAGATATATGTGTAAGAGATCCCATGGATCAGATCATGGTCCTCTCCACCCCCAGTAAGATATATGTGTAAGAGATCCCATGGATCAGATCATGGTCCCCCTCCCCCAGTAAGATATATGTGTAAGAGATCCCATGGATCAGATCATGGTCCCCTCCACCCCCAGTGGATATAGGTGTAAGAGATCCCATGGATCAGATCATGGTCCTCTCCACCCCCAGTAAGATATATGTGTAAGAGATCCCATGGATCAGATCATGGTCCCCCTCCCCCAGTAAGATATATGTGTAAGAGATCCCATGGATCAGATCATGGTCCCCCCAGTAAGATATATGTGTAAGAGATCCCATGGATCATATCATGGTCCCCCCAGTAAGATATATGTGTAAGAGATCCCATGGATCATATCATGGTCCCCTCCACCCCCAGTGGATATAGGTGTAAGTGATCCCATGGATCAGATCATGGTCCTCTCCACCCCCAGTAAGATATATGTGTAAGAGATCCCATGGATCAGATCATGGTCCCCCTCCCCCAGTAAGATATATGTGTAAGAGATCCCATGGATCAGATCATGGTCCCCTCCACCCCCAGTGGATATAGGTGTAAGAGATCCCATGGATCAGATCATGGTCCCCCTCCCCCAGTAAGATATATGTGTAAGAGATCCCATGGATCAGATCATGGTCCCCCTCCCCCAGTAAGATATATGTGTAAGAGATCCCATGGATCAGATCATGGTTCCCCTCCCCCAGTAAGATATATGTGTAAGAGATCCCATGGATCAGATCATGGTCCTCTCCACCCCCAGTAAGATATATGTGTAAGAGATCCCATGGATCAGATCATGGTCCCCCTCCCCCAGTAAGATATATGTGTAAGAGATCCCATGGATCAGATCATGGTTCCCCTCCCCCCAGTAAGATATATGTGTAAGAGATCCCATGGATCAGATCATGGTCCCCCTCCCCCAGTAAGATATATGTGTAAGAGATCCCATGGATCAGATCATGGTTCCCCTCCCCCAGTAAGATATATGTGTAAGAGATCCCATGGATCAGATCATGGTCCCCCTCCCCCAGTAAGATATATGTGTAAGAGATCCCATGGATCAGATCATGGTTCCCCCCCTACAAGCAGCAGACCAGCCCAGCTGTTATTTATACATACCAACTACTTCCTCACTGCGAGGGATGACGTCACATGACCAATCAGCTGCCAGCACAGTCCTGCCGCTTCCTGCTCACATGTTACACGGGCTCTGATTGGTGCAGACTGAGGCTCTCTGTTTATTTAACCCTGTGTGTGCCAGGAGTGGATCTGAATGATCAGACTGATTACATGTTCCAGTTTAACACATTATTGTCACCATGATCCATGCATAGCCTAACTAGCTCTATTACACCCTCGTTATATAGCTTCACAAACATTATTATTATCAATGGAAATTATCTATTTATTCAGATTACAGGGTCTGACCTGTGGGTTAAATATAAAGTACAGGGGAGATGGAGGCAGCAATAAAATGTATGACATGTATAAGAGGGATCTGAGGTTGGTCACTTGCAGAGAAGTCAATATTAAGTGAATGACACTCTGAATCCCCGGTGAAGCAGGTCAGTACAGATATTACACTTATAACACATATATTACACTTATAACACATAATAACACATATATTACACTTATAACACATAACACATATATTACACTTATAACACATAACACATATATTACACTTATAACACATATATTACACTTATAACACATATATTACACTTATAACACATAATAACACATATATTACACTTATAACACATATATTACACTTATAACACATAATAACACATATATTACACTTATAACACATAATAACACATATATTACACTTATAACACATATATTACACTTATAACACATATATTACACTTATAACACATAATAACACATATATTACACTTATAACACATATATTACACTTATAACACATATATTACACATATATTACACTTATAACACATATATTACACTTATAACACATAATAACACATATATTACACTTATAACACATATATTACACTTATAACACATATATTACACATATATTACACTTATAACACATATATTACACTTATAACACATAATAACACATATATTACACTTATAACACATATATTACACTTATAACACATATATTACACTTATAACACATAATAACACATATATTACACTTATAACACATATATTACACTTATAACACATATATTACACATATATTACACTTATAACACATATATTACACATATATTACACTTATAACACATATATTACACTTATAACACATAATAACACATATACAGGGCCGGTGCAAGGATTTTTGCCGCCCTAGGCAAAATAAAATTTGCCGCCCCCCCCCCCCCCCATTTAAATTAAAAGAGAGTTAACAGAGTTACATGTTGCAATAAAGCCCCCTATTAAGAATGGTGGAGAATAAGTACCATAATTTAAGCCTCAATATGCCAGGATTATGCCCCGCAATATGCCAGGATTTAGCCACCCAATATGCCAGGATTATTCCCCTCAATATCCCAGGATTATGCCCCACAATATGCCAGGATTATTCCCCTCAATATCCCAGGATTATGCCCCTCAATATGCCAGGATTCTTCCCCTCAATATCCCAGGATTATGCCCCTCAATGTCCCAGGATTATGCCCCTCAATATGCCAGGAGTATGCCCCTCAATACCCCAGGATTATGCCCCTCAATATGCCAGGATTATTCCCCTCAATATCCCAGGATTATGCCCCTCAATACCCCAGGATTATGCCCCTCAATATGCCAGGATTATTCCCCTCAATATCCCAGGATTATGCCCCTCAAGATAAGGGGCATAAGAGATCCCATGGATCAGATCATGGTCCCCCCAGTAAGATATATGTGTAAGAGATCCCATGGATCAGATCATGGTCCCTCCATTAAGATATATGTGTAAGAGATCCCATGGATCAGATCATGGTCCCCCAGTAAGATATATGTGTAAGAGATCCCATGGATCAGATCATGGCCCCCCCAGTAAGATATATGTGTAAGAGATCCCATGGATCATATCATGGTCCCCCCAGTAAGATATATGTGTAAGAGATCCCATGGATCATATCATGGTCCCCTCCACCCCCAGTGGATATAGGTGTAAGAGATCCCATGGATCAGATCATGGTCCTCTCCACCCCCAGTAAGATATATGTGTAAGAGATCCCATGGATCAGATCATGGTCCCCCTCCCCCAGTAAGATATATGTGTAAGAGATCCCATGGATCAGATCATGGTCCTCTCCACCCCCAGTAAGATATATGTGTAAGAGATCCCATGGATTAGATCATGGTCCCCCTCCCCCAGTAAGATATATGTGTAAGAGATCCCATGGATCAGATCATGGTCCCCTCCACCCCCAGTGGATATAGGTGTAAGAGATCCCATGGATCAGATCATGGTCCTCTCCACCCCCAGTAAGATATATGTGTAAGAGATCCCATGGATCAGATCATGGTCCCCCTCCCCCAGTAAGATATATGTGTAAGAGATCCCATGGATCAGATCATGGTCCCCCCAGTAAGATATATGTGTAAGAGATCCCATGGATCATATCATGGTCCCCCCAGTAAGATATATGTGTAAGAGATCCCATGGATCATATCATGGTCCCCTCCACCCCCAGTGGATATAGGTGTAAGTGATCCCATGGATCAGATCATGGTCCTCTCCACCCCCAGTAAGATATATGTGTAAGAGATCCCATGGATCAGATCATGGTCCCCCTCCCCCAGTAAGATATATGTGTAAGAGATCCCATGGATCAGATCATGGTCCCCTCCACCCCCAGTGGATATAGGTGTAAGAGATCCCATGGATCAGATCATGGTCCCCCTCCCCCAGTAAGATATATGTGTAAGAGATCCCATGGATCAGATCATGGTCCCCCTCCCCCAGTAAGATATATGTGTAAGAGATCCCATGGATCAGATCATGGTTCCCCTCCCCCAGTAAGATATATGTGTAAGAGATCCCATGGATCAGATCATGGTCCTCTCCACCCCCAGTAAGATATATGTGTAAGAGATCCCATGGATCAGATCATGGTCCCCCTCCCCCAGTAAGATATATGTGTAAGAGATCCCATGGATCAGATCATGGTTCCCCTCCCCCAGTAAGATATATGTGTAAGAGATCCCATGGATCAGATCATGGTCCCCCTCCCCCAGTAAGATATATGTGTAAGAGATCCCATGGATCAGATCATGGTTCCCCCCCTACAAGCAGCAGACCAGCCCAGCTGTTATTTATACATACCAACTACTTCCTCACTGCGAGGGATGACGTCACATGACCAATCAGCTGCCAGCACAGTCCTGCCGCTTCCTGCTCACATGTTACACGGGCTCTGATTGGTGCAGACTGAGGCTCTCTGTTTATTTAACCCTGTGTGTGCCAGGAGTGGATCTGAATGATCAGACTGATTACATGTTCCAGTTTAACACATTATTGTCACCATGATCCATGCATAGCCTAACTAGCTCTATTACACCCTCGTTATATAGCTTCACAAACATTATTATTATCAATGGAAATTATCTATTTATTCAGATTACAGGGTCTGACCTGTGGGTTAAATATAAAGTACAGGGGAGATGGAGGCAGCAATAAAATGTATGACATGTATAAGAGGGATCTGAGGTTGGTCACTTGCAGAGAAGTCAATATTAAGTGAATGACACTCTGAATCCCCGGTGAAGCAGGTCAGTACAGATATTACACTTATAACACATATATTACACTTATAACACATAATAACACATATATTACACTTATAACACATATATTACACTTATAACACATAATAACACATATATTACACTTATAACACATATATTACACTTATAACACATAATAACACATATATTACACTTATAACACATATATTACACTTATAACACATATATTACACTTATAACACATAATAACACATATATTACACTTATAACACATATATTACACTTATAACACATAATAACACATATATTACACTTATAACACATATATTACACTTATAACACATATATTACACTTATAACACATAATAACACATATATTACACTTATAACACATATATTACACTTATAACACATATATTACACTTATAACACATAATAACACATATATTACACTTATAACACATATATTACACTTATAACACATATATTACACTTATAACACATAATAACACATATATTACACTTATAACACATATATTACACTTATAACACATATATTACACATATATTACACTTATAACACATATATTACACTTATAACACATAATAACACATATATTACACTTATAACACATATATTACACTTATAACACATATATTACACATATATTACACTTATAACACATATATTACACTTATAACACATAATAACACATATATTACACTTATAACACATATATTACACTTATAACACATATATTACACTTATAACACATAATAACACATATATTACACTTATAACACATATATTACACTTATAACACATATATTACACATATATTACACTTATAACACATATATTACACATATATTACACTTATAACACATATATTACACTTATAACACATAATAACACATATACAGGGCCGGTGCAAGGATTTTTGCCGCCCTAGGCAAAATAAAATTTGCCGCCCCCCCCCCCCCCCATTTAAATTAAAAGAGAGTTAACAGAGTTACATGTTGCAATAAAGCCCCCTATTAAGAATGGTGGAGAATAAGTACCATAATTTAAGCCTCAATATGCCAGGATTATGCCCCGCAATATGCCAGGATTTAGCCACCCAATATGCCAGGATTATTCCCCTCAATATCCCAGGATTATGCCCCACAATATGCCAGGATTATTCCCCTCAATATCCCAGGATTATGCCCCTCAATATGCCAGGATTCTTCCCCTCAATATCCCAGGATTATGCCCCTCAATGTCCCAGGATTATGCCCCTCAATATGCCAGGAGTATGCCCCTCAATACCCCAGGATTATGCCCCTCAATATGCCAGGATTATTCCCCTCAATATCCCAGGATTATGCCCCTCAATACCCCAGGATTATGCCCCTCAATATGCCAGGATTATTCCCCTCAATATCCCAGGATTATGCCCCTCAATGTCCCAGGATTATACCCCTCAATATCCCAGGATTATGCCCCTCAATGTCCCTGGATTATGCCCCTCATTGTCCCAGGATTATGCCCCTCAATATGCCAGGATTATGCCCCTCAATACCCCAGGATTATGCCCCTCAATATGCCAGGATTATTCCCCTCAATATCCCAGGATTATGCCCCTCAATATCCCAGGATTATGCCCCTCAATGTCCCAGGATTATGCCCCTCAATACCCCAGGATTATGCCCCTCAATATGCCAGGATTATGCCCCTCAATGTCCCAGGATTATGCCCCTCAATATCCCAGGATTATGCCCCTCAATGTCCCAGGATTATGCCCCTCATTGTCCCAGGATTATGCCCCTCAATATGCCAGGATTATGCCCCTCAATATGCCAGGATTATGCCCCTCAATGTCCAAGGATTATGCCCCTCAATACCCCAGGATTATGCCCCTCAATATGCCAGGATTATGCCCCTCAATGTCCCAGGATTATGCCCCTCAATATGCCAGGACTTCCTTCCCTTACTTACCTCGTCGCTGCTGCTCTCCCGGTGCTGGGCCGCCTGTGGCTGAGAGGGAAGCGTTGTGCGCTCCCCTCCAGCCAATGCGCATTCAATAAAGTTTGTTTTAAAAAAAAAAAAACTGTACTGTATATATTACATATATTACACTTATAACACATAATAACACATATATTACACTTATAACACATAATAACACATATATTACACTTATAACACATATATTACACTTATAACACATAATAACACATATATTACACATAATAACACATATATTACACATAATAACACATATATTACACTTATAACACATAATAACACATATATTACACTTATAACACATATATTACACTTATAACACATAATAACACATATATTACACTTATAACACATATATTACACTTATAACACATAATAACACATATATTACACTTATAACACATATATTATACTTATAACACATAATACCACATATACACTTATAACACAACACATATATTACACTTATAACACATATATTATACTTATAACACATAATACCACATATACACTTATAACACAACACATATATTACACTTATAACACATATATTTCTCTTTTTTTATGTATTTTCTTGCAATTGTGCTAACACAATGCATCCATTAATTTTCATCCTCTACATTTTCAGTATAAGAAATGTTTAGCTTGCCTTTAACCCTTTAAGGACGGAGGCTATTTTTAGACGTCTGCAATTTTTGTGTTTAGCTGTCATGTATTTTTTTTCTCGTGTAATGTCCCCACACATAATATATGTATTGTTTTTATGTGCTATGCCATAAGTAGGGCTTTCTTAAGATACCATTATATTCAAAATATGTTTAAAAAAAAACAAAAACTTTTTCTCACTTTTTGACATGAAAAATATTTTACCCAGTTACAGTCAGTATAAAAGACCGTCTAAATAGTTTCTAATATTTGTCCTGAGTTTCCAAATATGCCAGGAATACATGTTTTCTGGGGTTTTCTTGCATGTTATAAGGCAATAACTAACATAGTATTTTTTTCCTGTAACAATTTTCACCTACCATGACTTTTTGACTCCAACCCGATGATCACCTGAACCCTAATTCTAACTCTGACCATTACATTACTTGCCATACCATTCTTGCCAATAACCTGAAGAGATCTTACGCCTCCTAGTTCTGATTCCATGCATACTGCTGTATGGTCAGCCATTTTGTATAACTTTCACATGCTGCCCTGCAAAATGTTTATTTCAGTTATAATCAGAGGAAAATTATTAATTAACTGGTTTCCCCCCTGGACGCACATTCCACAGAGGAGCGGGTATATGTTATAGGTATACCACAAAACATTGTCTGAACTGACAACCCCAGCTGTACTCCTGGCTTTGTACTGGCTCCAGTGCAGTATAAGTATGCACACACTCTAGTGTAGTTATTATTTGGAAAACATTTTAAAATGTGTGTGTAGAAATGTAGAAGCTGCAAACCTGATATTTGTATATAGCATCTCCTCCCGTGAAATAGGATGGCATCGGGGTGGAGTTTGGACACAAAAAATAAGTGACATATTAGTTTAGGTTGAGAGAAGAAAAGAAAAAAAATTGCGTCCATCAAGTTCAACCAGGGATCAGCAAGGTGTCCAGGACGGGGGCTTGCAGTGTTTGCTACAAAGCTGGACACATAATAATAAAACAATTTTTTAAAGCCCAACTGGAGATTTAAAAAATCCCAGAGATCCCCAGAGGGTGGCAGAGGAGCTGACTGGGGAGATCCCCAGAGGTTGGCAGAGGAGCTGGCTGGGGAGATCCCCAGAGGTTGGCAGAGGAGCTGGCTGGGGAGATCCTCAGAGGGTGGCAGAGGAGCTGGCTGGGGAGATCCTCAGAGGGCGGCAGAGGAGCTGGCTGGGGAGATCCTCAGAGGGTGGCAGAGGAGCTGGCTGGGGAGATCCTCAGAGGGTGGCAGAGGAGCTGGCTGGGGAGATCCTCAGACGGTGGCAGAGGAGCTGGCTGGGGAGATCCTCAGAGGGTGGCAGAGGAGCTGGCTGGGGAGATCCTCAGAGGGTGGCAGAGGAGCTGGCTGGGGAGATCCTCAGACGGTGGCAGAGGAGCTGGCTGGGGAGATCCTCAGAGGGTGGCAGAGGAGCTGGCTGGGGAGATCCTCAGAGGGTGGCAGAGGAGCTGGCTGGGGAGATCCTCAGAGGGTGGCAGAGGAGCTGGCTGGGGAGATCCTCAGAGGGTGGCAGAGGAGCTGGCTGGGGAGATCCTCAGAGGGTGGCAGAGGAGCTGGCTGGGGAGATCCTCAGAGGGTGGCAGAGGAGCTGGCTGGGGAGATCCTCAGAGGGTGGCAGAGGAGCTGGCTGGGGAGATCCTCAGAGGGTGGCAGAGGAGCTGGCTGGGGAGATCCTCAGACGGTGGCAGAGGAGCTGGCTGGGGAGATCCTCAGAGGGTGGCAGAGGAGCTGGCTTGGGAGATCCCCAGAGGTTGGCAGAGGAGCTCACTGGGGAGATTCCCAGAGGTTGGCAGAGGAGTGGTTGGGGAGATCCCCAGAGGAGCTGGCTGGGGAGATCCCCAGAGGGCGGCAGAGGAGCTGGCTGGGGAGATCCCCAGAGGGCAGCAGAGGAGATGGGGAGATCGCCCTCCATGGGGCTGAAAAATGTTTGTTTGCTGCCCAGGCTGACATCCTCTCAGGCTCCCCATTTGTCTGTGGAAGTCAGAGCGTCGGGGGGTTATGAAGATTGTATGCAGCTTGGCTACTTTGGCCTTAGGTTTAGAGTTACCTTCTCAATCCCCCGTTTCATGAATAAAACCTTTAGAGATTCACTGCAGTCTCTCCCTAGACAGAGCCCTACCCGAGGTGGCATATTATATTGTGTTACAGAAGCATTTCCAAGTCCCATCCTTCCTGCTCAGCCGTGATCTCAGATACCTCGCAGTCTACTCATCTACCATCGGAGGTCAGTCACTATTACCTACATAATAGGGCCACTTCTGTATAACTGGAGATATTTATATACAGATGAGGCTCGCTCTGGGGCCAGCAGATTAAGATAGAGACCACAGACCCCCATTGGGTGAGAGGAGAGTCTGTCTCCACACTCACAGCCTCTCTCCTCTGTACATTCCTGGATCTGCGGTAGAGAAGGGGGCAATGTATTGGGGTCCCGCCCCTTCATTGCCTATCTATCCAGGTGTCTTATGTGTCGGCAGATAATGGGTGGGCTAATGACGACGCACCATGGGCTACCAAATTGCGTGTTTTTGAGTCTGTATTGGCTTTTTGGGCACGGTCTGTGGAGGTGCTCTCCTATTGGCCGGTTGGACTGTCAGTCTGACCAATTGCTTTCTTACTGCATTAAGCATGGCCTGCCCATCATTCTGATACATCAATCAGGTGATCACCATCTTTTAAATGGAGAGGATTTATTATTAGCTTTTCAGTAACCTTTAATAAGATATCCATTATGGTCTGGTTACAATGGCCTTATAGGGCAAACTGGCTACATGCTGTGAGACAGACACATCCCATGATGGAGACAAAATGTCTGTGTGATCAGAGTTTAAATCCCCTTAAAAAGGACAAATAAATAAAAGTCAGTTGCAAGTTTGCATCAAGTAAGTAGTTTACATGGAAATATCTTCATTAAAAAAAAAAATTCCCACTGATGTAGAATCTGTATAGCTCTATCAGGGGACGGACACGTTGTTTAGAAACTTTGCTCTGTGTTGCTCTATCGGGCGGACATGTTGTTTAGTATCTTTGCTCTGTATAGCTCTATCAGGAGGCAGACATGTTTAGAATCTTTGCTCTGTATAGCTCTATCAGGAGGCGGACATGTTGTTTAGTATCTTTGCTCTGTGTTGCTCTATCGGGCAGACATGTTGTTTAGTATCTTTGCTCTGTATAGCTCTATCAGGGGGCAGACATGTTTAGTATCTTTGCTCTGTATAGCTCTATCAGGAGGCGGACATGTTGTTTAGTATCTTTGCTCTGTATAGCTCTATCAGGAGGCAGACATGTTTAGAATCTTGGGTCAGATCAAAGACAAAGATCAGACCCAACATGTCCGCCCCCTGACAAAAGCTTTACAATAATGTGAGGCAATGAATTTGAACGTAGACGGATCAGACCTCACCTCTCCTTTTATTGGAAAACAAGACTTAAAAAAAACAGCATTTTAGCAACAAACCTGCCACAGAAGTGAAACGTAACATGTGACAGGACCGGACCAGGTCTAAGATAAGCTTATTTATTAATGGCGGCCTCGCGACAGAGAGAAGCGTTACAGATTAGACGCACACAGAGGTTTCTCCGCTTCCTTTCTTACCCAGCAGACGCTGTACAAAACTAAATGGAGGAATTATTCCCATCAAATAAATACCAAATAAGAATAAAAGATGGACAGATTTCTGTTGAAGTAAAAGGTTTTATCCTGAAATGCTCTGGGCTTTCCTCATGAAGGGTTTCAAACTTCAGGCCAAAGTAGTTGATTTGGAAAGACTCTCCCATCCAGCTCGGCTACTTTGGCCCTTGGATAAAGCCCCAAGAAGATCGGGGGGTTTTGTAGAAGTGTCAGCGGGGGACAACAGTCTAAAAGTGGGCCAGTCGCCATGGGAACCAATGGAATGTTCCGGCTGATGACATCACTTTTACCTTGGCCCCTAAAAAAAAAAAAATGTAAATCCCCTTTGTACAAAACCCCCATTAGTTGTAAAATAGGCTCCCATCCAGACAGTTCTAGTTACCTGATTGAGCCCTTTTTGCTTGTTTCGTTTGACCAGGGGGCGGACATGTTGTTTAGAATATTGGGTCAGATGACTGAAGATCCGATGAAACATGTCCGACCTCCAATGAAGCTTAACGGAGCAGAGAGGAATCAAACAAAAAGGTACTTTATTTGTATTCTTTCATTAAAGAATTTCTAATTTAAATTGTGTTTAATTGAAAGTTTACATATTTTTTTTTGTAAAGACAGGAATACAAAATAAATCCTCCCTCAAGAATTTCAGGACAAAACCCTTAATGGTCCTATCCAAGCCCAAGGGGTCTGCACCTCCCTCCGCGTGTAGCTGGGTGGGAAGAGATACAGGACCCCTGGGCAGGGAAAGGACACACATTCCTATATATAGCACGGGCAGCCATGCCGCCTCTCATCAACAATTCCCATCATCCTCTCTGCTGACGGGATGATGGGAATTGTGAGCGCCGTGGAGAGTCAGAGCGGCCGCCCCCGCTGTATTGTCACATTGCTTCTGTGTTATTCCCTCTTGGTGGATCCTGGCAGAGAGGTCCGTGAGTCGTTACTTGGTCTTCTTCTCTGCAGCCAGACTGTCGTGGAGTTTGGAGACATCTGGCTCGAACGTGTCCATCACCAACGTGCCGTTCTCGTCAAAGAACTTGGCGATGGATTTGGTGAACTCGGCATCACGATGGTGCCTGGTCTTACCACTGATGTAGGTCACTTTCAGCGTGTATTTGTCATCAAACCTGCGAGAGAGAGAGACTGGTTAGGACAAAATCCCCCAAAACTCATGGACCTGCTCAAAATCAGTGCTCCGCGGGGGGGTGCCACACTACAGGACCCCGTGGGCACATGGGGTGGACTAGCCCACTCAATACAAGTGCTCCAGGGGGTGCCACACTGCAGGACCCCGTGGGCACATGGGGTGGACTAGCCCACTCAATACAAGTGCTCCAGGGGGTGCAACACTACAGGACCCCGCGTGCACATGGGGTGGACTAGCCCACTCAATACAAGTGCTCCAGTAGGTGCCACACTACAGGACCCCGTGTGCACATGGGGTGGACTAGCCCACTCAATACAAGTGCTCCAGTAGGTGCCACACTACAGGACCCCGTGTGTACATGGGGTGGACTAGCCCACTCAATACAAGTGCTCCAGGGGGTGCCACACTACAGGACCCCGTGTGCACATGGGGTGGACTAGCCCACTCAATACACAGATTTGCGACGTGGAAAGCCCACCCACACCAAAACCATGGACAGCTCTCTCCTTAACAGAGGACACAAGAACCATACTTTAAAACATACCAATAGCCTTACATAGAATATTACCCATGAGACGACCCACCACAACCCAAATCCATTAGAAACACACTATATAATCCCCCCATCATATACTGAATGAACGCCCGTCCCTACACATGTGCATGCCCATTATCCTCATCCATATTCTCTCTTAATAAAATCTGAGCATGCTTGGAAAGGCGATATCACGGCTTACGGGGGCTGCACACTGAATTCACTGTTGCGTGTTTGTATTCTGACAGAGGTGTCCCCCATTTTTTTGGGATAAAGTATTTCTGGATAAGAGATACTCTACTTTCTTTTACGTTATTTATTATAATGTTGATTGTCTGGGTGATTTGTTAAGCATTTATTTAAAAAACTGACATTTTCTTTCAATTCTGGTTTTTATTGAAGCTCAATATATTGTGTTAGCAGGATCTAGGGTTTAATGGTGTCTGGTGCCATCTCCTGTGACTGGATCCGCAAATAAACTACTTTTCAATGGGGAATTTGCACATCCAACGACAATGTGATGTCATCAGCAGAAGAACACTGAGCCATTTAAATCTTTTTCCCCAATTCTCCTACTTTGGCCTTAAATTTGAAATTCCCTGTCCTGCTCGGAGGGGACGTTCTCTTACCGTTTCAGACTGGAGGATAGGTGCCATATGTCATCGGAGTCCATTCCTACGGGGTCCTTTCTGTGAGCGACTAAGAAGATGCTCTTCTCCTTGTATGAGGTATAGACGGTCAGGACGCCCATCATCAAAAAGTAGGTGCACTGGAGTCAAGGTAGATATAGTCTGTGACAGTCTGGAGCCCCCCGGCTGGGTCTGCCCATGTACAGCCATGTACGAAGCACCGCGTGACCCTCATCTCTATGTATTATTACCCGATCAGAAAACAAACCTGCATCTTATACCCAGAGTCCCTGCACCACACAAACGTATCCACTCAGGTCACCCCAATAATTAGGGCAGCTCATGGTGTGGGGGACAGGGAGAAGAAGCTCAGATCATATAAGATCTATTTGATTTCCAGGGTGCTGCATTGTAGTTTTTATATTCATTAAAACTGCCGTGAATAGAGACGGGAACTTCAAACGTAAGGCCAAAGTAGCAGAGCGAACTATCACCGAGTGGGAAAAAATGTCCCTACTCTGCTACTTGGGCCTTAAGTGTGGAATTCCCTTGTCAACCGCAGCAACACCCACAGAATCCAATGTCTGCCCCCTGCTTCAGGGGTCTCAATGCTCACACAGCCCCAGACTAAAACATGTTCCCCTCCAAAGATTGGATTTTCCTTTCCCCTATGGTGGAGCGGGCTGTATATACCCCACCTCGGGAGGGGTTTGTGGTTTTGGGGGAGGGAGTCCGTAGCATGCATGTGATGGGCCTCCACCCCCCCAAGTCACCCTGATTGGCCGTCATGAGAGGATAGTGATGCCAATTCCTCACAATACCATGGAGGAGAGTGTCTGGTATCACAGCAAGTGAGGACATGGAGATAAGAAGGGACTAAGGATCTATACATGGCGTTTGCATATTAAGTCACAGATGTCAGACTCGTAGAGACATTAAGACTATATCTTGCATTTCTGCAAAGGACACACATCCCCATCGAAGCTTAGTTCATTTGAATCTCAAGGTGATGTCATAAGCGTGAGACTCCATATCTATTTCTCATAATGCACACAATGTATAGATCCTTTCCCGTCCTCTACGGTCCCAGTATATGCCCTGTGTAGGGGACATATACCCCTTATTATGAAGGATATGATATGACGCAGAAGGCCAGGAACGGCTTGGACTCTGGGAACGGGTGTAAGTAATCCCAGACCAAGGCCACGATGGCGAAGACGCAGGAGATGGTGCAGATTATGAGACGACCGTCAATCAGGCAGAAGTTCTCTACATACTTATATTTCTCAAGCAGAACCTGACGAAAGAAAGGGAAAAAATCAGCAGCCGATACAGTCAGGGGATAACGAAGCAGCCAATATATGTCAGCAGTGTAGACATTTTAACTTGAAATACTTTAATATAAAGCCCTTATAATAGAGCCCTCTTTGCTGTATAGCTCTATCAGGGGGCGGACATGTTGTTTAGAATCTTTGCCCTGTATAGCTCTATCAGGGGGCAGACATGTTTAGTATCTTTGCTCTGTATAGCTCTATCAGGGGGCAGACATGTTGTTTAGAATCTTTGCTCTGTATAGCTCTATCAGGGGCAGACATGTTGTTTAGTATCTTTGCTCTGTATAGCTCTATCAGGGGCAGACATGTTGTTTAGAATCTTTGCTATGTATAGCTCTATCAGGGGGTTGACATGTTTAGAATCTTTGCTCTGCATAGCTCTATCACGGGGTGGACATGTTTAGAATCTTTGCTCTGTATAGCCATCAGGGGCAGACATGCTGTTTGCAATCTTTGCTCTGTATGGCTCTATCAGGGGGTGGACATATTGTTTAGAATCTTTGCTCTGTATAGCTCTATCAGGGGGAGGACATGTTAGCAATCTTTGCTCTGTATAGCTCTATCAGAGGGTGGACATGTTAGCAATCTTTGCTCTGTATAGCTCTATCAGGGGGCGGACATGTTGTTAGCAATCTTTGCTCTGTATAGCTCTATCAGGGGGCGGACATGTTTAGAATCTTTGCTCTGTATAGCTCTATCAGAGGGTGGACATGTTAGCAATCTTTGCTCTGTATAGCTCTATCAGGGGGCAGACATGTTGTTTAGAATCTTTGCTCTGTATAGCTCTATCAGGGGGCAGACATGTTGTTTAGAATCTTTGCTCTGTATAGCTATCAGGGGCAGACATGCTGTTTGCAATCTTTGCTCTGTATGGCTCTATCAGGGGGTGGACATATTGTTTAGAATCTTTGCTCTGTATAGCTCTATCAGGGGGAGGACATGTTAGCAATCTTTGCTCTGTATAGCTATATCAGGGGGCGGACATGTTTAGAATCTTTGCTCTGTATAGCTCTATCAGAGGGTGGACATGTTGTTAGCAATCTTTGCTCTGTATAGCTCTATCAGGGGGCGGACATGTTGTTAGCAATCTTTGCTCTGTATAGCTCTATCAGGGGCGGACATGTTTAGAATCTTCGCTCTGTATAGCTCTATCAGGGGCAGACATGTTGTTAGCAATCTTTGCTCTGTATAGCTCTATCAGGGGGCGGACATGTTGTTTAGAATCTTTGCTCTGTATAGCTCTATCAGGGGGCGGACATGTTGTTTAGAATCTTTGCTCTGTATAGCTCTATCAGGGGCGGACATGTTGTTTAGAATCTTTGCTCTGTATAGCTCTATCAGGGGCAGACATGTTGTTTAGAAGCTTTGCTCTGTATGGCTCTATCAGGGGGCGGACATGTTGTTTAGAATCTTTGCTCTGTATAGCTCTATCAGGGGCAGACATGTTGTTTAGAAGCTTTGCTCTGTATAGCTCTATCAGGGGCAGACATGTTGTTTAGAAGCTTTGCTCTGTATGGCTCTATCAGGGGGCGGACATGTTGTTTAGAATCTTTGCTCTGTATAGCTCTATCAGGGGGCGGACATGTTGTTTAGAATCTTTGCTCTGTATAGCTCTATCAGGGGCGGACATGTTGTTTAGAATCTTTGCTCTGTATAGCTCTATCAGGGGGCAGACATGTTGGGTCAGATCCTTCCTTCACCTTATCCAAGATGCTAAACCACATGTGAGAGCTATGTGAAGCATATAGGACTCAGTGAAGGTCATTACCGTATTTGCTTTATTTCTATGTAAAACGTGATGTTTCAGTTAAACAAGTTAATTTGCTGGTACAGTCGGCCGTTACTCGTTTCTCCTGTATAATGACGGTATAATGCAGATTATCTGGTGCCAACGTGTGAGCAGCTCTCAATGTAACGCCAGGTGCAAGGAAACGGGGATTCAGGCTCTCAGGAAAAAACAGATATTCCTGAAAGGGAAGTGCAAACTTAAGGCCAAAGTAGCCGAATTGAATGGGAGAATTTTTCCAACTCTGCTACTTTGGCCTTAAGATTGAAATTTTCTTGTCAATTTCCTCTTCGTGAATAAAGGCCTAATAGACCTTTGACCTCCCCATGAAAATCGAATAATACTCTACCTTCTTGGCCGCATCGTCCAACGAGTTCTTCACCGCGGAGCCATCCCATTTATCCACTTTTACTGGTTTATCATCAATTTTCCACTGAAACAAGAGAAAACTAGGACATCATCTATGAAAGAGACACTGCGCCCTCTGCTGGCCAGGGCAAGGTTTAATGTGACACCCCATCATTTACATCTACAGTCTGAGACTGCGCCCTCTGCTGGCCAGGCTTAATGTGACACCCCATAATTTACATCTAGTGTGAGACACTGCGCCCTCTGCTGGCCAGGTTTAATGTGACACCCCATCATTTACATCTACAGTCTGAGACACTGCGCCCTCTGCTGGCCAGGCTTAATGTGACACCCCATCATTTACATCTAGTGTGAGACACCGCGCCCTCTGCTGGCCAGGCTTAATGTGACACCTCATCATTTACATCTACAGTCTGAGAAACTGTGCCCTCTGCTGGCCAGGCTTAATGTGAAACCCCATCATTTACATCTACAGTCTGAGACACTGCGCCCTCTGCTGGCCAGGCTTAATGTGACACCTCATCATTTACATCCAGTGTGAGACACTGCGCCCTCTGCTGGCCAGGTTTAATGTGACACCCCATCATTTACATCTACAGTCTGAGACACTGTGCCCTCTGCTGGCCAGGCTTAATGTGACACCCCATCATTTACATCTACAGTCTGAGACACCGCGCCCTCTGCTGGCCAGGCTTAATGTGACACCTCATCATTTACATCTACAGTCTGAGAAACTGTGCCCTCTGCTGGCCAGGCTTAATGTGAAACCCCATCATTTACATCTACAGTCTGAGACACTGCGCCCTCTGCTGGCCAGGCTTAATGTGACACCTCATCATTTACATCCAGTGTGAGACACTGCGCCCTCTGCTGGCCAGGTTTAATGTGACACCCCATCATTTACATCTACAGTCTGAGACACTGTGCCCTCTGCTGGCCAGGCTTAATGTGACACCCCATCATTTACATCTACAGTCTGAGACACTGCGCCCTCTGCTGGCCAGGCTTAATGTGACACCCCATCATTTACATCTACAGTCTGAGACACTGCGCCCTCTGCTGGCCAGGCTTAATGTGACACCCCATCATTTAGATCTAGTGTGAGACACGGCGCCCTCTGCTGGCCAGGCTTAATGTGACATCTCATCATTTACATCTAGTGTGAGACACTGCGCCCTCTGCTGGCCAGGCTTAATGTGACACCCTATCATTTACATCTACAGTCTGAGACACTGCGCCCTCTGCTGGCCAGGCTTAATGTGACACCCCATCATTTACATCTACAGTCTGAGACACTGCGCCCTCTGCTGGCCAGGCTTAATGTGACACCCCATCATTTAGATCTAGTGTGAGACACGGCGCCCTCTGCTGGCCAGGCTTAATGTGACATCTCATCATTTACATCTAGTGTGAGACACTGCGCCCTCTGCTGGCCAGGCTTAATGTGACACCCCATCATTTACATCTACAGTCTGAGACACTGTGCCCTCTGCTGGCCAGGCTTAATGTGACACCTCATCATTTACATCTAGTGTGAGACACTGCGCCCTCTGCTGGCAGGCTTAATGTGGCACCCCATAATTTACATCTAGTCACCTCTGGCTCTTTACAGCAAGTGGTTGGATGGGACCAGACGGGCTTTGGAAACCGTCTCAGCACCAAGATCTCTGTTGTGATACACTGAGAAAATGAGTCAGGCTGCCCACATCTCTGACTCATTGACGTCAGTCAAGACATCCAAAATGAAATCTGCCTGCTTATCACAAGTGACAGAAGTCCACAAACGCTAGTCTTATTACTATAGTATGTAACTGGATTATCTACCGGCTGCCTGTGTCTGATGGGCACAAGTTAAACCCACAAACAATATATACAGATTGCTCGGCATCTCAGACATCAAATATCTGGTGGATCTGGTTTAATCAGAAATACAACAGCTCCATGATTAAGCAAGTGTCTCCAATAACGGGATATAACAACTATTCCATGTTATAGGACTGCAAAAAAAAGGACAAAACCTCCTCACGCAATTCAAGAAGTTACAGCTAGGACTGATCTCTGTAACATCTCCAAACTTGTTCCCTCATTCCCCCCCCCCTCCTAAAAAACCTAAAATAAAATGGTATCACCCAGGGATACTATACACATTACACAGTCTGATCAGACTCCGCTCCTGATTACTTACAGTCTACAGAAATAACACACAGTGTCTACTGTACAAGACTGACTCACAGTAACAATGGATCTGCACATGTAATGGGGTCCCACATGGGGGGGGGGGGGGGGGGGGGGGGAATTCACTAACTGTACAATGAACATCACACCATACATTGTGCAGGGCCAGACCTGGTATCTCCTGCTAGAAGAACCGAGTTGGCCCTGTATAATGCATTGTTATAAAGTGACAGTGTGTAAAGATGTAACTATACATTGTACAGGGTCAGACCTGGTGAGTTTCTCCTGCTAGAAGAACACAGTTGGCCCTGTATAATGCATTGTTATAAAGTGACAGTGTGTAAAGATGTAACTATACATTGTGCAGGGTCAGACCTGGTGAGTTTCTCCTGCTAGAAGAACAGAGTTGGCCCTGTATAATGCATTGTTATAAAGTGACAGTGTGTAAAGATGTAACTATACATTGTGCAGGGTCAGACCTGGTGAGTATCTCCTGCTAGAAGAACAGAGTTGGCCCTGTATAATGCATTGTTATAAAGTGACATTGTGTAAAGATGTAACTATACATTGTACAGGGTCAGACCTGGTGAGTTTCTCCTGCTAGAAGAACACAGTTGGCCCTGTATAATGCATTGTTATAAAGTGACCGTGTGTAAAGATGTAACTATACATTGTGCAGGGTCAGACCTGGTGAGTATCTCCTGCTAGAAGAACAGAGTTGGCCCTGTATAATGCATTGTTATAAAGTGACAGTGTGTAAAGATGTAACTATACATTGTGCATGGTCAGACCTGGTGAGTATCTCCTGCTAGAAGCACAGAGTTGGCCCTGTATAATGCATTGTTAGAAAAGTGACAGTGTGTAAAGATGTAACTATACATTGTACAGGGTCAGACCTGGTGAGTATCTCCTGCTAGAAGCACAGAGTTGGCCCTGTATAATGCATTGTTATAAAGTGACATTGTGTAAAGATGTAACTATACATTGTGCAGGGTCAGACCTGGTGAGTATCTCCTGCTATAAGAACAGTTGGCCCTGTATAATGCATTGTTATAAAGTGACAGTGTGTAAAGATGTAACTATACATTGTGCAGGGTCAGACCTGGTGAGTATCTCCAGCTAGAGGAACAGAGTTGGCCCTGTATAATGCATTGTTATAAAGTGACATTGTGTAAAGATGTAACTATACATTGTACAGGGTCAGACCTGGTGAGTTTCTCCTGCTAGAAGAACAGAGTTGGCCCTGTATAATGCATTGTTATAAAGTGACAGTGTGTAAAGATGTAACTATACATTGTGCAGGGTCAGACCTGGTGAGTATCTCCTGCTAGAAGAACAGAGTTGGCCCTGTATAATGCATTGTTATAAAGTGACATTGTGTAAAGATGTAACTATACATTGTGCAGGGTCAGACCTGGTGAGTATCTCCTGCTAGAAGAACAGAGTTGGCCCTGTATAATGCATTGTTATAAAGTGACAGTGTGTAAAGATGTAACTATACATTGTGCAGGGTCAGACCTGGTGAGTATCTCCTGCTAGAAGAACAGAGTTGGCCCTGTATAATGCATTGTTATAAAGTGACATTGTGTAAAGATGTAACTATACATTGTACAGGGTCAGACCTGGTGAGTTTCTCCTGCTAGTAGAACAGAGTTGGCCCTGTATAATGCATTGTTATAAAGTGACAGTGTGTAAAGATGTAACTATACATTGTGCAGGGTCAGACCTGGTGAGTATCTCCTGCTAGAAGAACAGAGTTGGCCATGTATAATGCATTGTTATAAAGTGACAGTGTGTAAAGATGTAACTATACATTGTGCAGGGTCAGACCTGGTGAGTATCTCCTGCTAGAAGAACAGAGTTGGCCCTGTATAATGCATTGTTATAAAGTGACAGTGTGTAAAGATGTAAATATACATTGTGCAGGGTCAGACCTGGTGAGTTTCTCCTGCTAGAAGAACAGAGTTGGCCCTGTATAATGCATTGTTATAAAGTGACAGTGTGTAAAGATGTAACTATACATTGTGCAGGGTCAGACCTGGTGAGTATCTCCTGCTATAAGAACAGTTGGCCCTGTATAATGCATTGTTATAAAGTGACAGTGTGTAAAGATGTAACTATACATTGTGCAGGGTCAGACCTGGTGAGTATCTCCAGCTAGAGGAACAGAGTTGGCCCTGTATAATGCATTGTTATAAAGTGACATTGTGTAAAGATGTAACTATACATTGTACAGGGTCAGACCTGGTGAGTTTCTCCTGCTAGAAGAACACAGTTGGCCCTGTATAATGCATTGTTATAAAGTGACCGTGTGTAAAGATGTAACTATACATTGTGCAGGGTCAGACCTGGTGAGTATCTCCTGCTATAAGAACAGTTGGCCCTGTATAATGCATTGTTATAAAGTGACCGTGTGTAAAGATGTAACTATACATTGTGCAGGGTCAGACCTGGTGAGTATCTCCTGCTAGAAGAACAGAGTTGGCCCTGTATAATGCATTGTTATAAAGTGACCGTGTGTAAAGATGTAACTATACATTGTGCAGGGTCTGGTGAGTATCTCCTGCTAGAAGAACAGAGTTGGCCCTGTATAATGCATTGTTATAAAGTGACCGTGTGTAAAGATGTAACTATACATTGTGCAGGGTCTGGTGAGTATCTCCTGCTAGAAGAACAGAGTTGGCCCTGTATAATGCATTGTTATAAAGTGACCGTGTGTAAAGATGTAACTATACATTGTGCATGGTCAGACCTGGTGAGTATCTCCTGCTAGAAGCACAGAGTTGGCCCTGTATAATGCATTGTTATAAAGTGACAGTGTGTAAAGATGTAACTATACATTGTACAGGGTCAGACCTGGTGAGTATCTCCTGCTAGAAGCACAGAGTTGGCCCTGTATAATGCATTGTTATAAAGTGACAGTGTGTAAAGATGTAACTATACATTGTACAGGGTCTGGTGAGTATCTCCTGCTAGAAGAACAGAGTTGGCCCTGTATAATACATTGTTATAAAGTGACAGTGTGTAAAGATGTAACTATACATTGTACAGGGTTAGACCTGGTGAGTATCTCCTGCTAGAAGAACAGAGTTGGCCCTGTATAATGCATTGTTATAAAGTGACTGTGTAAAAATGTTTAAAATTATTAAGATTATATGTTGTATGGGTGCACACAGCATTTATTGCCTTTATTGTAAATATTGTGGTCTCCTTAGTGGTGCTCTGTGCAACATATGCCGGTTCTGGGGTGCTGACCAAACCATTGTTTTCCACCATGGATAATAGCACACGTATTACTGACGTGTGATTATGCCAGGTGTGCACAGGCGAGAGAGTCACACGGGGGTAACCCGTAAACTGCAACTTTAAACTGAAGGGGTTTCAAAACAAATACAGAAAGTATACCAAATATCTATACAACATGTGCATACATACACTGCCAAGGATCTTGCACAGAGGCACCCAGGATCAAACTTACTTGCCCCCCTGCAGAATGTACATGTACCCAGGGGGATGCAATTAATTAATCTAGGACTGGATCCCGTGGGAATTACTTGTTCAATTAAATGATTTCACTCAACATTTGAAATCTGCAACGTTTAAAGGTTATACATCTCCTCAAAGAAAGATTTTTTTTAAAAATGGCTGTGCATACATGCGTACACATGGAATGAAAAATAGGAGGAGTTAATGAAAGATTTATTCAGGTTAATAGCAGTTCAGAAAAATTATTCGGGTACAAGGAATAAACACTTTCGCGTGGAGCGGAGCTTTAGTATTGTTTAAACCCAGCATCACATTAAACCAGGTAAAGGGAGTAAAACCGAGCAATAAAGAATGAAAAACAAAAGCATATGTTATCACAGACATGAAGAAAATACAGGCCATCAACGTATATGTACACAAACACATGTACAAAGATAAACTGAGGAGAACAGGAAAATAAAGGATAACACAGATCAGCAATGTAGAATACTGCTGTGTACATCTGTCTAAACATAAATGAATGGGATGCTGGAGATATACCTAGATCAATATATTGGAATCAATAATATGCAAAAACCCGGAGATCGTGGGCTACTCTGGTCCCATATTACACCCCATACCCAGGGTATATCAGAAATACACAAACACTCGTTTGGCTGTAAATACAAATGATGTGCTTCAGTAACAGCGCTGCCACAGATATGGCCCCAGCCAGTAAATAATGATCATTATTCTGCAGCACACAGAGGACAGACAGCTGTCACAATGCAGCCTACTTACAGCCCACAATATCATATCAGAAGAAGAAAAATAACCTCGCCAAGCAATGCACAAACTGTAATAAAGGTGCAAGGATCAGATTGTCCCTAGGAGCCACATTGCTGTATATATCGGATTTTCAGGACAATGTAAACCCCTTGGGAAGGTAATAAGAGCCTCTCATAGGATGCTGTGCCTGCATCACATGTCTCCCAAGCATGTTATACCAGCCACTACCTGCTCATCTGTGGCAATCCAGCAGCATGTGGACAACAGATCTCATGGGCCCTGCCCGTCAGCCCAAGCGCCCCGGGGCCCTGCCATTACCTGAGCACCCCGGGGCCCTGCCCGTCAGCCTGAGCCCCATGGGCCCTGCCTACCTGAGCACCCCGGGGCCCTGCCCGTCAGCCCGAGCACCCCAGGGCCCTGCCCGTCAGCCCGAGCACCCCTGGGCCCTGCCCGTCAGCCCGAGCACCCCTGGGCCCTGCCCGTCAGCCCGAGCACCCCTGGGCCCTGTCAGCCCGAGCACCCCTGGGCCCTGTCAGCCCGAGCACCCCTGGGCCCTGTCAGCCCGAGCACCCCTGGGCCCTGTCAGCCCGAGCACCCCTGGGCCCTGTCAGCCCGAGCACCCCTGGGCCCTGCCCGTCAGCCCGAGCACCCCAGGGCCCTGCCCGTCAGCCCGAGCACCCCAGGGCCCTGCCCGTCAGCCCGAGCACCCCTGGGCCCTGCCCGTCAGCCCGAGCACCCCTGGGCCCTGCCCGTCAGCCCGAGCACCCCAGGGCCCTGCCCGTCAGCCCGAGCACCCCTGGGCCCTGCCCGTCAGCCCGAGCACCCCTGGGCCCTGCCCGTCAGCCCGAGCACCCCAGGGCCCTGCCCGTCAGCCCGAGCACCCCAGGGCCCTGCCCGTCAGCCCGAGCACCCCTGGGCCCTGTCAGCCCGAGCACCCCTGGGCCCTGTCAGCCCGAGCACCCCTGGGCCCTGTCAGCCCGAGCACCCCTGGGCCCTGTCAGCCCGAGCACCCCTGGGCCCTGTCAGCCCGAGCACCCCTGGGCCCTGTCAGCCCGAGCACCCCTGGGCCCTGTCAGCCCGAGCACCCCTGGGCCCTGTCAGCCCGAGCACCCCTGGGCCCTGTCAGCCCGAGCACCCCTGCCTGTCAGCCCGAGCACCCCTGGGCCCTGCCTGTCAGCCCGAGCACCCCAGGGCCCTGCCTGTCAGCCCGAGCACCCCAGGGCCCTGCCTGTCAGCCCGAGCACCCCTGGGCCCTGCCCGTCAGCCCGAGCACCCCTGGGCCCTGCCCGTCAGCCCGAGCACCCCTGGGCCCTGCCCGTCAGCCCGAGCACCCCTGGGCCCTGTCAGCCCGAGCACCCCTGGGCCCTGTCAGCCCGAGCACCCCTGGGCCCTGTCAGCCCGAGCACCCCTGGGCCCTGTCAGCCCGAGCACCCCTGGGCCCTGTCAGCCCGAGCACCCCTGGGCCCTGTCAGCCCGAGCACCCCTGGGCCCTGTCAGCCCGAGCACCCCTGCCTGTCAGCCCGAGCACCCCTGGGCCCTGCCTGTCAGCCCGAGCACCCCAGGGCCCTGCCTGTCAGCCCGAGCACCCCAGGGCCCTGCCTGTCAGCCCGAGCACCCCTGGGCCCTGCCTGTCAGCCCGAGCACCCCTGGGCCCTGCCTACCTGAGCACCCCGGGGCCCTGCCTACCTGAGCACCCCTGGGCCCTGCCTACCTGAGCACCATGGCCTTGTCTGAGGCCTGAGAATCTGAAGTCCACAACAGCAGAAGTGTGAAGGGTTTGCCATTACCTGGGCCCCAATCCCTCCCCTGCTGGGAGGAGGTTCCCTGCACTTCCAGTGCTGCCTGTCAGTGCATGCACCCCGCACCCTGGCAGGGTCTCCCCCTCTATATAAAGCCCGGCTCCCCGGTAGCCCCAGCCCCTCATTACTTTCTCCAGGATGCCGTTCTTGCCTCCTCTGGACGCCATCTTCTCTCATCCCGCTCTCGCTTGACCTGGCCGCAGCTGATTGGTGGCCGAGCTACTCCGACGTCACTCCCTTTGTTTTAGTCTCCTCCAATCAGCACGAAGGAACGTGCGGAACTACAATACCCGGCGCCGCGTGCGAGCCTGGCGTAACGGCCGGGCATGCCGGGAGCTGGAGTTCAGGAGCTGTGTCTGGGTAAAATGATAGCGTCCTGTGGTTGCTAGGAGACAAGGGTTCCCAGGAGAGTCATGGAGCCGGAGACTGGGGGGTTTCATTAGGCCCCACGGGGGACCCCGATCACCAGGTAAAGTGGACTCCTGTGATGCTCAGCCAGGCTCCCGTGGTTTGTATCACTAGAAGCTTTGCTCCTGCCTTATTCCTTAGCATTAGATACAAGGTGCAGGGGTTACCCGTTTAGCATCGCAAGGGTTAAAATATGAAACCTTTTTCTTGTCCAGATTAAACCCAACGCGTAACTTTAGACATTTTAGTGTGTTTACTCTCGGCTCCGCCTCACAGACGAGGCAGAGCTGGCCAGGAAGCTGTCAGCGCACGCCCAGCCAATCAGAGCTCATCTGACCCAATGCTAGAGCAGTGAGAGACCTCCATTATCAGAGGGGACTGTCATGGCCGCCGGTCAGAGGACAAAATGGCGGGTACCTTACAAAGTTCACGCCCGTTTATCCTCGTCCTAGGGCCGATGGCTAACGCTTCTTTAAGGCCAAAGTAGCCGAGTTGGAAAAAAAAATCTCACCATTCAGCTATACTTCACTCTCTTGCAGTTCCCTTCTCAATTTCCCGCACCCCCCTCTCTCATGAACAAAGCCCGTCGTCTAACGATCCCTGAGACCGACCATATCCGGTGCTTATTGATGCCGCCCCACATTCTGGTCTTCCATGAAGACCCTCCTATCACCGCTCCACCTGTATCAAAGCAGAGCCCCCCCGATGCCTCCACCTTCCTAGCCCTTCTCATCCCGCCGGGAGCTGACAATGGCCAGTGGAGGAGCCGGAGTAGGGTTGCCACCTGGCCGGTATTTTACCGGCAGGCCGGTAAAAAATTGGCATCAGACCAATGTTAAGTCTATGGAGTACCAAGGGCGGTATTTTTTTGAAGAAAAGGTGGCAACCCTAAGCCGGAGTGAAACGCATTGGGGCCCGGCCAGTGTTCTGTCTTTGGGTATTGTCTAATACCTTATCTGGCTAGCATAGTTGCCATCAATCCCGAATCCGCCGGGACAGTCCCGTCATTAATATTCCCCTGGCATAGCACAGGCAGCATTGTGTTTACACTGTGTATGTCTGGCAGATATAAACCCCGGGAAATTAGCCCCAGACCCCCGGTATCTGGATAGGTTAGAACTCCGCACAGCCTGGTGACGCAGGGATGCGTGACGCGAAGCTCCGCCCCCTTTAGACTCTGCACCAATTTGTACCAGGAGCACCGAACAGAAAGCTGCCAAATATGGTCTCCCTAAATCTATCTCTGATGGCAGCGGGTGGGCTAGTGAAGTTGCACCGTGGGCCACTAAATTGTTTTTGTCCTCCCAGGCCTTCCCTGGGGAGCAGGTCCAGCTGCAGATCAGAAGACCCCCTGAAACCCACTCTGCTAGTCTCTGACCGACCCATCTGTGAGTTACTGCTGAGATACACCCGACGCGGCAGGTCTGTAATCGTGTAGTATTCCTTTAATTCCCGTGATGGCGGCTGTCATGTCTGACTCCCATCTGTCTCTTCACAGACATGGCTTCTGCCGGACTCTACCAAATGGGCAGCCGGGGGGCCGCCGTATCCAACTGCTTCCCTGCAAGACAGCGTTTCCCCCTGACTAATGGAGGTAAATGTGGGTCCGCTGGTCGGCACCTGTTTTCGTTTTCTTGATTTAATATATATATATTTTGGGGGCCAAAGAAAAGAGACATGAGGGCTTCTTTCATGAAAAAGAAATTGCAGGGAATTGACAAGGGAATTTCAAAACTTAAGGCCAAAGTAGCCGAATGCGAGAATCTTTCCAACTTGTCCCTGCAGCTCTTTCATGAATAAAGCTTTAACCTTTAAACTACAATAACATCAGACATTTTATTTCTCATGCTGAATAATGGCTGTTTTAACATTTCTGCAGTGTTTGTGTTTAGCTTTCATTTTCATTTTTCTTACTTAATGTACCCACACATATTATATATATAGTTTTATTAAGGGTAAAAATGGTGCCACGTGTTTTATTGGGATGCCACGCACAGCATCAGGTCTGTGCTGCCTTAGAAGGCTCCCAGGGCAAATAGAGGAAAGAAACGGTCATGGGTGGGGGAGGAGAGAGAGAGACGGACATGGGCAGGAAAAGAGAGACGGATATGGGCAGGAAGAGAGAGACGACATGGGCGATAAGAGAGACAAACATGGGCGGGAAGAGAGACAGACATGGGCGGGAAGAGAGACAGACATGGGCGGGGCAGACATAGACACTGAGGATATAACGTTTTGTTTAATTTAGTCACTTCCTGCATTTCTGGAATTTAATACATTGCATGGACTCTAAGTGACCTTGCTCCTGTACACAGTAAGATCTTTTAACAATGTAAAACACTAGAGAGAAAGGAAATTCCAATCATTTTGAATTCAATTATTCTCACTGGTTCCTGCAGCAAAAAAAAAAAAAAAAGGAAATTACTTTTACTGAGCTAGTGTGGGCAGTCCTGGCTTCTTGCAAACTGCTGTAATTTCACAATTTTATCCAGCTGTAAGTATTTTATATATTAAGCCATACAAAATGTAAGACATGCATTGCAAAGTACGTTAAAAGCACAATACACAGTTTTAAAGCAGAGTTCAACCTTACACCGTTACCTTCACAGGAGCAGGTCACTGGTCTGTAACTCATAAAACTGCCCCGGAGGGAAGATTTAGGGCACTGATCTGCTCGGCATCATCAGACGGAACAATCAGCTTGGACACCAGAAAGACATCGGTTACCCGACCCTCTAGAAGCGGACCCTCCCGGCGTACGCCCCACAACCAGGAATGCGTTCTGGATGGATTGTTTCTGGTAGGTAAAAAGACAGCTGTCATCAACAGATAAAGTTTGGTTCAATTCAGGGAATTACAGGCAAATGAGAAGAGAACTGCAAAACTAAGGCCAAAGTAGCAAAGGGAGCTCCTCACTTTGTTCATCCAGTAATTCATGTGATCATGAATGTGCTCGCACGTCTGAGCGGCGTTTTAGGAAATCACGTTGCAAGGAGGATTTCCTTCATTACAAATTCATTCTGTGTTCCTACAACTCTGCTCTGGCTCAGTCCAAGCAACACTACTTCTCTACCTTAATATCCACCCTCTCATCAAATCCCAAAACGTCTATTCTCAACATTTAATGCTCTCCTCTGCCCTCCTGCTCCTCCGCCCTGCTCCGCTCTTACGGCCCAAGACCTTGCCTCTCACTTCAAGGAGGTCTGTCAGCCATCTCCGCTTGGATGTCTGATCGCTACCTGAAACGTAACCTCTCCAAAACAGAACTCATTATCTTCCCTCCCTCAACCGCTGTCCCTACACCTGGGTTCAGAGTCACCGTTGATAATGCTACAATCGTCAGCCAGTGTTGGATATCTTGGGGTCACTTTTGACTCTGCTCTCTCCTTCGTTCCTCAGATTCAGTCCTTGGCCAAATCCTGTCGGCTGCACCTAAGGAACATTGCACGCATTCGCCTGTTCCTCAGCGAAGAGACCGCCAAAATTCTAGTGCACTCGCTTGTGATCTCTCGTCTGGTCTTCTGACTGGACTACCTCTGGTTCGTCTGGCTCCCCTACAGTCTATCCAAAATGCGTCTGCCAGACTCATCTTTCTTGCACGTCGGTCTGATTCGGCGGCTCCTCTCTGCAACGCCCTCCACTGGCTTCCCGTCTGCTCGAAGATAACATTTTAAATTCTGTCTTTAACCTACAAAGCCCTCCACTCCTCTGCTCCTACGTACATTTCCTCCCTTGTTAACCGTTAATTCCCTGCACGACCTTTGCGCTCCTCCAAGGGGTTAACACTCTCTTCTAATCTCATCATAACTTCTCACTCGCGTCTCCAAGATTTCGCCCGAGCTGCCCCCTCTCTCTGGAACTCCCTTCCCCGGAGCATCCAGCTCGTTTTCAAACTTTAAAAAGTCCCTCAAAACTCATCTCTTTAGAGAGGCTTACTACACAACCCACTAGTTACCAGTCACTCTGCCTCTAGCCGATCCCACCTAGCTGGAACACACACTCCCTCTTTGACCTATCCCACCTAATGCCTCCCACCCACTCTACTGTTACTACAACTTAAATCCCTCTGACCTCTTCAATCCCTTAATTGTGTCATGGACCCCATTCCCTCTAGATTGTAAGCTTACGAGCAGGGTTCTCTACCTCATGTACCAGTCTGTACTAGTTTGTCTAACTTAGTATGTAGGTCCCTTCTATGCTCTGTACCAAGCGCTACGAGAATTGGTGGCGCTGTACAAATAAATGTTAATGTAATAATGTAATGTAATGATCAGTGGATGATGTGAAAGGCTGACACTCGCTGGTGACCACGTCTTGTCTCTCTTTCAGATGAACACACATTATGTGGACAGAGCAACAGATCTGTGCTCGGTGGATGTGAGCGACAGGAACCTGACGTCAGTAAGTGACAGGAGGGCCGTTCCCTGCACCATTAGGCCATTGGACGGGTTGGGGGAGCTTGTTCCCAGAGGCTCACACTTGTTTTAGCATCACTGATATTTGTATTTTTTACTGATTTGTTTTACAAAATTCAATGTTTTGGGAAATGTAAAGATCCCTCACTATTTATCAGCGCTCACACCAGTTTCTCTCATCAGTAAGAGGCACACCTGCTCCTCATGTCTAGTGTCTTTCCCCCCATCTCTCCCTCCCTGCCCATGTGTAGTGTCTTTTTTTCTCTCCTCCCTCCCTCCCCATGTCTAGTGTCTTTTCCCCCTCCCTCCCTCCCCATGTCTAGTGTCTTTTCCCCCTCCCTCCCTCCCCATGTCTAGTGTCTTTTCCCCCCTCCCTCCCTCCCTCCCTCCCCATGTCTAGTGTATTTTCCCCCTCCCTCCCTCCCCATGTCTAGTGTCTTTTCCCTCCTCCCTCCCTCTCCATGTCTAATGTCTTTTCCCCCCTCCCTCCCTCCCTCCCCATGTCTAGTGTCTTTTCCCCCTCCCACCCTTCCCATGTCTAGTCTTTTTTCCCCTCCTTCCCCATTTCTAGTGTCTTTTTCCCCCTCCCTCCTTCCACATTTCCAGTGTCTTTTTCCCCCTGCCTCCCTCCCTCCTCATTCTAGTATCTTTCCCCCTCTCTCCCTCCCTGCCCATGTGTAGTGTCTTTTTCCCCTCCTCCCTGCCCATGTGTAGTGTCTTTTTTCCCTCCTCCCTGCCTCCCCATGTCTAGTGTCTTTCCCCCCCTCCCTCCCTCTCCATGTCTAATGTCTTTTCCCCCCTCCCTCACTCCCTCCCCATGTCTAGTGTCTTTTCCCCCCTCCCACCCTTCCCATGTCTAGTCTTTTTTCCCCTCCTTCCCCATTTCTAGTGTCTTTTTCTTCCCTTCCTCCTTCCACATTTCCAGTGTCTTTTCCACCCTGCCTCCCTCTCTCCCCATTCTAGTGTCTTTTCCCCCTCTCTCCTTCTGTCCCCATGTGTAGTGTTTTTTCCCCTCCCTCCCCATTTCTAGTGTCTTTTCCCCCCTCCCTCCCATGTTTTACCTTGAGCTTTTATGCAGGGAGCAGGCAGAATCATCTCTGTCACTGCTGCTTGCGCTCCCTGCGCTTAGTGATGACATAGAGCATCATATTTCTGATACTCTGAATCATCATTATACGCAGGGAGTGTGAGCAGCACTGAGAGAGCGGATGCTGCCTGCTCGCTGCCTGGGGGCGGACCTCCGCCCACCTCGGCACCAGTACGCCCCCCCCCCCCCCGGATTAGTCGGTGCTACACACACTTTAAAAAAACAAACATATTATACGTGTATCCCGGGGCGTCAGGCAACGGAAGCCACCACAAGACTGGCGCCATAGGTGAACACCGGGTACGCCTATAGGTAGCGCCCGCCCTGACTCTGTATATCTTGGTGCAGCGATAATGGCAGATTTATTCTAATTAATTTGTCTGAACCCTAAGTGTTTCAATTCTGTGCCAAGGTACTGGATCTTGATAATAATAAGTCATGTCTTTGGCTTGCTCCCCAGGCTAGGAGAGGAGACTTCCTGCAGTTTAATAGTGTGGCGTATATGAATGCGTCCGAGAATCTGCTGGCGCTAGGTAAGACCCCGCACGGATTACATGTATTCCCTTATATTAAGTATCCAGACGGATCCGATGATCTTTAAAATGATCCGGGTTATGTGCACATCACTGGTGCAGCTAGAGCTCTGGGCATGCTCAGTTCATGCTCGTACAGGTGTACACTTAGAATCTCAGAGTAGGTGTAGGGGGTGGAGCATATGGAGCATATTGTTTACTTTCTTTCCGGCTCAAGGATGAAAAATAATACAAAGCTGTGAATGAAAATACTGAGCTTGTTATAGCAGCAGGCGACTTCCTGACCTTGTGTGAGAGGACTCAAATAATGACACATTTAGTGGCACAGACGGGAGCGATGCTTGGACCTGACTTGGTAGCTTCCGCTCTTGTAGTCTAACACGTTTAGTGGCACAGACGTGAGAGATGCTTGGTCCTGACTTGGTAGCCTCAGCTCTTCTAGTCTGACACGTTTAGTGGCACAGACGTGAGGGATGCTTGGACCTGACTTGGTAGCCTCAGCTCTGGTAGTCTGACACGTTTAGTGGTACAGACGTGAGGGATGCTCGGACCTGACTTGGTAGCCTCAGCTCTTGTAGTCTGACACGTTTAGTGGCACAGACGTGAGGGATGCTTGGACCTGACTTGGTAGCCTCAGCTCTGGTAGTCTGACACGTTTAGTGGTACAGACGTGAGGGATGCTCGGACCTGACTTGGTAGCCTCAGCTCTGGTAGTCTGACACGTTTAGTGGCACAGACGTGAGGGATGCTCGGACCTGACTTGGTAGCCTCAGCTCTTGTAGTTTGACACGTTTAGTGGCACAGACGTGAGGGATGCTTGGAACTGACTTGGTAGCCTCAGCTCTTGTAGTCTGACACGTTTAGTGGCACAGACGTGAGGGATGCTTGGACCTGACTTGGTAGCCTCAGCTCTGGTAGTCTGACACGTTTAGTGGTACAGACGTGAGGGATGCTCGGACCTGACTTGGTAGCCTCAGCTCTGGTAGTCTGACACGTTTAGTGGCACAGACGTGAGGGATGCTCGGACCTGACTTGGTAGCCTCAGCTCTTGTAGTTTGACACGTTTAGTGGCACAGACGTGAGGGATGCTTGGAACTGACTTGGTAGCCTCAGCTCTTGTAGTCTGACACGTTTAGTGGCACAGACGTGAGGGATGCTTGGACCTGACTTGGTAGCCTCAGCTCTGGTAGTCTGACACGTTTAGTGGTACAGACGTGAGGGATGCTCGGACCTGACTTGGTAGCCTCAGCTCTTGTAGTCTGACACGTTTAGTGGCACAGACGTGAGTGATGCTCGGACCTGACTTGGTAGCCTCAGCTCTTGTAGTTTGACACGTTTAGTGGCACAGACGTGAGGGATGCTTGGAACTGACTTGGTAGCCTCAGCTCTTGTAGTCTGACACGTTTAGTGGCACAGACGTGAGAGATGCTTGGACCTGACTTGGTAGCCTCAGCTCTTGTAGTTTGACACGTTTAGTGGCACAGACGTGAGGGATGCTGGGACCTGACTTGGTAGCCTCAGCTCTTGTAGTCTGACACGTTTAGTGGCACAGACGTGATGGATGCTCGTACCTGACTTGGTAGCCTCAGCTCTTGTAGTCTGACACGTTTAGTGGCACAGACGTGAGGGATGCTTGGACATGACTTGGTAGCCTCAGCTCTTGTAGTTTGACACGTTTAGTGGCACAGACGTGAGGGATGCTTGGAACTGACTTGGTAGCCTCAGCTCTTGTAGTCTGACACGTTTAGTGGCACAGACGTGAGGGATGCTTGGACCTGACTTGGTAGCCTCAGCTCTTGTAGTCTGACACGTTTAGTGGCACAGACGTGAGGGATGCTTGGACATGACTTGGTAGCCTCAGCTCTTGTAGTCTGACACGTTTAGTGGCACAGACGTGAGGGATGCTTGGACATGACTTGGTAGCCTCAGCTCTTGTAGTTTGACACGTTTAGTGGCACAGACGTGAGGGATGCTCGGACCTGACTTGGTAGCCTCAGCTCTTGTAGTCTGACACGTTTAGTGGTACAGACGTGAGGGATGCCTGGACCTGACTTGGTAGCCTCAGCTCTTGTAGTTTGACACGTTTAGTGGCACAGACGTGAGGGATGCTCGGACCTGACTTGGTAGCCTCAGCTCTTGTAGTCTGACACGTTTAGTGGCACAGACGTGAGAGATGCTTGGACCTGACTTGGTAGCCTCAGCTCTTGTAGTCTGACACGTTTAGTGGCACAGACGTGAGGGATGCTCGGACCTGACTTGGTAGCCTCAGCTCTTGTAGTCTGACACGTTTAGTTGCACAGACGTGAGAGATGCTTGGACCTGACTTGGTAGCCTCAGCTCTTGTAGTCTGACACGTTTAGTGGCACAGACGTGAGAGATGCTTGGACCTGACTTGGTAGCCTCAGCTCTTGTAGTCTGACACGTTTAGTGGCACAGACGTGAGGGATGCTTGGACCTGACTTGGTAGCCTCAGCTCTGGTAGTCTGACACGTTTAGTGGCACAGACGTGAGAGATGCTCGGACCTGACTTGGTAGCCTCAGCTCTTGTAGTCTGACACGTTTAGTGGCACAGACGTGAGGGATGCTCGGACCTGACTTGGTAGCCTCAGCTCTGGTAGTCTGACACGTTTAGTGGCACAGACGTGAGGGATGCTTGGACCTGACTTGGTAGCCTCAGCTCTTGTAGTCTGACACGTTTAGTGGCACAGACGTGAGGGATGCTTGGACCTGACTTGGTAGCCTCAGCTCTGGTAGTCTGACACGTTTAGTGGCACAGACGTGAGGGATGCTTGGACCTGACTTGGTAGCCTCAGCTCTTTTACTCTGACACGTTTAGTGACACGGACGAGAGAGTGATCTAACCAGGGGTTGTGAGGAGGAGGAACAGGAAGATCAGTGTTTCCGTGGCACAGATCTCCACTCTGCTAACTCACTGGCCTGCTCTCCTTTCAGATAGTGAAGACGCTGAGATATGACATCATAGTGACTGACATAGTGGGGATCAGAGAGATCTGTGCTACTAAAAGCCATGATCCCGCTGCCTTGACTCTCAGGATCCCCAATAGTGTTAATAGTGAGTTTCCCCAGTGGTAACGTTCGTCTCACCATCGGGATGTTTTTGTTTTCTGGTCAGAGGATTTCCTGACTTTCCCATCACTCCGAGAACTGGATCTCTCCATGAACGGGATGCGCAGGATCCAGATAAAACGGGGGGATCTCCCCCACCTTGAAGTAAGTCCCTGGGAATGGACGTTATATACAGGGGTCTCGTTGGCGAGGCTTTGTGTTCCAGGACGGAGACAGTACCCGTCAAATGCTTCTGTCCCTTTAACTGCAGACATCTGTCTATTAATCATAACAGAGGGAAGTACAGGGGACTGCAGACGTAGAGGGTCCAGGATCCCCCAAACACTGCTTATAGTGGGAATGGACAGAATAAAACATGATTAAACATTATCTATAAATTGGGTCAGCAGAACTGTAAGCAAAAATTGGGTCTGTGGAGTCTCCTGCTTGTGACATCACCTGTGGCCCGGTATGCAAATGAACCTCTTTTCAATGGGAAATGTGTAATTTGCATACCAGGTCACTGGTGATGTCACAGTCCCTGTAACCGTCCTTCTGTTTATAGTACTAGTGTCCTCCGAGGTATTACCTTACCAGACTTACATCTCATCTCAGGTGCTGGATCTTTCATACAACAACCTGTCACCGAAAGACCTCCCCCATCTGGGCGTCCTCCCCCGCCTTCGAGCCCTCCATGTGTCCGGCAATGGCCTCACTCATCTCCCAACCGATATGAGTGTTTGTCACGGGTGAGTAGAGGCTTTATATTGAGTCTGGAATTACACAGATTATACACATTAAAGGGTCAGCTCCCCCCTGGCTTGTTCAATGTATGTTGTAAATGTGTTTAATCTATATGAAATGCACTTATTTTGACTTTCAAACTATTTCCAGGTCCCCTGTAGTTTTACATTGAAGATAAGTTACCCGGGGCTTCTAAAATCAGAGCCGCCCTCAGGAAGGAGGGGCTTAGACAAGTAGGCGGGGCTGGAATTAAAGCAATACACCTAGTAACTTTCTTTGCACTTTTTAGCAGACAGGTAGAATGGATTTCTCTTGACTCGATGCAGCGTTTATCTGAACATATTATAGGTGGTACCCCCCTTGGTCGCCAGGGAGGGCCCATCACGGAGTAATGTCCAGTCTAGGATATACCTAATTGAGAACGAATTGTGTGGCGGGGGGTCTTGTCTGGCCCCCTTTTTCAAGTACACCCCGTTCGCAGTATACAGTTAAAGCTGTGATGAGTACAAGGAGCGTGTACTTTGATAGGAAGCAGGCAGCCGTCTGTACGGCGCCCAGCTCTCTCTGCCAGTGCAGACAGAGACTGTCGTTTTAGCATGGGATCAGCGGGGTGAGGAGCCTTCACTAGGTCGCTAGCAGCGAGAGACCCTCGCATTCGGCTGTCGCTAGCAGCAAGAGACCCTCGCATTCGGCTGTCGCTAGCAGCGAGAGACCCTCGCATTCGGCTGTCGCTAGCAGCGAGAGACCCTCGCATTCGGCTGTCGCTAGCAGCGAGAGACCCTCGCATTCGGCTTTGATGATTGACCCACTCTTATCCGGAATTCTTCCAGTATAGATGGTGATCCCATGCCGTAGATACATAGATCTATATATTGATGAAACGTCTTGCTTTATGGATTTCATTTTGCTGAGCTTTTATAGAGCTGGTCAGTGACTCTGGTAAAATACCGTGCCATGCACACGTCTTTACATATAATACACGTCCCATTGCTTTATTCTTATTATTTTACTTACAGCAGAGATTCCGAGATTCCAGGTTTCCCATCGCTGGAGATTTTACTGCTGGATGACAATAAACTGTCCTGTCACACAGTGTTCCCTCGTCTGGCCAACCTGAAAAGGTACCCAGAATCCCATGCGACCTGCCATGTGTTACTGTCCTCACATCCGTTGCTGTAATTGCTCGTGTGCAGATCTCTTTCCTTTATTATATTGTGTTTTATCAACTTGTATCTGGCGCAGTGATGTCGTTTCTCATTGGCTTAAAGGACAACTGTCCGCAAAAAATAAGCGCAGGCATTTTAAACAGAAATACCCTAATGAATGAGTACAAATAAATCACCTTAGTGAGCCGGAGAACTTTATCAGGGGGCAGACATCTTGGGTCAGATCTTAATTCATCTAACCCAAGATTCTAAACAACATGTCCGCCCCCTGATAGAGCAATAAGAGCAAAGATTCTAAACAATATGTCTGCCCCCTGATAGAGCTGTACAGAGCAAAGATTCTAAACAACATGTCCACCTCCTGATAGAGCTATACAGAGCCAAGATTCTAACCAACATGTCCGGCTCCTGATAGAGCTATACAGAGCAAAGTTTCTAACCAACATGTCCGCCCCCTGATAGAGCAATAAGAGCAAAGATTCTAAACAATATGTCTGCCCCCTGATAGAGCTGTACAGAGCAAAGATTTTAAACAACATGTCCGCCCCCGATAGAGCTATACAGAGCAAAGATTCTAACCAACATGTCCACCCCCTGATAGAGCAATAAGAGCAAAGATTCTAAACAACATGTCCGCCCCCTGATAGAGCTATACAGAGCAAAGATTGTAAACAACATGTCCTCCCCTGATAGAGCTATACAGAGCAAGGATTCTAACCAACATGTCCACCCCCTGATAGAGCAATAAGAGCAAAGATTCTAAACAACATGTCCGCCCCCTGATAGAGCTATACAGAGCAAAGATTGTAAACAACATGTCCTCCCCTGATAGAGCTATACAGAGCAAAGATTCTAACCAACATGTCCACCCCCTGATAGAGCTGTACAAGAGTGCTCAGCAAAGTACTTTATGTGAGGTCATTATGCGTCAGTCCTCCACTGAGGACAGATGCTGAGATTGGATACAACACAGTATGTCAGGTTAGAGGTCATCCCAGGGAGCAGTGACCCCCTTGCCACCTCTTAATGATGGATCTAAATATTCTTGTGGTTCTTCTCTGCTCATTACAGTCTTCGCATGCTGAATCTTGATAACAATGGTATTTCTGGGATCCCCTACCTTCATGAACTGGACCCCACCAAGCCTGCAGATATCCTGCACAGCAGGGGGCCGGGAAGCCCAGGATACAGAGCACACAATACAGAGGGGAGCGAGACAGACAAACCCGGAGAAGACCTTAATTACACTGTGCTCCCCAATGCAGACGATCCTGACCGGACTGGTGAGAGGATCTGTTCTCACTCGCTGCTCTATCAAACCTCGAATTAACGTCACATAGAAATAACACCGAGCTTGTTTTACTTCTAGACGTTATATTTACCTCCTGCGACCGACCATCCAACGACTCCTCGCTGGTAGGTATCTGATTTTTGGAGTTACAGAGGATAGGCTGCCAGTCAGTCACTGAGAGATGACATCTCTGTGGGCTGGATGACGGTGATAGGAGTTGCAGAGGATAGGCTGCCAAGCAGTCACTGAGAGATGACATCTTTGTGGGTTGGATGACGGTGATAGGAGTTGCAGAGGATAGGCTGCCAGGCAGTCTCTGAGAGATGACATCTCTGTGGGCTGGATGACGGTGATAGGAGTTGCAGAGGATAGGCTGCCAAGCAGTCACTGAGAGATGACATCTCTGTGGGCTGGATGACGGTGATAGGAGTTGCAGAGGATAGGCTGCCAAGCAGTCACTGAGAGATGACATCTCTGTGGGCTGGATGATGGTGATAGGAGTTGCAGAGGATAGACTGCCAGGCGGTCACTGAGAGATGACATCTCTGTGGGCTGGATGATGGTGATAGGAGTTACAGAGGATAGGCTGCCAGGCAGTCACTGAGAGATGACATCTCTGTGGGCTGGATGATGGTAATAGGAGTTGCAGAGGATAGGCTGCCAGGCGGTCACTGAGAGATGACATCTCTGTGGGCTGGATGATGGTGATAGGAGTTGCAGAGGATAGGCTGCCAGGCAGTCTCTGAGAGATGACATCTCTGTGGGCTGGATGATGGTGATAGGAGTTGCAGAGGATAGCCTGCCAGGCAGTCACTGAGAGATGTGATGTCACAAGCAGGCGACAGCACGGACACAGTGTGATGTCACAAGCAGGCGACACCACGGACACAGTGTGATGTCACAAGCAGGCGACACCACGGACACGATGTGATGTCACAAGCAGGCGACACCACGGACACAGTGTGCAGATCGTGTTTCATTATTTTGTGTTCTCTACGTTCACTTTATGATCAGTAGGATTTATTCATTGAGACATTTCAAACATCCGGCTGAATTTAGCTGCACGAGGTACTCAGCTACTCTGGCCTTAAATGTGCAATTCCCTTGTCAATTCCCTCTCCCTTTTAATACATGTCTGACTGGTCCCTGCCAGGGAGACCGATGATATGCTGACAGAATGAAATCACCACTTCCTTTTTCTACCAGAAATGTCCTCTTCTGACCAGAAGCTCCTCTCTTCGGCCCGGTGGGGACATGGTCGCCCTGAGCTCGCCAGACAGGTTGGCTCAGACGTTCTCTCCACCCCTGCCCAATCTGAGGTTCCTGAGCCTGGCTGACAACAAGGTATTTATCTATTGCCAGGCATCTGTCCTGAAGCAAAACCAGAAATGGACAAAATAGTGATAAAAAGCAATGTGAGCTGGACCTAGGCAAAAGGGGAGGGGGCAGGAAGGCAACTGCACCCTAATCTGACAGTGAGCTGGGGCAACGTCCTGGGATCATTAGATTAGAAAGGCTCGAGGTCAGAGATACTCAGTATTTTGGCTCACACCCCATAGACATGCACCTGTGTGAGGTAGAGTCTCTCACTCTCTACCATCACAGCCTCTCTGATAACTCCCTGGATCTGGGGTAGAGAAGGGGCCTATCTCTGTGTCTGTCTAGCGATCTCTGTACCTGTCTGTATATCTGTCTCGCCTGTCTATTTGTGTCTCTGATGATAACGGATGAGATGACATAGATATACCCTGCGCCACTAAATTCCCCCCTCCCTTCCCCCCCGGGCCACAGCGGACCATCCCTCCCTTGGTTGTACGATAAGCTAAAGTGGTCCATTTTTGACATTGTCAGAGGATCAGTCCCCGGGAGAAAACCTGCAAAACAAATGAAAGAATATTACTGGAACTTTTCTTTCTATACATTGCTTTGTCCCTTATGTTTTATATTGTATCTATATACAATTATATTTATATCTATAATATGTAGCATGGGTCTGTTATCTCCTAATCATTAAAGTAGGTAATGCCGCATAAATATTTTCAATTTTGAAAGAAATCTTTTTCTTCCGTAAATACCGGCACCGTGAACACGGATGTTTAACATAATCTTTTTTTTTGCCTCTTTGTAACTTTTGCAAACATCCATTTCATTTATTGTCTTGTACTCCATCTGGTTATAATGTTATGTTTCCCCAGGTTGCATATGAAGAGAATCTGTTAGCTGCGGCTCTTTTCCCCTCGCTGGAGGAGCTGGTGATCCATGGGAATCCTCTGACCACTTTTAGGAAGGGTACGAAACACCAGACATGTACTGCCTTATACACCAGACATGTACTGCCTTATACACCAGACACGTACTGCCTTATACACCAGACATGTACTGCCTTATACACCAGACATGTACTGCCTTATACACCAGACATGTACTGCCTTATACACCAGACATGTACTGCCTTATACACCAGACATGTACTGCCTTATACACCAGACATGTACTGCCTTATACACCAGACATGTACTGCCTTATACACCAGACATGTACTGCCTTATACACCAGACATGTACTGCCTTATACACCAGACATGTACTGCCTTATACACCGGACATGGACTGCCTTATACCACCGGACATGGACTGCCTTATACCACCGGACATGGACTGCCTTATACCACCGGACATGTACTGCCTTATACACCAGACATGTACTGCCTTATACACCAGACATGTACTGCCTTATACACCAGACATGTACTGCCTTATACACCAGACATGTACTGCCTTATACACCGGACATGTACTGCCTTATACACCGGACATGTACTGCCTTATACCACCGGACATGGACTGCCTTATACACCAGACATGTACTGCCTTATACACCAGACATGTACTGCCTTATACACCAGACATGTACTGCCTTATACACCAGACATGTACTGCCTTATACACCAGACATGTACTGCCTTATACACCAGACATGTACTGCCTTATACACCAGACATGTACTGCCTTATACACCAGACATGTACTGCCTTATACACCAGACATGTACTGCCTTATACACCAGACATGTACTGCCTTATACACCGGACATGGACTGCCTTATACCACCGGACATGTACTGCCTTATACACCAGACATGTACTGCCTTATACACCAGACATGTACTGCCTTATACACCAGACATGTACTGCCTTATACACCAGACATGTACTGCCTTATACACCAGACATGTACTGCCTTATACACCAGACATGTACTGCCTTATACACCAGACATGTACTGCCTTATACACCAGACATGTACTGCCTTATACACCAGACATGTACTGCCTTATACACCGGACCATGTGCTTTGAGTTCTGAGAGTTTGATTGCATTACATCACATTAACACTGATTTACAAAAGATGTGACAAGCTTGGCTCACCCACTTTCTTCTTTTCCCTGCTTGCACATAGGTGAGGTTTTTGGTTGCTCTTTATTTGGTTGAAGCTTGCAACCCGGGGATTAAATTGGTTTAGTTGGTCAGCACCTTAAATAGGTGAACACTGCTTTGTGTGCCCAGTAGATAGTAGGTGAGGTTAGGGTCTCACCCTACTCTGCCTTGACATGGAGGGTGAGAACTTACTTTTTTTTAACCCTAGTTTCTTTACAAGTAGTAATAAAATAGTGTTCCCCTGTCCTAAGTACACCCGACGTGTACCTTTAGAGAGGCAGAGTTTGTGTGGATACTGGCCAATCCGAGCAGGGACTGGTTCTGTCAGGTCTGGTTGTCTCAGCTTGCTAGGGAAGCTGCCAGTGAGATGATACCTTGGCTAGGGCCAGAAGGTTCTGTGGCTCATTAGGTGATGAGCATGTGTTTGTTATCACCGATAGGTGACTCTTTGTTGAAGAGCTTCCTCCAAGATCGTCTTGGCATCAATGTAATCAGTCGGAAATCACCCCAACCTCACAAACCACACATTACTATTCCCATTAAAAAGAAGAGGAAGGTGAGGAACAGAGGAGAGGGGGTGGGGGGGGGGGGGGGGGGGCATTGGAAACGTTTGGCTTGGGGGGCGGGTGGGGGGGCAAACACTATTAAATTGCCCATTTCGCAAATGCTTTACAAATGGAATTTTATTGTTTACAGAAATAATATTAAAGTTGAGATAGTGTTTATCAGGAAGTATTACGTTACTGAGAGGGTAGTGGATGTATGGAATAGCCTTCCAGTAGAAGTGGTAGAGGTTAATACAGTGAAGGAGTTTAAGCATGCATGGGATAGGTATAAGGCTATCCTAGATATAAGATAAGGCCAGGGACTATTGAAAGTATTACTTTACTGAGAGGGTAGTGGATGCATGGAATAGTCTTCCAGTAGAAGTGGTAGAGGTTAATACAGTGAAGGAGTTTCAGCATGCATGGGATAGGTATAAGGCTATCCTAGATATAAGATAAGGCCAGGGACTAATGAAAGTATTACATTACTGAGAGGGTAGTGGATGCATGGAATAGTCTTCCAGTAGAAGTGGTAGAGGTTAATACAGTGAAGGAGTTTCAGCATGCATGGGATAGGTATAAGGCTATCCTAGATATAAGATAAGGCCAGGGTCTAATGAAAGTATTACTTTACTGAGAGGGTAGTGGATGCATGGAATAGTCTTCCAGTAGAAGTGGTAGAGGTTAATACAGTGAAGGAGTTTAAGCATGCATGGGATAGGTATAAGGCTATCCTAGATATGAGATAAGGTCAGGGACTAATGAAAGTATTACTATACTGAGAGGGTAGTGGATGTATGGAATAGTCTTCCAGTAGAAGTGGTAGAGGTTAATACAGTGAAGGAGTTTAAGCATGCATGGGATAGGTATAAAGCTATCCTAGATATAAGATAAGGCCAGGGACTAATGAAAGTATTACTTTACTGAGAGGGTAGTGGATGTATGGAATGGCCTTCCAGTAGAAGTGGTAGAGGTTAATACAGTGAAGGAGTTTAAGCATGCGTGGGATAGGTATAAGGCTCTCCTGGATATAAGATAAGGCCAGGGACTAATGAAAGTATTACATTACTGAGAGGGTAGTGGATGTATGGAATAGCCTTCCAGTAGAAGTGGTAGAGGTTAATACAGTGAAGGAGATTAAGCATGCATGGGATACGTATAAGGCTATCCTAGATATAAGATAAGGTCAGGTACTAATGAAAGTATTACTGTACTGAGAGGGTAGTGGATGTATGGAATAGTCTTCCAGTAGAAGTGGTAGAGGTTAATACAGTGAAGGAGTTTAAGCATGCGTGGGATAGGTATAAGGCTATCCTAGATATAAGATAAGGCCAGGGATTAATGAAAGTATTACATTACTGAGAGGGTAGTGGATGTATGGAATAGCCTTCCAGTAGAAGTGGTAGAGGTTAATACAGTGAAGGAGTTTAAGCATGCATGGGATAGGTATAAGGCTATCCTAGATATAAGATAAGGCCAGGGATTAATGAAAGTATTACATTACTGAGAGGGTAGTGGATGTATGGAATAGCCTTCCAGTAGAAGTGTTAGAGGTTAATACAGTGAAGGAGTTTAAGCATGCGTGGGATAGGGATAAGGCTATCCTAGATATAAGATAAGGCCAGGGACTAATGAAAGTATTACATTACTGAAAGGGTAGTGGATGTATGGAATAGTCTTCCAGTAGAAGTGGTAGAGGTTAATACAGTGAAGGAGTTTAAGCATGCATGGGATAGGTATAAGGCTATCCTAGATATAAGATAAGGTCAGGGACTAATGAAAGTATTACATTACTGAGAGGGTAGTGGATGCATGGAATAGTCTTCCAGTAGAAGTGGTAGAGGTTAATACAGTGAAGGAGTTTAAGCATGATGGGATAGGTATAAGGCTATCCTAGATATAAGATAAGGCCAGGGACTAATAAAAGTATTACATTACTGAGAGGGTAGTGGATGCATGGAATAGTCTTCCAGTAGAAGTGGTAGAGGTTAATACAGTGAAGGAGTTTAAGCATGCATGGGATAGGTATAAGGCTATCCTAGATATAAGATAAGGTCAGGGACTAATGAAAGTATTACATTACTGAGAGGGTCGTGGATGTATGGAATAGTCTTCCAGTAGAAGTGGTAGAGGTTAATACAGTGAAGGAGTTTAAGCATGCATGGGATAGTTATAAGGCTATCCTAGATATAAGATAAGGCCAGGGACTAATGAAAGTATTACATTACTGAGAGGGTAGTGGATGTATGGAATAGTCTTCCAGTAGAAGTGGTAGAGGTTAATACAGTGAAGGAGTTTAAGCATGCATGGGGTAGGTATAAGGCTATCCTAGATATAAGATAAGGCCAGGGACTAATGAAAGTATTACTTTACTGAGAGGGTAGTGGATGTATGGAATGGCCTTCCAGTAGAAGTGGTAGAGGTTAATACAGTGAAGGAGTTTAAGCATGCGTGGGATAGGTATAAGGCTCTCCTGGATATAAGATAAGGCCAGGGACTAATGAAAGTATTACATTACTGAGAGGGTAGTGGATGTATGGAATAGCCTTCCAGTAGAAGTGGTAGAGGTTAATACAGTGAAGGAGATTAAGCATGCATGGGATACGTATAAGGCTATCCTAGATATAAGATAAGGTCAGGTACTAATGAAAGTATTACTGTACTGAGAGGGTAGTGGATGCATGGAATAGTCTTCCAGTAGAAGTGGTAGAGGTTGTTACAGTGAAGGAGTTTAAGCATGCATGGGATAGGTATATGGCTATCCTAGATATAAGATAAGGCCAGGGACTAATGAAAGTATTACTTTAGTGAGAGGGTAGTGGATGCATGGAATAGTCTTCCAGTAGAAGTGGTAAAGGTTAATACAGTGAAGGAGTTTAAGCATGTGTGGGATAGGTATAAGGCTATCCTAGATATAAGAGAAGGCCAGGGACTAATGAAAGTATTACTTTACTGAGAGGGTAGTGGATGTATGGAATAGTCTTCCAGTAGAAGTGGTAGAGGTTAATACAGTGAAGGAGTTTAAGCATGCATGGGATAGGTATAAGGCTATCCTAGATATAAGATAAGACCAGGGACTAATGAAAGTAATACTTTACTGAGAGGGTAGTGGATGCATGGAATAGTCTTCCAGTAGAAGTGGTAGAGGTTAATACAGTGAAGGAGTTTAAGCATGCGTGGGATAGATATAAGGCTATCCTAGATATAAGATAAGACCAGGGACTAATGAAAGTATTACTTTACTGAGAGGGTAGTGGATGTATGGAATAGTCTTCCAGCAGAGGTGGTACGGGTTAATACAGTGAAGGAGTTTAAGCATGCGTGGGATAGATATAAGGCTATCCTAGATATAAGATAAGGCCAGGGACTAATGAAAGTATTACATTAGTGAGAGGGTAGTGGATGTATGGAATAGTCTTCCAGTAGAAGTGGTAGAGGTTAATACAGTGAAGGAGTTTAAGCATGCGTGGGATAGGTATCAGGCTATCCTAGATATAAGATAAGGCCAGGGACTAATGAAAGTATTACATTACTGAGAGGGTAGTGGGTGCATGGAATAGTCTTCCAGTAGAAGTGGTAGAGGTTAATACAGTGAAGGAGTTTAAGCATGCATGGGATAGGTATAAGGCTATCCTAGATATAAGATAAGACCAGGGACTAATGAAAGTAATACTTTACTGAGAGGGTAGTGGATGCATGGAATAGTCTTCCAGTAGAAGTGGTAGAGGTTAATACAGTGAAGGAGTTTAAGCATGCGTGGGATAGATATAAGGCTATCCTAGATATAAGATAAGACCAGGGACTAATGAAAGTATTACTTTACTGAGAGGGTAGTGGATGTATGGAATAGTCTTCCAGCAGAGGTGGTACGGGTTAATACAGTGAAGGAGTTTAAGCATGCGTGGGATAGATATAAGGCTATCCTAGATATAAGATAAGGCCAGGGACTAATGAAAGTATTACATTAGTGAGAGGGTAGTGGATGTATGGAATAGTCTTCCAGTAGAAGTGGTAGAGGTTAATACAGTGAAGGAGTTTAAGCATGCGTGGGATAGGTATCAGGCTATCCTAGATATAAGATAAGGCCAGGGACTAATGAAAGTATTACATTACTGAGAGGGTAGTGGGTGCATGGAATAGCCTTCCAGTAGAAGTGGTAGAGGTTATTACAGTGAAGGAGTTTAAGCATGCATGGGATAGGTATATGGCTATCCTAGATATAAGATAAGGCCAGGGACTAATGAAAGTATTACTTTAGTGAGAGGGTAGTGGATGCATGGAATAGTCTTCCAGTAGAAGTGGTAGAGGTTAATACAGTGAAGGAGTTTAAGCATGTATGGGATAGGTATAAGGCTATCCTAGATATAAGAGAAGGCCAGGGACTAATGAAAGTATTACTTTACTGAGAGGGTAGTGGATGTATGGAATAGTCTTCCAGTAGAAGTGGTAGAGGTTAATACAGTGAAGGAGTTTAAGCATGCATGGGATAGGTATAAGGCTATCCTAGATATAAGATAAGGTCAGGGACTAATGAAAGTATTACATTACTGAGAGAGTAGTGGATGGATGGAATAGTCTTCCAGTAGAAGTGGTAGAGGTTAATACAGTGAAGGAGTTTAAGCATGCATGGGATAGGTATAAGGCTATCCTAGAAATAAGATAAGGCCAGGGACTAATGAAAGTATTACTTTACTGAGAGGGTAGTGGATGCATGGAATAGTCTTCCAGTAGAAGTGGTAGAGGTTAATACAGTGAAGGAGTTTAGGCATGCGTGGGATAGGTATCAGGCTATCCTAGATATAAGATAAGGCCAGGGACTAATGAAAGTATTACATTAGTGAGAGGGTAGTGGATGTATGGAATAGTCTTCCAGTAGAAGTGGTAGAGGTTAATACAGTGAAGGAGTTTAGGCATGCGTGGGATAGGTATCAGGCTATCCTAGATATAAGATAAGGCCAGGGACTAATGAAAGTATTACATTACTGAGAGGGTAGTGGATGCATGGAATAGTCTTCCAGCAGAGGTGGTACGGGTTAATACAGTGAAGGAGTTTAAGCATGCATGGGATAGGTATAAGGCTATCCTAGATATAAGATAAGGCCAGGGACTAATGAAAGTATTACATTACTGAGAGGGTAGTGGATGTATGGAATAGTCTTCCAGTAGAAGTGGTAGAGGTTAATACAGTGAAGGAGTTTAAGCATGCATGGGATAGGTATAAGGCTATCCTAGATATAAGATAAGGCCAGGGACTAATGAAAGTATTACATTACTGAGAGGGTAGTGGATGTATGGAATAGGCTTCCAGCAGAGGTGGTACGGGTTAATACAGTGAAGGAGTTTAAGCATGCATGGGATAGGTATAAGTCTATCCTAGATATAAGATAAGACCAGGGACTAATGAAAGTATTACATTACTGAGAGGGTAGTGGATGTATGGAATAGTCTTCCAGTAGAAGTGGTAGAGGTTAATACAGTGAAGGAGTTTAAGCATGCATGGGATAGGTATAAGGCTATCCTAGATATACGATAAGACCAGGGACTAATGAAAGTATTACATTACTGAGAGGGTAGTGGATGTATGGAATCGTCTTCCAGTAGAAGTGGTAGAGGTTAATACAGTGAAGGAGTTTAAGCATGCATGGGATAGGTATAAGGCTATCCTAGATACAAGATAAGGCCAGGGACTAATGAAAGTATTACTTTACTGAGAGGGTAGTGGATGCATGGAATAGTCTTCCAGTAGAAGTGGTAGAGGTTAATACAGTGAAGGAGTTTAAGCATGCATGGGATAGGTATAAGGCTATCCTAGATATAAGATAAGGTCAGGGACTAATGAAAGTATTACTTTACTGAGAGGGTAGTGGATGCATGGAATAGTCTTCCAGTAGAAGTGGTAGAGGTTAATACAGTGAAGGAGTTTAAGCATGCATGGGATAGGTATAAGGCTATCCTAGATATAAGATAAGGCGAGGGACTAATGAAAGGATGCAGATTTTTTCTTTATAATTCAGGCATGTATTTGGCAGACTAGATGAATTGTTCTTCTCTGCCGCTGATACGCTGTATGTTTTTGTTTATTATCCACCTAACTATAAACATTAACACAATACACTGATTTCCAGGTGAATACACACATCCCTAAGATCCCCAAGCAACCCGTGATGCTGGAACCTCCTCCAGGCTCCTTGCTAGGCTTCCTCTATAACAGCAGAGAGGGGATTCCGGTGTACACCATGTCACCCAGTCCTCTTCCTCCAATCAAATCCTCCATCTCGTCATCGCAGGAGGAAAAGGACCAATCCCAAGAGACCTTCGCTTCCAATGAACTGTTAGCGGAGGGGGAAATGGACCCCGACCCTGGCGTGGAGTCGGTCTTTATGACACAGGTTTGGATCCTCTGCCCTAATCTCTCCTCCAGTTGTTACTGGATCCTTTACATGTTCTCTCAATAGTCACCTGACAGGTGTTTGGTTCTCTGTCAGATTCACCAGGCCCGAGGTAATGAGGTACATGGATGATGGGTAAAATATGAGGGAATGTAGAGAATGAATTACACCTTACGGACAGATCCAACTGGACATCTGGATATTTTATACGTTTATCTTAAGAAATGCTATAGTACAGCCAGTCAACTCATTCAGCCCAGTGTAGTATCAAAGAGATCTTGGTGATACGATGTTCAGCACATAGTCTGTCAGATAGGAATGTTTTTTTCATGGCACGAAGAGTTGAAAAGATCTAAACACTAGTATTTTGTACTGATTATCACATATCAAATGTAGTGTTATACACTATCTCTAGACTGTAGTGTTATACACTATCTCTAGACTGTAGTGTTATACACTGTATCTTTAGACTGTAGTGTTATACACTGTATCTCTAGACTGTAGTGTTAAACGCTGTATCTCTAGACTGTAGTGTTATACACTGTATCTTTAGACTGTAGTGTTATACACTGTATCTTTAGACTGTAGTGTTATACGCTGTATCTTTAGACTGTAGTGTTATACACTGTATCTCTAGACTGTAGTGTTATACACTGTATCTATAGACTGTAGTGTTATACGCTGTATCTTTAGACTGTAGTGTTATACACTGTATCTCTAGACTGTAGTGTTATACACTGTTTCTCTAGACTGTAGTGTTATACACTGTATCTATAGACTGTAGTGTTATACACTGTATCTATAGACTGTAGTGTTATAAACTGTATCTCTAGACTGTAGTGTTATACGCTGTATCTCTAGACTGTAGTGTTATACACTGTATCTCTAGACTGTAGTGTTATACACTGTATCTATCTTTAGACTGTAGTGTTATACACTGTATCTCTAGACTGTAGTGTTATACACTGTATCTCTAGACTGTAGTGTTATACACTATATCTCTAGACTGTAGTGTTATACACTGTATCTATCTTTAGACTGTAGTGTTATACACTGTATCTCTAGACTGTAGTGTTATACACTGTATCTTTAGACTGTAGTGTTATACACTGTATCTCTAGACTGTAGTGTTATACAATGTATCTCTAGACTGTATATTTAGACTGTAGTGTTATACACTGTATCTCTAGACTGTAGTGTTATACACTTTATCTCTAGACTGTAGTGTTATAAACTGTATCTCTAGACTGTAGTGTTATACGCTGTATCTCTAGACTGTAGTGTTATACGCTGTATCTCTAGACTGTAGTGTTATACACTGTATCTCTAGACTGTAGTGTTATACACTGTATCTATCTTTAGACTGTAGTGTTATACACTGTATCTCTAGACTGTAGTGTTATACACTGTATCTCTAGACTGTAGTGTTATACACTATATCTCTAGACTGTAGTGTTATACACTATATCTCTAGACTGTAGTGTTATACACTGTATCTATCTTTAGACTGTAGTGTTATACACTGTATCTTTAGACTGTAGTGTTATACACTGTATCTTTAGACTGTAGTGTTATACACTGTATCTCTAGACTGTAGTGTTATACACTGTATCTCTAGACTGTACTGTTATACACTGTATCTCTAGACTGTAGTGTTATACAATGTATCTCTAGACTGTAGTGTTATACACTGTATCTTTAGACTGTAGTGTTATACACTGTATCTTTAGACTGTAGTGTTATACACTGTATCTTTAGACTGTAGTGTTATACACTGTATCTTTAGACTGTAGTGTTATACACTGTATCTATCTTTAGACTGTTTTGTGTGCTTCTCATACAGCTCCAAGCCTCAAGGAGTAAACTAGTAGCCAAACTTAGGATGATAAGTCCCATTAAAGACAAAAACAACTCTCCACGATGGGTTATCTGGCTCTGCACCTCTGTCCTGAGCTGTGTTTAAAGGGCCTGTCTAGTGCACCAAATGCATCTTCCATATACTTTAAAATGCATGTCTTACATTTTACATTTGTTAAAAATAGAAAAATACTTACAGCTAGAAATTACAGCAGTTTGCAAGAAGCCAGGACTGCCCACACTAGCTGAGTAAAAGTCATTTCCTTTTTTCTTTGCTGCAGGAGGCAATTAAAATAATTTAATTAAAATGAATGCAATTTCCTGTTTCTATAGTGATGTCATCACACATTGTGTTACACTGTTAAGAGATCCTACTGTGTAGAAGAGCTAAGTTACGGAGAGACCACACAATGTATTATATTCCAGCAGCACAGGAAGTGACTAAATGTATCAAAACTTTATATCTTTAGTGTCTATATAATTAGTGCTGCCGCAGTAAACATGCAGAGTAATCACTGGGGAGGGCTTGAGTCAAATATTAAAAATGTGATTTATACAGAATGCCTGCATCATATCACAAAGGGATAAAAGCCTGTGCACTATACAAGAAGTGATCTTCATCTTGCACCAAAGGGAGTTTGGGGACCAGACTGTCCCACCATGTGGCAATAAGTGATCTTTGATATACCTACCCAGAATCCCTTGCAGATGTGGTAGCACTGCAAGTTTAGCATTTCTGTGGAATAGCTGTCTGGTGTGTGTAGATAATACCTCTGATACCCCATGAGGGGTTTCCCCATCATCTTCACCACCACTCTGTGGTGCTTAGAGTGCTGAGAGTTGTACGTGATTATAACAATATCCCTGTATTAGTCACGTTATCCTTTGGTGTTTTGGTCTGAAGGTGGAGGGTTTCCAGGATGAGATGTCCAGCCCTGTATCAGACAGTCCATCGGACGAGGAGACACAGAGAGACATCCCGGAAAGGTATAAAGGTTATGAAGAATTACTTGACGCACAGACAGACCCCCGATTCATAGAGCCAGTAGGTAAGTGTTATATAATGGTCTGTAAGGTATCAAAACCACCACGGCTATCGGAAAGCTATACTGCTCAGTATATGGAGAGCTGCTGGGTGTAATGCTCAGTATATGGAGAGCTGCCGGGTGTAATGCTCAGTATATGGAGAGCTGCCGGGTGTAATGCTCGGTATATGGAGAGCTGCCGGGGTGTAATGCTCAGTATATAGAGAGCTGCCGGGTGTAATGCTCGGTATATGGAGAGCTGCGGGTGTAATGCTCAGTATATGGAGAGCTGCCGGGTGTAATGCTCAGTATATGGAGAGCTGCCGGGTGTAATGCTCGGTATATGGAGAGCTGCCGGGGTGTAATGCTCAGTATATAGAGAGCTGCCGGGTGTAATGCTCGGTATATGGAGAGCTGCCGGGGTGTAATGCTCAGTATATGGAGAGCTGCCGGGTGTAATGCTCAGTATATGGAGAGCTGCCGGGTGTAATGCTCAGTATATGGAGAGCTGCCGGGTGTAATGCTCAGTATATAGAGAGCTGCGGGGTGTAATGCTCAGTATATGGAGAGCTGCCGGGTGTAATGCTCAGTATATGGAGAGCTGCGGGTGTAATGCTCAGTATATGGAGAGCTGCCGGGTGTAATGCTCAGTATATGGAGAGCTGCCGGGTGTAATGCTCGGTATATGGAGAGCTGCCGGGTGTAATGCTCGGTATATGGAGAGCTGCCGGGTGTAATGCTCAGTATATGGAGAGCTGCCGGGTGTAATGCTCAGTATATGGAGAGCTGCGGGTGTAATGCTCAGTATATGGAGAGCTGCCGGGTGTAATGCTCAGTATATGGAGAGCTGCCGGGTGTAATGCTCAGTATATGGAGAGCTGCCGGGTGTAATGCTCAGTATATGGAGAGCTGCCGGGTGTAATGCTCGGTATATGGAGAGCTGCCGGGTGTAATGCTCAGTATATGGAGAGCTGCCGGGTGTAATGCTCCGTATATGGAGAGCTGCCGGGTGTAATGCTCAGTATATGGAGAGCTGCCGGGTGTAATGCTCGGTATATGGAGAGCTGCCGGGTGTAATGCTCAGTATATGGAGAGCTGCCGGGTGTAATGCTCAGTATATGGAGAGCTGCCGGGTGTAATGCTCAGTATATGGAGAGCTGCGGGTGTAATGCTCAGTATATGGAGAGCTGCCGGGTGTAATGCTCAGTATATGGAGAGCTGCCGGGTGTAATGCTCAGTATATAGAGAGCTGCCGGGTGTAATGCTCAGTATATGGAGAGCTGCCGGGTGTAATGCTCGGTAAATGGAGAGCTGCCGGGTGTAATGCTCAGTATATGGAGAGCTGCGGGTGTAATGCTCAGTATATGGAGAGCTGCCGGGTGTAATGCTCAGTATATGGAGAGCTGCCGGGTGTAATGCTCAGTATATGGAGAGCTGCCGGGTGTAATGCTCAGTATATGGAGAGCTGCCGGGTGTAATGCTCAGTATATGGAGAGCTGCCGGGTGTAATGCTCAGTATATGGAGAGCTGCCGGGTGTAATGCTCAGTATATGGAGAGCTGCCGGGTGTAATGCTCGGTATATGGAGAGCTGCCGGGTGTAATGCTCAGTATATGGAGAGCTGCGGGTGTAATGCTCAGTATATGGAGAGCTGCCGGGTGTAATGCTCAGTATATAGAGAGCTGCCGGGTGTAATGCTCAGTATATGCTCAGAGAGCTGCCGGGTTCTGTTACATCAGATATACCGAGAATGTTGGCAGATTGGCTGCAGAGTTCTGGGTAATTACAGACGCTGGGGGGGCCGTTGTGTGTGTCTGTCTCATACTGATGAATCCTGGTTTAAGTCAGTGAATCTCTGGGTAATTGACAGGGATCCAGAGCAATGTCCGCGCTCTAGAACACGCTCTGAAACACCTGCTCGTACACAGAGACTGTAAACCTCGGCCATGCAGGACCCGGGAGCCCGATATTCCTCGTAATGCCCAGGTAAACACAGCACCGGCTTGGGGGAGATGGGGTTATTTCAGGGTTCTGAGCAGAGTTATCCTTTAAGGAAGCAGGGGTTACAAAGGTTAGTTGTTGTCCTTTAAATGAGGTGTGAGGGTCAGGAGGGGAGGGGCAAAAAGGGGGATATGCAACAACCAAGTGTTAAAAACATCAAAGCAAAGAAATGGAGCAATCGCCATAGAAACCAGTGACATGGCCCTGCAGTTTAGCCCCCTCTGTTTCTTCCTCTGATACGGCTGCACAGCCTTAGATCTCATTAGAAGCCATGGAGGACCCTCCCACGAGGAGCTGCCTTTTCAACTAAGTCATTACTTCAGGACTAAACTAGTAGGAGGCTCAGGAGGATATAGAAGGAAACCCCCCTGCCTGTTCACTGTATCTCTCCTACACACTGGCTGCTTTCGCTACTCCCACAAAACCCAGACACCCCATCTGTGGCGAGCTTTGTACACTGAATCCCATTCCAACGGGGACTGGTATTTAATGAGCTGCATGAGATAGAGATGAGAGGCTTATTCCACACTGTCACTTCTCGGCTGTGAAAGATGCTCATTGTGTGTTGCAGGTTGTACATACAGACTGGAATGCCCCTTTAATGAGGCACACAGGAACTATTGGCTGTAAGGTAAGGAACATACGTTTTTTAATGTGTCTTTGGTGTCTCTACCTCTGTGTCCCTGGCTCCCGATCGCTCTGTGTCCCTGGCTCCCGATCGCTCTGTGTCCCTGGCCCCCGATTGCTCTGTGGACCTGGCCCCCGATCGCTCTGTGTCCCTGGCTCCCGATAGCTCTGTGTCCCTGGTTCCCGATCGCTCTGCGTCCCTGGCCCCCGATCGCTCTGCGTCCCTGGCTCCCATCGCTCTGCGTCCCTGGCTCCCGATCGCTCTACGTCCCTGATTCCCGATCGCTCTACGTCCCTGGTTCCCGATCGCTCTGCGTCCCTGGCTCCCATCGCTCTGCGTCCCTGGCTCCCGATCGCTCTACGTCCCTGGTTCCCGATCGCTCTACGTCCCTGGTTCCCAATCGCTCTGCGTCCCTGGCCCCCGATCGCTCTGCGTCCCTGGCTCCCATAGCTCTGCGTCCCTGGCTCCCATCGCTCTGCGTCCCTGGCTCCCATCGCTCTGCGTCCCTGGCTCCCATCCCTCTGTGTCCCTGGCTCCCATCACTCTGTGTCCCTGGCCCCTGATCACTCTGTGTCCCTGGCCCCTGATCACTCTGTGTCCCTGGCTCCCATCGCTCTGTGTCCCTGGCTCCCATCGCTCTGTGTCCCTGGCTCCCATCGCTCTGTGTCCCTGGCTCCCATCACTCTGTGTCCCTGTGTCCCTGGCTCCCATCGCTCTGTGTCCCTTGCTCCCATCGCTCTGTGTCCCTGTGTCCCTGGCTCCCATCGCTCTGTGTCCCTGGCTCCCATCGCTCGATGTCCCTGTGTCCCTGGCTCCCATCACTCTGTGTCCCTGGCTCCCATCGCTCTGTGTCCCTGGCTCCCATCGCTCGGTCTCCCTGGCTCCCATCGCTCTGTCTCCCTGGCTCCCGATCGCTCTGTGTCCCTGGCTCCTGATCGCTCTGTGTCCCTGGCTCCCGATCGCTCTGCGTCCCTGGCTCCCATCGCTCTGCGTCCCTGGCTCCCATCGCTCTGCGTCCCTGGCTCCCATCCCTCTGTGTCCCTGGCTCCCATCACTCTGTGTCCCTGGCCCCTGATCACTCTGTGTCCCTGGCTCCCATCGCTCTGTGTCCCTGGCTCCCATCGCTCTGTGTCCCTGGCTCCCATCGCTCTGTGTCCCTGGCTCCCATCGCTCTGTGTCCCTGGCTCCCATCACTCTGTGTCCCTGGCTCCCATCGCTCTGTGTCCCTTGCTCCCATCGCTCTGTGTCCCTGGCTCCCATCGCTCTGTGTCCCTGGCTCCCATCGCTCTGTGTCCCTGGCTCCCATCGCTCTGTGTCCCTGGCTCCCATCGCTCTGTGTCCCTGGCTCCCATCGCTCTGTGTCCCTGGCTCCCATCGCTCTGTGTCCCTGGCTCCCATCGCTCTGTGTCCCTGGCTCCCATCGCTCTGTGTCCCTGGCTCCCATCACTCTGTGTCCCTGGCCCCCGATCGCTCCGTGTCCCTGGCTCCCATCTATCTGTGTCCCTGGCTCCCATCACTCTGTGTCCCTGGCTCCCAGGCTCCCATCACTCTGTGTCCCTGGCTCCCATCACTCTGTGTCCCTGGCTCCCAGGCTCCCATTACTCTGTGTCCCTGGCCTGACAGAGTCCCTTTAATAACAGTATATATCTGAAGTAATTAAATATGCCGCAGTCTTTCCCTAGCACCGAACACATATTATCTGTCTAACACGTCACCACATGATACTGCTCCCCTGGGTCCTAAACATACCTCACTAACCATGTGAGACGCAGGGAGGACATTACGAACTATAAGGCCGGACTAGTTTATTCTCCTTCATGGATAAAGCCCTCAATCTAGAAGAAGATGGGTTTATTTTGTGTAACAGGGGGCTGCAGACAGACAGGGCTGATCCTGAGACAGCATGACACAGGCAGCCATGAGGTAATGTACCACCAGGGGGTGCTACAGACATTATCTCCCTAACAGCTGTTGTTTGGTGTCATTCTGCCATCTGCTGGCAGTCACAGATACTGCCACTGGACTTGAAACTGCCGAGCTAGACATGGAGGGACTGATTCCACAGTAATGGACCTGTTCCCTGGCAAGCGTGAGGAGCATTCCTACAGAGGCTGGCAGCTAATGATTCCTTGTTCAGATTCAGTGACATCTGTGATTGTGTGTTACAGGAAACCATTGTGACTGCTCCTTTAATGAGGCAACTTGAACGCTACTCCGACAGACACAAGGTAACTGGCAAAACCGATCCCCGGGACACATTCCTCCCCCCCATGTCTAGTAATAGTCCCAGAGCGTTAATTGGTTCATTACCTTCATGGTAGATGAGCGGTTGGGTTGGCCATGATGGACCTATGTGCTTTTATCAAGCGATAAATACTCCCATAGAGTTGAAACATCATTTTCCACGGAATAATCATGTGTAAGCATGCATGGGATAGGTATACGGCTATCCTAGATATACGATATGGAACTGGGGACTAATAAAAGTATTTAGAACATTGGGCAGACTAGATGGACCGGATGGTTCTTATCTGCCGGTGACACATTCTATGTTTCTATGTGTTAATGACAGATTTTTGCAGCTCACTTGTTAATTCCCATCAGTTTAGGGAGCCCCCCCTGCTGTCCATGAGATCTGTTCTGATCTGCCGTTTGGGGTCCCGGTGGTGGAGACCTGATATTAGACCAATGACTTCACTGTTTATTTCAGTTGGATAAAGAAACATCACCTGGGAAAAGGAAAGCTCAAGTGGTGGAGGAGATAATAACTCGTATGAGAGACTCCACCCATATAACAGAGGAGCCCCTGGGTATGTATCGTTATCCCTTAACCCAGCAAACTCGCTGAGTGATCGGGAGCCAGGGACACAGAGACCTGATCAGGGTCTCTACAGATCCTTTAGGCCCCTGCTGGAATCCCACCTCCTGACATCACTGGTGACCTTGCCGAGACGCGTCCCATCCCGGTGGTTCAAGCGTTTAGATTGATGCCTGGAGTGTCCTTTCAGTTCATTTGTCCTTTTCCTGGTTCGCAGATTCCATTCTACAAGCTACAAAATCCATCCAAGCCCAGAGAAAGGCAACGCGCTTACTGAACGACCTGCAGGAGAGATATAAGACGTTCTACGCGGAGACAGTGCACAGCGCGCAAGAACTGGAGAGCAGCCTGCTGGAGACCGCGAGCAAACTGCGCAAAGCCCAACGTCAACTGGGAACCATGGAGGACAAGGTGAAATCTGCCACACGGTGACGGGCGAGTCACCATCTGACTGGTGTCAAATCTCAAGACGTCTGAGAGGAGGGATTGTCTGGGAAATTCCCGCTGTGTTTAGTACTGGGAAAATAAATAAACCTTCTTCTTACGTGTTTTTGTTTTCACTAAGCTTGATTTTCGGGGAAAAAATGTGTATTATTTATTGAGACAGGGGGTGTAACGGTCATGGTCACATGGGTGGCAACTGCGACTGGGCCCGCCCCTCGAAGAGGCCAGGGCGAAACCCCTCCGAACCACTTGTCTCCCCTTTTAAAGCCACTAGCTGGGGGTAACCCCAGCAGCTAGCGGCACAAAGAGTGTAGAGATGCTCTCAGTCCCTGCACGCCGAGGTCACTTCCTGCTCGCTCGATCACTATGCAAGCTAGGAGAAACAAGCTGTTTGGAGAACAAGAGGGCAAAGGCGAGCTCTTTGGGCGACATAGAGGGAACGGGCAAGCTGTTTGGGGACAAGAATAGCACTTAGCAAAGCTGGGGGCCCCTGGGGCTAGTTACGCCCCTGTATTGAGAACATGAGTTATATCTTCATAGCACCTGCAGGTCTATGTCTGCCCCAATCTGGTGTGTCAGGAAAATGGGATGATACTCCGATCAGCCATAACATTATTATATATACACATACTGATCAGCCATAACATTATGACCACTGACAGGTGACAAGCTGGAGGAGGCAGTGTGATGCTTTGGACTGACAGGTGACAAGCTGGAGGAGGCAGTGTGATGCTTTGGACTGACAGGTGACAAGCTGGCGGAGGCAGTGTGATGCTTTGGACTGGCAGGTGACAAGCCGGCGGAGGCAGTGTGATGCTTTGGACTGGCAGGTGACAAGCCGGCGGAGGCAGTGTGATGCTTTGGACTGACAGGTGACAAGCTGGAGGAGGCAGTGTGATGCTTTGGACTGGCAGGTGACAAGCTGGAGGAGGCAGTGTGATGCTTTGGACTGACAGGTAGCAAGCCGGCGGAGGCAGTGTGATGCTTTGGACTGGCAGGTGACAAGCCGGCGGAGGCAGTGTGATGCTTTGGACTGGCAGGTGACAAGCCGGCGGAGGCAGTGTGATGCTTTGGACTGACAGGTGACAAGCTGGAGGAGGCAGTGTGATGCTTTGGACTGACAGGTGACAAGCTGGAGGAGGCAGTGTGATGCTTTGGACTGACAGGTGACAAGCTGGAGGAGGCAGTGTGATGCTTTGGACTGACAGGTGACAAGCTGGAGGAGGCAGTGTGATGCTTTGGACTGGCAGGTGACAAGCCAGCGGAGGCAGTGTGATGCTTTGGACTGGCAGGTGACAAGCCGGCGGAGGCAGTGTGATGCTTTGGACTGACAGGTGACAAGCTGGAGGAGGCAGTGTGATGCTTTGGACTGCAGGTGACAAGCTGGAGGAGGCAGTGTGATGCTTTGGACTGGCAGGTGACAAGCTGGCGGAGGCAGTGTGATGCTTTGGACTTGCAGGTGACAAGCTGGAGGAGGCAGTGTGATGCTTTGGACTGGCAGGTGACAAGCTGGAGGAGGCAGTGTGATGCTTTGGACTGGCAGGTGGCAAGCTGGCGGAGGCAGTGTGATGCTTTGGACTGGCAGGTGACAAGCTGGAGGAGGCAGTATGATGCTTTGGACTGGCAGGTGACAAGCTGGAAGAGGCAGTGTGATGCTTTGGACTGGCAGGTGACAAGCTGGCGGAGGCAGTGTGATGCTTTGGACTGACAGGTGACAAGCTGGCGGAGGCAGTGTGATGCTTTGGTCTGACAGGTGACAAGCCGGCGGAGGCAGTGTGATGCTTTGGACTGGCAGGTGACAAGCCGGCGGAGGCAGTGTGATGTTTTGGACTGACAGGTGGCAAGCTGGAGGAGGCAGTGTGATGCTTTGGACTGACAGGTGACAAGCCGGCGGAGGCAGTGTGATGTTTTGGACTGACAGGTGGCAAGCTGGAGGAGGCAGTGTGATGTTTTGGACTGACAGGTGGCAAGCTGGAGGAGGCAGTGTGATGCTTTGGGCAATGTTCTGCTGGGAAACCTTGCACAGGGCCAGCCTTAGGTGTTCAGTAACCCTGTGTTGGCCACCTCTGGTGGAAATGTATAGTTATCAGGTAATAAAATGTTTTATATGATTCCTCTACACCCTACCCTCCAATTGTCCTGCCCTCCTTTCATTATTACCCACATATCCCTTGCCATTCCCCCCACAGTACATGATTGCACCCAGATAACTTGCCACAACACCCAGTTTGCACCCACATGTCTTGCCAGAGCACCAAGGTTAAACACACAGGAATTGCCAGAACATCCAGCTTGCACCCACTAGTCTTGCCAGAGTACCCAGCTTGCACCTACTGGTTTTGCCAGAGCACCTTGATTGTCAACCCAGGACATGCCCTATCCAGCACCCAGATTATACACCCAGGACATGCCCTATCCAGCACCCAGATTATACACCCAGGATATGCCCTATCCAGCAGCCAGATTATACACCCAAGACATGCCCTATCCAGCAGCCAGATTATACACCCAGGACATGCCCTATCCAGCAGCCAGATTATACACCCAGGACATGCCCTATCCGGCAGCCAGATTATACACCCAGGACATGCCCTATCCAGCACCCAGATTATACACCCAGGACATGCCCCAGTCAGCACCCAGATTATACACCCAGGACATGCCCCATCCGGCAGCCAGATTATACACCCAGGACATGCCCTATCCGGCAGCCAGATTATACACCCAGGACATGCCCTATCCAGCACCCAGATTATACACCCAGGACATGCCCCAGATTATACACCCAGGACATGCCCCAGATTATACACCCAGGACATGCCCTATCCAGCACCCAGATTATAAACCCAGGACATGCCCTATCCAGCACCCAGATTATACACCCAGGACATGCCCCAGTCAGCACCCAGATTATACACCCAGGACATGCCCTATCCAGCAGCCAGATTATACACCCAGGACATGCCCTATCCAGCACCCAGATTATACACCCAGGACATGCCCTATCCAGCACCCAGATTATGCACCCAGGACATGCCCTATCCAGCACCCAGATTATACACCCAGGACATGCCCTATCCGGCAGCCAGATTATACACCCAGGACATGCCCTATCCGGCAGCCAGATTATACACCCAGGACATGCCCTATCCGGCACCCAGATTATACACCCAGGACATGCCCCAATCAGCACCCAGATTATACACCCAGGACATGCCCCAATCAGCACCCAGATTATACACCCAGGACATGCCCTATCCAGCAGCCAGATTATACACCCAGGATATGCCCTATCCGGCAGCCAGATTATACACCCAGGACATGCCCTATCCGGCAGCCAGATTATACACCCAGGACATGCCCTATCGGGCAGCCAGATTATACACCCAGGACATGCCCTATCCGGCAGCCAGATTATACACCCAGGACATGCCCTATCCGGCAGCCAGATTATACACCCAGGACATGCCCCAGATTATACACCCAGGACATGCCCTATCCAGCACCCAGATTATACACCCAGGACATGCCCTATCCAGCACCCAGATTATACACCCAGGACATGCCCTATCCAGCAGCCAGATTATACACCCAGGACATGCCCTATCCAGCACCCAGATTATACACCCAGGACATGCCCTATCCAGCACCCAGATTATGCACCCAGGACATGCCCTATCCAGCACCCAGATTATTCACCCAGGACATGCCCTATCCGGCAGCCAGATTATACACCCAGGACATGCCCTATCCGGCAGCCAGATTATACACCCAGGACATGCCCTATCCAGCACCCTGATTATACACCCAGGACATGCCCCAATCAGCACCCAGATTATACACCCAGGACATGCCCTATCCAGCAGCCAGATTATACACCCAGGACATGCCCTATCCGGCAGCCAGATTATACACACAGGACATGCCCTATCCGGCAGCCAGATTATACACCCAGGACATGCCCTATCGGGCAGCCAGATTATACACCCAGGACATGCCCTATCCGGCAGCCAGATTATACACCCAGGACATGCCCTATCCGGCAGCCAGATTATACACCCAGGACATGCCCCAGATTATACACCCAGGACATGCCCTATCCAGCACCCAGATTATACACCCAGGACATGCCCTATCCAGCACCCAGATTATACACCCAGGACATGCCCTATCCAGCACCCAGATTATACACCCAGGACATGCCCTATCCAGCAACAAGTTTATACACCCAGGACATGCCCCAGTCAGCACTCAGATTATACACCCAGGACATGCCCTATCCAGCACCCAGATTATACACCCAGGACATGCCCTATCCAGCACCCAGATTATACACCCAGGACATGCCCTATCCAGCACCCAGATTATACACCCAGGACATGCCCTATCCAGCACCCAGATTATACACCCAGGACATGCCCTATCCAGCACCCAGATTATACACCCAGGACATGCCCCAGTCAGCACCCAGATTATACACTCAGGACATGCCCCAGTCAGCACCCAGATTATACACTCAGGACATGCCCCAGTCAGCACTCAGATTATACACACCAGGACTTGCCCCAGTCAGCACTCAGATTATACACCCAGGACATGCCCCAGTCAGCACCCAGATTATACACCCAGGACATGCCCCAGTCAGCACCCAGATTATACACTCAGGACATGCCCTATCCAGCACCCAGATTATACACCCAGGACATGCCCTATCCAGCACCCAGATTATACACCCAGGACATGCCCTATCCAGCACCCAGATTATACACCCAGGACATGCCCTATCCAGCACCCAGATTATACACCCAGGACATGCCCTATCCAGCACCCAGATTATACACTCAGGACATGCCCTATCCAGCACCCAGATTATACACCCAGGACATGCCCTATCCAGCACCCAGATTATACACCCAGGACATGCCCTATCCAGCACCCAGATTATACACCCAGGACATGCCCCAGCACCCAGATTATACACCCAGGACATGCCCCAGTCAGCACCCAGATTATACACCTAGGACATGCCCCAGTCAGCACCCAGATTATACACCCAGGACATGCCCCAGTCAGCACCCAGATTATACACCCAGGACATGCCCCAGTCAGCACCCAGATTATACACTCAGGACATGCCCCAGTCAGCACCCAGATTATACACCCAGGACATGCTCTATCCAGCACCCAGATTATACACCCAGGACATGCCCCAGATTATACACCCAGGACATGCCCCAGTCAGCACCCAGATTATACACTCAGGACATGCACTATCCAGCACCCAGATTATACACCAAGGACATGCCCCAGCACCCAGATTATACACCCAGATAAAGATGCAAATGTGAGCTCTGAACTACAATTCCCATGCTGCTCAGCCAGGTGTCCACCATGACAAGGCATCATGGGAGTTGTAGTTTAATTTATATTTCATAGTAAGATTGTACCAAGTGCATTTGAAATAGAAATGTTTTATTGAGAGATTCAGCCCTCTTTGCGCCATATCAGGGGGCAGACATGTTGTTTAGAATCTTGGGTCAGATGAGATAAGATCTGATAGAGCAAAGAGGGCTCAGTTAGATGTTTATCATTTAATGAACTCATCCAAACCTTATGTCTTTCTTTCGATGCTGTAGTTATCCATATAAAACTGAATTTAACAAACATTTTCTAAACAATTGTCCACTTGTGTGGCTGACATGCATGACGTGCTGGGACATGCATGTGCTCTTAAACCCTTTACATGTGGAATAAAGTTAATTTAAACTTGTTTTGAAATACTTCATTATAACTGCTAAATAAACCAGAGATGATGTCATCTGGAAATAAAAACATTTAACGCCACAGGAGTTGGTGGGTTTAAACCTGTGGGATGCGGGGGAGAGTCTGACGGAGCAAATTCCAGAGGACATGTGGGAAATCGTGCAGACAGGAGGAAGTGATGAGAAGAGGAGTCATCAGCAGGAGGAAGTGATGAGAAGAGGAGGCATCAGCAGCAGGAAGTGATGAGAAGAGGAGGCATCAGCAGCAGGAGGAAGTGATGAGAAGAGGAGGCATCATCAGCAGGAAGTGATGAGAAGAGGAGGCATCATCAGCAGGAGGAGGAAGTGATGAGAAGAGGAGGCATCATCAGCAGGACGAAGGGATGAGAAGAGGAGGCATCAGCAGGAGGAAGTGATGAGAAGAGGAGGCATCAGCAGGAGGAAGTGATGAGAAAAGGAGGCATCATCAGCAGGAAGTGATGAGAAGAGGAGGCATCATCAGCAGGAAGTGATGAGAAGAGGAGGCATCATCAGCAGGAGGAGGAAGTGATGAGAAGAGGAGACATCAGCAGGAGGAAGTGATGAGAAGAGGAGGCATCAGCAGGAGGAAGTGATGAGAAGAGGAGGCATCAGCAGGAGGAAGTGATGAGAAGAGGAGATATCAGCAGGAGGAGGAAGTGATGAGAAGAGGAGTCACCAGCAGGAGGAAGTGATGAGAGGATGAGGCATCAGCAGGAGGAAGTGATGAGAAGAGGAGGCATCAGCAGCAGGAGGAAGTGATGAGAAGAGGAGGCATCAGCAGGAGGAAGTGATGAGAGGAGGAGTCATCAGCAGGAGGAAGTGATGAGAGCAGGAGTCATCAGCAGGAGGAAGTGATGAGAGGAGGAGTCATCAGCAGGAGGAAGTGATGAGAGGAGGAGTCGTCGGCAGGAGGAAGTGATGAGAAGAGGAGTCATCAGCAGGAGGAAGTTATGAGAGGAGGAGTCGTCGGCAGGAGGAAGTGATGAGAGGAGGAGTCGTCGGCAGGAGGAAGTGATGAGAGGAGGAGTCATCAGCAGGAGGAAGTGATGAGAGGAGTAGTCGTCGGCAGGAGGAAGTGATGAGAAGAGGAGTCATCAGCAGGAGGAAGTGATGAGAGGAGGAGTCGTCGGCAGGAGGAAGTGATGAGAAGAGGAGTCATCAGCAGGAGGAAGTGATGAGAAGAGGAGTCATCAGCAGGAGGAAGTGATGAGAAGAGGAGTCATCAGCAGGAGGAAGTGATGAGAAGAGGAGTCATCAGCAGGAGGAAGTGATGAGAGGAGGAGTCGTCGGCAGGAGGAAGTGATGAGAAGAGGAGTCATCAGCAGGAGGAAGTGATGAGAGGAGGTGTCATCAGCAGGAGGAAGTGATGAGAGGAGGAGTCATCAGCAGGAGGAAGTGATGAGAGGAGGAGTCATCAGCAGGAGGAAGTGATGAGAGGAGGAGGCATCAGCAGGAGGAAGTGATGAGAGGAGGAGTCATCGGCAGGAGGAAGTGATGAGAAGAGGGGGCATCAGCAGGAGGAGGAAGTGATGAGAGGAGGAGTCATCAGCAGGAGGAAGTGATGAGAGGAGGAGTCATCAGCAAGAGGAAGTGATGAGAGGAGTCGTCGTCGGCAGGAGGAAGTGATGAGTAGAGGAGTCATCAGCAGGAGGAAGTGATGAGAAGAGGACTCGTCGGCAGGAGGAAGTGATGAGAAGAGGAGGCATCAGCAGGAGGAAGTGATGAGAGGAGGAGTCTTCAGCAGGAGGAAGTGATGAGAAGAGGAGGCATCAGCAGGAGGAAGTGATGAGAAGAGGAGGCATCAGCAGGAGGAAGTGATGAGAAGAGGAGGCATCATCAGCAGGAGGAAGTGATGAGAAGAGGAGGCATCATCAGCAGGAGGAAGTGATGAGAAGAGGAGGCATCAGCAGAAGGAAGTGATGAGAAGAGGAGGCATCAGCAGGAGGAAGTGATGAGAGGAGGAGTCATCAGCAGGAGGAAGTGATGAGAGCAGGAGTCATCAGCAGGAGGAAGTGATGAGAGGAGGAGTCATCAGCAGGAGGAAGTGATGAGAGGAGGAGTCGTCCGCAGGAGGAAGTGATGAGAAGAGGAGTCATCAGCAGGAGGAAGTGATGAGAGGAGGAGTCGTCGGCAGGAGGAAGTGATGAGAGGAGGAGTCGTCGGCAGAAGGAAGTGATGAGAGGAGGAGTCATCAGCAGGAGGAAGTGATGAGAAGAGGAGGCATCATCAGCAGGCGGAAGTGAAGAGGAGGCATCAGCAGGAGGAAGTGATGAGAAAAGGAGGCATCATCAGCAGGAAGTGATGAGAAGAGGAGGCATCATCAGCAGGAAGTGATGAGAAGAGGAGGCATCATCAGCAGGCGGAAGTGAAGAGGAGGCATCAGCAGGAGAAAGTGATGAGAAAAGGAGGCATCATCAGCAGGAAGTGATGAGAAGAGGAGGCATCATCAGCAGGAGGAGGAAGTGATGAGAAGAGGAGACATCAGCAGGAGGAAGTGATGAGAAGAGGAGGCATCAGCAGGAGGAAGTGATGAGAAGAGGAGGCATCAGCAGGAGGAAGTGATGAGAAGAGGAGGCATCAGCATGAGGAAGTAATGAGAGGAGGAGTTATCAGCAGGAGGAAGTGATGAGAGGAGGAGTCATCAGCAGGAGGAAGTGATGAGAGGAGGAGTCATCAGCAGGAGGAAGTGATGAGAGGAGGAGTCATCAGCAGGAGGAAGTGATGAGAGGAGGAGTCGTCGGCAGGAGGAAGTGATGAGAAGAGGAGGCATCAGCAGGAGGAAGTGATGAGAAGAGGAGACATCAGCAGGAGGAAGTGATGAGAAGAGGAGGCATCATCAGCAGGAGGAAGTGATGAGAAGAGGAGGCATCAGCAGGAGGAAGTGATGAGAGGAGGAGTCGTCGGCAGGAGGAAGTGATGAGAGGAGGAGGCATGATCAGCAGGAGGAAGTGATGAGAAGAGGAGGCATCAGCAGGAGAAAGTGATGAGAAGAGGAGGCATCAGCAGGAGGAGGAAGTGATGAGAAGAGGAGGCATCATCAGCAGGAGGAAGTGATGAGAAGAGGAGGCATCAGCAGGAGGAAGTGATGAGAGGAGGAGTCGTCGGCAGGAGGAAGTGATGAGAGGAGGCGTCATCAGCAGGAGGAAGTGATGAGAGGAGGAGTCATCAGCAGGAGGAAGTGATGAGAGGAGGAGTCATCAGCAGGAGGAAGTGATGAGTAGAGGAGTCATCAGCAGGAGGAAGTGATGAGAAGAGGAGGCATCAGCAGGAGGAAGTGATGAGAAGAGGAGGCATCATCAGCAGGAGGAAGTGATGAGAGGAGGACTCGTCGGCAAGAGGAAGTGATGAGAAGAGGAGGCATCAGCAGGAGGAAGTGATGAGAGGAGGAGTCATCAGCAGGAGGAAGTGATGAGAAGAGGAGGCATCAGCAGGAGGAAGTGATGAGAAGAGGAGGCATCATAAGCAGGAGGAAGTGATGAGAAGAGGAGGCATCATCAGCAGGAGGAAGTGATGAGAAGAGGAGGCATCATCAGCAGGAGGAAGTGATGAGAAGAGGAGGCATCAGCAGGAGGAAGTGATGAGAAGAGGAGGCATCAGCAGGAGGAAGTGATGAGAAGAGGAGGCATCAGCAGGAGGAAGTGATGAGAGGAGGAGTCATCAGCAGGAGGAAGTGATGAGAGGAGGAGTCATCAGCAGGAGGAAGTGATGAGAGGAGGAGGCATCAGCAGGAGGAAGTGATGAGAGGAGGAGTCGTCGGCAGGAGGAAGTGATGAGAGGAGGAGGCATGATCAGCAGGAGGAAGTGATGAGAAGAGGAGGCATCAGCAGGAGGAAGTGATGAGAAGAGGAGGCATCAGCAGGAGGAGGAAGTGATGAGAAGAGGAGGCATCATCAGCAGGAGGAAGTGATGAGAAGAGGAGGCATCATCAGCAGGAGGAAGTGATGAGAAGAGGAGGCATCAGCAGGAGGAAGTGATGAGAGGAGGAGTCGTCGGCAGGAGGAAGTGATGAGAGGAGGAGTCATCAGCAGGAGGAAGTGATGAGAGGAGGAGTCATCAGCAGGAGGAAGTGATGAGTAGAGGAGTCATCAGCAGGAGGAAGTGATGAGAAGAGGAGGCATCAGCAGGAGGAAGTGATGAGAAGAGGAGGCATCAGCAGGAGGAAGTGATGAGAAGAGGAGGCATCATCAGCAGGAGGAAGTGATGAGAGGAGGACTCGTCGGCAGGAGGAAGTGATGAGAAGAGGAGGCATCAGCAGGAGGAAGTGATGAGAGGAGGAGTCATCAGCAGGAGGAAGTGATGAGAAGAGGAGGCATCAGCAGGAGGAAGTGATGAGAAGAGGAGGCATCATCAGCAGGAGGAAGTGATGAGAAGAGGAGGCATCAGCAGGAGGAAGTGATGAGAAGAGGAGGCATCAGCAGGAGGAAGTGATCAGAAGAGGAGGCATCAGCAGGAGGAAGTGATGAGAGGAGGAGTCATCAGCAGGAGAAAGTGATGAGAGGAGGAGTCATCAGCAGGAGGAAGTGATGAGAGGAGGAGTCATCAGCAGGAGGAAGTGATGAGAGGAGGAGTCATCAGCAGGAGGAAGTGATGAGAGGAGGAGTCATCAGCAGGAGGAAGTGATGAGAGGAGGAGTCATCAGCAGGAGGAAGTGATGAGAGGAGGAGGCATCAGCAGGAGGAAGTGATGAGAAGAGGAGGCATCATCAGCAGGCGGAAGTGATGAGAAGAGGAGTCATCAGCAGGAGGAAGTGATGAGAAGAGGAGGCATGATCAGCAGGAGGAAGTGATGAGAAGAGGAGGCATCAGCAGGAGGAAGTGATGAGAAGAGGAGGCATCAGCAGGAGGAGGAAGTGATGAGAAGAGGAGGCATCATCAGCAGGAGGAAGTGATGAGAATAGGAGGCATAAGCAGGAGGAAGTGATGAGAGGAGTCGTCGTCGGCAGGAGGAAGTGATGAGTAGAGGAGTCATCAGCAGGAGGAAGTGATGAGAAGAGGAGGCATCAGCAGGAGGAAGTGATGAGAAGAGGAGGCATCATCAGCAGGAGGAAGTGATGACAAGAGGAGGCATCATCAGCAGGAGGAAGTGATGAGAGGAGGACTCGTCGGCAGGAGGAAGTGATGAGAAGAGGAGGCATCAGCAGGAGGAAGTGATGAGAGGAGGAGTCATCAGCAGGAGGAAGTGATGAGAAGAGGAGGCATCAGCAGGAGGAAGTGATGAGAAGAGGAGGCATCAGCAGGAGGAAGTGATGAGAAGAGGAGGCATCATCAGCAGGAGGAAGTGATGAGAAGAGGAGGCATCAGCAGGAGGAAGTGATGAGAAGAGGAGGCATCATCAGCAGGAGGAAGTGATGAGAAGAGGAGGCATCAGCAGGAGGAAGTGATGAGAGGAGGAGTCGTCGGCAGGAGGAAGTGATGAGAGGAGGAGGCATCATCAGCAGGAGGAAGTGATGAGAAGAGGAGGCATCAGCAGGAGGAAGTGATGAGAAGAGGAGGCATCAGCAGGAGGAGGAAGTGATGAGAAGAGGAGGCATCATCAGCAGGAGGAAGTGATGAGAGGAGGAGTCGTCGGCAGGAGGAAGTGATGAGAAGAGGAGGCATCAGCAGGAGGAAGTGATGAGAAGAGGAGGCATCAGCAGGAGGAGGAAGTGATGAGAAGAGGAGGCATCAGCAGGAGGAAGTGATGAGAAGAGGAGGCATCAGCAGGAGGAAGTGATGAGAAGAGGAGGCATCAGCTGGAGGAGGAAGTGATGAGAGGAGGAGGCATCAGCAGCAGCAGGAGAAACTTCTGTGCCATTCTTACATATGTGGGACAAATGACAGCATAGAATGTCCTAGGAACAGCAGCTGATGTTGGACATAGGGTGGCTGGGTAATCCTGCCTTTGGAGCTGGTATAACAAATATACCCTCAATGCAATGACTCTTGACTAGCCACAGGAAGTGTGAGGCAGCGCTGACTGAGGTCTGAGACTGACTAGCCACAGGAAGTGTGAGGCAGCGCTGACTGAGGTCTGAGACTGACTAGCCACAGGAAGTGTGAGGCAGCGCTGACTGAGGTCTGAGACTGACTAGCCACAGGAAGTGTGAGGCAGCGCTGACTGAGGTCTGAGACTGACTAGCCACAGGAAGTGTGAGGCAGCGCTGAGGTCTGAGACTGACTAGCCACAGGAAGTGTGAGGCAGCGCTGACTGAGGTCTGAGACTGACTAGCCACAGGAAGTGTGAGGCAGCGCTGACTGAGGTCTGAGACTGACTAGCCACAGGAAGTGTGAGGCAGCGCTGACTGAGGTCTGAGACTGACTAGCCACAGGAAGTGTGAGGCAGCGCTGACTGAGGTCTGAGACTGACTAGCCACAGGAAGTGTGAGGCAGCGCTGACTGAGGTCTGAGACTGACTAGCCACAGGAAGTGTGAGGCAGCGCTGAGGTCTGAGACTGACTAGCCACAGGAATTGTGAGGCAGCGCTGACTGAGGTCTGAGACTGACTAGCCACAGGAAGTGTGAGGCAGCGCTGACTGAGGTCTGAGACTGACTAGCCACAGGAAGTGTGAGGCAGCGCTGACTGAGGTCTGAGACTGACTAGCCACAGGAAGTGTGAGGCAGCGCTGACTGAGGTCTGAGACTGACTAGCCACAGGAAGTGTGAGGTAGCGCTGACTGAGGTCTGAGACTGACTAGCCACAGGAAGTGTGAGGCAGCGCTGACTGAGGTCTGAGACTGATCACACGTGCAACTCCCAAGTATTTAAACCAAAGAGTGAGACAGACAAAAAGGGTGGATGGGGGAGAAAGACAGACAAACATAGAGAGAGATTGGAAAGGGAGACTGATATAAGAAAGAGGGATAGAGACAGACATAAGCTGAAATGGGGCGAGAGAGAGAGAGAAAAAGGGGGAATGAAAGAGCGACAAAAGGGGAGATGGGATCGAGATATAAGGGGGCCTTATAATGGAGGATATGTGCTTTAGGATATCAAAAATGCTTAACGAGAATTGAGCTCCAGCCGCCCAGTGCCTGTACCGAGGAGCCTGAAACTCAATCTGGTAGGCGCATTCAGCGGATAGGCCCCCTTTATGGCTCCACCTTTTTCTGGCCCTGGCCCCATCAACCCACACTATGTCAGCATCACCTGCATTATTTGCATTCTGAAACGCACAGAAGTCTGAACCAATCAGAGCTTGAACAATTATGTTTAACCGGAAGATTGCATCAAGTGTAGACATTTTAAATAGATGCTTTCATGAAAAATATCAATAAAAACACCTTAATGAGCCCTTGACATCTTTTTTAGAATCTTTGCTCTGTATAGCTCTATCAGTGGTGGACATGTTTAGAATCTTTGCTCTGTGTAGCTCTATCAGGAGGTGGACATGTTGTTTAGAATCTTTGCTCTGTATAGCTCTATCAGGGGCTGACATGTTGTTTAGAATCTTTGCTCTGTATAGCCCTATCAGGGGGCGGACATGTTGATTATAATCTTTGCTCTGTATAGCCCTATCAGGTGGCGGACATGTTTAGAATCTTTGCTCTGTATAGCTCTATCAGGGGGCAGACATGTTGTTTAGAATCTTTGCTCTGTATAGCTCTATCAGGGGCTGACATGTTGTTTAGAATCTTTGCTCTGTATAGCTCTATCAGGGGGCGGATATGTTGATTATAATCTTTGCTCTGTATAGCTCTATCAGGTGGCGGACATGTTTAGAATCTTTGCTCTGTATAGCTCTATCAGGGGGAGGACATGTTGGTTAGAATCTTTGCTCTGTATAGCTCTATCAGGGGGTGGACATGTTGATTATAATCTTTGCTCTGTATAGCAAAATTATAATTTAGAGACAGCGGGACAGGTAGATTTACATCACTGTCTGAGAAAATGGTTACAAAAAAAAAGCACCTATTTTGGTTATTGTCCTATAACTTGCAAAAAAACAACAGAAAAAACAAGCATATTTTTCAACTTGGGACAAAATTCATAACTATTTAGACAGGGTCATTTTTTACTGTTTGTAACTGTGTAAAGGATTTTTCAGATGAAAGTTAGAAAAAGTGTGGGGTTTTTTTCTTTCAATTGTTCCATCATATGTTATTTTTGTTATTGTAAATGATAAGATATGATAAAAATAATGGTATGTAAATAAAGCCCTTCTTATGTCGATAAAAACAGTATGTAATATGTGGGGGTACATTAAATGAGAGAGGAAAATTACAGTTAAACACAAACACCGCAGAAATGATAAAACAGCCATTGTCACGGAGGCTACAAATACATTTCACAATAGTCCTTTCACCAATAGGTTAATGTACCCACACACACATTACACCTGTTTTATACCATTATTTTCATCATATCAGATCATATAATTTACAACAACAAAAATCATAAAATAGAATGAAAAAGTAAAAAAATAAAACACTTTTTTCTAATTTTGACCTGAAAAATGTTACACAATTACAAATGATATAAAAAATACCCCTTCTAAATAGTTTAAATTTGTTCCGAGTTTAGATATAGCCCCTGTTTCCATGGTTTGCCGTTTTTCTGCAAGTTATAGGGCAATAACCGAAAGATAGTAGAGGGCTCCTCTGTATTTGTCTTTCATGCCACTGCAGCTGACTGCTACAAGAATAATGAGCGAAAACCAGTTAGACCCCCACAGTAACGCAAATGTCAGATCTCAAATCCCCATGGAAGAGATGCCTTACACGTTTTGCACCTCAACATGGCACTTAAAGGGACACTACCACTTACATAAGATGTAACTAGATAACCTGGTCATTTAACCCCTTTGTGACAAGACATTCTGACCTTGACTTTCCCTTGGTGAAAAGGGCTGTTTTTACATTTCTGGGGTGTTTGTGTTCAGCTGGAATTTTCTTCTCTCTCACATACTGTACCCATACAAACTATATGTTGTTGTTATTGTCATAAGAAGGGCTTTCATTAGATACCACTATGTTCATCATATCTTATAATTTACTACAAAAAAAAAATTTAAAAAAAAACTTTGTTTCTAACTTTGACCCAAAATATAATTTACATAGATACAACCATTAAAAAAGACCCCGTCTAAATAGTTTCTAAATGTTGTCCCGAGTTCAGAAATATGCATGTTTCCATATTTTTCTGCAGCTTTTTGCGAGTTATGGGGCAAAAACCCAAAATAGTGTTTTTGGTTTTTCCTATATTGACCTTTTGACCCCAACCTGAACCCTAAATCAAAAAGTGCGCTTCTCAAATGTGGCCTTTTAACTCCCCAACAAGCTGACAAACCTATGCATGGGTGGTATCCCACATACCAAAATCTGTGAATTTGTGTCTATACAACATTGGGGTACAACGTTGGGGGTGGGGACAACGACAATAAAATCACTACTACAAATTTTGACAAAGGCTGGTGGTAAAATTGGTGAATTGAAAGTGTTAAAATACCACCATTTGAAATACCTTAGGATGTCTCATTTTACAAAATATATAGTTGGATGGGGTAAAATACACTGTCCGGCTTCAAAAATGTCCCAAATGGAACATGGGCGCAGGCTGACTACATGTCAAAATTCCAAGTTGGAAATGTACACCTCCCAAATGTGATGCTTTAGCCCCAAAACAAACAAACCAACCTATACATGGGGGGTATCCCTGTACTCAGGAGATGATGCTGAACACATATTGATGTTCTGTTTGGCAGTGACACATAACAGGATCTGTAAATTCATGTCTGAAGTACAAAGTATGTGAAAAAAAATCCCCACAAGAAAATACTGCAGAAAACCTTGAGTCATCAGATACCACTATTTCAAATAGTCTAAGTGGTCTACTTTTAAACCATATTTGATTTGATGGGGTAAATTACACGGCTGGCTTCAAAACTGTCCCAAATGTGATATGGGTGCAGGTTGTCAAAATTCCAAGTTGGAAAACCCAAAAACTGCACCTCCCAAATGTGGCCTTCAACCCCCCCCAACAACTCAACAAGCCTATGCATGGGTGGTATCCCTGTACTCACGAGAAATAGTAGAATCTATTTAGCAGGTTTTTTTAATTCGCTTTTGTAGAGGAGTAAAAGATATTTCAACAAAAAGTCGGAAAATGTGTGCTTTTTTTATATTTTAGGATATGATCAAAATGATGGCACCCAAAGAAAGCCCTTCTTGTCCCGATAAAAATAATATATAATATGTGTGGGTCCAGCAAATGACAAAGAAGAAAATTACAGCTAAACACGAACACCACAGAAATGTTCAAAATAGCAGTTATCCAGAATGGCCAAATTTAAGGGGTTAATTAAATTAACTACTGACCAAGTGATTAAAGATACGGAGTAAAAAAAAAGTTCAGTGGTCCTTTAACCCTAGATTTCAACCATATTTTGTTTAGTTGTAACATTGTTGAGGCTAGAAAGATTCTAAACAACATGTCCACCCCATGATAGAGCTATACAGATCAAAGATTCTAAACATGTCCACCCCCCGATAAAGCTATACAGAGCAAAGATTCTAAACAACAACATGTCTGCCCCCTGATAGAGCTATACAGAGCAAAGATTCTAAACAACAACATGTCTGCCCCCTGATAAAGTTATACAGAGCAAAGATTCTAAACAACAACATGTCTGCCCCCTGATAAAGTTATACAGAGCAAAGATTCTAAACAACAACATGTCTGCCCCCTGATAAAGTTATACAGAGCAAAGATTCTAAACATGTCCGCCCCCTGATAGAGCTATACAGAGGAAAGATTCTAAACATGTCCGCCCCCTGATAAAGTTATACAGAGCAAAGATTCTAAACATGTCCGCCCCCTGATAGAGCTATACAGAGGAAAGATTCTAAACATGTCCGCCCCCTGATAGAGCTATACAGAGCAAAAATTCTAAACATGTCCACCCCCTGATAGAGCTATACAGAGCAAAGATTCTAAACAACATGTCCGCCCCTAAGAGAGCTGTGATCAAAGAAGGCTCAGTAAGATACTTTAAAAGGAAAACTGTAGGAAAAATAACTTATGTTTAACTGAAAGTATAGATGGTAGGACAAACCCGTATTATACTGTAAAATATATATATAAAAATTGTGTGTTTAGATATAAAGGAGAATCTTTACAACCTCTTTGGTATTAGTTTGAAATTCCCTGCAACTTGTAATGATGTACAGGTGGAATATACATTATCGAAAATAATTTCTGATGTTAATTCCACACACACACCTGTCAGAATACAAGTGCACAGCAGTTTATTCAGTGTGCAGCCCCCTTAAGCTGTGATAACCACCCCCTCCCCCCGTGAAATAATGGGTTTTTACAGTAAAGAAAGTAGAAAGTAAACATGAAGTGTTCAATGCACAGCCATTAATTCCCCACTTCCATTATTTAGGGTCCTCGGAGGTTTTAGATCAGTTCACTACATTATCTGCCATCAAAATATATAAACGTATTCTTCTAGAAACCATTTAGAGGGAACAGCGCCATCAAGCAAGAGCAGTAATAACGCTCTGTAAACATTATCCAACAAACAGAAAACAACTTCAAGGGACTACTGCCAAAAAAATAAATCTTTGGACGTTTAAAAACCAAGTACGTTACTGAGCCCTCTCTCATTACACAGCCGTATCGAGGCGGACATGTTGTTTAGAATCTTGGGATTACGGAATATCTGACCAATCCAACGCAAGATTCTAAACATGTCCGCCCCGATAGAGAACCGTACAGAGCAAAGAGGGCTCAATAAGAGGCATTATTTATATTCGCTCAGTTAAACATTGGTTGATTTTCTTTCGCAGGGAGTTGTCACGTAAGAAAACCCTTCATCCTCAGGATTGTCAGGGTGACTTTCGTTCTAAAAATAATGAGGTTCTCCAAGCTTTGGAGGATCTCGGGGGGTGCAGTTCTTTAAGTTAAGTCTTTTTAATGAAAACTAGAAATGATAGGGTTAATAGCAAGACAGGATCACAATATGACACAGGTCCCTCTTAACTGTGGTTAAGGATACTACCAGAAAAAAGGGTCCCTTCCCTTTGGGGTGGATGTGTAAGACAGATTGTGTATCCCACCTGGTTAATGAATGTATAGTAACAATTTGAGCTCTTGCTTTGAGAGTGATTAAAAATGGCAATAATTAGTGGGGGAACTAGAGAAGCGTTGACCGCAGAGAGAGCTGCAACCTTCCAAATCTCCAGAATACAAACACCATCAACCACTACAGCAACATCCGACAGCCAGCTCCGCCATTTTCCTACCAGGGTAACGCAAAAAGTAATTCCTCCATGCGCCTCTTTCAGACTTCACCCGCGCTAGACACTAAACACACCAAATTATAAAACAAAATATATGAATCCAGCCAGTAGATCGTTCGGATATTTATTTTTTTTTTGTCTGGAAAAAAGGGGCTAATTTGCTCCCGCGGTGCTTTTTGAACGCAAAGGATATTCATCCCGGCTCCCTTTGCAGCGGTTCACCATCCGCGTCTCCTTGTCGAATATCTGCTGCATTTTTAAAGCGAGCTTCTGGTCTTCCTCTTCCTGGTGCAATCTTTTCTCCGCCTCTCTCCAGAGAAGCTCCAAGCCTTGGGCGCAGCTCGCCCCGCCGGCGACCTTTAACCTCTTGACGGAACCGTTCTGCTCCAGGTGCTTGGTTTTACACAGTCTCTTTTGCCCCCGGCGCTTGCGGAACGCGGGGCTGATGCTCTCAGACGGCGGAAAGCCGTTTTGCATATTGGCGGTTTGGGAATTGTTTTTGTGCGGCCGTTTCAGGGGGGCTTTAACTTCCGTAGCTCCTGTGCATTTGTCCTTAGAGACAGTCTTTACATTAGAGGCAAGCTGTACGGTTACTATGGCCTGTGCGTTTTCATTCAAATTGACATCACGTAGATCTTTACGTCCGCTGCCTCCAGAGTATCTGCCGGGACTGGAGACATAGCGGTTGGCTGGTACGGCTCGACTCTTACCAGAATTATCTTTTAATCGTCCAGCCTTACTAGAAGATGGCAAAAGTTCATCCACTACTGTAACGTCACCTATGACCCTGGTGTCACAGCCAGATCGCTCATTACTGTATGGCACTGGTTCATTAAGGGCGGTTGGATCTCCATTGTACTCCGACGTCCATGTGCCTATGGAGACAGTCTTCTTCATCTGACGATCCTGGAAGACTAGTTCCCATTTCTTTAAAAGCAGGGGGCTGGCCTCGTATGTGGTGGGCTGCTGCAGGCTCCTTCTCAGGTTTCGAGGAGTCGATTTGATAAGGACAGGGCTGAGGACCTGGCCGTCGGGGAGAATTTTGGGTGGTGTGCAAGGAGAACAGACGATTGGTTTGAAGTGGTTGAGCTCCTCGGAAATGCTGTCATTACTGTCGGGGCTGCTGGACCGCTCCAGCTTAGTCAGAGGGGTGAACAAGGCCAGGCAGTTCACGGAGAGACGCTTCTCGGAAGTGAGAACAGGGGCAGAAAAAGAACGACTGTTCTCAGTAGAAGACAGTACTCCTACAATGCCGGCAGACACACACGTCCCAGGAGAAACCTGGAATGGCAAGGGACAAGTTAGTTCATCAAGCAATAAGAAGGAGAGCAGCGACAGAGTGAAGAAAAAAAAGCCACAACTAATAATCAAAAAATAATCTCCAACTAAATTAAAATGCACAGTACAAGCTCCCGCCACCCAGACTGGGCTAGAGAAAGAGTTAACAGAGATTTCCTCATTAACTCCTTAAAGGACAACTGCACCAACACATTAACTTGTGTTTAGCTGAAAGATTGCATCAAGTTTTACATAGAAATATCTGAATTAATGACCTTCATTATTATATGCTTCACATAGCTCTCACAGGGGGCAGACATATTGTTTAGAATCTTGGGGCAGATCTTCATTCGCCTGCATGAACCAAGATTCTAACCAACATGTCCGCCCCCTGATAGAGCTATACAGAGCAAAGATTCTAACCAACATGTCCTCCCCCGATAGAGCTATACAGAGCAGAGATTGTAACCAACATGTCCGCCCCCTGATAGAGCTATACAGAGCAAAGATTGTAACCAACATGTCCGCCCCGATAGAGCTATACAGAGCAAAGATTGTAACCAACATGTCCACCCTCTGATAGAGCTATACAGAGCAAAGATTCTAACCAACATGTCCGTCCCCTGATAGAGCTAAACAGAGCAAAGATTCTAAACAACATGTCCGCCCCCTGATAAAGCTGTACAAACAAAGAGGGCCCAATAAGATGCTTTATTTGCATTCCTATTTAATAATCTCACAACTGATGGAATCTCTCAATTAAAAGATAGCTTAATGTTCTGCTGACTGGCCACATAAGAGTTTGCCATGAACTCTATTGGTCGGTCACAGTAGTGAGGAAGAGTCTGCACAGTACTCATGTAAACCCCTGCTATGTAGCGGAGGTTCCCCTAAGAAGCATCGGATGGTTTAAACATGGGTCAGGCTGGCGGATCCCAGCCGGTCTGGACATTGGAAGGACACATGGCGCTCGCTCACCTTTACTCGGGGAAGCTGTGCTGCTCTCCTCCGACCCCGGGTGCAGCGTTCATTCAAAGGGTCGTTACAGCTCTGGCTCCTCCCAGTCTTGGAATTAATGCTCCTAGTGAAACAACATCGCCAACGATTACAACTTCTGTATGAAAGGTCAATTGTGGGGCTTAGGTTCTAAAAGCGGCCCAGTCACCAATGGATTGGTCCATTGATTGGAGAAGGAGGGGTGTCTGATGACTTACCGGCTGAGGGCTAGCAGAGTGTTAGTGCTGCTCTTTGAAACGAACGCAGATTTGTGGAAGAGCCGGCTGATGAGGGGTTCCTCGTTCTCAGAGTCAGACAGACTGAGCGGGGGCTGTAAACACAATCAACATGCCACGTTACAATGCCAGTCATTACGGACTTTTAAAAAACATTTTTTTTAACCTTTGCTACCTTTATGGAAGCAAAGGGTTAAAGGGAAAAAAACACCTTTAAAAAAGGTATATGCCTGTTTAATCTCCGATCAGCAGCCGCTATGCTTCCCTAGGAAGCACCATGGCTGAGGCTGCTAATGCCATGAGATGCCAGAGGGGACCGTAACTCTCCCCCCCTCTGATGGTCGCTGTCAGAAAGAAGCAGAGAGACGGCCGGAGCCATCAGATCCTGATAAGACATGCCGAGAGTAAACCCACCAGAGACCCCCACACTGTGTGAAACATACAGACTCACTGGTTTTAAGAGGGTCTTGTCCTCCTCAGTCTCTTCCACCTGAAGTCTTTGGCTCACGTCCTCCCCATGCAACTTCTCATCCTTCAACTGAATAGAAAGACACGACAAACGTTACAGGTCGGCACACAGACAGACACCGCGCAGCGCTATACAGACAGACACCGCGCAGCGCTATACAGACACACTGCGCTATACAGACAGACACTGCGCAGCGCTATACAGACGCGCTATACAGACACACTGCGCTATACAGACAGACACCGCGCAGCGCTATACAGACAGACACCGCGCAGCGCTATACAGACAGACACTGCGCTATACAGACACTGCGCAGCGCTATACAGACAGACACTGCGCTATACAGACACTGCGCAGCGCTATACAGACAGACACTGCGCTATACAGACACTGCGCAGCGCTATACAGACAGACACTGCGCTATACAGACACTGCGCAGCGCTATACAGACAGACACTGCGCTATACAGACACTGCGCAGCGCTATACAGACACTGCGCTATACAGACACTGCGCAGCGCTATACAGACAGACACTGCGCTATACAGACAGACATTGTGCAGCGCTATACAGACACTGCGCAGCGCTATACAGACAGACACTGCGCATCGCTATACAGACAGACACTGCGCAGCGCAATACAGACAGACACTGCGCAGCGCTATACAGACAGACACTGCGCAGCGCTATACAGACAGACACTGCGCAGCGCTATACAGACACTGCGCAGCGCTATACAGACAGACACTGCGCAGCGCTATACAGACACTGCGCAGCGCTATACAGACACTGCGCAGCGCTATACAGACACTGCGCAGCGCTATACAGACAGACACTGCGCATCGCTATACAGACAGACACTGCGCAGCGCTATACAGACAGACACTGCGCAGCGCTATACAGACACGGCGCAGCGCTATAGACACTGCGAAGCGCTATACAGACAGACACTGCGCTATACAGACAGACACCGTGCAGTGCTATACAGACAGACACTGCACAGCACGTGCGTTACACAAACACAGACTGTTATACAGGGAGGGGGAGGCAGGGGTGTATGTTATACAGGGAGGCAGGGGGTGTATGTTATACAGGGAGGCAGGGGGTGTATGTTATACAGGGAGGGGGAGGCAGGAGGTGTATGTTATACAGGGAGGCAGGGGGTGTGTGTTATACAGGGAGGGGGAGGCAGGAGGTGTATGTTATACAGGGAGGCAGGGGGTGTGTGTTATACAGGGAGGGGAGGCAGGGGTGTATGTTATACAGGGAGGCAGGGGGTGTATGTTATACAGGGAGGGGGAGGCAGGAGGTGTATGTTATACAGGGAGGCAGGGGGTGTATGTTATACAGGGAGGGGGAGGGTGTATGTTATACAGGGAGGGGGAGGCAGGGGTGTATGTTATACAGGGAGGCAGGGGGTGTATGTTATACAGGGAGGGGGAGGCAGGGGGTGTATGTTATACAGGGAGGCAGGGGGTGTATGTTATACAGGGAGGGGGAGGCAGGAGGTGTATGTTATACAGGGAGGCAGGGTGTGTGTGTTATACAGGGAGGGGGAGGCAGGGGTGTATGTTATACAGGGAGGCAGGGGGTGTATGTTATACAGGGAGGGGGAGGCAGGAGGTGTATGTTATACAGGGAGGCAGGGGGTGTGTGTTATACAGGGAGGGGGAGGCAGGAGGTGTATGTTATACAGGGAGGCAGGGGGTGTGTGTTATACAGGGAGGGGGAGGCAGGGGTGTATGTTATACAGGGAGGGGGAGGCAGGAGGTGTATGTTATACAGGGAGGCAGGGGGTGTATGTTATACAGGGAGGGGGAGGGTGTATGTTATACAGGGAGGGGGAGGCAGGAGGTGTATGTTATACAGGGAGGCAGGGGGTGTGTGTTATACAGGGAGGGGGAGGCAGGGGGCGTATGTTATACAGGGAGGCAGGGGGTGTGTGTTATACAGGGAGGCAGGGGGTGTGTGTTATACAGGGAGGGGGAGGGTGTATGTTATACAGGGAGGGGGAGGCAGGAGGTGTATGTTATACAGGGAGGCAGGGGGTGTGTGTTATACAGGGAGGGGGAGGCAGGAGGTGTATGTTATACAGGGAGGCAGGGGGTGTGTGTTATACAGGGAGGGGGAGGCAGGGGGTGTATGTTATACAGGGAGGCAGGGGGTGTATGTTATACAGGGAGGCAGGGGGTGTATGTTATACAGGGAGGGGGAGGGAGGGGGTGTATGTTATACAGGGAGGCAGGGGGTGTGTGTTATACAGGGAGGGGGAGGCAGGGGGTGTATGTTATACAGGGAGGCAGGGGGTGTGTGTTATACAGGGAGGGGGAGGCAGGAGGTGTATGTTATACAGGGAGGCAGGGGGTGTGTGTTATACAGGGAGGGGGAGGCAGGGGGTGTATGTTATACAGGGAGGCAGGGGGTGTGTGTTATACAGGGAGGGGGAGGCAGGAGGTGTATGTTATACAGGGAGGCAGGGGGTGTGTGTTATACAGGGAGGGGGAGGCAGGAGGTGTATGTTATACAGGGAGGCAGGGGGTGTGTGTTATACAGGGAGGGGGAGGCAGGGGGTGTATGTTATACAGGGAGGCAGGGGGTGTATGTTATACAGGGAGGGGGAGGGAGGGGGTGTATGTTATACAGGGAGGGGGAGGGAGGGGGTGTATGTTATACAGGGAGGGGGAGGCGGGGGCACAGTATTACCCGGGCCGCCCATCTCCTCGGTCTCCGGGACATGCCGGGCCCCGTCTCTCAATCACAAGAGCTGCCAGAGCAAAGCGGGAATCACATCCCAGCCTGTCACGGGCTCACCGGATATCCGGCCTGCGGCGGAACTGACGTCACCGGTCACTAGATGGCACGCCCCCAGCTCCTTATATGGAGACCGTGCCGTTACTATGGATACCCAGCACGACACCCGGCACCACTATCTACACCCGGTACCACTATATACCCAGCACGACACCCGGCACCACTATCTACACCCGGTACCACTATATACCCAGCAAGACACCCGGCACCACTATCTACACCCGGTACCACTATATACCCAGCACGACACCCGGCACCACTATCTACACCCGGTACCACTATATACCCAGCAAGACACCCGGTACCACTATATACCCAGCACGACACCCGGCACCACTATCTACACCCGGTACCACTATATACCCAGCAAGACACCCGGTACCACTATATACCCAGCACCATACCCAGCACCATACCCGGTACCACTATGTACACCCAGCACCATACCCGGTACCACTATATACCCAGCACCATACCCGGTACCACTATCTACACCCAGCACCATACCCGGCACCACTATCTATACCCAGCACCATACCCGGCACCACTATCTATACCCAGCACCATACCCGGCACCACTATCTACACCCAGCACCATACCCGGCACCACTATCTATACCCAGCACCATACCCGGCACCACTATCTACACCCAGCACCATACCCGGCACCACTATCTACACCCAGCACCATACCCGGCACCACTATCTATACCCAGCACCATACCCGGCACCACTATCTACACCCAGCACCATACCCGGCACCACTATCTACACCCAGCACCATACCCGGCACCACTATCTACACCCAGCACCATACCCGGCACCACTATCTACACCCAGCACCATACCCGGCACCACTATCTACACCCAGCACCATACCCGGCACCACTATCTACACCCAGCACCATACCCGGTACCACTATCTACACCCGGCACCACTATATACCCAGCAAGACACCCGGTACCACTATATACCCAGCACGACACCCGGCACCACTATCTACACCCAGCACCATACCCGGTACCACTATGTACACCCAGCACCATACCCGGTACCACTATCTACACCCGGCACCATACCCGGTACCACTATCTACACCCAGCACCATACCCGGCACCCCTATACACCCGGCACCACTATCTACACCCAGCACCATACCCGGCACCCCTATACACCCGGCACCCCTATCTACACCCAGCACCATACCCGGTACCACTATCTACACCCAGCACCACTATATACCCAGCAAGACACCCGGTACCACTAAATACCCAGCACGACACCCGGCACCACTATCTACACCCAGCACCATACCCGGTACCACTATCTACACCCGGCACCACTATATACCCAGCAAGACACCCGGTACCACTATATACCCAGCACGACACCCGGCACCACTATGTACACCCAGCACCATACCCGGTACCACTATCTACACCCGGCACCATACCCGGCACCCCTATACACCCGGCACCACTATCTACACCCAGCACCATACCCGGCACACCTATACACCCGGCACCCCTATCTACACCCAGCACCATACCCGGTACCACTATCTACACCCAGCACCCCTATACACCCGGCACCACTATCTACACCCAGCACCATACCCGGTACCACTATCTACACCCAGCACCATACCCGGTACCACTATCTACACCCAGCACCATACCCGGTACCACTATCTACACCCAGCACCATACCCGGTACCACTATAAACCCAGCACCATACCCGGCACCACTATCTACACCCAGCACCATACCCGGCACCCCTATACACCCGGCACCACTATCTACACCCAGCACCATACCCGGCACCCCTATACACCCGGCACCACTATCTACACCCAGCACCATACCCGGCACCCCTATACACCCGGCACCACTATCTACACCCAGCACCACACCCGGCACCCCTATACACCCGGCACCACTATCTACACCCAGCACCTTACCCGGCACCCCTATAAATTATTTGTCGCCATGAGTAACAGGGTATGCCTACGGCCGTGGGTGCCTGGCCTGCTTGCACCTAGAGGATCATCAGCCATACCACACTGATGAGGCCAATGTAGGCCGAAACGTACGTCTGTGGTTTGCTGTGTTCCTCGTGTAGAGGGTACTAGCCATGCAGCTCGGATCTGGACTGCCCTTATGGGTGGGATCAGTCTGATATGCTAATGGAGTGGTTCCTTTGCAATGGTGTAAGCAGGCAAAAAATGGAGTTGCTCTCCCAGCACCATACCCGGTACCACTATCTACACCCGGCACCACTATATACCCAGCAAGACACCCGGTACCACTATATACCCAGCACGACACCCGGCACCACTATGTACACCCAGCACCATACCCGGTACCACTATCTACACCCGGCACCATACCCGGCACCCCTATACACCCGGCACCACTATCTACACCCAGCACCATACCCGGCACACCTATACACCCGGCACCCCTATCTACACCCAGCACCATACCCGGTACCACTATCTACACCCAGCACCCCTATACACCCGGCACCACTATCTACACCCAGCACCATACCCGGTACCACTATCTACACCCAGCACCATACCCGGTACCACTATCTACACCCAGCACCATACCCGGTACCACTATCTACACCCAGCACCATACCCGGTACCACTATAAACCCAGCACCATACCCGGCACCACTATCTACACCCAGCACCATACCCGGCACCCCTATCTACACCCAGCACCATACCCGGCACCACTATCTACACCCAGCACCATACACGGCACCACTATAAACCCAGCACCATACCCGGCACCACTATCTACACCCAGCACCATACCCGGCACCACTATAAACCCAGCACCATACCCGGCACCACTATGTACACCCAGCACCATACCCGGCACCACTATACACCCGGCACCACTATCTACACCCAGCACCATACCCGGCACCCCTATACACCCGGCACCCCTATACACCCGGCACCACTATCTACACCCAGCACCATACCCGGTACCACTATGTACACCCAGCAAGACACCCGGTACCACTACACCCAGCACCATACCCGGTACCACTATCTACACCCAGCACCATACCCGGTACCACTATAAACCCAGCACCATACCCGGCACCACTATACACCCGGCACCCCTATACACCCGGCACCACTATCTACACCCAGCACCATACCCGGCACCCCTATACACCCGGCACCACTATCTACACCCAGCACCATACCCGGCACCCCTATACACCCGGCACCACTATCTACACCCAGCACCATACCCGGCACCCCTATACACCCGGCACCACTATCTACACCCAGCACCACACCCGGCACCCCTATACACCCGGCACCACTATCTACACCCAGCACCTTACCCGGCACCCCTATAAATTATTTGTCGCCATGAGTAACAGGGTATGCCTACGGCCGTGGGTGCCTGGCCTGCTTGCACCTAGAGGATCATCAGCCATACCACACTGATGAGGCCAATGTAGGCCGAAACGTACGTCTGTGGTTTGCTGTGTTCCTCGTGTAGAGGGTACTAGCCATGCAGCTCGGATCTGGACTGCCCTTATGGGTGGGATCAGTCTGATATGCTAATGGAGTGGTTCCTTTGCAATGGTGTAAGCAGGCAAAAAATGGAGTTGCTCTCCCGAGTAGGTTTTATCCTACAGAACAGACTATTGCAGTACTGTTTGTTCTTGGGCATTGTAGCACCCACCCTTTTCTTTGCACCCCTATAAACCCGGCACCACTATCTACACCCAGCACGATACCCGGCACCCCTATACACCCAGCACCATACCTGGCACCACTATCTACACCCAGCACCATACCCGGCACCACTTTATACCCAGCATGATACCCAGTACCACTATACACCCAGGATGATACCCGGCACCACTATACACCCAGCATGATACCTGGCACCACTATACACCCAGCATGATACCTGGCACCACTTTATACCCAGCATGATAACAGGTACCACTATACACCCAGCATGATACCTGGCACCACTATACACCCAGCATGATACCTGGCACCACTATACACCCAGCATGATACCCGGCACCACTATACACCCAGCATGATACCCGGCACCACTATACACCCAGCATGATACCCAGTACCACTATCTACACCTGGCATGATGGCACACCGTGACTTTTTTTCTGGCATAAATCAATTTATTTTTAGGGGTAGACATGAATTATGGCGTAACAGGATCCCCTTTATACAGAACCCCCAATGTGTTTCAGATTTCACTGCCATACTGGAGATTTTACATTTAAAAAAGGTTATTGCTGCAATGTATGAAATCAATACATTGAGATCTTTATACATGTTACAAGAGACACCAAATAAACTCAATACTTACATGCATTGTGTGCCAGCTGGAGAGTAACACTGCTATGCACTGACAGTCAGCTGTGCAGTGTGCTAGTTAGCAGTACTGTATAGAGTTAGTACAGTATGTACATGTCTGCACTTGTCTGCTGTAAGGGAAACTCCAGGCTGACAGGTAGACACCCTGACAGCTGATGCCTTGTTTAAAGCCCCTGATATACATTACTGGAGGGTTATACAGGCAATACCAAGCGCAATCTGACATGTATAGCAATACCAAGCGCAATCTGACATGTATAGCAATTACCAAGCGCAATCTGACATGTATAGCAATTACCAAGCGCAATCTGACATGTATAGCACTTAACAAGCGCAATCTGACATGTATAGCAATACCAAGCTCATTTCTATTTAAAATACCTATGTGAGGCAATATTTCAGTTAAACAGAACTTATTTGCTGGTGTTTGGCCTATTAGAAATCCCATCCTCTGATTGCAATTTATAGAGAAAGGTGAATTAATGAATAATTTTTTGGGCTTACTAAAACCCCACCCCCTAACTATGTTCTGAACCATTCCAAGCATACAGCTGTACTTTCTGAATTGTGTGTGCCTAGCACTTCCCTTCATTGGAAAACAAAGAGGGACTAACTGGAGAAATAATGGAGATGTACACATTAGGAGTCTGAAGAGACAGGGACATAGTGTCAAAACCTATATATTAATATATATATTGTTATACTTCCTATGGAAAATTCCCCAAATATAAATTATTGTGTAATGCTGCAACTTGCCACCAGATGTCCCCAAAGTCATAGGAAGAATCATTATGTCAGCTGCTCTGGGCAAGGGGTCTACCAGCCCCTACAAATGAAGTTAAACTCAATTACTTACATTTTCTTGTAATAGTGGAATTGGATTTGATAATGATTTATTCACAGTGGTTCTTCTGTGGTAAATCTCTTTCAGGGAAGCAACACTTGTGCTAGCAAATCACCAGAGCAGGTCTGGAGTTTCTTCTTTCACTACAGGAAAAAAAAATACACTCTTCAACTCCAGCTCTGTCAGTTTTAGAATGCTGTAGCAGTGTGATGTCACACTACCTGATTGGTGACCTCACAGTAGCACAACATTCTAAACGTGATGTCAGGAAAAAGGGGCGGAGCTCTGATATTTTATGTGTAGATATATATGTATGTATAAATTCCACACTACTTTTAAATATAAAATCGCATTAGTGAACCTATAAAATATAATAACTTTTCAAATATAACATTTCTATCAGTTTTATTCTCTGTACAGTGACAATGTGGATGCACACCTGAATCTCCCAGGAGAACCATTTGATTTTACATAGAAACATAAAAATGTGTCGGCAGATAAGAACCATCCTGTCCTTCTAGTCTGTCCAAATTCTGAATATTTTATTAGTCCCCAGTTCCCTATCTTATATCTAGGATAGCCTTATACGTATCCCACACATGCTTAAACTCCTTCACTGTATTAACCTCTACCACTTCTACTGGAAGACTATTCCATACATCCACTACCCTCTCAGTAATGTAATACTTTCATTAGCCCCTGGCCTTATCTTATATCTAGGATTGCCTTATACCTATCACATGCATGCTTAAACTCCTTCACTGTATTAACCTCTACCACTTCTACTGGAAGACTATTCCATACATCCACTACCCTCTCAGTAAAGTAATACTTTCATTAGTCCCTGGCCTTATCTTATATCTAGGATAGCCTTATACCTATCCCATGCATGCTTAAACTCCTTCACTGTATTAACCTCTACCACTTCTTCTGGAAGACTATTCCATACATCCACTACCCTCTCAGTATAGTAATACTTTCATTAGTCCCTGGCCTTATCTTATATCTAGGATAGCCTTATACCTATCCCATGCATGCTTAAACTCCTTCACTGTATTAACCTCTACCACTTCTACTGGAAGACTATTCCATACATCCACTACCCTCTCAGTAATGTAATACTTTCATTAGTCCCTGACCTTATCTTATATCTAGGATAGCCTTATACCTATCCCATGCATGCTTAAACTCCTTCACTGTATTAACCTCTACCACTTCTACTGGAAGACTATTCCATGCATCCACTACCCTCTCAGTAATGTAATACTTTCATTAGTCCCTGGTCTTATCTTGTATCTAGGATAGCCTTATACCTATCCCATGCATGCTTAAACTCCTTCACTGCATTAACCTCTACCACTTCTACTGGAAGACTATTCCATACATCCACTACCCTCTCAGTAATGTAATACTTCCTGATATTACTTTTCGATCTTTGCCCCTCTAATTTAAGACTATGTCCTCTAGTTGTGGTAGTTTTTCTATTTAATATACCCTCCTCCCTTAACATGTTGATTTCCTTTATGTATTTAAATGTTTCTATTATATCCCTATTCCAAGCTATACATATTAAGATCCTTTCCAGGTAAGGTTTATCCAGGTACCAGTTTAGTAGCCCTCAGAGATGAGGCAGAGCTGGTGGGGAGGCTGGCACGCACAATCTGGAGCTCACACCGCTGCTCTGCTTCAATAGAGAGGGAATCTTAGTTGAGGTGAGAATTTCAAACTTAACCCCTTGCCAACATTGGACGGACTGGATCCGTCCTGTCTGGCAAAATGGTGATGCTTTTGTACCTTGAGGTCGAGATCCACAGAACTTAATTAGCTAAAAAAATCTAGGGTTAGCATAATGATTAGAGTTACAATTAACCCCTTAGTGACAAGACATTTTCACCTTGACTTACCCTTGGTGACAAGGGCTGTTTTTACATTTCTGGGGTGTTTGTGTTTAGCTGTAATTTTCTTCTCTCCCACATACGGTACCAACACAAATTATATGTTGTTTTTATCGTCATAAGAAGGGCTTTCATTGGATACCATTATGTTCATCATATCTTATAATTTACTACAAAAAAATCATAAAATATGATGAAAAATGTAAAAAAAAAAAAAACACTTTTTCTAACTTTGACCTAAAATATAATTTACACAAATACAATCATTCAAAAAGACCCCTTCTAAATATTTTTTAAATGTTGTCCTGAGTTCAGAAATATGCATGTTTCCATATTTATCGGTATTTTTTTGCAAGTTATGGCGCAGTCAGTAAGCTTCTAGGGGCAGTCAGTAAGCCTCTAGGGGCAGTCAGTAAGCCTCTAGGGGCAGTCAGTAAGCCTCTAGGGGCAGTCAGTAAGCCTCTAGGGGCATTCAGTAAGAATTTTCTTTCACTTCCGAACCTCTGACCACAAGAGGGCATAGCCATATTGATGGAGCATGCTCCGTGGGGTGATCATGGGTGCCCCAGAAAGGAAATTTAGGGGCTGGCTATTGCCTCGACATCGAGGCAATAGACCAGCACCGTAAAAGTGCTTTTTGTGATTGTTGATCGCGAAAACCACTTGTTTCACCGCAGGACGTGCCAGGCACGTCCATTGTCGGGAAGGGGTTAAATTAGGGTTAGCATAAGGGTTAGGGTTAAATTTAGGCTTGGGGTCTAAAGGTCACTGTAGGTGGAACCCCCCCCCCCCCCCCCCCACTATATTTGTTTTTTGCCTTATGACTTGCAAAAAAACTCAGAAAAACATGGAAACAAGCATTTTTCTAAACAAAATGTAGAAGCTATATAGACGGGGTCTTATTTAATGATTGTATTTGTGTAAATTATTTTTTATAGGTCAAAGTTAGAAAAAGTTTATTTTTTATTTTTTCATCATATTTTTATTTTTTTGTAGTAAATTATAAGATATGATGAACATACTGGTATTTAACAAAAGCCCTACTTATGGCAATAAAAACAACATATAATTTCTGTGGGTACAGTACGTGAAAAAGAAGAAAATTAAAGCTAAACACAAACACCCCAGAAATGTCAAAACAGCCCATGTCACCAAGGGAAAGACAAGGTCAAAAGGTCAGGTTACTAAGGGGTTAAGACCAAAGTAGTCGAGTTCGAAAAATTCTACCACTGGAGGAGTTTGAAGTTCCCTTTATTGAGTAGACCCATGAGTGTGCTGTTGTGCTGTACAGTAGCTTATACTGCTGTAGTATCATGTTTGTTTTCATACTCCTTACATTTAGGGTGGTTACTGTACTGTGTATCTCTGGTTTGTCATTTTTAAATGTTCTTGCAATTTTTTGGCACTCTATCTTGTCCTGAACATAAAGTTTCAGTATGTATACATCTCAGACACTGGAATATTTGCCTTGTCTAATAGTTTTCTCGGCTCACTGAATTCAGAGACACCTGTGGGTGCTCTGGCAAGACCTGTGGGTGCTGCAAGTTGGTCCTATGGCAAGGGATGTGGGGGTTGTAACAAAAGGCATGCTGGAGAAGTGGACTGGGGGAGGTAAGGGCCCAGACCATTTTTCTGCAAGGGGCCCCAAAATAAACGATGGTGGCTCTGCTCATTTATTGTACCAAAGGGCATGCCCAGCACCCACATTGAACACCCAGGACATACCCCTGCACCCACATTGCACACCCAGGACATGCCCCAGCACCCATATTGCACACCCAGGACATGCCCCTGCACCCATATTGCTCACCCATATTGCACCCCCAGGACATGCCCCAGCACCTATATTGCACACCCAGGACATGCCCCAGCACCTATATTGCACACCCAGGACATGCCCCAGCACCCACATTGCACACCCAGGACATGCCCCAGCACCCACATTGCACATCCAGGACATGCCCCAGCACCCACATTGCACATCCAGGACATGCCCCAGCACTCATATTGCACACCCAGGACATGCCCCAGCACTCATATTGCACACCCAGGACATGCCCCAACACTCATATTGCACACCCAGGACATGCCCCAGCACCCACATTGCACATCCAGGACATGCCCCAACACTCATATTGCACACCCAGGACATGCCCCAGCACTCATATTGCACACCCAGGACATGCCCCAGCACTCATATTGCACACCCAGGACATGCTCCAGCACTCATATTGCACACCCAGGACATGCCCCAGCACCCATATAGCACACCCAGGACATGCCCCAGCACTCATATTGCACACCCAGGACATGCTCCAGCACTCATATTGCACACCCAGGACATGCCCCAGGACTCACATTGCACACCCAGGACATGCCCCAGCACCCATATTGCACATCCAGGACATGCCCCAGCACCCATATTGCACACCCAGGACATGCCCCAGCACCCATATTGCACACTCAGGACATGCTCCAGCACTCATATTGCACACCCAGGACATGCCCCAGCACCCATATTGCACACCCAGGACATGCTCCAGCACCCATATTGCACACCCAGGACAATCCCAACTGAAAATATTTTCAATTTAGAACAAAAGGAGAATTATAAATTGTTTGAAAAAATAAGTTAATTTCACATATATTAAAACACGTCTACAACATCCAGTAAATAAACCAGGCGGAACGTCCCCTTTAACACACTGTTTGTGTGGCCTTTAACCCCTTTTGCTGATTTACTAATTGGAAACTGATCATCAAAAAGTGACATCTGTTTTGGATGTCTTTTTTGTGGAGCTAAATAAACTATAAACTTTCTATATCTAATATTTAAAACCTATTGCATGTTTACAGCTGTACACATTATTTATGTAGTTTCCCCACTAAAACACTGGAATGGAGCCACCTGGGAATAAAGCTGCAAAAAAATGTACATTTCAAAGATAAGTAAACAGTGTGTGTAACTGTGTGTGTGTAACAGTGTGTGTGTGTAACAGTGTGTGTGTGTGTAACAGTGTGTGTGTGTAACAGTGTGTGTGTGTGTAACAGTGTGTGTGTGTGTGTGTGTAACAGTGTGTGTGTGTGTAACAGTGTGTGTGTGTGTGTGTGTAACAGTGTGTGTGTGTAACAGTGTGTGTGTGTGTAACAGTGTGTGTGTGTGTGTAACTGTGTGTGTGTAACTGTGTGTGTGTAACAGTGTGTGTGTGTAACAGTGTGTGTGTGTAACAGTGTGTGTGTGTAACAGTGTGTGTGTGTAACAGTGTGTGTGTGTGTGTGTGTGTAACAGTGTGTGTGTGTAACAGTGTGTGTGTGTGTGTGTGTAACAGTGTGTGTGTGTAACAGTGTGTGTGTGTGTAACAGTGTGTGTGTGTGTAACAGTGTGTGTGTGTGTGTAACAGTGTGTGTGTGTGTAACAGTGTGGGGGGGGGGGGGTTCTACTCAATAAAGAGAGATTTGCAGGGAATTGAGGAGGGAGTTTCAGACTTAAGGCCAAATTCTGGCTAAATTGGAGATGAAATCATTTCTATATAATCCATCTGCACTTGGTGCAATCTTTCAATGCATCGTGTGTGCTTTTAGCAATCAGGTATGTCATTTGCTGACAGTCTACCAGCAGGACACAGGTTAACTAGCTCGGTGGTATCAGAAGGCGTCGCTCACATGTACGGCCACATCTGAGACAATTACGAGACGTGCACATCATGACACCAATGTGGCCTGCAAACCCAGAGCAATGCCAAGACTCTGGATTAGCATCACTGCTGGAAACTGACGTGATTGGCCGCTTTCCAGGCCCCGTCTTCGCAAGTCTCTAAATAAGGTCAGGGATTAGGTGCGCCAGATGCAATTTTTTCTTCGTTTTTTTTTATCGGATTTTTTTTTTTTTTTAAAGTCCGATTTTCTTACTAGAAATGACAGAGGAACAAGACAGATAGCGCAGGTCACAGTCTGCTGGAGTGAGGTCTAGCTCATTCATCAAACTCTGAGAAGCTCTCCATAAACAAGGCCGCAGAAAGAGACATGTAAGGCAAGCAACACACGCGCAAAACCCACTGTACCCTCCGACGTCTGCTCAGAACGTTCAAGGTGGAAATGATAAAACCTGGGTTTACTAAACCAAGAGAAACTCAAGCTTAACGCTTTACGGAGATATATAGGAAAAGTGGAAACTGAGAAGGGATTTTAGAACTTAAGGCCAAAGGAGACGAGTTGGGAAAGGTCTCGGCTACATCTCAAACTCTGTTAATTTTGGCCCTAATTTTAGTAAAACTTGTTGAAGTCCATAGAGAGAGCTGAGTTATAAGCTGGCGAGGGAGCTCTGTTTTGGTGGGATGGACTCAACCTTTCATCCTACTGAGGTAGATAAAGTGAGGACCATTAAGTTGGGTAATAGTACCACCCATTGGATTTTGGCCAAAAGTAACATCTCCAGGACATTGAGTTATAAATACTTTGTTACATAGAAACACAGAATGTGATGGCAGATAAGAACCACTCAGGCCATGCTGAGACTTGAAGAAAGGTGATTTAGTCTACGGAGGGATTCTTTACAGTAAGGACAATAAAGATATGGAATTCACTGCCTGGAGAGGTGGTGTTATCAAATACATTAGATGTCTGGATAGTTTTTTAATGAGCCGGAGCATAGAGGACGATGCATGTTAGTATAGGCAGTAATATTTATTTAGTGCTTGGTGATGGAGAAAGCTGATTTGGAGTCAAAAATATATATTTTTTTCCCCACTGAAAGGAGAATTTGAAATGGCTGAAATAAGGTTTTTTATTTGCTGTCTTTTGGATCAACAGCAGTAAACAAGGAATAGGAAAAGGGTTGAACTTGATGGACACAAGTCTTTTTTCAATATAAACTATTATGTAATATGGCAAACTATATATTTCAATAAAAGAGACCTATCATTAGAAGATTTCTAACATGTTCTGTTAATTCCTGCACATCTTGACATGTATCTTTGGGCACAGAGGGTTTGTTACATCATTATCAGGGCCAAAGATATTGTGCTGCCTGGGTCAAGAATTGAAATGTTGCATACACACAGAAACACACGTGTACAATCAGACACACACACAGAAACACACACGTGTACAATCAGACACACAGAAACACACACGTGTACAATCAAACACATAGAAACACACACGTGTACAATCAGACAAACTGACAGAAACACACGTATACAATCAGACACACAGAAACACACACGTGTACAATCAGACAAACACACAGAAACACACACATATACAGTCACACATACACACAGAAACACACACACAGTCACATAGTCATGCACCCAGTCACACACACATATATACAGACACACATACACAAACACATATACAATCAGACATACACACGTGTACAATCAAACACACAGAAACACAAACCCAGTCAAATAGTCATGCACCCAGTCACACACACATATACAGTCACACATACACACACACATATATACAGACACACAAACACATATACAATCAGACATACACACAGAAACACACACATTTTCAGTCACACATACACACAGAAACACACATATATATACAAACACATATACAATCAGACATACACACAGAAACACACACATATACAATCACACATACACAAAGAAACACACACATATACAGTCAGACATACACAGAGAAACACTCATATACAGTCAGACAAACACACAGAAACATATACAGTCAGCCATACACACAGAAACACACACATATACAGTCAGACATGCAAACAGAAACACAAACATATACAGTCAGCCATACACACACAAACAAACATATACAGTCAGCCATACACACACAAACATATACAGTCAGACATGCAAACAGAAACACACACATATACAGTCAGCCATGCACACAGAAAACATACACCAGTCAGCCATGCACACAGAAACACATACACCAGTCAGCCATAACATTAACATTCTGACCCGTGGAGGCACGGGAAAACAAAACCAAAAACAAGGAAAGAAGGAAAATCAGAAGAGGAAAAAGGAAATTGTGTTGGGAATCATTACAATCCAACATGACCAGAGGGAAACAATAGAGCTTGAACATCATCCAGAATCTGTAAAGTTATCCAAACATAGCTCTGTGTACGGCGGTGAATCAATACATTTGCTTTTCCCTTAGATGTCATCACGCACTCTTCCATTTTCTAATATAGTTCACCTCGCGTATCCAGTTGGAGAAGGTCGATGTCGCGGATCCTTCCAGAAGAAGTCCACATAGCGGCATTTAATAAACACATGATTCGGGGTTTCCTGTAAACTGAAAGGCAGTGGATCTGTTTTGCCCCATGCACCCTTCTCACCCTATTTCATTCCCCCCTTTCCAAATAACATGCATATTATATTGAAAATCTTTTTTTTTTTTCTAGATTAATCCAAATAAATTTACTTGGAATTTTATTTATTTTTTAATAGTGGAGTTTGACAAATGTAATAGCAATTGGACATGTTGATGGATTTTTTGAAATACTAATTACTTAATGGACTAATCGTAATCATTACTCAATACAGAAAAAGTTCAGTAGAGGTGTCGGAATACAGTTTATTCTGATGAAGATTACAGTCAATGGGAAAAACAAGAAAGAGTTAAAATATACCAATAGACAGAATAACTGGTAAAAAAGGAAATAATTATCTTTATTTGTTTTATTTAATCTGTGCAGTTCAGTGGAGTGTAATGTTCTCTAAATGATGTACAATCTGGAGAAGCACAGCGCGATTTGGAAAAATGTAGCCGGTGCTCGCTTTGAGCACCGGCTACATTTTCCCTGTCGGACTGAGGCCACTCAAAGTGGCCTCATCTGTCAGGTGGGATCCCGCTGTAAGTGCCTGCAGCGGGATCCGAAAACAGCTCATCGCGGGGAGCCGCAATGAGCTGTTTAATACAGGACGTACTATGCCGTCCTAACGACTTTAAGGCACTTAAAGTCTGGACGGCATAGAACGTCCCAACGTCACAAAGGGGTTAAATACTCCCCCGCTGTATTTATTAATCTGTTTGCCTATCATTGATAAAATCACATGAAGCGCAAAAATATTAGCACGCTGCATATTGCGTTGTGCTGGCACACAAACCCCCAGAAATACACAAGATACGTCATGCCCCCTGAGTGTTTGGCGTGCTCCGGACTGGCAGCCCACCTGTGACTCGGGGCACGATACGCTATGATTTTGACCACATTACGCAAGCGGGAATTCTTTTATTTTTTGCTCAAAACATAAAAATAGCAAGTTCTTTAAAACAAAGTATTAATATAACTACAATTATTACGATCGCCACCACTTTATGCCACGTCTTCTAAAAGTCTAATAAAGTTAACCCTCCCCATCCCATCCCACGGGGATCAGTTTATTACTGTGATCCATGTCCTTCCTACTTTATGGTGCTCATTAACCACCCCCCCCCCCCACCCCCCCCATAGTTTATTGAAAAAAAAGGTTTTGGGAATTTTAAAGTTGATTTTTTTTAAATATAAATTTAAGTTTAGTTCATCCTTGCAGGTCTGTGGGATGCATTAGTTGTCCAAAATATTATTGGGAAAAATAGCAAAACACTTTTGTTCTTTTTCAAAATTGTCCCCTTTTTACAGGTATTTGTATTGCTAAACTCCAGATTTATACATATATATATATATATATATATATATATATATATATAGTATCCAAAGAATGTATGAGGGAGTTAAATGACAAGGAGGAAAATTACATTTAAACAGCTATATATCAAAAGTAGGGTAACCACATGTCCTGGGACAGTCCTGGCCAGCCTCAATCCGGGGACAATATGAAGTCTCAGATTGAGAGCTCTGAGAGAAGATCAGGTCTCAATTCTCCGGATTGGCTGAGAGTTCAGAAGCCTCTCCTGATTGACTGATTGTGTGTGTGTGTGTGTATCTGTGAGTGACAGACTGTGCGTGTAATCGATAGAAATAAAGGGGTTAAATGACTTGAAACTGCCTATCTGCTTATTATATGTGGTTAAATTCACTGAAGCTGCCTGTCTGGCATTTAGTGGGGGTTAAATGCTCCGAAACTGCCTGTCTGGCAAATGGTGGAGTTAAGTGCTCTGGAACTGTCTATCTGGAAAAGAGAGGGGTTTACCTGCTCTGGAACCACCTGTCTGGCAATAAGATGAGGTTAAATGCTCTGAAACTGCCTGTCTGGCAATTGGAGGAGTTAAATTCTCTGGAACGGTCTATCTCTCAATTAGAGGGGTTTATATGCTCTGGAACTACCTGTCTGGTAATTAGATGGGTTAAAATGTCTGCTTAAATGCTCCTGTCTGATAATGACTGTATGTATATTATAAATATATTATTCAACATGAAATTGTGCTGTAATAAGTGCACTCACAAGATGCTCTCTAAAATCATACCCATCAACACAGATGAAAGCAAGGATCAATGATGGAATACTGGATCCAATCCTCTTTAATCAGAACTGTATAAAAATATAAAAACAGACAATGGTGCAGGATCTAAAACATAACAGTGCACGCATGGTGCACACATGGTTCCCAAGGCAAGAGTGCACTTATTACAGCACAACTCCCATATTTTGTTTATTGTATTACACTATATATATTTTTTTTTTCTCCTTCCAATTTCCTGCGCTTATTTCTGTTTGTTCCTGACACCCATACCTCTCAACATTTACCCCAGCAAATTAGGATGCTGTGGGCGCAGCTTGGAAGGTAGAGCGACGGCGCCACCGCACATGTGCAGTGGTGCTGTCTCTCTACATGACTATGCATGCGCAGTACTTCATCTCCAGTGTACCAGACACTGGAGAATCAGCTGCAGATAACAATTTTTCAACTTTTAAACCTCCTGTCCCATCAAACTCTATGTCTGTCCTGAAAAACGCGACAGAGGTAGAGCTCGGCAGGACAGACACCCCCAAATCGGAACCGTTGGGAGGGCTGCACACAATAGACACTTTTAATACCTATATTTCTCTTTTTTTTTATGCCTTTGCTTGCAAATCTGCTAACACAACATATAGATCATTTTTCGTCATTCTTTTCTCTACATACATGCTATGAGCAATGTAAAAATTGCGCCCCTTTAACCCCTTTGTGACGCAAGGTGCTTGCGTCCCAAACGACGCAAGCACCAAAACGTCACGATCGGTAGCCAGGAACACTCTCGCAGAGACCCGATCAGGGTCTTAACAGACCCTGTGGGTCCCTGCAACAAAAAACGAGAGACCTCCGGACGTCACGTGTGACGTCACGGAGGCGTGCCCGAACGCGGAAGTATGGGCACGGCGCGATTTGTAGAAATGTAGCCGGTGCTCGCTTTGAGCACCCTGTCAGTAGGGTTGCCACCTTTTCTTAAAAAAAAATACCAGCCTTGGTACTGTCTCCATAGACTTAACATTGGCCTGATGCCAATTTTTTACCGGCCTGCCGGTAAAATACCGGCCAGGTGGCAACCCTACCTGTCAGACTGAGGCCACTCAAAGTGGCTTCAGATGACAGGTGGGATCCCGCTGCAAGTGCCTGCTTTAATACAGGACGTACTATGCCGTCCTAACGACTTTAAGACACTTAAAGTCAGGACGGCATAGTACGTCCTAACGTCGGGAAGGGGTTAAGTTTTGGTTACTGCAACTGCTTAAGAAACATTAGTTGAATATTAAGGGAAGGGTGTGAGCTACACTAATGACGTCCTTCATGTAAGATAGGACGTAGGCCTTTTTAACACTTCTGCGGTCTTTGTGTTTAGTTGTAATTTCTTTCTCACAGATTACACACTTTATATACTTTCTCAAGATACCATTATTTTTTATCATATCTTATAACTTACTATAAAAAAAATTATAAAATATGATGAAAACTATTTTTAGAACTTTGACCTGAAAAATCTTTTGAAGTTACAATCGGTATAAAATACCCCATCTAAATAGTTTCTAATATTTGTCCCGAGTTTTAAATAGACCATGTTTACATGTTTTTCTGTTTTTTTTTGTAAGTTATGGGGCAATAACATAAAGTAGCAGTTTTTTCCCTAACAATTTTCCCCTACCATGACCTTTTGACCCCAACGATATACTTAACCCAAACAATAGCCCTAACCCTAGTTACTACTGTAAACCCTAACTCATAATAGCCCTAACCGTAACCAGCTCAACCCAGGATGCTTGGAATTATTAAACCTTCCTGTCTCTCCTCTTGCGCTGCACTCACCCGCAGGCTGCTGGGAATTATTATTAACCCTTTCTGTCTCTCCTCTTGCGCTGTGTCACCAGCCGGATGCTTGGAATTATTATTAACTCTTTCTGTCTCTCCTTCTCTTGCGCTGCATCACCAGCAGGCTGGTGAGAATTACATAGTAACATAGTAACATAGTAATTTAGGTTGAAAAAAGACACAGGTCCATCAAGTTCAACCCTTCTACCTATCATTTCTGCGTTTTGATCCAAAAGAAGGCAAAAACCCCTAAGGAAGCTTTTTCGAATGTTGCCTCTTAGGGGGAAAAAAAAATCCTTCTTGACTCCAAAAGGGCTGAAATCAGATTTCTCCTTGGATCAATAAGCTCTTTTATTAATGCTTATTCTATTATTAATCCCCCTGTATGTTCTGCTTTTCTAAAAAAACATCCAGACCATGTTTAAATGCATCTATTGTGGTTGATAGCACTACCTCTCTTGGCAGTGGATTCCATAACTTTATTGTCCTAACCGTAAAGAATCCCTTCCTTTGCTGTCTATGAAATCTTTGCTCTTCCAGTCTGAGGGGGTGACCTCTTGTTCTTTGTACCTTTCTGTTAATGAACAGGTCCCTGGAGAACTCCTTATATTGGCCCTGCACATATTTATATAATGTTATCATATCCCCTCTAAGACGCCTTTTTTCTAAAGTAAATAAATGCAATTTTTATCTCTTCATAACTAAGATCCCCCAATCCCCTTATTAATTTTGTAGCTCTCCTTTGCACTTTTTCTAGTTCCTTAATATCCTTCTTAAGAACTGGTGCCCAGAATTGTACTGAATATTCAAGGTGAGGTCTTACCATTGATTTGTAAAGAGGCAAGAGGCAATTAGTATTAACCCTTTCTGTCTCTCCCCTTGTGCTGCACTCCCCGCAGGCTGCTGGGAATTATTATTAACCCTTTTTGTCTCCCCTCTCATGCTGCACTCACCCGCAAGCTGCTAGGAATTATTATTAACCCTTTGTGTCTCTCCTCTCCCGCTGCTCTCACCAGCAGGATGCTGGGAAGCATTATTAACCCTTTCTGTCTCTCTTTCTCTTGCGCTGTGTCCCCAGCAGTCTGCTGGGAAATATTATTAATCCTTTCTGTCTCCCCTCTCATGCTGCACTCACCCGCAGGCTACTGGAAATTATTATTAACCCTTTGTGTCTCTCCTCTCCCGCTGCTCTCACCAGCAGGATGCTGGGAATTAGTTTTAACCCTTTCTGTCTCCCCTCTCATGCTGCACTCTCCAGCAGGGAATTATTAAATGTCACAGCTCTTTGTAATAAACCAACCTGATAAAACACCCAGTAAACTCTCCATCCATTGTAACATAGCGAAAGATACACATCGGCTCTACTCTGGGTCAGGAAGGTTTAACTCTTGCTTCCCCCAAGGAGATTTAAAGGTTTACTTTTCCATTATCTCTTGTTAACTCACTGCCAGTCAGTAGTAAGCAGTATGTCTTGTTGATCTGAGAGCAGTCCCAGATTCAGGGGGCGATGACTCCTGTATATCCCAGATATTGGCTAGTTTTCAGTGTGAGTCACCCCCCCATCTTCCTTCTTTATAGGGATTATTTATGACCTCCCTTTAGCAGTGACTGTGGCCCGAAGGGTGATTGTTGGTTTATTTATTCCCAGCCCAGTCTGTCCTAGCAAGTAACACTATAGGAGAATGATGCTAGTCTCCCCATAAATGTGTCACCTTCCATGTGTGTGAAGGCCCTATCCTGTGCGCCTGCCTGGCTTGGGTATTTGTCTTTATGGCAGGGTCAGGGGTCACGTTTAATTCAGTCTGTGGTGGTCTGGTAATTAAAATGAAACCCAGAGTCTATACAGTCTACATTCGCTCTCTCAATTAGCAAATACCCTTATTATACACAAAAGTCACATTACTAGTAATGATATCAGACACACACGTAACCAAGACCCTTTCATTTTCCACATGCATGTAGCGGCGCCGCTATGCCTGGCTCAGAATACTGGGAGTTGAAGTCTGACACAGTTCTGGGATTCACAGACCTAGGCCTCCCTCTTCCCGGCTGAGGGTCATGTGAGTAGCAATATAAAGGCTTTCCTGCCCTTGTAGTCACAGATCTGGCTGAGGAGGATAGGAATTGTAATCCACAACACACATAATGATACAGATGTATCTGCTCCTAAAACCACAGCCGTAAACATAAGCTTATTGGCTGAGGATGGTGCGAGTTGTACTTACAGTTTTTCCGTGAACTACTCTCTCTAAATTGACCCTTTTCTGGCTGAACATAATTGAAGTTTACAATTGCAATACAGTATATAGATCAATAAATCTCTCTATAATACCTACTGCTCCTTCTCTCACTTTAGTACATCTCTCTATAGTCCCCGCTCCTTCTCTCACTTTAGTACATCTCTCTATAGTCCCCGAATCTTCTCTCTCCTTAGTACATCTCTCTACAGTCCCTGCTCCTTCTCTCTCCTTAGTACATCTCTCTATAGTCCCCGAATCTTCTCTCTCCTTAGTACATCTCTCTACAGTCCCCGCTCCTTCTCTCCCCTTAGTACATCTCTCTATAGTCCCCACTCCTTCTCTCCTTAGTACATCTCTCTATAGTCCCCGCTCCTTCTCTCTCCTTAGTACATCTGTCTATAGTCCCCACTCCTTCTCTCTCCTTAGTACATCTCCCTATAGTCCCCACTCCTTCTCTCCTTAGTACATCTCTCTATAGTCCCCGCTCCTTCTCTCTCCTTAGTACATCTGTCTATAGTCCCCGCTCCTTCTCTCCCCTTAGTACATCTCCCTATAGTCCCCGCTCCTTCTCTCTCCTTAGTACATCTGTCTATAGTCCCCACTCCTTCTCTCTCCTTAGTACATCTCTCTATAGTCCCCGCTCCTTCTCTCCTTAGTACATCTCTCTATAGTCCCCGCTCCTTCTCTCTCCTTAGTACATCTGTCTATAGTCCCCGCTCCTTCTCTCCCCTTAGTACATCTCTCTATAGTCCCTGCTCCTTCTCTCTCCTTAGTACATCTCTCTATAGTCCCCGCTCCTTCTCTCCTTAGTACATCTCTCTATAGTCCCCGCTCCTTCTCTCTCCTTAGTACATCTCTCTATAGTCCCCTCTCCTTAGTACATCTCTCTATAATCCCTGCTCCTTCTCTCTCCTTAGTACATCTCTCTATAGTCCCCGCTCCTTCTCTCCTTAGTACATCTCTCTATAGTCCCCGCTCCTTCTCTCTCCTTAGTACATCTCTCTATAGTCCCCGTCATTTTCTCTACTTAGTACATCTCTCTATAGTCCCCGCTCCTTCTCTCCTTAGTACATCTCGCTACAGTCCCCGCTCCTTCTCTCCCCTTAGTACATCTCCCTATAGTCCCCGCTCCTTCTCTCTCCTTAGTACATCTCTCTATAGTCCCCGTCATTTTCTCTACTTAGTACATCTCTCTATAGTCCCCGCTCCTTCTCTCCTTAGTACATCTCGCTACAGTCCCCGCTCCTTCTCTCCCCTTAGTACATCTCCCTATAGTCCCCGCTCCTTCTCTCTCCTTAGTACATCTCTCTATAGTCCCCAGTCCTTCTCTCTCCTTAGTACATCTCTCTATAGTCCCCGCTCCTTCTCTCCTTAGTACATCTCTCTATAGTCCCCGCTCCTTCTCTCTCCTTAGTACATCTCTCTTTAGTCCCCGCTCCTTCTCTCTCCTTAGTACATCTTGCTATAGTCCCGGCTCCTTCTCTCTCCTTAGTACATCTCTCTATAGTCCCCATCATTTTCTCTACTTAGTACATCACTCTATAGTCTCGGCTCCTTCTCTCCTTAGTACATCACTCTATAGTCTCGGCTCCTTCTCTCCTTAGTACATCACTCTATAGTCCCCGCTCCTTCTCTCTCCTTAGTACATCTCGCTATAGTCCCCGCTCCTTCTCTCTCCTTAGTACATCTCTCTATAGTCCCCGCTGCTTCTCTCCTCAGTACATCTCGCTATAGTCCCCGCTCCTTCTCTCTCCTTAGTACATCTCTCTATAGTCCCTGCTCCTTCTCTCCTTAGTACATCTCTCTATAGTCCCCGCTCCTTCTCTCTCCTTAGTACATCTCTCTATAGTCCCCGCTCCTTCTCTCTCCCTTCTCTCTCCTTAGTACATCTCTCTATAGTCCCCGTCATTTTCTCTACTTAGTACATCACTCTATAGTCTCGGCTCCTTCTCTCCTTAGTACATCTCTCTATAGTCCCCGCTCCTTCTCTCTCCTTAGTACATCTCTCTATAGTCCCCGCTCCTTCTCTCCTTAGTACATCTCTCTATAGTCCCCGCTCCTTCTCTCCTTAGTACATCTCTCTATAGTCCCCGCTCCTTCTCTCTCCTTAGTACATCTCTCTATAGTCCCCGTCATTTTCTCTACTTAGTACATCACTCTATAGTCTCGGCTCCTTCTCTCCTTAGTACATCTCTCTATAGTCCCCGCTCCTTCTCTCCTTAGTACATCTCTCTATAGTCCCTGCTCCTTCTCTCTCCTTAGTACATCTCTCTATAGTCCCAGCTCCTTCTCTCCTTAGTGCATCTCTCTATATTCCCCAATCCTTCTCTCTCCTTAGTACATATTTCTATAGTCCCCGCTCCTTCTCTCCTTCGTACATCTCTCTATAGTCCCAGCTCCTTCTCTCCTTAGTGCATCTCTCTATATTCCCCAATCCTTCTCTCTCCTTAGTACATATTTCTATAGTCCCCACTCCTTCTCTCATTAGTACATCTCTCTATAGTCCTTGTCCTTCTCTCTCTCCTTAGTACATCTCTCTATAGTCCCCAATCCTTCTCTCTCCTTAGTACATCTCTCTACAGTCCCCGCTCCTTCTCTATCCTTAGTACATCTCGCTATAGTCCCCGCTCCTTCTCTCTCCTTAGTACATTTCTCTGTAGTCCTCGCTCCTTCTCTCTCCTTAGTACATCTCTCTATAAATCCCGCTCCTTCTCTCTCCATAGTACATATCTCTATAGTCCCGGCTCCTTTTCTCTCCTTAGTACATCTCTCTACAGTCCCCGAATCTTCTCTCTCCTTAGTACATCTGTCTATAGTCCCGGCTACTTTTCTCTCCTTAGTACATCTCTCTACAGTCCCCGCTCCTTCTCTCTCCTTAGTACATCTGTCTATAGTCCCCGCTCCTTCTCTCCCCTTAGTACATCTCTCTATAGTCCCCGCTCCTTCTCTCTCCTTAGTACATCTCTCTATAGTCCCCGCTCCTTCTCTCTCCTTAGTACATCTCTCTATAATCCCCGCTCCTTCTCTCCTTAGTACATCTCTCTATATTCCCCAATCCTTCTCTCTCCTTAGTACATATTTCTATAGTCCCCACTCCTTCTCTCATTAGTACATCTCTCTATAGTCCTTGTCCTTCTCTCTCCTTAGTACATCTCTCTATAGTCCCCACTCCTTCTCTCCTTAGTACATCTCTCTATAGTCCGCGCTCCTTCTCTCTCCTTAGTACATTTCTCTGTAGTCCCCGCTCCTTCTCTCTCCTTAGTACATCTCTCTATAAATCCCGCTCCTTCTCTCTCCATAGTACATATCTCTATAGTCCCGGCTCTTTTTCTCTCCTTAGTACATATCTCTATAGTCCCCGCTCCTTCTCTCTCCTTAGTACATCACTCTATAGTCCCCGCTCCTTCTCTCCTTAGTACATCTCTCTATAGTCCCTGCTCCTTCTCTCTCCTTAGTACATCTCTCTATAGTCCCCGCTCCTTCTCTCCTTAGTACATCTCTCTATAGTTCCTGCTACTTCACTCTCCTTAGTACATCTCTCTATAGTCCCCGCTCCTTCTCTCCTTAGTACATCTCTCTATAGTCCCCGCTCCTTCTCTCCTTCGTACATCTCTCTATAGTCCCTGCTCCTTCTCTCTCCTTAGTACATCTCTCTATAGTCCCCGCTCCTTCTCTCCTTAGTACATCTCTCTATAGTCCCCGCTCCTTCTCTCCTTAGTACATCTCTCTATAGTCCCATCTCCTTCTCTCTCCTTAGTACATCTCTCTATAGTCCCAGCTCCTTCTCTCCTTAGTGCATCTCTCTATATTCCCCAATCCTTCTCTCTCCTTAGTACATATTTCTATAGTCCCCACTCCTTCTCTCATTAGTACATCTCTCTATAGTCCTTGTCCTTCTCTCTCCTTAGTACATCTCTCTATAGTCCCCAATCCTTCTCTCTCCTTAGTACATCTCTCTATAGTCCAAGCTCCTTCTCTCTCCTTAGTACATTTCTCTGTAGTCCTCGCTCCTTCTCTCTCCTTAGTACATCTCTCTATAAATCCCGCTCCTTCTCTCTCCATAGTACATATCTCTATAGTCCCGGCTCCTTTTCTCTCCTTAGTACATCTCTCTACAGTCCCCGAATCTTCTCTCTCCTTAGTACATCTCTCTACAGTCCCCGCTCCTTCTCTCTCCTTAGTACATCTGTCTATAGTCCCCGCTCCTTCTCTCCTTAGTACATCTCTCTATAGTCCCCGCTCCTTCTCTCTCCTTAGTACATCTCTCTATAGTCCCCGCTCCTTCTCTCCTTAGTACATCTCTCTATAGTCTCCACTCCTTCTCTCCCCTTTGTACATCTCTCTATAGTCCCCGCTCCTTCTCTCTCCTTAGTACATCTCGCTATAGTCCCCGCTCCTTCTCTCTCCTTAGTACATCTCTCTATAGTCCCCGTCATTTTCTCTACTTAGTACATCACTCTATAGTCTCGGCTCCTTCTCTCCTTAGTACATCTCTCTATAGTCCCCGCTCCTTCTCTCTCCTTAGTACATCTCTCTATAGTCCTTGTCCTTCTCTCTCCTTAGTACATCTCTCTATAGTCCCCAATCCTTCTCTCTCCTTAGTACATCTCTCTATAGTCCCCACTCCTTCTCTCCTTAGTACATCTCTCTATAGTCCAAGCTCCTTCTCTCTCCTTAGTACATCTCTCTATAGTCCGCGCTCCTTCTCTCTCCTTAGTACATCTCTCTATAGTCCCCACTCCTTCTCTCTCCTTAGTACATCTCTCTATAAATCCCGCTCCTTCTCTCTCCATAGTACATATCTCTATAGTCCCGGCTCTTTTTCTCTCCTTAGTACATATCTCTATAGTCCGCGCTCCTTCTCTCTCCTTAGTACATCACTCTATAGTCCCAGCTCCTTAGTACATCTCTCTATAGTTCCTGCTACTTCACTCTCCTTAGTAAATCTCTCTATAGTCCCCGCAACTTCTCTCTCCTTAGTACATCTCTCTATAGTCCCCGCTCCTTCTCTCCTTAGTACATCTCTCTATAGTCCCCGCTCCTTCTCTCTACTTAGCAAATCTCTCTATAGTCCGCTCTTCTTAGTACATCTCTCTATAGTCCCCACTCCTTCTCTCTTCTTAGAACATCTCTCTATAGTCCCCGCTCTATCTCTCCTTAGTACATCTCCCTATAGTCCCCGCTCCTTCTCTCCTTAGTACATCTCTCTATAGTCCCCGCTCCTTCTCTCCTTCGTACATCTCTCTATAGTCCCCGCTCCTTCTCTCCTTAGTACATCTCTCTATAGTCCCTGCTCCTTCTCTCTCCTTAGTACATCTCTCTATAGTCCCAGCTCCTTCTCTCCTTAGTGCATCTCTCTATATTCCCCAATCCTTCTCTCTCCTTAGTACATATTTCTATAGTCCCCACTCCTTCTCTCATTAGTACATCTCTCTATAGTCCTTGTCCTTCTCTCTCCTTAGTACATCTCTCAATAGTCCCCAATCCTTCTCTCTCCTTAGTACATCTCTCTACAGTCCCCGCTCCTTCTCTCTCCTTAGTACATCTCACTATAGTCCCCGCTCCTTCTCTCCTTAGTACATCTCACTATAGTGCCCGCTCCTTCTCTCCTTAGTACATCTCTCTTTAGTCCCCCTCCTGTTCTCTTCTTAGTACATCTCTATTTAATCCCAGCTCCTTAGTACATCTCTCTATAGTCCCCGCTCCTTCTCTTTCATTAGTACATCTCTCTATAGTCCTAGCTCCTTCTCTCCTTAATACATCTTTCTATAGTCCCCACTCCTTCTCTCCCCTTAGTACATCTCTCTATAGTCCCCACTCCTTCTCTCTCCTTAGTACATCTCTATAGTCCCCGCTCCTTCTCTCCTTAGTACATCTCTCTATAGTCCCCTCTCCTTAGTACATCTCTCTATAGTCCCCGCTCCTTCTCTCTCCTTAGTACATCTCTTTATAGTCCCCTCTACTTAGTACATCTCTCTATAGTCCTTCTCTATCCTTAAGTACATCTCTCTATAGTCCCAGCTCCTTCTCTCTCCTTAGTACATCTCTCTATAGTACCCGCTCCTTCTCTCTCCTTAGTACATCTCTCTATAGTCCCTGCGTTTTCTCTGCTTAATACATCTCTCTATAGTAACCGCTCCTTCTCTCTCCTTAGTACATCTCTCTATAGTCCCCAATCCTTCTCTCCTTAGTACATCTCTCTATAGTCCCCAATCCTTCTCTCCTTAGTACATCTCTCTATAGTCCCCGCTCCTTCTCTATCCTTACTACATCTTTCTATAGTCCCCGATCCTTCTCTCCTTAGTACATCTCTCTATAGTCCCCAATCCTTCTCTCTCCTTAGTACATCTCTCTATAGTCCCAGCTCCTTCTCTCTCCTTAGTACATCTCTCTATAGTCCCCACTCCTTCTCTCCTTAGTACATCTCTCTATAGTTCCTGCTACTTCTCTCCTTAGTACATCTCTCTATAGTCCCCACTCCTTCTCTCCTTAGTACATCTCTCTATAGTTCCTGCTACTTCACTCTCCTTAGTACATCTCTCTATAGTCCCCACTCCTTCTCTCTCCTTAGTACATGTCTCTATAGTCCCCGCTCCTTCTCTCCTTAGTGCATCTCTCTGTAGTGCCCTCTTCTTAGAACATCTCTCTATAGTCCCCGCTCTATCTCTCCTTAGTACATCTCACTATAGTCCCCGCTCCTTCTCTCCTTAGTACATCTCTCTATAGTCCCCGCTCCTTCTCTCCTTCGTACATCTCTCTATAGTCCCAGCTCCTTCTCTCCTTAGTGCATCTCTCTATATTCCCCAATCCTTCTCTCTCCTTAGTACATATTTCTATAGTCCCCACTCCTTCTCTCATTAGTACATCTCTCTATAGTCCTTGTCCTTCTCTCTCCTTAGTACATCTCTCTATAGTCCCCAATCCTTCTCTCTCCTTAGTACATCTCTCTACAGTCCCCGCTTCTTCTCTCTCCTTAGTACATCTCACTATAGTCCCCGCTCCTTCTCTCCTTAGTACATCTCACTATAGTCCCCACTCCTTCTCTCCTTAGTACATCTCACTATAGTGCCCGCTCCTTCTCTCCTTAGTACATCTCTCTTTAGTCCCCCTCCTGTTCTCTTCTTAGTACATCTCTATTTAATCCCAGCTCCTTAGTACATCTCTCTATAGTCCCCGCTCCTTCTCTTTCATTAGTACATCTCTCTATAGTCCTAGCTCCTTCTCTCCTTAATACATCTTTCTATAGTCCCCACTCCTTCTCTCCCCTTAGTACATCTCTCTATAGTCCCCACTCCTTCTCTCTCCTTAGTACATCTCTATAGTCCCCGCTCCTTCTCTCCTTAGTACATCTCTCTATAGTCCCCTCTCCTTAGTACATCTCTCTATAGTCCCCGCTCCTTCTCTCTCCTTAGTACATCTCTTTATAGTCCCCTCTACTTAGTACATCTCTCTATAGTCCTTCTCTATCCTTAAGTACATCTCTCTATAGTCCCCGCTCCTTCTCTCTCCCTAGTACATCTCTCTAAAGTCCCCACTCCTTCTCTCTCCTTAGTACATCTCTCTATAGTCCCCGCTCCTTCTCTCTCCTTAGTACATCTCTCTATAGTCCCTGCGTTTTCTCTGCTTAATACATCTCTCTATAGTAACCGCTCCTTCTCTCTCCTTAGTACATCTCTCTATAGTCCCCAATCCTTCTCTCCTTAGTACATCTCTCTATAGTCCCCAATCCTTCTCTCCTTAGTACATCTCTCTATAGTCCCCGCTCCTTCTCTATCCTTACTACATCTTTCTATAGTCCCCGATCCTTCTCTCCTTAGTACATCTCTCTATAGTCCCCAATCCTTCTCTCCTTAGTACATCTCTCTATAGTCCCAGCTCCTTCTCTCTCCTTAGAACATCTCTCTATAGTCCAAGCTCCTTCTCTTGCCTTAGTACATCTCTCTATAGTCACCACTCCTTCTCTCCTTAGTACATCTCTCTATAGTCCCAGCTCCTTCTCTCTCCTTAGAACATCTCTCTATAGTCCAAGCTCCTTTTCTCGCCTTAGTACATCTCTCTATAGTCCCCACTCCTTCTCTCCTTAGTACATCTCTCTATAGTCCCAGCTCCTTCTCTCTCCTTAGAACATCTCTCTATAGTCCAAGCTCCTTCTCTTGCCTTAGTACATCTCTCTATAGTCACCACTCCTTCTCTCCTTAGTACATCTCTCTATAGTCCAAGCTCCTTCTCTCTCCTTAGTACATCTCTCTTTAGTGCCCGCTCCTTCTGTCTCCTTAGTACATCTCTCTAAAGTCCCCGCTCCTTCTCTCCTTAGTACATCTGTCTATAGTCCCCGCTCCTTCTCTCCTTAATACATCTGTCTATAGTCCCCGCTCCTTCTCTACTTAGTACATCTCTCTATAGTCCCCTCTCCTTAATACATCTCTCTATAGTCCCCGCTCCTTCTCTCTTCTTAGTACATCTCTCTATAGTCCCCGCTCCTTCTTACTTCTTAGTACATATCTCTATAGTCCCAGCTCCTTCTGTCCTTAGTAAATCTCTCTATAGTCCCCTCTCCTTACTACATCTCTCTATAGTCCCCGCTCCTTCACTTCCTTAGTACATCTCACTATAGTCTCAACTCCTTCTCTCCTTAGTACATCTCTCTATAGTGCCCGCTAGTTCTCTCTCCTAAGTACATCTCTCTAAAGTCCCCGCTCCTTCTCTCTTCTTAGTACATCTCTCTATAGTCCCGGCTCCTTCTCTTTCCTTAATACATCTCTCTATAGTCCCCGTCCTTCTCTCTCCTTAGTACATCTCTCTATAGTCTCCGCTCCTTCTCTCTCCGTAGTACATCTCACTATATTCCCCGCTCCTTCACTCCTTAGTACATCTCGCTACAGTCCCCGGTCCTTCTCTCTCCTTAGCGCATCTCTGTATAGACCCCGCTTCTTCTCTCTGCGTAGTACATCTCTCTATAGTCCCCGCTCCTTCTCTCTCCTTAGTACATCTCTCTATAATCCCCGCTCCTTCTCTCCTTAGTACATCTCTCTATAGTCCCCGCTCCTTCTCTCCTTAGTACATCTCTCTATAGTCCCCGCTCCTTCTCTCTCCTTAGTACATCTCTCTATAGTCCCCGCTCCTTCTCTCTCCTTAGTACCTCACTCTATAGTCCCCGCTCCTTCTCTCTCCTTAGTACATCTCTCTATAGTCCAAGCTCCTTCTCTCGCCTTAGTACATCTCTCTATAGTCCCCACTCCTTCTCTCCTTAGTACATCTCTCTATAGTCCAAGCTCCTTCTCTCTCCTTAGTACATCTCTCTTTAGTGCCCGCTCCTTCTGTCTCCGTAGTACATCTCTCTATAGTCCCCGCTCGTTCTCTCCTTAGTACATCTCTCTATAGTCCCAGCTCCTTCTCTCTCCTTAGTATATCTCTCTATAGTCCAAGCTCATTCTCTCGAATTAGTACATCTCTCTATAGTCCAAGCTCCTTTTCTCGCCTTAGTACATCTCTCTATAGTCCCCACTCCTTCTCTCCTTAGTACATCTCTCTATAGTCCCAGCTCCTTCTCTCTCCTTAGTACATCTCTCTATAGTCCAAGCTCCTTCTCTTGCCTTAGTACATCTCTCTATAGTCCCCACTCCTTCTCTCCTTAGTACATCTCTCTATAGTCCAAGCTCCTTCTCTCTCCTAGTACATCTCTCTTTAGTGCCCGCTCCTTCTGTCTCCTTAGTACATCTCTCTAAAGTCCCCGCTCCTTCTCTCCTTAGTACATCTGTCTATAGTCACCGCTCCTTCACTCCTTAGTACATCTGTCTATAGTCCCCGCTCCTTCTCTACTTAGTACATCTCTCTATAGTCCCCTCTCCTTAGTACATCTCTCTATAGTCCCCGCTCCTTCTCTCTCCTTAGTACATCTCTTTATAGTCCCCTATACTTAGTACATCTCTCTATAGTCTCCGCTCCTTCTCTCTTATTAGTTAATCTCTCTATAGTCCCAACTCTTTCTCTCGTAAGTACATCTCTATATAGTCTCCTCTTATTAGTACATCTCTCTATAGTCCCTGCTCCTTCTTTCCTTAGTACATCTCTCTATAGTCCCCTCTCCTTAGTACATCTCTCTATAGTCCCCGCTCTTTTACTTCCTTAGTACATCTCACTATAGTCCCTGCTCCTTCTCTCTCCTTAGTACATCTCTCTATAGTCCAAGCTCCTTCTCTCCTTAGTACATCTTTCTATAGTCCCAACTCCTTCTCTCCTTAGTACATCTCTCTATCGTGCCCGCTCCTTCTCTCTCCTTAGTACAATTCTCTATAGTCTCCGCTCCTTCTCTCTTCTTACTACATCTCTCTATAGTCCCCGCTCCTTCTTACTTCTTAGTACATATCTCTATAGTCCCAACTCCTTCTCTCCTTAGTACATCTCTCTATAGTCCCCTCTCCTTATTACATCTCTCTATAGTCCCCTCTCCTTACTACATCTCTCTATAGTCCCCGCTCCTTCACTTCCTTAGTACATCTCACTATAGTCCCAACTCCTTCTCTCCTTAGTACATCTCTCTATGGTGCCCGCTAGTTCTCTCTCCTAAGTACATCTCTCTATAGTCCCCGCTCCTTCTCTCTTCTTAGTACATCTCTCTATAGTCCCCGCTCCTTCTTTCTCCTTAGTACATCTCTCTATAGTCCCCGCTCCTTCTCTCTCCTTAGTACATCACTCTATAGTCCCCGCTCCTTCTCTCTCCTTAGTACATCTCTCTATAGTCCCAACTCCTTCTCTCCTTAGTACATCTCACTATAGTCCCCGCTCCTTCTCTCCTTAGTACATCTCTCTATAGTGCCCGCTCCATCTCTCTCCTTAGTACATCTCTCTATAGTCCCCACTCCTTCTCTCTTCTTAGTACATCTCTCTATAGTCCCCGCTCCTTCTTACTTCTTAGTACATATCTCTATAGTCCCAAATCCTTCTCTCCTTAGTACATCTCTCTATAGTCCCAGCTCCTTCTCTCTCCTTAGTACATCTCTCTATAGTCCAAGCTCCTTCTCTTGCCTTAGTACATCTCTCTATAGTCCCCACTCCTTCTCTCCTTAGTACATCTCTCTATAGTCCAAGCTCCTTCTCTCTCCTAGTACATCTCTCTTTAGTGCCCGCTCCTTCTGTCTCCTTAGTACATCTCTCTAAAGTCCCCGCTCCTTCTCTCCTTAGTACATCTGTCTATAGTCACCGCTCCTTCACTCCTTAGTACATCTGTCTATAGTCCCCGCTCCTTCTCTACTTAGTACATCTCTCTATAGTCCCCTCTCCTTAGTACATCTCTCTATAGTCCCCGCTCCTTCTCTCTCCTTAGTACATCTCTTTATAGTCCCCTATACTTAGTACATCTCTCTATAGTCCCCGCTCCTTCTCTCTTATTAGTTAATCTCTCTATAGTCCCAACTCTTTCTCTCGTAAGTACATCTCTATATAGTCTCCTCTTATTAGTACATCTCTCTATAGTCCCTGCTCCTTCTTTCCTTAGTACATCTCTCTATAGTCCCCTCTCCTTAGTACATCTCTCTATAGTCCCCGCTCTTTTACTTCCTTAGTACATCTCACTATAGTCCCTGCTCCTTCTCTCTCCTTAGTACATCTCTCTATAGTCCAAGCTCCTTCTCTCCTTAGTACATCTTTCTATAGTCCCAACTCCTTCTCTCCTTAGTACATCTCTCTATCGTGCCCGCTCCTTCTCTCTCCTTAGTACAATTCTCTATAGTCTCCGCTCCTTCTCTCTTCTTACTACATCTCTCTATAGTCCCCGCTCCTTCTTACTTCTTAGTACATATCTCTATAGTCCCAACTCCTTCTCTCCTTAGTACATCTCTCTATAGTCCCCTCTCCTTATTACATCTCTCTATAGTCCCCTCTCCTTACTACATCTCTCTATAGTCCCCGCTCCTTCACTTCCTTAGTACATCTCACTATAGTCCCAACTCCTTCTCTCCTTAGTACATCTCTCTATGGTGCCCGCTAGTTCTCTCTCCTAAGTACATCTCTCTATAGTCCCCGCTCCTTTTCTCTTCTTAGTACATCTCTCTATAGTCCCCGCTCCTTCTTTCTCCTTAGTACATCTCTCTATAGTCCCCGCTCCTTCTCTCTCCTTAGTACATCACTCTATAGTCCCCGCTCCTTCTCTCTCCTTAGTACATCTCTCTATAGTCCCAACTCCTTCTCTCCTTAGTACATCTCACTATAGTCCCCGCTCCTTCTCTCCTTAGTACATCTCTCTATAGTGCCCGCTCCTTCTCTCTCCTTAGTACATCTCTCTATAGTCCCCACTCCTTCTCTCTTCTTAGTACATCTCTCTATAGTCCCCGCTCCTTCTCTCCTTAGTACATCTCTCTATAGTGCCCGCTCCTTCTCTCTCCTTAGTACATCTCTCTATAGTCCCCACTCCTTCTCTCTTCTTAGTACATCTCTCTATAGTCCCCGCTCCTTCTTACTTCTTACTACATCTCTCTATAGTCCCCGCTCCTTCACTTCCTTAGTACATCTCACTATAGTCCCAACTCCTTCTCTCCTTAGTACATCTCTCTATAGTGCCCGCTAGTTCTCTCTCCTTAGTACATCTCTCTATAGTCCCCGCTCCTTCTCTCTTCTTAGTACATCTCTCTATAGACCCCGCTCCTTCTCTTTCCTTAATACATTTCTCTATAGTTCCAGTCCTTCTCTCTCCTTAGTACATCTCTCTATAGTCTCCGCTCCTTCTCTCTCCGTAGTACATCTCACTATAGTCCCCGCTCCTTCTCTCCTTAGTACATGTCGCTACAGTCCCCGGTCTTTCTCTCTCCTTAGCGCATCTCTGTATAGACCCCGCTCCTTCTCTCTGCGTAGTACATCTCTCTATAGTCCCCGCTCCTTCTCTCTCCTTAGTACATCTCTCTATAGTCCCCGCTCCTTCTCTCCTTAGTACATCTCTCTATAGTCCCAGCTCCTTCTCTCCTTAGTACATCTCTATATAGTCCCCGCTCCTTCTCTCTCCTTAGTACATCTCTCTATAGTCCAAGCTCCTTCTCTCGCCTTAGTACATCTCTCTATAGTCCCCGCTCCTTCTCTCCTTAGTACATCTCTCTATAGTCCCCGCTCCTTCTCTCTCCTTAGTACATCACTCTATAGTCCCCGCTCCTTCTCTCTCCTTAGTACATCTCTCTATAGTCCAAGCTCCTTCTCTCCTTAGTACATCTCTCTATAGTCCCCGCTAATTCTTACTTCTTAGTACATATCTCTATAGTCCCAACTCCTTCTCTCCTTAGTACATCTCTCTATAGTCCCCTATCCTTATTACATCTCTCTATAGTCCCCTCTCCTTACTACATCTCTCTATAGTCCCCTCTCCTTACTACATCTCTCTATAGTCCCCGCTCCTTCACTTCCTTAGTACATCTCACTATAGTCCCAACTCCTTATCTCCTTAGTACATCTCTCTATAGTGCCCGCTCCTTAGTACATATCTCTATAGTCCCCGCTCTTTTACTTCCTTAGTACATCTCACTATAGTCCCTGCTCCTTCTCTCTCCTTAGTACATCTCTCTATAGTCCCAACTCCTTCTCTCCTTAGTACATCTCTCTATAGTGCCCGCTCCTTCTCTCTCCTTAGTACAATTCTCTATAGTCTCCGCTCCTTCTCTCTTCTTACTACATCTCTCTATAGTCCCCGCTCCTTCTTACTTCTTAGTACATATCTCTATAGTCCCAACTCCTTCTCTCATTAGTACATCTCTCTATAGTCCCCTCTTCTTATTACATCTCTCTATAGTCCCCTCTCCTTACTACATCTCTCTATAGTCCCCGCTCCTTCACTTCCTTAGTACATCTCACTATAGTCCCAACTCCTTCTCTCCTTAGTACATCTCTCTATAGTCCCCGCTCCTTCTCTCTCCTTAGTACATCTCTCTATAGTCCCCGCTCCTTCTCTCTTCTTAGTACATCTCTCTATAGTCCCGGCTCCTTCTCTTTCCTTAATACATCTCTCTATAGTCCCCGTCCTTCTCTCTCCTTAGTACATCTCTCTATAGTCTCCACTCCTTCTCTCTCCGTAGTACATCTCACTATATTCCCCGCTCCTTCACTCCTTAGTACATTTCGCTACAGTCCCCGGTCCTTCTCTCTCCTTAGCGCATCTCTGTATAGACCCCGCTTCTTCTCTCTGCGTAGTACATCTCTCTATAGTCCCCGCTCCTTCTCTCTCCTTAGTACATCTCTCTATAGTCCAAGCTCCTTCTCTCGCCTTAGTACATCTCTCTATAGTCCCCGCTCCTTCTCCCTCCTTAGTACATCACTCTATAGTCCCTGCTCCTTCTCTCTCCTTAGTACATCTCTCTATAGTCCAAGCTCCTTCTCTCGCCTTAGTACATCTCTCTATAGTCCCCACTCCTTCTCTCCTTAGTACATCTCTCTATAGTCCAAGCTCCTTCTCTCTCCTTAGTACATCTCTCTATAGTCCCCGCTCCTTCTCTCTCCTTAGTACATCTCTTTATAGTCCCCTATACTTAGTACATCTCTCTATAGTCCCCGCTCCTTCTCTCTTATTAGTTAATCTCTCTATAGTCCCAACACTTTCTCTCGTAAGTACATCTCTATATAGTCTCCTCTTATTAGTACATCTCTCTATAGTCCCTGCTCCTTCTTTCCTTAGTACATCTCTCTATAGTCCCTGCTCCTTCTTTCCTTAGTACATCTCTCTATAGTCCCCTCTCCTTAGTACATATCTCTATAGTCCCCGCTCTTTTACTTCCTTAGTACATCTCACTATAGTCCCTGCTCCTTCTCTCTCCTTAGTACATCTCTCTATAGTCCCCGCTCCTTCTCTCTCCTTAGTACATCTCTCTATAGTCCCTGCTCCTTCTCTCCTTAGTACATCTCTCTATAGTCCCCTCTCCTTAGTACATCTCTCTATAGTCCCCGCTCCTTCTCTCTCCTTAGTACAATTCTCTATAGTCTCCGCTCCTTCTCTCTTCTTACTACATCTCTCTATAGTCCCCGCTCCTTCTTACTTCTTAGTACATATCTCTATAGTCCCAACTCCTTCTCTCATTAGTACATCTCTCTATAGTCCCCTCTCCTTATTACATCTCTCTATAGTCCCCTCTCCTTACTACATCTCTCTATAGTCCCCGCTCCTTCACTTCCTTAGTACATCTCACTATAGTCCCAACTCCTTCTCTCCTTAGTACATCTCTCTATAGTCCCCGCTCCTTCTCTCTTCTTAGTACATCTCTCTATAGTCCCGGCTCCTTCTCTTTCCTTAATACATCTCTCTATAGTCCCCGTCCTTCTCTCTCCTTAGTACATCTCTCTATAGTCTCCACTCCTTCTCTCTCCGTAGTACATCTCACTATATTCCCCGCTCCTTCACTCCTTAGTACATTTCGCTACAGTCCCCGGTCCTTCTCTCTCCTTAGTACATCTCTCTATAGTCCAAGCTCCTTCTCTCTCCTTAGTACATCTCTCTATAGTCCCCGCTCCTTCTCTCCTTAGTACATCTCTCTATAGTACAAGCTCCTTCTCTCTCCTTAGTACATCTCTCTATAGTCCCCACTCCTTCTCTCCTTAGTACATCTCTCTATAGTCCAAGCTCCTTCTCTCTCCTTAGTACATCTCTCTTTAGTGCCCGCTCCTTCTGTCTCCTTAGTACATCTCTCTATAGTCCAAGCTCCTTCTCTCCTCAGTACACCTCTCTAAAGTCCCAGCTCCTTCTCTCTCCTTAGTACATCTCTCTATAGTCCAAGCTCCTTCTCTCGAATTAGTACATCTCTCTATAGTCCCCACTCCTTCTCTCTCCTTAGTACATCTCTCTATAGTCCCTGCTCCTTCTCTCTCCTTAGTACATCTCTCTATAGTCCCCACTCCTTCTCTCCTTAGTACATCTCTCTATAGTCCCCACTCCTTCTCTCCTTAGTACATCTCTCTATAGTCCAAGCTCCTTCTCTCGAATTAGTACATCTCTCTATAGTCCCCACTCCTTCTCTCTCCATAGTACATCTCTCTATAGTCCCTGCTCCTTCTCTCTCCTTAGTACATCTCTCTATAGTCCCCACTCCTTCTCTCCTTAGTACATCTCTCTATAGTCCCAGCTCCTTCTCTCTCCTTAGTACATCTCTCTATAGTCCAAGCTCCTTCTCTTGCCTTAGTACATTTCTCTATAGTCCCTACTCCTTCTCTCCTTAGTACATCTCTCTATAGTCCCCGCTCCTTCTCTCCTTAGTACATCTGTCTATAGTCCAAGCTCCTTCTCTACTTAGTACATCTCTCTATAGTCCCCGCTCCTTCTCTCCTTAGTACATCTGTCTATAGTCCCCACTCCTTCTCTCATTAGTACATCTCTCTATAGTCCCCGCTCCTTCTCTCCTTAGTACATCTGTCTATAGTCCCCGCTCCTTCTCTACTTAGTACATCTCTCTATATTCCCCGCTCCTTCTCTCCTTAGTACATCTCTCTATAGTCCCCGCTCCTTCTCTCCTTAGTACATCTCTCTATAGTCCAAGCTCCTTCTCTTGCCTTAGTACATCTCTCTATAGTCCCCGCTCCTTCTCTCATTAGTACATCTCTCTATAGTCCCTACTCCTTCTGTCTCCTTAGTACATCTCTCTAAAGTCCCCGCTCCTCCTCTCCTTAGTACATCTCTCTATAGTCCCCTCTCCTTAGTACATCTCTCTATAGTCCCCGCTCCTTCTCTCTCCTTAGTACATCTCTCTATAGTCCCAACTCTTTCTCTCGTAAGTACATCTCTATAAAGTCTCCTCTTATTAGTACATCTCTCTATAGTCCCCGCTCCTTCTTTCCTTAGTACATCTCTCTATAGTCCCCTCTCCTTAATACATCTCTCTATAGTCCCCGCTCTTTTACTTCCTTAGTACATCTCACTATAGTCCCAACTCCTTCTCTCTTCTTAGTACATATCTCTATAGTCCCCGCTCCTTCTCTCTCCTTAGTACATCTCTCTATAGTCCCCGCTCCTTCTTTCTCCTTAGTACATCTCTCTATAGTCCCCGCTCCTTCTCTCCTTAGTACATCTCTCTATAGTCCCCGCTCCTTCTCTCTCCTTAGTACATCTCTCTATAGTCCCGCTCCTTCTCTCTCCTTAGTACATCTCTCTATAGTCCCCGCTCCTTCTCTCTCCTTAGTACATCTCTCTATAGTCCCTGCTCCTTCTCTCCTTAGTACATCTCTCTATAGTCCCCGCTCCTTCTCCCTCCTTAGTACATCTCTCTATAGTCCCCGCTCCTTCTCTCCTTAGTACATCTCTCTATAGTCCAAGCTCCTTCTCTCGCCTTAGTACATCTCTCTATAGTCCCCACTCCTTCTCTCCTTAGTACATCTCTCTATAGTCCAAGGTCCTTCTCTCTCCTTAGTACATCTCTCTATAGTCCCCGCTCCTTCTCTCTCCTTAGTACATCTCTCTATAGTCCAAGCTCCTTCTCTCGCCTTAGTACATCTCTCTATAGTCCCCGCTCCTTCTCTCCTTAGTACATCTCTCTATAGTCCCAGCTCCTTCTCTCTCCTTAGTACATCTCTGTATAGTCCCCGCTCCTTCTCTCTCCTTAGTACATCTCTCTATAGTCCCCGCTCCTTCTCTCCTTAGTACATCTCTCTATAGTCCCCGCTCCTTCTCTCTCCTTAGTACATCTCTCTATAGTCCCCGCTCCTTCTCTCTCCTTAGTACATCTCTCTATAGTCCCCGCTCCTTCTCTCTCCTTAGTACATCTCTCTATAGTCCCCACTCCTTCTCTCCTTAGTACATCACTCTATAGTCCCCGCTCCTTCTCTCCTTAGTACATCTCTCTATAGTCCCTGCTCCTTCTCTCCTTAGTACATCTCTCTATAGTCCCCTCTCCTTAATACATCTCTCTATAGTCCCCGCTCTTTTACTTCCTTAGTACATCTCACTATAGTCCCAACTCCTTCTCTCTTCTTAGTACATATCTCTATAGTCCCCGCTCCTTCTCTCTCCTTAGTACATCTCTCTATAGTCCCCGCTCCTTCTTTCTCCTTAGTACATCTCTCTATAGTCCCCGCTCCTTCTCTCCTTAGTACATCTCTCTATAGTCCCCGCTCCTTCTCTCTCCTTAGTACATCTCTCTATAGTCCCGCTCCTTCTCTCTCCTTAGTACATCTCTCTATAGTCCCCGCTCCTTCTCTCTCCTTAGTACATCTCTCTATAGTCCCCGCTCCTTCTCTCTCCTTAGTACATCTCTCTATAGTCCCTGCTCCTTCTCTCCTTAGTACATATCTCTATAGTCCCCGCTCCTTCTCCCTCCTTAGTACATCTCTCTATAGTCCCCACTCCTTCTCTCTCCTTAGTACATCTCTCTATAGTCCCCGCTCCTTCTCTCCTTAGTACATCTCTCTATAGTCCCCGCTCCTTCTCTCTCCTTAGTACATCTCTCTATAGTCCCCGCTCCTTCTCTCTCCTTAGTACATCTCTCTATAGTCCCCGCTCCTTCTCTCTCCTTAGTACATCTCTCTATAGTCCCTGCTCCTTCTCTCCTTAGTACATCTCTCTATAGTCCCCTCTCCTTCTCCCTCCTTAGTACATCTCTCTATAGTCCCCTCTCCTTCTCCCTCCTTAGTATATCTCTCTATAGTCCCCGCTCCTTCTCTCCTTAGTACATCTCTCTATAGTCCCCGCTCCTTCTCTCCTTAGTACATCTCTCTATAGTCCCCGCTCCTTCTCTCTCCTTAGTACATCTCTCTATAGTCCCCACTCCTTCTCTCCTTAGTACATCTCTCTATAGTCCCCGCTCCTTCTCTCCTTAGTACATCTCTCTATAGTCCCCGCTCCTTCTCTCCTTAGTACATCTCTCTATAGTCCCCACTCCTTCTCTCCTTAGTACATCTCTCTATAGTCCCCGCTCCTTCTCTCCTTAGTACATCTCTCTATAGTCCCCTCTCCTTAGTACATCTCTCTATAGTCCCCAATCCTTCTCTCTCCTTAGTACATCTCTCTATAGTCCCCACTCCTTCTCTCTCCTTAGTACATCTCTCTATAGTCCCCACTCCTTCTCTCCTTAGTACATCTCTCTATAGTCCCCGCTCCTTCTCTCTCCTTAGTACATCTCTCTATAGTCCCCACTCCTTCTCTCTCCTTAGTACATCTCTCTATAGTCCCCGCTCCTTCTCTCTCCTTAGTACATCTCTCTATAGTCCCCAGTCCTTCTCTCTCCTTAGTACATCTCTCTATAGTCCCATCTCCTTCTCTCGCCTTAGTACATCTCACCCACAGGAGGATGAGCTACGCCACCTGTATGCCAAGGGTTAAACTGCAGGCATAGTATCCCGATGTCCGAGGCAGCTCTCTGTGCAGCTGCACCATGGTATGTGTCGGTGCTTTAGTACTGACCCCCCCACTCCCAGGTATGAGTAATGTCAGGGGCCGGCAGAGAATGGGTTAAGAGGGTTGCTGTGATCCCCTAAAGGAGGCGTCCTTGGTGTGCTTTTGGTGCTGCCCTCGCTGGGGAAGCCGCACTCCAGACCCTGACGTCGCCGTGTCCTGCTGAGTCCGCTTTATAACTGGGAAACCAGCACAGGCTCAGCCAGCCCCGGGACCTGGAACCATGTCCCCCCGAGCCACACCGCTCTGCTTCCTCCTGGGATTCACACTCATTCTCATCGCCTCGCACACAGAAGCCAGACCCCGTAAGTAACCAAAGACCCCCCACCCAACCCCAACCCGCCCCCTCTGCCAAATCTGGGGGAATAAGGGGTTAAAGGGCTGTCACGGCCAGATCTGGGAACACGTGTGTAAGATGTGTAACATGATCACACGCGTGTTACACGGCAGAGGGCAAGAGGGGTTAGTGCGATTACTTACTGACTCTCACACAGGGGCAGCATGTCAGCCTGACAGTCATCACAGGACAGGTGAGTGTATCAGAGGGATAGAGACAGTCAGAGGTGAGTGTATCAGAGGGATAGAGACAGCCAGAGGTGAGTGTATCAGTGATAGAGACAGTTAGAGGTGAGAGTATCAGTGATAGAGACAGCCGGAGGTGAGAGTATCAGTGATAGAGACAGTCAGAGGTGAGAGTATCAGTGATAGAGACAGTCATAGGTGAGAGTATCAGTGATAGAGACAGTCAGAGGTGAGAGTATCAGAAGGATAGAGACAGTCAGAGGTGAGTGTATCAGTGATAGAGACAGTCATAGGTGAGAGTATCAGTGATAGAGACAGTCAGAGCTGAGTGTATCAGAGGGATAGAGACAGCCGGAGGTGAGTGTATCAGAGGGATAGAGACAGCCAGAGGTGAGTGTATCAGTGATAGAGACAGTCAGAGGTGAGTGTATCAGAGGGATAGAGACAGACAGAGGTGAGAGTATCAGAGGTATAGAGACAGTCAGAGGTGAGAGTATCAGAGGGATAGAGACAGCCAGAGGTGAGTGTATCAGTGATAGAGACAGTAAGAGGTGATTGTATCAGAGGGATAGAGACAGTCAGAGGTGAGTGTATCAGTGATAGAGACAGTCAGAAGTGAGAGTATCAGTGATAGAGACAGCCAGAGGTGAGAGTATCAGAGGGATAGAGACAGTCAGAGGTGAGAGTATCAGTGATAGAGACAGTCAGAGGTGAGAGTATCAGAAGGATAGAGACAGTCAGAGGTGAGTGTATCAGTGATAGAGACAGTCAGAAGTGAGAGTATCAGAGGGATAGAGACAGTCAGAGGTGAGTGTATCAGAGGGATAGAGACAGTCAGAGGTGAGTGTATCAGAGGGATAGAGACAGTCAGAGGTGAGTGTATCAGAGGGATAGAGACAGTCAGAGGTGAGTTTATCAGAGGGATAGAGACAGTCAGAGGTGAGAGTATCAGTGATAGAGACAACCAGAGGTGAGTGTATCAGAGGGATAGAGACAGTCAGAGGTGAGTGTATCAGTGATAGAGACAGCCAGAGGTGAGTGTATCAGAGGGATAGAGACAGTCAGAGGTGAGTGTATCAGTGATAGAGACAGCCAGAGGTGAGTGTATCAGAGGGATAGAGACAGTCAGAGGTGAGTGTATCAGAGGGATAGAGACAGTTAGAGGTGAGACAGTCAGAGGTGAGTGTATCAGAGGGATAGAGACAGTCAGAGGTGAGTGTATCAGAGGGATAGAGACAGTCAGAGGTGAGTGTATCAGAGGGATAGAGACAGCCAGAGGTGAGTGTATCAGAGGGATAGAGACAGTCAGAGGTGAGTGTATCAGAGGGATAGAGACAGTCAGAGGTGAGTGTATCAGAGGGATAGCGACAGTCAGAGGTGAGTGTATCAGAGGGATAGAGACAGCCAGAGGTGAGTGTATCAGAGGGATAGAGACAGCCAGAGGTGAGTGTATCAGAGGGATAGAGACAGTCAGAGGTGAGTGTATCAGAGGGATAGAGACAGTCAGAGGTGAGTGTATCAGATAGAGAGGTGAGAGTATCAGCGGGATAGAGACAGTCAGAGGTGAGTATCAGTGATAGAGACAGTCAGAGGTGAGTATATCAGAGGGATAGAGACAGTCAGAGGTGAGAGTATCAGTGATAGAGACAGCCGGAGGTGAGAGTATCAGTGATAGAGACAGTCAGAGGTGAGAGTATCAGTGATAGAGACAGTCAGAGGTGAGAGTATCAGTGATAGAGACAGTCATAGGTGAGAGTATCAGTGATAGAGACAGTCAGAGCTGAGTGTATCAGAGGGATAGAGACAGTCGGAGGTGAGTGTATCAGAGGGATAGAGACAGCCAGAGGTGAGTGTATCAGTGATAGAGACAGTCAGAGGTGAGTGTATCAGAGGGATAGAGACAGTCAGAGGTGAGAGTATCAGAGGGATAGAGACAGTCAGAGTTGAGAGTATCAGAGGGATAGAGACAGCCAGAGGTGAGTGTATCAGTGATAGAGACAGTCAGAGGTGAGTGTATCAGAGGGATAGAGACAGTCAGAGGTGAGAGTATCAGAGGGATAGAGACAGTCAGAGGTGAGAGTATCAGTGATAGAGACAGCCGGAGGCGAGAGTATCAGTGATAGAGACAGTCAGAAGTGAGAGTATCAGTGATAGAGACAGCCAGAGGTGAGAGTATCAGAGGGATAGAGACAGTCAGAGGTGAGAGTATCAGTGATAGAGACAGTCAGAGGTGAGAGTATCAGAAGGATAGAGACAGTCAGAGGTGAGTGTATCAGTGATAGAGACAGTCAGAAGTGAGAGTATCAGAGGGATAGAGACAGTCAGAGGTGAGTGTATCAGAGGGATAGAGACAGTCAGAGGTGAGTGTATCAGAGGGATAGAGACAGTCAGAGGTGAGTGTATCAGAGGGATAGAGACCGTCAGAGGTGAGAGTATCAGTGATAGAGACAGCCAGAGGTGAGTGTATCAGAGGGATAGAGACAGTCAGAGGTGAGTGTATCAGTGATAGAGACAGCCAGAGGTGAGTGTATCAGAGGGATAGAGACAGTCAGAGGTGAGTGTATCAGAGGGATAGAGACAGTCAGAGGTGAGTGTATCAGTGATAGAGACAGTCAGAGGTGAGTGTATCAGTGATAGAGACAGCCTGAGGTGAGTGTATCAGAGGGATAGAGAGTCAGAGGTGAGAGTATCAGAGGGATAGAGACAGTCAGAGGTGAGTGTATCAGAGGGATAGAGACAGTTAGAGGTGAGTCTATCAGAGGGATAGAGACAGTCAGAGGTGAGTCTATCAGAGGGATAGAGACAGTCAGAGGTGAGTGTATCAGAGGGATAGAGACAGTCAGAGGTGAGTGTATCAGAGGGATAGAGACAGTCAGAGGTGAGTGTATCAGAGGGATAGAGACAGCCAGAGGTGAGTGTATCAGAGGGATAGAGACAGTCAGAGGTGAGTGTATCAGAGGGATAGCGACAGTCAGAGGTGAGTGTATCAGAGGGATAGAGACAGCCAAAGGTGAGTGTATCAGAGGGATAGAGACAGCCAGAGGTGAGTGTATCAGAGGGATAGAGACAGTCAGAGGTGAGTGTATCAGAGGGATAGAGACAGTCAGAGGTGAGTGTATCAGATAGAGAGGTGAGAGTATCAGCGGGATAGAGACAGTCAGAGGTGAGTATCAGTGATAGAGACAGTTAGAGGTGAGTGTATCAGAGGGATAGAGACAGTCAGAGGTGAGAGTATCAGATAGAGAGGTGAGAGTATCAGCTGGATAGAGACAGTCAGAGGTGAGTATCAGTGATAGAGACAGTCAGAGGTGAGTGTATCAGAGGGATAGAGACAGCCAGAGGTGAGTGTATCAGAGGGATAGAGACAGTCAGAGGTGAGTGTATCAGAAGGATAGAGACAGTCAGAGGTGAGTGTATCAGAGGGATAGCGACAGTCAGAGGTGAGTGTATCAGAGGGATAGAGACAGCCAGAGGTGAGTGTATCAGAGGGATAGAGACAGTCAGAGGTGAGTGTATCAGAGGGATAGAGACAGTCAGAGGTGAGTGTATCAGATCGAGAGGTGAGAGTATCAGCGGGATAGAGACAGTCAGAGGTGAGTATCAGTGATAGAGACAGTTAGAGGTGAGTGTATCAGAGGGATAGAGACAGTCAGAGGTGAGAGTATCAGAGGGATAGAGACAGTCAGAGGTGAGAGTATCAGATAGAGAGGTGAGAGTATCAGCTGGATAGAGACAGTCAGAGGTGAGTATCAGTGATAGAGACAGTCAGAGGTGAGAATATCAGGGATAGAGACAGTCAGAGGTGAGAATATCAGGGATAGAGGCAGTCAGAGGTGAGAGTATCAGTGATAGAGACAGCCAGAGATGAGAGTATCAGTGATAGAGACAGCCAGAGGTGAGAGTATCAGAGGGATAGAGACAGTCAGAGGTGAGAGTATCAGAGGGATAGAGACAGCCAGAGGTGAAAGTATCAGAGGGATAGAGACAGCCAGAGGTGAAAGTATCAGAGGGATAGAGACAGTCAGAGGTGAGAGTATCAGTGATAGAGACAGTCAGAGGTGAGAGTATCAGTGATAGAGACAGTCAGAGGTGAGAGTATCAGTGGGATAGAGACAGCCAGAGGTGAGAGTATCAGCTGGATAGAGACAGTCAGAGGTGAGTATCAGTGATAGAGACAGTCAGAGGTGAGTGTATCAGAGGGATAGAGACAGTCAGAGGTGAGAATATCAGGGATAGAGACAGTCAGAGGTGAGAATATCAGGGATAGAGGCAGTCAGAGGTGAGAGTATCAGTGATAGAGACAGCCAGAGATGAGAGTATCAGTGATAGAGACAGCCAGAGGTGAGAGTATCAGCGGGATAGAGACAGTCAGAGGTGAGAGTATCAGAGGGATAGAGACAGTCATAGGTGAGTGTATCAGAGGGATAGAGACAGCCAGAGGTGAGAGTATCAGAGGGATAGAGACAGCCAGAGGTGAGAGTATCAGAGGGATAGAGACAGTCAGAGGTGAGAGTATCAGTGATAGAGACAGTCAGAGGTGAGAGTATCAGTGGGATAGAGACAGCCAGAGGTGAGAGTATCAGAGGGATAGAGAGTCAGAGGTGAGAGTATCAGTGATGGAGACAGTCAGTGGTGAGTGTATCAGAGGGATAGAGACAGCCAGAGGTGAGAGTATAAGAGGGATAGAGACAGTCAGAGGTGAGTGTATCAGGTGTAAAGAGACAGCCAGAGGTGAGAGTATCAGTGGGATAGAGACAGCCAGAGGTGAGAGTATCAGAGGGATAGAGACAGCCAGAGGTGAGTGTATCAGTGGGATAGAGACAGTCAGAGGTGAGAGTATCAGAGGGATAGAGAGTCAGAGGTGAGAGTATCAGTGATAGAGACAGTCAGAGGTGAGTGTATCAGAGGGATAGAGACAGTCAGAGGTGAGCGTATCAGTGGGATAGAGACAGCCAGAGGTGAGAGTATCAGAGGGATAGAGACAGCCAGAGGTGAGTGTATCAGAGGGATAGAGACAGCCAGAGGTGAGAGTATCAAAAGGGATAGAGAGTCAGAGGTGAGAGTATCAGAGGGATAGGGACAGTCAGAGGTGAGAGTATCAGAGGGATAGAGACAGTCAGAGGTGAGAGTATCAGTGATAGAGACAGTCAGAGGTGAGAGTATCAGAGGGATAGAGACAGTCAGAGGTGAGAGTATCAGAGGGATAGGGACAGTCAGAGGTGAGAGTATCAGAGGAATAGAGACAGTCAGAGGTGAGAGTATCAGTGATAAAGACAGTCAGAGGTGAGTGTATCAGAGGGATAGAGACAGTCAGAGGTGAGTGTATCAGAGGGATAGAGACAGCCAGAGGTGAGAGTATCAGAGGGATAGAGACAGTCAGAGGTGAGTGTATCAGGTGTAAAGAGACAGCCAGAGGTGAGAGTATCAGAGGGATAGAGACAGCCAGAGGTGAGTGTATCAGAGGGATAGAGACAGCCAGAGGTGAGTGTATCAGAGGGATAGAGACAGTCAGAGGTGAGTGTATCAGAGGGATAGAGACAGTCAGAGGTGAGTGTATCAGAGGGATAGAGACAGTCAGAGGTGACTGTATCAGAGGGATAGAGACAGTCAGAGGTGAGTGTATAAGAGGGATAGAGACAGTCATAGGGATAGAGAAAGTATCATAGGGATAGTATCAGAGGGATAGAGAAAGTTAGAGGTGAGAGTATCAGAGGGATAGAGACAGTCAGAGGTGAGAGTATCAGTGATAGAGACAGTCAGAGGCGAGAGTATCAGAGGGATAGAGACAGTCAGAGGTGAGAGTATCAGTGATAGAGACAGTCAGAGGTGAGTGTATCAGAAGGATAGAGACAGTCAGAGGTGAGTGTATCAGAGGGATAGAGACAGTCAGAGGTGAGTGTATCAGAGGGATAGAGACAGTCAGAGGTGAGCGTATCAGAGGGATAGGGACTGTCAGAGGTGAGTGTATCAGAGGGATAGAGACAGTCAGAGGTGACTGTATCAGAGGGATAGAGACAGTCAGAGGTGACTGTATCAGAGGGATAGAGACAGTCAGAGGTGACTGTATCAGAGGGATAGAGACAGTCAGAGGTGAGTTTATCAGAGGGATAGAGACAGTCAGAGGTGAGTGTATCAGAGGGATAGAGACAGTCAGAGGTGAGTGTATCAGAGGGATAGAGACAGTCAGAGGTGAGTGTATCAGAGGGATAGAGACAGTCAGAGGTGACTGTATCAGAGGGATAGAGACAGTCAGAGGTGAGTGTATAAGAGGGATAGAGACAGTCAGAGGTGACTGTATCAGAGGGATAGAGACAGTCAGAGGTGAGTGTATAAGAGGGATAGAGACAGTCAGAGGTGAGTGGATCAGGGATAGAGACAGTCAGAGGTGAGAGTATCAGAGGGATAGAGACAGTCAGTGGAGGGAATGCTCAGTGAGTATCTGACAGTTTCACATGTAATAAAGCATTTATATGAGGGGTGAATCTTCCTGTTTGAGTCCTACACCAGTTATACAAGACGCTAGAAATGTTATCGAAACAGTAATAAGCAGCATATCAGGATCAGTACCTTAGGGACATATTATGGGATTGGATGGCCTCCTTTCACTTATTATACCTGCCTCATATTTATATAAAGCCTGGACATTACATGTTTATTGGTCTAGCAATATAATATGCATTGTATGAGATGTGATAATCTGTCCCGGGCGTCATATTAATTAGGGATCGACCGATATTGATTTTTTAGAGCCGATACCGATACCGATAACCTGTGAACTTTCAGGCCGATAGCCGATAACTTATACCGATATTTCGTGCATTTTAATTTTTTGGGGAAAAAAACAATTTCTACACAAATCTGCTGTTAAATGAACATGTTTATTGTTAACGTTTAGCTTTTTTTTGTAAATCTTTTTCATTGCTAAATAAAAATAAATAATGCAGCAAAACAATGGTGATATGGTCAAATACAACAAATTGGACCACTTTTTTTTTTTTTTAAATAAATATCAGTCAAAAGGTAACAAGAACAACAATGTTCAATTGCACATAGTCCATACTTAGATTAAATCTTAGTAAAATGAGCAGCAATGACATAGGCAATTATATCAAAGGGACACTACAGTAAATATAAGCAAGGCATCAAAACAGCTTAATTAACCCCTTAGTGACAAGACATTTTCACCTTGACTTTCCCTTGGTGACAATGGCTGTTTTGACATTTCTAGGGTGTTTGTGTTTAGCTGTAATTTTTTGCTTTCTCACATACAGTACCCACACAAATTATATGTTGTTTTTATCGTCATAAGAAGGGCTTTCATTAGATACCATTATGTTCATCATATCTTATAATTTACTACAAAAAAAAATCATAAAATATGATGAAAAATTTAAAAAAAACCCACTTTTTCTAACTTTGACCTAAAATATAATTTACACAAATAAAATCATTAAAAAAGACCCTAAATAGTTTCTAAATGTTGTCCCGAGTTCAAAAATATGCATGTTTCCATATTTTTCGGTATTTTTTTGCGAGTTATGGGGCAAAAACCAAAAATAGTGTTTTTTGGTTTTTTCCTATATTGATCTTTTGATCCCAACCCGAACCCAAAATTTAACCCTAACACTAAATTTAACCCCAACTCTAATCCTTATTATATCCCTTAATATTTTTTAACTTTAATTTAATTTTAACCCTATCCCTTATGCTAAAAAATATTTAATTTTAACCCTATAGGCTAATATAGCTAAATAACCTATTTTTATTTAATTAAATATGTATTTTAATTATTTTCCATTGCAATGCTACTAAACTACCACTAGGGGTAGTCAAGTAGCATATTCAGAGCGACGGAAGTGAAGTTACTTTCACTTCCGAAGCTCAGACCGGCAGAGGACTTAGCCTTATTGACGGAGCAGCATGCTCCGTCAATATGGCTCCCCACGATCGCTCCGTGGGGCGATCGTGGGGGTCCCAAAATAGAAATATTGGTGCTGGCTATTGCCTCGATGTCGAGGCAATAGACCAGCACTGTTAAAGCGGTTTTCGCGATCGTTGATCGCGAAAACAGCTTCATTCACTGCAGGACGTGCCAGGCACGTCCTTTGTCATGAAGGGAGATTCTTCCAGGACGTGCCTGGCACGTCCTTTGTCGGCAAGGGGTTAAGCTATATTTGTTGCCTAACTGCTTAGCCTTAGTGTCAATATTATCGGCATTATCGGTAAAGTTAGATGCCGATACCGATAGTTTAGGAAACTGTGAATATCGGCCGATAATATCGGTTAATCCGATAATCGGTCGATCCCTAATATTAATAGAGCCAGGAGTCACTATTATTGTATGAGATGTGATAATCTGTCCCGGGCGTCATATTAATACAGCCAGGAGTCATTCTTATTGTATTATTGGATGAGATGTGATAATGTGTCCCGTGCCTCATATTAATACAGCCAGGAGTCACTCTCATTGTATTATTGGATGAGATGTGATAATGTGTCCCGTACATCATATTAACACAGCCAGGAGTCACTCTTATTGTATTATTGGTTGAGATGTGATAATCTGTCCCGGGCGTCATATTAATACAGCCAGGAGTCACTCTTATTGTATTATTGGATGAGATGTGATAATCTATCCCGTGCGTCATATTAATACAGCCAGGAGTCACTCTTATTGTATTATTGGATGAGATGTGATAATGTGTCCCGTGCATCATATTAATACAGCCAGGAGTCACTCTTATTGTATTATTGGATGAGATGTGATAATCTATCCCGTGCGTCATATTAATATAACCAGGAGTCACTCTTTTTGTATTATTGGATGAGATGTGATAATCTGTCCTGTGCCTCATATTAATACAGCCAGGAGTCATTATTATTGTATTATTGGATGAGATGTGATAATCTATCTCGTGCGTCATATTAATACAACCAGGAGTCACTCTTATTGTATTATTGGATGAGATGTGATAATCTGTCCCGGGCGTCATATTAATACAGCCAGGAATCAGTCTTATTGTATTATTGTTTGATATGTGATAATCTGTCCCGTGCGTCATAATAATACAGCCAGGAGTCACTTTTGTTGTATTATTGTATGATATGTGATAATCTGTCCCGTGCGTCATATTAATACAGCCAGGAGTCACTCTTATTGTATTATTATATGAGATGTGATAATCTGTCCTGTGCCTCATATTAATACAGCCAGGAGTCATTATTATTGTATTATTGGATGAGATGTGATAATCTGTCCCGTGCGTCATATTAATACAGCCAGGAGTCACTCTTATTGTATTATTGGATGAGATGTGATAATGTGTCCCGTGCGTCATATTAATACAGCCAGGAGTCACTCTTATTGTATTATTGGATGAGATGTGATAATGTGTCCCGTGCATCATATTAATACAGCCAGGAGTCACTCTTATTGTATTATTGGATGAGATGTGATAATCTGTTCCGTGCGTCATATTAATACAGCCAGGTGTCACTGTTATTGTATTATTGGATGAGATGTGATAATCTGTCCCGTACATCATATTAATACAGCGAGGAGTCACTCTTATTGTATTATTGTATGAGATGTGATAATCTGTTCCGTGTGTCATATTAATACAGCTAGGAGTCACTCTTATTGTATTATTATATGAGATGTGATAATCTGTCCCGTGCGTCATATTAATACAGCCAGGAGTCACTCTTATTGTATTATTGGATGAGATGTGATTATCTGTCCCGTGCGTCATATTAACACAGCCAGGAGTCACTCATATTGATTGTATTATTGTATGAGATGTGATAATCTGTCCCGTGCTTCATATTAACACAACCAGGAGTCACTCTTATTGTACTATTGGATGAGATCTGATAATCTGTCTGGGCCGTCATATTAATACAGCCAGGAGTCATTGTTATTGAATTATTGGATGAGATGTGATAATCTGTCCCGTGCGTAATATTAATACAGCCAGGAGTCACTCTTATTGTATTATTGTATGAGATGTGATAATCTGTCCCGTACATCATATTAACACAGCCAGGAGTCACTCTTATTGTATTATTGTATGAGATGTGATAATCTGTCCTGTGCGTCATATTAATACAGCCAGGAGTCATTCTTATTGTATTATTGGATGAGATGTGATAATCTGTCCCGTGCGTCATAGTAATACAGCCAGTAGTCACTCTTGTTGTATTATTTGGATGAGATGTGATAATCTGTCCCGTGCATCATATTAATACAGCCAGGAATCAGTCTTATTGTATTATTGTTTGATATGTGATAATCTGTCCCGTGCGTCATATTAATACAGCCAGGAGTCACTTTTGTTGTATTATTGTATGATATGTGATAATCTGTCCCGTGCGTCATATTAATACAGCCAGGAGTCACTCTTATTGTATTATTGGATGAGATGTGATAATCTGTCCCGTGCGTCATATTAATACAGCAAGGTGTCACTGTTATTGTATTATTGGATGAGATGTGATAATCTGTCCCGTACATCATATTAATACAGCGAGGAGTCACTCTTATTGTATTATTGTATGAGATGTGATAATCTGTCCCGTGCGTCATATTAATACAGCCAGGAGTCACTCTTATTGTATTATTATATGAGATGTGATAATCTGTCCCGTGCGTCATATTAATACAGCCAGGAGTCACTCTTATTGTATTATTGGATGAGATGTGATTATCTGTCCCGTGCGTCATATTAACACAGCCAGGAGTCACTCATATTGATTGTATTATTGTATGAGATGTGATAATCTGTCCCGTGCTTCATATTAACACAGCCAGGAGTCACTCTTATTGTATTATTGGATGAGATGTGATAATCTGTCCCGTGCTTCATATTAACACAGCCAGGAGTCTCTCTTATTGTATTATTGGATGAGATCTGATAATCTGTCTAGGCCGTCATATTAATACAGCCAGGAGTCATTGTTATTGAATTATTGGATGAGATGTGATAATCTGTCCCGTGCGTCATATTAATAAAGCCAGGAGTCACTCTTATTGTATTATTGGATGAGATGTGATAATCTGTCCCGTACATCATATTAACACAGCCAGGAGTCACTCTTATTGTATTATTGTATGAGATGTGATAATCTGTCCCGTGCGTCATAGTAATACAGCCAGTAGTCACTCTTGTTGTATTATTGGATGAGATGTGATAATCTGTCCCGTGCGTCATAGTAATACAGCCAGTAGTCACTCTTGTTGTATTATTGGATGAGATGTGATAATCTGTCCCGTGCGTCATAGTAATACAGCCAGTAGTCACTCTTGTTGTATTATTGGATGAGATGTGATAATCTGTCCCGTGCATCATATTAATACAGCCAGAAATCAGTCTTATTGTATTATTGTTTGATATGTGATAATCTGTTCCGTTTGTCATATTAATATAGCCAGGAGTCACACTTGTTGTATTATTGTATGAGATGTGATAATCTGTCCCGTGCGTCATATTAATACAGCCAGGAGTCACTCTTATTGTATTATTGGATGAGATGTGATAATCTGTCCCGTACGTCATATTAATACAGCCAGGAGTCACTCGTGTTGTATTATTGTATGAAATGTGATAATCTGTCCTGTGCGTCATATTAATACAGCCAGGAGTCATTCTTATTGTATTATTGGATGAGATGTGATAATCTGTTTTGGGCGTCATATTAATACAGCCAGGATTCACTCTTCTTGCATTGTTGGTTGAGATGTGATAATCTATCCCGTGCGTCATATTAATACAACCAGGAGTCACTCTTATTGTATTATTGGTTGAGATGTGATAATCTGTCCCGTGCGTCATATTAATACAGCCAGGAGTCACTCTTATTGTATTATTGGATGAGATGTGATAATCTGTCCCGTACATCATATTAATACAGCGAGGAGTCACTCTTATTGTATTATTGTATGAGATGTGATAATCTGTCCCGTGCGTCATATTAATACAGCCAGGAGTCACTCTTATTGTATTATTATATGAGATGTGATAATCTGTCCCGTGCGTCATATTAATACGGCCAGGAGTCACTCTTATTGTATTATTGGATGAGATGTGATTATCTGTCCCGTGCGCAGTGGCGTAGCGTGTGTTGTCAGCACCCGGGGCAAGGCAAGTAATTTGCGCCCCCTAACCCGTGGATTTTAGCACTCGAGTCTCTTCTACTAGATTAGTTAAAGAAACCCTTACCCCCCAAGCACATGTATTGTTTGTTATGAAAATACTTATGTAATTAAAGTAAAATGCATCTAAATACAAGTTTATTTTCCAACACTTTATTGAGTGCGAACATGCATTACACACATTCTCCACATTTTCAGCAGGTCTATGAATACAAATATACACATGTAGTAACCTAGCATGGGCCATGCTATTATATGTCGTCTCACAACCATCGTAAACGACAAACAATATCAAGAACAAAAACTAAACATCAAAATGGAACCATACCCTGGAGATGATCCAAGACTGGGCTAGATGGAGCCAACTTCCTCAATCCTGTACCTCTAATGTTACCCCCCCCCCCCCCACACACACACACACATATGCCATAATTGTTGTGCCATTCAGATGCCAGTAATATTGTAACTTTCGGATGCCAGTAATATTGTGCCAGTCAGAGCCCAGTAATATTGTGCCAGTCAGAGCCTAGTAATATTGTGCCAGTCAGATGCCTGCAATATTGTGCCAGTCAGATGCCTGCAATATTGTGCCAGTCAGAGCCCAGTAATAATGTGCCAGTCAGATACCAGTAATATTGTGCCAGTCAGATACCAATAATATTGTGCCAGTCACAGCCCAGGAATATTGTGCCTGTCAGAGCCCAGGAATATTGTGCCTGTCAGAGCCCAGGAATATGGTGCCTGTCAGATGCCTGTAATATTATGCCAGTCAGATGCCTGTAATAGTGTGCAGTCAGAGGCCAGGAATATTGTGCCAGTCAGATGCCTGTAATATTGTGCCAGTCAGATGCCTGTAATATTATGCCAGTCAGATGCCTGTAATATTATGCCAGTCAGATGCTTGTAATAGTGTGCCAGTCAGAGGCCAGGAATATTGTGCCAGTCAGAGGCCTGTAATATTGTGCCAGTCAGATGCCTGTAATATTATGCCAGTCAGATGCCTGTAATATTGTGCCAGTCAGAGCCCAGTAATATAGTGCCAGCCAGATGCCTGTAATATTATGCCAGCCAGATGCCCAGTATTATTGTGCCAGCCAGATGCCCAGTAATATAGTGCCAGTCAGATGCCCAGTATTATTGTGCCAGTCAGATGCCCAGTATTATTGTGCCAGCCAGATGCCCAGTAATATAGTGCCAGTCAGATGCCCAGTATTATTGTGCCAGCCAGATGCCCAGTAATATAGTGCCAGTCAGATGCCCAGTAATTTAGTGCCAATCAGATGCCAAGTAATATAGTGCCAATCAGATACCCAGTAATATAGTGCCAATCAGATGCCAAGTAATATAGTGCCAATCAGATACCCAGTAATATAGTGCCAATCAGATGCCCAGTAATATAGTGCCAATCAGATGCCCAGTAATATAGTGCCAGCCAGATGCCCAGTAATATAGTGCCAGTCAGATGCCCAGTAATATAGTGCCAATCAGATACCCAGTAATATAGTGCCAATCAGATGCCAAGTAATATAGTGCCAATCAGATACCCAGTAATATAGTGCCAATCAGATGCCCAGTAATATAGTGCCAATCATATGCCAAGTAATATAGTGCCAATCAGATGCCCAGTAATATAGTGCCAATCAGATGCCCAGTAATATAGTGCCAATCAGATGCCAAGTAATATAGTGACAATCAGATGCCCAGTAATATAGTGCCATTCAGATACCCAGTAATATAGTGCCAATCAGATACCCAGTAATATTGTGCCAATCAGATACCCAGTAATATAGTGCCAGTCAGATACCAGGAATATTGTGCCAGCCAGCCCCCCCCCCCCCCGTACTTACATGAAGCGGCTCCGTGTCCCCCGCCGGATGTCTCCTCCGTGCAGTCTTCCCTCTTGCACGGAGGAGGGAAACAGACACCGGATGTGACGCGACGTCACATCCGGCGTCAGTTTTTTTTTTTTTTTTTTACGGCCGTCGCATCCATCGGATGCGGCTTGCCGGAAAAAAGCGTTCACAAGCGCAATGCGCTGTGAACGCGGCAGCAGGGGCTGGGGGCCCACGGGACAGCTGCCTTGGGACCCCCCAGGAGTAAATGGGCCCAGGGCAGCTGCCCCGTTTGCCCCGCGTTAAAGACGGACCTGGCGGTCACGCGGCCGCATAGGGCTAGTGCGCCCCCCCAGATATTGCGCCCGGTGCGGCCGGCCCCCCCTGCACCCCCCACGCTACGCCACTGCCCGTGCGTCATATTAACACAGCCAGGAGTCACTCATATTGATTGTATTATTGTATGAGATGTGATAATCTGTCCCGTGCTTCATATTAACACAGCCAGGAGTCACTCTTATTGTATTATTGGATGAGATCTGATAATCTGTCTGGGCCGTCATATTAATACAGGCAGGAGTCATTGTTATTGAATTATTGGATGAGATGTGATAATCTGTCCCGTGCGTCATATTAATACAGCCAGGAGTCACTCTTATTGTATTATTGGATAAGATTTGATAATCTGTCCCGTACATCATATTAACACAGCCAGGAGTCACTCTTATTGTATTATTGTATGAGATGTGATAATCTGTCCTGTGCGTCATATTAATACAGCCAGGAGTCATTCTTATTGTATTATTGGATGAGATGTGATAATCTGTCCCGTGCGTCATAGTAATACAGCCAGTAGTCACTCTTGTTGTATTATTGGATGAGATGTGATAATCTGTCCCGTGCATCATATTAATACAGCCAGGAATCAGTCTTATTGTATTATTGTTTGATATGTGATAATCTGTTCCGTTTGTCATATTAATACAGCCAGGAGTCACTCTTATTGTATTATTGGATGAGATGTGATAATGTGTCCCGTGCATCATATTAATACAACCAGGAGTCACTCTTATTGTATTACTGGATGAGATGTGATAATCTGTCCCGTGCGTCATATTAATACAGCCAGGAGTCACTCTTATTGTATTATTGGATGAGATGTGATAATGTGTCCCGTGCATCATATTAATACAGCCAGGAGTCACTCTTATTGTATTATTGGATGAGATGTGATAATCTGTCCTGTGCCTCATATTAATACAGCCAGGAGTCATTCTTATTGTATTATTGGATGAGATGTGATAATGTGTCCCGTGCATCATATTAATACAGCCAGGAGTCACTCTTATTGTATTATTGGATGAGATGTGATAATCTGTCCCATACGTCATATTAATACAGCCAGGAGTCACTCTTATTGTATTATTGTATGAGATGTGATAATATGTCCCGTGCATCATATTAATACAGCCAGGAGTCACTCTTATTGTATTATTGTATGAAATGTGATAATCTGTCCTGTGCGTCATATTAATACAGCCAGGAGTCACTCTTATTGTATTATTGGATGAGATGTGATAATGTGTCCCATGCGTCATATTAATACAGCCAGGAGTCACTCTAATTGTATTATTGGATGAGATGTGATAATGTGTCCCGTGCGTCATATTAATACAGCCAGGAGTCACTCTTATTGTATTATTGGATGAGATGTGATAATGTGTCCCATGCATCATATTAATACAGCCAGGAGTCACTCTTATTGTATTATTGGATGAGATGTGATAATCTGTCCTGTGCCTCATATTAATACAGCCAGGAGTCATTCTTATTGTATTATTGGATGAGATGTGATAATGTGTCCCGTGCATCATATTAATACAGCCAGGAGTCACTCTTATTGTATTATTGGATGAGATGTGATAATCTGTCCCGTACGTCATATTAATACAGCCAGGAGTCACTCTTATTGTATTATTGTATGAGATGTGATAATCTGTCCCGTGCATCATATTAATACTGCCAGGAGTCACTCTTATTGTATTATTGTATGAAATGTGATAATCTGTCCCGTGCGTCATATTAACACAGCCAGGAGTCACTCTTATTGTATTATTGGATGAGATGTGATAATGTGTCCCATGCGTCATATTAATACAGCCAGGAGTCACTCTAATTGTATTATTGGATGAGATGTGATAATGTGTCCCGTGCGTCATATTAATACATCCAGGAGTCACTCTTATTGTATTATTGTATGAGATGTGATAATCTGTCCCGTACGTCATATTAATACAGCCAGGAGTCACTCTTATTGTATTATTGGATGAGATGTGATAATCTGTCCCGTGCATCATATTAATACAGCCAGGAGTCACTCTTATTGTATTATTGGATGAGATGTGATATTCTGTCCCGTGTGTCATATTAATACAGCCAGGAGTTACTCTTATTGTATTATTATATGAGATGTGATAATCTGTCCCGGGCGTCATATTAATACAGCCAGGAGTTACTCTTATTGTATTATTATATGAGATGTGATAATCTGTCCCGGGCGTCATATTAACACAGCCAGGAGTCATTCTTATTGTATTATTGGATGAGATGTGATAATCTGGCAAATGAATGTGAGCAAAATAATGTAATGATAGTCTGTGCCATTTGTAAGAGGCACAGACAAACCTGGAACAGAAATGTCCCCTTTCCCTGCAATGAGAAATAGCAGCATGGAGGGGGGACATATTGATCTACATTTTATTTATTTATTTATTTTTTAAGATAAAAAAAAACAAAAACTGCTCACTTGTATGTGACAGACTGTATGTATGTGTGTGACAGACTATATTTGTGTATGAATGTATGAGTGTATGTGACAGAGTATGGATGTATGTGTGTCTATGTGACAGACTGTATGTGTGTCTATGTGACAGACTGTATGTGTGTCTATGTGACAGACTGTATGTGTGTCTATGTGACAGACTGTATGTGTGTCTATGTGACAGAGTATGGATGTATGTGTGTCTATGTGACAGACTGTATGTGTGTCTATGTGACAGACTGTATGTGTGTCTATGTGACAGACTGTATATGTGTGTCTATGTGACAGACTGTATGTGTGTCTATGTGACAGAGTATGGATGTATGTGTGTCTATGTGACAGACTGTATGTGTGTCTATGTGACAGACTGTATGTGTGTCTATGTGACAGACTGTATATGTGTGTCTATGTGACAGACTGTATGTGTGTCTATGTGACAGACTGTATGTGTGTCTATGTGACAGACTGTATGTGTGTCTATGTGACAGACTGTATATGTGTGTCTATGTGACAGACTGTATATGTGTGTCTATGTGACAGACTGTATGTGTGTCTATGTGACAGAGTATGGATGTATGTGTGTCTATGTGACAGACTGTATGTGTGTCTATGTGACAGACTGTATGTGTGTCTATGTGACAGACTGTATATGTGTGTCTATGTGACAGACTGTATATGTGTGTCTATGTGACAGACTGTATGTGTGTCTATGTGACAGACTGTATGTGTGTCTATGTGACAGACTGTATATGTGTGTCTATGTGACAGACTGTATATGTGTCTATGTGACAGACTGTATATGTGTGTCTATGTGACAGACTGTATATGTGTGTCTATGTGACAGACTGTATGTGTGTCTATGTGACAGAGTATGGATGTATGTGTGTCTATGTGACAGACTGTATGTGTGTCTATGTGACAGACTGTATGTGTGTCTATGTGACAGACTGTATATGTGTGTCTATGTGACAGACTGTATGTGTGTCTATGTGACAGACTGTATGTGTGTCTATGTGACAGACTGTATATGTGTGTCTATGTGACAGACTGTATATGTGTGTCTATGTGACAGACTGTATGTGTGTCTATGTGACAGAGTATGGATGTATGTGTGTCTATGTGACAGACTGTATGTGTGTCTATGTGACAGACTGTATGTGTGTCTATGTGACAGACTGTATATGTGTGTCTATGTGACAGACTGTATATGTGTGTCTATGTGACAGACTGTATGTGTGTCTATGTGACAGACTGTATGTGTGTCTATGTGACAGACTGTATATGTGTGTCTATGTGACAGACTGTATATGTGTCTATGTGACAGACTTTATGTGTGTCTATGTGACAGACTGTATATGTGTCTATGTGACAGACTGTATGTGTGTCTATGTGACAGACTTTATGTGTGTCTATGTGACAGACTGTATATGTGTGTCTATGTGACAGACTGTATATGATGTATGTGTGCCTGTATATGACTGTATGTGATTGTGTGTATGTGCTGTTGTCTGGCTCCTAAAACTCAGTTAAGTTTGTCAAGCCCTGGTATAAATGTAACAAGTTATATACATTGTGACAAAAGTCCTCCTTTCCCTTGATACCTTGTCCTGGGATTTGGGTGTTACACACAGTCTTTTAAGGCTTCACAAGCTGGATGAGGTAAAAAGACTTGTTTTCTTTTATTGTGGTTCCAAGATAAATGCACAGTAAGGTATAACAGGTTGTAGCAAAATATAAAACAACATCGTTGCTCTTCTGAGCACTAACTAAACAAACATACTAATCTAGCTGGGTTGGATGGCTTGTCCATCTCCCAACATAACCATCAATCACAACCTTACTGTTTCCACTCACAGAAATCAAACACAATCTCTCCCCTCCTCTGGCAGGGGAGTATTTAACAGCACCTGTAATCAGCAAGCCTTTTCAGGTAAATTAGGATTGGAACAATCTCACCTGTAGGTTCCACTGGCCCACCCTACTCTCCAAGTGCTCCACCCCAGGGCCCACACATACACATACATAAAGTGCTATATTCAGTGTAACATAACTAATAATTTCCCTGGGGCTAATTACACAAAGTAGGAACTTTGCTAAATCTGGGGAGATATATAGACTCCTTCCAGCACAATTCCTTGCTGTCGGTCACAACATATATTTGGGGTCCACCTCAAGCTTTTGAAAAGGCTGGTAATATTTTAATATTTTACAGTTTCTTTTGTGGTCATAAACTTAATATTTGTTTGCTGAGAGGGTGGTGGGTGCATGGAATAGTCTTCCAGCAGAAGTGGTAGAGGTTAATACAGTGAAGGAGTTTAAGCATGCATGGGATAGGTATAAGTTTATCCTAGATATAAGATACGGCCAAGGACTAATGAAAGTATTACATTACTGAGAGGGTAGTGGATGCATGGAATAGTCTTCCAGTAGAAGTGGTAGAGGTTAATACAGTGAAGGAGTTTAAGCATGCATGGGATAGGTATAAGTTTATCCTAGATATAAGATACGGCCAAGGACTAATGAAAGTATTACATTACTGAGAGGGTAGTGGATGCATGGAATAGTCTTCCAGTAGAAGTGGTAGAGGTTAATACAGTGAAGGAGTTTAAGCATGCATGGGATAGGTATAAGTTTATCCTAGATATAAGATACGGCCAAGGACTAATGAAAGTATTACATTACTGAGAGGGTAGTGGATGCATGGAATAGTCTTCCAGTAGAAGTGGTAGAGGTTAATACAGTGAAGGAGTTTAAGCATGCATGGGATAGGTATAAGGCTATCCTAGATATAAGATAAGGCCAGGGACTAATGAAAGTATTACTTTACTGAGAGGGTAGTGGAAGTATGGAATAGTCTTCCAGTAGAAGTGGTAGAGGTTAATACAGTGAAGGAGTTTAAGCATGCATGGGATAGTTATAAGGCTATCCTAGAAATAAGAGAAGGCCAGAGACTAATGAAAGTATTACTTTACTGAGAGGGTAGTGGATGCATGGAATAGTCTTCCAGTAGAAGTGGTAAAGGTTAATACAGTGAAGGAGTTTAAGCATGCGTGGGATAGGTATAAGGCTATCCTAGATATAAGATAAGGTCAGGGACTAATGAAAGTATTACATTACTGAGAGGGTAGTGGATATATGGAATAGCCTTCCAGTAGAAGTGATAGAGGTTAATACAGTGAAGGAGTTTAAGCATGCATGGGATAGGTATAAGGCTATCCTAGATATAAGATAAGACCAGGGACTAATGAAAGTATTACTTTACTGAGAGGGTAGTGGATGCATGGAATAGTCTTCCAGTAGAAGTGTTAGAGGTTAATACAGTGAAGGAGTTTAAGCATGCGTGGGATAGGTATAAGGCTATCCTAGATATAAGATACTGCCAGGGACTAATAAAAGTATTACTTTACTGAGAGGGTAGTGGATGTATGGAATAGTCTTCCAGTAGAAGTGGTAGAGGTTAATACAGTGAAGGAGTTTAAGCATGCGTGGGATAGGTATAAGGCTATCCTAGATATAAGATAAGGCCAGGGACTAATGAAAGTATTACTTTACTGAGAGGGTAGTGGATGTATGGAATAGCCTTCCAGTAGAAGTGGTAGAGGTTAATACTGTGGAGGTCAGAAACTTAGCATTACTTTCCTGAGAGGGTAGTGGATGTATGGAATAGCCTTCCAGTAGAAGTGGTAGAGGTTAATACAGTGAAGGAGTTTAAGCATGCGTGGGATAGGTATAAGGCTATCCTAGATATAAGATAAGGCCAGGGACTAATGAAAGTATTACTTTACTGAGAGGGTAGTTGAGGCATGGAATAGTCTTCCCGTTGAATTGGTAGAGGTTAATACAGTGAAGGAGTTTAAGCATGATGGGATAGGTATAAGGCTATCCTAGAAATAAGAGAAGACCAGAGACTAATGAAAGTATTACATTACTGAGAGGGCAGTGGATGCATGGAATAGTCTTCCAGTAGAAGTGGTAGAGGTTAATACATAAAGGAGTTTAAGCATGCATGGGATAGGTATAAGGCTATCCTAGATATAAGATAAGGCCAGGGACTAATGAAAGTATTACTTTACTGAGAGGGTAGTGGATGCATGGAATAGTCTTCCAGTAGAAGTGGTAAAGGTTAATACAGTGAAGGAGTTTAAGCATGCGTGGGATAGGTATAAGGCTATCCTAGATATAAGATAAGACCAAGGACTAATGAAAGTATTACATTACTGAGAGGGTAGTGGATGCATGGAATAGTCTTCCAGTAGAAGTGGTAGAGGTTAATATAGTGAAGGAGTTTAAGCATGCATGGGATAGGTATACAGCTATCCTAGATATAAGATAAGGCCAGGGACTAATGAAAGTATTACTTTACTGAGAGGGTAGTGGATGCATGGAATAGTCTTCCCGTTTAATTGGTAGAGGTTAATACAGTGAAGGAGTTTAAGCATGCGTGGGATAGGTATAAGGCTATCCTAGATATAAGATAAGGTCAGGGACTAATGAAAGTTACTGAGAGGGTAGTGGATGTATGGAATAGTCTTCCAGTAGAAGTGGTAGAGGTTAATACAGTGAAGGAGTTTAAGCATGCGTGGGATAGGTATAAGGCTATCCTAGATATAAGATAAGGCCAGGGACTAATAAAAGTATTACTTTACTGAGAGGGTACTGGATGCATGGAATAGTCTTCCAGTAGAAGTGGTAGAGGTTAATACAGTGAAGGAGTTTAAGAATGCGTGGGATAGGTATAAGACTATCCTAGATATAAGATAAGGCCAGGGACTAATGAAAGTATTACTTTACTGAGAGGGTAGTGGATGTATGGAATAGCCTTCCAGTAGAAGTGGTAGAGGTTAATACTGTGGAGGGTAGAAACTTAGCATTACTTTACTGAGAGGGTAGTGGATGCATGGAATAGTCTTCCAGTAGAAGTGGTAGAGGTTAATACAGTGAAGGAGTTTAAGCATGCATGGGATAGGTATACAGCTATCCTAGATATAAGATAAGGCCAGGGACTAATGAAAGTATTACTTTACTGAGAGGGTAGTGGATGCATGGAATAGTCTTCCCGTTTAATTGGTAGAGGTTAATACAGTGAAGGAGTTTAAGCATGCGTGGGATAGGTATAAGGCTATCCTAGAAATAAGATAAGGTCAGGGACTAATGAAAGTTACTGAGAGGGTAGTGGATGTATGGAATAGTCTTCCAGTAGAAGTGGTAGAGGTTAATACAGTGAAGGAGTTTAAGCATGCGTGGGATAGGTATAAGGCTATCCTAGATATAAGATAAGGCCAGGGACTAATAAAAGTATTACTTTACTGAGAGGGTACTGGATGCATGGAATAGTCTTCCAGTAGAAGTGGTAGAGGTTAATACAGTGAAGGAGTTTAACCCCTTAACGACAGATGACGTGCCAGGCACGTCACGGCAAATCGAGGACTTGCCGACAGCTGACGTGCCTGGCACGTCATGCACTAAACTGAGTAAAGAAAGCGACCAGCGGTCGCTTTCTTTACTCTAACGGTGTTGCTACAATGCCTCTAGGTAGAGGCATTGTGCAACACCCCCCAAAAGTGCAGGGGCGCGCTACGATCACTCCACGGAGTGATCGTAGCAGCCATTTAAAAATGGCTGCGCCGGCTGCACACATGTGCTTAGAAAGCGAACGATCGTTCGCTTTCTAAGCATCTCCGGTGTTGTTAAAGTGCCTCGCCAGCGAGGCACTTAACAACACCGTTCTGCTCCCCAGAGCCGATGGTGGTCGCTCTCCTGAGCGACCCCATCGGCTCAGTAGAAGGGAACGCTGCCTATACAGGCAGCGCTTCCCTTCTAATGGCAAGAGCATCGGAAGTGAAAGTATTTCACTTCCGATGCTCTAGGGGGAGCCAATCGATGCCGGCACAACAGATCTATGTGATCTGTGTGCAGGCATGTATGATAAGTGCTCTGATGAGCACTTATCATACTGTCAAAGGCAATATTAGCAAATATTGCCTTTGACAAGTATTGATCTGCCTCCCTCACCTTACTAGTTATAGTAAGGGAGAGAGACAGATCAGATAAAGTAAAAAAATAAAATAAAATAATAAAACAAATATTTAATAAAATTTTAAACACCAAGGGCTTTTATAAAAGCCATTTAACCCCTTCCCTGCCATTGATCGCTGTGTACGCAGTGATCATACACAGCAGCACATTTTTTGCTGTCTGTGCATTTTTTAGGGGTTAATTTTTTTTACTGTAATTCATTACAGTATAAAAAAAAGCTCTTTTAAGAGAGATTAACCCCTTTCTTGCTGTAGATCACTGCCTAAGCAGAGATCTGACGCAAATGCAGCAATCTTGCTGCAGAAGCATTTTTAATTTTTTTAAAACTTTTTTATTACACCCGTCACGTGTTAATTATACCCGCTAGGGGACTACGTTTAACGTAATTTTTTTTTTAAATAAGAGCTATTAACCCCTTCCTTGCCGTATATCACTTCCTAAGCAGCACATATGGTCACTGCCTAAGCAGTGCATATGGTCACTGCCTAAGCAGCGCATATGGAGCAATCTAGTCGCAGAAGGATTTTTTTTTTGCTATCAGCATTTTTTTTGTCAGACTCGCTAGGGGTTAATTATACCCACTAGGGGATTACGTGTATTCCTTTTGAAGCTGTCTGAACACGTGTATAGCGATCAGTAACAGCCGATCAGTGGCAAAGGTGGTTTGGTGATTTCTCAGATGAGCATCACCATTCGTCTGGTTCGATCAATATTGGTAAATATTGTTCTGACCCATATGGATCTGCCTCCCTCTCCTCACTTGAGTTTTAGTGAGGGAAAGAGACAGATCTGTATAACATAATTTTTTAATTGTAATAAATTAAATAAAATGTTAAAAAAAATTGTGAGTCCCAAGGGCTTTTATAAAAGCCATACCCTTTGTATAGTGTAGTGTATTAACCCCTTCCCTGCCACTGATCACTGCACAGCAGAAATTTTTTTCTTGTCTGTGCATTTTTAGGGGTTAATTTTTTTGTACAGTACTACAAAGGCTCTTATAAGAGCTATTAACCCCTTCCTTGCTCTACATGTTCAAATTCCAAGTTTGAAAATCAAAAAGCGCACCTCTCAAATGTAGCCTTTCAACACCCAACAAAGCTGACAAAGCTATGCATGGGTGGTATCCCTGTGCTCGGGAGATGTTGCTGAACATATATTGTGGTATTGTTTGTCAGTGACACATACCGAAATATGTGAATTTGTGTCTAAAGTACAATGTATGTGGGAAAAAATACACAATAAAATGACTACCACAAACTTTGACAAAGGCTGGTGGTAGAATTGGTGCATGGAAAGTGTTAAAATAACACCATTTAAAATAGCCTAGGGTGTCTACTTTTACAAAATATATACTTTTTGGGGTAAAATACACTGTCCTACTTTAAAAAAAAGTCCCAAATGAAAGATGGGCTCAGGCTGGCTACACGTCAATATTCCAAGTTGAAAATGCGCACCTTCACAATGTGGCCCTTTTAGCCCCCAAACAACCCAACAAACCTATGCATGGGTGGTATCCCTGTACTCAAGAGATGTTGCTGAACACTTATTGGGGTGTTATTTGGCAGTGACACATACCAAAATCTGTAAATTCATGTCTGAAGTACAAGGTTTGTGAAAAAAAAACACAAAAAAATGACTACCACAAACTTTGACAAAGGCTGGTGGTAGAATTAGTGCATGGAAAGTGTAAAAATACCACCATTTGAGATAGCCTAGGGTGTCTACTTTTAAAAAATATATGGGTTGATGGGGTAAAATACACTGGCTGGTTTCAAATATGTCCCAAATGGGACATGGGTGCAGGCTGTCTGCATGTCAAAATTTCAAATTGGAAAACCAAAAACTTCACCTCCCAAATTTGGCCTTTTACCCCCCAAACAATCCAACAAACCTATGCATGGGGGGTATCCCTGTACTCAAGAGATGTTTCTGAACACTTATTGGGGTGTTATTTGGCAGTGACACATACCAAAATCTGTAAATTTATGTCTGAAGTACAAGGTTTGTGAAAAAAAAACACAAAAAAATTACTACCACAAACTTTGACAAAGGCTGGTGGTAGAAATAGTGCATGGAAAGTGTTAAAATACCACCATTTGAGATAGCCTAGGGTGTCTACTTTTAAAAAATATATGGGTTGATGGGGTAAAATACACTGGCTGGTTTCAAATATGTCCCAAATGGGACATGGGTGCAGGCTGTCTGCATGTAAAAATTTCAAGTTGGAAAACAAAAAACTGCACCTCACAAATTTGGCATTTTAGCCCACAAACAACCCAACAAACCTATGCATGGGTGGTATCCCTGTACTCAGGAGAAATAGTAGAATCTATTTAGCATGTTTTTTCGTTCGCTATTGTCGATGAGGAGAAGTTGTTTCAAATAAAAACAAAGAAATTTGTGTATTTTTTTTTTTTTTACCATATTTTATTATTTTTTTTTAATAATATGATAAGATATGATCAAAAATATGGCATCCATAGAAAGCCCTTTTTGTCCCGATAAAAACAATATATAATATGTGTGGGTAGAGCAAATGACGAAGAAGAAAATTACTGCTAAACACAAACAGCACAGAAATGTTAAAATAGCCATTGTCCAGAAAGGACAAAAATGTTTCAAAGGCTCTGTCCTTAAGGGGTTAAGAATGCGTGGGATAGGTATAAGGCTATCCTAGATATAAGATAAGGCCAGGGACTAATGAAAGTATTACTTTACTGAGAGGGTAGTGGATGTATGGAATAGCCTTCCAGTAGAAGTGGTAGAGGTTAATACTGTGGAGGGTAGAAACTTAGCATTACTTTACTGAGAGGGTAGTGGATGCATGGAATAGTCTTCCAGTAGAAGTGGTAGAGGTTAATACAGTGAAGGAGTTTAAGCATGCATGGGATAGGTATAAGGCTATCCTAGATATAAGATAAGACCAGGGACTAATGAAAGTATTACATTACTGAGAGGGTAGTGGATGCATGGAATAGTCTTCCAGTAGAAGTGGTAGAGGTTAATACAGTGAAGGAGTTTAAGCATGCATGGGATGGGTATAAGGCTATCCTAGATACAAGATAAGGCCAGGGACTAATGAAAGTATTACTTTACTGAGAGGGTAGTGGATGTATGGAATAGCCTTCCAGTAGAAGTGGTAGAGGTTAATACAGTGAAGGAGTTTAAGCATGCGTGGGATAGGTATAAGGCTATCCTAGATATAAGATAAGACCAGGGACTAATGAAAGTATTACATTACTGAGAGGGTAGTGGATGCATGGAATAGTCTTCCAGTAGAAGTGGTAGAGGTTAATACAGTGAAGGAGTTTAATCATGCATGGGATAGGTATACGGCTATCCTAGATATAAGATAAGGCCAGGAACTAATGAAAGTATTACTTTACTGAGAGGGTAGTGGATGCATGGAATAGTCTTCCAGTTTTAATTGGTAGAGGTTAATACAGTGAAGGAGTTTAAGCATGTGTGGGATAGGTATAAGACTATCCTAGATATAAGATAAGGCCAGGGACTAATGAAAGTATTACTTTACTGAGAGGGTAGTGGATGTATGGAATAGTCTTCCAGTAGAAGTGGTAGAGGTTAATACAGTGATGGAGTTTAAGCATGCGTGGGATAGGTATAAGACTATCCTAGATATAAGATAAGGCCAGGGACTAATGAAAGTATTACTTTACTGAGAGGGTAGTGGATGTATGGAATAGTCTTCCAGTAGAAGTGGTAGAGGTTAATACAGTGAAGGAGTTTAAGCATGCATGGGATAGGTATAAGGCAATCCTAGATATAAGATAAGGCCAGGGACTAATGAAAGTATTACTTTACTGAGAGGGTAGTGGATGTATGGAATAGCCTTCCAGTAGAAGTGGTAGAGGTTAATACTGTGGAGGTCAGAAACTTAGCATTACTTTACTGAGAGGGTAGTGGATGCATGGAATAGTCTTCCAGTAGAAGTGGTAGAGGTTAATACAGTGAAGGAGTTTAAGCATGCATGGGATAGGTATAAGGCTATCCTAGATACAAGATAAGACCAGGGACTAATGAAAGTATTACTTTACTGAGAGGGTAGTGGATGTATGGAATAGCCTTCCAGTAGAAGTGGTAGAGGTTAATACAGTGAAGGAGTTTAAGCATGGGTGGGATAGGTATAAGGCTATCCTAGATATAAGATAAGACCAGGGACTAATGAAAGTATTACATTACTGAGAGGGTAGTGGATGCATGGAATAGTCTTCCAGTAGAAGTGGTAGAGGTTAATACAGTGAAGGAGTTTAAGCATACATGGGATAGGTATAAGGCTATCCTAGATATAAGATAAGGCCAGGAACTAATGAAAGTATTACTTTACTGAGAGGGTAGTGGATGCATGGAATAGTCTTCCCGTTTTAATTGGTAGAGGTTAATACAGTGAATGAGTTTTAGCATGCGTGGGATAGGTATAAGCCAATCCTAGATATAAGATAAGGCCAGGGACTAATGAAAGTATTACTTTACTGAGAGGGTAGTGGATGCATGGAATAGCCTTCCAGTAGAAGTGGTAGAGGTTAATACAGTGAAGGAGTTTAAGCATGCATGGGATAGGTATAAGGCTATCCTAGATACAATATAAGACCAGGGACTAATGAAAGTATTACTTTACTGAGAGGGTAGTGGATGTATGGAATAGCCTTCCAGTAGAAGTGGTAGAGGTTAATACTGTGGAGGTCAGAAACTTAGCATTACTTTACTGAGAGGGTAGTGGATGCATGGAATAGTCTTCCAGTAGAAGTGGTAGAGGTTAATACAGTGAAGGAGTTTAAGCATGCATGGGATAGGTATAAGGCTATCCTAGATACAAGATAAGACCAGGGACTAATGAAAGTATTACTTTACTGAGAGGGTAGTGGATGTATGGAATAGCCTTCCACTAGAAGTGGTAGAGGTTAATACAGTGAAGGAGTTTAAGCATGCGTGGGATAGGTATAAGGCTATCCTAGATATAAGATAAGACCAGGGACTAATGAAAGTATTACATTACTGAGAGGGTAGTGGATGCATGGAATAGTCTTCCAGTAGAAGTGGTAGAGGTTAATACAGTGAAGGAGTTTAAGCATACATGGGATAGGTATAAGGCTATCCTAGATATAAGATAAGGCCAGGAACTAATGAAAGTATTACTTTACTGAGAGGGTAGTGGATGCATGGAATAGTCTTCCCGTTTTAATTGGTAGAGGTTAATACAGTGAATGAGTTTTAGCATGCGTGGGATAGGTATAAGCCAATCCTAGATATAAGATAAGGCCAGGGACTAATGAAAGTATTACTTTACTGAGAGGGTAGTGGATGCATGGAATAGCCTTCCAGTAGAAGTGGTAGAGGTTAATACAGTGAAGGAGTTTAAGCATGCATGGGATAGGTATAAGGCTATCCTAGATACAAGATAAGGCCAGGGACTAATGAAAGTATTACTTTACTGAGAGGGTAGTGGATGCATGGAATAGCCTTCCAGTAGAAGTGGTAGAGGTTAATACAGTGAAGGAGTTTAAGCATGCGTGGGATAGGCACAAGGCTCTGTCTCTTTGGGTTTCCTCTCGTTGGGTCACTGTTCTCTCTCGTGTCTCTGTCTCTTTGGGTTTCCTCTCGTTGGGTCACTGTTCTCTCTCTCGTGTCTCTGTCTCTTTGGGTTTCCTCTCGTTGGGTCACTGTTCTCTCTCGTGTCTCTGTCTCTTTGGGTTTCCTCTCGTTGGGTCACTGTTCTCTCTCGTGTCTCTGTCTCTTTGGGTTTCCTCTCGTTGGGTCACTGTTCTCTCTCGTGTCTCTGTCTCTTTGGGTTTCCTCTCGTTGGGTCACTGTTCTCTCTCGTGTCTCTGTCTCTTTGGGTTTCTTCTCGTTGGGTCGCTGTTCTCTCTCGTGTCTCTGTCTCTTTGGGTTTCCTCTCGTTGGGTCGCTGTTCTCTCTCTCGTGTCTCTGTCTCTTTGGGTTTCCTCTCGTTGGGTCGCTGTTCTCTCTCGTGTCTCTGTCTCTTTGGGTTTCCTCTCGTTGGGTCGCTGTTCTCTCTCTCGTGTCTCTGTCTCTTTGGGTTTCCTCTCGTTGGGTCGCTGTTCTCTCTCTCGTGTCTCTGTCTCTTTGGGTTTCCTCTCGTTGGGTCGCTGTTCTCTCTCTCGTGTCTCTGTCTCTTTGGGTTTCCTCTCGTTGGGTCGCTGTTCTCTCTCTCGTGTCTCTGTCTCTTTGGGTTTCCTCTCGTTGAGTCGCTGTTCTCTCTCTCGTGTCTCTGTCTCTTTGGGTTTCCTCTCGTTGGGTCGCTGTTCTCTCTCTCGTGTCTCTGTCTCTTTGGGTTTCCTCTCGTTGGGTCGCTGTTCTCTCTCTCGTGTCTCTGTCTCTTTGGGTTTCCTCTCGTTGGGTCGCTGTTCTCTCTCTCGTGTCTCTGTCTCTTTGGGTTTCCTCTCGTTGGGTCGCTGTTCTCTCTCTCGTGTCTCTGTCTCTTTGGGTTTCCTCTCGTTGGGTCGCTGTTCTCTCTCGTGTCTCTGTCTCTTTGAGTTTCCTCTCGTTGGGTCGCTGTTCTCTCTCGTGTCTCTGTCTCTTTGGGTTTCCTCTCGTTGGGTCGCTGTTCTCTCTCTCGTGTCTCTGTCTCTTTGGGTTTCCTCTCGTTGGGTCGCTGTTCTCTCTCTCGTGTCTCTGTCTCTTTGGGTTTCCTCTCGTTGGGTCGCTGTTCTCTCTCTCGTGTCTCTGTCTCTTTGGGTTTCCTCTCGTTGGGTCGCTGTTCTCTCTCTCGTGTCTCTGTCTCTTTGGGTTTCCTCTCGTTGGGTCGCTGTTCTCTCTCTCGTGTCTCTGTCTCTTTGGGTTTCCTCTCGTTGGGTCACTGTTCTCTCTCTCGTGTCTCTGTCTCTTTGGGTTTCCTCTCGTTGGGTCACTGTTCTCTCTCGTGTCTGCCTGAACGTCAGAAAGGCAATGTGATCTCCCTTGGTGGTACTGTGGCTGCTTTGCATGTGGTAGGTGGGCCCGTCCATGATTAGAGCCCTGTATCTGGTGTTCCTAATGCAGCCCCCTCTCTGCTGTCATTCCAATTTAATTGTCACGTTAACACTAACACCTGCTATATCCCGTTTGACAGGCTGACGGCGCAGCCTGCCCAGCTGCTGACAGATGGCGGATATAATGCAGCTGCTGGGACGGCTCCCTCCGTGTAGCTGCATATTGTAAGTGGAGGACACAGCCTCCCCTCTGATCCCCTTGCAGGAAGAATTTGCCCTAAAACATGCCACAGAGCGCTTGTTGTAGGGACATGTTTAGAAATGATCTATACATTGTGCAGAATTACAGCAAATGCCTGAAATAACATAAACATGTATCCTGTTCATGACGTCATCTGTGGCTTGATATATAATGAACTGCATTCCAATGGGAATAGTATAATTAGCATATCAAGCCACAAGTGATGTCACAAGCAGGAGACAAGCAGGTGACCTCACAGACACATTAAAGCACACATTTCTCTTATTTCCCATGTTTGCTGCCATTCTGCTAAAGCAATGTACAGATAATTTTTTCGTTATTTTTTTCTCTCTCTGTTCATGGTATAAGTGTTTAGGATGAAGAGTCGCTTTAACTTATATCCTAAATTACAAAACAATGCTGGTATAATGATGGGATGTTATGGGGCTGGTATGATGATGGGATGTTATGGGGCTGGTATAATGATGGGATGTTATGGGGCTGGTATGATGATGTGATGTTATGGGGCTGGTATAATGATGTAATGCTTTGGGGCTGGTATAATGATGTGATGTTATGGGGCTGGTATAATAATACTATGGGGCTGGTATAATAATACTATGGGGCTGGTATAATAATACTATGGGGCTGGTATAATGATGCTGTGGGGCTGGTATAATGATGCTGTGGGGCTGGTATAATGATGCTGTGGGGCTGGTATAATAATGGTATGAGTCTGGAATAATGATTCTGTGGGGCTGGTATAATGATGCTATGAGGCTGGTACAATGATGCTATGAGGCTGGTACAATGATGCTATGAGGCTGGTACAATGATGCTATGAGGCTGGTACAATGAATCTTTGAGGCTGGTACAATGATGCTATGAGCCTGGTATAATGATGCTATGGGGCTGGTATAATGATGCTATGAGCCTGGTATAATGATGCTGTGGGGCTGGTATAATAATGTTATGAGGCTGGTATAATGATGCTGTGGGGCTGGTATAATAATGTTATGAGGCTGGTATAATGATGCTATGGGGCTGGTATAATGATGCTATGGGGCTGGTATAATGATGCTATGGGGCTGGTATAATGATGCTATGGGGCTGGTATAATGATGCTATGGGGCTGGTATAATGATGCTATGGGACTGGTATAATGATGCTATTGGGCTGGTATAATAATGTTATAATGATGCTATTGGGCTGGTATAATAATGTTATAATGATGCTATGGGGCTGGTATAATAATGTTATAATGATGCTATGGGGCTGGTATAATAATGTTTTGAGGCTGGTGTAATGATGCTATGGGGCTGGTATAATAATGTTGTTAGGCTGGTATAATGATGCTATGGGGCTGGTATAATAATGTTATTAGGCTGGTATAATGATGCTGTGGGGCTGGTATAATGATGCTGCGGGGCTGGTATAATAATGTTATGAGTCTGGAATAATGATTCTATGTGGCTGGTATAATAATGTTATGAGGCTGGTATAATGATGCTATGGGGCTGGTATAATGATGCTATGAGCCTGGTATAATGATGCTATGGGGCTGGTATAATGATGCTATGGGGCTGGTATAATGATGCTATGGGGCTGGTATAATGATGCTATGGGGCTGGTATAATAATGTTGTTAGGCTGGTATAATGATGCTATGGGGCTGGTATAATGATGCTATGGGGCTGGTATAATGATGCTATGGGGCTGGTATAATAATGCTATGGGGCTGGTATAATAATGCTATGGGGCTGGTATAATAATGCTATGGGGCTGGTATAATGATGCTATGGGGCTGGTATAATGATGCTATGGGGCTGGTATAATGATGCTATGGGGCTGGTATAATGATGCTATGGGGCTGGTATAATGATGCTATGGGGCTGGTATAATGATGTTATTAGGCTGGTATAATAATGCTATGGAGCTCGTATAATGATACTGTGAGGCTGGTATAATGATGCTGTGGGGCTGGTATAATGATGCTTTCAGGCTGGTATAATGATGCTGCGGGGCTGGTATAATGATGCTGCGGGGCTGGTATAATGATGCTGCGGGGCTGGTATAATGATGCTGCGGGGCTGGTATAATGATGCTATGGGGCTGGTATAATGATGCTATGGGGCTGGTATAATGATGCTATGGGGCTGGTATAATGATGCTGCGGGGCTGGTATAATGATGCTGCGAGGCTGGTATAATGATGCTGCGAGGCTGGTATAATGATGCTGCGAGGCTGGTATAATGATGCTGCGAGGCTGGTATAATGATGCTGTCAGGCTGGTATAATGATGCTATGAGCCTGGTATAATGATGCTGTGGGGCTGGTATAATGATGCTGTGGGGCTGGTATAATGATGCTGTGGGGCTGGTATAATGATGCTGCGGGGCTGGTATAATGATGCTGCGGGGCTGGTATAATGATGCTGCGGGGCTGGTATAATGATGCTGTGGGGCTGTTAAACAATTGGTTCCAAGGTTGCTTTTTATTTTGGCCCTGACTGTGTTAGACTGTGGAACTGCTGTTTGTCTTGGAGTGTTTCTTAATGACTGGTCATTGTATATAGTTTGTCTGGGAGTGTTCCTTTAATGACAGGTCATTGTATATAGTTTGTCTAGGAGTGTTTCTTAATGACTGGTCATTGTATATAGTTTGTCTGGGAGTGTTCCTTTAATGACAGGTCATTGTATATAGTTTGTTTGGGAGTGTTCCTTTAATGACTGGTCATTGTACATAGTTTGTCTGGTAGTGTTCCTTTAATGACAGGTCATTGTACATAGTTTGTCTGGTAGTGTTCCTTTAATGACAGGTCATTGTATATAGTTTGTCTGGGAGTATTCCTTAATGACAGGTCATTGTGTATAGTTTGTCTGGTAGTGTTCCTTAATGAAAGTTCATTGTACATAGTTTGTCTGGGAGTGTTCCTTAATGACTGGTCATTGTATATAGTTTGTCTGGTAGTGTTCCTTAATGACTGGTCATTGTACATAGTTTGTCTGGGAGTGTTCCTTAATGACAGGTCATTGTATTTAGTTTGTTTGGGAGTGTTCCTTTAATGAGTGGTCATTTGATACAGTTTGTATGAGAGTTTTCTTTTAACGACCAGTCATTGCATATAGTTTGTCTGAGAGTTTAACTTTAATGATCTGTCATTGTATGTAGTTTGTTTAGGGGTGTTTCTTTAATGACCGGTCATTGTATGTAGTTAGTCTGAGAGTTTTTTCCCTTAATGATCTGTCAATGTACATTGTTTGTCTGAGAGTTTTCCTTTAATAAGTGGTCCTCATTAAACTTGGTGTGGGGTCTCTGTTGGGGGGCTGACGGTCTTTCTGCTGGCTCAAAGAACTTTGTTTCTGAATGCCACCAGCAGAGAGGGCCTGGCTTGTGTCCCCAGTGTGGGGGGTATCTAGTTGTTTCTGAATGCCACCAGCAGACAGGGCCTCGCTTGTGTCCCCAGTGTGGGGGGTATCTAGTTGTTTCTGAATGCCACCAGCAGACAGGGCCTCGCTTGTGTCCCCAGTGTGGGGGGTATCTAGTTGTTTCTGAATGCCACCAGCAGACAGGGCCTCGCTTGTGTCCCCAGTGTGGGGGGTATCTAGTTGTTTCTGATTGCCACCAGCAGACAGGGCCTCGCTTGTGTCCCCAGTGTGGGGGGTATCTAGTTGTTTCTGAATGCCACCAGCAGACAGGGCCTCGCTTGTGTCCCCAGTGTGGGGGGTATCTAGTTGTTTCTGATTGCCACCAGCAGACAGGGCCTCGCTTGTGTCCCCAGTGTGGGGGGTATCTAGTTGTTTCTGAATACCACCAGCAGAGAGGGCCTGGCTTGTGTCCCCAGTGTGGGGGGTATCTAGTTGTTTCTGAATACCACCAGCAGACAGGGCCTGGCTTGTGTCCCCAGTGTGGGGGGTATCTAGTTGTTTCTGAATGCCACCAGCAGAGAGGGCCTGGCTTGTGTCCCCAGTGTGGGGGGTATCTAGTTGTTTCTGAATGCCACCAGCAGACAGGGCCTGGCTTGTGTCCCCAGTGTGGGGGGTATCTAGTTGTTTCTGATTGCCACCAGCAGACAGGGCCTCGCTTGTGTCCCCAGTGTGGGGGGTATCTAGTTGTTTTCTGAATGCCTTAATATGCCCTGAATTAATGTCTTTCAGTTAGACATAGTCACTTACAAATACCCCACCCATAGCCACGCCCACTCCCCAAGAAAACAAGTGCCCCTCTTTGTCCATTTGAAATGTTGGTTGGTATGAGGTATCCATTGGCATACAGACTGGTAGCACATTACACACATCAGTTTACCAAGAGGATAAACGGGCATGAGGATCTTTCTGGATTACTTTCCCCGAGAGACTGTATGTTGCACCCCCTTCGTCTGTGCTGAGTCCAGGCAGGGGATTACATGTACAATATACACTCTGTACACTACATTGAGCCTAACGGAGAGATACCTAATTCAGCCAGCAGGGGGCTCTGTTACACACATCATACAATCATCACTGTGGTTTGAAATCTCTCACCTGTTCCTTTTAGAATTCCTTATGGCACTCATTTTGTAGAGGAAGTTCCTGCAGTAAACATGTGTTTTTCTCTTTTTATTATATGTTGGGGTTAGACCCTTGCAATAGCTACAGTTGTACAATATGTAGATAATATTACATCATCTGATATTCTCCTTTTAACGGACAACTGTAGCAAAAAATTAACCTCTGTATAATTGACAGACGGCATCAAGTGTAGATGTATTTACTAGAAATGCTTTAGTGAAAGAATACAAATAAAGTACGTGTATAGCTCTATCAGGGGGGAAGATTTAACTTCCACTGACCCAAAATCCTAAACAACATGTCTGCCCCCTGATAAGTACAAAGCAAAGATTCTAAACAACATGTCCGCCCCCTGATAGAGCTATACAGAGCAAAGATTCTAAACAACATGTCCGCCCCCTGATAGAGCTATACAGAGCAAATATTCTAAACAACATGTCCGCCCCCTGATAGAGCTATACAGAGCAAATTGTGAATGCCAAAGATAAATCCTGGCGCTTAAACTATAACACAGCAGCACCAATCTATGTGTTACTCTGAAAACACATGTGAAAAAAGCATCAGAATAAAATAAAACCAAATAATAGGAGTGATTGGTGCGCTAAAGTAAACCCCACACGGTAAAAAGAGTATATGGAAATATAATAATGGCCTGAAAGTTGTTGATATGGCAATGGAGTATGGACAAGGTCTTCAATGTTTCATAACATATATGAGGAAACATAAAAACAGACAAAGACCATAGTGTAATTCAGTATTATAGTAAATATTGGTGCAGTATGAACAAATGCACTCACAAACGTAGTTGGTATATAGGTCACGTCAAATATCAGATAGAGTCTTCTCTCTTCCCCACATGGTCCTCACATATAGCGGAGTTAAACGAGGGGATAGATGATTAGTAATAAAAAAAGATATTTAATATAACAAACAAATAGTATCTTACATAGAGGTGCTCAGCATCAGGCTTCTCCTCGAAAAAGTCCCAAAACAAAGTCTTTCAATCCCAGCTTCCCAGCTTAAAACAAGCTTCCTCTCGGCGTGTCGCCTGTTTTAAGGCGAAACGCGTAGCGTGCCTACCAATACTGCTATACCTTCCAGATTTTGATTAAAATACTGGGATTGAAAGACTTTGTTTTGGGACTTTTTCGAGGAGAAGCCTGATGCTGAGCACCTCTATGTAAGATACTATTTGTTTGTTATATTAAATATCTTTTTTTATTACTAATCATCTATCCCCTCGTTTAACTCCGCTATATGTGAGGACCATGTGGGGAAGAGAGAAGACTCTATCTGATATTTGACGTGACCTATATACCAACTACGTTTGTGAGTGCATTTGTTCATACTGCACCAATATTTACTATAATACTGAATTACACTATGGTCTTTGTCTGTTTTTATGTTTCCTCATATATGTTATGAAACATTGAAGACCTTGTCCATACTCCATTGCCATATCAACAACTTTCAGGCCATTATTATATTTCCATATACTCTTTTTACCGTGTGGGGTTTACTTTAGCGCACCAATCACTCCTATTATTTGGTTTTATTTTATTCCTATACAGAGCAAAGCAGCCTCTAAAAAATATTTTATTCGTATTCTTTCATGAAATAATTTCACTTGATGCTTGATGATATTTGTCCTTTAACCCTTTAAGGACCAGGGATTTTCCTGGGCCAAGGACCAGAGCGTTTTTCAATTTTTAATACGCGGTTTTTGAAACATAAATTTCCTCTCTCTCATTTAACGTACCCATACAAGTTATATGTTGTTTTTTAGAGGACAGTTAGAGCTTTCTTTTGATACCCTATACATAAAAATGATTTACATTTTAGTATTAAAAAATACATATAAAAGAGGAAACTTTTGAGGAAAAAAATGTTTTTCCCCATTATTTTCCCAATAATAAGCTACATAACTAGTGCAACACTAACCCACTTATCCCCCCTAATTAACTAACTAATAAAAAAGAAAAATATTGGTTCCCAAACCCCCCATAACAAAAAAGACAGAAAAAAACTCTGAAGAGTGCGATGTCAGATCAGTAAAAATCATGCAACAGGCATGCAGGGGTTAAATTTTATTAAATAAATATATTAAAATTACCTTTATTTATTCAAAAAAACTTTATAAATTGTAAAAATAAAAAAATCTGTTAAAAAAAAAAACTAAATGAGGGCCATAAAGTGGAAGGAAACTGATCACATTTAAAAACTGTGATCAGCAATGAAAGGGTTAATTTTTTTTTTTTTTTTAAACCTATGTGTGTATAATTAATTTATTTTTACTTACAGGTCACTCTCTGTGCTTCACTATAAGAATGTGAAGCACAGGGAGTGAATTAGAGGCAAAGTCAGTGTGTGAACACACTGACTTTGCCATCTAATTTGCATGTTATCGCGGTGATTGAGCAATCACCGCGATCACATGGCCGGAAACTGACCGATCGGGTCCAGGAGCTTTGCCTCGGGTGAGAGGCTTAGTCCTGGACCCGTTGCAGACTAGCTGGCGGTGCCAACGGAGCGCACCGCCGGCTAGACTGCATGACGAGTTAACTCGTCATAAGGTCGCTAACGCTGCGGCTCATATGACGAGTTAACTCGTCATAAGGACGGGAAGGGGTTAAAGGACAGTTTGTTTTGTAGAGTTGGCCTCAGAAGTAAAATAACGAAGTTATCTGCGAGTAGACACCTTATGACACATTCCTGGCCTAGAAATACATGTTACAGATGAAAGTGTTGGTCCTCCGGTAACGGCGGCCAAATACATCACCGTAAGTTTAATTCATGAATAAGATTTCCAAGGACGACATCGTGAGGGACAGAATCTGAAACACTCTGCAAAAACCCCACCTGCCCCCCACAAACAATCAACACACACACACCAAACAATCAACACACACACACACCAAACAATCAACACACACACACACCAAACAATCAACACACACACACACCAAACAATCAACACACACACACACACCAAACAATCAACACACACACACACACACCAAACAATCAACACACACACACCAATCAACACACACGCCAAACAATTAACACACACACACCAAACAACACACACACCAAACACACACACCAAACAACACACACACCAAACAACACACACACCAAACAACACACACACACCAAACAACACACACACACACCAAACAATCAACACACACACACACACACACCAAACAATCAACACACACACCAAACAATCAACACACACACACACACACACCAAACAATCAACACACACACACACCAAACAATCAACACACACACACACCAAACAATCAACACACACACACACACCAAACAATCAACACACACACACACACCAAACAATCAACACACACACCAAACAATCAACACACACACCAAACAATCAACACACACACCAAACAATCAACACACACACCAAACAATCAACACACACACCAAACAATCAACACACCAAACAATCAACACACACACACCAAACAATTAACACACACACACACACCAAACAATCAACACACACACACACACACACCAAACAATCAACACACACACACACACCAAACAATCAACACACACACACACACACCAAACAAGCAACACACACACACACACACACACACACACACACACACACACCAAACAAGCAACACACACACACACACACACCAAACAAGCAACACACACACACCAAACAAGCAACACACACACACACCAAACAATCAACACACACACACCAAACAATCAACACACACACCAAACAATCAACACACACACCAAACAACACACACACACACACCAAACACACACACACACCAAACCACACACACACCAAACCACACACACCAAACAATCAACACACACACACCAAACCACACACACACACCACACAATCAACACACACACACCAAACCACACACACACACCAAACACACACACACACACACACACACCAATCAACCAACGCACACGCCAGACAATCAACGCACACGCCAGACAATCAACGCACACGCCAGACAATCAACGCACACGCCAGACAATCAACGCACACGCCAGACAATCAACGCACACCCAAACAACCAACACACACACACACCCCCAAACAATCAACACATACACACATCCCCAAACAATCAACACATACACACATCCCCAAACAATCAACACATACACACATCCCCAAACAATCAACACATACACACATCCCCAAACAATCAACACATACACACATCCCCAAACAATCAACACATACACACATCCCCAAACAATCAACACATACACACATCCCCAAACAATCAACACATACACACATCCCCAAACAATCAACACATACATCCCCAAACAATCAACACACACATCCCCAAACAATCAACACACACATCCCCAAACAATCAACACACACACCAAACAATCAGTCAACACACGTGTGTTTGGATAACTATATACTGATAGGAGGTACATTGTACCGCTGTCTGTGTCTGGATAACTATATACTGATAGGAGGTATACTGTACCACTGTCTGTGGTTGGATAACTATATACTGATAGGAGGTATACTATACCACTCTCTGTGTCTGGATAACTATATACTGATAGGAGGTATACTATACCACTGTCTGTGTGTATATCCATCCTACATACTGCCGGGCTGCACTTTACATGAATTGGATTGTGTGTGTGTATATATACATCCTACATACTGTCGGGCTGCACTTTACATGAATTGGATTGTGTGTGTGTATATACATCCTACATACTGCCAGGCTGCACTTTACATGAATTGGATTGTGTGTGTGTGTGTGTGTATATACATCCTACATACTGCCGGGCTGCACTTTACATGAATTGGATTGTGTGTGTGTGTGTGTGTGTGTGTGTGTGTGTGTATATACATCCTACATACTGCCGGCCTGCACTTTATATGAATTGGATTGTGTGTGTGTGTATATCCATCCTACATACTGCCAGGCTGCACTTTACATGAATTGGATTGTGTGTGTGTGTATATACATCCTACATACTGCCGGGCTGCACTTTACATGAATTGGATTGTGTGTGTGTGTGTATACACATCCTACATACTGCCAGACTGCACTTTACATGAATTGGATTGTGTGTGTATATACATCCTACATACTGCCAGGCTGCACTTTACATGAATTGGATTGTGTGTGTGTGTGTGTGTGTGTGTGTGTGTATATACATCCTACATACTGCCTGGCTGCACTTTACATGAATTGGATTGTGTGTGTGTGTATATCCATCCTACATACTGCCGGGCTGCACTTTACATGAATTGGATTGTGTGTGTGTGTATATCCATCCTACATACTGCCGGGCTGCACTTTACATGAATTGGATTGTGTGTGTGTGTGTGTGTGTGTGTGTGTGTATATACATCCTACATACTGCCGGGCTGCACTTTACATGAATTGGATTGTGTCTGTGTGTGTATATACATCCTACATACTGCCGGGCTGCACGTTACATGAATTGGATTGTGTGTGTGTGTATATACATCCTACATACTGCCGGGCTGCACTTTACATGAATTGGATTGTGTGTGTGTGTATATCCATCCTACATACTGCCAGGCTGCACTTTACATGAATTGGATTGTGTGTGTGTGTGTATATACATCCTACATACTGCCGGGCTGCACTTTACATGAATTGGATTGTGTGTGTGTGTGTATATACATCCTACATACTGCCGGGCTGCACTTTACATGAATTGGATTGTGTGTGTATATCCATCCTACATACTGCCAGGCTGCACTTTACATGAATTGGATTGTGTGTGTGTATATCCATCCTACATACTGCCGGGCTGCACTTTACATGAATTGGATTGTGTGTGTGTGTGTGTATATACATCCTACATACTGCCGGGCTGCACTTTACATGAATTGGATTGTGTGTGTGTGTGTGTGTATATACATCCTACATACTGCCGGGCTGCACTTTACATGAATTGGATTGTGTGTGTGTGTGTGTATATACATCCTACATACTGCCGGGCTGCACTTTACATGAATTGGATTGTGTGTGTGTGTGTGTATATACATCATACATACTGCCAGGCTGCACTTTACATGAATTGGATTGTGTGTGTGTATATACATCCTACATACTGCCGGGCTGCACTTTACATGAATTGGATTGTGTGTGTGTATATACATCCTACATACTGCCGGGCTGCACTTTACATGAATTGGATTGTGTCTGTCTGTATATACATCCTACATACTGCCGGGCTGCACTTTACATGAATTGGATTGTGTGTGTGTGTATATACATCCTACATACTGCCGGGCTGCACTTTACATGAATTGGATTGTGTGTGTGTGTGTGTATATACATCCTACATACTGCCGGGCTGCACTTTACATGAATTGGATTGTGTGTGTGTGTGTGTGTGTGTGTGTATATACATCCTACATACTGCCGGGCTGCACTTTACATGAATTGGATTGTGTGTGTGTGTGTGTATATACATCCTACATACTGCCGGGCTGCACTTTACATGAATTGGATTGTGTGTGTGTGTGTGTGTGTATATACATCCTACATACTGCCGGGCTGCACTTTACATGAATTGGATTGTGTCTGTGTGTATATATACATCCTACATACTGCCGGGCTGCACTTTACATGAATTGGATTGTGTGTGTCTGTGCGTATATACATCCTACATACTGCCAGGCTGCACTTTACATGAATTGGATTGTGTCTGTGTGTATATACATCCTACATCCTGCCGGGCTGCACTTTGCATGCTCTTCCTGCAGCATGTGGAACAAATGTGTCCCGGGAAACATGGCCGATGTTGGCACTATGCTTCTACAAACGGCAATGCAGCCTGCAAAAGTTATATTCGGCCGGTAAAAAATGTGATGAAGCCTCTAATGCCGGGGAAACCTGAATATTCTAGGAAATCTGTTGGAAGCTATGATTTCCCGTATGTAGAATACAGACATATTTAAAGCACTTTGTATTTTCTAACACAGTGTATAGGTCATTCATCTCACCAGCCTACACCATACTCATCGAGACACACTGCACCATGCATACCCAGAGACACACTGCACCATGCATACCCAGAGACACACTGCACCATGCATACCCAGCGAGACACACTGCACCATGCATACCCAGCGAGACACACTGCACCATGCATACCCAGCGAGACACACTGCACCATGCATACCCAGCGAGACACACTGCACCATGCATACCCAGCGAGACACACTGCACCATGCATACCCAGCGAGACACACTGCACCATGCATACCCAGCGAGACACACTGCACCATGCATACCCAGCGAGACACACTGCACCATGCATACCCAGAGACACACTGCACCATGCATACCCAGAGACACACTGCACCATGCATACCCAGAGACACACTGCACCATGCATACCCAGAGAGACACACTGCACCATGCATACCCAGAGACACACTGCACCATGCATACCCAAAGAGACACACTGCACCATGCATACCCAAAGAGACACACTGCACCATGCATACCCAAAGAGACACACTGCACCATGCATACCCAGAGAGACACTGCACCATGCATACCCAGAGAGACACTGCACCATGCATACCCAGAGAGACACTGCACCATGCATACCCAGAGAGACACTGCACCATGCATACCCAGCGAGACACTGCACCATGCATACCCAGCGAGACGCACTGCACCATGCATACCCAGCGAGACGCACTGCACCATGCATACCCAGCGAGACGCACTGCACCATGCATACCCAGCGAGACGCACTGCACCATGCATACCCAGAGAGACGCACTGCGCCATGCATACCCAGAGAGACGCACTGCGCCATGCATACCCAGAGAGACGCACTGCGCCATGCATACCCAGAGAGACGCACTGCGCCATGCATACCCAGAGAGACGCACTGCGCCATGCATACCCAGAGAGACGCACTGCGCCATGCATACCCAGAGAGACGCACTGCGCCATGCATACCCAGAGAGACGCACTGCGCCATGCATACCCAGAGAGACGCACTGCGCCATGCATACCCAGAGAGACGCACTGCGCCATGCATACCCAGAGAGACGCACTGCGCCATGCATACCCAGAGAGACGCACTGCGCCATGCATACCCAGAGAGACGCACTGCGCCATGCATACCCAGAGAGACGCACTGCGCCATGCATACCCAGAGAGACGCACTGCGCCATGCATACCCAGAGAGACGCACTGCGCCATGCATACCCAGAGAGACGCACTGCGCCATGCATACCCAGAGAGACACACTGCGCCATGCATACCCAGAGAGACACACTGCGCCATGCATACCCAGAGAGACACACTGCGCCATGCATACCCAGAGAGACACACTGCGCCATGCATACCCAGAGAGACACACTGCGCCATGCATACCCAGAGAGACACACTGCGCCATGCATACCCAGAGAGACACACTGCGCCATGCATACCCAGAGAGACACACTGCGCCATGCATACCCAGAGAGACACACTGCGCCATGCATACCCAGAGAGACACACTGCGCCATGCATACCCAGAGAGACACACTGCGCCATGCATACCCAGAGAGACACACTGCGCCATGCATACCCAGAGAGACACACTGCGCCATGCATACCCAGAGAGACACACTGCACCATGCATACCCAGAGAGACACACCGCACCATGCATACCCAGAGAGACACACTGCTGGACACACTGCTGGACACACTGCTGGACACACTGCTGGACACACTGCTGGACACACTGCTGGACACACTGCTGGACACACTGCTGCACACACTGCTGCACACACTGCTGGACACACTGCTGCACACACTGCTGGACACACTGCTGGACACACTGCTGCACACACTGCTGGACACACTGCTGCACACACTGCTGGACACACTGCTGCACACACTGCTGGACACACTGCTGCACACATTGCTGGACACACTGCTGGACACACTGCTGCACACATTGCTGGACACAGGAGCCGCTCACCTAGAGGCTCTACAAATAAATCATTCAAGGATCGCTGAGCAATGGAAACAACTGCAGAAAGCTCATTAAATAGAGCAAAGCAAACACCATTACCTTATAATGGCCTGACCAGCACTATATTCTATAGGGGATCTATAAGACCAGCACTGTATTCTATAGGGGTTCTATAAGACCAGTCATGCATTCTATAGGGGCCGTAATACTGTGTGCTCTAGAAGACCAGTCATGCATTCTATAGGGGCCGTAATACTGTGTGCTCTAGAAGACCAGTCATGCATTCTATAGGGGCCGTAATACTGTGTGCTCGATAAGACCAGTCATGCATTCTATAGGGGGCGTAATACTGTGTGCTCTAGAAGACCAGTCATGCATTCTATAGGGGGGCGTAATACTGTGTGCTCGGTAAGACCAGTCATGCATTCTATAGGGGCCGTAATACTGTGTGCTCTAGAAGACCAGTCATGCATTCTATAGGGGGCGTAATACTGTGTTCTCTAGAAGACCAGTCATGCATTCTATAGGGGGCGTAATACTGTGTGCTCTAGAAGACCAGTCATGCATTCTTTTTTTTTTTCAATATATATCTTTATTGTACAAAACATTTTACTACAAAAACACTTAAGAACATCCATGAGTAAATATCAGTGTAAGGTAGTGTACGTACCGTGATTCAGCGCAGGGGGAACCCCAGTTGCAGAATAAGACAATCCTTGCCTGATACCACCACTACCGAGGGCTACAGAGGAGGCAGACTTCAATAGATGGCAGCAGGCACGAAGGTCTAAGAGTAGTGGAGGTGCAGTCCGAGTCGGGGAGCCAGAGGGTAGAATGGTCACAAAACGATAGCCGGGTCAGGGAAAACAGAGAGCAGCAGAATCCAGGGAAAAGCCAAATGTTCAGGGATCAGACGAGAGAGGAGGTCAGGAAAAGCCAGGTCAGGAGTCCAGTAGATCCAGATAGTAGTACAAAACTTTGGGCAGCAAAACGGAGGAGCTGGGAGCAATCCACGCTGAGCTAGCTTGAGAAATCTTCAAGCAAGTTTGAATTGCGCGCCCAGAAGATTTAAAGGGCATAGCTCCGCCCCCGTGACGTGCGCGACGCGCGCCACGCTGCCCGTCGCCATAGCGATGAAGGAGACAGCAGTGAAAGAGCTTCGCGGCGTGCACGCGCTTGTCTCCAGTTGCGGCTGCGTTTAGAAGGGGATAGCCGGCGGTGACAAGACTCGAAAGTGCCGATTCCCGTCTTGTGAGGTAAGTGAAAGGGACCAGCGGAGCGGACCTTACAGAGCCCCTTCCCCATGCGTGGACCCCGGACGCGAACGGGAGCGGGACGAGACGGATACCGAAGGTGGAAGGCACGTAAACGGGCAGGGGCATGGATGTTAGACAACGGTTCCCATGAACGTTCCTCAGGACCGTACCCGCGCCAGTGGATAAGATATTCTATGCGCCCTCTGCGCCATCGAGAGTCCAGGACCTTCTGCACGACATACTCCTCGTTGCCATCCACCATCACCGGAGCAGGAGGCGTCGGAGTACGGCCAGAAAAGGGGTTAGCAACGTAGGGTTTAAGGAGGGCTACATGGAACACTGGGTAAATGCGAAGCGAAGGAGGGAGTCTCAGACGTACTACAACAGGACTAAGTACCTTCAAAATAGGGTAGGGACCCAGATATCGAGGACCCAGTTTCTTGGAAGGGCATGCCCGTCGGATATGCGCAGTCGAGAGCCACACTTTATCCCCTTCCTGGTATCTTGGTGGGGGAGAACGTCGTAGATTCGCGTAACGGCTTTGGGCTTCTTGGGCAGCCTTGAGGTTAGTACGCAGTGTAGTCAGATGGTGAGTGATGCGTAAAAGTCTCTCCTTCACTTCGGGTACCGAGGAGTCTGTAACCAACCCCGGAATAGAGATAGGGTGGTACCCATAGTTGGCAAACAACGGGGACATTCTAGTAGAGGATTGTTTATGGTTATTATAGGTGTACTCTGCTGTGGGGAGTAGATGTAACCAATCATCTTGGAGATAGGCGGTGTAGCAGCGTATATATTGCTCTAGTATTTGGTTTATTCTTTCCGTTTGACCGTTGGTCTGAGGATGGAAGGCTGTAGAAAGGTTGGGACTAATCCGAAGATTGTGACAGAAGGACTTCCAGAAACGGGATGTAAACTGGACACCTCGATCCGAGGTGATGGACTGAGGTAACCCGTGGAGACGAAAGACTGAAGAGATGAACAATGTGGCTGAAGTGGCTGCTGTGGGAATACCAATGGTCGGAATGAAATGAGCCATCTTAGTACAACGGTCTACGACGACCATGATTGTATCATGTTTCTTGGAAGGGGGTAGGTCCACTATGAAATCCATGGAGATCTCAGACCAAGGTCTGGATGGCACTGAGAGGGGATGTAATAAGCCAGCGGGTCTAGTTCGGTTACTCTTGTTCCTTGCACACACTTCACAAGAACGAACATAACCAGTGACATCCTTCATCAATGTAGGCCACCAGAAGTGGCGTCTCACGAGTTCTGCAGTCTTTGTGATGCCACCATGTCCTGACAGAAGAGAATCATGACTTATTTGTAAGACTGATACACGGATAGGTTCAGGTACATAGATTTTATCTTGGAATTTGTAGAATCCATCCTGAAACGTGAGAGGAGGGTTGGTATGAGGAGGCGAGAGCGCCCTGGAGGACGCCTGAATCTTGTTGAGTAGGGAATTCTGGGTCGTTAGGAATACATGAGATGGTAGAACAGTGTCAGGCGAACTGGACTCGCCGGGTAGGGCCTCAACGAGGCGGGATAAGGCATCAGCCTTAGTGTTTCGAGTTCCGGGTCGGAATGTGATGTGGAGGTTAAATCTTGTAAAGAAGAGGGACCATCGAGCTTGTCTGGGACGGAGACGTTTGGCTCTCTTTAGGTATTCAAGATTGCGGTGGTCCGTGTAAATGGTAACAGGATGTCGTGCACCTTCCAATAGATGTCTCCATTCTTCTAATGCAAACTTGATAGCCAGTAGTTCTCTGTCTCCCACATCATAATTTGACTCCGTTGGTGTAAGACGATGGGAATAAAATGCCACTGGATGTAGAAGAGCTTTCTCCCCTTGTCTTTGGGATAACACGGCCCCCACCGCAGTCTCAGAAGCATCTACTTCCAGGAAGAACGGTGTAGAGGAGTCAGGTTGTACCAGTATGGGAGCAGAAGTGAAACGCTGCTTGAGTAGGTCAAAGGCGTCTTGGGCTGCTGAGGTCCACACAAAGGGGATATGGTGTTTAGTCAACGTAGTTATAGGAGCAACAATTTGAGAGAAACCCCTGATGAATTTACGGTAATAGTTAGCAAATCCTATAAATCTTTGAACATCTTTTTTGCATGTAGGTGTGGGCCAGTTAAGAACAGAGTGGACCTTTCTTTGATCCATCTGAATATTTCCTGGGGTAAGAATATATCCCAAAAATTCAATCTTGGGACAGTCAAAAGCACATTTTTCAAACTTAGCGTATAGTTTGTGGGTACGCAACCGGCCCAGCACCTTACGAACATGAACATGATGATCCTGGAGGTTCTTGGAAAAAATTAGGAGATCATCCAGGTATATCACAAGGAATATGTCTAGAAAGTCCCGGAATACATCATTCAGGAAATGCTGGAAGGCGGCTGGGGCATTGCAGAGTCCAAAGGGCATAACTAAATACTCAAAATGGCCATACCTAGACCGGAACGCTGTCTTCCACTCATCCCCCTTGCGAATCCGGACTAGGTTGTAGGCTCCACGGAGATCTATCTTAGTGAATATGGTAGCTTCTCTGACCCTATCAAGCAATTCTGGGATAAGAGGTAGGGGATATCGATTTTTGATGGTGATATCATTGAGTTCGCGGTAATCGATACAGGGTCGGAGACCTCCATCTTTTTTTCCGATGAAAAATATTGCGGCTCCAGCAGGGGATGTAGAAGGTCTGATAAATCCTTTTTTGAGATTTTCTGTTATATATTCCCTTAGGTGTTGTAATTCCGGTTCAGAGAGAGTGTATATTTTACCAAAGGGGATAGATGAGCCGGGTAATAAATCGTTAGGGCAGTCGTATGGACGTTGGAAATGTGAGTGTCCGGCCTGTAATTCTTGCATAGATTGAGTTAGAACCGACAGTTGACGGGATAAGGAAGTTACTGCATCCATAACTTCTGCGGGGTCCATGGAGATGGCTTGAAGATTTGTAAGGTAGTGTACGTACCGTGATTCACCCCAGTTGCAGAATAAGACAATCCTTGCCTGATACCACCACTACCGAGGGCTACAGAGGAGGCAGACTTCAATAGATGGCAGCAGGCACGAAGGTCTAAGAGTAGTGGAGGTGCAGTCCGAGTCGGGGAGCCAGAGGGTAGAATGGTCACAAAACGATAGCCGGGTCAGGGAAAACAGAGAGCAGCAGAATCCAGGGAAAAGCCAAATGTTCAGGGATCAGACGAGAGAGGAGGTCAGGAAAAGCCAGGTCAGGAGTCTAGTAGTACAAAACTTTGGGCAGCAAAACGGAGGAGCTGGGAGCAATCCACGCTGAGCTAGCTTGAGAAATCTTCAAGCAAGTTTGAATTGCGCGCCCAGAAGATTTAAAGGGCATAGCTCCGCCCCCGTGACGTGCGTGACGCGCGCCACGCTGCCCGTCGCCATAGCGATGAAGGAGACAGCAGTGAAAGAGCTTCGCGGCGTGCACGCGCTTGTCTCCAGTTGCGGCTGCGTTTAGAAGGGGATAGCCGGCGGTGACAAGACTCGAAAGTGCCGATTCCCGTCTTGTGAGGTAAGTGAAAGGGACCAGCGGAGCGGACCTTACAATCAGGTTTGCTCAGCATAAATACACACGTATACAGCATACAAATAGACAAACAAAACTATGTTCCGGGGGGTGGAACCGTCTCACGAGGGGAATGGGGAAACGGGAAATCCTCACATGTCTCCGGCGTACTAACTTTTATCCTTTACTTTAAAGAAAAGTCACATAAAACCTATCCCATGCATGCTTAAACTCCTTCACTGTATTAACCTCTACCACTTCTACTGGAAGACTATTCCATACATCCACTACCCTCTCAGTAAAGTAATACCTGCTGATGTTACTTTCAAATCGTTGCCCCTCTAATTTAAGACCATGTCCGCTAGTTGTAGTTTTTCTTCTTATAAATACACTCTCTTCCTTTTTGTGTTGATTCCCTTTCTGTATTTCAGTGATCTGTATAGAGGACAATGTGTTGTAACCGGCATCATTCTCTAGCCATGTTGGCTGTTTCCATTAATTGGGTAACGTCTCCTGTTCGTCCTCAGGTCCAGACATGTTCTGTATATTTCATGGGAAGAGGTATGGTCCAGGGGACAGCTGGCATCCTTACCTAGAACCTCAAGGCGTTGTCTATTGCATACGATGCACCTGCTCCGAGGTATGTCTGTTAGGAACTCTCAAAACACTACAGCCTGACTCCGCCTTCTCTTTAATCCAGAGGTGCGCGAGGGAGCAGTGTGTGTGCACCGGCTGCACAGACTTCCTGCTCCGCCCCCTCGCGCACTGCCATATTGTGTTATCCATTGTGTAAAAGTTAAAACCCTTTAAGTGTATTTCTCAATCTCCCCTGTTATCACGATGTTTTGCTGTCTTGTCTTTAACAAAGTGTTCTTGCTTGTGACAAACCTTGGTAGTAGCTGTGTCTACATCTGGGGATCGCTATATTTTGATTGACGTCCAGGGGCTTGGCGAGGAAGCTGACACTTCGAGAATTAACATCTGGGCTGCCTTATCCATCTCAGATATGTCTTTTTTTATGTGAAAGGTCCGTTTTTTTTTTTTTTTAAAGGCCCCCGAAACTTTAAAATTAAAATGAACTAATATTGTGTTTTGTTTTTTTTCCCCGAACGGTTTTGCCAAACCAATTCTGTAGGGAGGGGTGGTAAGTGGAGCGGTCCATTCCCTCAGAGGGGACAACCCTCCTGACCACGGAGCGACGTGTTCTGTAAATACTAAAAAGGGAACGCTCTCCTCCAAATTATTTAGCGAGGGCAATTAATCTGTCTGACGGGAGGAGAGCCAGGTGATGTCAGTGCTTTAATAGTGTCCTCTGCACGCCGCGGATGGCAACTTTCTAAGTACCCTGAGTCTCTGCTGCAGCTCCCCAGCCTGTCAAAAGGCTCCTTGTTCCCATGATGGGTGGGATGCAGCAGGAGCTCGAAAACAGTGGTCAGGGAAAGGGATTAGTCCAAAATTTTTTTATAGCTTGTTAAAAATAAAAAAAAGACACATTTAACTGCATCACCTGCAACCCTCCGGCACTCTGCAGGATAATACAGCAGTGTGTTACTACTACGGCTTAACCTTAAGAGCGCTGGGTTTGGTTAGAACCGGTATTCAGTGAGGGGATTGACAAGGCAAGTTCAAACTTAAAGCTAAAAGTAGCTTTAAGTTGGAAAAAAAATCAAACAAAATTCTCCTGTTCAATGCACTGGAAAAATTTTCCAACTTGGCCACGTGGGAAAGTCTCTTCTCAATTCCCTGCCGTTCTCTCATTTCGCGAGGAAAGTCCCAGGTCCTTTTGGTTTTATAATATGTATATTTGGTTGTGCGTAAGAATATAGCTGTCGTCTTGTATGTTTTCATTTCAACATGTTCCCGAGTTGGTCAAGGTGGGAGGTCATGGTTTATTCTTGGATCGTCCCGTGACGTTATATGTCTGTGTTTTGTTCCACGGATCAGGGGGGGAGCGTGAGCTGTTACAGGATAAAGTGTCCAGTCCTTCCCTGCGTCCACACAGTCACCGATCCACATCAGTGCTGCCCACGATGCATTGGTAAGTGGAATGCGCGGGGGGAGAATATGTGACTGCAGAGAATAACATGGATGTGAAATGGTCTTTGCATTGGGGGTTATGGCTGGATTGGGTCTAATTCGGATGCCTGCCGTCAGGTCTTTGCTCTCGTGGTCCAATAAAGTGATCTAGAGAGACCTGCCGCCGGCGACAAAACTCTTACACAATAAATAGATCACTTCTTTTTTTGGGGGAGGAGGGGGCAGTTGGCGCACTGGGGCTTTTTGCTGGTGGTAATCAGTTTATACATAAGGGTCTACATAATATATGCCCAAAGTAATCGGCCCGGAGTCAGGAAAGCTTCAGGGTACATCGGGGTCACATCGGAAGCCGAATTTCGAGCTACAAGATATGCCCCGATGGGACCACGAATAGACTTGCAATTCTTTCAAAATTTCTTACAAAAAATTCTTACAAAAAATGCTTTCGAAAGCAGATAAATATACACCAGACTGAAAATAGATGTCTGTGGGATGATAGAGACACACGTCAGAACGAATTCAGCTGTTATGGATAGAGCTATACAGAGCAAAGATTCTAAACAACATGTCCGCCCCCTGATAGAGCTATACTGAGCAAAGATTCTAAACAACATGTCCGCCCCTGATAGAGCTATACAGAGCAAAGATTCCAAACAACATGTCCGCACCCTGATAGAGCTATACAGAGCAAAGATTCTAAACAACATGTCCGCCCCCTGATAAAGCTATACAGAGCAAAGATTCTAACCAACATGTCTGTCCCCTGATAGAGCTATACAGAGCAAAGATTCTAAACAACATGTCCACCTCCTGATAGAGCTATACAGAGCAAAGATTCTAAACAACATGTCTGTCCCCTGATAGAGCTATACAGAGCAAAGATTCTAAACAACATGTCTGCCCCCTGATAGAGCTATACAGAGCAAAGATTCTAAACAACATGTCTGTCCCCTGATAGAGCTATACATAGCAAAGATTCTAAACAACATGTCCACCCCCTAATAGAGCTATACATAGCAAAGATTCTAAACAACATGTCCACCCTCTGATAGAGCTATACAGAGCAAAGATTCTAAACAACATGTCCACCCCCTGATAGAGCTATACAGAGCAAAGATTCTAAACAACATGTCCGCCCCATGATAGAGCTATACAGAGCAAAGATTCTAAACAACATGTCTGTCCCCTGATAGAGCTATACAGAGCAAAGATTCTAAACAACATGTCCGCCAGCAATACAGAGGACGGAGGGCTCAGTCAGGTACTTTAGTATTCATTTCTATTTAAAGTGCCTACACTTCAGTTAAACAGAACTTCGGGTTTATTTGCTGACATGTGACCTTTAAAAAGAAAACAAAACTGAGACGTGTTCATTCAGACAGAGTTTTTGTTAGAGACAGAGCAGAGCTAACGATATTCCCGGCACTTGGGAAATAACAGTTTGTTTAATCCCCGAGACCTCTGATCGCACTGTTTACTCTCGTCCTCTGGTCTCCCGGGAAGAGGCTGTCATTACCCAGGAGCCTGTGTAACATCTCCGCGCCGGGGCTTTCAGCGGAACCTTTCCCAGGGGGCCAGAGACAAACGGGCGGCGCTCTGTCCATTGAGGGGTCTACAAAGAAATGTAACCCTTACCTGTGCTCCCCCCCCCCCCCCGTTCTCTCCGCAGAACCTCATTCCCCCTCGGGCCTCCGAGCGCCGGTCAAGATTTGCCAGCACAATGGAACGACCTACCAGCAGGGCGAGATGTTCACCACCTACCATCTGTTCCCCTCGCGGCAGTCAAACCAGTGTGTGCAGTGCAGCTGCTCGGTATGTTCCCCCCCCTCAGCGGTCCTGTAATGATGTAATACAGGAGCGGCCATGACGTGATTGATTCTTATTTGAATGTGGAAAAACGTTTGTAACCGCGGAAACCAATAGAATGTTCCTGCTCGTTTAGAACTTTGGTACACGACCCCGTACTGTAACAGGTCAGCGCTGATATTAACGGTTATAAAAGGGACACTCCAGGCAACAAACTAAGCAACTGACTGGTAGGCAGTCAGTGGCCCCCCACGAAGATTGATTCTTTTGATCACTACACACGTGCAGCGACGATTATTCTGCTCCTCCGCTCACTGCTGTCCATTCGGACGAAAATTTTATTTATTTCGTTCATTACTGCATTCGTTTCAGACGAAATTCGTTCATTATTTTCATTTCGTTTAATTTTATTCGTTCGTTTTATAGAATACGTGTAATACTATTGGCTTGTGTAATACTATGTACATGTATTCTTATTGCTATTCTATAAACCGAACGTTCGGTTTATAGAATAGCAATAGGATTACATGTATTCCATAAGCCGACAGCCTATAAACCGAACGTTCGGTTTATAGGCTGTCGGCATTTCACTACACTGAGACAGAGTCTCCATTCATAATTTTATGAATGGAGACTTTGTCTCCGTGTAGTGAAATGCTATTGTATTCTATAAACCGACTCTATTTCGGCTTATAGAATGCAATAGTACTACGAATGGACGAATGAACGAATGATTTTCGTTTATTAACCGTTCGTTCATTCGGCTTTCGCTAGCTTAGCATTTTCGTTCTTCGTTATTCGTTTTTCGGACGAATGGACGAAAATGCTATTTTCGGACGAAAATGCATTCGTCCGAAAACGAATGCACATGTCTAATGCATTTGTATGAAAAATAAAGAAATTATCCAGGTACTAAGTACAGGTTAAACACCACCATAAAAGCCAAAGCTTACTGACCTGAGTGTCCCTTTAATAAACAAGTGGCCTTCCTGTATATTACATTACAGGTTAACATTGTTACAATAAAACCAAAGCCAATTATGTCATCACCTTCCTGTGACCTTTGACTTGTCCTTGGAGCCAAGTACATTGCTCACCCCCTCCAGTATTGCAAAAATGGTATAGTGCCTCGTCTAAAACATGCAAAAAATTGCACCTCGAACGGAGGTTAAGTACCAAAAGTTTGTAATCTTTAAAACCTTTGTGTTATTTTTTCTCTCTCTCTCTGAGCCGCTTGTGCAGCCCTCAGTGTTAGTATAACCCAGACTTGTCCAGCCCCAAGTACCGAGCAGGATCTGTTCTGTTCCAGGAATTTCTAAGCTTTATGTTTAGTTTTTATTTTTTTTATTTTATTATTTATTATTCTCTACAGATACACGCAGGAGTTCAGCCTCCCACCTGTCAGGCGTTCTCACCCCGCGTTACCAGGTCTGACAGTCTCTCTTTCCGCAAAGAGTCCTTCATTTTTAAATGCCCCCAACACAGGGGTCCACGTTTAGGTCCACGGAAAGATATACTGCCATGTACCTTAAAAAGTATGTGCCAATAGGTATATCCTCAAAATCTCCCATGAGCCAATCAGTGGCCTCCTATAAAAAAAATGGTCATGTACAGCGACATTACACCAACTGTTCTGACCCTTCAATTACTGCTGTCAAAAAATAAACACACAAACCAGGAAGGCAGACACTAGCATCTGAATGATGATCTGGGGCATCAGCACTGATCCTCTTGCAAGTAAACAAAGGCAGAGGAAGGTAGGGAGATCAGGATAAGAATGCTTACAAAATAACTGCACACTGTACAGATTAAACACTAACATTTTATATGTGTCCTAATCCACAGGGTTTTCTTTGGCTACTTAAATGTAGATACAAAGTTGTTGATGAAAACCAGGTGTCACGGTGTAAGGACTTTTATTAAATTCTGGATTTACCTGTTTGATGTCCTTTGACTGCAGGTCACATTGTAATAGAATAAGAAAGTAATAAAGCTGATTTTTATTTATTTTTTCTATTTTTTTGGGTTGACCATCCGGCAAAGTTACCGTAATCTATCTTTCCCCTCAGTGTATAATGCTGCCCTTTGTAAGCCCTGATACACATCGCCTTGGGAAGGAGCCTTCTAAGCTTTAAAAATAATGCTGGCTGCTTTTTTTAAAGAACCATGCGTATTCTTGTCGGATGAATGTGCCCGAGGAGGTCATAAAAACCCAAAGGGGGCGAGAAATAAATACATTTATTGGAGATGAACAGTAGGAGGCCTGAGGCGGAAAAAGACATGGGGGGGGGGACAGAGCAACAAGGGGAGGGAGGGGGGAAGAGACAGCAGCAAGGGGAGGAAGGGGTTAAGAAACAGACAAGGGGAGGGGGGGGACAGAGCAACAAGGGGTGGGAGGGGGGAAGAGACAGCAACAAGGGGAGGAAGGGGTTAAGAAACAGACAAGGGGAGGGGGAGAAGAGACAGAGACAAGGGGAGGGAGGGGGTGCAGAAACAGAGGCGAGGGGGGAGAGAGACAACACTAAGGGGGGGAGAGAGAGAGGCCGCATTGGCACATAAAAAGAAATAAAAACAAGAAATACATGTTTTGATATCATAATTTTTTATTAAAAAAGCAATTTACATGTCAATATATACAAGTTGAACTTTTTTCCTATAGGGTAGTCTTATATTCAGGCTTTTAGTTTTTTTCCTAATGAAATATCCAAAGTTTGGGGGGTCGTCTTATAATCGAGCAAATACGGTATATGTATATTTATGGTATTCAAAGAAATCTCCATCTGTCCTTTAAAAAAAAACCATATATCTTGTAAGGGTGAGTTAAACGACAAACAAAAAATATCAGAAAAGGAATACTGAATGCGTGAGGCTATCCTGATTACTGAATGTGTGAGGCTATCCTGATTACTGAATGTGTGAGGCTATCCTGATTACTGAATGTGTGAGGCTATCCTGATTACTGAATGAATGAGGCTATCCTGATTACTGAATGAATGAGGCTATCCTGATTACTGAATGTGTGAGGCTATCCTGATTACTGAATGAGGCTATCCTGATTACTGAATGCGTGAGGCTATCCTGATTACTGAATGTGTGAGGCTATCCTGATTACTGAATGTGTGAGGCTATCCTGATTACTGAATGAGGCTATCCTGATTACTGAATGAGGCTATCCTGATTACTGAATGAATGAGGCTATCCTGATTACTGAATGTGTGAGGCTATCCTGATTACTGAATGTGTGAGGCTATCCTGATTACTGAATGCGTGAGGCTATCCTGATTACTGAATGTGTGAGGCTATCCTGATTACTGAATGTGTGAGGCTATCCTGATTACTGAATGCGTGAGGCTATCCTGATTACTGAATGTGTGAGGCTATCCTGATTACTGAATGTGTGAGGCTATCCTGATTACTGAATGTGTGAGGCTATCCTGATTACTGAATGTGTGAGGCTATCCTGATTACTGAATGTGTGAGGCTATCCTGATTACTGAATGTGTGAGGCTATCCTGATTACTGAATGTGTGAGGCTATCCTGATTACTGAATGTGTGAGGCTATCCTGATTACTGAATGAGGCTATCCTGATTACTGAATGAGGCTATCCTGATTACTGAATGAATGAGGCTATCCTGATTACTGAATGTGTGAGGCTATCCTGATTACTGAATGCGTGAGGCTATCCTGATTACTGAATGTGTGAGGCTATCCTGATTACTGAATGTGTGAGGCTATCCTGATTACTGAATGCGCGAGGCTATCCTGATTACTGAATGCGCGAGGCTATCCTGATTACTGAATGCGTGAGGCTATCCTGATTACTGAATGCGCGAGGCTATCCTGATTACTGAATGCGCGAGGCTATCCTGATTACTGAATGTGTGAGGCTATCCTGATTACTGAATGTGTGAGGCTATCCTGATTACTGAATGTGTGAGGCTATCCTGATTACTGAATGTGTGAGGCTATCCTGATTACTGAATGTGTGAGGCTATCCTGATTACTGAATGAGTGAGGCTATCCTGATTACTGAATGTGTGAGGCTATCCTGATTACTGAATGTGTGAGGCTATCCTGATTACTGAATGTGTGAGGCTATCCTGATTACTGAATGAATGAGGCTATCCTGATTACTGAATGAATGAGGCTATCCTGATTACTGAATGCGTGAGGCTATCCTGATTACTGAATGCGTGAGGCTATCCTGATTACTGAATGTGTGAGGCTATCCTGATTACTGAATGTGTGAGGCTATCCTGATTACTGAAAGTGTGAGGCTATCCTGATTACTGAATGTGTGAGGCTATCCTGATTACTGAATGTGTGAGGCTATCCTGATTACTGAATGAATGAGGCTATCCTGATTACTGAATGAGTGAGGCTATCCTGATTACTGAATGAGGCTATCCTGATTACTGAATGTGTGAGGCTATCCTGATTACTGAATGCGCGAGGCTATCCTGATTACTGAATGCGTGAGGCTATCCTGATTACTGAATGTGTGAGGCTATCCTGATTACTGAATGTGTGAGGCTATCCTGATTACTGAATGTGTGAGGCTATCCTGATTACTGAATGTGTGAGGCTATCCTGATTACTGAATGAATGAGGCTATCCTGATTACTGAATGAGTGAGGCTATCCTGATTACTGAATGTGTGAGGCTATCCTGATTACTGAATGTGTGAGGCTATTCTGATTACTGAATGAATGAGGCTATCCTGATTACTGAATGAATGAGGCTATCCTGATTACTGAATGCGCGAGGCTATCCTGATTACTGAATGCGCGAGGCTATCCTGATTACTGAATGCGCGAGGCTATCCTGATTACTGAATGCGTGAGGCTATCCTGATTACTGAATGCGCGAGGCTATCCTGATTACTGAATGTGTGAGGCTATCCTGATTACTGAATGCGTGAGGCTATCCTGATTACTGAATGCGCGAGGCTATCCTGATTACTGAATGTGTGAGGCTATCCTGATTACTGAATGTGTGAGGCTATCCTGATTACTGAATGAGTGAGGCTATCCTGATTACTGAATGTGTGAGGCTATCCTGATTACTGAATGTGTGAGGCTATCCTGATTACTGAATGTGTGAGGCTATCCTGATTACTGAATGCGTGAGGCTATCCTGATTACTGAATGAGGCTATCCTGATTACTGAATGAGGCTATCCTGATTACTGAATGAGGCTATCCTGATTACTGAATGAGGCTATCCTGATTACTGAATGTGTGAGGCTATCCTGATTACTGAATGAGTGAGGCTATCCTGATTACTGAATGTGTGAGGCTATCCTGATTACTGAATGTGTGAGGCTATCCTGATTACTGAATGAATGAGGCTATCCTGATTACTGAATGAGTGAGGCTATCCTGATTACTGAATGTGTGAGGCTATCCTGATTACTGAATGTGTGAGGCTATTCTGATTACTGAATGAATGAGGCTATCCTGATTACTGAATGAATGAGGCTATCCTGATTACTGAATGCGCGAGGCTATCCTGATTACTGAATGCGCGAGGCTATCCTGATTACTGAATGCGCGAGGCTATCCTGATTACTGAATGCGCGAGGCTATCCTGATTACTGAATGCGCGAGGCTATCCTGATTACTGAATGTGTGAGGCTATCCTGATTACTGAATGTGTGAGGCTATCCTGATTACTGAATGAGTGAGGCTATCCTGATTACAGTTGTTATTATCAATCTGCTTTATATTTAAGTAATAATAGTAGCCGTTAACTCTTTTGTTTAACACAAAATAGGACTGTGTTTTTCTCGGTGTAATATAATAATATTCAGTTTGATAGTGTGGCTCTACAAAGAGCAGGCTGTTCTATATTTAATTACTAGTCATTTTCCTGCTGTTATATATAATATTATGATTATTTCATGTAATATTGGTCCAGCATGGCTTGGTGTATCGGAGACCATGCACATTCAAATGCTCCATTTTCCCCTGCCATGGATTAGGGGCTTATATTATTATCATTCCCCCCCCCCCCCCCCCCCCCCCGCTATATTTAGTGTGGTTGTCACTTTATTACCTTTTTTTTATAATATAATTTGTTATGATCTTAATTAAGGTTAATGGTTTAGTTCAGAATAAATCGTAATAATAAAAAATTCTTGTGGTTCTAAAAGGTCGTCCATGGAAAGATGACATCACTTCTGTACATTCTATGATGTCATTATATATTTCTGAGCTCTCTGGCCCCAATTCCTTCTGATACAATGGTTCTTGTGTGTTTTTACCCTAGGACGGCCAGATATACTGTGGTCTGGTGACCTGTCCGGAGCTGGTTTGCTCCTCTCCTCTCACTGTACCGGATTCGTGCTGCCCCGTGTGCAGAGGTGAGAGGATTATAGGGTTAATGACATTAAAGCATCCAGTCACATATAGGCCCCGCTATATTACAGGGAGGCTGTCACCTATATACTGCAGTCCAGTCAGTGATGGTCAGAGTGAGCGATAGATAGGAGGATAGTGTGCTGTAAGTGAGCCAGAGGAGTCACCTGCTGATGACATCACCTGCGTCCTGATATGCAAATGACACATTTCCCAAAAATGGTTACATTGCCTATCAATGTGATATCAAGTCATCCGCAGGAGACGCATGTTAAGACATGCATAATGTACATTGCAGTTCCAATGACCGGGGGTCTCTTACCCCACATTCCCTTCCTCCCCCCAACATGTCTGTGCCAAATGGTTAATCCGGCCCTGGACACAGGTCCGATCTGTGATCCCTCCTACTCTGTGATGGATATTTAGACCTAGTCACGGTGAATTGTCGCTGTTTGTGCGTCGGGTATCCATGGTGAATTGTCGCAGTTTGTGCGTCGGGTACTCATGGTGATTTGTCGCAGTTTGTGCGTCTGGTGCTCATGGTGAATTGTCGCAGTTTGCACGCCGGATATTCATTGTGACGCAGTTTGCGCGTCGGGTATCCATGGTGAATTATCGCAGTTTGTGCGTCGGGTACTCATGGTGAATTATCGCAGTTTGTGCGTCGGGTACTCATGGTGATTTATCGCAGTTTGTGCGTCGGGTACTCATGGTGATTTGTCGCAGTTTGTGCGTCGGGTACTCATGGTGATTTATCGCTGTTTGTGCGTCTGGTGCTCATGGTGAATTGTCGCAGTTTGCACGCCGGATATTCATTGTGACGCAGTTTGCGCGTCGGGTATCCATGGTGAATTATCGCAGTTTGTGCGTCGGGTACTCATGGTGAATTATCGCTGTTTGTGCGTCGGGTATCCATGGTGAATTATCGCAGTTTGTGCGTCGGGTACTCATGGTGATTTATCGCTGTTTGTGCGTCGGGTACTCATGGTGATTTGTCGCAGTTTGTGCGTCTGGTACTCATGGTGAATTGTCGCAGTTTGTGCGTCGGGTACTCATGGTGATTTATCGCTGTTTGTGCGTCGGGTACTCATGGTGATTTGTCGCCGTTTGCGCGTAGGGTATTCGTGGTGACGTTGTTTGCGCGTCGGATATTCATTGTGACGCAGTTTGCGCGTCGGGTTTACGTCTTGCATTTTGTGTCTTGCAGATAGTTCGTACGAGAGGTCGGTTGAAGAGGAGCCGCAGCAGTTACATAGAGGAGTTGTACGTAAGAGTGGATTATCTAAACAGATATGCAGTCCTCCCCACATCTCAAATGGCCAGAGAGGGACACTTTTGTTTAGGGGGAGTGGCTGAAGGTGTGGCCATGGGCGGGGCATTTTAAGGTGACTCAGTGTCTAATTGAGAGATGTTAGGGTGTTTATTCACATGCAGTTTAACTGCACTGTAGGTTTCACCTAACCTGAGGAGCTGGCCATTTGTACGCACTGACGCACCGCAGGTGGCTAGGAGAGGCTGTAACATTAATTGAGAGGGTAGTGGATGCACGGAATAGCCTTCCAGTGGATGTGGTAGAGGTTAAAACATGAGTTTAAGCATGCATGGGATGGGTATAAGGCTATCCTAGATATACCATTAGGCCAGGGACTAGTGAAAGTATTACATTACTGAGAGGGTAGTGGATGCATGAAATAGTCTTCCAGTAGAAGTGGTAGAGGTTAATACAGTGAAGGAGTTTAAGCATGCATGGGATGGGTATAAGGCTATCCTAGATATAAGATAAGGCCAGGGACTAATGAAAGTATTACTTTACTGAGAGGGTAGTGGATGCATGGAATGGCCTTCCAGCAGAAGTGGTAGAGGTTAATACAGTGAAGGAGTTTAAGCATGCGTGGGATAGGTATAAGGCTATCCTAGATATAAGAGAAGGCCAGAGACTAATGAAAGTAATACTTTACTGAGAGGGTAGTGGATGTATGGAATAGTCTTCCAGTAGAAGTGGTAGAGGTTAATACAGTGAAGGAGTTTAAGCATGCGTGGGATAGGTATAAGGCTATCCTAGCTATAAGATAAGGTCAGGGACTAATGAAAGTATTACATTACTGAGAGGGTAGTGGGTGTATGGAATAGTCTTCCAGTAGAAGTGGTAGAGGTTAATACAGTGAAGGAGTTTAAGCATGCGTGGGATAGGTATAAGGCTATCCTAGATATAAGATAAGGCCAGGGACTAATGAAAGTAATACTTTACTGAGAGGGTAGTGGATGTATGGAATAGTCTTCCAGTAGAAGTGGTAGAGGTTAATACAGTGAAGGAGTTTAAGCATGCATGGGATAGGTATAAGGCTATCCTAGAAATAAGAGAAGGCCAGAGACTAATGAAAGTATTACTTTACTGAGAGGGTAGTGGATGTATGGTATAGTCTTCCAGTAGAAGTGGTAGAGGTTAATACAGTGAAGGAGTTTAAGCATGCATGGGATAGGTATAAGGCTATCCTAGATATAAGATAAGGCCAGGGACTAATGAAAGTAATACTTTACTGAGAGGGTAGTGGATGTATGGAATAGTCTTCCAGTAGAAGTGGTAGAGGTTAATACAGTGAAGGAGTTTAAGCATGCATGGGATAGGTATAAGGCTATCCTAGATATAAGATAAGGCCAGGGACTAATGAAAGTATTACTTTACTGAGAGGGTAGTGGATGCATGGAATAGTCTTCCAGTAGAAGTGGTAGAGGTTAATACAGTGAAGGAGTATAAGCATGCGTGGGATAGGTATAAGGCTATCCTAGATATAAGATAAGGCCAGGGACTAATGAAAGTATTACTTTACTGAGAGGGTAGTGGATGCATGGAATGGCCTTCCAGCAGAAGTGGTAGAGGTTAATACAGTGAAGGAGTTTAAGCATGCGTGGGATAGGTATAAGGCTATCCTAGATATAAGAGAAGGCCAGAGACTAATGAAAGTAATACTTTACTGAGAGGGTAGTGGATGTATGGAATAGTCTTCCAGTAGAAGTGGTAGAGGTTAATACAGTGAAGGAGTTTAAGCATGCGTGGGATAGGTATAAGGCTATCCTAGCTATAAGATAAGGTCAGGGACTAATGAAAGTATTACATTACTGAGAGGGTAGTGGGTGTATGGAATAGTCTTCCAGTAGAAGTGGTAGAGGTTAATACAGTGAAGGAGTTTAAGCATGCGTGGGATAGGTATAAGGCTATCCTAGATATAAGATAAGGCCAGGGACTAATGAAAGTAATACTTTACTGAGAGGGTAGTGGATGTATGGAATAGTCTTCCAGTAGAAGTGGTAGAGGTTAATACAGTGAAGGAGTTTAAGCATGCATGGGATAGGTATAAGGCTATCCTAGAAATAAGAGAAGGCCAGAGACTAATGAAAGTATTACTTTACTGAGAGGGTAGTGGATGTATGGTATAGTCTTCCAGTAGAAGTGGTAGAGGTTAATACAGTGAAGGAGTTTAAGCATGCATGGGATAGGTATAAGGCTATCCTAGATATAAGATAAGGCCAGGGACTAATGAAAGTAATACTTTACTGAGAGGGTAGTGGATGTATGGAATAGTCTTCCAGTAGAAGTGGTAGAGGTTAATACAGTGAAGGAGTTTAAGCATGCATGGGATAGGTATAAGGCTATCCTAGATATAAGATAAGGCCAGGGACTAATGAAAGTATTACTTTACTGAGAGGGTAGTGGATGCATGGAATAGTCTTCCAGTAGAAGTGGTAGAGGTTAATACAGTGAAGGAGTTTAAGCATGCATGGGATAGGTATAAGGCTATCCTAGATATAAGATAAGGCCAGGGACTAATGAAAGTATTACATTACTGAGAGGGTAGTGGATGTATGGAATAGCCTTCCAGCGATTGTGGTAGAGGTTAATACATGAGTTTAGGCATGCGTGGGATAGGCCTATCCTATATATAAGATAAAGTGATAGATTACATTGGGCGACTAGATGGGCCGAATGGACCTTATCTCTGCCGACTAAAGCGAGAACTGCAGGAACTGGGATGAGAATTCCAAACTTCAGGCCAAAGTAGCGGAGTTGGAAGGAATCCGCAGTGCGCCTGAATGGGAGACTTTCTCCAATGACTTTGGCCGTCAGTTTGATATTCCCGCCTCACTCCCGGCAAGTCTCCCGTTATTGAGTAGACCCTCGTGTTTCGATGTATTGTCTGTATCTGCTGGTATATGATTAGTCCTAATATATGCGAAGGGGGGAAAGAAACGGATCAGAGTGTTTGTGCATACCCCAATAATCTGATGTATGGATCAAACACTGGACACCACCAAACACGTCTCTTTGGGGCATGGGGGACCTGCAGCCCTCCAGCTGCTGATGAACTACATCTCCCATAATGCTCCATCAGCAAAGAGGAGTATGGGAAATGTAGTCCTGCAACATCTGCAGTCCCTTTCATTGCAGTATAGGAAGATACAGTGTGCAGTATAGAGCCTATAGATTTTGCAGTCCAACCCTAAGTCGTCTAGAAGGTTTCTGGACGTCCAGAATGGTGTCCCATGCTTGGATATTCCCTGCTTGAGCACAGTTGTCAGCAGCTCCATGAAGTTGGCTGTGCTAACCGATAATTCTGGGGTTTCTATAGAATAGCGCTGGGATCCGCCAGCATGGGTCAATCATAAACCATCCAACGTGTCCGTGTCAGAGGCGTGGCTGAGCATCACAGGAGTTGCAGTCCAAACCAGCACTATTGCTTGGTAAGCAGCATTTGTGTGTTATTACGTCACATTCTCCTGCTGCTGACATTGTGTCTTTGTTTCTATTTTGGGGGGTCCCGCTAGAGGCATTCTCAGGACCAGTGTCTGACCGAGCTTCTCGGCAAGAAATCGTTGGGGGTTACTGCTTCTACCATGATCAGCTCGTCCCTCGGGTTCAACCCCAGGAGCTTCAAACAAAAGGGGGGCGGAGGAGGCACAACAGTCAAAATCCTGATGAAGGAAAAGCATAAAAAAGGTATGCCTCCTACATCAAACGTACTCCCTCATAGCTACCAACAGTCCCGAATTTGCCAGGACAGGCCCGTTGCTTTTCAGAGGTATGCCAGCTATGGCAGTGTTGGTGGGTGTGCTGTCTCTGTCAGCGAGGTAGTGCTTAGTGTAGTGTCTGTGTCTCACCCGAGGGTACACCTGCCTGGAAAGGAACCTGCCGGGCGTAAGCTTCAGTTAAAGTTCACTTAAAGCACAAGCGATTATTTTAACCATTTCTCTCCTGCGTGGCTGGCGTTGGATTTCTGCTGATGTCTCATGTTAATGAAGTGCTTACTGATTCCTCATTCAGCCTGCGTCTATAACGGGAAGACGTACTCCCACGGGGAGGTCTGGCACCCTGTGTTCCGGACCTTCGGTGCCATCCCTTGTATCCTGTGCACCTGTAAGGATGGGAGTCAGGACTGCCAGCGGGTGACCTGTCCCGAGGAATATCCCTGCGAATCACCGGAGAAAGTGGAAGGCAAATGCTGTAAAGTCTGTCAAGGTCAGTAGGGTCATCTCTGCACAGTAACGTGTCGGCAAGTGAAGAAAAAAAGGCATAGTCCACATTTATTATGTATAACAGCCATTGCACATCTGTTATACATCCAGACACTTTTTACAGTGTGGGAGAAGCAGTGGAGTATTCTGGGTGCAATGGCAAGACTGTTGGGTGCAATATCAAGTCCTCTGGGTGCAATGACAGGTCACCTGGATGCAATGGAAAACCCTCTGAGTACCATGGCAAGTACTGCAGGTGCAATGGCCAGTCCTGTGGGTTCGGAAACAAGTCAGTGGGTGCAATGGCAAGTTCTACAGGCGCTGAAGCATGTCAGTGGGTGCAATGGAAAGTCCTACAGGCGCTGGAGCATATCAGTGGGTGCAATGGCAAGTCCTTTGAGTGCAGGGTCCCCTTTGGGTGTTTTTATAGATTTAAAAATAGGCAGGTGATGCCAAATTCTCTATATGTACCCCCCCCCCCCCTATTAATTGTTTAGGTCATTCATTATTGTATAATTAGATATATTTATGTTTTACATCTTGTAAACACATGTATTAAGATGGAGTAAAACAAAATGTGTATTTGTTTGCTCATACTGTGACTGTAGAGAATATAATATGATCTATACATTGTGTTAGCAAAGTTGCACATGCATACAATAAGAGGAATGTGTGTAGAGTCTTAAGCATGCGTGGGATAGACACAAGGCTATCCTAGCTATAAGACCGGGTACGGCGGACTAATAAAAGTACTCAAAAAAAAAAAAATTGGGCAGACTAGATGGACCGAATGGTTCTTATCTGCCGACACATTCTATGGTTCTATGTTTCCTGCTTATGACATCACCTGTGGCTTGATATGCAAATGAGACCTTTCCCATTGAAAAGTGGTTCATTTGCATATCAAGCACAGGTGATGTCATAAGCAGGAGACTCCAAATACACAATATATATATATATATACGTTATCATGATTCCACAGTATAAGGAATGTGTAGGTAGCGGAGTCTCTTTACCTCCCAGCAGGGTCACATTGATTAGTACAAGCTCCAAACCTGGCAATATCTGGCCATTCACTGCTGATCCCACCTGACACGATCTGCCCATGTCTGCTTAAATCAGCCCTTTCCACATATTACTTATCTTTAGCCTCACCGGGCCACTTTCCAATGCTTCCAAACCCACAACCCACTCATTCTCTGAACCCACTCACAACCCACTCATTCTGTGAACCCACCCACAACCCACTCCTGCTCTGAACCCACCCACACCCCACTCCTTCTCTGAACCCACCCACACCCCACTCCTTCTCTGAACCCACCCACACCCCACTCCTTCTCTGAACCCACTCACAACCCACTCCTTCTCTGAACCCACTCACACCCCACTCCTTCTCTGAACCCACCCACACCCCACTCCTTCTCTGAACCCACCCACACCCCACTCCTTCTCTGAACCCACTCACAACCCACTCCTGCTCTGAACCCACCCACAACCCACTCCTTCCCTGAACCCACCCACAACCCACTCCTGCTCTGAACCCACTCACAACCCACTCCTTCCCTGAACCCACCCACAACCCACTCCTGCTCTGAACCCACCCACACCCCACTCCTTCTCTGAACCCACCCACACCCCACTCCTTCTCTGAACCCACTCACAACCCACTCCTTCTCTAAACCCACTCACAACCCACTCCTTCTCTGAACCCACCCACAACCCACTCCTTCCCTGAACCCACCCACAACCCACTCCTTCCCTGAACCCACCCACAACCCACTCCTTCTCTGAACCCACCCACAATCCACTCCTTGCCTGAACCCACCCACAACCCACTCCTTGCCTGAACCCACCCACAACCCACTCCTTCCCTGAACCCACTCACAACCCACTCCTTCTCTGAACCCACTCACAACCCACTCCTTCTCTGAACCCACTCACAACCCACTCCTGCTCTGAACCCACCCACAACCCACTCCTTCTCTGAACCCACTCCTTCCCTGAACCCACCCACAACCCACTCCTTCTCTGAACCCACCCACAACCCACTCCTTGCCTGAACCCACCCACAACCCACTCCTTCTCTGAACCCACCCACACCCCACTCCATCCCTGAACCCACCCACACCCCACTCCTTCTCTGAACCCACTCACAACCCACTCCTTCCCTGAACCCACTCACAACCCACTCCTTCTCTGAACCCACTCACAACCCACTCCTTCTCTGAACCCACCCACAACCCACTCCTTCTCTGAACTCACTCACAACCCACTCCTTCTCTGAACTCACTCACAACCCACTCCTTCCCTGAACCCACCCACAACCCACTCCTTCTCTGAACACACCCCACTCCTTCTCTGAACCCACTCACAACCCACTCCTTCTCTGAACCCACTCACAACCCACTCCTTCCCTGAACCCACTCACAACCCACTCCTTCTCTGAACCCACTGACACCCCACTCCTTCCCTGAACCCACCCACACCCCACTCCTTCTCTGAACCGTCCCACAACCCACTCCTTCTCTGAACCCACTCACAACCCACTCCTTCTCTGAACCCACCCACAACCCACTCCTTGCCTGAACCCACCCACAACCCACTCCTTCTCTGAACCCACCCACAACCCACTCCTTCTCTGAACCCACCCACAACCCACTCCTGCTCTGAACCCACCCACAACCCACTCCTGCTCTGAACCCACTCACAACCCGCTCCTTCTCTGAACCCACTCACAACCCGCTCCTTCTCTGAACCCACTCACAACCCGCTCCTTCTCTGAACCCACCCACACCCCACTCCTTCCCTGAACCCACCCACACCCCACTCCTTCTCTGAACCCACCCACACCCCACTCCTCTGAACCCACTCACAACCCACTCCTTCTCTGAACCCACCCACAACCCACTCCTTCTCTGAACCCACCCACAACCCACTCCTTGCCTGAACCCACCCACAACCCACTCCTTGCCTGAACCCACCCACAACCCACTCCTTGCCTGAACCCACCCACAACCCACTCCTTCCCTGAACCCACTCACAACCCACTCCTTCTCTGAACCGTCCCACAACCCACTCCTTCTCTGAACCCACTCACAACCCACTCCTGCTCTGAACCCACCCACAACCCACTCCTTCTCTGAACCCACCCACAACCCACTCCTTCCCTGAACCCACCCACAACCCACTCCTTCTCTGAACCGTCCCACAACCCACTCCTTCTCTGAACCCACTCACAACCCACTCCTGCTCTGAACCGTCCCACAACCCACTCCTTCTCTGAACCCACTCACAACCCACTCCTGCTCTGAACCCACCCACAACCCACTCCTTCTCTGAACCCACTCCTTCTCTGAACCCACCCACAACCCACTCCTTCCCTGAACCCACCCACAACCCACTCCTTCTCTGAACCCACCCACAACCCACTCCTTGCCTGAACCCACTCACAACCCACTCCTTCTCTAAACCCACTCACAACCCACTCCTTCTCTGAACCCACCCACAACCCACTCCTTCCCTGAACCCACCCACAACCCACTCCTTCCCTGAACCCACCCACAACCCACTCCTTCCCTGAACCCACCCACAACCCACTCCTTCCCTGAACCCACCCACAACCCACTCCTTCTCTGAACCCACCCACAACCCACTCCTTCTCTGAACCCACCCACAACCCACTCCTTGCCTGAACCCACCCACAACCCACTCCTTCCCTGAACCCACCCACACCCCACTCCTTCCCTGAACCCACTCACAACCCACTCCTTCCCTCAACCCACTCACAACCCACTCCTTCTCTGAACCTACTCACAACCCACTGATTCTCTGAACCCACTCACAACCCACTCCTGCTCTGAACCCAACTGTCCAATCCACTCACTTCCCCCCATGATAATATGAGTTCCAGACCACCGAGGATGAGAAAGGTCCCCAGCACCTGTGCCTGGTTAGTAATGGCCAGTATGTTAAAAACCATTAGCTCTCCAAACACTAAGGGTCAGTAAGATTCCCTTTAATTGCCCTTGTTACCCTGTGATGCCAGCGAGGTAGATACAGTATATTTTACCCCAGTGGGGATGTGAACATTACTGGTAACAGAGAAACATTTCTGCTCCTTCCTCTGCTCAGATGATAAAGTGAGTCCGACAGAAGAGATACTCCCAGCCAAGTGCATGAAAAACCCAAACAAAATCCTTGTCTACATGCACATGTCGGCCAACAGCGGCAGCCAGAAGGACATACTGCGCAAGATCGCCATCGAAAAGGAGGCATCCGAGGACGTGGAAATATACGTGTGGAAGTTAGTTAAAGGTGAGGCTCGTGAGGAAACTAAAACCAAACTATACAAAGTAAAACGCGTTGCCACTTATTCTACAAGGGAAGAAATCGAACACCCAGAAAATATTAAGTTCCAGCCATCCCAAATGTTTGCTCATGTGAAATCATGATTGGGTTTGAAGTCACAGGCTCTTCTGCTGTATTTATATGTTCCCGATTTCCTCCCCTGTCACTGGGCTCGTTCATTGAATTCATGGGAAAGCGTCAACTCTGCCCTGAGCTCAATGCTGAGGGGTAACTCTGCCCTGAGCTCAATGCTGAGGGGTAACTCTGCCCTGAGCTCAATGCTGAGGGGTAACTCTGCCCGGAGCTCAATGCTGAGGGGTAACTCTGCCCGGAGCTCAATGCTGAGGGGTAACTCTGCCCCTTTTAGTCTCTGCCTGGAGCTCAGTGCTGAGGGGTAACTCTGCCCCTTTTACCCTCTGCCTAGAGCTCAGTGCTGAGGGGTAACTCTGCCCCTTTTACCCTCTGCCTAGAGCTCAGTGCTGAGGGGTAACTCTGCCCCTTTTACCCTCTGCCTGGAGCTCAATGCTGAGGGGTAACTCTGCCCCTTTTACCCTCTGCCTGGAGCTCAGTGCTGAGGGGTAACTCTGCCCTTTTTAGTCTCTGCCTAGAGCTCAATGCTGAGGGGTAACTCTGCCCCTTTTACCCTCTGCCTGGAGCTCAATGCTGAGGGGTAACTCTGCCCCTTTTACCCTCTGCCTGGAGCTCAGTGCTGAGGGGTAACTCTGCCCTTTTTAGTCTCTGCCTAGAGCTCAGTGCTGAGGGGTAACTCTGCCCTTTTTAGTCTCTGCCTAGAGCTCAGTGCTGAGGGGTAACTCTGCCCTTTTTAGTCTCTGCCTAGAGCTCAGTGCTGAGGGGTAACTCTGCCCTTTTTAGTCTCTGCCTAGAGCTCAGTGCTGAGGGGTAACTCTGCCCCTTTTACCCTCTGCCTAGAGCTCAGTGCTGAGGGGTAACTCTGCCCCTTTTAGTCTCTGCCTAGAGCTCAATGCTGAGGGGTAACTCTGCCCTTTTTAGTCTCTGCCTAGAGCTCAATGCTGAGGGGTAACTCTGCCCTTTTTAGTCTCTGCCTAGAGCTCAATGCTGAGGGGTAACTCTGCCCCTTTTAGTCTCTGCCTGGCGCTCAATGCTGAGGGGTAACTCTGCCCCTTTTAGTCTCTGCCCGGAGCTCAGTGCTGAGGGGTAACTCTGCCCCTTTTACCCTCTGCCTAGAGCTCAATGCTGAGGGGTAACTCTGCCCTTTTTAGTCTCTGCCTGGAGCTCAGTGCTGAGGGGTAACTCTGCCCCTTTTACCCTCTGCCTAGAGCTCAGTGCTGAGGGGTAACTCTGCCCCTTTTAGTCTCTGCCCGGAGCTCAGTGCTGAGGGGTAACTCTGCCCCTTTTAGTCTCTGCCCGGAGCTCAGTGCTGAGGGGTAACTCTGCCCCTTTTAGTCTCTGCCTGGCGCTCAATGCTGAGGGGTAACTCTGCCCTTTTTAGTCTCTGGCTGGAGCTCAGTGCTGAGGGGTAACTCTGCCCCTTTTACCCTCTGCCTAGAGCTCAGTGCTGAGGGGTAACTCTGCCCTTTTTAGTCTCTGGCTGGAGCTCAATGCTGAGGGGTAACTCTGCCCCTTTTACCCTCTGCCTGGAGCTCAGTGCTGAGGGGTAACTCTGCCCTTTTTAGTCTCTGCCTAGAGCTCAATGCTGAGGGGTAACTCTGCCCCTTTTACCCTCTGCCTAGAGCTCAATGCTTGGCTTGGGTGGCCCGGTCGGCGACTGTCACTGCTACCGACGCAATTCTGAATGTTAAAGACACTGCATCACCTAAACATTGCTTTTACTGTGATTCACTTGCAGAATTCCAAGCAAAGGAAAGAAAAATGTGTCAGTGGTGTCTGCTCTTTATGACATCACCAGTGGCCTGATATGCAAATAAAATACTTTGCAATGGGAAATGTGTCATTTGCATATCAGGCCAAAAGCCCATGTAAAGTTGAAGTTTTTGTTAAACTTTATTATTACATTAAAACATGTTGTTGTTTTTTTTACCTTAGTTAAATTAAAGATTTTTATTTATTTTTTTTTTTTTTTTAAACACCCCCCTAGGTATCTTTCACTTGATCCAGATTAAAAAGGTGGCAAAACCAGACTTCAAGCAGGAGGCAGAAAATTTCCAGCTGGTCACCAGAACAAGTGAAGGTATGTCTGCCTGGTCGCGCGCCTCGCTGGATCTCTTTCCTGTTCTCACCCTACCTGGTCAGCGACCGAATAACTAGCGCCACATTCTAAAAATGATGTCACTAAAAGGGGAGGAGCTTGCAGCATTTTACTATATATTTAAATGGCGAACGTGGGCTCAGTGATAAACCAATACACGGATATAACACTTTATTTTCTTAATTTAAATATGTTTAATTTTCTTAATTGAGAATCATGACTTGTTTGAACGTAACCTTTGACCTCTGATTGGCTATCGCATTTATTCCCATCTGGTGGCACTTGTTGTATCTTTACAGATACCTGTGAGTTTACTCTACGCTCTGCCTCGCAGAGGAGGCGGAGCTCGTCTGATGCTGGCGCACGCTAACAGTATGAATGTGTGCTCAGCCAACCAGAGCAGGGGGTCACCCCGCTGATCTTGGCTCTGTTGTGGTCTCTGGCGGCACTAGCATTCCAGGGAAGCGTCATGGCTGCTGTACCCATGTACCCAGTCTGACCTAGTCTCAAAATCAAAGCCGATCTCCGAAGTCGAATTTTAGGGTCCATGCCGCCAACGTTGGCAGGTCGATAATTCTGCCATTTTCCCAGACCGCCGGCTGCTTTCATGGTCTTTATTCCGAGCAGATCCTGAAGTCCAGACTTTATATAAGGCACCTCTCTCTCTGCTGTGGTTCATACAGGGGTTTATGAGAGTTTTAGGTATTTGAAAGAAGTCGGCTCCCTGTCTTTTTTTTTTTTTTTTATAAGACAGCAGTATAACCAGGAATGTTTATCACTGTGGTGGGACGAGACCTCCCAAAGCTTGGAGATTCCAGTCTTGTTCGGATTTTCCTGACAATATTTATGATGGGGTTTGCGCCCCCGTTTCATCTTCTGTGGTCTCCAGGGCTCTTTTAGAAATAAAGATATTTTTTATTCTGTATTATTTTTCCACTCACGTGTTTTACACTAAGTGTTAAAAGACAGAGGGGGAAAATAATATATATATATTTTTATCTTAAAGGACAGATATTGTCAAAAAATTAGGTTCTGTTTAATTGCAAGATTGCATCTTTTTAAATAAAAATGCATTAATTAAATAAACTCCTTATTGAACCCTCTTTGCTCTCTATAGCTCCGGGGCAGACATGTTGTTTAGAATCTTTGCTCTATTTAGCTCTATCAGGTGGCGGACATGTTGTTTAGAATCTTTGCTCTGTATAGCTCTATCCAGGGGCAGACATGTTGTTTAGAATCTTTGCTCTGTATAGCTCTATCAGGGGGTTGACATGTTGTTTAGAATCTTTGCTCTGTATAGTTCTATCAGGGGGCGGACATGTTGTTTAGAATCTTTTCTCTGTGTTGCTCTATCAGGGGGCGGACATGTTGTTTAGAATCTGCTCTGTATAGCTCTATCAGGGGGCGGACATGTTGTTTAGAATCTTTGCTTTGTATAGCTCTATCAGGGGGCGGACATGTTGTTAAGAATCTTTGCTCTGTATTGCTCTATCAGGGGGCGGACATGTTGTTTAGAATCTTTGCTCTGTGTTGCTCTATCAGGGGGCGGACATGTTGTTTAGAATCTTGAGTCAGATGAAGGAAGATCTGACCCAACATGTCCACCTCTGATACTATATGGACCAGAGAGGGCTCAGTAAGGTGCTTTGTGTTCTATCATTAAAGCATTTCTATTTAAAATGCCTGCACTGGATGTAATCTTTCAAATAAAACTAACTTAATGGTTTGCCGACAGTTGTCTTTAAAGGATCACTCTATCTCCAACTAAAAACCAGGGCAAATAAAAGCATATTAACTCTGACAATGTAAATATATATGTATGCATTTATTGTTCAGGGTGTTTTTTTTTGCAATACTTAACTTGAAGGGTACCGCCATCACCCTCATGTCATACCCCCAGCCACGTCCATTACATGCCCCCATCACCCCGATTAGTTGCAAGAAGCTAAAGCTAAAAATGTTTTTAGTACCAGAAGTGTGACTTAACACCCTCTGGCTAAGTGCCGCCCCAGGCGAGTGCCTTGTTTGCCTTGTGGAAGATACACTATAAGGTGTTAAGGTTTTTACCGTCCTGATATATTAGAGGCAAAAGCTGGACCCAAATATATGAAATTTAGACCTTTTCAATAAAAAGTATACATCCACAGGACCCGAATGTTGAACGCCTCAGGCGCTGACAGGTTACACCTAATGCGCTTTGTCCCAAATAGTGGTCTTAATCATAGGTGGTCCAGCGGGGAGGGGGAGGGGGGGCTTCTCCTGAATTTATTGATTTAACACACATACACAGTCTAGACGCTAGTGATGTAACGCGGCACTGCGTAACTCTGCCCCCTTCGGGGCTGGACCCCATTTAATCCCCGGCACACAGAAAAGATGACCTGTATCTATCAGGTGCCCCTCAGAGTTGATGAGTAAGCCAGGAGACCCCCACGGCAGAGAATGTGGACAGCTCACTGGATTTCACAGACTTGCTAGGGCAGAGATCGGCCTACTTTAGGGACAGGTTGGCCAGAGTCAGGTCTACTACTAGGCAACAGCTAGAACTAAATGCCTTGCCGGTAGACATCCCTTGCTCATGGGGCTGTGTCCCAAAGCAGGGGTCGGCATCAACCTTCCTCATGGTGGGGCATTTACTGGGGTCTGTGGTGGACAATTGAATGATGTTCCATGAAACGCAGACCTGGCCACGGACACTGCTATCCTTGTACGGACATGTTGTCTATGCCAGCTTGAAAAGTCTTGGCTCAGCGGGGGGGGGGCATCCGAGCCAACTTTGTGTCCATCAAAGGGCAGCCTGTTCAGTCGGGGCGGGTCTGTCTGGCTTCACCTTGGTCACCACACCTCTTCCTCTTCTCTGGGATTGTTTAACGGCCTGTTTATGGCTTTTCTGCGCTCCTGGCGCTCGAAGGGTTACCCTGTCTGATTTAAACGTCCAGTAGGACCCCCTGTTCCTGTGAAAAACAAAAGTGGGTTTGTAAGAAGCGCAACAAGTCTGTACTCAGCCATATAATGACCTGATACAAAGATGAGGAAGGGATACGCCCCCCCCCCCCCTATTGATGCTGGCTTAGCTTTCTGGGAGTTAAGGAATCATTCTTGGGAAGCACTAGTCGTCGTCTACCCCCCCCCCCCCCCCATAGCTGAGTGCCAGAGGGCGAGCATTTTTATTATACAATGCAAACTGACTGATATGTTTAATTACCCTCATTGTAAACCCCCCCCCCGAAAAATTATTTAAAAAAAAAAAAAAAACCTCTGCCCCCTTTTTTTACTTCAAAATCAGTCTGGCCTCACGTCTCACCATCAGGCGCGTGGGGGGGGGGGGGGAGATGTCAGAATGACATCATTTACACTACAGAAAAAAAAATCCTCTAATTTATGATGAGCAACCACAATCCTCCTGGCTGCGTTTTACGAGTCCCTTGCTCAGTGTAAGGAAGTCTGGCCTAAGTGTGGGGCAGTCTCTGCTGGCACTCGTAAATCACTCTCTCGCTCTCTCTGTTTATTTTTTTCCTTACTGGAGCCAGCTGCTTACAGAGTGGGAATTTCACGATACTTCTCATAAAAAAAAAACTACCAGCGGCTGAGGGAAAAAAAACAACACAACCCCCCCCCCCCCCCCCCCCAAAGGAAGACAGAGACGTTAGCTTGGGAGCCAGCTCGGACAAGGCTTGCCAAGCCAGATAGTAAATTGAATTAGTAACGAGAAGACTCAGTCAATACAGCATAAATTAGTGTTGGCTATAAATATAAGCCGGGGGTTTAATGAGAATAGCTAGAGTACAAAACACACAGTCTTCTACAAAGTACACTGGAACCGTGTGTGCCTTTAAGAGGCTGGGTAACCTGCCTCTGAGCCACAAGATTACTTGTCTGTATGGCTATGTGTGGCTTAAACCATTTATCCGAGAGGGGGGGGGGGGGGGGGGGGGGGTTCAGCCAATAACCTAGTAAGGGGCTCAGCTGTCCTTGGGGGCCTTCAGCCGGAGGATACCTGAGTGCTGCCCACAGACACTCCTATGTTGAAAATATATCTACTAGCAAAAACTACCCCCCCCCCAGGTCGCATTATATTTAGGCCTATTCTTTTTGCCTATATAAAAGGTTCAGTATAGCCCTAGATGGATTCGGGTCGGGCACTTGAACGTAATACACAAAGCCCTGAAATGTGGCTACTCCATATCCCCCTTACGGATCCCCATCGGCAGTTCAGGTCATAGGTTTTCGGCTTCCCAACATGCCCCGAATTCTGCTCAGACAGTCACATTTTGGACTTTTCAAATCTCCTTCGCTTGCCTTCGGCCAGCCCCGGATATTTGCCCAGCCCTCAAACTCCGGGCGTACATTTTATTATATAGGGGCCCAGGACTTCTCACCCTCATTCGTTCATTTATAACAATTTGCTCCTAAAAACTTCCAATCAAACTCTCAGCTAGCCAATAAATGGCATCATATTAACCCAACTTGTTTCTTTACAAACCTGCCATGTACAGATCATTTTTTTTTTATTCTCTACATTCACAGAATAAGCATCGATCAGGTTTCTAGATTTCCCCAGGAGCTAAAACTAAGAGCAGATTCTGCAACCTTGTACGTAGAAAAAGTCGCTGCCTGTCTTTTATTAATCTCTGTCTTTCTTGTCTTTTTTCCCGTGGCCAGGTCAGTGGAACATCTTCAGGCCTCAACCCCCTGATCTGAACATGACCGAAAGTTTGGACAAGGAAGCCGACAACGTATAGATGCAAACAGAAACTCTTGATTTAAAGTCGAGCGTTCAGCACAGATCCGAAAAGACCAGAAATGTCTGGAAAAAGAAAAAGAAAAAAAAAAGAAAAGAATACAACCAGTAGACAGGCCAAAAAATACTAACTCTCGCAATGGTTGGAACTAAGAAAGCTGCAGCCTTGAATACGAAAGAAGGACTGTCGCATGTGTAATACTTCTAAGACTAGAATGACCTTACCAGCCAAAAACAATGATCTTCTCTACAAATATGTTCATTTTGTAACCGTCCCCTCGAGGGAAGACCTGTTTTGTATGTGTGGCTCTGGTGGAAGATCCTGGCATTGAGTGATTACTCTCAATGTATGAATGTCCGGGCATAATGTCCGTTCGTCTTCTGTACGTTCAAGTATTATATTTATACCGCGTCTCTGGGACACTGGCTTACCAAAGACCAGAGAATCCAGGGGGATTTTGCGAAGATACGTTGATGATGCCCATTTCGGTGATTATGCAGTGGCAAACAGAAACCCTTCAATTTGTTGTCTTGTTTGAACCCTGGGCACTTTATTTACCAAACCCCCGCCCCCCCCCCCCCCCCCGCTAACTTTTTATACTAAACCGCAAGGCCAGAAACTGGTCCAGAAGGTAAAGTAGTTGGAGCTTATAGTAAATATCCTTACGTCTATTATGCAGTTTAACCTATACCCTTGAGAACGGTTTATATAACTATATATATTAACGACCGCAGAGCTCTGATTCTTTACTTGGCACTGAATGATGAGTTTAAGGGATTTATTATTTGGGTTATTATATCATGTATTCCCTGCAATAGACAGAGGGTAATTTAACTCATGCAAACAACCCTTCCCTTAAAGTGTACACATGACTAACTCCCCGCCCACAGAAAACGGCAAATATGTTAACGTATTTTAAAAATCCACATCCGATTTTTCAGAGTTATAAACTATTTTTTTTTTTTAAATGGAGGGAAAATAACACATAGGCAGCCATTTTCTTTTTCAGTCAGGTTTAGCTGAAGAGAATGCTTGACAGAATTAACAAAATAACAGAAGTACCTATGGGAGGGGGCTTGTAACCCTAACGCTGTGTTGGGCTAAAAATTGGATGCTCTAGAGATGAATACTTTAAAATATATCCATTGAAGCAGATCTTTCACCAGGACATTTCTCTACATCAATCACTTTTTAAACATAGTCCGAATTAGATTTCTATTTACCAAGTCAATGTAGCTGTAACTATCCTGATGAATTTCAGGGCGGAAGTGGCCATCTTAGAATTTTTAAATTCTGAGACACCGTCTGGGGGAGGGGAAACACCCCCCCCCCCCCCCCCCCCCAGCAAGCAGCCAATCAGAATCTTGAATGTGTGGAGTTGAACGGAATGCTCTCAACATTCCACTGTGCAGGAACAGGGAGAAAATGATGTTGTTTGCCTACTGTGCCTAAGGGAAAATGACAAGAAGTATAAGTTTGCTAGAAACCTTTTAATTAAGTGTTATGGGGGGGGGGGGGGGGGGGAACAGCCATTCAGATTTCTATGGAAGGTGCTGATCTTTCTTAAAAGTGTTAGATGAAGGGGCAAATATTTGTTGGGATGACAGAACCACTTTAAACATTATCATCTCGACTCACAACAGAGTCAACCGTGGTGGTCACCAAGGATCCTCGCGACTACTTCCAGCCAGGGGGCAGTGGTTGTGCCTTTGCTAAAGGAATGTGTTTGTTTGTTTGTTTTTTCTCTTGTATGTTCTTTAACTATATATTCGTTGGTTTCGATAACCAAGCACTAGACAGTTAGATGCCTAGACAAGTGTATAGCAACCTCAGATGTATGTAACTTAATATCTACTGTATTATATTCACGGAGACGGTACGTGTCCAGTCTGGCAGCAGGAGGACTTTGCAGGTGAGGTGAGCCATGAAAAGGTTCAGCCAGGTGGGAATGCCAGGGCACTGCTGCGTAAACTCAACCGAGACTCCCCTTTTTGGACAAATCGAGCTATTTATTTTGATATCAGTTTCTATCTAAGAGATCTAAATAAAGTATTTTCTGAAGTCATTTCTTGTGTTGTGAAGCCTGTGTTTTGATGAGAAATATTCTATAATAAAGTAATTATTAACCTATTGCCATTTATTGATCCCTTTTTTTGTTTTTTCGTGATAAACCATTTCTCCACAAATATCTGGACATTAACCCCTGTTGTCGTGAAAGGGTTAAACCAACAAAATCTATTCATAAAGGTAGGGAAGCGGCCCACTCGCAAGCTTACAATTCTACCGGGAAGTGTTCATATAAACATACATTAAGGCTCCACCATACAAAAATGTCTACACTGTCACCCCAAGCAGCCATCCCTCTCAATCACACTTTATTAATAACATTCTATGAAGAGGTCAGTAAAAATATAGATCTAGGTGTGGCAGTTGATGTGATCTATTTGGATTTTGCTAAAGCATTTGATCCAGTTCCACACAAAAGGTTACTCTACAAATTGAGAGAAATAGGATTGGGGGCAAATGTATGTATTTGGATTGAAAATTGGCTAAAAGATAGAACACAGAGGGTTGTTGTAAATTGTAAAGCTTCAAATTGGACCAGGGTAGTGAGCGGAGTACCTCAGGGGTCTGTTTTGGCACCTCTTCTTTTTAATTTGTTTATTAATGATCTCTCACGTTGTGCTGAGTGCCATGTCTCCGTGTTTGCTGATGACACAAAATTAGGTAAGGTAATAAAGACTAATCTTGATGTTTTTTATTTACAGGAAGATTTGGACAGAGTGGGGAACTGGGCAAGAAAGTGGCAAATGAGGTTCAATATAGACAAATGTAAAGTTATGCATTATGGGAAAAATAATAACAAAGCAACATATACGTTAAATGGTTTTTCCCTGGGAAAAACTACTAATGAAAAGGATTTAGGAATCATTGTAGATAACAAACTTGGCAACAGTGCCCAATGCCAGTCAGCAGCTGCAAGGGCCAATAAGATATTGGCATGTATAAAACGAGGTATAGATTCACGGGAGGAGGATATCATCTTGCCTCTTTACAAATCAATGGTAAGACCTCACCTTGAATATGCAGTACAGTTCTGGGCACCAGTCCTTAAAAAGGATATTAAGGAACTAGAAAAAGTGCAAAGGAGAGCTACAAAATTAATAAGGGGATTGGAGGATCTTAGTTATGAAGAGAGACTTAAAAAATTGCATTTATTTACTTTAGAAAAAAGGCGTCTCAGAGGGGATATGATAACATTATATAAATATGTGCAGGGCCAATATAAGGAGCTCTCCAGGGACCTGTTCATTAACAGAAAGGTACAAAGAACAAGAGGTCACCCCCTGAGACTGGAAGAGCAAAGATTTCATAGGCAGCAAAGGAAGGGATTCTTTACAGTAAGGACAATAAAATTATGGAACTCACTGCCAAGAGAGGTAGTGCTATCAACCACAATAGATGCATTTTAAAATGGTCTGGATGTTTTTTTAGAAAAGCAGAACATACAGGGGTATTAATAATAGAATGAGCATTAATAATAGAGCTTTTTGAGCCAAAGAGAAATGTGATTGCCCTTTTGGAGTCAAGAAGGAATTTTTTTCCCCCTAGGAGGCAACATTCGAAAAAGCTTCCTTAGGGGGGTTTTTGCCTTCTTTTGGATCAAAACGCTGAAATGATAGGTAGAAGGGTTGAACTTGATGGACTTGTGTCTTTTTTTCAACCTAAATTACTATGTTGCTATGTTACTTTCTGAATTGCTACCATTTTCTTGTTATTAAAGGGACAGTCCAGACCCCAAACTTACTTTGGTGCAAGATGAAGATCACTGCTTGTATAATGCACAGGCTTTTATCCCTGTGTGATTTGATGCAGGCATTCTGTATAAATCACATTTTTAATATTTGATTCAAGCACTCCACCAGTGATTACTCTGCATGTTTACTGCAGGTGCGGCAGCACTGATTATATGTTTTGTTTCAATTTTTCACTTCCTGTGCTCCTCAAATTGATTATACTGTGTGGACTCTGAGTGACCTTGCTCTTATACACAGTAGGATCTCTAAACAGTGCAACACTTTGACTGATGACTTTGACTGATGGCATCACTGGAGAGACAGGAAATTCCATTAATTTGAATGGCGTTATTCTAATTGGTTCCTGCAGCAAAAAAAAAAAAAAACAACAACAAAGGAAAATTACTTTTACTCAGCTGGTGTGGGCAATCCACAGGTGATGTCATAAGCAGGAGACTCCACAGACACATTTAAAACTTATTTTAATTTTTCTCCTCATTTAGGCATTTGCTTGCCATTTTGCTAACACAATGTATAGATCATTTGCAATCATTTTCTATTATCTATATTCCCTGATACAGTCTCTTAAACCAAAGATTCCTCCTAAATCTAAATGACACGCTTCGTTTTTGTTCCTCCCATTCTGCAAATACAGAATAAAAGTCGATCCCAATATCGTATGGACCTTGTAACCCAAGTAAAATGATCCAGTCCCCAGATGTACTCAGAGCTTGACCTTTCACCATGATGACTGATAAAGCATGTCATATTAAACCCATACCCCCCCCCCCCCATCCCATGTCAGCACAAGTGCTGTGTTCCCCTTGACCTTCCCGTCAAATCCTGCCACTCTCAGAAGAAGGCTTTCATCTCACGGACCTCGTCCTCTGTAGCCGCTATTAATAAACTGGTTTTCGACCACTTCCGAGATGGAGAAGGTATGAGGGCACCCATGACTCGAGAGATGTCATCTGCTTCTAGATAAAAATAAACTTAGACTTAAATGACATCGGAAGACTACTGGCACTGAGCAGAGACCACCAACATTACATTGTTTGCATCTCTGTTAAAAATGTAAAAAAAAAAAGACTCTGCAGTGCAGGATCAGGGCTGTTTTGAGGCCTTGGCAAAACTTTCAGTAGTGCGGCCCCCCAGTTTAAATCCCACCTGTATTTACAAAAATATCAAAAAGTAATAACTGATTTCAAACTCTTACCCCTCCTCATAGTCTCTGCCACAAACCCATCAAATACCTGGTACCACGGGTGGCCAGTGTTGGATCAAGGATTCATCATTTGTGGTCTTCACCTTTTCCTCCATTCTCCTACCCACAACATTTGTTATTTCTCTTATTAGGGGTTAACTTGAATTTCCTCCATTTCTCCTTCCCTGCATTTTCCTACACCCAGTTTTTCATTTTCCTATTGGTTGAAACCCGATTATCCTACCTACGACATTTGTTATTTCTCTTAGTAGGCGAAAACCAAATTGCATCACCTTATATCCATTCTTATCACCTTTTCCTCCATTCTCCTGCTCCCAATGTTTCGTGGGGGGAAAATGAACCTCCTCCCTTTTCCTCCATTCTTCTACCCCCCAACATTTCTCATTTCACTTATTAGGTCCAAATTGAACTTCCTCACCTTTATTTCATTCTCATCCTCTTTCCTCCATTCTCCTACCACCAATTTCTCTTATTGGGTGAAGAGTGATCCTCCACCTGGACTTTCTTCCACTCTTATACTCTCAATATTTGTTGTCCCTCTTACTGGGAGAAAATCGCCCACTGATGGTGGACTCTGTGAAAGACCTTCATTGTCCATTGGATAAGTTAACCCTGTGCAGGCTTTTCTTTACTAGAGAACAAAAGAATGCACTTCCCTTCTTGTAGACGGGCTGCACAAATTTCAGACATTTTGTTGGGGGTCGGCATTATATACTGACACACGGTGACACCGCCACCTTTAGCACTAATGGCGTGTGCTACCTACCGAGGGAGGGAACTCTAATCTTTAATTTTCATGTTACTGTGCCTCATTAAACACACAGCCAATAGCGGGGGAGCACATAATAATCTGGAGTATCATCATTCAAAGGCCTCTTTCATTTTTACAGGTCACAATCTGTGAGTTTTCCCACAGTAAGTGCTACTATGTGTAGGTGGTCCCTCCAAGATTGGTAAACTCACGGCCGCCTTGAGCGCCAAAAGTCGTATTTTTATTGGTGTTCACGGCGGTTTTAAGTGAGACCCCCGACTCGTTTTGTTTTTTTGGGGGGTGGGGGGTGCTTTTCCATGATGCTGTCCACGTGGCGACATGTCTGCCCCCCTCTCAGATGGCTGCAGTTATTTATATATTATTATTTTTACGCTCCTTCCTTGGCTCCTGTTCTCGCTGTGGCCAGTTTTCCCGTTTCCTAGACTTGAAGCCTTTGGTGCGGATGAAAGTTTGCGTTTGATGGCGGCGGGGGGAGTTGGGGGGATATTTGTTAAAACACTCTGGTAAACTGTATAATTAAAAGGTAAATAAATAAAGAGAAGTCTTTTTGGCTGCAAATCCGCAGTCACTCCTTAGGATAATGACATGATTGCTGGGGAGAAGGGGGGGGGATCTTAGGTTATTAACATGACAGCGAGGGGAGCCGGGGGGGGGGGGGGGGGAATCACAAGTATGGCTTGTTGACTTCTTTTTCTTGACACTCTGGCACTCGACCCCGTACACATGATTTCAGGAGCCTCTTTGACAGCCGGCTGGTGACAGAGAGAACGTGCTTCTATTTTTTCAAGACAGGGAGCTCCAACCGAAGCCAACAAGCTCTCTCTGCCAGCGGTTGACTTGGAAGATCACCTGCTGCAAAGCCCAGACTGCACGCTGGACAGCCCTGACTTCATCTCTGTCATATGTCCCTCCGATGAATGGACATTATCAGGCCAGGACAGTTGTCACTTGGAGAGGGAGCTAGACGTCTCCTCCTGCCGTGGTCATCCAAGACCAGGGGAGGGAGGTGGGGACAAACCGACGGCTTGTGTCCTAATCCAGGATGTCACCGAGCCTGCTCGTCATCGTAAATTCACAGTTAGCCCGTAAAAAATGTGATGTGACACTGTGAAGGCTTCAGACCCTGCAAACCCCCCCCCCCCCCAACCCCCCGGGGTGACGGCTTAGACTGCATGTCCTGACATTTCCGGACACAACACAGGAGACCTTTTATGTGGATGTCCATGTAACCACTTGGTTTGTTGGAACGGTTCACGATCAAAGACGTTCTCGTGTATAGACTGAGTATAGACTGTACTCTAGCAGGACTAAGGGTCCTGGGAGCTCATTTTATATTCCCCAAGTTTTTCCATTACCAGTTGTGAAATAATAATAATAATAATAAATAATGTCAGACCATATGCATCGTGCCATGGGTGGGTCTTGTAATACAGCACAGAAGCACAGTAGATGCTTGCACACGGTGCCAGATTTCTTTTTTTAAAACAATGGCAGGTATAATGTTAGCTAATTAAGGCACAAACGAAGCAGGCTGGCAGCAGCCAAAAAAAAACCAAAAGCAAATCGTACAAAACATTTCCTCTGCATACGTCCCCCCCTTTTTACACTATGTGGGGGTCTCATATAACCAGCACGTGCTTTCCTTTCAATGCATGGTAAATGAAGTGTGGGCTAATCAGTAAAAGGTGAGTTGGGGTGAGATGAATATTAGACCAATTTAGCTATACATTGTGCAAGAACGAACCGGGGGAGTTTGGTTAACAAGGGAAACTCAGCATTTTTGTCCCTGCACCATTTATAGATACATTGGTGATATGAAATGTTCATCTCACCTGCACCTCACCTTTTAGTCTAGGGCTTGACAAATGAAATGTAATTTTAGGAGCCAGCTACAAAATCTAGGAGCCAGCCAACAGCACATACACACAATCACACAGACAATCATGTACACACACACATATACACACAGACAGAGACAGTCACATACAGACAGAGACAGCCACATACAGATGGAGACAGACAGATACAGAGACAGCCACATACATACAGGCAGAGACAGCCACATACAGGAAGAGACAGCCCCATACAGACAGACAGACACATACAGGCAGACACATACAGAGACAGACACATACAGGCAGACAGAGACAGACACATACAGGCAGACACATACAGAGACAGACACATACAGGCAGACACATGCACCGTTCAATTTTACTCCCTCCCTGCTGCTTTGCCTCATTGCAGGGGAGGGGGGTCACTTCTCTTCAAGCCTGATCCCGCCGAGCGCCGTTATTTCCAGGTGACACCAGTGCATTGCGTTGGGGGCCCGTACATGTACGTGGATTGTCCTTACAGGGTTAATGCATGAGGGGGAGGAGCTGGCAGTCTGTGCAGTCAAAATAGACTTTTCCCTCTCGCCCCCTGCCCCTGCACTGACAAAGGTCACTAGGGGCGCAACGTTTTACTCATCGGTCTTCACTACACATGAGGTGCAAGAGGCCTGATGTCTCCCTAACTGCACCATTGCCAGTGCCAACCTCCCCCCTCCCCTCGCTGACCCCTACATCACCGTGGGATTCCAAATAAGTAATGTATGTCCCTGGTGTGTGGGTGAGTTGGCTCAAGGGCAGGGGGACCTGTTAGACTGCTATGACCTATTCTTCATTTACATGTGGCGTTTGTAGGTCACAGGAAGGCTGCTCTCCATCTTGCTTATTACTTATTTATTGTACTTTGTTTCAGGTTTTTATTCAAGGCCACAAGCTCCTGGTGTGGGACGTGGTGTCGTTAGAAGGACCTGGGTATGGGCGGGCTGGCTGTCCCACCGAAAAACTAGCAAATCTTTTAGATTTGTTCCGTAGACTCGACCAGACGTGCCTGTAAAACCGACCGTCTGGCTACAGGCCGCAACCACCACCAACAGAAACAGCACACTTTCAATTCTAACCACGGACCGGACAAGCCACGACTCCTGTGAGCTATTTGACAGTGAATTGTGTAGTCAGTATTTTTCCTGAAGGCTTGTTAAGTTCTAGCAACAGTAATAATAGCAATACTTCCAGGCCAGAGTTCAAATCCAGCCGCACAAAGAATTTGTCTGGTCTTATGAAAGAAGATATGACATGTCAAGAGTCCTTTGCCACCCCTGCACAATCCTCTTTTTCAAATGAATGTGAGGTTAAAATCGGCTGAAGTACCATCTGTCGCACCACAGAAAGTTTATTGGGGAATGGGGTAGCTGCGTATTGGTTTTCTAAAGCAACAAGTACAAACCAAATTTCCCAAGACCTGCCTCATCCTGACCCTTCTACTCGTCAACGTCATCTCCGTTCAGATCGGGTTGCTCGCATCTGTTGTGCCCATCTCACCGTCCAACAAAGGATCCCATGTGCGGTTGGCTGTTAGTCTTGGCAAAGCTCGTCCTCGTGTGGGTTGGCGTGAGATAGACCAGCTTGCCCGTCCATCCCTGCGCAGAAGGACGAAGAACACAAATGAAAAATATAAACTTCTGCCCGACAAATTGTGGCTAGTGCCTATCATCAGGCTGCAATATGTCCAGGCAGTCCATGAGATTTGTGTTACGATTAGGGCATCTTAAAACTATTTGACAATTGGCGCAAGATATTTGGCTAGATGGTAGATCTTACCGCCTGGACTCCAAGCTCGTTACAATGACTTATTGTTTCACTTTTTTTTTTCTTTCTAGAATTTCTCACACACATTTTCACATTTGGACAATTCCCTGCTCCTTTCTTATTGCTAGAAGAAGGATTACCCTGGGATTAAAAAAAAAGGCTTAATAAGGCTGGTAATTATATTGACACGGAGAAGCTGGGAGCCTTCCCCCGGGAAGGATCCAAAGTTGGATTCGTTATGTTGGAATAGTTACTGGTTAATTGGACAAAAAGTAGATTTGATTCTCACCAGCTGTTCTTCCAGGGGTTGCCAAGGATTTATCTCAAATTGAAGACACACGAGTGATTCCTTTCCTTTCTAAAAAAAATTTTTTTAAAAAGGCCCAACGCACAGAAATCGCACTAACTACAAATCCTCGTTCTCCAAACACTTCTTTCAAGTCAAGAAAAAAAAAAAAAAAAAAGAAATAATCAAGTAAAAAATAAAATAAAATAGTTAATAAAAAAAAATAATAACAAAATCCAGGAAATAAGCATTAAAAGGGAAATGAAAAATGATCTATAAAATCGATCGGAGTAACCTTTAAATTTTGGTTACTCAGATACCACTGAAGTGACCTCCAATCGGCATAAAATTGGACCAATGTGGACTGTTGTCCTACCAGAATTTTTTTTCGGCAGCCGAACTCCTCCCGTATTTGAATTGCTGGCATGATAGCCCTGGTCCTCCCCCTAGACGCCTGAGGGTTAGGACATCCCCTTATTTTGGGGGACCTCGGCTATTATGGAAATAGTCAAAGTCCTCCAGTAGAAGTCAATTAAAAATACAATAAAATAGTATACAAATACACTAAAATAAAATATAATAAAGGAAAATAAAAATAAATTATTTTCCAAATAAATAAATATGATAAAAACACCTTAAAATAAAATAAGAATAATGGAAAAAAATATATATATATTTTACTGTTATATATACTATGGTAATATACTTTATATAAAATAACATAATAAACAATATTACAAATTAATTGTTCATTGGAATGATAACTTATATGTACCTTCTCTCAATCATGCCATGTGTATCACCATTTCATGTCCATATTGGATAATGGTGCATTGGCCACACTGTCCAAACCCCCGAACCAAATGTGGTTCTGCCAAGATTGTGCGGAAATTGACCATATTGTGTAGCCTCAAATCTCAACTTTTAGTCCCAATCTGGCCCAATTTCTGGCCCAGTTTTCTAAACAGGTTAGAGGCTAAGATGGCTGAGGCATGCTGGGGATACAGATGGCAAAGATATGGTGTTTGGGGGACACGGTGGCACAGAGAGGTTGTTTGGGGCAAAGATGACACAGAGAGGTTTGGCGACACCACACTCCACAATTTCCAATGGCTACTTTGGCCTAAAATTAGAAATTTTCACCTCAATTCCCTATAGTTTTTGAAATTTAGCTAGCAATCCGATGCTTCCAAAGGTTTGTAAATGCACACACTCTAACTCTGTGCTACAGGACACTCCAGACGCGGGCAACGTTTCAACTCTCACAAATTTTCCTCAGGCCTGACGAAATCTTGCGAGAGTTGAAACGTTGCCTCCGTCTGGTCAATATAGTTCTCACGTTTGTATTGAGTGAAGGACGTCCACTTCGTACGCTCTGAAGGTTCCGTGGCCTACTTGGTATGGAGTAAGACAGCCCTTGTGTGGTGGCTGATTCCACAATTTGAAGGATGTTGCACTGAGATTAGACATTCCGGTCCCTGTCCATGGTACTGACAGCTAGGACTACCGTCTGGATCCCTGACCTTGGCTTTGCTCCTGGTTTATTCTGTCTTGTGGTGTCCTGGCCTGAATATTGACTCTTAGTTTTTGCCCTACAGTCACAATAAGCCTGGGACTTAACACTTGGTGGAGAGCGACCGCCCTGCTCAGGACATACTGACCTCTGCTGCACATAGGGTTACTGTCAACAAGAGTATGACATTGTATATATCTTGTTGGTGCAGATTCCACTCAGTAGCAGCAGCTTTTTTCAAAGCAACATCTTTTCTCATGATTATTTGCTGTGATTTAGGCAAGCAGACCTGATATATTTTTTTGTCTATAGAAGAAGCAAGTTTAAAAGAGTGTCCCTTCTCTGGAGTAAACCCAGTGTGTATCTTTACAGTTACACAATCGTTTACTGTCAGTTCTGCCCAGGACCTGCCCAAGACATTGTACTGCCTGGGGCGAAAAACTAAATGCTGCCCCCTCCGGCCCCTTACAATAACAAAAAGTCATGATAATTCAAACTAAAATGAAACGTATCAGGAAGTGATCATTTCATGCAAGAGCACCTTTCTGAATGCAAATTTATACAAAATAATGTTTTGGCCAGTGTATTGGCTGGCCATGATTAAAATGTTTGAGTCATGTTATAGGTCAGGGGTCACATATTATCTTTTGGGAAATTGCACAGCCTATTTTCATAATAGTGTTTGCTTTGTTTTACCATTTCTTTATTTTCCTCTTGTGGGTGAGCTCTTAGAAAAAAAATATTTTAATTTTATATGCCCACTAAAGGACATAATAAAATATTTTTTTCAAAGAGCTCACCCATAAAGGGGAAAGAAAGCAAACAGATATAGGCAGTGTCAGAGGAGATAACCCCTTGGGTGGCTAGACAGATATAGACAGACATAGGCAATGTCAGAGGAGTTAACCTCTTGAATGGATAGACAGATATAGGCAGTGTAGAGGTTTACCCCTTGGGTGGCTAGATAGATGCAGGCAGTGTCAGAGGAGTTAAGACCTTGTCAGCTGTCCCAGTCTGCCCCATTATAGGGCCGGCCATGGGTCTGCCTCTCAGCTGAGACAAAGCTGATTGGGAGCCTGGCTTATGCCAACACTGTCTGATCGAGGTATATTGGTTTACAATGGTCTTTCTCTGCTAGTCGAGACCCTCGTTTTTACAAGCTACCAACTAAGGTCCACTCTGTAGATGGCATGTAAAAGTGAGGGTCTATATCAATGAGGGTCTATCTCATTGAAACAACAGTTGTTCTACATTAGACACAGTAATGGAAAGACGCTGAGTGTTCCTGTAAGATCAATCACCACTGGGAACTTGCTAGAACGTACAAGGTTATGTAACCTTTTGGCAGAGTCGTAACTAGCACTTTCTGTGCCCGAGGCAAGATTAGCAAACTGTGTAACCACCCAATATAGTTTTATTTATAGCCATTTATCAGAAAAAAGAAAACAGGTCCGTAATTAGGAAAATGGATGAATAATTACTGTAATTGCATCTGTCCCTGGCCTGACAGTTATATAATGTGATAACTCCCATCAGTATATAGTTAGCCAGACTTACACATTAGTACAGCATAATTCCCATAATTATATAGTGAATCAGACAAAGAAGGTGCTACTGTGTACTTCCATCCGTATATAGTTAGCCAGACATACACATTAGTACAGCATAGTTCCCATAATTATAAAGTGAACCAGACATAGAAGGTGCTACTGTATACTTCCATCAGTATATAGTTAGCCAGACATATACATTAGTACAGCATAGTTCCCATAATTATAAAGTGAACCAGACATGGAAGGTGCTACTGTATACTTCCATCAGTATACAGTTAGCCAGACATACACATTAGTACAGCATAGTTCCCATAATTATATAGTGAACCAGACATAGAAGGTGCTACAATGTACTGCCATCAGCATTTAGTTAGCCAGACATGGCAGTGGTACAGAGTAGCTGCCTTGAGTATATACTTAGCAAGACACAGTGGAGTTCCTAATCACCATATAGTTAGCCAGATATTAATGGTGGAAACTGAGCATAATGGGAGACTTTTGGTAAGCTAAGCATCACGGGAACTGAAGTTTACAGTCAAATTTTCAAAGTTAAAGTTTCTCAAAGCAGCATAAAACCTAAACGGAGAGTTAGTCTGGGTCCTTTAGTGGGTCCCAACACTAAATATGTTTAATCTCTTCAAATACATTCCTCACAAGGGTCCTTATTATCTCACCCAAATGGGCACACTCCATCTTAAAACCAAATCCCCCAGAAACGAATAATGCTCCCCAGAAAATTCTTGGCAGCTCTGTCTGCATCAGGTCTGCATTTTTTCGGAATGGCTCTGACACATTGAGAAATTACATTATTTGCATTTTCCCCCCTCTCTTGTACATGAGTCTCCTTCGCCTGTCTTCTGTGCTAAATGATTAGATGGTTCCTTCAATAGCACTTCCAAGAAAATGGCATCATTCAGTCTTAATCCACGGTGCTGACGGCAGCAAATGGATTACTTGGTGCTTTTTACACGATTCGACATATGAGGCACAGCTGACACGAAAGCAAAGAACCCCCGATATCTAAACAAAGATATCAAATAACAGTGGGCTTAGCTGGCCCGGGGCGTCAGTGCAAGAGAGAGGAAGTAATGATAAAGTATTCGACATATGGGGAACTATAGCATATTTTCCAGCTTATAGGGATCAACAGGGGGAGATCGTTATAAGTTTAGGGAAAGGTTGAAACAACTATTATTGGGATGGGTCAAACATTTCTTCATCGTTTGGTGCCGATCTGGAAGAGCTCGATGCATTGCTCTTGGGAAGAGTCTTGTGACATTGGTTATTGGTCCCTTTTGCGTCCATAAGCTGTTCTATGCCATCCTATAATACTGAGCTCAAATACCCGCGTAGAACGTCCTGTTTGGGCGTGCCCCTTCGACATCACGAATGACATTGCTAGGTCTCACGATAGTTTCGGCAGGGACCCCCGCCGGGTCTGATTGGGTCTCTGCCACCGTGCCCCCTGGCTCCCAAAATCAACCTTTTGGTGCTTTGGGTCCGTAAAGACAGATGCACCATTATAGGGACAGTCCCCAATCTCACTTTGGTGCAAGATGAAGATCACTGCTTGTATAGTGCACAGGATTTTTTCCAGTGTGATTTGATGCAGGCATTCAGTATAAATCAGATTTCTTAAATTTGACTCAAGCCCTCCCCAAGTGTGATCACTCTGCATGTTTATTGCAGGTGCGGCAGCACTGATTATATAGACACTGAGGATACAAAGATTTGTTTCATATAGTCACTTCCTGCACTGCTGAAATTGAATACATTGTGTGGAATGGAATAGACTTGCTCTTGTACACAGTAGGATCTTTTAACAGTGCAACACATTATCTGATGACATCACCAGAGAGACAGGAAGTTCCATTCATTTACATTAAATTATTCTCATCGGTTCCTGCAGCAAAAACAAAAGGAAGTTACTTTTACTCAGCTAATGTGGGCAGTCCTGGCTTCTTGCAAACTGCTGTAGTTTTTAATATTTTCATCTAGCTGTAAGTATTTGATATTTTAAAAAATGTAAAACATAGAAGCACATTAATATGCATTAATATTTGGAAGATGCATTTGGGGCACCAGAGAGTCCCTTTAAGCGATAAGGGGTTAAAGGATATTTTTCTGGAGTGTGAGAGCAAAACAAAGGCCATAAGGTACCTGCGACAGCCAAATAGTCGTCACTCTGCTGTCCATTGTGTAGAGCTGGCTGGCGGCACCATAGACGAATAAAATGTGCTTTTAATTTCACAAAAGCTGAAACATCGCGGAGAGAAAACAGGAGACCACAAAAGATGTGTTTGTTTCTGCTTCTTGGGGTGGATATGACATATTCTGAGCAGCGGAGGCAGCAGCTGGACCCCGGCTGCTGCTAATACAACAACGTCCAAGTCTATCAGCTCCCCCCCACCTCTGTTCGGCCTTCTCAGTGAGGACCAGTTGCCATGTGGTAGCTTAGCCGGTGGTGGGAGTTTTAGTTGGGCCAAGACTACAGTAGCTAGAAAGAGTATAATGCGGTCTGTGGCGGACGGAGAAAAAATTATGGAAACACCATATGAAGTAACTGAAACACAATTACAGAGGCAGCTGGAAAGGTCAGCCATATTGGGTTTCAGGAAGGGATAGGCAAAGTGTCGGGCCTCAAGCTCATGCGTGCGCAAAAAGGGCAACGTCGGCCATCTTCTGAAAAAGCATTGCTGACACACAGGGTTGACATCTGGCCGGTATTTTACCGGGAGGCCGGTAGAAAAATGGCTCGAGGCCAATGTTAAGTCTCTGGAAGCAGTAGCGTGGCCGGTATTTTTTTTGTAGAAAAGGTGGCAACTCTACTGACACAGACTGTCTCAACAATGCAATTTGGACGCCACATTCGGCCCCTGTTGTGTTGGAGACACAAATGAGCCAAGGGGCCAGGAACAGGAGTAGGAGGGGCTGGGGACTTTCTCAATAAAATAAAATATATCTATTATAAATTTGAAATTAATATGATTTAAAAAGAGATTTAATTGTCATTCCCTTTATATACCTTCAGGATTTATAGTAAAACATGATAGTATATGATAGTATAATAATATATAAAAGGGGAATAATATCCCTATGATTTTTATGTATTTATTTTTTATTTTACATAGCAGTGTATTTTTTTATATGATTTTAAAAAAGGCCATTTGATTTCTAGTAATATATGAGAGCATAATAATATATAAAAGTGTGTGATAGTTTTTTTGAAATAGGATTTAATTATCGCTGTGATTTTTTTCAAATGTATTTATTGTAATTTCGTTTGCAATGTATTTTTTAAATATGATTTTTATTTTTTTTAAAAGGCCATTCCCCTTCATGATTTATAATAATTTATCATCGTATAATAAGATATAGAAAAAAAGCAGTTAATCAAAATCTCTATGATTTTTTTTTAACATATTTCCTTATAATTTTTTTAGAGCAAAACACTACCCGATATTATTATAAACCAGGAAATTTTGTTTTAAATCATATTCAATTATATATTTTTTTTTAGGGCATTTAAAAAAAATATATATAATTGAATATGATTTAAAACAAAATTTCCTGGTTTATAATAATATCGGGTAGTGTAATAATATATAAAAGGGGTTAATAATACCGCTGTGATTTTTTTTTTTAGGATGTTTATTTTTTTATTTTTTTTTGCAATGTATTCTTTTATTCTTTTATTTTTTTTTCCCACCTGGGTTAAGAAATACATTCCACATCTGCTGATGCTTGTAACCGGACTCTAATTGAAATCGTATGCAGAGCAGGATCCAATTGTAACATACAAAGCATGCTTCTCTTTACAGAAGGCTGAGAAACGACAGGCAAAGCCTAGACATGGCTGAGCGCCAGGGGTCGGAGGTGGTAATACGGCATCTGTGGGCCCGACAAGGACAAATTAGAGAATGATCACAAACACTGTGTTGTTGAGTAAGAAGGGGGGGGGGGGGTCACATTATATCAGGTATCATGCATTTTAATACCTTCCTGTCAGACACACGGATATGAATACACGTTCAGGTATCCGAACTGTTTCCTGTTTATTGGATGGGTGTAGGTTACAGATAATCCAATGACTTGAACAATCGGAAACCCTGTTTCCGGGAAGTGGAGAGGACGACGATGATGTCCCAGGGCAGAATGGTCAGGGTTGGCATGACTGGTTTTTAAAGGGACACCATCGTCTGCCCATGGACTGAGATACAAATGTCTAAGAGATACGCACAGTCTAAAACGATAGGGAATGGAGCTCCGCACGCCCTGAGGCTGGAACTCAACCTCCCCGGCGGTCACAGAGATTACGTAGCTTCATGTGACTCCGCCCCCCAAATATCAGACACCGTCGCCCTTGGGTTTTTTGTGAGTGACGAGAATAAAAAATTTTTAAAAAAATCTATGCATTGTGTTAGCAAAGCCGAATGCAAACGCACAGATCAAAAGATATATTCAAGTGTCTGTGGTGTCTCCTGTATGTGATAGGATAGGCAATGTGTCGGTGGCAAAGTCTGTGAGGGTCCATAGAACATCTGAAAATGTCCAACATGAATGTTGAAAAACAGAGAAACCTCCGTGCTGCCTGTTCGGCTCCCTGTGCAGTGTCACGACACGGAAGTGCTGACAGTCACGTGACAGGCACGCTGACATCATACGCGCGCCGGGTCAAGTGACCTGACGGCACAACCACCTGGGAGACGAACAGGCAGCATGGAGAAGACCACGCTGCCTGCCACTAGCCACCAGGGAAAGGTAAGTGCTGGGGAGTGGGGAGATGGGGGGACAAGGTAACACTGACATATCATTGGGCAAATTAGCTGGGGAATATTAATGGCAACTAACACTGGAATATTACTGGGCAAATTGGCTGGGGCATATTATATGGCAAATAACACTGGCATATTATTGGGCAAATTGGCAGGGGCATATTAAATGGCAAATAACACTGGAATATTATTGGGCAAATTGGCAGGGGCATATTAAATGGCAAATAACACTGGCATATTATTGGGCAAATTGGCAGGGGCATATTAAATGGCAAATAACACTGGAATATTATTGGGCAAATTGGCTGGGGTATATTAAATGGCAAATAACACTGGCATATTATTGGGCAAATTGGCTGAGAGAGCCATACATGGGAAAGGAGAAGAGAGAGACATAAATGGGATGGTAGAGGAGAGACAGACATGGGTTCGCAGAGGAGAAACAGACAAATATGGGATGGCAGAGGAGAGACAGACAAACATGGGATGGCAGAGGAGAGACAGACAGATAGGGGAAGGGGAGAGGAGACAAACAGACATGGGAGAGGAGAGAGACATAAATGGGATGGTAGAGGAGAGACAGACATGGGATGGGAGAGGAGAGACAGAGAGATGGGAAATGAGAGGAGAGACAGACGGACATGGGAAAGAAGAGGATACATAGACGGACATGGGAAGGAAGAGGAGAGAAACTGGCATGGAAGGAAGAGAGACAGAGGGACACGGGGAGTGAGAGGAGTGTGACAGACATGGGAAGGGAGAGGAGCGTGACAGAAGGACATGAGAGAGAGGAAAAGACAGACGGGCATGGGAGAGAGGAAAAGACAGACGGACATGGGAGAGAGGAAAAGACAGACGGACATGGGAGAGAGGAAAAGACAGACGGACATGGGAGAGAGGAAAAGACAGACGGACATGTGCCCCTCCCGAGATCAGACTCTGGATCTGCCCCTGGTCCCACATGTCCATACAAACTAGCATCCCAGTGTCCGTGGCAAGGTCTGTGATGGTCCACAGAACATCATTAAATTGCCTGTAACAAAGTCGGGTACATTTTCCAGCATTGGCGCATAGCCTTGCCCCCCCCCCCCCCCCCCCTCAAATAATCTCGGAAGACTTATACACATCATATAAGGTCTAATTTTCTGGAACTCCAGAGCAAGAATAAAAATGTGCCTCCGTGTCGGCTTGTTAAATCAGTGGGGTGCCGGCTTTCTGTACTAATAAAATAGGAATTTAACTTTAACAAATAGAAATATTTTTATATGCCACGAGCTGTGGACCCTGCATGAATTCGGCGATAGAGGAGCGGTAATCCTAAAAGTATGCATTGTTTGGAAAGACATCTACAACTCCTAACTGAACTTTATTGGAGGTAGAAAGGTTTCAATATCCTCTTAAACAAGGGGGGGGGGGGGGGGGGGGAGAGGAAGGTTGCTCTTCTAAATGGTTTATTATGATGTAAGAGAGGGAGGAAGGCTAAAATTCAGAATGAAATGCCATTGTTTGGATGATTTTATCAATTTCTTAAATATAGTTCCATCATGTTTAGTTTCGGGGATGTAGTGGGGGGGAAGCCAAGGAGAAGAATATTTACTTTTAAAAAGTATTATTTAAAGCATTAGGAACATTTATGTATATTCAGTTGTCTCAATTCAGTCCCATTGGCGTGGATCTGTACTCCAAATATTATAAATCTCATAGATCTGTACTCCAAATATTATAAATCTCATAGATCTGTACTCCAAATATTATAAATCTCATAGATCTGTGCTCCAAATATTATAAATCTCATAGATCTGTGCTTCAAATATTATAAATCTCATAGATCTGTGCTTCAAATATTATAAATCTCATAGATCTGTGCTTCAAATATTATAAATCTCATAGATCTGTGCTCCAAATATTATAAATCTCATAGATCTGTGCTTCAAATATTATAAATCTCATAGATCTGTGCTTCAAATATTATAAATCTCATAGATCTGTGCTCCAAATATTATAAATCTCATAGATCTGTGCTTCAAATATTATAAATCTCATAGATCTGTGCTTCAAATGCTGGGGATCTGAGAAAAAAAAAATCTGTTGCCATTACTGTGTAGTTTAATAGTATAAATATATACTGGTATAAAATGTGTTATGAAGAATTGCAAATGGTAGAGCAAATGAGCTTCTATGTTGGGTAATTATGGCACAGGGAGGCGGCCATTTGTTTATTCCCATCTGCAGAGTCAGTGACCCTGACATTCATGGTGCATTCTGATTGGCTCAGAACCACCAAGAAAAGTCAGTGGGAATTACACTTTCGTCTCCCATACACCTAAACCGATGGGTGACGATCTTCATTATTCCAGTGACAGAATCACAGGCAGACAGGGGGGGTGGGGGGCTAAGTATGAGAAACACCTAAAACAGATGATATAAGGTGTCTATCTAGTGCCGAAGTGATCAGCGACTACGAGGCAGTAAGGCTTGAGCCATTGAGTGAGTCTTGAAACTTTGATGATAATTGTGAAAGGGGGGCTCGATGTTGCATGGGCCATTATCCTACTGGAGCAGCCTATGGCAACTCTTTGGTGCTGCACAATTCTTGTCACTTTCCTTGGGTCTTGGTTGGTAAGGCCTTTGGGAGTTTGGCAGTAAACCCAACATTGCATTAGGTGAGACAAAGTCATTACAGCGCTAAATATGTGATGCGTCAACCTTAACAGGGATACCCTATTCATGACCAATAATAACATACACAAGGTAATTTTGCGCTTCCAAAGATATCAAAGGAAATCTCGACGCCCCAACGTCGAAATTCCTTGACACCCCACTAGTAGGACCCAGGACGTACTAGTAAAACCAGAGAATATCTGAACTGTACCCTTCCTGATTAAACCCTTTATTTTTATGTTACATTAATAAAGGATCGTCCTTCCAAACTCAATTGATCTCAACAGGTCAATGTCATGTACCTCCCTCCCTGGGTGTTCGTAATGTTTGGAGTATTTGGTTTAGGCTCATGATGTTCATTGGAAAACCCAACGAGATCCTAGTTTGGTCAACGATGGGTCCACTTGGGATGACATTGACATCTTTATCGAGCCGAGTATCTCCGACGCGTTTTGCGACTGATGATTACGGCAAACGTTCTCCGTTCCAATGGGATGCCAAAGCCACTTATTTGCGACCGTAGCTTTAACGACGTCTACCACTTACAAAAAAATAAAAATAAAGTTCCGTCATGGGTTAAAATAAGCAGTATGTGGAGTTGGGTTGCGCAATGTAAGCCTTGTGTACCTTAAGGGGAATGGATCATTCGCTTGGCTATCTGGATATCAGATGAGTAACTAGGTTGAGTTGGTCTGCAGGATTCAGTATTAAATCATTCTTTACAAGGCACAAGCACGGAGATCTCATCCTAGGGGACAAGACCGCACAGCTAGTAAAATGGTATCTCAAGCTGGAGCTTACTCAGGCTATTTTCGCATTTAAAGCCTTAGGATTGTGTCGTAACGTTCTTGCCCGATACTGCCACCAAGTGGTGAGATAACCCACTGCATTGGGGCCCCTGAAGCCTTATTAAAGGGACAGATTAAAAAAAGAAAATAGCATTGTGTCATCTAGAAGGCCTACGAATGTGTAGATCAAGTGTACATTTTTGAACGTGAAGGAAGGGGTTCTTCATACTCCCTCAATATTAGCAGCGAGTTTCACTTGGATATTCTTATGTAAATTATTGAATACTATTTAGCGCCCACAAAGACAAACCAATACATAATGGACAGAGCTGGGCCCACAAGCTTACAATCTAAAGGGAATCAATGAAACACATGGCACATGAGTGTCCCGACATTGTGCATATCAACCCGGATAGGAGAAACACTGTGCTCAATAATATTCCTATTCCACTGAGAATGTAAGATGCTGTACACTAGAGATAGCTAACCTTGGCACTGCAGATGTTTATAAACTGCATAATGCCATGATGCTTACTCAGCCTTAAAGGGATAGTCCCACCTAGCTTATGTTCTGTCTGTTGTACATGTGTTTTAATATATGTGAAAGTAGCTTATTTTTCACTTTAATACAAATAACAGTTCTCCTGTAGTTCACCAGGGGCCCCTAAATCCACTGGCATCCAATGAGGAGAGCTTGAAGAGATAGGCGGGGCTGTTACCATCTATACTTGGTACTGCCTCTTTAAGTGTCAAAACATTTAATAAATGCAACAGCAGAGAAAATAAAACGTGATGGAGAATCACTCCTTGATCTTAAGGCCGAGTGACAATGGGATATATTACGTTCCCAAATCTCTGCAGTGCCAAGGTTAGCCATCACTGCTGTACACACTCACACATGTGTGCATAACTGCTTTCATACAGACACACCCATTATAAATCCATTAAAGGGCTGGGGCAAACCTCATTGCACATGTAGTTCCCAAACATTTGCAGTGCCAAGTTTAGCCATCACTGGTACACACCGGTGCTTTGATACATAACAACCCACCAAATCTGCAATTGCCTTTTGCATTCGAAGAGTTAAATGCTCCAAAAGAATCCAAGTTTTTTTTTTTTTTTTTACTCCGCCAATATTGCGCCAGCTCATATGAGCTCCTAGTAACCGCGGCCCGCCTTCGTTATCTGCAAGTTTAACATTTCCAGTCTTTGTCAAAAAGTAATTAGGTTCCTGCCACAATAGACACATTCATCAAAACATTTGGTATCTGCTGTATATCATGGGATTCAGATAACATAACACAGAGGTAATAAAATGACATACAAAATCCTGACCCACAATGCCAGTAATTTACTAGTGATCTGTCTGGAATATTTGCCTCCAAGCTCGTAACAAATCCAAATTAAAACCATTATTTATGTAGCATTCGTTTTCGATCATTTATTTTTATAGGACTTTAAAGAATCACGTTAAAACATATATATATATATATATATATATATATATATAAAGAACAGTCCTGATTTCTATGGGTTTTATAGTAACAATAAAAAAGTTGCAATTACTTTGTAGTTTAATGCACTAGATATCTATTTATTAAATGTACTATGAAGAATTTAAAAGGGTCGAACAGATAAGCTTCTATACTGGGTAAGTATGGAATAGGGAGGCGGCCATTTGTTTATTCCCAGCTGCAGAATATCTGGTCAGCGACCATGTCATTCGTGCTGGATGCTGATTGGCTCAGAACCACCAGTAAGAGCCAATAGGAATGACATTTTCATTTCAAATGTGTCAGATTTTTTTTTCCGATTCAAAAATTGAATAGTACGGATCCGTACTCCAAATATTTGGCAAGGTGTCGTCCCTGATCTCCAAAATGCCAATAAATAGATAGATGCCCAGCGCTCTTGTGAAACAGCCAACGTTTCAACTCTCGCGACTTGTCGTCAAGCCTTGAAGAAGCGTTGCCTACGTCCGGACAAAGACGTTTTTTTGAAAAAAATCTATGTTAACGAGGGAGTAACGGAAAAAAAAATCTTTCTGCATTTGCTTCAATTCTGCTAACACAATATATAATGATAATTGCATGCCTCCTAACTGTGCAGCTTCTAGATTTCTGGAGACCATCGTTCTGCCGAGCTCTACCTCTGTCCCGCTTTTCGGGTAAAAGATAGAGCTCAAATCTAAATAGTGGGACTTTGGGGGACAATCCTGAAATAAAAAGTGTCTGGAACAGCGGAGACTGACTACTGGCATTATGCACCACAGTACCACTTACAGTTAGAGTGACACCGACTACCGCGCATGCACGGCAGGCACTGAAACTCGACCTCCGAAGCTAAGCCCCCCGGTGGCCATTTTGGCAGGGGTCAGGAGTTGCGAGGTATGATGTTGTATTATTTTCTACATTCAAAGCACAAACAATGTTTACGTGACGGGGTCACATATCGAGAGTTGGCAAAATACCGGCCATGCTTTTGCCTCCATACTTGACTTAACACTGACACAAGCCAATTACCGGCCTGTCTGTAAATACCGGTTGGGTGGCAATGCTTTTTGAGGAATGTTATATTTATATATATATTTTTTTTTAAAAGAGAGATTATATATAAAAAAAAATCACTGCTTGTATAGTGCACAGGCTTTTATCCCAGTGTGATTTGATGCAGGCATTCTGCATAAATCACATTTTTTATATTTGACTAAAGCCCTCCACAGTGATTACTCTGCATGTTTACTGCAGGTGCGGCAGCACTGATTATATAGACACTGAGGATATAAAGTTATGTTTCATTTAGTCACTTCCTGTGCACTTCCAATTAAATATATTATGTGAGTGACCGTGCTCTTGTACACATTAGGATCTTTTAACAGTGCAACACATTGTCTGATGGCATCACTAGAGAGACAGGAAATTAGATTCATTTGAATGAAATTATTCTCATTGGTTCCTGCAGCAAAAAAAAAAAAAAAAGGAAAGGACTTTTACTCAGCTAGAGTAGGCAATCCTGGTTTGTTGAAAATTGGTGTAATTTCACAATTTCACCTAGCTGTAAGTATGTTATGCAATGTAATGTGAAAGTACATTAATATGCATGAATATTTAGAAGAGGCATTTTGGGCGCCACTGGGGGCTGGTATACTTTTCCAAATTGGACAAGCTGGTAACATGCAAGTTATGGAATTGCAGGGGGCTGCCCAGTGTTCCCTGGATATGACATTTTTTCCTGCCCCATGAAAAGCCCTCCCCATAAAAAAAGACTAGACTCGGGATGGCTGTGAAACGGCCCACCAACCAATATTTCAGCCAGGCCCCCTAAAATGCCACGCTGAGCCTGACCAGCTGCGATTCCCCTTCTTTCCAAGAAAGCCTCAAAAAACGAGCCAGTGATAATCAGCTACGTCTCGTAAAAAATGTGATACAGGCAGCAGCAGACCTAATATAACGTCTGTCCTCGACAGGATGCAGGGGCCAACCTTATGTAAGGTTACGGAGCAGGTGCAGGCTCAACAGAACACAGTCTCCGCCTCCAGGAAGAAAAAATACACTGAAATTGAGCGAAGGAGATCTCAGAAACCTGTATTTCCTGACATTTTAATTTGGGGCACAGGGGGGCATATTGCATCATCTGTAGAAATTATGGGAGTGTTTAAAAATAAAAAAAATGTTAGGCTAAATAGTAACCTTGGAATGACTGTGATGTAACTCCAAGGTGGCCTCCTCCACACTGAAAGCAGTCAATTGGCTTGGTCTGTTGAAAACTATTTTTAGTTGGTTTTTTTTGACAGGCCTGTTCATTTTTTCCTATTTAAGTTTTTTTTAATTATTTTTCAATCAATATGCAAAATCTACAATTCAATATACAAATAAGAAATGGCAAAACATACTACTCTAACACAGGTCCATCTAATGTGTATTAATAATGGAAGACTTATAGTCATGTTATCCTATTGTTTTCATTCCCTTTTCTCTGTTCTCTTTCCTTTTCCTTCCCCCCTTATTTATTCGGGGTTTGTGTGTATTTCCTCCTTTTAAGTCAGAGTTTAGCTGAATCCAAAAATTCTAACGTATCCGGCAGGAGTGTTTCCGAGGTCTGGATCCTGGCCGACGGGCCTGTTTTACAGTAGGCGATGGAACATATTAAAAAACAATGTCCCACGTTATTTTAATTACTCAGTTATGCTACTTGGTCTTTACTGACCTTTCTTCCTCCATGGGTGTGAGTTTTGGGGTCTTCTTCTTGGCCGAACCACTGTTCCATATTCCTGTGTATCCAGATGCCCTGTCTGGCTTTCTATTTCTCTACCACATCTGTCAACATGTTAGTCTTTCCTGTCTGTTTTTGTGTCTATTAATTAGATGGATGGACTGGTGACGTTGCACTGTGGGCCACTAAGCTGTTTTTGCCCTCTCTAGACCAAAAGCTGCCAACAGTGCCCAGGACAGACACCTTGTCTAAAACCATTAAACTGTTCGTTGACATTGAACTCACCTTCAGAGAAAAATATTTATCTGAACATTTCTGAGATCGCGCATTTTTCGACGCAGGGTCAAGCTGGCAAGTCCTCTTCTTGGAGGACCACCTATCTAGCACTGGGGGAAGTGGCACGGCATGGCAGCGATGGGGTAAACAGCCCTTGTACTGTGGGATTACTCACCCGAAAGGAATCCTAGGGCTCAGTATGGGAATGTGCGATGAGATAACATGTCCTTGTATTCTAACATTGCAATTTCACGCACTGGCATTCTCATATCCTGAATAAATGTGGCGTGAGATCATCAGCTCTGGGGTAGAGCTCACGCATTCCCAGGCTGTAATACAATGAAAGTGTATTAAAACACTCTACTTAACGCTGACCTGCTGCTGGGCTACTCCTGTGAAGTACGGGGATGGAATGAAACACAGAAGGTCCAAGCCTACTAAACACGCATCTTACTAGTTTATAAAGGCTAGGCTTATTTCCCAATGGCTTTATAGTCTTGACCAATGAGCTATTGATCTGTACAGATATATAATAATCAGATTTATCCGCAGCTAGGAATTTAGGAGGCAGGATACTGGTAATAAAGCAGGACCGTATCTGTATTAATACGTACTGTTGCAACCACTGATGGTTTTCATATTTTTTTTATTATAATTTTTTTGTAGTTTTCCAGAAAGGGTACAAAGTTTTGGTTGTTTTGTAGGGTTTGTAGATTTGAAACCCAATAAATTTTATTATAATATTTTGTATTCCTTTGCCTCTATTTGCTCATGTGATAGAACTGACACATTGCTTAATCCTAAAAAAAAAAAAAAAAAAAAATTCTAAATCAATAATAGTATATAAAATATTCATAATAATAAAAACGAAATCCAGAAACAAGCAGAATGCCGCAATATATCCGTCACGGCTTTCAAAACAGATTGCGCGAGATATTTTTCCACAACCAGTTCTCATTTTTACAGAGTTTTTTTTTTTTTTCAATTGACCTATTCTTATGAATGGGGACTCTATTTTGGCTTATAGAATAGCAATAGCATTACATGTATTACATAAACCGAAAGTCTATAAACTGAATGTCTTTTGGTTTATAGACTTTCGGTTTATGGAATACATGTAATGCTATGGGCTTTCTATAAACCGAAATAGAGTCCCCATTCATAGGAATAGGTCAATTGACCTATTCGTATGAATGGGGACTCTATTTCGGTTTATAGAAAGCCCATAGCATTACATACAATGCAATCGCCGAACCCCGAACTCCAACCCGAACATACAGTTAAATGTCCGTGTTCGGCTCCGGGGTCCAAAAAACGTAATGTCAGGTACAAACCCGAACAGTGCTGTTCGGGTTTGCTCAACACTAGAGTTGAGCGGACACCTGGATGTTCGGGTTCGGCGGGTTCGGCCGAACTTCTGGAAAAAATCCGGGTTCGGGCTCGAACTTGACCCCAAACCCGAACCCCATTGAAGTCAATAGGGACCTGAACTTTTGGGCACTAAAATGCCTCTAAAAAAGTCCAGGAAAGGGCTAGAGGGCTGCAAAAGGAAGTAAAATGTGGGCAAGAGTAGGACAAGTGCCCTGCAAACAAATATGGATAGGGAAATAACTTCAAATAACATAAAATACATACAAATTAGTGCAGGGTATTCTCTTTCAGTTTATACTAAGTGACCCATAGGTTAAGGAGGCAGTGACCGTGGCGGTGTAGGTGGAAGCGGCGCTGGAGGAGGAGAAGGTAGCCAGAATTTTTCAAAGTGCGCTGTAAGCACAGTATTTGACGGTTCTATTTGACTCTCAGATATGAAGTGCACCGCAAGACGCAAATGTACTATTTACCACCCAAAACTATTAGAATTTTTCAAAGTGCGCTGTAAGCATAGTATTTGACGGTTCTATTTGACTCTCAGATGTAATACATGTAATGCTATTGCTATTCTATAAACCGAAATAGAGTCCCCATTCATACGAATAGGTCAATTGACCTATTCGGATGATTGGGGACTCTATTTCGGTTTATAGAAAGACAATAGCATTACATGTATTCCATAAACCGAAAGTCTATAAACCGAAAGACATTCGGTTTACAGTCTTTCGGTTTATGGAATACATGTAATGCTATTGCTATTCTATAAACCGAAAGTCTATAAACCAAATGTTGTTCGGTTTATAGACTTTCGGCTTATGGAATACATGTAATGCTATTGGCTTTCTATAAACCGAAATAGAGTCCCCATTCATAAGAAATTCTTATGAACGGGGACTCTATTTCGGTTTATAGAAAGCCAATAGCATTACATACAATGTAATCGCCGAACCCTGAACTCCAACCCGAACATACAGTGAAATGTCCGTGTTCGGGGGTCCAAAAACCGTAATGTTCGGTACGCTCAACACTACTCAGCACTAATCAGGATTTTTTTTGTGGACCTCTGGATCAATGGGACAATGGAACTACCGTTGAGTGAAGGCCAAGTTATATCACTCAAACGAGTTCAAGGGATGGGATGGAAGAAAGCAACTTTCCGTAAAAGTACTATTTAACAGATCCGAGTTCCACCAAAGGGCAAGAAAAGATCTGGAAACCACCCAGGGATGACCTGGAGTCATCTCAGTACAAACGGGAGCATGGAGAACAAAATAAAAAATACGAATCTGGTGTTCTAACCAGGTCACCTGAAGAAGGATATCACTGTCCCAGCACAGAAGAACCTAGAAGGAACATTAGCTGTCGTACTCTGGATAAATAAAGATGCCACAGGCATTGCACCAGCTTGTGGGGTGCATCAATTATTTATTTTTAGTGACTGCGAGCCTGGGGGGGCGGACACTACATTTTTTTTTGGGGGGGGGGGCACTAAGGGACACCCCCAGTGCCCTAGCATAACATTAACAGGTTATAGGTAATAAAATATTTTTTTTTTTGTATGTGTGTGTGTGTGCAAAACTTCTTTATTCCCTTACGGCAATACCAGTACTTGCGTTCTGCGGTCCCAGTTGCAGCAGAATAGCGTGTTAGTCCTTCAGAAAAAATACGCCTCTGGGTTCAAATGATGTACACACCGGAGGAGACAGGCTGTGATAACCTAGTCCAGTGGATTTCTTGCTATCGTTTTCATGGGATTGGTTGAGTGGCCATCATCAGCATCTTTTGGTCAGTTTCCCATAATCCCCCTTTCACTGCTGGTCATACAAGCTCGGCGCTAACGCAGTCCACATGCTTTTTCACTTTGAGATCTCCGTGCACGCCTGCCACAAAAAGTATTTCCACAGCAGAATCGTGGGAGGTTCCAAGGAGACAGATTAATCTTGTGGCTGATTATGTCAGGGATCTGGCCCAGGACACTAGGGATTTGAACTGATAGTGGCAGCCAGGCTTTCCCTTTTGCAGCTGTGAAGAGCTCTGGGTGTTTCAAGCATTATCACATAACAAATGCTTCACTTCCACCCCGTTCATCTGGACTTGGCTACCGAGAGGGTCCCCACTAGTGATTCTCTCTGTCCTGCTCCCCCGAAGCGGCTGTTATCTGCTGGGTGCCATTATCACAGCCATGAATTCCCGCACCCACAATAATTAGGTCATTAACATCCTGTGCTCTTGGCATGTTAGTCACCGGGGCCTGGGAAGAATATTGATTTGTCAACGATTGTGCAAGGATGGACGACGTCTGGGATTGGAGGCCACAAACCAAGGACCTGGCTAGCTGCTGTAGAGGTCGGTGACCTCTTGTCCCTACAAGAGTCGAAAGTAGATCAAAGCTGATTCTCATCCTTGTTTTTTCTTTTCTTTGTCAAAAGGCTGATCGATCGTGTCCAGGAAGACATCTTAGAAACATAGAAACATAGAATGTGTAGGCAGATAAGAACCATTCGGTCCATCTAGTCTGCCCAATTTTTTTTTTTTTTGGAGTACTTTTATTAGTCCCCCGTTCCCGGTCTTATAGCTAGGATAGCCTTGTGTCTATCCCACGCATGCTTAAAATCCTTGACTGTGTTTACCTCTACCACTTCTGCTGGCAGGCTATTCCATGCATCCACTACCCTCTCAGTAAAGTAATACTTCCTGATATTACTTTTAAATCGTTGCCCCTCTAATTTAAGACTATGTCCTCTAGTTGTGGTAGTTTTTCTTCTTTTAAATATACTCTCTTCCTTTACTGTGTTGATTCCCTTGATGTATTTAAATGTTTCTATCATATCCCCCCTGTTACGTCTTTCCTCCAAGCTATACATGTTAAGATGCTTTAACCTTTCCTGGTAAGTTTTATCCTTCAACCCATGAACCAGTTTAGTAGCCCTTCTCTGAACTCTCTCCAAAGTATCAATATCCTTCTGGATCTTGAATCCAGTCATTCTGGTACAGTGCAGGGGTCTCAATCCAGTTTGGGTCAATAAGGTCATGGGAGGAAAGGAAGTGTCCTCTCCATCTAAAACGACGGTCTCATTGCATCGACAACTTGTTGGCCCAAGAAAGTGGGTAATTATAGTCATGTTCAGAAAGGCGACTTTTATGTCCTTTTGATATGAGAGCAGAATTTGAATACCTGAAATAACTTTTACCTGTCTTCTCTTCCCAGGAGGCCATGTGTCTTGGTTCTCGTTGATTTCTTCAAAGAAAAGTTCTCTTCTACAAGGGAAAATAGCCAAATAAGAAGACTTTAGTCTACCACCCGAGAAGGATACTGTGGCGAAACCGGCCTCGCCACGTGTCCTTGGAAGGGGGCTGCTTGCCCGCCTCTTGCCTTTGGACTATGGACCAGACTTTATGTGAATGTGTTATACCCCAGATAGGAATCCCATGGAGCCCATTCGTATGAAACTGACTGTAAAGACTTTGGATCCATGGCGATTAAACTGTATTTGTGTGGTCCGAGCGCCATTCACTTAATAATGTGCGCTCAGACCTGAGCTATCTGGGGATATGTGAAATGTCTGTGTGTTATGTGTAAAATGTGACTTTATGTATTTTAAAGTGTGTCCTCAATTACCCGTTGCAACATTGTTGCGAACGGGTAATTGAACAGTAAGTAGCCGTCCTTTGTTCTCGGGGGTGGCCGCTGTCACAAAGTGAATTCTGACAGTCTGACTGACTGGGGTTCTTGGAGGGGCCTGAGGGCCAAACACCTCCCTATAGATTATGGACCCTGTCTGTAATGTGTTTAAGCCTTCCATTGTTTAGTTATGTCAGCCACCCAGTCTGACTACCTTGCTTCTGGCTCCAGATTAAAGTGGCTAGATACTGCTTTACTGGTGATGTGTTTAAGTTTTCTATTGTTTAATCAAGTGTTATCTGATTGCAGTTTGGTGTATATAAGTCTGTGTTGTTTGTCAAATAAAGTAGTTCAATCTTGCTGTAAAAGTTCCTGCTTAACCCTCAAAGTGAAGTGTCGTCTCATTATTGGGGGAAGGATTTATTGTATGCTGTTCCAGTTTGACTGCTAGGAGAGTAAACCTATTCGTATGGTTCCTATTCAACTGTCTACAGCATTCATATGCTTGGGAGGATTCATATGCTTCTCCGGTTTGGTGGTTGTGGTGTCTGCTGCAGTGCTTGGAGTCCTCAGGAAGCGCTAGGAGCATCCTTTAACGGAGGTACCCAGTCGGGGTGCCAGGTGATCCGTTACATTGGTGGCAGCGGTGGGATGGCGTCCTAGTGCGAGGTAAAGCAGCTCAGAGACACAGTCGTTTGGATTTACAAATTGAAGGCGACGCTAGTGTTTATACAGCGTCCCTGTCTACATAAAGATTTGGGAAAATGGGGTTCGTGGATCCTTGGGCACCTCGCACACCTGAGGAAGAGGGTGAATTGGACTGGAGAGATATTGCCCGGCAAGAACTATGGTACAATGCCCTGGAGGAAGTCCAGTATCAACGGCAGCAGCGCCTTCCTGGTGTCGCATACCGGTTGGAGGAACAAATGGCCTGGCGGATGCCGCTTCTGGGAGACCAACCCGGAGGGCAGCAGGTCAGACAACTTGAGTACCTCGTGGAAAGGGAACTGAGCCTTGACGCCTCATACCGGGCACTGTGGTGGTGCACTGTCCAGCCAGAGACATGGAGGGCAGAGGGCATCCAGCCGGAGGGGGAGAACTACACTAGCCCTGGCCTGTTGTGGAAGGCCTTAGCAGAAGACGTCGACTTTGGCAGTCCAGCAGAGTCACGGTACTGGGCTATTTTTTATTACCGGGGTGAGATGGTACAGGGCCTGAGATCTAGGGGACTGGGACAAGACCTCCACCGTTTGGCTGCCATGGAACGACAGCTAGAGATGGACTATGTGGAACTACTAAACTCATGTCAGCCACAGGGCATAGACACAGAACAGGAAAACTGGCTGGGAGACCCAGACCTGCCAACCTACAGCTGGGAAAACGCAGCCGAGGTACCCCCTGCTTCACTACCAGCGGCAGAAGTAGGGGACCTCATAGACTGGTCCTGGGAAGACCCACAGGTGGCAGGTGGAGATGGGATGGCGGTCTCTCTACCGGCCCTACAGGGATGCTGGGCGGTCGGCCCAGATCTCCAGCGGCAGTGTGTACCCCAGGGAGATGAAGGTGCCGTCCTTCCTCCCCAGCGGCAGTGTGTACCCCAGGGAGCAGAAGGTGCAGTCCTTCCTCCCCAGCGGCAGCGTGTACCCCAGGGAGATGAAGGTGCCGTCCTTCCTCCCCAGCGGCAGTGTGTACCCCAGGAAGCAGAGACCATCTGTCTCGCACCCCAGCCGCAGGACAAAATATTGAAAGGGGAGACAGTTGGTCCCCCTCTCCACCAGCAAAGAGAGTGTCAGGGAGAGGAGCAGGTTACCCCCTCTCCCCAGCGGCAGTCTACAGTTCAGAGAGAGGAGCTTGTTACACCCTCTCTCCAGCGGCAGCCTAACCCACCAAGGGGAGATGTTAAGCCCCACAACTATGCAGATGGGACCGTAGTCTCTGCACTTGCAGCCCCAGGGGCAGGGACGGTCGGTCCTGTCCCCCAGCCACAGAGCAGTGTATCCAGAGGGGAGACAGTCGGTCTCCCCCTCCCCCAACCAGGCTCCAACCAGGCTACTTCAGTGGTAGCGCTGGCACCCGGGCAGAGTACCGCTGGTCTCTGCCCACTCAGCAACCCACCAAGGCAGTCTACCAGCCCCCCGCACAGCTGTGGTGAGGCACCTGGACATGGACAAGTTGCTATTTTATCCAGGTGTAGTAACCAGTTATTGTGGGTGGGTTGTATTGCTGTTTGTGCTTCGTGGGTGGGTTGCTGGACTAACCAGGGCACTGACCGGCAGGAGGTCAGATACCCTGTTAGTTTGGATGGTAAAGGGGAGAAATGTGGCGAAACCGGCCTCGCCACGTGTCCTTGGAGGGGGCTGCTTGCCCGCCTCTTGCCTTTGGACTATGGACCAGACTTTATGTGAATGTGTTATACCCCAGATAGGAATCCCATGGAGCCCATTCGTATGAAACTGACTGTAAAGACTTTGGCTCCATGGCGATTAAACTGTATTTGTGTGGTCCGAGCGCCATTCACTTAATAATGTGCGCTCAGACCTGAGCTATCTGGGGATATGTGAAATGTCTGTGTGTTATGTGTAAAATGTGACTTTATGTATTTTAAAGTGTGTCCTCAATTACCCGTTGCAACATTGTTGCGAACGGGTAATTGAACAGTAAGTAGCCGTCCTTTGTTCTCGGGGGTGGCCGCTGTCACGAAGTGAATTCTGACAGTCTGACTGACTGGGGTTCTTGGAGGGGCCTGAGGGCCAAACACCTCCCTATAGATTATGGACCCTGTCTGTAATGTGTTTAAGCCTTCCATTGTTTAGTTATGTCAGCCACCCAGTCTGACTACCTTGCTTCTGGCTCCAGATTAAAGTGGCTAGATACTGCTTTACTGGTGATGTGTTTAAGTTTTCTATTGTTTAATCAAGTGTTATCTGATTGCAGTTTGGTGTATATAAGTCTGTGTTGTTTGTCAAATAAAGTAGTTCAATCTTGCTGTAAAAGTTCCTGCTTAACCCTCAAAGTGAAGTGTCGTCTCATTATTGGGGGAAGGATTTATTGTATGCTGTTCCAGTTTGACTGCTAGGAGAGTAAACCTATTCGTATGGTTCCTATTCAACTGTCTACAGCATTCATATGCTTGGGAGGATTCATATGCTTCTCCGGATTGGTGGTTGTGGTGTCTGCTGCAGTGCTTGGAGTCCTCAGGAAGCGCTAGGAGCATCCTTTAACGGAGGTACCCAGTCGGGGTGCCAGGTGATCCGTTACAGATACCAACGCCAGGAAGACTTCCAAGAGGCCAACACTCGCACCAGGAGGTTTTAGACCCCTCTTGATGGAATTGACCTGAGATTCTAGATCTATAATTTCATGGTGGGTGAGATCAAATCTCAGACGCACCACCATACTGTAGTGACCGGTGCAAATATACGGCAGTTTATAACCTGGTACATGCATTATTTGCGCTTCTAAATCATTTATAAACATGTCTCCTGGAGTTTAGACATCCATGAGAGGGTTATTGTGGTGGAGGTCTAGGTTACACTCATATACCCCACACATTCTGAGCTTTGGCACGGCAGAAAAGAGGGGCACGGGGGAACTGGGTCCAAAATGTAAACTTTCTTTTCAACATAGGGACACTTGTATGGTATGATCCAATGCTCCTAAATGTGAATAGCCCCAGTTCTCCTCTATATGTTCCCACATGGAATGGCTACATTACCAAAACCTTATAGAATCTTCATGTCTAGTTAAACTTACAGAGGGGGGGACTAAGCGCTATTTGGTTTTTTTCCGGAATGAGGTAGGGGCCCATATCTCAACCTGTTTTGCAATGGTGTAACGATTGTGCACCATGCAAAAAAAATTTACTCGAAAGCAAAAGACGAAGGAGCTGCCGTTGGAAGGAGCATTGCGTCAGGGGAGCAGATGAAGATGGTCCGGCAATCGTTTCTCTCCACACACCATTCACGCCGCACACTGTGGTGACATTAACGAGCGTACAAAACGTTGTCAGTGTCTTTCGATATGTTAATGAGGTCAAACCATTCAGTCTCTCCCTGCCCACAATCCAACATTAATGGGGCAGTGTGTGTTCTGCTGGGCTACGCTGGGCCCCTAGGATTGGGCATAGTCTTTGGAAAGTGTAACATTGTTTGTTGGGCTACCATTCACTATTGTATATTAGTGTGTTTTTGTATCTTAAAGGGACTCTTAATTGTGAAATTACAGATAACAGGACTGCCCACACTAGCTGAGTAAAAGTTCATTATTTTTGCTATAGCAACCAATGAGAATAATGACACTATTTCTGGCTGTTTAGTGATGTCATCAGACAATATATTGCACTGATAAGAGGTCCTACTGTGTACAATAGCAAGTTTATCACAGTCCACACAATGTATTATATTCTAGCAGCACAGGAAGTGACTAAATGAACCAAAACTTTATATGCTCTGTGTCTATGCAATCAGTGCTGCTGCACCTGCAGTAAACATGCAGAGTAATCACTGGGGATGGCTTGAGTCAAATATTAAACATGTGATTTATACAGAATGCCTGCATCATATCACACAGGGATAAAAGCCTGTGCATTATACAATCAGTAATCTTCATCTTGCACCAAAGGGAGTTTGGGGACTAGACTGTCCGTTTAAGGGGGCTTAGTCCCTCTTTAACAGGACAAAATCGAGACAGTGAATTTGAGATCATTTGAAGTTTACTGTTGCTTTATCTGTGGCTGGTTTCTGGATTTCGCTTTCCAGCCAGTTGTACAGACCTGTATGGTATATTGCTCCATCAGTCCTATTCCCAGAGCTGTAAACACAACAAACAGCTGTCTGTCTATCAGCAGAGCAGATTGCAATTATCTAAGTATCCTTATTATTTAATCCATTGGAGAATCATACACTTAGGTCATCCTGTATGTTAACTGTGGGAAACTCTTACACATCCTGTGCGAGCTGAGACCCAAAGGGCAGATGGAAAACTGAAGACAGGAGAAGAGAAATATGTATTGCCAGCATCAGAGAGGAGAGATATGTATTGCAAGCATCAGAGAGGAGAGATATGTATTACCAACATCAGAGAGGAGAGATATGTATTACCAACATCAGAGAGGAGAGATATGTATTGCCCGCATCAGAGAGGAGAGATATGTATTACCAACATCAGAGAGGAGAGATATGTATTGCCAGCATCAGAGAGGAGAGATATGTATTGCCAGAATCAGAGAGGAGAGAGATGTATTACCAGCATCAGAGAGGAGAGTTATGTATTACCAACATCAGAGAGGAGAGATATGTATTGCCAGCATCAGAGAGAAGAGATATGTATTGCCAGCATCAGAGAGGAGAGATATGTATTGCCAGCATCAGAGAGGAGAGATATGTATTACCAGCATCAGAGAGGAGAGATATGTATTGCCAGCATCAGAGAGGAGAGATATGTATTACCAACATCAGAGAGGAGAGATATGTATTACCAGCATCAGAGAGAAGAGATATGTATTGCCAGCATCAGAGAGGAGAGATATGTATTGCCAGCAACAGAGAGGAGAGATATGTATTGCCAACATCAGAGGGGAGATATATGTATTACCAGCATCAGAGAGGAGAGATAAGTATTACCAACATCAGAGAGGAGAAATATGTATTACCAGCATCAGAGAGCAGAGATATGTATTACCAGCATCAGAGAGGAGATATTTATGTATTGCCAGCATCAGAGAGGAGATATATATGTATTGCCAGCATCAGAGAGGAGAGATATGTATTGCCAGCATCAGAGAGGAGAGATATGTATTACCAACATCAGAGAGGAGAGATATGTATTACCAACATCAGAGAGGAGATATATATGTATTGCCAGCATCAGAGAGGAGAGATATGTATTGCCAGCATCAGAGAGGAGATATATATGTATTGCCAGCATCAGAGAGGAGAGATATGTATTGCCAGCATCAGAGAGGAGATATATATGTATTGCCAGCATCAGAGAGGAGATATATATGTATTGCCAGCATCAGAGAGGAGATATATATGTATTGCCAGCATCAGAGAGGAGAGATATGTATTGCCAGCATCAGAGAGGAGAAATATGTATTACCAGCATCAGAGAGGAGAGAGATGTATTGCCAGCATCAGAGAGGAGAGATATGTATTGCCAGCATCAGAGAGGAGATATATATGTATTGCCAGCATCAGAGAGGAGATATATATGTATTGCCAGGATCAGAGAGGAGAGATATGTATTGCCAGCATCAGAGAGGAGAAATATGTATTACCAGCATCAGAGAGGAGAGATATGTATTGCCAGCATCAGAGAGGAGAGATTTGTATTGCCAGCATCAGAGAGGAGAGATATGTATTGCCAGCATCAGAGAGGAGAGATATGTATTACCAGCATCAGAGAGGAGAGAAATGTATTACCAGCAGCAGAGAGGAGAGATATGTATTACCAGCATCAGAGAGGAGAGATATGTATTACCAACATCAGAGAGGAGAGATATGCATTACTAGCATTAGAGGGGAGAAATATGTATTACCAGCATTAGAGAGGAGAAATATGTATTGCCAGCATCAGAGAGGAGAAATATGTATTACCAGTATCAGAGAGGAGAAATATGTATTGCCAGCATCAGATAGGAGAAATATGTATTACCAGCATCAAAGAGGAGAGATATGTATTACCAGCATCAGAAAGGAGAGATATGTATTGCCAGTATCAGAGAGCAGAGATATGTATTACCAGTATCAGAGAGGAGAGATATGTATTACCAGCATCAGAGAGGAGAAATATGTATTACCAGCATCAGAAAGGAGAGATATGTATTACTAGCATTAGAGAGGAAAAATATGTATTACCAGCATCAGAAAGGAGAGATATGTATTGCCAGTATCAGAGAGGAGAGATATGTATTACCAGTATCAGAGAGGAGAGATATGTATTGCCAATATCAGAGAGGAGAGATATGTATTACTAGCATCAGAGAGGAGAGATATGTATTGGCAGCATCAGAGAGGAGAGATATGTATTACTAGCATTAGAGAGGAAAAATATGTATTACCAGCATCAGAAAGGAGAGATATGTATTGCCAGTATCAGAGAGGAGAGATATGTATTACCAGTATCAGAGAGGAGAGATATGTATTGCCAATATCAGAGAGGAGAGATATGTATTAATAGCATCAGAGAGGAGAGATATGTATTGGCAGCATCAGAGAGGAGATATATGTATTACTAGCATTAGAGAGGAAAAATATGTATTACCAGCATCAGAGAGGAGAGATTTGTATTGCCAGCTTCAGAGAGGAGAGATATGTATTACCAGCATCAGAAAGGAGAGATATGTATTGCCAACATCAGAGAGGAGAGATATGTATTGCCATTATTAGAGAGGAGAAATATGTATTACTAGCATTAGAGAGGAGAAATATGTATTACCAGCATCAGAGAGGAGAGATATGTATTGCCAGTATCAGAGAGGAGAGATATGTATTACCAGCATCAGAAAGGAGAGATATGTATTGCCAATATCAGAGAGGAGAGATATGTATTGCCACCATTAGAGAGGAGAAATATGTATTACTAGCATTAGAGAGGAGAAATATGTATTACCAGCATCAGAGAGGAGAGATATGTATTGCCAGTATCAGAGAGGAGAGAAATGTATAACCAACATCAGAGAGGAGAGATATATATTGCCAGCATCAGAGAGGAGATATATGTATTACCAGCATCAGAGGGGAGAGATATGTATTGCCAGCATCAGAGAGGAGAGATATGTATTACCAGCATCAGAGAGGAGACATATGTATTGCCAGCATCAGAGAGGAGAGATATGTATTACCAGCATCAGAGAGGAGAGATATGTATTACCAACATCAGAGAGGAGAAATATGTATTACCAGCATTAGAGAGGAGACAAATGTATTGCCAGCATCAGAGAGGAGAGATATGTATTACCAGCATCAGAGAGGAGAGATATGTATTACCAGCATCAGAGAGGAGAAATATGTATTGCCAGCATCAGAGAGGAGAGATATGTATTACCAGCATCAGAGAGGAGAAATATGTATTACCAGTATCAGAGAGGAGAGATATGTATTGCCAATATCAGAGAGGAGATATATGTATTACTAGCATCAGAGAGGAGAGATATGTATTACTAGCATCAGAGAGGAGAGATATGTATTACCAGTATCAGAGAGGAGAGATATGTATTACCAGCATCAGAGAGGAGAAATATGTATTGCCAGCATCAGAGAGGAGAGATATGTATTACCAGTATCAGAGAGGAGAGATATGTATTACCAGTATCAGAGAGGAGAGATATGTATTACCATATAATATTTTATTTTCAGCATCAGAGCAATTTGCAATATGTGTTATGACCTTTTCTGGTGGGTTGGCCATTCTAAAGTCATATCAGATATGTTATAAGGTGAAGCACAGCATGTGATAAGTCGTAAATTGATGCATTCATCATAAAATGTTCTCTCTGTACTATTATTACACTATTGGCGTATTAGTGCATTGGCTCCCTTGTAATATATGTATATATATATATATATATATATATATATATATATATATATATGTGCAGTATCATCACGATTATTTCAGGTGCTGAGGATAATTATGAGACTCCAAACTGAGCACCAATGAATCCTATACAGACTGAAGATTTTTGTGAGTCCAATTATAAAGTGTTAAAATCAGGTTTCCCCTTAATGCAAACTAGATTATTTCCAGGGTCACTGCTTTTTAGCTTTTTTTTGGACACACAATCACAATCCAACCACGTTTATCACAATCCTCCCATGTTTATCACAATCCTCCCACATTTATCACAAGCTTCCCACATTTCTCACAATCCTCCCACGTTTATCACAAGTCTCTCATGTTTCCCACAAACCTCATGTTTTTAACGCAAACCTCCCATGTTTATCACAATCCTCCCACATTTATCACAGGCCTCTCACGTTTCCCACAATCCTCCCACGTTTATCACAAGTCTCTCACGTTTCCCACAAACCTCACATGCTTAACACAAACCTCCCATGTTTAACACAATCCTCCCACAATTATCACAATCATCCCACGTTTATCATAAGCCTCTCACGTTTCCCACAAACCTCCCATGTTTAACACAATCCTCCCACATTTATTACAATCCTCCCACGTTTATCACAATCCTCCCATGTTTAACACAATCCTCCCACATTTATTACAATCCTCCCACGTTTATCACAATCCTCCCATGTTTAACACAATCCTCCCACATTTATTACAATCCTCCCACGTTTATCACAATCCTCCCATGTTTAATACAAACCTCCCACCATCATCCTTGTCCGTTCTTTATCTGGGTCTCTTTTATGATACCCCACTGTAAAAATCTGCATTGCCTATAAAAAAACAGGAGGATGGAATGCCAAAGAAAGCTAAATTCACACCAGCCAAGATGTATGTGATTGGTGGAGGCTTATTGCACACATATGTGGGAGAAGAAGAAAAAGAAAAGTTAGGCCTCTCTGAATCTGGGCTGTTGAAAGGGTTAATAGGACTTTTGTGAAGGAAAATGTAATTAGTGTCACAAGAGGGAGAAAATATCTCTGCTTCTAGTCATTGGGAGCAGTTCTACAAAAGGGTGGATATGCAGGTGTGGGAGATGCATCATATTATGATCTGGAGAATTGTTGCTGAGAAATGGAAGACGTGTTTTTCTTGACCATGCTCCCCAGTAGGAGGGGTAAAAAAAAAAAACATTTGACCTTTGGAGGATCATAGTGGCCTGCAAACTTGTCCCTTCGACAATGGCCTCTATGAGAGTCGCGAGAGGCCAAAAATCCCAATCCCCGTAAACTAGGACTGCGCCTTGATAATCCTTTGCGTAGAGTAACTAAAGGGTTACTCGGAGCATGACGCAAACTCGCGATTCTCCCATGACTCAAAACAATATGGAAAACAAATGATTTGATCATTCCAGTTTATTATGTGGAGAGATAGACAGCTGTTTATTATCATTTATTAAATGAGAGAGCGGTCACCGGGGGCCAGAAAGTTTATGTGCAGCGGGTGCCAAGAGAGACCAGATACAGACAAGGGAACCAAAAGATGAGGCTTTTATTAATGTCCCATCGTAACGAAACTCCTTAAAAGAAGAGGGGCCTAGAAAAAAACACACACCAGATATCCTAAATGACGTCGGCTCCCCGGCAATACGGTCTACGAAAATGCTGTCCAAGTGCAGTTTACAATGTGCTGCGAGTTAATTTATAGCTCAGCACATGTGAACATTAATGAAAAGTGAATGAAGAAGGATCTTCCGAGAGATTCCCAGAGGGCAAAACGTGCAGATGGAAAGAAGAAAAAAAAAAATACAAGTGTCCGGGGAACAAGGAAGATTCGGGGGTTAAACTGGTCCTATCAGTGGAGACAAGCGGTATTTATTCCTTTGAATGCTCTATCGTCTTCCGTCCGAGAGTAAAATGCAACATAATCAATGATAGTTCAGTTTTAGACAGGCTGGTGCCAAAGTGTCTGTACAAAGAGGTCCATGGCAAGGTCAGTGATGGTCTGTAGAACTCTAGAAGTCCACTCTACCTCCGGAATGTTGACGGGCCCTGCTGGTGAGGTTAATTGGGGACATTGTTATACAAGAGCATGGGTTGTTGTTTTTTTTAATGATTATTTAATTGCTTTACACAGCTGGTTCTTTTCAAGCAGTTCTATTTGAGTAATGGCGGATCAGACCCCACCTTAAAAGAGCCTCGTAATTATACCGACCCTGCGTCGAGACGTATAACAACAGCGGGGTGAATCCGAGTGGGATCTGATCTAGACGTTCACGGACATTCACCCCGGTGAACTGACAAGTGAATTGCAAACATCAGACATCGGTAGCTGAGCTTGGAAGATAGACACATCGGCTATTAAAGGGACTGTATCACCTAAACCTTGCTCTCTCGGTGCATGTAGAGAATATAAAAAGAATGAAAATGATCTATACATTGTTTTGGCAAAACTGCAAGCCAAGGCCTAAATTAGGATAAAAATGTGTTTTACATGTGTCTGCGGAGTCTCCTGCTTATGACATCACCTGTGACCTAATATGCTAATGAACCGTTTTTCAATGTAATTAGCATATTAGGCCACAGGTGATGTCATAAGCAGGATACTCCACAGACACATTAAAAACACATCTTTCTCCTAATTTAGGCATTTGCTGCAATTCTACAAACGCAATCTATACGTATAGATCATTTTCATTCATTTTTTAATCTCTATAGACAATGTTTAGGGCATACTGTCCCTTTAAGGTCTGATTTCTGCAGCTCAACTCAGTTATAATTCTTATTATAAATACTGCCCATGGAAGTGGGGGTCTCAGCAGATTGTGGTTTTTCAAGGATTAGCACCTTTCTGATCTGCATTTCTTTTTCTTTTGTTTCTTGGTGATTTCCAGGCAGTGCATGCTCTGATAGTCTTGTTTGGTGAAGAACACATTGTCCCCCCACCCCCTTTAGTTCCTGGCTTTCCAGAATTATTTGCATATGATATTTGCGGTTGCCTTGTCAGTTCCATGCGTATTGGATAGCATACCTCCCAACTTTGCCCCACCTGGCAAATCGTTACCCCGGGGGCGGGGTTTGGGGAGGGGGTGTGGGACGCAGAGGGCGAAGTCTGGGGAGGGGGTGACAGTGCTGCCGCTCATGTGCGGGACAGAGGTAGAGCGTGGCGGGACAGCAGGACATGGCTCCCAAATCGGGATTGTCCCAATCCCAGCGGGACAGTTGGGAGGTATAGATCCCTGCCATGATTCACCTCTGCACTTGCACCACAGAGACTTAGATCCAATGCAGTCGGAAGACGAGTAGACCAGGCAAACAAGGTGGGCCAAAGGTATCCCAACTAATATCTTTGCTTTTTCCATGGTGGTTTAGAGGCCTGTAGGGAATACCTACATGTTAATGAATGCATGGACACCGACAGACCTTGGCTGTGTCATGGTGAGCTGCTACTAGAGTCTGGGAGGCCTGGCAGGTCTAAAACGAAGATTGCTCTTGACTTTAACATATACGATCCCTTCAATAAGCCCCCCCCCCCCCCCCTATTCTTTCCCCGTCTCGGGTTTCCATTTCTGAAGATTTTTCTTCCTCAATATCCTTTTAGAACCTGACATTTCTGTCTAATTCTAATTCTAACAAACCTGGCATGCCACCCATGTGCCACGGAGCCAACCCCCCAACTCCCCGTATGCTTAAATACAAACTAAAAATATGAAAATGTAAATCTAGTGTGGGGAGAGTTTGCCAGGAGCGGACAAAACAAAACTGAACTAACTGACTTAGTTCTCTATACTATACGGGGATCTAATGTTCCCCTCCATCTGCCAAATACTGCACAGCATGAAATCTGGTACTTGCGGCCCGTCGGAAAGAGAGGCCACGTTTTGGAAGGATGCATGTTTTTTTTAATGGGATTAATTTCACCATTTAGTGTGTTTGTAATATTGCTGTCCATCACAAAGTGATTTACATGCACACAGAGAAAGACTCCCACTGATGGACAAAAAAAAATCCATATTCCTTTGCAAATGAGGTATAATTGGTGTAGAATATCCCGGGTCTCACTTCTAAAATTTTAAGGATAAAAATAAGTGAAATAAAATACTTTTTTTTTTTTTTTAAACTTGTCTTTTAATCTTAATCAATGATTACTTTGAGCATTAGACCGAGAAACATAGAGAGGTACAAAACATTAAATAAGTAGCTAGGACCAAGCATTCAAATTCAGATATGCCTGCACGGTTATTTAAATGATTTTAAAATATAGTACATACATCATTTTTTTTTAGTACTTTTAATTCTCACCTTGAAAATACGTTCTCCGTCCTAGGGCTTGATCCTTCCCATGATGATGTACAGATTTCCCAGCCAGTTGTCCACCAATCTATGTTTTTATTCACTTATTAGTAGTGTTGAGCGAACCCGAACCGCACTGTTCGGGTTCGTACCGAACATTACGGTATTCGGACCCCGGAACCGAACACGGACATTCCACTGTATGTTCGTGTTGGAGTTCGGGGTTCGGCTATAAACCGAAAGTCTATAAACCGAAAGACATTCGGTTTATAGACTTTCGGTTTATAGAATACATGTAATGCTATTGCTATTCTATAAACCGAAATAGAGTCCCCATTCATATGAATAGGTCAATTGACCTATTCTTATGAATGGGGACTCTATTTCGGTTTATAGAATAGCAATAGCATTACATGTATTACATCTGAGAGTAATATAGAACCGTCAAATACTGTGCTTACAGCGCACTTTGAAAAATTTGAATAGTTTTGGGTGCTAAATAGTATATTTGCGTCTTGCGGTGCACTTCATATCTGAGAGTCAAATAGAACAGTCCAATACTGTGCTTACAGCGCACTTTGAAAAATTCTGGCTACCTCCTCCTCCTCCAGCGCCGCTTCCACCTACACCGCCACGGTCACCGCCTCCTCAACCTATGGGTCACTTAGTATAAACTGAAAGAGAATACCCTGCACTCCAACCCTCTCTAAAATGGATAATTCTGTTGATCCTCCTGGCAGCCATGCTTTAGATTTATGTTCTTCCAAAGCTAAAATCAAAGATTCCATCTAGTGCTATTTTATGGCTCAGCTGTATTTGTAATTTGTATGTATTTTATGTTATTTCCCTATCCACATTTGCTTGCAGGGCACTTGTCCTACTCTTACCCCCATTTTACTTCATTTTGCAGCCCTCTAGCCCTTTCCATGACTTTTTTAGAGGCATTTTAGTGGCCAAAGGTTCGTGTCCCTATTGACTTCAATGGGGTTCGGGTTCAGGGTCAAGTTCGGGGTCAAGTTCGAGCATGGACCCAGACTTTTTTCCGAAGTTCGGCCGAACCCGCCAAATCAGAACATCCAGGTGTCCGCTCAACTCTACTTATTAGTGAATGGACCCCTTTGATCTGCATAATTTATATTGGTTACAACTTTGTCCCACGATTTTCTTTTATAATCAGCCTCTGCTTTTTCCAGATTAAGATGTCTGGACTTGTAAAGAAGAATAGAATCATCAATACAAAAAAAAAAAAAAAGTTGTTTGTCAATTTGTACGATGACCAAGACTATGCCTAATACTAATTTAAGAATATGAGCAAACCAGATCCTCTAGTACTATTCTAGAGTAAATAGAGTCAGTGACTCCTTGGACATCTGCCTGCTCTTTTTCAGTAAAAGGAAGTGTCTGTACACAAGGTGACCAGTGCCTGTAGACCTCTACGACTAAGCACCAATCCAGGGTACAAATCTCATAAGGGGGGAGACTATTAGCCATGGGAGAGGCTACCATCCTAATGCGGCAATAAAGGATTTTTATATTTCACTTCATCTCTGATGTTGCTGTTCATATTTTGTGGATTGGCGAATCCACATTTTCCTTATCTTTCCAATATTTTCGTCTATACGCTCTGTGGTGGTGTGGAAAGGACAAGCCGGTCAACAGGGTGACCGGTCGGCGCGGCTGACCAGTGTGCGGCTGGTCCATATTTTCTTTTTACACCAGTGGCATGGACAGGAAAGTCTATAGAACATCAGTTTGTCATATTTTCCAAATAAGTTTACAAACATTCCATTACCTCGAGATGACCTCATCGGTGTGATAACCGTAATCCTGACCTCCAATCTCAGATTTTAGTGAATAGACCGCCATGTGATGTCGAGAAAGATGTTCCTTTTCAGAATTCTGTAACGACGGACAGTATTCACCTGCTCTCTACTGCCAGTGAATAAGCTTACTAGGGGCAGAGGAAAATAGGTTGGAATGTCGGGGGTAAGTAGAGACCGGACCAGGATTGGAGAACTGGAGCAATGAACCACCGGCAGCTCCCCCCAGATCAATGCATTTTACCCACATCGCTTCATCAGACCTCTTATATTATGCCTCTACACTCATGGACCCCCCAATTTAGTCAGCAGATGGGCTTGCCAGTTGTATTCTGACAATGTCTCAGCAGACCAACCTGCGACTCCCCAACCATCATCAAAGTACAACCACCCTAGTACCACCTACTAACTTGCTGGTATAAGAATTTTAAGATTAGCTTAGCAAGATTTGTGCGGTGGCGGCCAATTACTGGTGACCGCTAGTCTACAACTCCTTTTAGAAAGAATAGCACCTTTTATCGGTGCCAAGCCGTGGCAACACCGCGGAACGCGATGGGCACATGCCTTTTCTTCAATCTCGTCAGCAACGTAATTTAGTAACTTTGAACTGGAGCTGTACAATAAGCGCCCCATTTACTTGTCACTCTCAATAATAGGCTGAGCTTAATCCTCCTTCTCCTGTAATAACACCAGTTGTATATATAAAGGTCATTAGGCACGCGGGATATGAAACAGATGTATAATGGAGAGAGATACAGCCAGCTGGTTATGTTTATAACTTTGTCTTGGCTCCTGAATCAACCGTACAGAACAAATGAATGCATTCGTAACGCTGAAGTTTCGCCCCCCAATTTTCTAGCAGAAACACCTTTTTTTTCAACCGATTTTTTTTATTTTTTTATTTTTAGACATGGTTTTGATGATGCTGTGGTCCCAATTAAGCGAGAGGCATTGGCATTCATTGCACCATCAGGCTTGCTTTATAAAAATTAACCTTGACAACCAAGGAGACAATAAGTCTCGTTTACAATCCCTAAAAAGCAAAAGTATTTCCTTAAAATGAAAATGTATTAATTTCCGGGGCTGTCTAGTAGAGAGTAAGGTTTTTTTTTTCGATTTGATACAAGGATCCATCAAACGATCATTTGCTATAGGATGACATCTTCCATCGAGTGCGGAAAATGAAAAAGAGCTGGGAAACTATAATATCTATCCATAGATAGGATCCAAGATGGTGCAACTGAACATGTTCTTACTATATGGGCTGGCAAGTGGGCAACATTTTGACTCTTGGGCCTACCAGTCCGATATCCATTTGTCCCTTGCTCCTGCCTGTGTTCCTTTACATCTTTTCTGTTCGAACACCTGCTTTTGGTCTTCCCGATTCCTGGTCCTTGTCTGTTTTCTTCTTTTGGTAATTAACCTGTTTCTTCCAAGATGTTTCTCTCTCCCTGTACTTTACATTCAGTGAGCTATGTTTTTATGTACAGTTCGTGGTTAGGACTTGCCAATCGTGAGGTTCCATGAGGTGGTAGCAAGCTTACCATATTATGGCCGCCAGGGAAAACTAAACCCTCACTTTTAACATCCTTTGTAGGTCCTGCTGCTAACGCTGTGCTTTATCCATTCATGTCTGTGTCTCTCTTGGGTCCTGTCAAACAAATGCTTAATAATGCCAGCTCAAACAAGTATCCTGCAGTTCTCCCCGCCCCCAATTGCTGCTCTCAAACAATAAACTGCAAGGCAATTACCAAACTGAAGGAAGCCCAGTGAAGACCCAATAAAGAGTAATTAATTGAGTAACTTGGAGAGTATTTAATCAAGCCGCTTTCTTGTGGATCCCCAGTATACATTTTTTTTTAATGCAAAACCCTCTGTACAATGTACAGGTTAAACACTACCATAGGGCTGAAAGATAGTCCGATGCCTGAAGTGTCCTTTTAATTTGAAATAAGTGATAACGCATGAAAGCCATGTGAGTTAGCTTCTGTGGCATGGACCCATGGCTAGACAGCATATGCCTGTGAGGATCAGAGAGTAATGGTGCCATCTTGTGAGGGGAAACATTTACTCCAGTTTGTGCCATTGATATTTAGATATGGGTCGGGTCTGACCCACTGTAGGACGTGGCTCAGAGTTGTGTTCCTTATCCCGCAGTGCGCCGCTATACGTTGGGATTAGGGTTATATATATTGGGCACCACATGGCCTCATCCCAATGTCTACTATTGCTGCCCAGCGTTGCATGTTACTGGTAGGAAGGTAACAAATTAGCTGGAGGCCAATGTAAAATCTACGGAGTCGATAGGCCGGCTGCTATTTGTTTGAAGATTTGTTTGACAACCTGAGCTTGCTATTAACTCTAAATTGGAGGGAGAGCCCAAATACTGGACATCTGACAATCCTAGGAGATAAGATCCTCCAATGTGCCCATGACAAACACTTGGAAGGTTTGTGTTCTTCAGGGTGCCCATCCCTGGAAGGCGATTCCTGGTATCTACTACTCTGTCTGTGGAATTATCTGTCTTCGCATTTTAGGGGGAAATGGCAGTGAGTCTAATCTGGGAGGGACAACATTTGTGCAGATGCTGAACGCAGAGTGTTAGCTAGATCTTTCTGTACCTGTGGCTAGCATAGAACCGTGACCCCCCCCACATAAATACAGGTAATCCCAGTGGTGTATCTTGGTTTTGTCCAGGCCTAGGCAGACAAAATACGGACACCCCCCACCCACGTTGCCCACCTACGACATGCTCCATCATTCCATTACATGCCACATCACCCAAGTTGCACACATACAACATGCCCCATCATTCCATTACATGCCCCATCACCCATGTTACACACCCATGACATGCCCCATCATTCAATTACATGCCCCATCATTCCAATACATGCCCCATCACCCATGTTGCACAACCATGACATGCCCCATCATTCCATGACATGCCCCATCATTCCACGACATGCCCCATCATTCCATTACATGCCCAATCACCCACGTTGCACACCCATGACATGCCCCATCATTCCATTACATGCCCAATCACACACGTTGCACACACATTAAATGCCCAATCACCCAATTACATGCTCCATCACCCACATTACATGCCACCATCACCCACATTGCATACACACTTAATGCTCCATCACCCTAATTTCATTCCCACACCACGTCCATATGACATCACCCGTGGCCAAGACCAGTTCATTTGCACACAGCCTATGTCATAAACAGGAGACTCCACAGACACATGTAAAACACATTTTTACCACAGTTTTTTTAAAAAGCAAGGTACATTATACAGGGCCAACACTGTTCTTCTAGCAGGAGATACTCACCAGACCCTGCACAATGTATAGTTACATCTTTACACACTGTCACTTTATAACAATGCATCATACAGGGCCAACTCTGTTCTTCTAGCAGGAGATACTCACCAGGTCTGACCCTGCACAATGTATAGTTACATCTTTACACACTTTCACTTTATAACAATGCATTATACAGGGCCAACACTGGTCTTCTAGCAGGAGAAACTCACCAGGTCTGACCCTGCACAATGTATAGTTACATCTTTACACACTGTCACTTTATAACAATGCATTATACAGGGCCAACTCTGTTCTTCTAGCATGAGATACTCACCAGACCCTGCATAATGTATAGTTACATCTTTACACACTGTCACTTTATAACAATGCATTATACAGGGCCAACTCTGTGCTTCTAGCAGGAGATACTCACCAGGTCTGACCCTGTACAATGTATAGTTACATCTTTACACACTGTCACTTTATAACAATGCATTATACAGGGCCAACTCTGTTCTTCTAGCAGGAGAAACTCACCAGACCCTGCACAATGTATAGTTACATCTTTACACACTGTCACTTTATAACAATGCATTATACAGGGCCAACTCTGTTCTTCTAGCAGGAGATACTCACCAGGTCTGACCCTGTACAATGTATAGTTACATCTTTACACACTGTCACTTTATAACAATGCATTATACAGGGCCAACTCTGTTCTTCTAGCAGGAGATACTCACCAGGTCTGACCCTGTACAATGTATAGTTACATCTTTACACACTGTCACTTTATAACAATGCATTATACAGGGCCAACTCTGTTCTTCTAGCAGGAGATACTCACCAGACCCTGTACAATGTATAGTTACATCTTTACACACTGTCACTTTATAACAATGCATTATACAGGGCCAACTCTGTTCTTCTAGCAGGAGATCCTCACCAGGTCTGACCCTGCACAATGTATAGTTACATCTTTACACACTGTCACTTTATAACAATGCATTATACAGGGCCAACTCTGTTCTTCTAGCAGGAGATACTCACCAGGTCTGACCCTGTACAATGTATAGTTACATCTTTACACACTGTCACTTTATAACAATGCATTATACAGGGCCAACTCTGTTCTTCTAGCAGGAGAAACTCACCAGGTCTGACCCTGTACACTGTATAGTTACATCTTTACACACTGTCACTTTATAACAATGCATTATACAGGGCCAACTCTGTTCTTCTAGCAGGAGATGCTCACCAGACCCTGCACAATGTATAGTTATATCTTTACACACTGTCACTTTATAACAATGCATTATACAGGGCCAACTCTGTTCTTCTAGCAGGAGAAACTCACCAGGTCTGACCCTGCACAATGTATAGTTACATCTTTACACACTGTCACTTTATAACAATGCATTATACAGGGCCAACTCTGTTTTTCTAGTAGGAGATCCTCACCAGGTCTGACCCTGTACAATGTATAGTTACATCTTTACACACTGTCACTTTATAACAATGCATTATACAGGGCCAACTCTGTTCTTCTAGCAGGAGATACTCACCAGGTCTGACCCTGCACAATGTATAGTTACATCTTTACACACTGTCACTTTATAACAATGCATTATACAGGGCCAACTCTGTTCTTCTAGCAGGAGATACTCACCAGATCCTGTACAATGTATAGTTACATCTTTACACACTGTCACTTTCTAACAATGCATTATACAGGGCCAACTCTGTTCTTCTAGCAGGAGAAACTCACCAGGTCTGACCCTGCACAATGTATAGTTACATCTTTACACACTGTCACTTTCTAACAATGCATTATACAGGGCCAACTCTGTTCTTCTAGCAGGAGAAACTCACCAGGTCTGACCCTGTACAATGTATAGTTACATCTTTACACACTGTCACTTTATAACAATGCATTATACAGGGCCAACTCTGTTCTTCTATCAGGAGAAACTCACCAGACCCTGCACAATGTATAGTTACATCTTTACACACTGTCACTTTATAACAATGCATTATACAGGGCCAACTGTGTTCTTCTAGCAGGAGATACTCACCAGGTCTGACCCTGTACAATGTATAGTTACATCTTTACACACTGTCACTTTCTAACAATGCATTATACAGGGCCAACTCTGTTCTTCTAGCAGGAGAAACTCACCAGGTCTGACCCTGCACAATGTATAGTTACATCTTTACACACTGTCACTTTCTAACAATGCATTATACAGGGCCAACTCTGTTCTTCTAGCAGGAGAAACTCACCAGGTCTGACCCTGCACAATGTATAGTTACATCTTTACACACTGTCACTTTATAACAATGCATTATACAGGGCCAACTCTGTTCTTCTAGCAGGAGATACTCACCAGGTCTGACCCTGTACAATGTATAGTTACATCTTTACACACTGTCACTTTATAACAATGCATTATACAGGGCCAACTCTGTTCTTCTAGCAGGAGATGCTCACCAGACCCTGCACAATGTATAGTTATATCTTTACACACTGTCACTTTATAACAATGTATTATACAGGGCCAACTCTGATCTTCTAGCAGGAGATACTCACCAGGTCTGACCCTGCACAATGTATAGTTACATCTTTACACACTGTCACTTTATAACAATGTATTATACAGGGCCAACTCTGTTCTTCTAGCAGGAGAAACTCACCAGACCCTGCACAATGTATAGTTACATCTTTACACACTGTCACTTTATAACAATGCATTATACAGGGCCAACTCTGTTCTTCTAGCAGGAGATACTCACCAGGTCTGACCCTGCACAATGTATAGTTACATCTTTACACATTGTCACTTTATAACAATGCATTATACAGGGCCAACTCTGTTCTTCTAGCAGGAGATACTCACCAGGTCTGACCCTGTACAATGTATAGTTACATCTTTACACACTGTCACTTTATAACAATGCATTATACAGGGCCAACTCTGTTCTTCTAGCAGGAGATACTCACCAGACCCTGCACAATGTATAGTTACATCTTTACACACTGTCACTTTCTAACAATGCATTATACAGGGCCAACTCTGTTCTTCTAGCAGGAGAAACTCACCAGGTCTGACCCTGTACAATGTATAGTTACATCTTTACACACTGTCACTTTATAACAATGCATTATACAGGGCCAACTCTGTTCTTCTATCAGGAGAAACTCACCAGACCCTGCACAATGTATAGTTACATCTTTACACACTGTCACTTTATAACAATGCATTATACAGGGCCAACTCTGTTCTTCTAGCAGGAGAAACTCACCAGGTCTGACCCTGCACAATGTATAGTTACATCTTTACACACTGTCACTTTCTAACAATGCATTATACAGGGCCAACTCTGTTCTTCTAGCAGGAGAAACTCACCAGGTCTGACCCTGCACAATGTATAGTTACATCTTTACACACTGTCACTTTATAACAATGCATTATACAGGGCCAACTCTGTTCTTCTAGCAGGAGATACTCACCAGGTCTGACCCTGTACAATGTATAGTTACATCTTTACACACTGTCACTTTATAACAATGCATTATACAGGGCCAACTCTGTTCTTCTAGCAGGAGATGCTCACCAGACCCTGCACAATGTATAGTTATATCTTTACACACTGTCACTTTATAACAATGTATTATACAGGGCCAACTCTGATCTTCTAGCAGGAGATACTCACCAGGTCTGACCCTGCACAATGTATAGTTACATCTTTACACACTGTCACTTTATAACAATGTATTATACAGGGCCAACTCTGTTCTTCTAGCAGGAGAAACTCACCAGACCCTGCACAATGTATAGTTACATCTTTACACACTGTCACTTTATAACAATGCATTATACAGGGCCAACTCTGTTCTTCTAGCAGGAGATACTCACCAGGTCTGACCCTGCACAATGTATAGTTACATCTTTACACACTGTCACTTTATAACAATGCATTATACAGGGCCAACTCTGTTCTTCTAGCAGGAGATACTCACCAGGTCTGACCCTGTACAATGTATAGTTACATCTTTACACACTGTCACTTTATAACAATGCATTATACAGGGCCAACTCTGTTCTTCTAGCAGGAGATACTCACCAGACCCTGCACAATGTATAGTTACATCTTTACACACTGTCACTTTATAACAATGCATTATACAGGGCCAACTCTGTTCTTCTAGCAGGACATACTCACCAGGTCTGACCCTGTACAATGTATAGTTACATCTTTACACACTGTCACTTTATAACAATGCATTATATAGGGCCAACTCTGTTCCTCTAGCAGGAGATACTCACCAGGTCTGACCCTGTACAATGTATAGTTACATCTTTACACACTGTCACTTTATAACAATGCATTATACAGGGCCAACTCTGTTCTTCTAGCAGGACATACTCACCAGGTCTGACCCTGTACAATGTATAGTTACATCTTTACACACTGTCACTTTATAACAATGCATTATATAGGGCCAACTCTGTTCCTCTAGCAGGAGATACTCACCAGGTCTGACCCTGTACAATGTATAGTTACATCTTTACACACTGTCACTTTATAACAATGCATTATACAGGGCCAACTCTGTTCTTCTAGCAGGAGATACTCACCAGGTCTGACCATGCACAATGTATAGTTACATCTTTACACACTGTCACTATATAACAATGCATTATACAGGGCCAACTCTGTTCTTCTAGCAGGAGATACTCACCAGACCCTGCACAATGTATAGTTACATCTTTACACACTGTCACTTTATAACAATGCATTAAACAGGGCCAACTCTGTTCTTCTAGCAGGAGAAACTCACCAGGCCCTGCACAATGTATAGTTACATCTTTACACTGTCACTTTATAACAATGCATTATACAGGGCCAACTCTGTTCTTCTAGCAGGAGATACTCACCAGGTCTGACCCTGCACAATGTATAGTTACATCTTTACACACGGTCACTTTATAACAATGCATTATACAGGGCCAACTCTGTTCTTCTAGCAGGAGATACTCACCAGGTCTGACCCTGCACAATGTATAGTTACATCTTTACACACTGTCACTTTATAACAATGCATTATACAGGGCCAACTCTGTTCTTCTAGCAGGAGATACTCACCAGACCCTGCACAATGTATAGTTACATCTTTACACTGTCACTTTATAACAATGCATTATACAGGGCCAACTCTGTTCTTCTAGCAGGAGATACTCACCAGGTCTGACCCTGCACAATGTATAGTTACATCTTTACACACTGTCACTATATAACAATGCATTATACAGGGCCAACTCTGTTCTTCTAGCAGGAGATACTCACTAGGTCTGACCCTGCACAATGTATAGTTACATCTTTACACACTGTCACTTTATAACAATGCATTATACAGGGCCAACTCTGTTCTTCTAGCAGGAGATACTCACTAGGTCTGACCCTGCACAATGTATAGTTACATCTTTACACACTGTCACTATATAACAATGCATTATACAGGGCCAACTCTGTTCTTCTAGCAGGAGATACTCACTAGGTCTGACCCTGCACAATGTATAGTTACATCTTTACACACTGTCACTTTATAACAATGCATTATACAGGGCCAACTCTGTTCTTCTAGCAGGAGATACTCACTAGGTCTGACCCTGCACAATGTATAGTTACATCTTTACACACTGTCACTTTATAACAATGCATTATACAGGGCCAACTCTGTTCTTCTAGCAGGAGATACTCACTAGGTCTGACCCTGCACAATGTATAGTTACATCTTTACACACTGTCACTTTATAACAATGCATTATACAGGGCCAACTCTGTTCTTCTAGCAGGAGATACTCACTAGGTCTGACCCTGCACAATGTATAGTTACATCTTTACACACTGTCACTATATAACAATGCATTATACAGGGCCAACTCTGTTCTTCTAGCAGGAGATACTCACTAGGTCTGACCCTGCACAATGTATAGTTACATCTTTACACACTGTCACTTTATAACAATGCATTATACAGGGCCAACTCTGTTCTTCTAGCAGGAGATACTCACTAGGTCTGACCCTGCACAATGTATAGTTACATCTTTACACACTGTCACTTTATAACAATGCATTATACAGGGCCAACTCTGTTCTTCTAGCAGGAGATACTCACCAGGTCTGACCCTGCACAATGTATAGTTACATCTTTACACACTGTCACTTTATAACAATGCATTATACAGGGCCAACTCTGTTCTTCTAGCAGGAGATACTCACTAGGTCTGACCCTGCACAATGTATAGTTACATCTTTACACACTGTCACTTTATAACAATGCATTATACAGGGCCAACCCTGTCCTTCTAGCAGGAGATACTCACCAGGTCTGACCCTGTACAATGTATAGTTACATCTTTACACACTGTCACTTTATAACAATGCATTATACAGGGACAACTCTGTTCTTCTAGCAGGAGATACTCACCAGGTCTGACCCTGTACAATGTATAGTTACATCTTTACACACTGTCACTTTATAACAATGCATTATACAGGGCCAACTCTGTTCTTCTAGCAGGAGATACTCACTAGGTCTGACCCTGCACAATGTATAGTTACATCTTTACACACTGTCACTTTATAACAATGCATTATACAGGGCCAACTCTGTTCTTCTAGCAGGAGATACTCACCAGACCCTGCACAATGTATAGTTACATCTTTACACACTGTCACTTTATAACAATGCATTATACAGGGCCAACTCTGCTCTTATAGCAGGAGATACTCACCAGACCCTGCACAATGTATAGTTACATCTTTACACACTGTCACTTTATAACAATGTATTATACAGGGCCAACTCTGTTCTTCTAGCAGGAGATACTCACCAGGTCTGACCCTGTACAATGTATAGTTACATATTTACACACTGTCACTTTATAACAATGCATTATACAGGGCCAACTCTGTTCTTCTAGCAGGAGATACTCACCAGGTCTGACCCTGTACAATGTATAGTTACAACTTTACACACTGTCACTTTATAACAATGCATTATACAGGGCCAACTCTGTTCTTCTAGCAGGAGATACTCACCAGGCCCTGCACAATGTATAGTTACATCTTTACACACTGTCACTTTATAACAATGCATTATACAGGGCCAACTCTGTTCTTCTAGCAGGAGATACTCACCAGGTCTGACCCTGCACAATGTATAGTTACATCTTTACACACTGTCACTTTATAACAATGCATTATACAGGGCCAACTCTGTTCTTTTAGCAGGAGATACTCACCAGGTCTGACCCTGCACAATGTATAGTTACATCTTTACACACTGTCACTTTATAACAATGCATTATACAGGGCCAACTCTGTTCTTCTAGCAGGAGATACTCACCAGGTCTGACCCTGCACAATGTATAGTTACATCTTTACACACTGTCACTTTATAACAATGCATTATACAGGGCCAACTCTGTTCTTCTAGCAGGAGATACTCACCAGGTCTGACCCTGTACAATGTATAGTTACATCTTTACACACTGTCACTTTATAACAATGCATTATACAGGGCCAACTCTGTTCTTCTAGCAGGAGATACTCACCAGGTCTGACCCTGCACAATGTATAGTTACATCTTTACACACTGTCACTTTATAACAATGCATTATACAGGGCCAACTCTGTTCTTCTAGCAGGAGATACTCACCAGGTCTGACCCTGCACAATGTATAGTTACATCTTTACACACTGTCACTTTATAACAATGCATTATACAGGGCCAACTCTGTTCTTCTAGCAGGAGATACTCACCAGGTCTGACCCTGCACAATGTATAGTTACATCTTTACACACTGTCACTTTATAACAATGCATTATACAGGGCCAACTCTGTTCTTCTATCAGGAGATACTCACCAGGTCTGACCCTGCACAATGTATAGTTACATCTTTACACACTGTCACTTTATAACAATGCATTATACAGGGCCAACTCTGTACTTCTAGCAGGAGAAACTCACCAGGTCTGACCCTGTACAATGTATAGTTACATCTTTACACACTGTCACTTTATAACAATGCATTATACAGGGCCAACTCTGTTCTACTAGCAGGAGAAACTCACCAGGCCCTGCACAATGTATAGTTACATCTTTACACACTGTCACTTTATAACAATGTATATATAGTTCCCACAACATTTAACTCTTTATTGCTAGTATATATATTCTGTACACCAAATAATACATTCACCTCAGTGTGAGCTCTGAATGTATTCCAATCCTTTACTTTCTTACACAGGTAATTAAGCTTCTAACCCTTACTCTATGAAGGGGGCCAAATAAACATTTTGAAAAAGTCATACCCAATTAGTCTTGTTTATACTGGGAATAAAACATCATTCTATTAAAACCATGCAAAAAAAAAAAACCTAAAAAAAATCCCCCAAAAAATGCAGAGTAACATGCCCTGTGAGTCCTGATGCCAGAATAATAAACACAGTCTGTCTTCAGTGTAGGCTGTAAGTAAATACCATATAAGATATTTTGGTAGTGAGGCAGTCTAATGTCATAAGAACCTTTTTGAGAGTGTTCATATGAAATACTTCATCATTTGACTGGCTGGAAGTAGAATTTTCCATTTACATCTCAAAGAGGGTTCAAATTATTATCTGTCTAAAAAATACCCCCCACTGTAATGTTAAACCAGCAGAGCTTTACTTTCTACAATTACCGGCACTCATAGTGAACGACACACTCTCCCAGGGTTACAGTACTAAACTGGTCCGTCAAATGGACCCAGAGGAGCTAGTTACTAAGAGGTGAGCTGAGATGAACATGTCATCGCGCCCGTTTGGTTATGCATGGGTTAGGGACAAAGATGGTGACTTCCCACCCCGCGCTAAGTAAACTCGCCAGGTTTGTCCCTGCACAGTGTTCAGTCCGCCTGCTACTTGTCTTTTAGTGAATAGCTCTCATGTACTAAACAGGTGCAGTGGGGGGAAGAAGTCGGTAAAACATGAGTAAGGAGCAATTTGCGACTATTTGTAACATTCTGCGCTTTTTTTCCCTGATTTGAGCCTCTTCCGTTTTTTTTTTTTTTAAATTAGAGTGCATTTTTCCGGTTGCGCTAATATATTGCGATTATACACCCCCAGAGGGTGTGCTTTAACACCCTCTGGCAAAGTGCCGCCCTAGGAGAGTGCCTTGTTTGCCTCCAGTAGTGGAAGATACACTACTGGCGGCAACAAGAAACCATGAAGTCAGGAAAAGTCAGAATTTGTGTCTTAATGTGTTCAGTTTCCAAAAATACGCACAGTTTTTCGCGTTGCACCTTAATTTCTTCCCGTGGGAAAGTGTATTGTTCGCTTGGGTGCTTCTGTCTCCACTGCACCAGGCCACGCGGGAGTCGTCACCTGGATGACTGTCCGCAGTGTGGTAGCGCCATCACGTGGCTGAATGCATGACGGCACATGAGCAGTTACCCGTGTGCTATTACTTTCCGCCCCATTCGTATCTATATGTCCAGACGAAACTCCGACTAAAGGGCTGAAACGTCGGCCTTTCGGTGATATGTTTATACAATACGTTTTTCTTTAGATTTTAGATATTGGTCCTTCCCTACTGTCTAGCCCACTGACGTGACCACCTCGGCTTTGTTAGTATCCGTGTATTTTTTTTTTTGGAGTGCGTGACCCTACTCTACAAACTGGGAATCCAGGGTGGGGAAGTCGCCCACACTTATGCAGACGCGGATATTGAGAGTCCTATACTCGGGGGTATGAAGGTCAAGGCCTAACACGCGTATACTATCCCACGCCCGAGAGACCAGTAGAAAACCCCATCTTGGACCAGTTCGACAGAGGACTCCCAGATAACCTTGGAGGTGATCCTACTCTGGCCAAGTTGGAGAGGACTGAATACTGAGAATTAACTTGTAAAAAAATCCACTGGGGTGGAATGTAAGAACGCGCAGATGGAGATTGAAAGACAACGAGCCAGGTTTAAAGAGTTGAAACGAGTACTACGTCTCAAACTGGTGACAGCCCCATGCTGGGCCATCCTCTGCTTCTGAGAAGCAATAACCTTCCTCACTCCCCATCTCGACAGAAGAATGATATTTACTGCTCGGCGACTCCCACGCTGCACCTGGGGGTAATAACGGCTGTTTGGGGACCATCTCGGAACCGGTGAGAGCTGACATGTCCTAAATCTTTTGGATTTTTATTTCCTCCTGGACTTTATCAGTTTTGATAACTCCCCCCCCCCCCCCCTCCCTCCCTCCCTCCCTCCCTCCCTCCAACCATGGAGTCATTAACTTGGCAACTAAAAGATTAACCTCTTCCAAACCATTTAGAGAGGCGGTCTGGAAAGTGGTCGATTCTTCCCAGTAGATGGGGAAACAAGTTTGGAGACATAGACACTCCAGCGTTACGGGGTCATGGTTCCACATCCAACATTATCCATAGTGCTGTTAAAATTCAGTAGATGGCATCAAGTGTAGACATTTTAAATAGAAATGCTTTAATGAATGAATACAAATAAAGTATCTTATTGAGCTATTTTTGATTCATATAGCGCTATCAGGGGGCAGCCATGTTGTTTAGAATCTTTGCTCTGTTTAGCTCTATCAGGGGCAGACATGTTGTTTAGAATCTTTGCTCTGTATAGCTCTATCAGGGGGTGGACATGTTGTTTAGAATCTTTGCTCTGTATAGCTCTATCTGGGGTGCGACATGTTGTTTAGAATCTTGGGTCAGATAAAGGAAGCTATCACCCAACATGTCTGCTCCCTGATAGAGCTATAGAGAGCAGAGAAGGCTCAGTAAGGTGCTTTATTTGTATTCATTCATCAGGCATTTCTTCCTTCATCTGACCCAAGATTCTAAACAACATGTCTGCTCCCTGATAGAGCTATACAGAGCAAAGATTCCAAACAACATGTCTGCCCCGTTAGAGCTATACAGAGCAAAGATTCTAAACAACACGTCAGCCCGATAGAGCTATACATAGCAAAGATTCTAAACATGTCCTCCCCCTGATAGAGCTGTACAGAGCAAACAATAAAGGTATTTTATTTGTATTCTTCCATTAAAGCATTTCTATTTAGAATGCTTTTATTTGATGCAATACTTCTATCAAACAGAACTTCATTTTTTGCCGACATTTGAAGAATTATATGTCTCGAATCTTAAAAAAATATCAGATTCACAAAATGGGCATCGGGGTCAAATCTCATTAAATTTCCAAACTTGCATTAACTATGAGTGCATCTGTCCATCTCTCTGGGGGTGGTAGGGTCACTGGCTGGCATCCCACAGGGTCAGTGCCCCCTCCCTCTTGGTACAGTACCGATTGCCTGCGTGGTTCAGAGTGGAGAGCAGATCATCGCACCCCGGGGGAAGTAATGACCCCATTTCGAGCACATCGATGCTGTCACAGCTGAATTATTACTCCTCATTACTTTCTCTTTAAGGTTTTATTAATATGAGAATGTAAAAGTTTTAACAAGGTTTAAACTGTATTTTACATGTTTGCACAATGTCATCACCTACTGGGGCCAAGTCTAGCGAGTTGGCAGAGCACAGCCCGTCTGCGGTATAGATGAGTTTATTACATGGCTGGACCTTCTCCATCCTACCCTGGCCATTCCACGCAGCTCAACGCATGGCATTACAGCGTGCCCTGTATATAAAGATTATATAGATTTACATGGTCTTATACTGTAAATCACACATCCAACAATGAAATTCACATGATCAGACTGCAACCTCCCCCCATCAGATTTTTAATCATCAAGATTTTGCAGAAGAAAAAAAAAAAAAGGGGTTATTTTTCTCCACCTACGTTACTATATTCTCTACCCGGTGAAGACCATGTCCATTTGGTCGGTATAGAGTTAAAGGGACTGTTAGTCTATATATTGTCTATACTGTGGAAGCATTGGATACAAAGTGCTCTAGATAATTGCACTATTTAATAGAGATATTTGTTTGAAATGTATCTGTGGTGTCTATGATATCACCTGTGGCCTGATATACAAACCGGACACACCACAGATACATTTAAAACATTGCTCTCTCTTATTTTACACATTCCCGTTCCATGCTGCTAACACAATGTATAGATCACTTTCTATTCTCTACACAGTATAACCAATATTTAGATTGAGCCCCTTTAACGCTAGTCCATTCTATGCCATCCTATTTAATGGTCCCAAAAGACGCTAGGATGGCTTGGAATGTACAGCTCATCGCAGCTTTAATAAAAGGATATAAATTAAGTATCTTATTCAGCCTTCTTTGCTCTGTATAGATCTATCAGGGGGCAGACATCTTGGGTCAGATTTTTCCTTCATCCAGGCCCAAGATTCTAAACAACATGTCCGCCCCCTGATAGAGCTATACAGAGCAAAGATTCTAAACAGGTCCAGCCCCCTGATAGAGCTATACAGAGCAAAGATTCTACACAACATGTCCGCCCCCTGATAGTGCTATACAGAGCAAAGATTCTAAACAACATTTCCGCCCCCTCATAGAGCTATACAGAGCAAAGATTCTACACAACATGTCCGCCTCCTGATAGTTATACAGAGCAAAGATTCTAAACATGTCCGCCTCCTGATAGAGCTATACAGAGCAAAGATTCTAAACAACATGTCCGCCTCCTGATAGAACTATACAGAGCAAAGATTCCAGACAACATGTCCGCCTCCTGATAGAGCTATACAGAGCAAAGCTTCTAAACATGTCCATCCCGATAGAGCTATACAGAGCAAAAAGGCCTCAATAAGATACTTTATTTGTATTCTTTCAATAATGTATTTCTATGTAAAATGTCTACACCCGATCCAATCTTTCAATTAAACAGAAGTTTATTTTGAGTTGACAGTTGTCCTTCAACCAATTAATAGAAAAGTCTATTAACCTAACTATACAATATGTAAAGGAGATTCATTAGAGTCTGTACAGTCTATAAACGGATAAGAGACGTGTGAAGCTTGAAGACTTGGAAGACTTTCTCAACAAGGAACGCTTGTTGGATCATAAAAAATAAAATAAGATTCCAGCCTGTCATCGGCGTATGATGACAGGGCTAAAATAAAACTCTAATTTATAGCACGAGGTGGCTTTTAAAAGTGGAAAATTGCATCTCTCTTGTGTAAACTTCGAAAGTTGAAAAACCGCAGAGAGAGATGGAAAAACCGAACAAGCGTCTCTCCTGCCCTCTAGTGTCCGGCCAGAGCACACGTACGCCACGAATAACCCATCACAAGGGTTGAAATGCCCACAAACTCATGTCAAACTTGGCCGCAATCCAGTCAGAAAAGTAAGGTTTCTCTAATAAACAAATACGCAATAGACTATACATTGTAAAAAGAATGTAGGTTTTATCAGACTGGGTAAACATTTAATAGGAGAAATAGTCTCCAAACAAACTAGACCAGATACTTGAAGATGGGAAGTCCAACCAGAAAGCTTACAAAACAAGAAAAAAGCGATTTTTTTTTGTTTTTACAAACAATTGGCCAATTCCGACCATTCCACACAAACCAGACGCCATAAGTTCATAACCGATAGAAAAAAAAAAACTCTGGTTGAACAATGCGACAGTATTTGGTCCAACTTACACCTTCTCTGTAACCCCGAATACACTCGAGAGCGGGTGATGCTCTATGAGTGTCCATTATTCCACAGGAAACTAAGTCATTAATCTGCCAGTGCCATTTTACCATACATTCTAGCCCCCCGTTTTCATTGCATTTTAGTTTCCTCTCAGTGTCCCGTGTGCCGCACTTCACTCAATATATGATAATGATGACCCTGTAGTCAGATGTAGAGTGCCACCTCCGAGGTACCGAGTGCCAGATGGGCACCATTGCTCTATGAGATAGAAGGCCCCTAGTCCTCCTGTGCCATAGATACTGTCACGGTACCTGTCACAAAGCGAATCCTGACAGCCTGCGTGACAGGGTCCCTTGGAGGGCCAAACACCTCCCTGTGGACCTTCATAGGGACAAGGACAACCCCTCCTGAAGGAGCTATGTGTCACAGAAGCCTGCGTGCCCTGGCTCCTCTGGCACTGGTAGGGGTTATAGCATTCCCAAAGGACAAATCACTGCCCTCTTGCTCCTGGTTGTTACCTGTCCCCTGGCTGGATTTACTATTGACTAGCTCTATGGGGCCCCATGTTGTCCCCAATAGCCTGTCAGTACCCAGGGCCTTTGCCCTGCACACACCTTGGCAGTGACCTAGAGTTCAACACTAGAGTTTACTGTCCTGTGAGCAATCTATTGTCTATTGTAGCCTGGATGTCTGTATCTCAAGGTGCCATGTTTAATTATGTTAAGTTATACTGTATTTAAATTACCTGTTTTAAGTCAGGTCTTCTATTGTTTGAGGCATGTTATAATTAGTTCCCTGTGCCTCCCCCCTGGTTGATGTCATGTGTGTATGTATATAAGTCTGTGTTGTTTCACAAATAAAGTTGTTCGTTCTTGCTGTACCTAACTGCTACTGGTCCTGTCTGCTATTTGGGTACAAAGAGCAATGTTCCAGGAAAGACTTGCTGGGTGGATGCTGAGCTTCAATAGGGGGCTAAGGAGTTTTTTTCCCCCACCAAAAACACAGGACTTTCATGCAAGTTGTGTTGTCATTTTTGGGGTTATGGGTTATATTATAAATAAATGCACAAAAATAGCTAATACCTTAGACAGGCGGTTTTTAACTTTAATAGCCAATTATCCTAAGGAAGGTAGAAAAAAATAACAACCCTGTGTTACTAACAAAATAGAAAAATCTTCTGTCTCTGTATCAGTGTCCAATCACAGCGCTGGTTTGTTGCGGCGCAGGTCTGCCTCCGAGACACAGGCCTTATCACCTCGTTAATGAGGCCAATCACCATCTCCAAATATATAGATATCTGAACATCCAAAGATTAACACTCTCAGTGACGCACTGGAAGCCGCTCTCGGTGAGGTCTCACTTCTTCTGGAAGAATCCCATGATGGAGGCCTGCTTGCTGCCTTTGCTGGCCACTGAAGTCTTTCTAGATCGGCTCTCTCCTTTCGCTTCTTGTTTAGCGGCTCCCACGCTTGACGCCTTCGTAGGGGCTGAAGTTTTGGAGACTGTGAATTCCTCTTCACTGTCCGAACAGGACACACTCTCGTAGGCCTTCTCAGTCACTGTCGGAAGACAGGAAACCAATTAATTCAATCCCAATAGTGCATTCCTGAGGGACAGCCCAGCCCCCAATGCACCCACCCTTTACCCAAGCACACTGACCCCCGAAGACGTGCTCAGTGTCTTACCTATACAGCCTTCTTCATCCATGAAGGTCTTGGATTTCAGAACACGCTTCCGCTTCCTTCTCTTCACTCCAGGCTGGGCCTGCAAAATAAATAATTCAATCGTCAAAAACCCCTTCTCTCTTTTCTAAAAATGTTTACCTCTAAAACACAGACTTGTTAGTAATCTTTCCCCAGACCCTCTCTCAACTATCCATTTCCTTCTGGAGACATAGTCTCTAATACTGTGTACAATACTCCGAGTTAGCTCTCACCAGTGCTCTGTACAATGGCATGAGCACTTCCCTCTCTCTACGGCCAATACCTCTCCCTATGCAACCAAGCATTCTGCTAATACCTCTCCCTATGCAACCAAGCATTCTGCTAATACCTCTCCCTATGCAACCAAGCATTCTGCTAATACCTCTCCCTATACAACCAAGCATTCTACTAATACCTCTCCCTATACAACCAAGCATTCTGCTAATACCTCTCCCTATACAACCAAGCATTCTGCTAATACCTCACCCTATACAACCAAGCATTCTGCTAATACCTCTCCCTATACAACCAAGCATTCTGCTAATACCTCACCCTATACAACCAAGCATTCTGCTAATACCTCACCTTATACAACCAAGCATTCTGCTAATACCTCTCCCTATACAACCAAGCATTCTGCTAATACCTCTCCCTATACAACCAGGCATTCTGCTAACACCTCTCCCTATACAACCAAGCATTCTGCTAATACCTCTCCCTATACAACCAAGCATTCTGCTAATACCTCTCCCTATACAACCAAGCATTCTGCTAATACCTCTCCCTATACAACCAGGCATTCTGCTAATAACTCTCCCTATACAACCAAGCATTCTGCTAATACCCCTCCCTATACAACCAAGCATTCTGCTAATACCTCTCCCTATACAACCAAGCATTCTGCCAATACCCCCCCCCCCCATGCAACCAAGCATTCTGCTAATACCCCTCCCTCTACAACCATGCATTCTGCTAATACATCTCCCTATACAACCAAGCATTCTTCCAATACCCCCCCCCCCATGCAACCAAGCATTCTGCTAATACCTCTCCCTCTACAACCATGCATTCTGCTAATACCTCTCCCTATACAACCAAGCATTCTGCCAATACCCCCCTTCATGCAACCAAGCATGCTGCTAATACCTCTCCCTATACAACCAAGCATTCTGCTAATACCTCCCCCTATACAACCAAGCATTCTGCTAATACCTCTCCCTATACAACCAGGCATTCTGCTAACACAGGGCCTGACACATTCCTGGAGCATTTAGGTTCCAGACAGACCAATTCAGGAGCCAGGGAAATGGAACCGACAGAGTTCAATATATGTAAGGATTTTTAGCGATTTGCTTAGAAAACAAAAAATAAATAAAAACTTGTGTCAGGAATCACAGCTCCTTGTAATCCATACCTGTGATTGGCTCTGTCTCTCCGTCTTCAGGGCGGGCTCAGGAGCAGGAGGCGATGGTGGGGGAGATGGACTCTTCGCTTCACAAGGAGGTGGTGCGGCTGTGAGAATGAATGTGGATACAAAATCAATAACAACAAGGACCAATCACAAAGCCATGAAACAAACATTATCAGTAGCGAGGGAATTCCAAACTACAGGCCAATGTAGCGGAGCTGGAGAACATTCTCCCATCCAGCTGCACCGACGAATGTTTCCAACTCGACTACATTGGCCTAGTTTGAAATTCCCGTCTCAATTCTCTCTCTATTGAGCAGTAAACGAGCCAGCGTCAGTCTGGTAGAAGGGATGCCTCCCCATTGAGCCATCAAAGCACCGGATCTCACTTTAACTCTCGTATTAAAACATGTATTCGCAGAACTGCAAAGGCAGAAAATACGAGAATTATACATGTTTTAACGGTGGTGTTGGTTTATGACATTACGGCTTGGTATGCAGATGAAGTAAGCTTTCCATATATCGGCTAACACAATATATAGTTCATTTTTCCTGCAATGAGTCCCTTGAAGTATTGCCTAAATTCTTCCAAAACGATTTTAGACATAAAATAGATTAGATTTTTTTTTTTTAATGAATAATTTAATGGATTGCCTTGTGTGCGCCCCACCTTGTAGCCCCCCCCCCCCCTCGTCAGACTATGTGTGTCTGTCCGCTCGTTAGCAATGTATCGGGGTATTCTCCCCAGTTCATTTGCAGAATTAATTGGAGGGTAACACAATCGTGTAGACGTGGGAGGAGGACGGTAAACACGGTCCCACCTACAGTTAACACAATCTAGCTGGCTTCATTATTAAAGCTTCTGCCTCCCAGCAAACGACTCCTGACAAGTAGGAAAGCAGTGACCTTTTCCCAACTAGCAAGCCCCGACACTACATCACAGAGAGCCGCGTGGAAAGGTGAGAGATCCCACGGCTTGACGCACACTCTGTGCCCAGGGTGACAGCGGCCTGGCTATGCGGGGAGGCTTCTACCCGCCCATCTGTAACCACGCTCTGCTCTTGTACACGGTGGGAGCTGCCAGATCTCCTTATTGCACCGGGAAAGCTGCTCTCACAGCTTAATCCCAAGAAGCAGCATGACGACAAGGAAAGCAAACAGATGCTTGGAAGGGGGCCGAGTGGTGTGAAGTCGTCTGCCCTGCTACAAAGGGCTGGCAAGGCCGGAGCGAGCGGTGATCTGACGTGGAAAATGCTGGGTGACAAACAGACGAACAAGCCAATTACACCTGATGGTGTGAGTAGCTGTGCTTTGGCAGGAGTCACAGCAGGTATGGTGTAAACAGTGTGTGGGTGTGAAGAACCAGCGCTGGGATTCACAGTTATACCTTGGGAGGCAGGAAAATCTAATAAGTTGGCCATTGAAGCAGACTGCGTGGGGATGCTTGTTTACTAGACACTCACAAAAACAAGATTATAAAACATGCTTTGTAACTGGAATCAAAACAATCTTCATTTAAAGAGCAACGGTCAGCGAAAGTTCTAACTGAAATAGAGAGTGCATCAAGTGTAGGCATATTATCTAGAAATGTTTTAATGAATGAATAATAAAGCATTTTATTGAGCCCTCTTTGGTCTGTATAGCAATCAGGGGACAGCCATGTTTAGAATCTTTGCTCTGTATAGCTCTATCAGGGGGACATGTTGTTTAGAATCGTTGCTCTATATAGCTCTATCAGGGGGTCGGATATGTTGGTTAGAATCTTTGCTCAGTATAGCTCTATCAGGGGGTCGGACATGTTGTTTACAATCTTTGCTCTGTATAGCTCTATCAGGGGGCAGTCACGTTTATAATCTTGGCTCTGTATAGCTCTATCAGGGGGTGGACATGTTGTTTAGAATCTTTGCTCTGTATAGCTCTATCGGGGGGACATGTTGTTTAGAATCTTTGCTCTGTATAGCTCTATATGGGGGGGGGGACATATTGTTTACAATCTTGGCTCTGTATAGCTCTATCAGGAGGCGGACATGTGGTTTACAATCTTTGCTCTGTATAGCTCTATCAGGAGGCGGACATGTTGTTTACAATCTTTGCTCTGTATAGCTCTATCAGGAGGCGGACATGTTGTTTACAATCTTTGCTCTGTATAGCTCTATCAGGGGGCAGACATGTTATTTAGAACCTTTGCTCTGAATAGCTCTATCAGGGGGCGGACATGTTATTTTGAATCTTTGCTCTGTATAGCTCTATCAGGGGGAGGACATGTTTAGAATCTTGGCTCTGTATAGCTCTATCAGGGGGCGGACATGTTTAGAATCTTTGCTCTGTATAGCTCTATAGAGGGGGGGGCATATTGTTTAGCATCTTTGCTCTGTATAGCTCTATCAGGGGTCGGCCATGTTTAGAATCTTTGCTCTGTGTGGCTCTATCAGGGGGAGGACATGTTGTTTAGAATCTTTGCTCTGTATAGCTCTATCAGGGGGCGGACATGTTTAGAATCTTTGCTCTGTATAGCTCTATCAGGGGGCGGACATGTTGTTTAGAATCTTTGCTCTGTATAGCTCTATCAGGGGGCAGACATGTTATTTAGAACCTTTGCTCTGAATAGCTCTATCAGGGGGCGGACATGTTATTTTGAATCTTTGCTCTGTATAGCTCTATCAGGGGGAGGACATGTTTAGAATCTTGGCTCTGTATAGCTCTATCAGGGGGCGGACATGTTTAGAATCTTTGCTCTGTATAGCTCTATAGAGGGGGGGGCATATTGTTTAGCATCTTTGCTCTGTATAGCTCTATCAGGGGTCGGCCATGTTTAGAATCTTTGCTCTGTGTGGCTCTATCAGGGGGAGGACATGTTGTTTAGAATCTTTGCTCTGTATAGCTCTATCAGGGGGCGGACATGTTTAGAATCTTTGCTCTGTATAGCTCTATCAGGGGGCGGACATGTTGGTTAGAATCTTTTGCTCTGGATAGCTCTATCGGGGGCAGACATGTTTAGAATCTTTGCTCTATATAGCTCTATCAGGGGGCAGACATGTTATTTAGAATCTTTGCTCTGTATAGCTCTATCAGGGGGCAGACATGTTTAGCCTCTTGAGTCAGATGGAAGAGCTGAATTAATATGTCTGGCTCCTGATAGAGCTATACAAATAGAGAAGGCCCAATAAGATACTTTTTTGTATCCTTTCATCCCTTACATAGGACATACGCTAAAGCAGCACTAAACTTTCCTTTTAACTTTTTGAAGGAAGCAGGAGTGATGAACGTAGTGCGGGAGGAATCAGATGTGCGTCTGTGCAGACGCTTCTATACGTGGCACTTTATCGTAATGTCTGTTAGAACATCACTCACCCTCGTCATCGCTGCTGTCCCGCGTGGGCTGCTTGATCCGCCTCCTCTTCTTCACCAATTTGCCGACTTCCTCATCGCTGTCAGAGATTTCTGTCCTCTTTACCCTGCTGTGGAAGAGACAAATCAGAACGGACTCTTTCCCCAGACATTACAATAATGGCTGCTCGGAATATCTGGTTAACCCCTACGTGACAATGGACGGGCCCGACATGTCCTGCGGTGAAATCCGCTCCGACGGTGCTGGTCTTCTGCCTCGATCTCGAGGCAACAGCTTGCACCGAAATTCGGCCTCTGGGGCACCCACGATCGCCTAGCTTAACTCTAGGGTTAGGGTTACAATTAAATTAAAATATATTACGGGTTAGCATGAGGGTTAGAGTTGGGGTTAAATTTAAGGTTTGGGTTGGGGTCAAAAAGGGGTTTTAGCCCCATAACTCGCAAAAAAAATACCGAAAAATATGGAAAAATGCATATTTCTTAACTCGGGACAACATTTAGAAACTATTTGGACGGGCTCTTTTTTTAATGATTGTATTTTTGTAAATAATTTTTTTATGTCAAAGTTAGACCTATTTTGTATTATTATTTTTTTTATGGTAAATGATAAGATATGATGAACATAATGATATCTAACGAAACCCTTCTTATCACAATAAAAACAACATATAATTTGTGTGGGTACAGTATGTGAGAAAGAAGAAAATTACAGCTAAACACAAATACCCCAGAATTGTAAAAACAGCCCTTGTCACCAAGGGAAAGTCAAGGTCAAAAGGTCAGGTTACTAAGGGGTTAATAACCCAACCTCCAGAAGGTGCACAGACATTGTGCGACTGTCTCAGAGCTCCAGGCAAAACGCCACGCTCCTGACTCCAAACCTCCCTTCCCTTGCGCAGTCTCACTTCCAGCCATTGAGCTAAAGACTACAATAGAGAATTTAGATTGTGTTTAGATTATTTCATGGTTATTTCTGCCATTTTCTTTCTTCTGTTGAGCGCAGTGACGGCGCACCCTACAGGGATTCTGACCTGCGTACCGTGCTTTAACCCCTTAGTGACCGAGTGCTCTGCTGCATTTGATGTGCCTTGAAGACCAGAATTCCACTATTTGTGTTATACGTTTACTGAACTGTGAATTACTTTCCTCGTGTTCAGTCCAACCCACACACATTATATATCATTTTTTTAAGGACGGATAGGGCTTTCATTTGATACTATTATTTTCATCATATGAAATAATTTACTATTAAAAATATATAAAATAGGATGAAAATATGCCATAAAAAAAAAACACAAAACAAACACTTTTTCTAACTTTGACCTGATTTTTTTTTCACAATTACAAATGGTATAAAAGATCCCGTCTATATAGTTTCTAATATTTGTCCTGAGTTTAGAAATACCAATTTTTCCATGTTTTTCTTTTTCCAGTTATAGGGCAATAACCGATACTAGTGTTGTTTTGTTTCCTAACCATCTTCTCCTACAGTGACCTTCTGACTCCAACCCTAAATTTAACCAACCCCTTAATCTAACCCATGTACTAAACCTAACTCACCTGTAACCCTAACCCTAGATCTAGGGATAGCTGAATGCACACTCTGGGAATAGCTGCCAGCATGTAGCATTGCACTCCTACATGAGAACTCAAAACACATATACATACACACAGCCTCATGGTCCCCAAGGACCATGCTTTACAGGACGTATATATGTCCATCTGCATTAATGGGTTAAAGAGATGCTAAACCATCCAGATGATCTGTCAATCACACAGAAGGTCACATGATGATGATGCTGTGCGACCTTCCCGGTTAATGTGGAAGTCTCTGTAGCTCTGGCAGCACAGATATCTGATGATGAACACACCTCCTCCCAGTGAGGGACGAACGCACACACCGGAGATGGTCGTTTGACCACGGTCAGCCACGTTGCACTGGGAAGGGAGCCCCCCCAAGTCTCTGCTACTGCAAGAATGGGAGAATTTTTCCACCTTGGCCATTTAGACACACAAGCCAAACAATTCGCTGCACTAGAAGGAGACTTTTTAATGTACATGCCAGTATCTCCTCTGATCATCAGACACGGTGCTTCAATAGTTCTGTCGCTGATAGACCCAGATCACATGGTGGATGCATCAAGCTGAGCTCTGCCTCAGCGGAGAGGCAGAGCACACAGTATAAAGATACACATACGTTGGAGGGGACTTTGTTTTGCAATCCTTGCTACCTGCAAAGCACCATTGAGCACAATACTTCAGACTCCCACCATCACCTTTTCTTTTCCTTTGGAGGAGCTTTGGCTGGTTCATTCTTCTTTGCGGACGTTTCCGGTGCTGGGGCAGGTGCCGGGGCAGGTGCCGGTGCCGACGCTGGGGCAGGTGCCGGTGCCGACGCTGGGGCAGGTGATACAGGCTTCTCCTCTTGTTTGATGGATTCGCTAGGAGGAGAGCTCTCCTTGATTTTACCTACAAACATACAATTTATCATCCATTGTACATTTAATTTAAACAGTGACCTGGAGCCACATTGCCATCTGAAACCAAATTTATTTAAATATCGAAGAAGGAAAAATCATAGAAATGCCAGATACCAAATGCTGAAGGGGTGGGAGGGGGAGGGATAATTAGAGAATACCATAGCTCAGATGGGACATGCAGGAGTTTGGTTTCACTCACTCAGAGACGCTTTGCCAAAGAAATTACTCATGGCCCCTGCTTTACCCGAGGACTTGCCGATTCCTGATGAAGACTAGAGGTAAAGGAAAAAGAGGGGTAAAAAAAAAAAATAAATAAAAAATAAAAATCTTTCTAGGATAAACAGGTCAATCTAGTAACCTTGGAACTCATGAGAATATTATAGCACTCCTAGAAACAGTGTTCCACAGCAGGGGTAGTCTTTACCATCTCCACTGGAAACTTATCACAGACCACTCCCTTTTTTACCAAATATGGTAAAATACCATATTTGCTCGAATGTAAGACTAGGTTTTTTTTTCCAGAGCAAACGCTCTGGAAAATACCCCTCGCCTTACATTTGAGCTCCGTCTCATAATCACCCCTCAAATAGAGCTGCAGGGGACCTGGATCCTGCTCGCATGCAGCTGGCGGATGTCTTTACGATACGAGCAGACATCCTCCGCTGCTGCCCGGCACGTCTGTCGGGACTTCCCTGACGGAAGCCGGGAGGTCACCTGACCTTCTAGCGGTCCGTTATAGAAGACTGAAGTGTCGGGCAGCAGCGGAGGATGTCCGCGCGTATCGTGTAGACATCCACCAGCTGCCCCCTCTAGCCACCAGGGATAGTGGAAGCAAGGGGAGGGAGGGGGCAGCAGCATTGTGGGGGGAAGAAGTATGAATATATACAAGAAAAAAAACATTTTTTTTAGGGTAGTCTTCTATTCAGACCCCCCCCCCCCCCCTAAATTAACATCCAACGTTTGGGGGGTCGTCTTATATTTGAACAAATACGGTAATAGCCCTCTCCAGAAAGAGCTCCTACCATTTTAATGATTTAAGAAATGTGTGTGTGTCTGTACATATTATGTGTGTGTGTATATATATATATATAAATAGACTATTTGTATATACACACAATGTTTGTGTCTCATTATGTGTGTGTGTGTACATTTCATCTGTTACTGAAGGTAGTAGCAAATGTAACATAGTAACATAGTAATTTAGTTTGAAAAAAGACACAGGTCCATCAAGTTCAACCCTTCTACCTATCATTTCTGCGTTTTGATCCAAAAGAAGGCAAAAAAAACCCTAAGGAAGCTTTTTCGAATGTTGCCTCCTAGGGGGAAAAAAATTCCTTCTTGACTCCAAAAGGGCAATCAGATTTCTCCTTGGATCAAAAAGCTCTATTATTAATGCTTATTCTAATATTAATACCCCTGTATGTCCTGCTTTTCTAAAAAAACATCCAGACCATTTTTAAATGCATCTATTGTGGTTGATAGCACTACCTCTCTTGGCAGGGAGTTCCATAATTTTATTGTCCTTACTGTAAAGAATGTAAAATGTGTAGATCAAAAGATAATTTTACATGATTTTTAATCAGAAAGTTAGGCACTTGCAATAGATCCCTCTGATTGGTTCCCAAAAAGAGTCACTATCTGCATCCCCCGGGGAAAATAAATTCTGCAAAAGCTGACCTTTCAAGGAAGTATTACAAAAACAAACAAACTGGGAAACGTTTGTTTGTCAGCTCCAGACTTACTGCTACTTCCTTGCTCTCTGACTTGGTTTCTTTGCTTGCTTCCTGGGCTTTGGACACAGGCCTGGAGAACATTCCCATGATGCCCTTGGGTTGCTGGGCAGTGGTTTTTCCAGCGGGTGGTGGGACGTGTCCATTGACAGTTGGCGCTTTGGTAGCGTGTACCTCCTCTGTCTGCTGGCCATGGGCCTTGCGGAGCTGGGATATCTCCTCTTGTGACCTTGGTACAGCTTCGGGGCATCGAATGGCACTAAACCTAGACAAGCCAAACACATTTATTTAATAGAAAAAAAGGAAAATAAGATGCAGTATTTATTAACACCAGGTAATCAGTTATTTTAATGTTCTTCTTTTCCCATTCTCAATTTCCTGACAAATAAAATGCTGAAACAAATTTATAAATGACTACCAAGTCCACAGCTATGGACAGGAGAGATAACCCACCAGAGGAGGTAACGGGAGAGATAACCCACGAGAGGAGGTAACGGGAGAGATAACCCACGAGAGGAGGTAACGGGAGAGATAACCCACCAGAGGAGGTAACGGGAGAGATAACCCACCAGAGGAGGTAACGGGAGAGATAACCCACGAGAGGAGGTAACGGGAGAGATAACCCACGAGAGGAGGTAACGGGAGAGATAACCCACGAGAGGAGGTAACGGGAGAGATAACCCACGAGAGGAGATAACGGGAGAGATAACCCACGAGAGGAGATAACGGGAGAGATAACCCACCAGAGGAGGTAACGGGAGAGATAACCCACCAGAGGAGGTAACGGGAGAGATAACCCACCAGAGGAGGTAACGGGAGAGATAACCCACCAGAGGAGGTAACGGGAGAGATAACCCACGAGAGGAGATAACGGGAGAGATAACCCACGAGAGGAGGTAACGGGAGAGATAACCCACGAGAGGAGGTAACGGGAGAGATAACCCACGAGAGGAGGTAACGGGAGAGATAACCCACGAGAGGAGGTAACGGGAGAGATAACCCACGAGAGGAGGTAACAGGAGAGATAACCCACGAGAGGAGGTAACGGGAGAGATAACCCACCAGAGGAGGTAACGGGAGAGATAACCCACCAGAGGAGGTAACGGGAGAGATAACCCACGAGAGGAGGTAACGGGAGAGATAACCCACGAGAGGAGGTAACAGGAGAGATAACCCACGAGAGGAGGTAACGGGAGAGATAACCCACCAGAGGAGGTAACGGGAGAGATAACCCACGAGAGGAGGTAACGGGAGAGATAACCCACGAGAGGAGGTAACGGGAGAGATAACCCACCAGAGGAGGTAACGGGAGAGATAACCCACGAGAGGAGATAACGGGAGAGATAACCCACCAGAGGAGATAACGGGAGAGATAACCCACGAGAGGAGGTAACGGGAGAGATAACCCACCAGAGGAGGTAACGGGAGAGATAACCCACGAGAGGAGATAACGGGAGAGATAACCCACCAGAGGAGGTAACGGGAGAGATAACCCACCAGAGGAGGTAACGGGAGAGATAACCCACCAGAGGAGGTAACGGGAGAGATAACCCACCAGAGGAGGTAACGGGAGAGATAACCCACGAGAGGAGGTAACGGGAGAGATAACCCACGAGAGGAGGTAACGGGAGAGATAACCCACGAGAGGAGATAACGGGAGAGATAACCCACGAGAGGAGGTAACAGGAGAGATAACCCACCAGAGGAGATAACGGGAGAGATAACCCACGAGAGGAGGTAACGGGAGAGATAACCCACCAGAGGAGATAACGGGAGAGATAACCCACCAGAGGAGATAACGGGAGAGATAACCCACGAGAGGAGGTAACGGGAGAGATAACCCACGAGAGGAGGTAACGGGAGAGATAACCCACCAGAGGAGATAACAGGAGAGATAACCCACCAGAGGAGATAACGGGAGAGATAACCCACGAGAGGAGGTAACAGGAGAGATAACCCACGAGAGGAGGTAACGGGAGAGATAACCCACCAGAGGAGGTAACGGGAGAGATAACCCACCAGAGGAGATAACGGGAGAGATAACCCACGAGAGGAGGTAACGGGAGAGATAACCCACGAGAGGAGGTAACGGGAGAGATAACCCACGAGAGGAGGTAACGGGAGAGATAACCCACGAGAGGAGGTAACGGGAGAGATAACCCACGAGAGGAGGTAACGGGAGAGATAACCCACGAGAGGAGGTAACAGGAGAGATAACCCACCAGAGGAGGTAACGGGAGAGATAACCCACGAGAGGAGGTAACGGGAGAGATAACCCACGAGAGGAGGTAACGGGAGAGATAACCCACGAGAGGAGATAACGGGAGAGATAACCCACGAGAGGAGGTAACGGGAGAGATAACCCACGAGAGGAGATAACGGGAGAGATAACCCACGAGAGGAGATAACGGGAGAGATAACCCACGAGAGGAGGTAACGGGAGAGATAACCCACGAGAGGAGGTAACGGGAGAGATAACCCACGAGAGGAGGTAACGGGAGAGATAACCCACGAGAGGAGGTAACGGGAGAGATAACCCACCAGAGGAGGTAACGGGAGAGATAACCCACCAGAGGAGGTAACGGGAGAGATAACCCACAGGAGAGACTGAGTGTAAAGATGTGTATCGGTATCCAGCACTATTAACATGAACCTTGGTTTTCTGTCTCCTGTGACCCTAGTAGGGAGCGAGTTGAGTTCCATTGGATCAAGAAACATTCTCTAGTTTTTACTTTCTTCCCCAGCAGAATAAACTCACGGTGGCTAGATTTTCACCCCCAGTGGGGATCGCATACCTCGGCCCCTCCCCCCTAGTCAGGATCGCATACCTCGCCGCCCCCCCCCCCCCCCCCCAGTGGGAATCGCATACCTCGTCCCGCCAAGCGTGGATTGCATACCTCGGGCCCCTAGCGTGGATCATATACCTCGGTCCCCCCCCCGAGCGGGGATTGCATACCTTGGCCCCCCCTAGTGGGGATCGCAAAATCATTTTATTGCTGCAAAACCTGACTGATATGTTATAGACGCCACCGATAATGAATAATAATTAATAAAAACTACAAGTAATTCCTCTTTTAGAAAGTTATTAAAAACATGGAACCTCTGTGGCTTTATATGGCCAAAATGTGACTGAAGGCTCGCTAAACATCTACAAATAACAGGCAGGGTCACGCAGATTATAAATTCATCTATATATTTTGTATAATGTACGATATACAGGTGGGCAGAGCTATAAGGAGGGGCTCGGTATCCACAACCTCAGAGACCTCCCTAAACTCCCCCTCTAATAATATAAAAGTGCACAAATCTAGAACTTGATCCTTACGTGATATAAGTAGCTTTTAGACCCTGCCCCCGGGTTCATGTAAGACCCCCGTGGAAAGACGATGACCTACACACGTACTTGTTACAGTCCTGCAAGTTGTTTTTGAGAATGTCGTAGTCTGTGCTGAAGAGAGGAGAGCTGTCCTTTAGCGTGGCTTTCTGGATGCTGTACACGTGAATGTTTGCAACCACCGCTAGCTTGGCTTTGGTAGCTGTGGGGAACAAAGAAAAAGCACATGATCCTCCGTGATCACATCCCCATCTTTATATCCAGCCCGTCTGGTGATGGGGAGCGACATATACCATGCAGGAGACTAGGAAGGAGGGAGGCGATAGTGTACTTCATTTCTATCATTCCTATTTGTTCGCGGGAATGAACCATGACTAGCACGAACAGCGGAAACAAGGCCACGGTATTCGTAGATCTGCAGTCCTGTATCCGAGAGCACCGTACCAATCTCACATATAAGGACAGATAGAAAAGTATCACATTACCTTCCAGCTTTTCTTCCTTCACCACTGCCACCTTGTGGTACTGAAAGAGAAAGCAAGTGAGAACTATTAATTATAGTGTGTTCCCCTCCATCTCTTACATTGTTTGGGGGTCTGGCACTTAACCCTTTACAGAGAAGGGATTTTTCTGGGTTAATAACCAGAATGATTTTTGATATGTTTTTTCATTTAACCATACAAGTTATATATTTTTTTTTAAATCACAGAGCTTTCTTTTGATAATTCTGCACAGATACTCCAGATTTGAGTAATAAAATACATATAAAAGAAAGATTTTTTTTTTTTTCTTCACTATGTTCGGGAATAATCTACGCAAACTAGTACGGCATTGACACATATCCAACCGACTAATAAACGTGGCATAGCGCTCCTGTTTGATAGACGATATTTGGTTAGTGTAGATCATACTTACAGGGTATCCGTTCTGCATACATTTCCCCGTTACCAGGTAGGTCACGTGCACTTGGGCAGTCTGGTTCTCCTTACGCTTCTGTGTCACGTAATCATACAGCATCCTACGCGGGGAGAAACAGAAGAGACGTTCCAGAGAGCGGACCACCGGCTCATGAAAACAACACAGGAAAGGGGACGGGAGGGGTGTGAACCCCGGAGCTTACATTCTGTGTGGAGCCTGGAATATATTGACAGATGTAGTGGAATAAATGGCTGCAGAGGGACCAGCGTGAAGAAAAGGGGTTACATGTTATACAAGGGTTATAGCTCATGGCAATGGGTATATAGTAACGGAAGTATGGAAGGGTCTCCCCAGAGGACTGCCATACATCCCATCGCCGATCTGCGTTTCCTGTCTGTCTACTGCACGGATTCCTTCAGCTCAACTTGCACAGGACCGCGATCTAACTCCCCTATATCTTCTAAGGACAGTGCGTGCTGGACACATACCAGATGGAAGGGGGAATGGTTCAAACATAGAATGTGTCCCGGCAGATAAGAGCCTTTCGGTCCATCTAGTCTGCCCAATTCTCTAAATACTTGTATTAGTCCCCCGGTCCCGGTCTTATATCTAGGATAGCCTTGTGCCTATCCCACGCATGCTTAAACTCCTTCACTGTATTAACCTCTACCACTTCTACTGGAAGACTATTCCATACATCCACTACCCTCTCAGTAAAGTAATACTTTCATTAGTCCCTGGCCTTATATCTAGGATAGCCTTATACCTATCCCACGCATGCTTAAACTCCTTCACTGTATTAACCTCTACCACTTCTACTGGAAGACTATTCCATACATCCACTACCCTCTCAGTAAAGTAATACTTTCATTAGTCCCTGACCTTATCTTATATCTAGGATAGCCTTATACCTATCCCACGCATTCTTAAACTCCTTCACTGTATTAACCTCTACCACTTCTACTGGAAGACTATTCCATGCATCCAGTACCCTCAGTAAAGTAATACTTTTATTAGTCCCTGGCCTTATCTTATATCTAGGATAGCCTTATACCTATCCCACGCATGCTTAAACTCCTTCACTGTATTAACCTCTACCACTTCTACTGGAAGACTATTCCATACATCCACTACCCTCTCAGTAACTTTCATTAGTCCCTGACCTTATCTTATATCTAGGATAGCCTTATACCTATCCCACGCATGCTTAAACTCCTTCACTGTATTAACCTCTACCACTTCTACTGGAAGACTATTACATACATCCACTACCCTCTCAGTAAAGTAATACTTTCATTAGTCCCTGACTTTATCTTATTTCTAGGATAGCCTTATACCTATCCCACGCATGCTTAAACTCCTTCACTGTAGTTAACTCTACCACTTCTACTGGAAGACTATTCCATACATCCACTACCCTCTCAGTAAAGTAATACTTTCATTAGTCCGTGGCCTTATCTTATATCTAGGATAGCCTTGTGCATATCCCATGCATGCTTAAACTCCTTCACTGTATTACCCTCTACCACTTCTACTGGAAGAATATTCCATACATCCACTACCCTCTCAGTAAAGTAATACTTTCATTAGTCCCTGGCCTTATCTTATATCTAGGATAGCCTTGTGCATATCCCATGCATGCTTAAACTCCTTCACTGTATTACCCTCTACCACTTCTACTGGAAGAATATTCCATACATCCACTACCCTCTCAGTAAAGTAATACTTTCATTAGTCCCTGGCCTTATCTTATATCTAGGATAGCCTTATACCTATCCCATGCATGCTTAAACTCCTTCACTGTATTAACCTCTACCACTTCTACTGGAAGACTATTCCATACATCCACTACCCTCTCAGTAAAGTAATACTTCCTGATATTACCTTTAAATCGTTGCCCCTCTAATTTAAGACTATGTCCTCTAGTTGTGGTAGTTTATCTCCATATAAATATCCTCTCTTCCGTTACTGTGTTGATTCCCTTTATGTATGTAAATGTTTCTATCATATCCCCCCTGTTACGTCTTTCCTCCAAGCTATACATGTTAAGATGCTTTAACCTTTCCTGGTAAGTTTTATCCTTCATCCCATGAACCAGTTTAGAATTCAAACTGCGCTGTTTTTCCCGCTGGTCCTAGGCAGCCATTACTACCACCCAGCGGTTGTCAGACTGATCGTGTGTTAACGTCATAGAAGGCGTCAGGCAGCATCAGAGATTGTCTCCACCGGCTGCGCCCACTGGAGCAGCACTGGAGGAGCACTGGAGGAGCACTGGAGGACAGGTTCGCATGTGCAGGGGCAGATTAGAGTGGCAGGATGGCATCATACTGATGGGGGCTGGCTGAAGGACGTTCTATGCCATTCTAGTCTTTTGGGACCAAAAGAATAGGACGTAATAAAACGTCACAAAGAGGAGAGATATAATAAGACCTGTTTACATGGGAATATTTCCTATAGGGACGTCTTATATTCAGGCTTTAATATCCCAAGTATGGGGGGAGGGGAATCAGGGTGGTGTTATATTTGTGTAAATACGTTATGCATTGGTCTCTGTATTGCAGGATACTAACTGTTTAGCTTGATTGACATGAACTCCCAGCGTATGGCTCAGCCATTTATACGTCACCTGTAAACAGGGATCATACACGTTAATTCATATAATATTACATACAAGAACCAGACTCCGCTCCACACAAACTACTCCCAGCCACCCGCCCAGACCCAAACACACCCAGCCACCCGCCCAGACCCAACCACACCCGGCCTCCCGCCCAGACCCAACCACACCCGGCCTCCCGCCCAGACCCAACCACACCCGGCCTCCCGCCCAGACCCAAACACACCCGGCCGCCCGCCCGCGCCCAGCCTCACCCGGCCGCCAGGCCAGACCCAAACACACCCAGCCGCCCGCCCAGCCCCAGCCACACCCGGCCGCCAGGCCAGACCCAAACACACCCGGCCGCCCGCCCAGGCCCAGCCCCAGCCACACCCGGCCGCCAGGCCAGACCCAAACACAACCGGCCCAGACCCAGCCACACCCGGCCGCCAGGCCAGACCCAAACACACCCGGCCGCCCGCCCAGACCTAGCCACACCCGGCTGCCAGGCCAGACCCAAACACACCCGGCCGCCCGCCCAGACCCAGCCACACCCGGCCGCCAGACGCAAACACACTCGGCCGGACACAAACACACCCGGCCGCCAGCCCAGACCCAGCCACACCCGGCCGCCAGGCCAGACATAAACACAACCGGCCGCCAGCCCAGACCCAGCCACACCCGGCCGCCAGCCCAGACCCAAACACAACCAGCCGCCAGCCCAGACCCAGCCACACCCGGCCGCCCGCCCAGACACAGCCACACCCGGCCGCCCGCCCAGACACAGCCACACCCGGCCGCCAGGCCAGACCCAGCCACACCCGGCCGCCCAGACCAGACCCAAACACACCCGGCCGTCCAGACCAGACCCAAACACACCCGGCCGTCCAGACCAGACCCAAACACACCCGGCCGTCCAGACCAGACCCAAACACACCCGGCCGCCCAGACCAGACCCAAACACACCCGGCCGCCCAGACCAGACCCAAACACACCCGGCCGCCCAGACCAGACCCAAACACACCCGGCCTCCAGGCCAGACCCAGCCACACCCGGCCGCCCAGACCAGACCCAAACACACCCGGCCGCCCAGACCAGACCCAAACACACCCGGCCGCCCAGACCAGACCCAAACACACCCGGCCGCCCAGACCAGACCCAAACACACCCGGCCGCCCAGACCAGACCCAAACACACCCGGCCGCCTGCCCAGACCCAGCCACACCCGGCCGCCAGGCCAGACCCAGCCACACCCGGCCGCCAGGCCAGACCCAGCCACTAAGACCCAGCTAACCCCTGGGCTGCCACCTGCAGTGCTATAACCCCTGGGCTGCCGCCTGCAGTGCATTAACCCCTGAACTGCCGCCTGCAGTGCATTAACCCCTGAACTGCCGCCTGCAGTGCATTAACCCCTGAACTGCGGCCTGCAGCGCATTAACCCCTGAACTGCCGCCTGCAGCGCATTAACCGCTGAACTGCCGCCGGCAGCGCATTAACCCCGGGACTGCCGCCGGCAGCGCATTAACCCCGGGACAGCCGCCGGCAGCGCATTAACCCCGGGACGGCCGCCGGCAGCGCATTAACCCCTGGACGGCCGCCGGCAGCGCATTAACCCCTGGACGGCCGCCGGCAGCGCATTAACCCCTGGACGGCCGCCGGCAGCGCATTAACCCCTGGACGGCCGCCGGCAGCGCATTAACCCCTGAACGGCCGCCTGCAGATTCATTGGCCCCGTGCATTCACACCTGGACTGCCGCCTGCAGCGCATTAACCTCTGGACTGCCACCTGCAGTGCATAAACCCCTGGACTGCCACCTGCAGTGCATTAACCCCTGGACTGCCGAATGCAGTGCATAACCCCTAGACGGCCGCCTGCAGAGCATTAACCCCTGGACTGCCACCTGCAGTGCATTAACCCCTGGACTGCCACCTGCAGTGCATTAACCCCTGGACTGCCACCTGCAGTGCATTAACCCCTGGACTGCCACCTGCAGTGCATTAACCCCTAGACGGCCGCCTGCAGAGCATTAACCCCTGGACTGCCGCCTGCAGTGCATTAACCCCTGGACGGCCGCCTGCAGTGCATTAACCCCTGGACGGCCGCCTGCAGTGCATTAACCCCTGGACGGCCGCCTGCAGATTCACTGGCCCCCGTGCATTAACCCCTGGACTGCCACTTGCAGTGCATTAACCCCTAGACGGCCGCCTGCAGTGCATTAACCCCTGGACTGCCGAATGCAGTGCATAACCCCTAGACGGCCGCCTGCAGAGCATTAACCCCTGGACGGCCGCCTGCAGTGCATTAACCCCTGGACGGCCGCCTGCAGTGCATTAACCCCTGGACGGCCGCCTGCAGATTCACTGGCCCCCGTGCATTAACCCCTGGACTGCCACTTGCAGTGCATTAACCCCTGGACTGCCGAATGCAGTGCATAACCCCTAGACGGCCGCCTGCAGAGCATTAACCCCTGGACTGCCGCCTGCAGTGCATTAACCCCTGGACTGCCGCCTGCAGATTCACTGAGCCGCCACTCACGATCTTGTTCTGGTCCGTGACCAGTTCGTCGATGTTCTCCAGGTACAGTTCGTCCATGGCCGGTCCGGTTACCGGTTTGGCGCGTGCTGGCGGACGGGAAGGCGGGACATAGACAGAGCGCGTGCTCAGAGCCTGGGCCCGGATTGGCCAGCACGCGCTGCAAAACACTGTCCCGAGCCGACCAATGGGGAGCGAAGGCAAAGCACGTGCGAGTCCGCTGGACACGCCTCTCTTCCTGTCAGACTGTCATAGCAACGAGTAAAGCAGCATCTCGAGGTTCATTACGTCACATACCAGCTGCAGCACTGAGCTGTGGTACGACACAACCACGACTGGTCCTGTCACCATGGAGACCAATGGAATTTGCGGCAGTCACCATGGAGACCAATGGAATGTGTGGCAGTCACCATGGCGACCAATGGAATGTGTGGCAGTCACCATGGAGACCAAAGGAATGTGTGGCGGTCACCTTGGAGACCAATGGAATGTGTGGCGGTCACCTTGGAGACCAATGGAATGTGTGGCGGTCACCATGGAGACCAAAGGAATGTGTGGTGGTCACCATGGAGACCAATGGAATGTGAGGCGGTCACCATGGAGACCAATGGAATGTGTGGCGGTCACCATGGAGACCAAAGGAATGTGTGGCGGTCACCTTGGAGACCAATGGAATGGTATTCCATGATGTATTAAGCCTTGAACTTAACCCCAGTTTTGCTATTTATACAGACAGAGTAAAGAGCTTAATCCCCCGTTAAATGCCCCATCACCCCATTACACATGCATTAAATGCCCCATCACCCCATTACACATGAATTAAATGCCCCATCACCCCATTACACATGCATTAAATGCCCCCATCACCCCATTACACATGCATTAAATGCCCCCATCACCCCATTACACATGCATTAAATGCCCCATCACCCCATTACACATGCATTAAATGCCCCCATCACCCCATTACACATGCATTAAATGCCCCATCACCCCATTACCCAGTAATAGTGTGCCACTCAGATACCAGGAATAGTGTGCCAGATACCAGGAATATTGTGCCAGTCAGATGCCCAGTAATAGTGTGCCAGTCAGATACCAGTAATATTGTGCCAGTCAGATACCAGGAATATTGTGCCAGTCAGAGCCCAGTAATATTGTGCCAGTCAGATACCAGTAATATTGTGCCAGTCAGATACCAGGAATATTGTGCCAGTCAGAGCCCAGTAATATTGTGCCAGTCAGATACCAGTAATATGCCATTTAGATACCAGTAATATTGTGCCACTCAGAGCCCAGTAATAGTGTGCCAGTCAGATACCAGGAATATTGTGCCACTCAGAGCCCAGTAATATTGTGCCAGTCAGATACCAGGAATATTGTGCCACTCAGAGCCCAGTAATAGTGTGCCAGTCAGATACCAGGAATATTGTGCCAGTCAGATACCAGGAATATTGTGCCACTCAGAGCCCAGTAATAGTGTGCCAGTCAGATACCAGGAATATTGTGCCACTCAGAGCCCAGTAATAGTGTGCCAGTCAGATACCAGTAATATTGTGCCAGTCAGATACCAGGAATATTGTGCCACTCAGAGCCCAGTAATAGTGTGCCAGTCAGATACCAGTAATATTGTGCCAGTCAGATACCAGGAATATTGTGCCACTCAGAGCCCAGTAATAGTGTGCCAGTCAGATACCAGGAATATTGTGCCACTCAGAGCCCAGTAATAGTGTGCCAGTCAGATACCAGGAATAGTGTGCCAGTCAGAGCCCAGTAATATTGTGCCAGTCAGATACCAGGAATAGTGTGCCAGTCAGATGCCCAGTAATAGTGTGCCAGTCAGAGCCCAGGAATATTGTGCCAGTCAGATAACAGTAATATTATGCCATTCAGATACCAGTAATATTGTGCCAGTCAGATGCCCAGTAATATTGTGCCACTCAGAGTCCAGTAATAGTGTGCCAGTCAGATACCAGGAATATTGTTCCACTCAGAGCCCAGTAATAGTGTGCCAGTCAGAGCCCAGTAATATTGTGCCAGTCAGATACCAGGAATATTGTGCCAGTCAGATAACAGTAATATTATGCCATTCAGATACCAGTAATATTGTGCCAGTCAGATGCCCAGTAATATTGTGCCACTCAGAGTCCAGTAATAGTGTGCCAGTCAGATACCAGGAATATTGTTCCACTCAGAGCCCAGTAATAGTGTGCCAGTCAGAGCCCAGTAATATTGTGCCAGTCAGATACCAGGAATAGTGTGCCAGTCAGATGCCCAGTAATAGTGTGCCAGTCAGAGCCCAGGAATATTGTGCCAGTCAGATACCAGGAATAGTGTGCCAGTCAGATACCAGGAATAGTGTGCCAGTCAGAGTCCAGTTATAGTGTGCCAGTCAGAGCCCAGTAATATTGTGCCACTCAGATCCCAGTAATATTGTGCCAGTCAGATACCAGTAATATTGTGCCATTCAAATGCCAGTAATATTGTTCCATTCAGATGCCAGTAATAGTGTGCCACGCAGAGCTCAGTTATAGTGTGCCACTCAGAGCCCAGTTATAGTGTGCCACTCAGAGCCCAGTAATATTGTGCCAGTCAGAGCCCAGTAATATTGTGCCAGTCAGAGCCCAGTAATATTGTGCCAGTCAGATACCAGTAATATGCCATTCAGATACCAGTAATATTGTGCCAGTCAGATGCCCAGTAATATTGTGCCACTCAGAGCCCAGTAATAGTGTGCCAGTCAGATACCAGGAATATTGTGCCACTCAGAGCCCAGTAATAGTGTGCCAGTCAGATACCAGGAATATTGTGCCACTCAGAGCCCAGTAATAGTGTGCCAGTCATATACCAGGAATAGTGTGCCAGTCAGAGCCCAGTAATATTGTGCCAGTCAGATACCAGGAATAGTGTGCCAGTCAGATGCCCAGTAATAGTGTGCCAGTCAGAGCCCAGGAATATTGTGCCAGTCAGATAACAGTAATATTATGCCATTCAGATACCAGTAATATTGTGCCAGTCAGATGCCCAGTAATATTGTGCCACTCAGAGTCCAGTAATAGTGTGCCAGTCAGATACCAGAAATATTGTGCCACTCAGAGCCCAGTAATAGTGTGCCAGTCAGAGGCCAGTAATATTGTGCCAGTCAGATACCAGGAATAGTGTGCCAGTCAGATGCCCAGTAATAGTGTGCCAGTCAGAGCCCAGGAATATTGTGCCAGTCAGATAACAGTAATATTATGCCATTCAGATACCAGTAATATTGTGCCAGTCAGATGCCCAGTAATATTGTGCCACTCAGAGTCCAGTAATAGTGTGCCAGTCAGATACCAGAAATATTGTGCCACTCAGAGCCCAGTAATAGTGTGCCAGTCAGAGGCCAGTAATATTGTGCCAGTCAGATACCAGGAATAGTGTGCCAGTCAGATGCCCAGTAATAGTGTGCCAGTCAGAGCCCAGGAATATTGTGCCAGTCAGATAACAGTAATATTATGCCATTCAGATACCAGTAATATTGTGCCAGTCAGATGCCCAGTAATATTGTGCCACTCAGAGTCCAGTAATAGTGTGCCAGTCAGATACCAGGAATATTGTTCCACTCAGAGCCCAGTAATAGTGTGCCAGTCAGAGCCCAGTAATATTGTGCCAGTCAGATACCAGGAATATTGTGCCAGTCAGATAACAGTAATATTATGCCATTCAGATACCAGTAATATTGTGCCAGTCAGATGCCCAGTAATATTGTGCCACTCAGAGTCCAGTAATAGTGTGCCAGTCAGATACCAGGAATATTGTTCCACTCAGAGCCCAGTAATAGTGTGCCAGTCAGAGCCCAGTAATATTGTGCCAGTCAGATACCAGGAATAGTGTGCCAGTCAGATGCCCAGTAATAGTGTGCCAGTCAGAGCCCAGGAATATTGTGCCAGTCAGATACCAGGAATAGTGTGCCAGTCAGATACCAGGAATAGTGTGCCAGTCAGAGTCCAGTTATAGTGTGCCAGTCAGAGCCCAGTAATATTGTGCCACTCAGAGCCCAGTAATATTGTGCCAGTCAGATACCAGTAATATTGTGCCATTCAAATGCCAGTAATATTGTTCCATTCAGATGCCAGTAATAGTGTGCCACGCAGAGCTCAGTTATAGTGTGCCACTCAGAGCCCAGTTATAGTGTGCCACTCAGAGCCCAGTAATATTGTGCCAGTCAGAGCCCAGTAATATTGTGCCAGTCAGAGCCCAGTAATATTGTGCCAGTCAGATACCAGTAATATGCCATTCAGATACCAGTAATATTGTGCCAGTCAGATGCCCAGTAATATTGTGCCACTCAGAGCCCAGTAATAGTGTGCCAGTCAGATACCAGGAATATTGTGCCACTCAGAGCCCAGTAATAGTGTGCCAGTCAGAGCCCAGTAATATTGTGCCACTCAGAGCCCAGTAATATTGTGCCAGTCAGATCCCAGTAATATTGTGCCAGTCAGATACCGGGAATATTGTGCCAGTCAGTTACCAGGAATAGTGTGCCAGTCAGATGCCAGGAATAGTGTGCCAGTCAGATGCCAAGTAATAGTGTGCCAGTCAGATACCAGGAATATTGTGCCAGTCAGATACCAGTAATATTATGCAATTCAGATGCCAGTAATAGTGTGCCAGTCAGAGCCCAGTAATATTGTGCCAGTCAGATACCAGTAATATTATGCCATTCAGAAACCAGTAAGAGTGTGCCAGTCAGAGCCCAGTAATATTGTGCCACTCAGAGCCCAGTAATAGTGTGCCACTCAGATACCAGGAATAGTGTGCCAGATACCAGGAATATTGTGCCAGATACCAGGAATATTGTGCCAGTCAGATGCCCAGTAATAGTGTGCCAGTCAGAGCCCAGTAATATTGTGCCAGTCAGATGCCCAGTAATATTGTGCCAGTCAGATAACAGTAATATTGTGCCAGTCAGATACCAGGAATATTGTGCCACTCAGAGCCCAGTAATATTGTGCCAGTCAGATGCCCAGTAATAGTGTGCCAGTCAGAGCCCAGTAATATTGTGCCAGTCAGATGCCCAGTAATATTGTGCCAGTCAGATACCAGTAATATCGTGCCAGTCAGATACCAGGAATATTGTGCCACTCAGAGCCCAGTAATATTGTGCCAGTCAGATACCAGGAATATTGTGCCAGTCAGATACCAGGAATAGTGTGCCAGTCAGATGCCAGGAATAGTGTGCCAGTCAGAGTCCAGTTATAGTGTGCCAGTCAGAGCCCAGTAATAGTGTGCCACTCAGAGCCCAGTAATATTGCGCCAGTCAGATACCAGTAATATTGTGCCATTCAGATGCCAGTAATATTGTGCCATTCAGATGCCAGTAATAGTGTGCCACTCAGAGCTCAGTTATAGTGTGCCACTCAGAGCCCAGTAATATTGTGCCACTCAGAGCCCAGTAATATTGTGCCAGTCAGAGCCCAGTAATATTGTGCCAGTCAGATACCAGTAATATTGTGCCAGTCAGATGCCCAGTAATATTGTGCCACTCAGAGCCCAGTAATAGTGTGCCAGTCAGATACCAGGAATATTGTGCCACTCAGAGCCCAGTAATAGTGTGCCAGTCAGATACCAGGAATATTGTGCCACTCAGAGCCCAGTAATAGTGTGCCAGTCAGATACCAGGAATAGTGTGCCAGTCAGATACCAGGAATAGTGTGCCAGTCAGATGCCCAGTAATATTGTGCCAGTCAGAGCCCAGTAATATTATGCCACTCAGAGCCCAGTAATATTGTGCCAGTCAGATACCAGGAATATTGTGCCAGTCAGTTACCAGGAATAGTGTGCCAGTCAGATGCCAGGAATAGTGTGCCAGTCAGATGCCAAGTAATAGTGTGCCAGTCAGATACCAGAAATAGTGTGCCAGTCAGAGCCCAGTAATATTGTGCCACTCAGAGCCCAGTAATATTGTGCCAGTCAGATACCAGTAATATTATGCCATTCAGATACCAGTAATATTGTGCCAGTCAGATGCCCAGTAATATTGTGCCACCCAGAGCCCAGTAATAGTGTGCCAGTCAGTTACCAGGATTAGTGTGCCAGTCAGATGCCCAGTAATAGTGTGCCAGTCAGAGCCCAGTAATATTGTGCCAGTCAGAGCCCAGTAATATTGTGCCAGTCAGATACCAGTAATATAGTGCCAGTCAGATACCATTAATAGTGTGCCAGTCAGATACCAGTAATATTGTGCCAGTCAGATACCAGTAATATTATGCCATTCAGATACCAGTAATATTGTGCCAGTCAGATGCCCAGTAATATTGTGCCACCCAGAGCCCAGTAATAGTGTGCCAGTCAGTTACCAGGATTAGTGTGCCAGTCAGATGCCCAGTAATAGTGTGCCAGTCAGATACCAGGAATAGTGTGCCAGTCAGATGCCCAGTAATAGTGTGCCAGTCAGATACCAGGAATAGTGTGCCAGTCAGATACCAGGAATAGTGTGCCAGTCAGATGCCAGTAATATTGTGCCACTCAGAGCCCAGTAATAGTGTGCCAGTCAGAGCCCAGGAATATTGTGCCAGTCAGATACCAGGAATAGTGTGCCAGTCAGATACCAGGAATAGTGTGCCAGTCAGATGCCAGTAATAATGTGCCACTCAGAGCCCAGTAATAGTGTGCCAGTCAGAGCCCAGGAATATTGTGCCAATCAGATACCAGGAATAGTGTGCCAGTCAGAGCCCAGTAATATTGTGCCAGTCAGATACCAGTTATATTGTGCCAGTCAGATACCAGTAATATTGTGCCAGTCAGAGCCCAGTAATATTGTGCCAGTCAGAGCCCAGTAATATTGTGCCAGTCAGATACCAGTAATATTGTGCCAGTCAGAGCCCAGTAATATTGTGCCAGTCAGAGCCCAGTAATATTGTGCCAGTCAGATACCAGTAATATAGTGCCAGTCAGATACCAGTAATAGTGTGCCAGTCAGATACCAGTAATATTGTGCCAGTCAGAGCCCAGTAATATTGTGCCAGTCAGAGCCCAGTAATATTGTGCCAGTCAGATACCAGGAATATTGTGCAAGTCAGATACCAGGAATTATGTGCCAGTCAGAGCCCAGGAATAGTGTGCCAGTCAGATGCCAGGAATAGTGTGCCAGTCAGAGCCCAGGAATATTGTGCCAGTCAGAGCCCAGGAACCACCCTCCTCCCCATCACTTACCTAGTAGCTGCTGCTCCGTGTCCCTGCACTTCCTCCGTGCAGACAAAAGCCCGTGAAACAGGCAAAATCTCGTTTTTTTTTTTCGTTTTTTTTTATCACGGCGGCTCAAATCCATAGGTGTGCGGCGCACACCTAGCACCAATGGAAGATCCGCCACTGGTTCCCTGGTGTCGAGTGTCAGGCAGCAGGGTGTCCTACCATGTTGCCTGTTAGCCTGCCCTCATGGTTTGACGCTTGAGTGCCGACTGGTCACGTGTCCCAGACTGCCCCACCCCCCCCCCATTTAAAAAAAAAAAACCTGCAGTTGCCGGACGGCTCTACCTGCCAGCAGACTGCACAGAGAAGCCTCTGTGCTGCCTGTTCGGCTCCCTGTGCAGTGTGAAAGGGAAGTGCCAATAGATCACGTGACCGGCGCTCTGATGTCAGACGCGCATCATGTCATGTGACCTCTCTGCACAACCGCCAGGGAACCAAACAGGCAGCATGGAGGACACCATGTTGCCTGCCACTAGGCACCAGGGAAAAAAAGGTAAGTGCTGGGGGCATATTAATGGCAAATACTGGCATATTATTGGGCACATTGGCAGGGGCATATTAATAGCAAATAATACTGGCATATTATTGGGCACATTGGCAGGGGCATATTAATAGCAAATAATACTGGCATATTATTGGGCAAATTGACAGGGGCATATTAATGGCAAATAATACTGGCATATTATTCGGCAAATTGGCAGTGGCTTATTAATTGCAAATAATACTGGCATATTATTGGGCAAATTGGCAGGGGCTTATTAATGGCAAATAATACTGGCATATTATTGGGTAATGTGGCAGGGGCTTATTAATGGCAAATAATACTGGCATATTATTGGGTAATGTGGCAGGGGCTTATTAATGGCAAATAATACTGGCATATTATTGGGCAAAATGGCTGGAGAATATTAATAGCAAAAAATACTGGCATAATATTGGGCAAAGTTGGCAGGGGCATATTAAATGGCAAATAATACTGGGCTAATTGGCTGGGGCATATTAAATGGCAAATAATACTGGGCTAATTGGCTGGGGCATATTAATGTCACATAATACTGGCATATTATTGAGCTTATAAGGAGAGGCTTCTGAACTTTCAGCCAATCAGGAGAGTTGAGAGCTCTCAATCTGGGACTTTGTATTGTCCCGGCTTGAGGCTGGCAGGGACCAGTGTGTGAATGTATCACAGACTCCACAGCAATAAAACTTACAGTAATGTGCAGCGTGTGAGTGTATCACAGACTCCACAGCAATAAAACTCCCAGTAATGTGCAGCGTGTGAGTGTATCACATGCTCCACAGTAATAAAACTCACAGTAATGTGCAGTGTGTGAGTGTATCACAGACTCCACAGCAATAAAACTCACAGTAATGTGCAGTGTGTGAGTGTATCACAGGCTCCACAACAATAAACTCCCAGTAATGTGCAGTGTGTGAGTGTATCACAGACTCCACAGCAATAAAACTCACAGTAATGTGCAATGTGTGAGTGTATCACAGGCTCCACAGCAATAAAACTCACAGTAATGTGCAGTATGTGAGTGTATCACAGACTCCACAGCAATAAAACTCAGTAATGTGCAGTGTGTGAGTATCACAGCCTCCACAGCAATAAAACTCACAGTAATGTGCCGTGTATGAGTGTATCACAGACTCCACAAGCAATAAAACTCACAGTTATGTGCAGTGTGTGAGTGTATCACAGACTCCACAGCAATAAAACTCACAGTAATGTGCAGTGTATGAGTGTATCACAGGCTCCACAGCAATACAACTCCCAGTAATGTGCATTGTGTGAGTGTATCACTGGCTCCACAGCAATAAAACTCACAGTAATGTGCAGTGTGTGAGTGTATCACAGGCTCCACAGCAATTAAACTCACAGTAATGTGCAGTGTGTGAATGTATCACAGACTCCACAGCAATAAAACTCAGAGTAATGTGCAGTGTGTGAATGTATCACAGACTCCACAGCAATAAAACTCACAGTAATGTGCAGCGTGTGAGTGTATCACAGACTCCACAGCAATAAAACTCACAGTAATGTGCAGTGTGTGAGTGTATCACAGACTCCACAGCAATAAACTCACAGTAATGTGCAGTGTGTGAGTGTATCACAGACTCCACGGCAATAAAACTCACAGTAATGTACAGCGTGAGTGTATCACAGACTCCACAGAAATAAAACTCCCAGTAATGTGCAGTGTGTGAGTGTATCACAGGCTCCACAGTAATAAAACTCAAAATAATGTGCAGGGTGTGAGTGTATCACAGACTCCACGGCAATAAAACTCACAGTAATGTGCAGTGTGTGAGTGTATCACAGACTCCACGGCAATAAAACTCACAGCAATGTGCAGCGTGTGAATATATCACATGCTCCACAGCAATAAAACTCACAGTAATGTGCAGTGTGTGAGTGTATCACAGACTCCACAGCAATAAAACTCACAGTAATGTGCAGTGTGTGAGTGTATCACAGACTCCACAGCAATAAAACTCACAGTAATGTACAGTGTGTGAGTGTATCACAGACTCCACAGCAATAAAACTCAGTAATGTGCAGTGTGTGAGTGTACCACAGAATCCACAGCAATAAAACTCACAGCAATGTGCAGCGTGTGAGTGTATCACAGACTCCACAGCAATAAACTCACAGTAATGTGCAGTGTGTGAGTGTATCACAGACTCCACGGCAATAAAACTCACAGTAATGTACAGCGTGTGAGTGTATCACAGACTCCACAGCAATAAAACTCACAGTAATGTGCAGTGTGTGAGTGTATCACAGGCTCCACAGTAATAAAACTCAAAATAATGTGCAGGGTGTGAGTGTATCACAGACTCCACGGCAATAAAACTCACAGTAATGTGCAGTGTGTGAGTGTATCACAGGCTCCGCAGTAATAAAACTCAAAATAATGTGCAGGGTGTGAGTGTATCACAGACTCCACGGCAATAAAACTCACAGTAATGTGCAGTGTGCGAGTGTATCACAGACTCCACGGCAATAAAACTCACAGCAATGTGCAGAGTGTGAATGTATCACATGCTCCACAGCAATAAAACTCCCAGTAATGTGCAGTGTGTGAGTGTATCACAGACTCCACAGCAATAAAACACAGTAATGTGCAGTGTGTGAGTGTATCACAGACTCCACAGCAATAAAACTCACAGTAATGTACAGTGTGTGAGTGTATCACAGACTCCACAGCAATAAAACTCAGTAATGTGCAGTGTGTGAGTGTACCACAGAATCCACAGCAATAAAACTCACAGCAATGTGCAGCGTGTGAGTGTATCACAGACTCCACAGCAATAAACTCACAGTAATGTGCAGTGTGTGAGTGTATCACAGACTCCACGGCAATAAAACTTAAAGTAATGTACAGTGTGTGAGTGTATCACAGACTCCACGGCAATAAAACTCACAGCAATGTGCAGCGTGTGAATGTATCACAGGCTCCACAGCAATAAAACTCACAGTAATGTGCAGTGTGTGAGTGTATCACAGACTTCACAGCAATAAAACTCACAGTAATGTGCAGTGTGTGAGTGTATCACAGACTCCACAGCAATAAAACTCACAGTAATGTGCAGCGTGTGAATGTATCACAGGCTCCACAGCAATAAAACTCACAGTAATGTGCAGTGTGTGAGTGTATCATAGACTCCAAAGCAATAAAACTCACAGTAATGTGCAGTTTGTAAGTGTATCAAAGGCTCCCAGCAATAAAACTCACAACAATGTGCAGTGTGTGAGTGTATCACAGACTCCTCAGCAATAAAACTCACAGTAATGTCCAGCGTGTGAGTGTGTCACAGACACCACAGCAATAAAGCTCACAGTAATGTGCAGCGTGTGAGTGGATCACAGGCTCCACAGTAATAAAACCCAAAGTAATGTGCAGTGTGTGAGTGTATCACAGACTCCACAGCAATAAAACTCAGTAATGTGCAGCGTGTGAGTGTATCACAGACTCCACAGCAATAAACTCACAGTAATGTGCAGTGTGTGAGTGTATCACAGACTCCACGGCAATAAAACTCACAGTAATGTGCAGTGTGTGAGTGTATCACAGACTCCACAGCAATAAAACTCACAGTAATGTGCAGTGTGTGAGTGTATCACAGACTCCACAGCAATAAAACTCACAGTAATGTGCAGCGTGTGAGTGTATCACAGACCTCACAGCAATAAAACACAGTAATGGGCAGTGTGTTAGTGTATCACAGACTCCACAGCAGTGTGCAGGACCGCCACCAGGAATTTCAGGGCCCCTTACTGAACACATTTTCTGTTCCCCATACCCCCACCCCCTGAAAATATCTCCCACTCGCCCCACCTACCCTCAGAAGCATGTTATCCAGGTCTAGTGTAATATGGAGGGTGGTTGGGAGCAGTTGGTCAATATGCCAGTAATATTTAGCCATTCAATAAGTCAGTATTTTGCCATTCAGTATGCCAGTATTTAGCCATTTAATATGCCAGTATTTTGCCTCTCAATATGTCATTATTTTGCCACTCTGTATGCCAGGATTTACCCACTCAATATGCCAGGATTTAGCCATTCACTATGTGAGGATTTAAACACTCAATATGCCAGTATTTTGCTCGTTTTATGCCACCCCCCTTCCCGAGTTCTTACCTCCTTGTTGCCCTCCGGTCGTCTGCTCCATGCAGTCTTTCCTCTTGCACGAAGGAGGGAAACTCTGGTCGCATTTTTTTTCAACTTTATTGAAGCCCCTCGGCTTCAATAAAGTTATATATATATATTAAAAAAAAAAAGCAACCGGTGTTTCCCTCCTCCATGCAGGAGGAAAGACTGCATGGAGCAGACGACCGGAGGGCAACAAGGAGGTAAGAACTCGGGAAGGGGGGTGGCAAAAAAAAACGAGCAAAATAGTGTAAAGAGAGTTCAATGGGTTGTTTGTTTTTTATATTCTTCCAATGATGCATTTCTATTAAACAGAACTTTTTTGTCGACCGTAGTCCCCAAGGAGCTAGCTGCAAGAACAAATCAAAACCAATCAATAGATCAGAGTTGTTTATTTATTTTATTTATTCATTCTCGTCCCGGTTAATTTGTGCAGAAGCCGCCATCAGATTGGTGGAGTGCCACATACTAGGTTTCCTCGTCTTCTTTTACCAGTGGTTTCTGTAAGTGTTTGGGACACAGCATCTGCAGGACAACAGAGACATGACAGATCATTTCAACTGCAAAGACCATCAAACGTGGAACAGAAGCACAAGGGAGAAAAAGCCACCTCTGTTTTCACCATCCCACCAGCAGAGGGAGCCCTAGTCCAGGTCCTCTCTGTTGGTGGCAGGACTCTCTATACTAGCAGAGAAAGACGAACGGACCCAATGGACCATAATCACATGCTCCAGAGGGATGATAAAAACTATGGGGGTTTTATCACGAAAAGGAGAGAATAGGAGGGAACTGCGGAGAATCTGAGAAGGGAATTTTAATTGTATGCCAAAGTAGCCGATTCGCTGAATGGGGGGGGGGGGGGGGGGGACTTTTCCAAATTGGCTACTTTGGCCTTAATTTTGAAAAATCCCTGCTCAATTCCCTACAATTAATTGTCATTCTCTCTTTCATGAATAAAGATTTTTTTCCCCCTTTGATTGGAGAAGAGAGCTGATTGTTCCTACATAGAAACAGTGAACAAACATATTGTAGTAGAACTGTAACAAGAAAACGACCTTATGTTTAATTGAAAGATTGTATCAAGTATAGAGGATTAATTACGGCATTATTTAATTGTTTAATGAAAGAATACAAATTAAGTGCATTATTAAGCCCTCTTTACTCCTTATAGTTCTCTCAGGGGGCAGACATGTTGGTTAGAATCTTTACTCCATATAGTTCTCTCAGGGGGCGGACATGTTGGTGAGAATCTTTACCCCATATAGCTCTCTCAGGGGGCAGACATGTTGGTTAGAATCTTTACTCCATAAAGTTCTCTCAGGGGGCAGACATGTTGGTTAGAATCTTTACTCCATATAGTTCTCTCAGGGGGCTGACATGTTGGTTAGAATCTTTACTCCATATCGTTCTCTCAGTAGGCAGACATGTTGGTTAGAATCTTTACCTCGTATAGTTCTCTCAGGTGGCAGACATGTTGGTTAGAATCTTTACTCCATATAGTTCTCTCAGGGGGCGGACATGTTGGTTAGAATCTTTACTCCATATAGTTCTCTCAGGGGGCAGACATGTTGGTTAGAATCTTTACTCCATATAGTTCTCTCAGGGGGCAGACATGTTGGTTAGAATCTTTACTCCATATAGTTCTCTCAGGGGGCAGACATTGTTAGAATCTTTACTCCATATAGTTCTCTCAGGGGGCAGACATTGTTAGAATCTTTACTCCATATAGTTCTCTCAGGGGGCAGACATGTTTGTTAGAATCTTTACTCCATATAGTTCTCTCAGGGGGCAGACATGTTGGTTAGAATCTTTACTCCATATAGTTCTCTCAGGGGGCGGACATGTTGGTTAGAATCTTTACTCCATATAGTTCTCTCAGGGGGCGGACATGTTGGTTAGAATCTTTACCCCATATAGTTCTCTCAGGGGGCAGACATGTTGGTTAGAATCTTTACTCCATATAGTTCTCTCAGGGGGCAGACATGTTTGTTAGAATCTTTACTCCATATAGTTCTCTCAGGGGGCAGACATGTTGGTTAGAATCTTTACTCCATATAGCTCTCTCAGGGGGTAGACATGTTGGTTAGAGTCTTTACTCCATATAGTTCTCTCAGGGGGCAGACATGTTGGTTAGAATCTTTACTCCATATAGTTCTCTCAGGGGGCAGACATGTTGGTTAGAATCTTTATTCCATGTCGTTCTCTCAGGGAGCAGACATGTTGGTTAGAATCTTTACTCCATATAGTTCTCTCAGGGGGCAGACATGTTGGTTAGAATCTTTACTCCATATAGTTCTCTCAGGGGGCAGACATGTTGGTTAGAATCTTTACTCCATATAGTTCTCTCAGGGGGCAGACATGTTGGTTAGAATCTTTACTCCATATAGTTCTCTCAGGGGGCAGACATGTTTGTTAGAATCTTTACTCCATATAGTTCTCTCAGGGGGCAGACATGTTGGTTAGAATCTTTACTCCATATCGTTCTCTCAGGGGGCAGACATGTTGGTTAGAATCTTTACTCCCTATAGCTCTCTCAGGGGGTAGACATGTTGGTTAGAGTCTTTACTCCATATAGTTCTCTCAGGGGGCAGACATGTTGGTTAGAATCTTTACTCCATATAGTTCTCTCAGGGGGCGGACATGTTGGTTAGAATCTTTACTCCATATAGTTCTCTCAGGGGGCAGACATGTTGGTTAGAATCTTGGGTCAGATCTTCACTCACCTTGGTTCAGATGAACAAAGATCTGACCCAAGATTCTAATCAACATGTCCGCCGCCCTGATAGAGCTGCACAGAGCGCAAAAGGGCTCGATAAGGTACTTTATTTGTATTCCTTCATTAAACCATTTCTATGTAAAATAGAGTTTCACTTTTTGCTACAGTTGCCCTTTAAGGTCAGAGTAGCTGCGTTTTGAAGAATTCTCCCATTTAAAATAAATAGGACAATTTTTCCAAGCCAACTACTTTGGCCTTAAGTTTGAAGTTCCCTTCTCAATTCTGTGCAATTCTCTCTTTCATGAATGAAGTCCTATATATAATCTCAGCTGCTGTGGCTGCAGAAACTGTCCTTCTTCTCTTCTAGAGAGCTCCCTTAAACCACAAAGAGGCTGATTCCACAGTACTAAATATTGACAGCACAGGGGAGCATGAACACTACTGCAGGGGATGCAGCCGGCCCTCCTGTTAGCTCCTCTCAGAGGGGTTGAATGAGGGCCCCGTCATAATTATTTTGGGTTAACAGCTGTTAGAACAACTGTTATTTGTTTTAAAGTCAAACAAAAAGAAGTTTATGGAACATATCCCAAAACCATGTACAACGTAAATAGTGAATTTTGTGAAGTTGGGACTCAGGATTAAAGAAACCTGTCCCCCGGCTGCGGTGACTTACTCCAAGCCTTCTCCACAGTCTTTGGAGCCGAGCGAGTGCTCCAGAACATAACAGGCGATTCGGCAGTACCCCATGTAATTATCACACCCCCAGATCGCTCCGTTACCTGCAAAAACACAACAAAAATATAGTTATTGTTATAATTAGTAAATAGACCTATGGTGACTCACACGAGCTGTGGACATCTCCATTAATGACTTAAAGGGACAGTATCACCTACACATGCCTTATACTGTGAATGTACAGAATGTAAAATGATTGGAAATGATCAATACATTGTGTTAGCAAAACTGCAAGCAAATGTCTGAACTAGGAGAAATTTGTTTTCAGTGTGTGTGTGGAGTCTCCTGGTTATGACATCACCAGTTCAGTGTGTCTGTGGAGTATCCTGGTTATGACATCACCAGTTCAGTGTGTCTGTGGAGTCTCCTGCTTATGACATCACCAGTTCAGTGTGTCTGTGGAGTCTCCTGGTTATGACATCACCAGTTCAGTCTGTCTGTGGAGTCTCCTGCTTATGACATCACCAGTTCAGTGTGTGTGTGGAGTCTCCTGCTTATGACATCACCAGTTCAGTGTGTGTGTGGAGTCTCCTGGTTATGACATCACCAGTTCAGTGTGTGTGTGGAGTCTCCTGCTTGTGACATCACCAGTTCAGTGTGTGTGTGGAGTCTCCTGGTTATGACATCACCAGTTCAGTGTGTCTGTGGAGTTTCCTGCTTATGACATCACCAGTTCAGTGTGTGTGTGGAGTCTCCTGCTTATGACATCACCAGTTCAGTGTGTGTGTGTGGAGTTTCCTGCTTATGACATCACCAGTTCAGTGTGTGTGTGGAGTCTCCTGCTTATGACATCACCAGTTCAGTGTGTGTGTGGAGTCTCCTGGTTATGACATCACCAGTTCAGTGTGTCTGTGTAGTCTCCTGCTTATGACATCACCAATTCAGTGTGTCTGTGGAGTCTCCTGCTTATGACATCATCAGTTCAGTGTGTCTGTGGAGTCTCCTGCTTATGACATCACCAGTTCAGTGTGTCTGTGGAGTCTCCTGCTTATGACATCACCAGTTCAGTGTGTCTGTGGAGTCTCCTGGTTATGACATCACCAGTTCAGTGTGTCTGTGGAGTCTCCTGCTTATGACATCACCAGTTCAGTGTGTGTGTGGAGTCTCCTGGTTATGACATCACCAGTTCAGTGTGTGTGTGGAGTCTCCTGCTTATGACATCACCAGTTCAGTGTGTGTGTGGAGTCTCCTGGTTATGACATCACCAGTTCAGTGTGTGTGTGGAGTCTCCTGCTTATGACATCACCAGTTCAGTGTGTCTGTGGAGTCTCCTGCTTATGACATCACCAGTTCAGTGTGACGGTGGAGTCTCCTGCTTATGACATCACCAGTTCAGTGTGTCTGTGGAGTCTCCTGCTTATGACATCACCAGTTCAGTGTGTGTGTGGAGTCTCCTGGTTATGACATCACCAGTTCAGTGTGTCTGTGTAGTCTCCTGCTTATGACATCACCAATTCAGTGTGTCTGTGGAGTCTCCTGCTTATGACATCATCAGTTCAGTGTGTCTGTGGAGTCTCCTGCTTATGACATCACCAGTTCAGTGTGTCTGTGGAGTCTCCTGCTTATGACATCATCAGTTCAGTGTGTCTGTGGAGTCTCCTGCTTATGACATCACCAGTTCAGTGTGTCTGTGGAGTCTCCTGCTTATGACATCACCAGTTCAGTGTGTGTGTGTGGAGTCTCCTGCTTATGACATCACCAGTTCAGTGTGTCTGTGGAGTCTCCTGCTTATGACATCACCAGTTCAGTGTGTCTGTGGAGTCTCCTGCTTATGACATCACCAGTTCAGTGTGTGTGTGTGGAGTCTCCTGCTTATGACATCACCAGTTCAGTGTGTCTGTGGAGTCTCCTGGTTATGACATCACCAGTTCAGTGTGTCTGTGGAGTCTCCTGCTTATGACATCACCAGTTCAGTGTGTGTGTGGAGTCTCCTGGTTATGACATCACCAGTTCAGTGTGTGTGTGGAGTCTCCTGCTTATGACATCACCAGTTCAGTGTGTCTGTGGAGTCTCCTGCTTGTGACATCACCAGTTCAGTGTGTCTGTGGAGTCTCCTGCTTGTGACATCACCAGTTCAGTGTGTCTGTGGAGTCTCCTGCTTGTGACATCACCAGTTCAGTGTGTCTGTGGAGTCTCCTGCTTGTGACATCACCAGTTCAGTGTGTCTGTGGAGTCTCCTGCTTGTGACATCACCAGTTCAGTGTGTCTGTGGAGTCTCCTGCTTATGACATCACCAGTTCAGTGTGTCTGTGGAGTCTCCTGCTTATGACATCACCAGTTCAGTGTGTCTGTGCAGTCTCCTGGTTATGACATCACCAGTTCAGTGTGTCGGTGGAGTCTCCTGGTTATGACATCACCAGTTCAGTGTGTCTGTGGAGTCTCCTGCTTATGACATCACCAGTTCAGTGTGTCTGTGGAGTCTACTGCTTATGACATCACCAGTTCAGTGTGTCTGTGAAGTCTCCTGCTTATGACATCACCAGTTCAGTGTGTCTGTGGAGTCTCCTGCTTATGACATCACCAGTTCAGTGTGTCTGTGGAGTCTCCTGCTTGTGACATCACCAGTTCAGTGTGTGTGTGACGTCTCCTGCTTATGACATCACCAGTTCAGTGTGTCTGTGGAGTCTCCTGCTTATGACATCACCAGTTCAGTGTGACGGTGGAGTCTCCTGCTTATGACATCACCAGTTCAGTGTGTCTGTGGAGTCTCCTGCTTATGACATCACCAGTTCAGTGTGTCTGTGGAGTCTCCTGCTTATGACATCACCAGTTCAGTGTGTGTGTGAAGTCTCCTGCTTGTGACATCACCAGTTCAGTGTGTCTGTGGAGTCTCCTGCTTATGACATCACCAGTTCAGTGTGTCTGTGGAGTCTCCTGCTTGTGACATCACCAGTTCAGTGTGTCTGTGGAGTCTCCTGCTTGTGACATCACCAGTTCAGTGTGTCTGTGGAGTCTCCTGCTTGTGACATCACCAGTTCAGTGTGTCTGTGGAGTCTCCTGCTTGTGACATCACCAGTTCAGTGTGTCTGTGGAGTCTCCTGGTTGTGACATCACCAGTTCAGTGTGTCTGTGGAGTCTCCTGGTTGTGACATCACCAGTTCAGTGTGTCTGTGGAGTCTCCTGCTTGTGACATCACCAGTTCAGTGTGTCTGTGGAGTCTCCTGCTTGTGACATCACCAGTTCAGTGTGTCTGTGGAGTCTCCTGCTTGTGACATCACCTGTTCAGTGTGTCTGTGGAGTCTCCTGCTTGTGACATCACCAGTTCAGTGTGTCTGTGGAGTCTCCTGCTTGTGACATCACCAGTTCAGTGTGTCTGTGGAGTCTCCTGCTTGTGACATCATCAGTTCAGTGTGTCTGTGGAGTCTCCTGCTTGTGACATCACCAGTTCAGTGTGTCTGTGGAGTCTCCTGCTTATGACATCACCAGTTCAGTGTGACTGTGGAGTCTCCTGCTTGTGACATCACCAGTTCAGTGTTTCTGTGGAGTCTCCTGCTTGTGACATCACCAGTTCAGTGTGACTGTGGAGTCTCCTGCTTGTGACATCACCAGTTCAGTGTGTCTGTGGAGTCTCCTGCTTATGACATCACCAGTTCAGTGTGTCTGTGGAGTCTCCTGCTTATGACATCACCAGTTCAGTTTGACTGTGGAGTCTCCTGCTTATGACATCACCAGTTCAGTGTGTCTGTGGAGTCTCCTGCTTATGACATCACCAGTTCAGTGTGTCTGTGGAGTCTCCTGCTTATGACATCACCAGTTCAGTGTGTCTGTGGAGTCTCCTGCTTATGATATCACCAGTTCAGTGTGTCTGTGGAGTCTCCTGCTTATGACATCACCAGTTGAATTTCTACTTTTGAACATTAGCTCACAATGCTTCATTATGTTGCACCTGATTAATTTACTCTTTGTTCACATTCAGTATTTATGTTAAACAGGTAACACAGAAACATACACACAGGGCCGGCCTTAGGGGCGCAACACCCCAGGGGCTGCCCGGTTGAAAAGAAAAAAAAAAAAGCCAGTAGATCTAAAGATCCCCCCTCACCAGCCCTCTGCTCGGCAGGCTCTGCTGGATCCGGGGAAGGGGTGGAGCTAACCGGCTGAGAGGTGTAGCTCCGCCCCCACCCTGTTAAACAGCGTCTGCTTCACGGGGAGCCACAGGCAGCAAGAGAAAGTGCTGCTCGGCTCCCAATGCCTGCATTAAGCATGGAGCCTGCACTAAGCACGGGGAGCCTGCATTAAGCATGGAGCCTGCACTAAGCACGGGGAGCCTGCATTAAGCATGGGGAGTCTGCATTAAGCATGGAGCCTGCATTAAGCATGGAGCCTGCACTAAGCACGGGGAGCCTGCATTAAGCATGGGGAGCCTGCATTAAGCATGGAGCCTGCACTAAGCACGGGGAGCCTGCATTAAGCATGGAGCCTGCATTAAGCATGGGGAGCCTGCATTAAGCATGGAGCCTGCATTAAGCATGGAGCCTGCACTAAGCACGGGGAGCCTGCATTAAGCATGGGGAGCCTGCATTAAGCATGGAGCCTGCACTAAGCACGGGGAGCCTGCATTAAGCATGGAGCCTGCATTAAGCATGGGGAGCCTGCATTAAGCATGGAGCCTGCATTAAGCATGGGGAGCCTGCATTAAGCATGGAGCCTGCATTAAGCATGGGGAGCCTGCATTAAGCATGGGGAGTCTGCATTAAGCATGGGGAGCCTGCATTAAGCATGGAGCCTGCACTAAGCATGGGGAGCCTGCATTAAGCATGGAGCCTGCATTAAGCATGGAGCCTGCACTAAGCATGGGGAGCCTGCATTAAGCATGGAGCCTGCACTAAGCATGGGGAGCCTGCACTAAGCACGGGGAGCCTGCATTAAGCATGGAGCCTGCACTAAGCATGGGGAGCCTGCACTAAGCACGGGGAGCCTGCATTAAGCATGGAGCCTGCATTAAGCACGGGGAGCCTGCATTAAGCATGGAGCCTGCATTAAGCATGGGGAGCCTGCATTAAGCATGGAGCCTGCACTAAGCACGGGGAGCCTGCATTAAGCATGGAGTCTGCATTAAGCATGGAGCCTGTATTAAGCACGGGGAGCCTGCATTAAGCATGGAGCCTGCATTAAGCATGGAGCCTGCATTAAGCATGGAGCCTGCATTAAGCACGGGGAGCCTGCATTAAGCACGGGGAGCCTGCATTAAGCATGGAGCCTGCATTAAGCATGGAGCCTGCATTAAGCATGGAGCCTGCATTAAGCATGGAGCCTGCATTAAGCATGGGGAGCCTGCATTAAGCACGGGGAGCCTGCATTAAGCACGGGGAGCCTGCATTAAGCATGGAGCCTGCATTAAGCATGGAGCCTGCATTAAGCATGGGGAGCCTGCATTAAGCACGGGGAGCCTGCATTAAGCACGGGGAGCCTGCATTAAGCATGGGGAGCCTGCATTAAGCATGGGGAGCCTGCATTAAGCATGGAGCCTGCACTAAGCATGGGGAGCCTGCACTAAGCACGGGGAGCCTGCATTAAGCATGGAGCCTGCACTAAGCACGTGGAGCCTGCACTAAGCATGGAGCCTGCATTAAGCATGGAGCCTGCATTAAGCATGGAGCCTGCATTAAGCATGGAGCCTGCACTAAGCACGGGGAGCCTGCATTAAGCATGGAGCCTGCATTAAGCATGGGGAGTCTGCATTAAGCATGGAGCCTGCATTAAGCATGGAGCCTGCATTAAGCATGGGGAGTCTGCATTAAGCATGGGGAGTCTGCATTAAGCATGGAGCCTGCATTAAGCATGGAGCCTGCATTAAGCATGGGGAGTCTGCATTAAGCATGGAGCCTGCATTAAGCATGGAGCCTGCATTAAGCATGGAGCCTGCATTAAGCATGGAGCCTGCATTAAGCATGGGGAGCCTGCATTAAGCATGGAGCCTGCATTAAGCATGGAGCCTGCATTAAGCATGGAGCCTGCACTAAGCACGGGGAGCCTGCATTAAGCATGGAGTCTGCATTAAGCATGGAGTCTGCATTAAGCATGGAGCCTGCATTAAGCATGGAGCCTGCATTAAGCATGGGGAGTCTGCATTAAGCATGGAGCCTGCATTAAGCATGGAGCCTGCATTAAGCATGGGGAGTCTGCATTAAGCATGGAGCCTGCATTAAGCATGGAGCCTGCATTAAGCATGGGGAGTCTGCATTAAGCATGGAGCCTGCATTAAGCATGGAGCCTGCACTAAGCATGGGGCTCTGCTCTGCTTCACAGGGTGGGGCGGAGCTACACCTCTCAGCTGGTTAGCTCCACCCTCTCCCCAGATCCACTTTTGCAGGTAAAGGAATGGAAGGGGGGGGGGGGGGGGGGAGAGACAGAACAGGTATGGGGGAGTTAGAGACAGACATGGCAAGGAAGATGAAAGGGACATACATGGGAAGGGAGAGACACATACATAGGGGGTGAAAGAGACGGGGGGGCGTCACGGGGGCAGCCCGCACAGTGCGCCGGAACACTTAAGGCCGGCCCTGCATGCAATGTCTCACCGGCAGATAAGAATCATTTGGCCCATCTAGTCTGCCCAATTATCTGAATACTTTTATTAGTCCCTGGCCTTATCTTATATCTAGGATAGCCTTATACCTATCCCATGCATGCTTAAACTCCTTCACTGTATTAACCTCTACCACTTCTACTGGAAGACTATTCCATGTATCCACTACCCTCTCAGTAATGTAATACTTTCATTAGTCCCTGGCCTTATCTTATATCTAGGATAGCCTTATACCTATCCTATGCATACTTATACTCCTTCACTGTATTAACCTCTACCACTTCTACTGGAAGACTATTCCATACATCCACTACCCTCTCAGTAAAGTAATACTTTCATTAGTCCCTGGCCTTATCTTATATCTAGGATAGCCTTATACCTATCCTATGCATACTTATACTCCTTCACTGTATTAACCTCTACCACTTCTACTGGAAGACTATTCCATACATCCACTACCCTCTCAGTAATGTAATACTTTTATTAGTCCCTGGCCTTATCTTATATCTAGGATAGCCTTATACCTATCCTATGCATACTTATACTCCTTCACTGTATTAACCTCTACCACTTCTACTGGAAGGCTGTTCCATGCATCCACTACCCTCTCAGTAAAGTAATACTTTCATTAGTCCCTGGTCTTATCTTATATCTAGGATAGCCTTATACCTATCCTATGCATGCTTAAATTCCTTCACTGTATTAACCTCTACCACTTCCACTGGAAGACTATTCCATACATCCACTACCCTCTCAGTAAAGTAATACTTTCATTAGTCCCTGGCCTTATCTTATATCTAGGATAGCCTTGCGCCTATACCATGCATGCTTAAACTCCTTCACAGTTTTAACCTCTACCACTCCTACTGGAAGACTATTCCATGCATCCACTACCCTCTCAGTAAAGTAATACTTTCATTAGTCCCTGGTCTTATCTTATATATAGGATAGCCTTATACCTATCCCATGCATGCTTAAATTCCTTCACTGTATTAACCTCTACCACTTCCACTGGAAGACTATTCCATACATCCACTATCCTCTCAGTAAAGTAATACTTTCATTAGTCCCTGGCCTTATCTTATATCTAGGATAGCCTTGCGCCTATACCATGCATGCTTAAACTCCTTCACTGTATTAACCTTTACCACTTCTACTGGAAGACTATTCCATACATCCACTACCCTCTCAGTAAAGTAATACTTTCATTAGTCCCTGGCCTTATCTTATATCTAGGATAGCCTTGTGCCTATCCCATGCATGCTTAAACTACTTCACAGTATTAACCTCTACCACTTCTACTGGAAGACTATTCCATGCATCCACTACCCTCTCAGTAAAGTAATACTTTCATTAGTCCCTGGCCTTATCTTATATCTAGGATATCCTTATACCTATCCCACGCATGCTTAAACTCCTTCACTGTATTAACCTCTACCACTTCTACTGGAAGACTATTCCATGCATCCACTACCCTCTCAGTAAAGTAATACTTTCATTAATCCCTGGCCTTATCTTATATCTAGGATAGCCTTATACCTATCCCATGCATGCTTAAACTCCTTCACTGTGTTTACCTCTACCACTTCCGCTGGAAGGCTATTCCATACATCCACTACCCTCTCAGTAAAGTAATACTTTCATTAGTCCCTGGTCTTATCTTATATCTAGGATAGCCTTATACCTATCCCATGCATGCTTAAACTCCTTCACTGTATTAACCTCTACCACATCTACTGGAAGACTATTCCATGCATCCACTACCCTCTCAGTAAAGTATTACTTTCATTAGTCCCTGGCCTTATCTTATATCTAGGATATCCTTATACCTATCCCACGCATGCTTAAACTCCTTCACTGTATTAACCTCTACCACTTCTACTGGAAGACTATTCCATGCATCCACTACCCTCTCAGTAAAGTAATACTTTCATTAATCCCTGGCCTTATCTTATATCTAGGATAGCCTTATACCTATCCCATGCATGCTTAAACTCCTTCACTGTGTTTACCTCTACCACTTCCGCTGGAAGGCTATTCCATACATCCACTACCCTCTCAGTAAAGTAATACTTTCATTAGTCCCTGGTCTTATCTTATATCTAGGATAGCCTTATAACTATCCCATGCATGCTTAAACTCCTTCACTGTATTAACCTCTACCACATCTACTGGAAGACTATTCCATGCATCCACTACCCTCTCAGTAAAGTATTACTTTCATTAGTCCCTGGCCTTATCTTATATCTAGGATAACCTTATACCTATCCCATGCATGCTTAAACTCCTTCACTGTATTAACCTCTACCACATCTACTGGAAGACTATTCCATGCATCCACTACCCTCTCAGTAAAGTATTACTTTCATTAGTCCCTGGCCTTATCTTATATCTAGGATAGCCTTATACCTATCCCATGCATGCTTAACCCCTTTGTGACAAGACATTTTGACCTTGACTTTCCCTTGGTGACAAGGGCTGTTTTTACATTTCTGGGGTGTTTGTGTTTAGCTGTAATTTTCTTCTCTCTCACATACTGTACCCACACAAATTATATGTTGTTTTTATTGTCATAAGAAGGGCTTTCATTAGATATCATTATGTTCATCATATCTTATAATTTACTACAAAAAAAACCCCATCAAATTTGATGAAAAAATAAAAAAAACACTTTTTCTAACTTTGACCTAAAATGTAATTTACACAAATACAATCATTAAATAAGACCCCATCAAAATAGTTTCTAAATGTTGTCCCGAGTTCAGAAATATGCATGTTTCCATGTTTTTCTGTAGTTTTTTGCGAGTTATGTTTTTTTCCTATATTGACCTTTTGACCCCAACCGAGCCCTACATTTAACCCTAACCCTAAATTTAACCCCAAATCTAACCCTTATGCTAAGCCTTAATATATTTTAATTCTATGTCTATCTATGTCTGTCTGTCAGTATATCTGTCTATCAGTCTCTGTATCTTATCTGTCAGTATATCTGTCTATCAGTCTCTGTATCTTATCTGTCAGTATATCTGTTTATCAATCTCTGCACCTTATCTGTCAGTATATCTGTCTATCAATCTCTGCACCTTATCTGTCAGTATATATGTCTATCAATCTCTTTACCTTATCTGTCAGTATATATGTCTATCAATCTCTGTACCTTATCTGTCAGTATATCTGTCTATCAGTCTCTGTATCTTATCTGTCAGTGTATCTGTCTATCAATCTCTGTACCTTATCTGTCAGTGTATCTGTTTATTAATCTCTGTACCTTATCTGTCTGTATATCTGTCTATCAATCAATCTCTGTACCTTATCTGTCAGTATATCTATCTATCAGTCTCTGTACCTTATCTGTCAGTATATCTGTCTATCAATCTCTGTACCTTATCTGTCAGTATATCTGTCTATCACTCTCTGCATCTTATCTGTCAGTATATCTGTCTATCAATCAATCTCTGTACCTTATCTGTCAGTATATCTGTCTATCACTCTCTGTACCTTCTCTGTCAGTATATCTGTATATCAGTCTCTGTACCATAGCTGTCAGTATATCTGTATATCAGTCTCTGTACCTTATCTGTCAGTATATCTGTCTATCAATCTCTGTATCTTATCTGTCTTTCAATCTATGTACCTTATCTGTCAGTATATCTGTCTATCAATCTCTGTATCTTATCTGTCTATCAATCTATGTACCTTATCTGTCAGTATATCTGTCTATCAATCTCTGTACCTTATCTGTCAGTATATCTGTCTATCAATCTCTGTACCTTATCTGTCAGTATATCTGTCTATCAGTCTCTGTACCTTATCTGTCAGTATATCTGTCTATCAATCTCTGTATCTTATCTGTCAGTATATCTGTCTATCAATCTCTGTATGTTATCTGTCAGTATATCTGTCTATCAATCTATGTACCTTATCTGTCAGTATATCTGTCTATCAATCTCTGTACCTTATCTGTCAGTATATCTGTCTATCAATCTATGTACCTTATCTGTCAGTATATCTGTCTATCACTCTCTGTATCTTATCTGTCAGTATATCTGTCTATCAATCTCTGTATCTTATCTGTCAGTATATCTGTCTATCAATCTCTGTATCTTATCTGTCAGTATATCTGTCTATCAATCTATGTACCTTATCTGTCAGTATATCTGTCTATCAATCTCTGTACCTTATCTGTCAGTATATCTGTCTATCACTCTCTGTATCTTATCTGTCAGTATATCTGTCTATCAATCTATGTACCTTATCTGTCAGTATATCTGTCTATCACTCTCTGTATCTTATCTGTCAGTATATCTGTCTATCAATCTCTGTACCTTATCTGTCAGTATATCTGTCTATCAATCTCTGTGCCTTATCTGTCAGTATATCTGTCTATCAATCTCTGTACCTTATCTGTCAGTTTATCTGTCTATCAGTCTCTGTACCTTATCTGTCAGTATATCTGTCTATCAATCTCTGTATCTTATCTGTCAGTGTATCTGTCTATCAGTCTCTGTACCTTATCTGTCAGTATATCTGTCTATCAATCTCTGTACCTTATCTGTCAGTATATCTGTCTATCAATCTCTGTATCTTATCTGTCAGTGTATCTGTCTATCAGTCTCTGTACCTTATCTGTCAGTATATCTGTCTATCAATCTCTGTACCTTATCTGTCAGTATATCTGTCTATCAATCTCTGTACCTTATCTGTCAGTATATCTGTCTATCAGTCTCTGTACCTTATCTGTCAGTAAATTTGTCTATCAATCTCTGTATCTTATCTGTCAGTATATCTGTCTATCAATCTATGTACCTTATCTGTCAGTATATCTGTCTATCACTCTCTGTATCTTATCTGTCAGTATATCTGTCTATCAATATCTGCACCTTATCTGTCAGTATATCTGTCTATCAATCTCTGTACCTTATCTGTCAGTATATCTGTCTATCAATCTATGTACCTTATCTGTCAGTATATCTGTCTATCACTCTCTGTATCTTATCTGTCAGTATATCTGTCTATCAATCTCTGTACCTTATCTGTCAGTTTATCTGTCTATCAGTCTCTGTATCTTATCTGTCAGTATATCTGTCTATCAATCTATGTACCTTATCTGTCAGTATATCTGTCTATCAATCTCTGTACCTTATCTGTCAGTATATCTGTCTATCAATCTATGTACCTTATCTGTCAGTATATCTGTCTATCACTCTCTGTATCTTATCTGTCAGTATATCTGTCTATCAATCTCTGTATCTTATCTGTCAGTATATCTGTCTATCAATCTCTGTATCTTATCTGTCAGTATATCTGTCTATCAATCTATGTACCTTATCTGTCAGTATATCTGTCTATCAATCTCTGTACCTTATCTGTCAGTATATCTGTCTATCAATCTATGTACCTTATCTGTCAGTATATCTGTCTATCACTCTCTGTATCTTATCTGTCAGTATATCTGTCTATCAATCTATGTACCTTATCTGTCAGTATATCTGTCTATCACTCTCTGTATCTTATCTGTCAGTATATCTGTCTATCAATCTCTGTACCTTATCTGTCAGTATATCTGTCTATCAATCTCTGTGCCTTATCTGTCAGTATATCTGTCTATCAATCTCTGTACCTTATCTGTCAGTTTATCTGTCTATCAGTCTCTGTACCTTATCTGTCAGTATATCTGTCTATCAATCTCTGTACCTTATCTGTCAGTATATCTGTCTATCAGTCTCTGTATCTTATCTGTCAGTATATCTGTCTATCAATCTCTGTATCTTATCTGTCAGTATATCTGTCTATCAATCTCTGTATCTTATCTGTCAGTATATCTGTCTATCAATCTATGTACCTTATCTGTCAGTATATCTGTCTATCAATCTCTGTACCTTATCTGTCAGTATATCTGTCTATCAATCTATGTACCTTATCTGTCAGTATATCTGTCTATCACTCTCTGTATCTTATCTGTCAGTATATCTGTCTATCAATCTCTGCACCTTATCTGTCAGTATATCTGTCTATCAATCTCTGTACCTTATCTGTCAGTATATCTGTCTATCAATCTATGTACCTTATCTGTCAGTATATCTGTCTATCACTCTCTGTATCTTATCTGTCAGTATATCTGTCTATCAATCTCTCTACCTTATCTGTCAGTATATCTGTCTATCAATCTCTGTGCCTTATCTGTCAGTATATCTGTCTATCAATCTCTGTACCTTATCTGTCAGTATATCTGTCTATCAATCTCTGTACCTTATCTGTCAGTATATCTGTCTATCAGTCTCTGTACCTTATCTGTCAGTATACCTGTCTATCAATCTCTGTACCTTATCTGTCAGTATATCTGTCTATCAATCTCTGCACCTCATCTGTCAGTATATCTGTCTATCAATCTCATCGCCTCCCCCCCCCCCCCCCCCCAACAGTTGTCAGGCCTCCCCTGGGTGTGTAGTCGTATAAGAAGTATATTAATACTTACTGGGGTTCAGAGTGGCTGACAGAAGGACCAGGAGGAGTAGTATAGAAGGCGCCATGGTTAGATTCAGTCTACGTGGCTTCTAGTCTCTTCTTGTGATGGGTTCAGGAATCAGATCAATCTATGGGCACTGTCTATACATATTCCCAAGCTGCTAATAGGAGACACGATGCTCAAATTACATTTACTAAAAGGAAATTAAATTATATTCTTGTGATGAGGGTTTAGAAAGTCAATTTGTTACGAGAATCATGAACATTGGGTGAGAGTAAAGAGTTTATCGGTTTAAAGACATTAAGGTTTTATTGATCAAGAGCCTGGTACACAGCTCAACGGATTTAGCAGAACTGTGTGATGTTCCTAATCATGCCAGTCACTGATACGACTATATAGTGCAGAGATGACTTTATTTGTAACCTTTCAGTAAAGCATTGTATTTAATATACTTACACTGAATCCAATCTTTTCATTTTGTGCTGACAAGCCTAATTGGACAATGTCATGAGACAGGATCTCTATCCACGAGCCATGCTGTTCAGATTATTTGCTCTGTAGAACTTTCAATGTATTGTCTATGCCTGACGAAGCCTCTATAATTAATGACTGGAAGGCTGGAATTGAGAACAATCAATGTTGCTGTGTTCATTCAAACGGGTATATATTAGACAAGGTGGCATGTCCCAGGGGGCAGCAGACAAAGCCGCCCACTCGCATCTCCATCCACCGCGCAGAGCAGGGAGAGGGATGAATACTATGTCGGCTGAATCAGCACAGACCCGATGCTCTGCCCCCTCAAACTCGGCACCTAGATAAAAGTTGGAGTGCATTATTTCAACTGAAATCTTGGCACCCGTATTCAGTTTGCACTGACAAGCTATATGGGAAGAAAGCTGGCACTAATAAGCTTTTTAAAGACAAATATGGCATTGACAAGCTGTGTGGGTACATGTATTGACAAGCTGTTGGTGGGGGGGGGGGGGGGGGCACAAATGGCCTGAAAACCTGCTCTGTTTGGGGACAAAGATGGCACTGACAAGCTGTTTGAGGGCAAATGAGGGACTGACAATCTGTATGGAGACAAAGGTGGCAATGATGAGCTACTTGGGGGCAAATGTGGCACTGAAAAGCTGTATGGCAACAAAGATGGCACTGACAAGCTGTTTGGGGTCAAAGACAGGCAGGGCCCATATACTGACTGAGATGACAAAGACTGATAGACAGACAGACAGACAGATAAGTAAATAAGCAAGAGAGATATATTGCTGTCCGAGTGTTAATGCTGTTTATGGTCTACACGGCCAGCTGGACTATCTGAATACATCCTATGGAAACAACTGCAGCTGCCTTATCAGAAGAAGCTGATGACGCAGTTCGCACTGGCTGTGAGGTGGATTCCTGTTCCTTGATGAGCAAAACAATCATATTACAAGAGAGTTGGTCTGGACGCCCACCCCGCTCTGCATATCCTTTTCCTATGGCTGTTTATGTTTTGCTTCAGTTTTTTCCTGTCCTTAAAGATTGTTGTCCTTGGCCCCGGGCCCCTGCGCGTTTAACAGAGTCCGTACGCAGAGCATGCCATTAATCCTCTCTCTCTTGTTTCTTTATTTGCTGGACGGGGGGGGGGGGGGGGGGGCTTTCCTTGTCATCTCTTGTTGTTTGCCCCTGTCGGTTTCCTGTTATGAGCTCCTTTGGATGGAGGTTTCCTGAAGTCGGTAAACAGTTGTGTCATGTTGTTCCGCTTCCCCCGATCACTCCGATGGGCCGTCGTGTGTTCTGTCTACATAAATATATATATATTTTATAACTAAAAAAAGTAAATGTTGAAAACAAATCTCTTCGAATAAAACATAGAAACATAGAATGTGTCGGCAGATAAGAACCAGTCGGTCCATCTAGTCTGCCCAATGTTCTAAATACTATTATAAGTCCCCAGTTCCCGGTCTTATATCTAGGATAGCCTTATACCTATCCCACGCATGCTTAAACTCCTTCACTGTATTAACCCTCTACCACTTCTACTGGAAGACTATTCCATGCATCCACTACCCTCTCAGTAAAGTAACACTTTAGTTAGGCCCTGGCCTTATCTTATATCTAGGATAGCCTTATACCTATCCTATGCATGCTTAAACTCCTTCACTGTATGAACCTCTACCACTTCTACTGGAAGACTATTCCATGCATCCACTACCCTCTCAGTAAAGTAATACTTTCATTAGTCCCTGGCCTTATCTTATATCTAGGATAGCCTTATACCTATCCCACGCATGCTTAAACTCCTTCACTGTATTAACCACTACCACTTCTACTGGAAGACTATTCCATACATCCACTACCCTCTCAGTAAAGTAATACTTTCATTAGTCCCTGGCCTTATCTTATATCTAGGATAGCCTTATACCTATCCCACGCATGCTTAAACTCCTTCACTGTATTAACCTCCACCACTTCTACTGGAAGACTATTCCATACATCCACTACCCTCTCAGTAAAGTAATACTTTAATTAGTCCCTGGCCTTATCTTATATCTAGGATAGCCTTATACCTATCCCACACATGCTTAAACTCCTTCACTGTATTAACCACTACCACTTCTACTGGAAGACTATTCCATACATCCACTACCCTCTCAGTAAAGTAATACTTTCATTAGTCCCTGGCATTATCTTATATCTAGGATAGCCTTATACCTATCCCACGCATGCTTAAACTCCTTCACTGTTATTAACCTCCACCACTACCACTGGAAGACTATTCCATACATCCACTACCCTCTCAGTAAAGTAATACTTTCATTAGTCCCTGGCCTTATCTTATATCTAGGATAGCCTTATACCTATCCCACGCATGCTTAAACTCTTTCACTGTATTAACCTCCACCACTTCTACTGGAAGACTATTCCATACATCCACTACCCTCTCAGTAAAGTAATACTTTAATTAGTCCCTGGCCTTACCTTATATCTAGGATAGCCTTATACCTATCCCACGCATGCTTAAACTCCTTCACTGTATTAACCTCTACCACTTCTACTGGAAGGCTATTCCATACATCCACTACCCTCTCAGTAAAGTAATACTTTCATTAGTCCCTGGCCTTATCTTATATCTAGGATAGCCTTATACCTATCACATGCATGCTTAAACTCCTTCACTGTATTAACCTCTACCACTTCTGCTGGAAGACTGTTCCATGCATCCACTACCCTTTCAGTAATGTAATACTTTCATTAGCCCCTGGCCTTATCTTATATCTAGGATAGCTTTATACCTATCCCATGCATGCTTAAACTCCTTCACAGTATTAACCTCTACCACTTCTACTGGAAGGCTATTCCATCCATCCACTACCCTCTCAGTAAAGTAATAGTATCATTAGTCCCTGGCCTTATCTTATATCTAGGATAGCCTTATACCTATCCCATGCATGCTTAAACTCCTTCACTGTATTAACCTCTACCACTTCTACTGGAAGACTATTCCATACATCCACTACCCTCTCAGTAAAGTAATACTTTCATTAGTCCCTGACCTTATCTTATATCTAGGATAGCCTTATACCTATCCCATGCATGCTTAAACTCCTTCACTGTATTAACCTCTACCACTTCTACTGGAAGACTATTCCACACATCCACTACCCTCTCAGTAAAGTAATACTTTCATTAGTCCCTGGCCTTATCTTATATCTAGGATAGCCTTATACCTATCACATGCATGCTTAAACTCCTTCACTGTATTAACCTCTACCACTTCTGCTGGAAGACTGTTCCATGCATCCACTACCCTTTCAGTAATGTAATACTTTCATTAGCCCCTGGCCTTATCTTATATCTAGGATAGCTTTATACCTATCCCATGCATGCTTAAACTCCTTCACTGTATTAACCTCTACCACTTCTACTGGAAGGCTATTCCATACATCCACTACCCTCTCAGTAAAGTAATAGTATCATTAGTCCCTGGCCTTATCTTATATCTAGGATAGCCTTATACCTATCCCATGCATGCTTAAACTCCTTCACTGTATTAACCTCTACCACTTCTACTGGAAGACTATTCCATACATCCACTACCCTCTCAGTAAAGTAATACTTTCATTAGTCCCTGACCTTATCTTATATCTAGGATAGCCTTATACCTATCCCATGCATGCTTAAACTCCTTCACTGTATTAACCTCTACCACTTCTATTGGAAGACTATTCCATACATCCACTACCCTCTCAGTAAAGTAATACTTTCATTAGTCCCTGGCCTTATCTTATATCTAGGATAGCCTTATACCTATCCCATGCATGCTTAAACTCCTTCACTGTATTAACCTCTACCACTTCTACTGGAAGACTATTCCATACATCCACTACCCTCTCAGTAATGTAATACTTTCATTAGTCCCTGACCTTATCTTATATCTAGGATAGCCTTATACCTATCCCATGCATGCTTAAACTCCTTCACTGTATTAACCTCTACCACTTCTACTGGAAGACTATTCCATACATCCACTACCCTCTCAGTAATGTAATACTTTCATTAGTCCCTGGCCTTATCTTATATCTAGGACAACCTTATACCTATCCCACGCATGCTTAAACTCCTTCACTGTATTAACCTCTACCACTTCTACTGGAAGACTATTCCATACATCCACTACCCTCTCAGTAATGTAATTCTTTCATTAGTCCCTGGCCTTATCTTATATCTAGGATAGCCTTATACCTATCCCATGCATGCTTAAACTCCTTCACTGTATTAACCTCTACCACTTCCACTGGAAGACTATTCCATGCATCCACTACCCTCTCAGTAAAGTAATACTTTCTGATAGTTTTTTTTTAGGTATTTACAGTGGTTGAATTGAGCCTTTTTTATGTACTTATGTTCTATTTTTGTTATGGGTTTTTCTGACTGGGATCCTTAACTAACAATATTTTTTTCAATAATTATTTTTATTTATTTTATGGGAAGAGATTTTTTTGACTATTCTAGTTATAAAATACAGATTTATTTTTTTACATAATATTGTATAACTTTCTACCACTTCTACTGGAAGGCTATTCCATACATCCACTACCCTCTCAGTAAAGTAATAGTATCATTAGTCCCTGGCCTTATCTTATATCTAGGATAGCCTTATACCTATCCCATGCATGCTTAAACTCCTTCACTGTATTAACCTCTACCACTTCTACTGGAAGACTATTCCATACATCCACTACCCTCTCAGTAAAGTAATACTTTCATTAGTCCCTGACCTTATCTTATATCTAGGATAGCCTTATACCTATCCCATGCATGCTTAAACTCCTTCACTGTATTAACCTCTACCACTTCTATTGGAAGACTATTCCATACATCCACTACCCTCTCAGTAAAGTAATACTTTCATTAGTCCCTGGCCTTATCTTATATCTAGGATAGCCTTATACCTATCCCATGCATGCTTAAACTCCTTCACTGTATTAACCTCTACCACTTCTACTGGAAGACTATTCCATACATCCACTACCCTCTCAGTAATGTAATACTTTCATTAGTCCCTGACCTTATCTTATATCTAGGATAGCATTATACCTATCCCATGCATGCTTAAACTCCTTCACTGTATTAACCTCTACCACTTCTACTGGAAGACTATTCCATACATCCACTACCCTCTCAGTAATGTAATACTTTCATTAGTCCCTGGCCTTATCTTATATCTAGGACAACCTTATACCTATCCCACGCATGCTTAAACTCCTTCACTGTATTAACCTCTACCACTTCTACTGGAAGACTATTCCATACATCCACTACCCTCTCAGTAATGTAATTCTTTCATTAGTCCCTGGCCTTATCTTATATCTAGGATAGCCTTATACCTATCCCATGCATGCTTAAACTCCTTCACTGTATTAACCTCTACCACTTCCACTGGAAGACTATTCCATGCATCCACTACCCTCTCAGTAAAGTAATACTTTCTGATAGTTTTTTTTTAGGTATTTACAGTGGTTGAATTGAGCCTTTTTTATGTACTTATGTTCTATTTTTGTTATGGGTTTTTCTGACTGGGATCCTTAACTAACAATATTTTTTTCAATAATTATTTTTATTTATTTTATGGGAAGAGATTTTTTTGACTATTCTAGTTATAAAATACAGATTTATTTTTTTACATAATATTGTATAACTTTCTTAGTTTTTCTCACCTATTTTTCCAGCGCAGATCTTACATTTAATTCTGTTTTTGTGTTTTAAGAAGAAGCACTATTTTTGTGACTAGCAGCTGTATCTATCATTCTACTTTGCTCTCCATTATGGCCAAAGCAACCTCTTTCCTAATACAGGATAAGACTGTCTGCTGTTTCCAGTTAGAAGTCAATTAAACTTTTAATTTTTTTTAAACTCCTGCTTCCTTCACAGATACACTCAGGTTAAGCTTTGACTCAGCCTCTGGGTCAGAATGTGGTGAGGGTCTCTCTCTACTAGCAGAGAGAGCCGGTCAATGACCGGATGGCTGCCTGATTTCCATGGCATCATGACCGCTGCTGGTCACAAGATAAACTGGCCTGTACTGTCACTAGTACGTTTCTCTTGTCCTTCTATATCATGTAGTTACATGGGGCATGTCCTGGAGTGCTGGGGTAAGTCCTGGGTGTGCAATGTGGGTGCTGGGGTAAGTCCTGGGTGTGCAATGTGGGTGCTGGGCTAAGTCCTGGGTGTGCAATGTAGGTGCTGAGGTAAGTCCTGAGTGTGCAATGTGAGTGCTGGGGTAAGTCCTGGGTGTGCAATGTGGGTGCTGAGGTAAGTCCTGGGTGTGCAATGTGGGTGCTGGGGTAAGTCTTGGGTTCGCAATGTGGGTGCTGGGGTAAGTCCTGGGTGTGCAATGTGGGTGCTGGGGTAAGTCCTGGGTGTGCAATGTCGGTACTGGGGTAAGTCTTGGGTTCGCAATGTGGGTGCTGGGGTAAGTCCTGGGTGTGCAATGTGAGTGCTGGGGTTAGTCATGGGTGTGCAATGTGGGTGCTGGGGTAAGTCCTGGGTGTGAAATGTGGGTGCTGAGGTAAGTCCTGGGTGTGCAATGTGGGTACTGGGGTAAGTCTTGGGTTCGCAATGTGGGTGCTGGGGTAAATCCTGGGTGTGCAATGTGGGTGCTGGGGTAAGTCCTGGGTGTGCAATGTGGGTACTGGGGTAAGTCTTGGGTTCGCAATGTGGGTGCTGGGGTAAGTCTTGGGTTCGCAAAGTGGGTGCTGGGGTAAGTCCTGGGTGTGCAATGTGAGTGCTGGGGTTAGTCCTGGGTGTGCAGTGTGGGTTCTGGGATAAGTCCTGGGTGTGCAATGTGGGTGCTGGGGCATGCTGCCCCTTTTAATCCCCCGGGAGCTAACTACAGAAAGTTAGCAAGTACAGGTTATTCCAAATCATGATAGTCCAGTCCACATGAAGACTGAGACCAGCAGGTACTGTCACTTCTGGTTGATACAAATAGAGAGGATAGCGGGATGGACTCCAGCAACGCTAAGATGCAGGAAGTGTACACTTCAAGCTAAGGACAAGACGGGAAAAGTTCAGTGAATACAGGACATCCTGCAGGGTCGGTGGTGTTGAGAGGGAGACTCACTAACACGTTGAAGACCTCGAGTAGCCTGGAGAGCCAGACATCTCCTTCATAGGACTCAAAGAAAGCATGTTTGTGCAAAACATGATATAACATTGTGTCCTAAGCACAAAGCAGGAACCCAATACCACAGTTACAGGGATTGTCTAGTGCCGAAATGCATCTTCTAAATATTAATGCTTAATAATGTGCCTCCAAAGGACTTTCAAAATGCATGTCTTACATTTAGCATTGCTTAACCCTTTCCCGCTTGTAGGACTTTCTATGCCGTCCTACTTTTTAGTTCCTAGAGGCTAGTAGGACAGCATGGGGCATGGAACGTCCTGCATTAAACAGCTCATCGTGGCCCCCCGCAATGAGCTGTGTGCAGACTCCGCTGCCACTTTGAGTGGACTCTCTCTGACACAGAAAATGGATCTGAAGCTCAAAGTGAGCGTCGGCTCCATTTTACAGTAAACGCCTGCAGGACGGCATAGATCGTCCTGCATGTAACAGCTCATCATGGCTCCCCGCGATGAGCTGTACTGAGGATCCCACTGCAGGGACTTGCAGCGGGATCCCCAGTGTCAGATGAGGCCACTTTGAGTGGCCTCAGTCTGACTTAGGAAATGTACATCTCCATCATCCCTGCATGCTCCAACGTCTGGGTTCGGGCACGCCTCCGTCACGTGTGATGTCACGAAGTATCGCATGATGTCGGCAGGGACCGACAGGGACCAAAGCACCATATGATGGGAAGGGGTTAAGAAATAAAATACTTACAGCTAGATGAAATTGTGAAATTACAGCAGTTTGCAAGAAACCAGGACTGCCCACACTAGATGAGTAAAAGTCAAAAAGTTTACTTTTTATTTGTCTTTTTGCTGCAGGAATCAATGAGAATAATTTCATTCAAATGAGTGGAATTTCCTGTCTCTCTAGGGATGTCATCCGACAATGTGTTACACTGTTAAGAGATGCTACTGTGTACAAGAGCAAGTTTATCACAGTCCACACAATGTATTCTATTCTAACAGCACAGGAAGTGACTTAATGTAATCATGCAGAGTAATCACAGGGGAGGGCTTGGGTCAAATATTAAAAATGTAATTTATACAGAATGCCTGTATCAAATCACACAGGAATAAAAGCCTGTGCATTATATAAGCAGTGATCTTCATCTTGCACCAAAGGGAGTTTGGGGACTAGACTGTCCCTTTAAAGCTTGATTGTCCATGCAAGTCGGTGAAATGATCGGTGGCCAGGAACACTATGGCAGAGAGACGGACATGGCATGATTTAGTGTAATGTAGCCGGTTCTCTCTTTGAGCACCGGTTACATTTTCCCTGTCAGACTGAGGCCACTCAAAGCGACCTCATCTGACAGGTAGGATCCCGCTGCAAGTCCCTGCAGTGGGATCCTCAGCTTATCACAGGGATCCGCGATGAGCTGTGTAATGCAGGATGTACTATGCCGTCCTAGCGTCTTTTAGGCACTCTAACATCCAGACGGCATAGAACGACGTCCTAGCGTCGGGAAGGGGTTAAAGGGACGTCTGTCAGCCAGACCTTGTTTGTATGCACTGTGAGAATATAAAGACAATTGCCACAAATGATCTATACACTGTGTGAGCAGAATTACAAGGACATGCTGCGTCGGTGAAGAGAAAAGTGTTGCAAACGGTGGTGTCTGCCGCTTATGACATGACGGTGTCGCTGTGACATCACGCAAGTGTGCGTTACCCAATGAGATTTATCTCCAGTCTAACCAGGGTCGCTAATTCTCCGTGCTCGGTCATGGTGGGACCCTATCAAATCTGCAAACTTGACATTTGTGAATAAATTATTCACTATTATTAGTGTTATATTCACTTTATTAGGCCTGAAAAAAAAAGCAGGGGATTTTGGAGCGGAGAAGGGGTCTTTTCACTAATCATTTGTCCTTTGATTGAAGAGATGTTGGGATATTTAGCATTTCCTTATCCTCCATGCTCGAAAAGCAGGATACTACCCCAGCTAGCTCGTACGCAGTCTCCCCCCCCTAATAGTGCTGTTGTATATTGACTAACATTCCTGAGATGCCGGCTTTTCCTGGCCTTACGTGGACATCGCCAGTTGAGGCAGGTCACAGAGGATGTGCAGCTGGCAGAGGGGGGGGGGGGGGGGTTTGATGCGTCTCAGCGGATGGGGAGAACGCCGGGTGAGAAAATAACAGCAGGTGTCTTAGCGAAGGATCCTGGTGACGCTACGAAGACGCGGTTTATTTTTATTCTTTTTCCCGGAAAGCTGCAAGGAGTTGGATGGGGCGCTACGAGCAGCCAAGGACACGCGGTATATTTAGAACTCGCGAGGGAAGGAAGAAAAAGAAGTGGATTCCAAATGTCCGAGTCGCCCCAAAATACATGGGGGGGGGGTGTGGGGGGGGGGGGGATTGTTAATTGCTTGGGAAACACAGATATCAGCCAATTGGCATTGCCAAGGGAAGCGCACGATGGCTGCGATTAGATGGTTTTTGCCAATATTTTTCTTTTCCATGTTCACAGTATACACAAACAAGGTTTAGCTTTAAAGGGACACTAAATGTTTGTTTGTTTTTCACTTGTGCTTCTCATATAGAAGCACAAGTGAAATGTCCATTGGCCAGTTTATCCTCTGACCGGGAGCTGCCATGTTTCCATAAGAAGCAGCCAGCCGTCTGGTCGGCGACCGGCTCTCTCTGCTAGCGCAGACTGAACTAGGTCCCCCCCCCCCCCCCTGCTAGCAGCGAGAGACCCTCGCATTCGGCTGTCAGAGGGGGGCGTTTGGCTGTGACAACCAGGAACTGCTGTGTCTCGCATGTGAGACACAGCAGATAGTAAACCACCCGTGTATCTATTAAGATACATGTTGGGTTGTACAATTCTTGCACGGTGTGCCTTGACGTGGCTGGGGAGTTTAATAATGCTTTGGCCACTTGTGCTTACAATCTGCAGTGATTTATTATGACTTATTATTATTACCAGCGATATTGCTCTTCCGATAACAGTCCCGCCCATCTCTCCGAGCCCCACCTCATTGGATGAAATTATTTACAGAGACCTGGAAACTGTAAGGTGAAAATAAGTGTATTAAAGCCACTATACAGATAATAAGCCAAGCCAAGCTGCCTCTTTAACACTGTGATTGGTGAGGCGAGGGGTGACATTGTCTCCTGTTACTGACACATTATGTGTCGGATTTTACTGCTCCTAAATAAGATCTCGCCGGATTTGGGGAAGCATCCCGGCCAGAGAAGATATATTGGGAAAATTCCAAACAATGTGATAAATCCGGACGTAGTAATGAGAGGAAATTAATACTCCAAGGAACAATTGCCTTCCAATAACCATTAACATCTTAAAGCCCCGCTCCAAGCAAAAAACAAGCCCCGCTCCAAGCAAAGAAACAAACCCCGCTCCAAGCAAAGAAACAAGCCCCGCTCCAAGCAAAAAACAAGCCCCGCTCCAAGGAAAGAAACAAGCCCCGCTCCAAGCAAAGAAACAAACCCCGCTCCAAGCAAAAAAACAAGCCCCGCTCCAAGCAAAGAAACAAGCCCCGCTCCAAGCAAAAAACAAGCCCCGCTCCAAGCAAAGAAACAAGCCCCCCTCCAAGCAAAGAAACAAGCCCCGCTCCAAGCAAAGAAACAAGCCCCGCTCCAAGGAAAGAAACAAGCCCCGCTCCAATCAAAGAAACAAGCCCCGCTCCAAGCAAAAAACAAGCCCCCCTCCAAGCAAAGAAACAAGCCCCGCTCCAAGGAAAGAAACAAGCCCCGCTCCAATCAAAGAAACAAGCCCCCCGCTCCAAGCAAAGAAACAAACCCCGCTCCAAGCAAAAAAACAAGCCCCGCTCCAAGCAAAGAAACAAGCCCCGCTCCAAGCAAAGAAACAAGCCCCGCTCCAAGCAAAAAACAAGCCCCGCTCCAAGCAAAAAACAAGCCCAGCTCCAAGCAAAAAAACAAACCCCGCTCCAAGCAAAAAAACAAGCCCCGCTCAAGCAAAGAAACAATCCCCCCCGCTCCAAGCAAAAAACAAGCCCTGCTCCAAGCAAAGGATCAAGCCCCGCTCCAAGCAAAGAATCAAGCCCCACTCCAAGCAAAGAAACAAGCCCCGCTCCAAGCAAAGAAACAAGCCCCGCTCCAAGCAAAGAAACAAGCCCCGCTCCAAGCAAAGAAACAAGCCCCGCTCCAAGCAAAGAAACAAGCCCCGCTCCAAGCAAAGAAACAAGCCCCGCTCCAAGCAAAGAATCAAGCCCCGCTCCAAGCAAAGAAACAAGCCCCCCTCCAAGCAAAGAATCATCCCCGCTCCAAGCAAAGAAACAAGCCCAGCTCCAAGCAAAGAAACAAGCCCCGCTCCAAGCAAAGAAACAAGCCCCACTCCAAGCAAAGAAACAAGCCCCGCTCCAAGCAAAGAAACAAGCCGCCCTCCAAGCAAAGAAACAAGCCCCCCGCTCCAAGCAAAGAAACAAGCCGCGCTCCAAGCAAAGAAACAAGCCCCGCTCCAAGCAAAGAAACAAGCCCCGCTCCAAGCAAAGAAACAAGCCCCGCTCCAAGCAAAGAAACAAGCCCCGCTCCAAGCAAAGAAACAAGCCCCGCTCCAAGCAAAGAATCAAGCCCCGCTCCAAGCAAAGAAACAAGCCCCCCTCCAAGCAAAGAATCATCCCCGCTCCAAGCAAAGAAACAAGCCCAGCTCCAAGCAAAGAAACAAGCCCCGCTCCAAGCAAAGAAACAAGCCCCACTCCAAGCAAAGAAACAAGCCCCACTCCAAGCAAAGAAACAAGCCCCGCTCCAAGCAAAGAAACAAGCCGCCCTCCAAGCAAAGAAACAAGCCCCCCGCTCCAAGCAAAGAAACAAGCCGCGCTCCAAGCAAAGAAACAAGCCCCGCTCCAAGCAAAGAAACAAGCCCCGCTCCAAGCAAAGAAACAAGCCCTGCTCCAAGCAAAGAAACAAGCCCTGCTCCAAGCAAAGAAACAAGCCCCCCCGCTCCAAGCAAAGAAACAAGCCCCGCTCCAAGCAAAGAAACAAGCCCCGCTCCAAGCAAAGAAACAAGCCCCGCTCCAAGCAAAGAAACAAGCCCCCGCTCCAAGCAAAGAAACAAGCCCCGCTCCAAGCAAAGAAACAAGCCCCCCCCGCTCCAAGCAAAGAAACAAGGCCCGCTCCAAGCAAAGAAACAAGCCCCGCTCCAAGCAAAGAAACAAGCCCCCCTCCAAGCAAAGAAACAAGCCCCGCTCCAAGCAAAGAAACAAGCCCCCCCGCTCCAAGCAAAGAAACAAGCCCCGCTCCAAGCAAAGAAACAAGCCCCGCTCCAAGCAAAGAAACAAGCCCCCCCGCTCCAAGCAAAGAAACAAGCCGCGCTCCAAGCAAAGAAACAAGCCCAGCTCCAAGCAAAGAAACAAGCCCCGCTCCAAGCAAAGAAACAAGCCCCGCTCCAAGCAAAGAAACAAGCCCCGCTCCAAGCAAAGAAACAAGCCCCGCTCCAAGCAAAGAAACAAGCCCCCCCGCTCCAAGCAAAGAAACAAGCCCCCCCGCTCCAAGCAAAGAAACAAGCCGCGCTCCAAGCAAAGAAACAAGCCCAGCTCCAAGCAAAGAAACAAGCCCCGCTCCAAGCAAAAAACAAGCCCCGCTCCAAGCAAAGAAACAAACCCCGCTCCAAGCAAAAAAACAAGCCCCGCTCCAAGCAAAGAAACAAGCCCCGCTCCAAGCAAAGAAACAAGCCCCGCTCCAAGCAAAAAACAAGCCCCGCTCCAAGCAAAAAACAAGCCCAGCTCCAAGCAAAAAAACAAACCCCGCTCCAAGCAAAAAAACAAGCCCCGCTCCAAGCAAAGAAACAATCCCCCCCGCTCCAAGCAAAAAACAAGCCCTGCTCCAAGCAAAGGATCAAGCCCCGCTCCAAGCAAAGAATCAAGCCCCACTCCAAGCAAAGAAACAAGCCCCGCTCCAAGCAAAGAAACAAGCCCCGCTCCAAGCAAAGAAACAAGCCCCGCTCCAAGCAAAGAAACAAGCCCCGCTCCAAGCAAAGAAACAAGCCCCGCTCCAAGCAAAGAAACAAGCCCCGCTCCAAGCAAAGAATCAAGCCCCGCTCCAAGCAAAGAAACAAGCCCCCCTCCAAGCAAAGAATCATCCCCGCTCCAAGCAAAGAAACAAGCCCAGCTCCAAGCAAAGAAACAAGCCCCGCTCCAAGCAAAGAAACAAGCCCCACTCCAAGCAAAGAAACAAGCCCCACTCCAAGCAAAGAAACAAGCCCCGCTCCAAGCAAAGAAACAAGCCGCCCTCCAAGCAAAGAAACAAGCCCCCCGCTACAAGCAAAGAAACAAGCCGCGCTCCAAGCAAAGAAACAAGCCCCGCTCCAAGCAAAGAAACAAGCCCCGCTCCAAGCAAAGAAACAAGCCCTGCTCCAAGCAAAGAAACAAGCCCTGCTCCAAGCAAAGAAACAAGCCCCCCCGCTCCAAGCAAAGAAACAAGCCCCGCTCCAAGCAAAGAAACAAGCCCCGCTCCAAGCAAAGAAACAAGCCCCGCTCCAAGCAAAGAAACAAGCCCCCGCTCCAAGCAAAGAAACAAGCCCCGCTCCAAGCTAAGAAACAAGCCCCCCCGCTCCAAGCAAAGAAACAAGCCCCGCTCCAAGCAAAGAAACAAGCCCAGCTCCAAGCAAAGAAACAAGCCCCGCTCCAAGCAAAGAAACAAGCCCCCCGCTCCAAGCAAAGAAACAAGCCGCGCTCCAAGCAAAGAAACAAGCCCCGCTCCAAGCAAAGAAACAAGCCCCGCTCCAAGCAAAGAAACAAGCCCAGCTCCAAGCAAAGAAACAAGCCCCGCTCCAAGCAAAGAAACAAGCCCCGCTCCAAGCAAAGAAACAAGCCCCGCTCCAAGCAAAGAAACAAGCCCCGCTCCAAGCAAAGAAACAAGCCCCGCTCCAAGCAAAGAAACAAGCCCCGCTCCAAGCAAAGAAACAAGCCCCCGCTCCAAGCAAAGAATCATCCCCGCTCCAAGCAAAGAAACAAGCCCCCCCGCTCCAAGCAAAGAAACAAGCCCCGCTCCAAGCAAAGAAACAAGCCCCGCTCCAAGCAAAGAAACAAGCCCCGCTCCAAGCAAAGAAACAAGCCCCGCTCCAAGCAAAGAATCAAGCCCCGCTCCAAGCAAAGAAACAAGCCCCCCTCCAAGCAAAGAATCATCCCCGCTCCAAGCAAAGAAACAAGCCCAGCTCCAAGCAAAGAAACAAGCCCCGCTCCAAGCAAAGAAACAAGCCCCACTCCAAGCAAAGAAACAAGCCCCACTCCAAGCAAAGAAACAAGCCCCGCTCCAAGCAAAGAAACAAGCCGCCCTCCAAGCAAAGAAACAAGCCCCCCGCTCCAAGCAAAGAAACAAGCCGCGCTCCAAGCAAAGAAACAAGCCCCGCTCCAAGCAAAGAAACAAGCCCCGCTCCAAGCAAAGAAACAAGCCCTGCTCCAAGCAAAGAAACAAGCCCTGCTCCAAGCAAAGAAACAAGCCCCCCCGCTCCAAGCAAAGAAACAAGCCCCGCTCCAAGCAAAGAAACAAGCCCCGCTCCAAGCAAAGAAACAAGCCCCGCTCCAAGCAAAGAAACAAGCCCCCACTCCAAGCAAAGAAACAAGCCCCGCTCCAAGCAAAGAAACAAGCCCCCCCCGCTCCAAGCAAAGAAACAAGGCCCGCTCCAAGCAAAGAAACAAGCCCCGCTCCAAGCAAAGAAACAAGCCCCCCTCCAAGCAAAGAAACAAGCCCCGCTCCAAGCAAAGAAACAAGCCCCCCCGCTCCAAGCAAAGAAACAAGCCCCGCTCCAAGCAAAGAAACAAGCCCCGCTCCAAGCAAAGAAACAAGCCCCCCCGCTCCAAGCAAAGAAACAAGCCGCGCTCCAAGCAAAGAAACAAGCCCAGCTCCAAGCAAAGAAACAAGCCCCGCTCCAAGCAAAGAAACAAGCCCCGCTCCAAGCAAAGAAACAAGCCCCGCTCCAAGCAAAGAAACAAGCCCCCCCGCTCCAAGCAAAGAAACAAGCCGCGCTCCAAGCAAAGAAACAAGCCCAGCTCCAAGCAAAGAAACAAGCCCCGCTCCAAGCAAAGAAACAAGCCCCGCTCCAAGCAAAGAAACAAGCCCCGCTCCAAGCAAAGAAACAAGCCCCGCTCCAAGCAAAGAAACAAGCCCCGCTCCAAGCAAAGAAACAAGCCCCCGCTCCAAGCAAAGAATCATCCCCGCTCCAAGCAAAGAAACAAGCCCCCCCGCTCCAAGCAAAGAAACAAGCCCCGCTCCAAGCAAAGAAACAAGCCCCGCTCCAAGCAAAGAAACAAGCCCCGCTCCAAGCAAAGAAACAAGCCCCGCTCCAAGCAAAGAATCAAGCCCCGCTCCAAGCAAAGAAACAAGCCCCGCTCCAAGCAAAGAAACAAGCCCCGCTCCAAGCAAAGAAACAAGCCGCCCTCCAAGCAAAGAAACAAGCCCCCCGCTCCAAGCAAAGAAACAAGCCGCGCTCCAAGCAAAGAAACAAGCCCCGCTCCAAGCAAAGAAACAAGCCCCCCCGCTCCAAGCAAAGAAACAAGCCCTGCTCCAACCAAAGAAACAAGCCCCGCTCCAAGCAAAGAAACAAGCCCCGCTCCAAGCAAAGAAACAAGCCCTGCTCCAACCAAAGAAACAAGCCCTGCTCCAAGCAAAGAAACAAGCCCCGCTCCAAGCAAAGAAACAAGCCCCGCTCCAAGCAAAGAAACAAGCCCCACTCCAAGCAAAGAAACAAGCCCCGCTCCAAGCAAAGAAACAAGCCCCACTCCAAGCAAAGAAACAAGCCCCGCTCCAAGCAAAGAAACAAGCCCCGCTCCAAGCAAAGAAACAAGCCCCGCTCCAAGCAAAGAAACAAGCCCCGCTCCAAGCAAAGAAACAAGCCCCGCTCCAAGCAAAGAAACAAGCCCCCGCTCCAAGCAAAGAAACAAGCCACGCTCCAAGCAAAGAAACAAGCCCCGCTCCAAGCAAAGAAACAAGCCCCGCTCCAAGCAAAGAAACAAGCCCCGCTCCAAGCAAAGAAACAAGCCCCCCTCCAAGCAAAGAAACAAGCCCCGCTCCAAGCAAAGAAACAAGCCCCCCCGCTCCAAGCAAAGAAACAAGCCCCGCTCCAAGCAAAGAAACAAGCCCCGCACCAAGCAAAGAAACAAGCCCCCGCTCCAAGCAAAGAAACAAGCCCCGCTCCAAGCAAAGAAACAAGCCCCCCCCGCTCCAAGCAAAGAAACAAGGCCCGCTCCAAGCAAAGAAACAAGCCCCGCTCCAAGCAAAGAAACAAGCCCCCCTCCAAGCAAAGAAACAAGCCCCGCTCCAAGCAAAGAAACAAGCCCCGCTCCAAGCAAAGAAACAAGCCCCGCTCCAAGCAAAGAAACAAGCCCCCCCGCTCCAAGCAAAGAAACAAGCCCCCCCGCTCCAAGCAAAGAAACAAGCCGCGCTCCAAGCAAAGAAACAAGCCCTGCTCCAAGCAAAGAAACAAGCCGCGCTCCAAGCAAAGAAACAAGCCCCGCTCCAAGCAAAGAAACAAGCCCCGCTCCAAGCAAAGAAACAAGCCCCGCTCCAAGCAAAGAAACAAGCCCCCCCGCTCCAAGCAAAGAAACAAGCCCTGCTCCAACCAAAGAAACAAGCCCCGCTCCAAGCAAAGAAACAAGCCCTGCTCCAAGCAAAGAAACAAGCCGCCCTCCAAGCAAAGAAACAAGCCCCCCGCTCCAAGCAAAGAAACAAGCCGCGCTCCAAGCAAAGAAACAAGCCCCGCTCCAAGCAAAGAAACAAGCCCCCCCGCTCCAAGCAAAGAAACAAGCCCTGCTCCAACCAAAGAAACAAGCCCCGCTCCAAGCAAAGAAACAAGCCCCGCTCCAAGCAAAGAAACAAGCCCTGCTCCAACCAAAGAAACAAGCCCTGCTCCAAGCAAAGAAACAAGCCCCGCTCCAAGCAAAGAAACAAGCCCCGCTCCAAGCAAAGAAACAAGCCCCACTCCAAGCAAAGAAACAAGCCCCGCTCCAAGCAAAGAAACAAGCCCCACTCCAAGCAAAGAAACAAGCCCCGCTCCAAGCAAAGAAACAAGCCCCGCTCCAAGCAAAGAAACAAGCCCCGCTCCAAGCAAAGAAACAAGCCCCGCTCCAAGCAAAGAAACAAGCCCCGCTCCAAGCAAAGAAACAAGCCCCCGCTCCAAGCAAAGAAACAAGCCCCGCTCCAAGCAAAGAAACAAGCCCCCCTCCAAGCAAAGAAACAAGCCCCGCTCCAAGCAAAGAAACAAGCCCCCCCGCTCCAAGCAAAGAAACAAGCCCCGCTCCAAGCAAAGAAACAAGCCCCGCACCAAGCAAAGAAACAAGCCCCCGCTCCAAGCAAAGAAACAAGCCCCGCTCCAAGCAAAGAAACAAGCCCCCCCCGCTCCAAGCAAAGAAACAAGGCCCGCTCCAAGCAAAGAAACAAGCCCCGCTCCAAGCAAAGAAACAAGCCCCCCTCCAAGCAAAGAAACAAGCCCCGCTCCAAGCAAAGAAACAAGCCCCGCTCCAAGCAAAGAAACAAGCCCCGCTCCAAGCAAAGAAACAAGCCCCCCCGCTCCAAGCAAAGAAACAAGCCCCCCCGCTCCAAGCAAAGAAACAAGCCGCGCTCCAAGCAAAGAAACAAGCCCTGCTCCAAGCAAAGAAACAAGCCGCGCTCCAAGCAAAGAAACAAGCCCCGCTCCAAGCAAAGAAACAAGCCCCGCTCCAAGCAAAGAAACAAGCCCCGCTCCAAGCAAAGAAACAAGCCCCCGCTCCAAGCAAAGAAACAAGCCCTTCTCCAAGCAAAGAAACAAGCCCCGCTCCAAGCAAAGAAACAAGCCCCGCTCCAAGCAAAGAAACAAGCCCCCCCGCTCCAAGCAAAGAAACAAGCCCCGCTCCAAGCAAAGAAACAAGCCCCGCTCCAAGCAAAGAAACAAGCCCCCCCGCTCCAAGCAAAGAAACAAGCCCCGCTCCAAGCAAAGAAACAAGCCCCCGCTCCAAGCAAAGAAACAAGCCCCGCTCCAAGCAAAGAAACAAGCCCCGCTCCAAGCAAAGAAACAAGCCCCGCTCCAAGCAAAGAAACAAGCCCCGCTCCAAGCAAAGAAACAAGCCCCCCTCCAAGCAAAGAAACAAGCCCCGCTCCAAGCAAAGAAACAAGCCCCCCCGCTCCAAGCAAAGAAACAAGCCCCGCTTCAAGCAAAGAAACAAGCCCCGCTCCAAGCAAAGAAACAAGCCCCCGCTGCAAGCAAAGAAACAAGCCCCGCTCCAAGCAAAGAAACAAGCCCCCCCCGCTCCAAGCAAAGAAACAAGGCCCGCTCCAAGCAAAGAAACAAGCCCCGCTCCAAGCAAAGAAACAAGCCCCCCTCCAAGCAAAGAAACAAGCCCCGCTCCAAGCAAATAAACAAGCCCCCCCGCTCCAAGCAAAGAAACAAGCCCCGCTCCAAGCAAAGAAACAAGCCCCACTCCAAGCAAAGAAACAAGCCCCGCTCCAAGCAAAGAAACAAGCCCCCCCGCTCCAAGCAAAGAAATAAGCCGCGCTCCAAGCAAAGAAACAAGCCCTGCTCCAAGCAAAGAAACAAGCCGCGCTCCAAGCAAAGAAACAAGCCCCGCTCCAAGCAAAGAAACAAGCCCCGCTCCAAGCAAAAAACAAGCCCCGCTCCAAGCAAAAAACAAGCCCAGCTCCAAGCAAAAAAACAAACCCCGCTCCAAGCAAAAAAACAAGCCCCGCTCCAAGCAAAGAAACAATCCCCCCCGCTCCAAGCAAAAAACAAGCCCTGCTCCAAGCAAAGGATCAAGCCCCGCTCCAAGCAAAGAATCAAGCCCCACTCCAAGCAAAGAAACAAGCCCCGCTCCAAGCAAAGAAACAAGCCCCGCTCCAAGCAAAGAAACAAGCCCCGCTCCAAGCAAAGAAACAAGCCCCGCTCCAAGCAAAGAATCAAGCCCCGCTCCAAGCAAAGAAACAAGCCCCCCTCCAAGCAAAGAATCATCCCCGCTCCAAGCAAAGAAACAAGCCCAGCTCCAAGCAAAGAAACAAGCCCCGCTCCAAGCAAAGAAACAAGCCCCACTCCAAGCAAAGAAACAAGCCCCACTCCAAGCAAAGAAACAAGCCCCGCTCCAAGCAAAGAAACAAGCCGCCCTCCAAGCAAAGAAACAAGCCCCCCGCTCCAAGCAAAGAAACAAGCCGCGCTCCAAGCAAAGAAACAAGCCCCGCTCCAAGCAAAGAAACAAGCCCCGCTCCAAGCAAAGAAACAAGCCCTGCTCCAAGCAAAGAAACAAGCCCTGCTCCAAGCAAAGAAACAAGCCCCCCCGCTCCAAGCAAAGAAACAAGCCCCGCTCCAAGCAAAGAAACAAGCCCCGCTCCAAGCAAAGAAACAAGCCCCGCTCCAAGCAAAGAAACAAGCCCCCGCTCCAAGCAAAGAAACAAGCCCCGCTCCAAGCAAAGAAACAAGCCCCCCCCGCTCCAAGCAAAGAAACAAGGCCCGCTCCAAGCAAAGAAACAAGCCCCGCTCCAAGCAAAGAAACAAGCCCCCCTCCAAGCAAAGAAACAAGCCCCGCTCCAAGCAAAGAAACAAGCCCCCCCGCTCCAAGCAAAGAAACAAGCCCCGCTCCAAGCAAAGAAACAAGCCCCCTCCAAGCAAAGAAACAAGCCCCCCCGCTCCAAGCAAAGAAACAAGCCCCGCTCCAAGCAAAGAAACAAGCCCAGCTCCAAGCAAAGAAACAAGCCCTTCTCCAAGCAAAGAAACAAGCCCCGCTCCAAGCAAAGAAACAAGCCGCCCTCCAAGCAAAGAAACAAGCCGCCCTCCAAGCAAAGAAACAAGCCCCCCCGCTCCAAGCAAAGAAACAAGCCCCGCTCCAAGCAAAGAAACAAGCCCTGCTCCAAGCAAAGAAACAAGCCCCCCCGCTCCAAGCAAAGAAACAAGCCCCGCTCCAAGCAAAGAAACAAGCGCCCCCGCTCCAAGCAAAGAAACAAGCCCCGCTCCAAGCAAAGAAACAAGCCCCCCCGCTCCAAGCAAAGAAACAAGCCGCGCTCCAAGCAAAGAAACAAGCCGCGCTCCAAGCAAAGAAACAAGCCCTGCTCCAAGCAAAGAAACAAGCCCCGCTCCAAGCAAAGAAACAAGCCCCGCTCCAAGCAAAGAAACAAGCCCCCCCGCTCCAAGCAAAGAAACAAGCCCCCCCGCTCCAAGCAAAGAAACAAGCCGCGCTCCAAGCAAAGAAACAAGCCCTGCTCCAAGCAAAGAAACAAGCCCCGCTCCAAGCAAAGAAACAAGCCCCCCCGCTCCAAGCAAAGAAACAAGCCCCCGCTCCAAGCAAAGAAACAAGCCCTTCTCCAAGCAAAGAAACAAGCCCCGCTCCAAGCAAAGAAACAAGCCCCGCTCCAAGCAAAGAAACAAGCCCCCCCGCTCCAAGCAAAGAAACAAGCCCCGCTCCAAGCAAAGAAACAAGCCCCGCTCCAAGCAAAGAAACAAGCCCCGCTCCAAGCAAAGAAACAAGCCCCCCCGATCCAAGCAAAGAAACAAGCCCCGCTCCAAGCAAAGAAACAAGCCCCCCCGCTCCAAGCAAAGAAACAAGCCCCGCTCCAAGCAAAGAAACAAGCCCCGCTCCAAGCAAAGAAACAAGCCCCCCCGCTCCAAGCAAAGAAACAAGCCCCGCTCCAAGCAAAGAAACAAGCCCCGCTCCAAGCAAAGAAACAAGCCCTTCTCCAAGCAAAGAAACAAGCCCCGCTCCAAGCAAAGAAACAAGCCGCCCTCCAAGCAAAGAAACAAGCCCCGCTCCAAGCAAAGAAACAAGCCCCCGCTCCAAGCAAAGAAACAAGCCCCCGCTCCAAGCAAAGAAACAAGCCCCGCTCCAAGCAAAGAAACAAGCCCCGCTCCAAGCAAAGAAACAAGCCCCGCTCCAAGCAAAGAAACAAGCCCCGCTCCAAGCAAAGAAACAAGCCCCCCTCCAAGCAAAGAAACAAGCCCCGCTCCAAGCAAAGAAACAAGCCCCCCCGCTCCAAGCAAAGAAACAAGCCCCGCTCCAAGCAAAGAAACAAGCCCCCCCCCGCTCCAAGCAAAGAAACAAGGCCCGCTCCAAGCAAAGAAACAAGCCCCGCTCCAAGCAAAGAAACAAGCCCCCCTCCAAGCAAAGAAACAAGCCCCGCTCCAAGCAAAGAAACAAGCCCCCCCGCTCCAAGCAAAGAAACAAGCCCCGCTCCAAGCAAAGAAACAAGCCCCGCTCCAAGCAAAGAAACAAGCCCCCCCGCTCCAAGCAAAGAAACAAGCCGCGCTCCAAGCAAAGAAACAAGCCGCGCTCCAAGCAAAGAAACAAGCCCTGCTCCAAGCAAAGAAACAAGCCCCGCTCCAAGCAAAGAAACAAGCCCCGCTCCAAGCAAAGAAACAAGCCCCCCCGCTCCAAGCAAAGAAACAAGCCCCCCTCCAAGCAAAGAATCATCCCCGCTCCAAGCAAAGAAACAAGCCCAGCTCCAAGCAAAGAAACAAGCCCCGCTCCAAGCAAAGAAACAAGCCCCACTCCAAGCAAAGAAACAAGCCCCGCTCCAAGCAAAGAAACAAGCCCCGCTCCAAGCAAAGAAACAAGCCCCGCTCCAAGCAAAGAAACAAGCCCCGCTCCAAGCAAAGAAACAAGCCCCCCTCCAAGCAAAGAAACAAGCCCCGCTCCAAGCAAAGAAACAAGCCCCACTCCAAGCAAAGAAACAAGCCCCGCTCCAAGCAAAGAAACAAGCCCCCCCCGCTCCAAGCAAAGAAACAAGCCCCGCTCCAAGCAAAGAAACAAGCCCGGCTCCAAGCAAAGAAACAAGCCCCGCTCCAAGCAAAGAAACAAGCCCCCGCTCCAAGCAAAGAAACAAGCCCCGCTCCAAGCAAAGAAACAAGCCCCCCCCGCTCCAAGCAAAGAAACAAGGCCCGCTCCAAGCAAAGAAACAAGCCCCGCTCCAAGCAAAGAAACAAGCCCCCCTCCAAGCAAAGAAACAAGCCCCGCTCCAAGCAAAGAAACAAGCCCCCCCGCTCCAAGCAAAGAAACAAGCCCCGCTCCAAGCAAAGAAACAAGCCCCGCTCCAAGCAAAGAAACAAGCCCCGCTCCAAGCAAAGAAACAAGCCGCCCTCCAAGCAAAGAAACAAGCCCCCCGCTCCAAGCAAAGAAACAAGCCGCGCTCCAAGCAAAGAAACAAGCCCCGCTCCAAGCAAAGAAACAAGCCCCGCTCCAAGCAAAGAAACAAGCCCTGCTCCAAGCAAAGAAACAAGCCCTGCTCCAAGCAAAGAAACAAGCCCCCCCGCTCCAAGCAAAGAAACAAGCCCCGCTCCAAGCAAAGAAACAAGCCCCGCTCCAAGCAAAGAAACAAGCCCCGCTCCAAGCAAAGAAACAAGCCCCCACTCCAAGCAAAGAAACAAGCCCCGCTCCAAGCAAAGAAACAAGCCCCCCCCGCTCCAAGCAAAGAAACAAGCCCCGCTCCAAGCAAAGAAACAAGCCCCGCTCCAAGCAAAGAAACAAGCCCCGCTCCAAGCAAAGAAACAAGCCCTGCTCCAACCAAAGAAACAAGCCCTGCTCCAAGCAAAGAAACAAGCCCCGCTCCAAGCAAAGAAACAAGCCCCGCTCCAAGCAAAGAAACAAGCCCCGCTCCAAGCAAAGAAACAAGCCCCCGCTCCAAGCAAAGAAACAAGCCCTGCTCCAACCAAAGAAACAAGCCCCGCTCCAAGCAAAGAAACAAGCCCCGCTCCAAGCAAAGAAACAAGCCCTGCTCCAACCAAAGAAACAAGCCCTGCTCCAAGCAAAGAAACAAGCCCCGCTCCAAGCAAAGAAACAAGCCCCGCTCCAAGCAAAGAAACAAGCCCCACTCCAAGCAAAGAAACAAGCCCCGCTCCAAGCAAAGAAACAAGCCCCGCTCCAAGCAAAGAAACAAGCCCTGCTCCAACCAAAGAAACAAGCCCTGCTCCAAGCAAAGAAACAAGCCCCGCTCCAAGCAAAGAAACAAGCCCCGCTCCAAGCAAAGAAACAAGCCCCACTCCAAGCAAAGAAACAAGCCCCGCTCCAAGCAAAGAAAAAAGCCCCACTCCAAGCAAAGAAACAAGCCCCGCTCCAAGCAAAGAAACAAGCCCCCCCCGCTCCAAGCAAAGAAACAAGCCCCGCTCCAAGCAAAGAAACAAGCCCCGCTCCAAGCAAAGAAACAAGCCCCACTCCAAGCAAAGAAACAAGCCCCGCTCCAAGCAAAGAAAAAAGCCCCACTCCAAGCAAAGAAACAAGCCCCGCTCCAAGCAAAGAAACAAGCCCCCCCCGCTCCAAGCAAAGAAACAAGCCCCGCTCCAAGCAAAGAAACAAGCCCCGCTCCAAGCAAAGAAACAAGCCCCGCTCCAAGCAAAGAAACAAGCCCCCGCTCCAAGCAAAGAAACAAGCCCCGCTCCAAGCAAAGAAACAAGCCCCGCTCCAAGCAAAGAAACAAGCCCCGCTCCAAGCAAAGAAACAAGCCCCGCTACAAGCAAAGAAACAAGCCCCCCTCCAAGCAAAGAAACAAGCCCCGCTCCAAGCAAAGAAACAAGCCCCACTCCAAGCAAAGAAACAAGCCCCGCTCCAAGCAAAGAAAAAAGCCCCACTCCAAGCAAAGAAACAAGCCCCGCTCCAAGCAAAGAAACAAGCCCCCCCCGCTCCAAGCAAAGAAACAAGCCCCGCTCCAAGCAAAGAAACAAGCCCCGCTCCAAGCAAAGAAACAAGCCCCGCTCCAAGCAAAGAAACAAGCCCCCGCTCCAAGCAAAGAAACAAGCCCCGCTCCAAGCAAAGAAACAAGCCCCGCTCCAAGCAAAGAAACAAGCCCCGCTCCAAGCAAAGAAACAAGCCCCTCTCCAAGCAAAGAAACAAGCCCCCCTCCAAGCAAAGAAACAAGCCCCGCTCCAAGCAAAGAAACAAGCCCCCCTCCAAGCAAAGAAACAAGCCCCGCTCCAAGCAAAGAAACAAGCCCCACTCCAAGCAAAGAAACAAGCCCCGCTCCAAGCAAAGAAAAAAGCCCCACTCCAAGCAAAGAAACAAGCCCCGCTCCAAGCAAAGAAACAAGCCCCACTCCAAGCAAAGAAACAAGCCCCGCTCCAAGCAAAGAAAAAAGCCCCACTCCAAGCAAAGAAACAAGCCCCGCTCCAAGCAAAGAAACAAGCCCCCCCCGCTCCAAGCAAAGAAACAAGCCCCGCTCCAAGCAAAGAAACAAGCCCCGCTCCAAGCAAAGAAACAAGCCCCGCTCCAAGCAAAGAAACAAGCCCCCGCTCCAAGCAAAGAAACAAGCCCCGCTCCAAGCAAAGAAACAAGCCCCGCTCCAAGCAAAGAAACAAGCCCCGCTCCAAGCAAAGAAACAAGCCCCGCTACAAGCAAAGAAACAAGCCCCCCTCCAAGCAAAGAAACAAGCCCCGCTCCAAGCAAAGAAACAAGCCCCACTCCAAGCAAAGAAACAAGCCCCGCTCCAAGCAAAGAAAAAAGCCCCACTCCAAGCAAAGAAACAAGCCCCGCTCCAAGCAAAGAAACAAGCCCCCCCCGCTCCAAGCAAAGAAACAAGCCCCGCTCCAAGCAAAGAAACAAGCCCCGCTCCAAGCAAAGAAACAAGCCCCGCTCCAAGCAAAGAAACAAGCCCCCGCTCCAAGCAAAGAAACAAGCCCCGCTCCAAGCAAAGAAACAAGCCCCGCTCCAAGCAAAGAAACAAGCCCCGCTCCAAGCAAAGAAACAAGCCCCTCTCCAAGCAAAGAAACAAGCCCCCCTCCAAGCAAAGAAACAAGCCCCGCTCCAAGCAAAGAAACAAGCCCCCCTCCAAGCAAAGAAACAAGCCCCGCTCCAAGCAAAGAAACAAGCCCCCCCGCTCCAAGCAAAGAAACAAGCCCCGCTCCAAGCAAAGAAACAAGCCCCCCCCCGCTCCAAGCAAAGAAACAAGGCCCGCTCCAAGCAAAGAAACAAGCCCCGCTCCAAGCAAAGAAACAAGCCCCCCTCCAAGCAAAGAAACAAGCCCCGCTCCAAGCAAAGAAACAAGCCCCCCCGCTCCAAGCAAAGAAACAAGCCCCGCTCCAAGCAAAGAAACAAGCCCCGCTCCAAGCAAAGAAACAAGCCCCCCCGCTCCAAGCAAAGAAACAAGCCGCGCTCCAAGCAAAGAAACAAGCCGCGCTCCAAGCAAAGAAACAAGCCCTGCTCCAAGCAAAGAAACAAGCCCCGCTCCAAGCAAAGAAACAAGCCCCGCTCCAAGCAAAGAAACAAGCCCCCCCGCTCCAAGCAAAGAAACAAGCCCCCCCGCTCCAAGCAAAGAAACAAGCCGCGCTCCAAGCAAAGAAACAAGCCCTGCTCCAAGCAAAGAAACAAGCCCCGCTCCAAGCAAAGAAACAAGCCCCCCCGCTCCAAGCAAAGAAACAAGCCCCCGCTCCAAGCAAAGAAACAAGCCCTTCTCCAAGCAAAGAAACAAGCCCCGCTCCAAGCAAAGAAACAAGCCCCGCTCCAAGCAAAGAAACAAGCCCCCCCGCTCCAAGCAAAGAAACAAGCCCCGCTCCAAGCAAAGAAACAAGCCCCGCTCCAAGCAAAGAAACAAGCCCCCCCGATCCAAGCAAAGAAACAAGCCCCGCTCCAAGCAAAGAAACAAGCCCCCCCGCTCCAAGCAAAGAAACAAGCCCCGCTCCAAGCAAAGAAACAAGCCCCGCTCCAAGCAAAGAAACAAGCCCTTCTCCAAGCAAAGAAACAAGCCCCGCTCCAAGCAAAGAAACAAGCCGCCCTCCAAGCAAAGAAACAAGCCGCCCTCCAAGCAAAGAAACAAGCCCCCCCGCTCCAAGCAAAGAAACAAGCCCCGCTCCAAGCAAAGAAACAAGCCCCGCTCCAAGCAAAGAAACAAGCCCCGCTCCAAGCAAAGAAACAAGCCCCGCTCCAAGCAAAGAAACAAGCCCCCGCTCCAAGCAAAGAAACAAGCCCTTCTCCAAGCAAAGAAACAAGCCGCCCTCCAAGCAAAGAAACAAGCCCCCCCGCTCCAAGCAAAGAAACAAGCCCCCGCTCCAAGCAAAGAAACAAGCCCCGCTCCAAGCAAAGAAACAAGCCCCGCTCCAAGCAAAGAAACAAGCCCCGCTCCAAGCAAAGAAACAAGCCGCGCTCCAAGCAAAGAAACAAGCCCCCCTCCAAGCAAAGAAACAAGCCCCGCTCCAAGCAAAGAAACAAGCCCCCCCCGCTCCAAGCAAAGAAACAAGCCCCGCTCCAAGCAAAGAAACAAGCCCCCCCCCGCTCCAAGCAAAGAAACAAGGCCCGCTCCAAGCAAAGAAACAAGCCACGCTCCAAGCAAAGAAACAAGCCCCCCTCCAAGCAAAGAAACTAGCCCCGCTCCAAGCAAAGAAACAAGCCGCCCTCCAAGCAAAGAAACAAGCCGCCCTCCAAGCAAAGAAACAAGCCCCCCCGCTCCAAGCAAAGAAACAAGCCCCGCTCCAAGCAAAGAAACAAGCCCCGCTCCAAGCAAAGAAACAAGCCCCGCTCCAAGCAAAGAAACAAGCCCCGCTCCAAGCAAAGAAACAAGCCCCCGCTCCAAGCAAAGAAACAAGCCCTTCTCCAAGCAAAGAAACAAGCCGCCCTCCAAGCAAAGAAACAAGCCCCCCCGCTCCAAGCAAAGAAACAAGCCCCCGCTCCAAGCAAAGAAACAAGCCCCGCTCCAAGCAAAGAAACAAGCCCCGCTCCAAGCAAAAGAAACAAGCCCCGCTCCAAGCAAAGAAACAAGCCGCGCTCCAAGCAAAGAAACAAGCCCCCCTCCAAGCAAAGAAACAAGCCCCGCTCCAAGCAAAGAAACAAGCCCCCCCCGCTCCAAGCAAAGAAACAAGCCCCGCTCCAAGCAAAGAAACAAGCCCCCCCCCGCTCCAAGCAAAGAAACAAGGCCCGCTCCAAGCAAAGAAACAAGCCCCGCTCCAAGCAAAGAAACAAGCCCCCCTCCAAGCAAAGAAACTAGCCCCGCTCCAAGCAAAGAAACAAGCCCCCCCGCTCCAAGCAAAGAAACAAGCCCCGCTCCAAGCAAAGAAACAAGCCCCGCTCCAAGCAAAGAAACAAGCCCCCCCGCTCCAAGCAAAGAAACAAGCCGCGCTCCAAGCAAAGAAACAAGCCGCGCTCCAAGCAAAGAAACAAGCCCTGCTCCAAGCAAAGAAACAAGCCCCGCTCCAAGCAAAGAAACAAGCCCCGCTCCAAGCAAAGAAACAAGCCCCCCCGCTCCAAGCAAAGAAACAAGCCCCCCCGCTCCAAGCAAAGAAACAAGCCGCGCTCCAAGCAAAGAAACAAGCCCTGCTCCAAGCAAAGAAACAAGCCCCGCTCCAAGCAAAGAAACAAGCCCCCCCGCTCCAAGCAAAGAAACAAGCCCCCGCTCCAAGCAAAGAAACAAGCCCTTCTCCAAGCAAAGAAACAAGCCCCGCTCCAAGCAAAGAAACAAGCCCCGCTCCAAGCAAAGAAACAAGCCCCCCCGCTCCAAGCAAAGAAACAAGCCCCGCTCCAAGCAAAGAAACAAGCCCCGCTCCAAGCAAAGAAACAAGCCCCCCCGATCCAAGCAAAGAAACAAGCCCCGCTCCAAGCAAAGAAACAAGCCCCCCCGCTCCAAGCAAAGAAACAAGCCCCGCTCCAAGCAAAGAAACAAGCCCCGCTCCAAGCAAAGAAACAAGCCCCCCCCGCTCCAAGCAAAGAAACAAGCCCCGCTCCAAGCAAAGAAACAAGCCCCGCTCCATGCAAAGAAACAAGCCCTTCTCCAAGCAAAGAAACAAGCCCCGCTCCAAGCAAAGAAACAAGCCGCCCTCCAAGCAAAGAAACAAGCCGCCCTCCAAGCAAAGAAACAAGCCGCCCTCCAAGCAAAGAAACAAGCCCCCCCGCTCCAAGCAAAGAAACAAGCCCCGCTCCAAGCAAAGAAACAAGCCCCGCTCCAAGCAAAGAAACAAGCCCCGCTCCAAGCAAAGAAACAAGCCCCCGCTCCAAGCAAAGAAACAAGCCCTTCTCCAAGCAAAGAAACAAGCCCCGCTCCAAGCAAAGAAACAAGCCCCGCTCCAAGCAAAGAAACAAGCCCCCCCGCTCCAAGCAAAGAAACAAGCCCCGCTCCAAGCAAAGAATCAAGCCCCACTCCAAGCAAAGAAACAAGCCCCGCTCCAAGCAAAGAAACAAGCCCCGCTCCAAGCAAAGAAACAAGCCCCCCCCGCTCCAAGCAAAGAAACAAGCCCCGCTCCAAGCAAAGAAACAAGCCCAGCTCCAAGCAAAGAAACAAGCCCTTCTCCAAGCAAAGAAACAAGCCCCGCTCCAAGCAAAGAAACAAGCCGCCCTCCAAGCAAAGAAACAAGCCGCCCTCCAAGCAAAGAAACAAGCCCCCCCGCTCCAAGCAAAGAAACAAGCCCCGCTCCAAGCAAAGAAACAAGCCCTGCTCCAAGCAAAGAAACAAGCCCCCCCGCTCCAAGCAAAGAAACAAGCCCCGCTCCAAGCAAAGAAACAAGCCCCCCCGCTCCAAGCAAAGAAACAAGCCCCGCTCCAAGCAAAGAAACAAGCCCCCCCGCTCCAAGCAAAGAAACAAGCCGCGCTCCAAGCAAAGAAACAAGCCGCGCTCCAAGCAAAGAAACAAGCCCTGCTCCAAGCAAAGAAACAAGCCCCGCTCCAAGCAAAGAAACAAGCCCCGCTCCAAGCAAAGAAACAAGCCCCCCCGCTCCAAGCAAAGAAACAAGCCCCCCCTCTCCAAGCAAAGAAACAAGCCGCGCTCCAAGCAAAGAAACAAGCCCTGCTCCAAGCAAAGAAACAAGCCCCGCTCCAAGCAAAGAAACAAGCCCCCCCGCTCCAAGCAAAGAAACAAGCCCCCGCTCCAAGCAAAGAAACAAGCCCTTCTCCAAGCAAAGAAACAAGCCCCGCTCCAAGCAAAGAAACAAGCCCCGCTCCAAGCAAAGAAACAAGCCCCCCCGCTCCAAGCAAAGAAACAAGCCCCGCTCCAAGCAAAGAAACAAGCCCCGCTCCAAGCAAAGAAACAAGCCCCGCTCCAAGCAAAGAAACAAGCCCCCCCGATCCAAGCAAAGAAACAAGCCCCGCTCCAAGCAAAGAAACAAGCCCCCCCGCTCCAAGCAAAGAAACAAGCCCCGCTCCAAGCAAAGAAACAAGCCCCGCTCCAAGCAAAGAAACAAGCCCCCCCGCTCCAAGCAAAGAAACAAGCCCCGCTCCAAGCAAAGAAACAAGCCCCGCTCCAAGCAAAGAAACAAGCCCTTCTCCAAGCAAAGAAACAAGCCCCGCTCCAAGCAAAGAAACAAGCCGCCCTCCAAGCAAAGAAACAAGCCGCCCTCCAAGCAAAGAAACAAGCCCCCCCGCTCCAAGCAAAGAAACAAGCCCCGCTCCAAGCAAAGAAACAAGCCCCGCTCCAAGCAAAGAAACAAGCCCCGCTCCAAGCAAAGAAACAAGCCCCGCTCCAAGCAAAGAAACAAGCCCCCGCTCCAAGCAAAGAAACAAGCCCTTCTCCAAACAAAGAAACAAGCCCCGCTCCAAGCAAAGAAACAAGCCCCGCTCCAAGCAAAGAAACAAGCCCCCCCCGCTCCAAGCAAAGAAACAAGCCCCGCTCCAAGCAAAGAATCAAGCCCCACTCCAAGCAAAGAAACAAGCCCCGCTCCAAGCAAAGAAACAAGCCCCCCCGCTCCAAGCAAAGAAACAAGCCCCGCTCCAAGCAAAGAAACAAGCCCCGCTCCAAGCAAAGAAACAAGCCCCCCCGCTCCAAGCAAAGAAACAAGCCCCGCTCCAAGCAAAGAAACAAGCCCCGCTCCAAGCAAAGAAATAAGCCCTTCTCCAAGCAAAGAAACAAGCCCCGCTCCATGCAAAGAAACAAGCCGCCCTCCAAGCAAAGAAACAAGCCGCCCTCCAAGCAAAGAAACAAGCCCCCCCGCTCCAAGCAAAGAAACAAGCCCCGCTCCAAGCAAAGAAACAAGCCCTGCTCCAAGCAAAGAAACAAGCCCCCCCGCTCCATGCAAAGAAACAAGCCCCGCTCCAAGCAAAGAAACAAGCCCCCCCGCTCCAAGCAAAGAAACAAGCCCCGCTCCAAGCAAAGAAACAAGCCCCGCTCCAAGCAAAGAAACAAGCCCCCCTCCAAGCAAAGAAACAAGCCCCGCTCCAAGCAAAGAAACAAGCCCCCCCGCTCCAAGCAAAGAAACAAGCCCCGCTCCAAGCAAAGAAACAAGCCCCGCTCCAAGCAAAGAAACAAGCCCCCCCGCTCCAAGCAAAGAAACAAGCCGCGCTCCAAGCAAAGAAACAAGCCGCGCTCCAAGCAAAGAAACAAGCCCTGCTCCAAGCAAAGAAACAAGCCCCGCTCCAAGCAAAGAAACAAGCCCCGCTCCAAGCAAAGAAACAAGCCCCCCCGCTCCAAGCAAAGAAACAAGCCCCCCCGCTCCAAGCAAAGAAACAAGCCGCGCTCCAAGCAAAGAAACAAGCCCTGCTCCAAGCAAAGAAACAAGCCCCGCTCCAAGCAAAGAAACAAGCCCCCCCGCTCCAAGCAAAGAAACAAGCCCCCGCTCCAAGCAAAGAAACAAGCCCTTCTCCAAGCAAAGAAACAAGCCCCGCTCCAAGCAAAGAAACAAGCCCCGCTCCAAGCAAAGAAACAAGCCCCCCCGCTCCAAGCAAAGAAACAAGCCCCGCTCCAAGCAAAGAAACAAGCCCCGCTCCAAGCAAAGAAACAAGCCCCGCTCCAAGCAAAGAAACAAGCCCCCCCGATCCAAGCAAAGAAACAAGCCCCGCTCCAAGCAAAGAAACAAGCCCCCCCGCTCCAAGCAAAGAAACAAGCCCCGCTCCAAGCAAAGAAACAAGCCCCGCTCCAAGCAAAGAAACAAGCCCCCCCGATCCAAGCAAAGAAACAAGCCCCGCTCCAAGCAAAGAAACAAGCCCCCCCGCTCCAAGCAAAGAAACAAGCCCCGCTCCAAGCAAAGAAACAAGCCCCGCTCCAAGCAAAGAAACAAGCCCCCCCGCTCCAAGCAAAGAAACAAGCCCCGCTCCAAGCAAAGAAACAAGCCCCGCTCCAAGCAAAGAAACAAGCCCCCCCGCTCCAAGCAAAGAAACAAGCCGCGCTCCAAGCAAAGAAACAAGCCGCGCTCCAAGCAAAGAAACAAGCCCTGCTCCAAGCAAAGAAACAAGCCCCGCTCCAAGCAAAGAAACAAGCCCCGCTCCAAGCAAAGAAACAAGCCCCCCCGCTCCAAGCAAAGAAACAAGCCCCCCCGCTCCAAGCAAAGAAACAAGCCGCGCTCCAAGCAAAGAAACAAGCCCTGCTCCAAGCAAAGAAACAAGCCCCGCTCCAAGCAAAGAAACAAGCCCCCCCGCTCCAAGCAAAGAAACAAGCCCCCGCTCCAAGCAAAGAAACAAGCCCTTCTCCAAGCAAAGAAACAAGCCCCGCTCCAAGCAAAGAAACAAGCCCCGCTCCAAGCAAAGAAACAAGCCCCCCCGCTCCAAGCAAAGAAACAAGCCCCGCTCCAAGCAAAGAAACAAGCCCCGCTCCAAGCAAAGAAACAAGCCCCCCCGATCCAAGCAAAGAAACAAGCCCCGATCCAAGCAAAGAAACAAGCCCCGCTCCAAGCAAAGAAACAAGCCCCCCCGATCCAAGCAAAGAAACAAGCCCCGATCCAAGCAAAGAAACAAGCCCCGCTCCAAGCAAAGAAACAAGCCCCCCCGCTCCAAGCAAAGAAACAAGCCCCGCTCCAAGCAAAGAAACAAGCCGCGCTCCAAGCAAAGAAACAAGCCCTGCTCCAAGCAAAGAAACAAGCCCCGCTCCAAGCAAAGAAACAAGCCCCCCCGCTCCAAGCAAAGAAACAAGCCCCCGCTCCAAGCAAAGAAACAAGCCCTTCTCCAAGCAAAGAAACAAGCCCCCCCGCTCCAAGCAAAGAAACAAGCCGCGCTCCAAGCAAAGAAACAAGCCCTGCTCCAAGCAAAGAAACAAGCCCCGCTCCAAGCAAAGAAACAAGCCCCCCCGCTCCAAGCGAAGAAACAAGCCCCCGCTCCAAGCAAAGAAACAAGCCCTTCTCCAAGCAAAGAAACAAGCCCCGCTCCAAGCAAAGAAACAAGCCCCGCTCCAAGCAAAGAAACAAGCCCCCCCGCTCCAAGCAAAGAAACAAGCCCCGCTCCAAGCAAAGAAACAAGCCCCGCTCCAAGCAAAGAAACAAGCCCCGCTCCAAGCAAAGAAACAAGCCCCCCCGATCCAAGCAAAGAAACAAGCCCCGCTCCAAGCAAAGAAACAAGCCCCCCCGCTCCAAGCAAAGAAACAAGCCCCGCTCCAAGCAAAGAAACAAGCCCCGCTCCAAGCAAAGAAACAAGCCCCCCCGATCCAAGCAAAGAAACAAGCCCCGCTCCAAGCAAAGAAACAAGCCCCCCCGCTCCAAGCAAAGAAACAAGCCCCGCTCCAAGCAAAGAAACAAGCCCCGCTCCAAGCAAAGAAACAAGCCCCCCTGCTCCAAGCAAAGAAACAAGCCCCGCTCCAAGCAAAGAAACAAGCCCCGCTCCAAGCAAAGAAACAAGCCCTTCTCCAAGCAAAGAAACAAGCCCCGCTCCAAGCAAAGAAACAAGCCGCCCTCCAAGCAAAGAAACAAGCCGCCCTCCAAGCAAAGAAACAAGCCCCCCCCGCTCCAAGCAAAGAAACAAGCCCCGCTCCAAGCAAAGAAACAAGCCCCGCTCCAAGCAAAGAAACAAGCCCCGCTCCAAGCAAAGAAACAAGCCCCCGCTCCAAGCAAAGAAACAAGCCCTTCTCCAAGCAAAGAAACAAGCCCCGCTCCAAGCAAAGAAACAAGCCCCGCTCCAAGCAAAGAAACAAGCCCCGCTCCAAGCAAAGAAACAAGCCCCCCCCGCTCCAAGCAAAGAAACAAGCCCCGCTCCAAGCAAAGAAACAAGCCCCGCTCCAAGCAAAGAAACAAGCCCCCCCGCTCCAAGCAAAGAAACAAGCCCCGCTCCAAGCAAAGAAACAAGCCCCGCTCCAAGCAAAGAAACAAGCCCTTCTCCAAGCAAAGAAACAAGCCCCGCTCCAAGCAAAGAAACAAGCCGCCCTCCAAGCAAAGAAACAAGCCGCCCTCCAAGCAAAGAAACAAGCCCCCCCGCTCCAAGCAAAGAAACAAGCCCCGCTCCAAGCAAAGAAACAAGCCCTGCTCCAAGCAAAGAAACAAGCCCCCCCGCTCCAAGCAAAGAAACAAGCCCCGCTCCAAGCAAAGAAACAAGCCCCCCCGCTCCAAGCAAAGAAACAAGCCCCGCTCCAAGCAAAGAAACAAGCCCCGCTCCAAGCAAAGAAACAAGCCCCACTCCAAGCAAAGAAACAAGCCGCCCTCCAAGCAAAGAAACAAGCCCCGCTCCAAGCAAAGAAACAAGCCCCGCTCCAAGCAAAGAAACAAGCCCCGCTCCAAGCAAAGAAACAAGCCCCGCTCCAAGCAAAGAAACAAGCCGCCCTCCAAGCAAAGAAACAAGCCCCCCCGCTCCAAGCAAAGAAACAAGCCCCGCTCCAAGCAAAGAAACAAGCCCCGCTCCAAGCAAAGAAACAAGCCGCCCTCCAAGCAAAGAAACAAGCCGCCCTCCAAGCAAAGAAACAAGCCCCGCTCCAAGCAAAGAAACAAGCCCCGCTCCAAGCAAAGAAACAAGCCCCGCTCCAAGCAAAGAAACAAGCCGCCCTCCAAGCAAAGAAACAAGCCGCCCTCCAAGCAAAGAAACAAGCCCCGCTCCAAGCAAAGAAACAAGCCCTGCTCCAAGCAAAGAAACAAGCCCCGCTCCAAGCAAAGAAACAAGCCCCGCTCCAAGCAAAGAAACAAGCCCTTCTCCAAGCAAAGAATCATCCCCGCTCCAAGCAAAGAAACATTCATTGCCATCATTTTTTATACGAGGACCCTAAACCTCTCGATCACATGTTCTGAATTATCACTGCTGTCTTGCTTTTAAACAGAATTAATCTCATATTGACTCCTCCTACTTCTCATTCCATGCATACAGCTGTATCATCGGCCATTTTTTTTGGTGGTGTACTTTCCTGCACAATTTATAATGTATACCTGCCAAGTGTCCCTATTTTGGAGGGAAAGTCCCTATTTTGAACCCAAATCCCTGTGTCCCTGTTTTCTCTTCTGTTTTCCCTTTTGTGGAGGAGTTTATAACTTTGTGTGTGTGTGAGTGTACCGCTAACTCCACAGCTATAACACTTACAATAGAGTGTTAACCCCTTAGTGACACAGAGTTCAATGCTGCATGTGGTGTGCCTTGAAGACCCGGTTTCTATACTGTTGTAACGTTTTTTGTCATATGTTTGTTTCACTGTGATTGTCTTTCTTCATGTCCAGTCCGACCACACAAATTATATGTATTTTTTAAAGGATTTTGTTATGCTATTATTTTCATGATATCATATATTTTTCACTATAAAAATCATCAAATCTTTTATACAATTACAAACGATTAAAAAAGACCCTGTCTCTATAGTTCCTATTATTTGTCATGAGTTTAGAAATACCAATGTTTACATGTTTTCTGTTTTTTTTTTTGTGTGTGTGCAAATTATAGGCCAATAACCGGTAGTAGTGTGTTTTGTTTCCTAAACATTTTCATCTTGCCCCAGCACCAAAATTTGCACTCAGGACCTGCCCCAGCACCCACTATGCACTCAGGACAACCCCATCACCCTGATTGCAAAGTGGGTGCTGGGACAAGACCTGGGTGGAAATCTGGGTGCTGGGGCAAGTCCTGATTGCAAAGCTGGGGTGCTGGGGCAAGTATGTGAGTACAAATATGGGTGCTGGGGGCAAGTCCTGGAGAAAATTCTGGGTGCTAAGGTTAGTCCTGCGAGTGCAGTCTGGGTGCTGTGGTAACTTCTGGGTGCAATCTAAGTGCTGGGTAAATCCTGGGTGCAATGCCGGTGCAGAGGAGATAAAAAAAAATAACAAAAATTTTTCAATAACATTTTTAATACAAAGGTAAAAAGTTGAATATAATCTGAAAACGTTTATTAGGGGAATGAACGAGTTTAGCCAGGCCTAGGGCAGCACAAAACTAAAGTCCATGTTAGAAAGTCTGTAACTATACATTTCTTATTCTCTTCATTAGATACTTTGTATTGTAATAAAGTTTGTGGGCTAAGGAGTGGTACATTTCCTCCTCTCCACCCTAGCAGTGAGTCTTGCTACATTTGGAGACTTTGCTTTTATTAAGGTGACAAATTAGGGACAAGATTTACCAGACAACGGCCGGGGGGGGGCCGGGGGGAGGCGTTCACGATAAGCAGCCGACTGTGAAAGGCTTTAATGTTACTGGAACTATTTAGAGGGGTGTAAACGTGTACTCTCACACCATCTAGGGTGGCCACCTTTTCTTCAGAAAAATACCGGCCTTGGTACTGTCTCCATAGACTTAACATTGGCCTGATGCCAATTTTTTACCGGCCAGGTGGCAACCCCATCACTATCGCACGTCTGTATGGGAAAGTCAGATCTTATATTATAAAGCAGAGGGGTATAAACGTGCACTCTCACACCCTCGCACGTCTGTATGGGAAAGCCGGACCTTATATTATAAAGCAGAGGGGTATAAACGTGCACTCTCACACCCTCGCACGTCTGTATGGGAAAGCCAGACCTTATATTATAAAGCAGAGGGGTATAAACGTGCACTCTCACACCCTCGCACGTCTGTATGGGAAAGCCAGACCTTATATTATAAAGCAGAGGGGTATAAACGTGCACTCTCACACCCTCGCACGTCTGTATGGGAAAGCCAGACCTTATATTATAAAGCAGAGGGGAATAAACGTGCACTCTCACACCCTCGCACGTCTGTATGGGAAAGCCAGACCTTATATTATAAAGCAGAGGGGTATAAACGTGCACTCTCACACCCTCGCACGTCTGTATGGGAAAGCCAGACCTTATATTATAAAGCAGAGGGGTATAAACGTGCACTCTCACACCATCGCACGTCTGTATGGGAAAGCCAGACCTTATATTATAAAGCAGAGGGGTATAAACGTGCACTCTCACACCATCGCACGTCTGTATGGGAAAGCCAGACCTTATATTATAAAGCAGAGGGGTATAAACGTGCACTCTCACACCCTCGCACGTCTGTATGGGAAAGCCAGACCTTATATTATAAAGCAGAGGGGTATAAACGTGCACTCTCACACCCTCGCACGTCTGTATGGGAAAGCCAGACCTTATATTATAAAGCAGAGGGGTATAAACGTGCACTCTCACACCCTCGCACGTCTGTATGGGAAAGTCGGACCTTATATTATAAAGCAGAGGGGAATAAACGTGCACTCTCACACCCTCGCACGTCTGTATGGGAAAGCCGGACCTTATATTATAAAGCAGAGGGGAATAAACGTGCACTCTCACACCCTCGCACGTCTGTATGGGAAAGCCGGACCTTATATTATAAAGCAGAGGGGTATAAACGTGCACTCTCACACCCTCGCACGTCTGTATGGGAAAGCCAGACCTTATATTATAAAGCAGAGGGGTATAAACGTGCACTCTCACACCCTCGCACGTCTGTATGGGAAAGCCAGACCTTATATTATAAAGCAGAGGGGTATAAACGTGCACTCTCACACCCTCGCACGTCTGTATGGGAAAGCCAGACCTTATATTATAAAGCAGAGGAGTATAAACGTGCACTCTCACACCCTCGCACGTCTGTATGGGAAAGCCGGACCTTATATTATAAAGCAGAGGGGTATAAACGTGCACTCTCACACCCTCGCACGTCTGTATGGGAAAGCCAGAGCTTATATTATAAAGCAGAGGGGAATAAACGTGCACTCTCACACCCTTGCACGTCTGTATGGGAAAGCCGGGACTTGGATTATACATTTATAGTTTTTTTGTACATTTTACAGACCAGGCCAGGTTGATCTTATACAGAGGACAACAAGTTATTTGCGTTATACACAGGTCTGAAACTAAATAAGTCATAAAACTAACGTGAAAGAAAAGTGCAATAAAAGTCGGGCCAAAAAAAAAAAAACGTCTCTTCTGATGTGGAAAACACAAATACATCCTGTTTTTGGGGCTATTTCTGGTTTTATATTTTGTTTTTCCAGAGTACTAAACATAGACAAAGCAAAACATTCGATACAAGGGATTGTGATCCGAGGGTGAGGAAGGAATGCTGGGGTCTATATGAGGGCTGGTCATGCTGGATAATGGATCTCAGGCTTTTTATGGATCTCGTTATTGAATTTAATTGTGAATTCAATCAAGGATTGATTCATGAAATAGAGCATTGTACAGAGCTAATATCCAGCTAAATGGGAGGAACCATCCAACTCGGCTACTTTGGCCTTAAAGGGGCGGTATCACCTAAACACCTGACATCATCTGTGGCACGGTATGCAAATTACACATTGAAAAACATTGCATTGTAAGCCAGTGGTGAGGTCATAATACGATATATAGATAATTTTCAATCATTTTTTATTCTCTACATTCACAGTAGAAGCAAAGTTTAGGTGATACAGTCTGTAACGGGACGGCTACCCAATGCCGGTAGCACCTCTGCCCGTTGTGTGAAATCACCTCCTTAGACCCCGATCACAGCTCAGTATTCACCCAGCAAGTCTTTCCTGGACCCTTGCTCTTTGTACCCAAATAGCAGACAGGAGACCACTAGCTGTTAGGTACAGCAAGAATGAACAACAACTTTATTTGTGAAACAAGACAGACTTATATACACATAAACATGACATCACAGACATTAGTATACAACGGGGGGGATGGAACTAAACTTAGATCTCCAACTATCTGTGGCTAAGAATACATTAGACTTTTAGACTGCCAACCAGATAGGAATTACCATACAGTGAGTAGACCTAATTACAGTAAGACTCGTAATATACACAATATAATCAGTTTACCAGTTAATCCAGAACAATGGATGTTGGAGCAAACTATTGGAGTCACTGTCACATTATAATCCTTCTGAGTGGTCTACTCACAGAATTAAACGTTACACATAAACCAATATACTCACAAAATATAACTAACTAACAATATTAACGTATAGTGTTATGGCACATCCCTTACCCAGGTGGTCCGTTCATTCGTGAGTTGGTTCCGTAGATTCAATCTACCGAACACCCAGGCAGAAAGGCACAAACAAGGCTTCCTGCAGGGGAAAATACATGCTTTAACAATAGGGCCATAGTCCAGAGGCAGCAGGCGAGCAACCAGGCTTCTCCAGAACATAGTGGCGAGGTTGGTTCCTCCACAGTACCCAAATAGCAGACAAGACCACTAGCAGTTAGGTACAGCAAGAATAAACAACAACTTTATTTGTGAAAACAACACAGACTTATATACACACAAATATGACATCAACTAGGGGGGAAGGACAGGGAACTAATTATAATATGGTAAGCCTCAAACAATAGAAAACCAAGCATAGTTCTCCACTAAGTCCTCCATTTAACTGGGTCTAGGAATACATTATACTTCCAGGCTGCAAACCAAATAGGAATTAACATACAATGAGTAGACATAATTACAATACACACAGTAAGACCCATAATGAACACAACATAATCAGTTTAACAGAAGGACATACAATGGGGAAATCCTGCCTCACACCTTTCAGGATACAAAGGTATCAGATACATACAGAGTGCACTCAATTAAAGTAACTTGCTAATTGTAGGACATCACTGTACAACAGGACACTGAATGACTTACATGAAGACAGTGGGTAAGGCGACCATAATGACAGGGGTTTACAGGATAGGATACAATCTAACCCTGGGGGGAAACACAGTGAATGGGACAAAGGTTTTGGACCCAAGGGTACACATCTTGGCTGACATCCTGAGTGCCTGTGTTTGAAGTCCAGTGGCAAACAGGGTAACATTGGTGCCCTCAAACTAATATATCAACAGACAGGGTCCATAGTCCACAGGGAGTCTTCTGGCCGCCAGGCCCCTCCAAGAACCACCGTCACACAGGCTGTCAGGATTCACTACGTGATACAGTCCCTTTAACTTTGATGAAAGGATCCAGTCCAGGAGGCTAAGGTTTACCTTGAGAAGGACATCAGTTGTGGGAGATTCATGGATCCTTAAATAGATCTGCGGGTTCCATGGTACCTTCGCGGGGAGGGTCTCATGAAGAAAACAAAGCGCTGGCGATCAGTGCAGACCTGCACAGTGCCATCCATGCGCGCGGTGAGCAAAATACAGGACAGTGATGGCTAACCTTGGCACTGCCCATATACTTTCCCTGTAGATATCATGGAAGTAAAGAGATTAATGAAATGTGTTCACGGTCGGAAGACCGAGGTCCAAACTATGACACTGTTATTTATTTATTTGAACTTCATTGATCCACTCAGCAAGCGAGATAAAGAGTGGTACTTATATACTGCTCCCGGCTGCCCCTCAGTCCCAGAGACTTAATAGGTGGGAGAGCAAGGGAAAAAAAATCAAAAGATTCATAGAAAATGATGCAACTTTTATTATATAAAAATTCCAGGTAGAATACATAAGAAAAAAAACCATATAAAATATACATTCATCACAAACATTCCAAAGTCAGAAAATCACTGAGTTATTTGAATATCTTGAGGGTTAGTATATTTACTCTCCAAATTACTCACCTGCCCAGACACCCTCTCATAGAAAGACATCGGGTACAGTACAAACTAGACTTGGGCGCCCACTAGAATTTTCGTTTCGTCGGACATAACATTCTGATTTTTCCGAACCACGTTTAGTCTATTGACACAAACTTTTTTCGGACAAAACTGAGAGCTTAATTTAGTTTCGGGAATTCCATTTGGAGTAATGGTACCGTGCCAAAGTTAATGCAGAATAAGACACACAAGGCTAGGTTAGAGTTAGGGAATTTGGACGTAAGAGATGAATTACGACCAGAAAAAAAAGGGATGTCCAAGTCTAGTCATGGGTTGTATGTGAGAGTGTGTAGGAGTGTGTATTAGTGTATATATTGATTAAACAGGCAGAATAAGAGATATTGGTGACCTAATTTAGGAATCCTCAACCTGTATTAAAGAAACAGAGTAAATGACAGCACATGAATTCAATCCCAGGACATTCTCGCTAGGAGACCACCATACCTCCCAACTTCTGGAAAGTTCAAGTCTTGCCATATTTTTACCGGGTTCGTGGACTTCTGATATTCGTATTTTATCCCACCAGTTAGAGCGCGGTGGATTACATGGATCTCCAACATTTGCTACAGCAAGCTGGGTGAGATCTAAGGCACGTGTTTCATATTAGTATGCATTTGCCATGGACTTTATTATTACTTTTTTTTTGCATAAGATGCTCGCCAGCCCTTGCTTATTAAAGTACACCTCTTCTGATTGTTCCAATGAATTGTATGTGTGGTATAATGTAGCTTTTTTTTAGGCTTATTGTGTTTGTTTGTATATATCTATCTCTCCACTCGAGATTTGTATAATTTAATCACCACCCTTTTGACTCTCCCCGTTTAGGGATGGATTGTTTTGGGAAATAAGTTGACTGTTTGTTTTCTCTTCGAGGCCTGACTGATAAGTTCCTGTAATCATGATAGAATGGGGGTTATGTATAAAGATGGGGCACACGCCGAAATGGGCCAAATAATGGTGCTATCGGCGTCCGTCAGTCTTCCCCGCTGCGCCACAAAGGTCCCTCCGGGTTGTGACGATGCTGGATTTTCTTTTTTTATTTTAAAAAGGCACAATTGCCGTTTTATAACCCACCAATATATATATATATATATATATATATATATATATATATATATATATATATATTTAAAAAAACAAAACATTTTTTGTGTTGAGTGCAGGCTCTTTTTACTTTGTTGTATATTTCTGGGTACAGGGGGGACAGTCGGTGGGACTGAGCCTCCAAATAGGGACAGAGCGGGGCAGTGGGGCAGTTGCAAGGTCTTCCTACCCCCTGTGATATTACCCCCCTTGCTGCCAATGTTAAGTCTATGGAGGCGATAGGCTGGGGTGCCAATAGGCTGCTGAGTGATGATGACTTGGCACTCCAACTACTGTAAACTACATGTCCCATGATTCTCAGCCCCCCAGACATTGACACTACCAGCTGCTGCAGCTGTCTGAGAGTCATGGGGAGTGCAGTCCACTAAAGCTGGGTGCTGAAGGTTAGCCATCACTTCCCTATAGTGCTATACTGCCCTCTCAGCAGTCACTCCCCTGCGGCCTGTACCGGGCCCGCATCCCCGGGATGTCTCGAGCCGCTGGCCGCTCCGTGATGCACGTCGTCCGGCTGGGCCTTCTACCTTACCCCGAGGCTTTGCGGGTGCAGCAGGCCTGTGTGCGGGCGGCGAGGGAGCAGGCCCGGGATACACTGCTCCTGTGTCAGCACCCGGCGGTGTACACGGTGGGAGTCCGGCGGGGCCCGGTGCTGGACGAGGAGGAGGCCCGGCTGCGGGCTCTCGGGGCGGACTTCCAGCGCACGGACCGCGGGGGACTCATCACCTTCCACGGGCCGGGGCAGCTGGTGTGTTACCCGGTGATGGACCTGAGCCGACACCGCCGCACTCTGCGGGCCTATGTGTGCGGCCTGGAGGCGGCCGTGATCCGCCTGTGCCGGGGCCTCGGGCTGGAGGCAGACAGGGCCCCGGAGACCGGAGTGTGGGTCCGGGACAACAAGATCTGCGCTATCGGTGAGAAGAGAGACCGGCTAATACACACTACAGGGCCCGGGGGGGGGGACTGCATGAACACAGGGCCCGGGGGGGGGGACTGCATGAACACAGGGCCCGGGGGGGGGGGGACTGCATGAACACAGGGCCCGGGGGGGGGGGACTGCATGAACACAGGGCCCGGGGGGGGGGACTGCATGAACACAGGGCCCGGGGGGGGGGACTGCATGAACACAGGGCCCGGGGGGGGGGACTGCATGAACACAGGGCCCGGGGGGGGGGACTGCATGAACACAGGGCCCGGGGGGGGGGACTGCATGAACACAGGGCCCGGGGGGGGGGGGGGGACTGCATGAACACAGGGCCGGGGGGGGGGGACTGCATGAACACAGGGCCCGGGGGGGGGGGACTGCATGAACACAGGGCCCGGGGGGGGGGGGGACTGCATGAACACAGGGCCCGGGGGGGGGACTGCATGAACACAGGGCCCGGGGGGGGGACTGCATGAACACAGGGCCCGGGGGGGGGGACTGCATGAACACAGGGCCCGGGGGGAAACTGCATGAACACAGGGCCCGGGGGGAAACTGCATGAACACAGGGCCCGGGGGGAAACTGCATGAACACAGGGCCCGGGGGGGGGGGGGGTTGACTGCATGAACACAGGGCCCGGGGGGGGGACTGCATGAACACAGGGCCCGGGGGGGGGACTGCATGAACACAGGGCCCGGGGGGGGGGGGGGACTGCATGAACACAGGGCCCGGGGGGGGGGGGACTGCATGAACACAGGGCCCGGGGGGGGGGGGGACTGCATGAACACAGGGCCCGGGGGGGGGGGGGACTGCATGAACACAGGGCCCGGGGGGGGGGGGGGACTGCATGAACACAGGGCCCGGGGGGGGGACTGCATGAACACAGGGCCCGGGGGGGGGGGGACTGCATGAACACAGGGCCCGGGGGGAAACTGCATGAACACAGGGCCCGGGGGGGGGGGGGGGGGGGACTGCATGAACACAGGGCCCGGGGGGGGGGGGGGGACTGCATGAACACAGGGCCCGGGGGGGGGACTGCATGAACACAGGGCCCGGGGGGGGGGGGACTGCATGAACACAGGGCCCGGGGGGGGGGGGGGACTGCATGAACACAGGGCCCGGGGGGGGGGGGGACTGCATGAACACAGGGCCCGGGGGGGGGGACTGCATGGGGGGGGGGACTGCATGAACACAGGGCCCGGGGGGGGGGGGGACTGCATGAACACAGGGCCCGGGGGGGGGGGGACTGCATGAACACAGGGCCCGGGGGGGGGGACTGCATGAACACAGGGCCCGGGGGGGGACGACTGCATGAACACAGGGCCGGGGGGGGGGGGGGGGGACTGCATGAACACAGGGCCCGGGGGGAAACTGCATGAACACAGGGCCCGGGGGGAAACTGCATGAACACAGGGCCCGGGGGGGAAACTGCATGAACACAGGGCCCGGGGGGGGGGGGACTGCATGAACACAGGGCCCGGGGGGGAAACTGCATGAACACAGGGCCCGGGGGGGGGGGGGGGGGGACTGCATGAACACAGGGCCCGGGGGGGGGGGACTGCATGAACACAGGGCCCGGGGGGAAACTGCATGAACACAGGGCCCGGGGGGAAACTGCATGAACACAGGGCCCGGGGGGGGGGGGACTGCATGAACACAGGGCCCGGGGGGAAACTGCATGAACACAGGGCCCGGGGGGAAACTGCATGAACACAGGGCCCGGGGGGGGGGGGGACTGCATGAACACAGGGCCCGGGGGGGGGGGACTGCATGAACACAGGGCCCGGGGGGGGGGGGGGGACTGCATGAACACAGGGCCCGGGGGGAAACTGCATGAACACAGGGCCCGGGGGGAAACTGCATGAACACAGGGCCCGGGGGGGGGACTGCATGAACACAGGGCCCAGGGGGGGGGGACTGCATGAACACAGGGCCCAGGGGGGGGGGACTGCATGAACACAGGGCCCGGGGGGAAACTGCATGAACACAGGGCCCGGGGGGAAACTGCATGAACACAGGGCCCGGGGGGAAACTGCATGAACACAGGGCCCGGGGGGAAACTGCATGAACACAGGGCCCGGGGGGAAACTGCTTGACAACAGGTGACAGCATCACAGGGCCCGGGGGGGGGACTGCATGAACACAGGGCCCGGGGGGGGGACTGCATGAACACAGGGCCCGGGGGGGGGGACTGCATGAACACAGGGCCCGGGGGGAAACTGCATGAACACAGGGCCCGGGGGAGGGACTGCATGAACACAGGGCCCGGGGGGAAACTGCATGAACACAGGGCCCGGGGGGGAAACTGCATGAACACAGGGCCCGGGGGGGGGACTGCATGAACACAGGGCCCGGGGGGAAACTGCATGAACACAGGGCCCGGGGGGAAACTGCTTGACAACAGGTGACAGCATCACAGGGCCCGGGGGGGGGGGGGGACTGCATGAACACAGGGCCCGGGGGGGGGGGGGGACTGCATGAACACAGGGCCCGGGGGGAAACTGCTTGACAACAGGTGACAGCATCACAGGGCCCGGGGGGGTGGACTGCTTGACAACAGGTGACAGCATCACAGGGCCCGGGGGGGTGGACTGCTTGACAACAGGTGACAGCATCACAGGGCCCGGGGGGGTGGACTGCTTGACAACAGGTGACAGCAGCACAGGACTGGTTAGATACACTGTATACAGGGCCTGGGGGCTTTTATACACAGCTTTGCCTGGGGTAACTGCTTGAACACAGGTGATACACTGTATACAGGGGTCAGTGTGCATGACAGATTGCCAAGTTTCTTTACATTTTCTTATGCCCAGGTGTTTTGCGTTTCTCTGCTTGAACATAGGTGAGAGCTTTCGTGGAGTAGTTAACTTGCCTGGGTTCCAGTATATAACTCACTTATTATTTGATGTACACATTGTGCCCTGCAGGGCATTCACATGGTGTGTATTTACTGTATACGTCATGGCCTGCTCCACGTCTCAAGCAGGGTGCTGACAGCTGTCCTGCACTGTTTAAAGAGACACTAACCTCTATTGTTAATATAGAAGTGAAATGTTAGTTATCCCTGGATGAACTGCCCGGTACGTTTCATATACCAGATTATCCTGTGATTGCACGAGAAAGAGGCCTGGCCTGGTCGGTGACTGGCTCACTGCTTGTGGGGAAGGGAAGCCTTAACTCTGCTGACCCCGGGCAAAAATCAGGGTCTCTCTGTCTGCACCAGCGGAGTGAGATCCCAGGAAAACGAAAGGGAATGATCTGTCCCTTTAAGGAAGCGAGGGTTAAAACAAAAATATATATAATTTGTCCTTTTAACCCCTTCGCGAGTCGTGCGCACCGCCAGCCGGACCCTAGCTCACACCCGAGGCAAAGTTCCTGGACCCAATCGGCGGGTTTCCGGCCATGTGATCCCAGTGATCACTTGATCTCCCCGATAACATGCATGTCACTGACAGCACTTATAGCGAGTAACAGAGAGTAACCCTTTCCTTGCTGATCACAGTTTCCTTGGCCCTCGGTTTGTTTCCACAATTTTTATTTTTGCAAATTGAAAATAAATAAATATTAATAAATAAATAAATATTCTTGTAATATATTCATGTAGTTACAGTTAACCCCTGCCTGCCTGTTCTGTGATTCTTAGGGCTCTGACATTGCACTGGTCAGAGTTTTTTTCTTCCTGGGGGGTTTGGTTAGGGGGGGACGGACTATATTTGTATCTTTTATAAGTTAGTTAAGTTGGGATAAGTGGGTTTGTGTAGATTATTATTGGGAAACTAATGGGGAAAAACATTTTTTTTTTGCCCAAATTTTCCCCTTGTATATGTGTATCTTAATAGGCTCGTTAAGCTGTTTTTTGTGTTTAGTTGTCCTTTAGATGCGTGGGCGTGTGCTTGCGTGTCCTGTTCATGTATGTATACCGTGACCGTCTTCTTCTGCATTCCGTTGCAGGTGTCCATTGTGCAAGACACGTGACCTCCCACGGCCTGGCTCTGAACTGTAACACGGATCTCAGATGGTTCCGTCACATTGTCCCCTGCGGCATCGTGGGGAAGGGGGTCACCACCCTGACCCGGGAGCTGGCGAGGGACGTCACGGTTGCGGAGATCATCCCCCCGTTTCTGCAAGCCTTCCAAGAAGAATTCGACTGCGCTCTAATCTCCGAAGACCAAGCTGAACCGACGGACTGACTGTCCTAGCAATGAAACATGGCGCCAATCGCGTGGTACTTTCATACCACCGAGATCTTTATTCATCAGAGACAGAACGGACAAGGGAATCTCACACACAAGGCCAAAGAAGCCGAGTCGGAAAAATTCACCCATTCACCTGAAATAATAATACACATAAAACTGCTGGGACTTCTCCTGTCAGATGTATGCTGCAGTACTGACAATGACCACCAGGAGGCTGCTAGAAAACATTTAATTTGTCCATTAAAATATATTATTATATTGAAACGTGCAAGCAGGCTTTCCGTTACACGACAGATAATGAAAGCAAGGATAATGATAACCAGCTTCTTTTTCCCCCCCCTGGGGTTGTTACTAGGACCCAATTTAATGGTTACCATTTTATCTATTTTCAAAAGGATGGAGGGCTGAGTCAACCCTGCCGGGAATTGAACCTGCAAGCCTGAGGGTTGAACAGACTCGTCCCACTGAGTTTCAGCATGTCCTATCACATGTCAGTCAGTTAACGCTTCAGTCATTCAGGTGGCTCCACCTGTGCTCATGCAGGGAGATCCTTGTCTTTAGGTGTATTGTATGTGTTGATCAGGTGGACTCTTGAAAAGGACCACTAGATATTGAGTGTCCCGAGTAGGAGGATGGACAGGAATGTCCTCCTGATAGTATCCTCTGAGTGGCAGTCGGGTCTGGTCGGTGACTGGCTCTCTGCTGGTGGGATTAGGATTTTGAAGTCAGTGTTTCCATCGGAAACGTCTGGGGAGATGGATCAGCTCACCTACTGAAACACTTCTTATAAATACATTTATGGTAAAATATTAAACCCTGTGACGGGAGACGGTGTGAGGGTCTCTCTGGATAGACGCATCAAAAAAACCGACTTATGTAAACACAGTGCAAACCAGATCTCCAAACCGAAAATACATCAAAAATGTCCCCGCTGATTCACTGCTTAGATACAGCTTATTCCACATCTAATGAGCTAAACAACATGTCCGCCCCCTGATAGAGCTATACAGAGCGAAGATTCTAAACACGTCTGCCCCTAGATAGAGCTATACAGAGCAAAGATTCTAAACACGTCTGCCCCCTGATAGAGCTATACTTAGCGAAGATTCTAAACATGTCCGCCCCCTGATAGAGCTATACAGAGCAAAGATTCTAAACACGTCTGCCCCCTGATAGAGCTATACAGAGCGAAGATTCTAAACATGTCCGCCCCCTGATAGAGCTATACAGAACAAAGATTCTTAACACATGTCTGCCCCCTGATAGAGCTATACAGAGCAAAGATTCTAAACAACATGTCCACCCTCTCTCAGTAAAGTAATACTTTCATTAGTTCCTGGCCTTATCTTATATCTAGGATAGCATTATACCTATCCCATGCATGCTTAAACTCCTTCACTGTATTAACCTCTACCACTTCTACTGGAAGACTATTCCATGCATCCACTACCCTCTCAGTAAAGTAATACTTCCATTAGTCCCTGGCCTTATCTTATATCTAGGATAGCCTTATACCTATCCCATGCATGCTTAAACTCCTTCACTGTATTAACCTCTACCACTTCTACTGGAAGACTATTCCATGCATCCACTGCCCTCTCACAAAGTAATACTTTCATTAGTCCCTGACCTTATCTTAAACCTATGATAGCCTTATACCTATCCCATTAATGCTTAAAATCCTCCTCTACTACTTATGCTGGAAGACTATTCCATGTACCCACCACCCTCTGAGCAAAGTAATATTAAGTTTCTGACCAAAAAACATTAAAATATTAAATACTTCTAGTCTTTTGCAGAGCTTGAGGTGGACCCCAAATATATGTATATAACTAGTTGCATTTATACTTATATGAACTTTTTAATCTTATATTCAACTATTTTTATATGTAATAAAAATTTGATTGAAAATTCTTTAATTTCTTATTTTTATCCCTTCCTCTGCACCCACATTGCGCCTAAAGAAACCAACACAGCACCATACAGCACTTGGCAACCACACGTATTGGCATGCCACAGTGTCAATTTGCCCCCCCAGAACATATCCCAGTGTAACTTTGCCCCATTGAACTGCCCCGGCAAAATATGCCACATTGTCACTTTGGCCACAGTCAATTTTCCCATTAATATGCCACTATTAGGCTGGCCATCAATATGCAACTATTAGCCTGGCCATTAATATGCCACTATTAGCCTGGCCATTAATATGCCACAGCAAGATTGCAAATTAATATGCCACACTCTAATTGCCCAGTAATATGCCCATCCTGATTGCCCAGTAATATTCCACAGTCTAATTGCCCAGTAATATGCCCATCCTGATTGCCCAGTAATATGCCACAGTCTAATTGCCCAGTAATAAGCCCATCTTGATTGCCCAGTAATATGCCCAGCCTGATTGCCCAGTGATTTTCTACAGTCTATTTTCCTAGTAATATGCCCATCCTGATTGCCCAGTAATATGCCACAGCTTAATTTCCCAGTAATATGCCACAGTATAATTGGCCAATAATATGCCCATCCTGATTGCCCAGTAACATGCAATAGTCTAATTGCCCAGTAATATGCCCATCCTGATTGCCCAGTAATATGCCCAACCTGATTGCCCAGTAATATGCCACAGTCTAATTTCCCAGTAATATGCCCATCCTGATTGCCCAGTAATATGCCCAGCCTGATTTCCCAGTAATATGCCCAGCCTGATTGCCCAGTAATATGCCACAGTCTAATTGCCCAGTAATATGCCCATCCTGATTGCCCAGTATTGTGCCCAGTAATATGCCACAGTCTAATTGCCATGTAATATGCCCATCCTGATTGCCCAGTAATATGCCACAGCCTAATTGCCCAGTAATATGCCACAGTCTAATTGGCCAATAATATGCCCATCCTGATTGCCCAGTAACATGCACTAGTCTGATTGCCCAGTAATATGTGCAGCATGATTTCCCAGTAATATGCCACAGTCTAATTTCCCAGTAATATGCCCATCCTGATTGCCCAGTAATATGCCCAGCCTGATTGTCCAGTAATATGCCCAGCCTGATTGCCCAGTAATATGCCACAGTCTAATTGCCCAGTAATATGCCCAGCCTGAGTGCCCAGTAATATGCCACAGCCTAATTGCCCAGTAATATGCCACAGTCTAATTGCCCAATAATATGCCCAGTCTGATTGCCTAGTAATATGCCACAGTCTAATTGTCCAGTAATTTGTCCAGCCTGATTGCACAGTAATATGCCACCAACCTCCTCCACCCTTTCCCAGTACGCTCCTGCTCCATGTCCCTGGCTGTATCCTCATTGCACCGGCAATGACAGGTTTGTTTGTTTGTTTTTAATTTAAAAAAAATATTTTTTTTAAACCTGCGCAGTTCAGTCTGTGTGAGCAGAGCTCACATCAGCCTGCGTTACCAGCCCTGTCACACGCGTCCTGCCTGCTTCCAGCAGACGCGTGTGGCAGGGCTTGCTAATGCAGGCCGATGTGTGCGGTTCACGATGTGCGATGACATCACATGACCCGCGATCGTGCTAAAACTGCACAAATTGCCGGGATTGTCCCAGGGATGAGTGGTTTTCACAGGACAGTCCCGGCAAAAACGGGACAGTTGGCAACTATTGAGCTATACATAGCAAACAACATGCCTGCCTCCTGACAGAGCAAAGAAGACTCAGTAATGCGCTTTATTTGTATTGTTTCATTCAAGAATTTCTATTTAAAATGTCCATACTTTATGCAATGTTCCAATTAGACATACATTTGGTTTATTCTGAGTACTGTCCTTTACACAATGCTTTGTTTATCTTCCTGTTGGATGTCACATGCATTATCTATATTATTTATTTGGAAGGTTATATATTTGACCAGTCACTGAGGATATAAACACTACTGTTCACAGGTTTGGGGTCACTTAGAAGGGCACTTTTGAAAGAAAAATAATTTTGTCCATTAATCAGAAATCCAGTGTAGACATTGTTACTGGTGTAAATGATTATTGTAGCTAGAAGTGGCTGATGTTTAATGGAATGTCTACATAGGCGACAGAGGCCCATTATCAGCAGCATCGCTCCCATGTTCCAATGGACAGAGGCCCATTATCAGCAGCATCGCTCCCATGTTCCGATGGACAGAGGCCCATTATCAGCAGCATTGCTCCCATGTTCCAAAGGACAGAGGCCCATTATCAGCAGCATCGCTCCCGTGTTGCAATGGACAGAGGCCCATTATCAGCAGCATCGCTCCCTTGTTGCAATGGACAGAGGCCCATTATCAGCAGCATCACTCCCTTGTTGCAATGGACAGAGGCCCATTATCAGCAGCATCGCTCCCATGTTCCAATGGACAGAGGCCCATTATCAGCAACATTGCTCCCTTGTTGCAATGGACAGAGGCCCATTATCAGCAGCATCGCTCCCATGTTCCAATGGAGAGACCCATTATCAGCAGCATCGCTCCCATGTTCCAATCGACAGAGGCCCATTATCAGTAGCATCACTCCCGTGTACCTATGGACAGAGACCCATTATCAGCAGCATCGCTGCCGTGTTCCAATGGAGAGAGAGCCATTATCAGTAGCATCACTCCCGTGTTCCAATGGACAGAGGCCAATTATCAGCAACATCGCTCCCCTGTTCCAATGGAGAGAGACCTATTATCAGCAGCATCGCTCCCATGTTCCAATGGACAGAGACCCATTATCAGCAGCATCGCTCCCATGTTCCAATGGACAGAGGCCCATTATCAGCAGCATCGCTCCCATGTTCTCTTGGACAGAGGCCCATTATCAGCAGCAACGCTCCCATGTTCCAATGGACAGAGGCCAATTATCAGCAGCATCACTCCCATGTTCCATTGGACAGAGTTCCATTATCAGCAGCATCGCTCCCATGTTCCATTGGACAGAGGCCCATTATCAGCAGCATCGCTGCCGTGTTCCAGTGGCACATTGTGTTACTAATCCAAGTCTATCATTTTAAAATGCAAATTGATCATTAGAAAACCTATATAGTACAGCTAAAACCTGTTGTGCTGGTTCTTTACATTTGGAGCATCACCATTTGTCCGATTAGAGAATGGCCAGAAACAAAGAACTTTCTGCTCAGATTCATCAGTCTATTCTTGTTTTGGGACATGACGCCTTTTCCATGCAACATACAGAATATACGCTTGGTGGAACTGGCCCTTTAAGGCAACTGTCTGACAGACTCACTCACTCGTTCTGTCAAACATTGGATTTCCTGGATGAGGAATGAAGGAAATGCCAGGGATCTGTGCATGCGTCGGATGAGGAGCAGGCAACATCTGGCCTCCATTTTCAAATTGACTCCAGGTATCAGCCAACCCCTCAGTGCCTCGTGTCATGAGAACATGTCTAATTATCCGATGGTATGACGTACGTAAATAATATATAGTTATCCAAGGGTATGACGTACGTAAATAATATATAGTTATCTGAGGGTATGACGTACGTAAATAATATATAGCTATCCAAGGGTATGACGTACGTAAATAATATATAGTTATCCAAGGGTATGACATACGTAAATAATATATAGTTATCCGAGGGAATGACATACGTAAATAATATATAGCTATCCAAGGGTATGACATACGTAAATAATATATAGCTATCCAAGGGTATGACATACGTAAATAATATATAGTTATCCGAGGGTATGACGTACGTAAATAATATATAGTTATCCGAGGGTATGACGTATGTAAATAATATACAGTTATCCGAGGGTATGACGTATGTAAATAATATATAGTTATCCGAGGGTATGAGGTATGTAAATAATATATAGTTATCCGAGGGTATGACGTAGTAAATAATATATAGTTATCCGAGGGTATGATGAATGTAAATAATATATAGTTATCCGAGGGTATGACTTACGTAAATAATATATAGTTATCTGAGGGTATGACGTACATAAATAATATATAGTTATCCGAGGGTATGACGAACGTAAATAACATATAGTTATCCAAGGGTATGATGAACGTAAATAATATACAGTTATCCGAGGGTATGAAGTACATAAATAATATATAGTTATCCTAGGGTATGATGTATGTAAATAATATATAGTTATCCGAGGGTATGATGTATGTAAATAATATATAGTTATCCGAGGGTATGACGTACGTAAATAATATATAGTTATCCGAGGGTATGATGTATGTAAATAATATATAGTTATCCGAGGGTATGACGTACGTAAATAATACCGTATTTGCACGAATATAAGACAGGGTTTTTTTCAGAGCAAATGCTGAAAATCCCCCTCGTCTTACATTCGAGGTCGTCTTATAATCAGACCTCAAATTGAGGTCAGACTATAAGACTGGGATCTAGGTCTCCAGCAGAGCATAATATATAGTTATCCGAGGGTATGACGTTCATAAATAATATATGTATGTAAATAATATATAGTTATCCGAGGGTATGACGTACGTAAATAATATATAGTTATCCGAGGGTATGACGTACGTAAATAATATGTAGTTATCCGAGGGTATGACGTACGTAAATAATATATAGTTATCCGAGGGTATGATGTACGTAAATAATATATAGTTATCCGAGGGTATGATGTATGTAAATAATATATAGTTATCCGAGGGTATGACGTACGTAAATAATATATAGTTATCCGAGGGTATGACGTACGTAAATAATATATAGTTATCCGAGGGTATGACGTACGTAAATAATATATAGTTATCCGAGGGTATGACATACGTAAATAATATATAGCTATCCAAGGGTATGACGTACGTAAATAATATATAGTTATCCAAGGGTATGACATACGTAAATAATATATAGTTATCCGAGGGTATGACGTACGTAAATAATATATAGTTATCCGAGGGTATGACATACGTAAATAATATGTAGTTATCCGAGGGTATGACGTATGTAAATAATATACAGTTATCCGAGGGTATGACGTACGTAAATAATATATAGTTATCCGAGGGTATGAGGTATGAAAATAATATATAGTTATCCGAGGGTATGACGTAGTAAATAATATATAGTTATCCGAGGGTATGATGAATGTAAATAATATATAGTTATCCGAGGGTATGACTTACGTAAATAATATATAGTTATCTGAGGGTATGACGTACATAAATAATATATAGTTATCCGAGGGTATGACGAACGTAAATAACATATAGTTATCCAAGGGTATGATGAATGTAAATAATATACAGTTATCCGAGGGTATGAAGTACATAAATAATATATAGTTATCCTAGGGTATGATGTATGTAAATAATATATAGTTATCCGAGGGTATGATGTATGTAAATAATATATAGTTATCCGAGGGTATGACGTACGTAAATAATATATAGTTATCCGAGGGTATGATGTATGTAAATAATATATAGTTATCCGAGGGTATGACGTACGTAAATAATACCGTATTTGCACGAATATAAGACGGGGTTTTTTTCAGAGCAAATGCTGAAAATCCCCCTCGTCTTACATTCGAGGTCGTCTTATAATCAGACCTCAAATTGAGGTCAGACTATAAGACTGGGATCTAGGTCTCCAGCAGAGCATAATATATAGTTATCCGAGGGTATGACGTTCATAAATAATATATGTATGTAAATAATATATAGTTATCCGAGGGTATGACGTACATAAATAATATATAGTTATCCGAGGGTATGACGTACGGAAATAATATATAGTTATCCGAGGGTATGACGTACGTAAATAATATATAGTTATCCGAGGGTATGACGTACGTAAATAATATATAGTTATCCGAGGGTATGATGTATGTAAATAATGTATAGTTATCCGAGGGTATGACGTACGTAAATAATATATAGTTATCTGAGGGTATGACGTACGTAAATAATATATAGTTATCCGAGGGTATGACGTATGTAAATAATATATAGTTATCCGAGGGTATGACGTTCATAAATAATATAATAATAATGGGCAGGTGCTGTTCTGGGGCTGAACAAGAGTAGGGTGCCACACTGCGGCCGGAGAAGATGCAAGGAACAGAACAGAATGGCAGCAAGTATGTAAAATAAAAGAAACATGTGTCTGTGGTGTCGCGTGCTTATGACATCATATGGGACTTGATATGCAAATTACCCTTTTTCTCACTGAAATAACTGACTTACATATCAAGTCGCCTGGTTATGACAGATATGTTCAGTGGGTAATGTATACTTTACATATCAAGTCACAGGTGATGTCATAACCAGGCGACACCACAGACACATTACAACTGTTCTCTTAATTGAGGCACTTTCTTAATACAATGTATTGATCGTGTATGTCTGCATTCAGAGTATACATCATATTATTCTGCTCTCTGTAGGGTTTAATAATACATGATTATACATTATACACCTGTCTGTTATATATTATCTTACTGCCAAGCTACAAGCCATGTGATGCCTGAGGTAATCACACAATACTGGGGGACCAGTGTCTGTCACATGCTGACTTACAGACATGCAGACACCGTATGGTCAAAGCATGTGACATGTTATTAGAAGGGGATGTGATGGATATCTGCCCCACACATCCTCTCTGCATAGATTAATGTCAAAGGGGAGAATGAAATCCCAGCTGTCACTGTCACTCTTACTAGTATAGCTGTCACTGTCACTAGTATAGCTGTCACTGTCACTCTTACTAGTATAGCTGTCACTGTCACTAGTATAGCTGTCACTGTCACGCTTACTGCAGCTGTCACTGTCACACTTACTAGTATAGCTGTCACTGTCACCCTTACTATAGCTGTCACTGTCACTCTTACTGCAGCTGTCACTGTCACTCTTACTAGTATAGCTGTCACTGTCACCCTTACTATAGCTGTCACAGTCACTCTTACTAGTATAGCTGTCACTGTCACCCTTACTATAGCTGTCACTGTCACTCTTACTAGTATAGCTGTCACTGTCACCCTTACTATAGCTGTCACTGTCACTCTTACTAGTATAGCTGTCACTGTCACCCTTACTATAGCTGTCACTGTCACTCTTACTAGTATAGCTGTCACTGTCACCCTTACTATAGCTGTCACTGTCACTCTTACTAGTATAGCTGTCACTGTCACTCTTACTAGTATAGCTGTCACTGTCACCCTTACTATAGCTGTCACTGTCACTCTTACTAGTATAGCTGTCACTGTCACTAGTATAGCTGTCACTGTCACTCTTACTAGTATAGCTGTCACTGTCACTAGTATAGCTGTCACTGTCACTCTTACTGCAGCTGTCACTCTTACTGTAGCTGTCACTGTTATTGCTGTCACTCTTACTGTAGCTGTCACTCTTACTGTAGCTGTCACTGTTATTGCTGTCACTCTTACTGTAGCTGTCACTCTTACTGTAGCTGTCACTGTTACTAGTATAGCTGTCACTGTCACTCTTGCTATAGCTGTCACTGTCACTCTTACTGTAGCTGTCATTGTTTATGTAGCTGTCCCTCCTGTCACTATTACTGTAGCTGTGACAGTTATTGCTGTCACTCTTACTGTAGCTGTCACTGTTATTGCTGTCACTCTTACTGTAGCTGTCACTCTTACTGTAGCTGTCACTGTTACTAGTATAGCTGTCACTGTCACTCTTGCTATAGCTGTCACTGTCACTCTTACTGAAGTTGTCACTGTCACTCTTACTGTAGCTGTCACTTTCACTCTTACTGTAACTGTCAATGTAGCTGTCCCTCCTACTGTAGCTGTCACTGTTAATGTAGCTGTCCCTCCTGTCACTCTTACTGTAGCTGTCACTGTTAATGTAGCTGTCCCTCCTGTCACTCTTACTGTAGTCATCCTTCCTAATTCGCATACACAGTCGCATCCGCCTTGACAAATTCTTTCTCCTCTCCCATCTTGCGTGATGGAAAAACAGAAACACCACCATTCAGCTGAATATGAGAAGTTTTCTTTCTCAGTTACTTTGGCCTTAAAGAGACTGTCTAGCACCCAAAATGCATCTTCCAAATATTAATGCATATTAATGCGCTTTCTAAGTACTTTAAAATACATGTTTTACATTTTGTATTGCTTAAAATAGAAAAATCCTTATGGCTAGATGAAACTGTGACATTACAGCAGTTTGCAAGAAGCCAGGACTGCCCACACTAGCTGAGTGAAAGTCACTTCCTTTTTTTTTTGCTGCAGGAACCAATTAATGGAATTTCCTGTCTCTATAGTGATGTCATCAGACAATGTGTTGAACTGTTAAGAGATCCTACTCAATTATTTTAGGAATTTCTGCCAGTCTCTCTACTCATCCGGATTTCCGCCAACAGCTGTGACAGTCCCCTGTGCAGGAAAGGAAGATATCTGCTCCTTATACAAATACCAAAAAAATTGAAAACAAAAGGGGGCAGGAGGGATGCTGCCACTGGGCCCTGCTGGTCGGTTGCGATCCTCACTTTAAAAAAAAAAAAAGGGGGGGGGGGCAGTTCCACCTAGATTATATTGTGTATGTTGTACATGTGTTTAATATATGTGGCATGCACTTATTTTGTCTTTAAATCAAGTTCCAGTTCTCCTGTTGTTTTACATTTAAAATAATTTAAACAGGGCTTTTAAATTCAGTGACATTCCACAGAAGGAGGAGCTTGGGGAGACAGGCAGGACCATAACTCTATTACACTTTGTTCTCAGTTTTTAAGGATATGCAAAGTGTTGAAGGAAGGGACTAAAGCCTTTCTTAGTAATTACCACCCAGTGAGTACAGGGAATCATCCATACACCATCCAGGGAGTAAAGTCTTAGTAATTACCACCCAGTGAGTACAGGGAATCATTCATACACCATCCAGGGACTAAAGTCTTTGTAATTACCACCCAGTGAGTACAGGGAATCATCCATACACCATCCAGGGAGTAAAGTCTTAGTAATTACCACCCAGTGAGTACAGGGAATCATTCATACACCATCCAGGGAGTAAAGTCTTAGTAATTACCACCCAGTGAGTACAGGGAATCATCCATACACCATCCAGGGAGTAAAGCCTTGGTAATTACCATCCAGTGAGTACAGGGAATCATCCATACACCATCCAGGGAGTAAAGTCTTAGTAATTACCACCCAGTGAGTACATGGAATCATCCATACACCATCCAGGGAGTAAAGCCTTGGTAATTACCATCCAGTGAGTACAGGGAATCATCCATACACCATCCAGGGAGTAAAGCCTTGGTAATTACCATCCAGTGAGTACAGGGAATCATCCATACACCATCCAGGGAGTAAAGTCTTAGTATTTACCACCCAGTTAGTACAGACTCTTTGAATCATCGAGTGTAGGGAATTATCTATATATTATCCGCTGAGTATAGGGAATTATCTATATATTATCCGGTTAGTGTAGGGAATTATCTATATATTATCCAGTGAGTATAGGGAATTATCTATAAATTATCCGGTGAATATAGGGAATGATCTATACATATTATCCGATGAGTATAAACCAGTTGTTTGTATTTGTGCTGACTGCATTAAAGTTACCTCAGGTAACACACTGTACCCCTAGGGCAAGCTGCTAGTCCCTGCTGGCACTAGCAGCTTGCCCTGAGCAGAGGAGGAAGGATCCCTGGCAGACACACCTGAGATGTGACTAGCAGCAGAGGGGGCACAGTCACTGCAGAAGGAGAAGAGGCTTTTTGGAAATGAGGAGGAGCAGCAGCTGTAAGACAGAAAGGAGGAGGAGGAGGAGGAGGAGAGGGGAAGTCAGTGAGAAGTGTGAGAAGCAGCTGGGCTGACACTATGAGGCATGATCAGGTGGAGATTACACTGCAGAGCGCAGAGCACTGTAAGGTGCATACAGAGCATCACCTGGGACTGAATACAGAGCTTTACATAGGATTGACAGCGCAGAGCATTCCTTTGCAATCAGCATGCAGAAGATTATGAGGCACTGAAAGGACAGCGCTATACCTGCAGAGCATTACCTCGAACAAAAGGTGCAGAGCATTATATGGGACAGAGTGTGCAGAGCATTATCAGGACTGAGAGTGCGGTGCTTTACCTGGGACTGAGAGTGCAGAGCATTAATCGGGAACTGAGCATGCAGAGCATTACATGGGAGTAAGAGTGCAGAGCGTTATCCGGGAGTGAAAGTGCAGAGCATTACCCGGCAGTGTGCATGCAGAGCATTACCTTGGAGTGAGAGTGCAGAGCATTACCTGGGACTGAGCATGCAGAGCATTACCCATGACTGAGAGTGCAGAGCATTATGAGTAAGAGTGCAGAGCATTACCCAGGAGTGACAGTGCAGAGCATTATCCGGTGAGTGAAAGTGCAGAGCATTACCCAGGAGTGAGAGTGCAGAGCATTACCCAGGAATGAGAGTGCAGAGCATTACCCAGGAGTGAGAGAGGAAGGAGCAGTGTGTCTCACTTGGTGGTGCAGAGTAATGCTCTGTGTGAGCAGAGGTAAGATACCCGGGGGACTGCAGGGCACAGTATGAACCAACAGATCTGATTGATCATTACAACCAACCTCACAGATCAGAGCACAATGTATCAGAGAATTGTTACACTGTTACCATGACAGCCATTAAAGGGACAGTAACACCAAATACAAGGCGATTTATAAAATCTTCTGTTAACATTTGTAAAACTAATTCTGTGAAAGGCAGGGAGGTTTTCTAATACTAACTTAATGTGGACCTATGGCTGTTTGAGGTGCCTACATCCTGAATGAAAAGCTGGGAAAGCACAATAATAACATCTTCACAACATTTTATAGTCATTCAGATTTTGCATGTTACTGTTCCTTTAACTTTTAAAGTCACACTGTCTATTTTATACTACACGAAATGCAGCTGGGTCTATTTACTAAAACGGGACGTTTAATAGCCAAACTGGAATAGAAATAAGGTCTTCACACAAAGAGGGTTTTACAGTTTGCAAATACACATTATTTAATTACTGATAATAATCACACCAGGCAACAGTAATTATAACAGTATAGCTGCAAAATCTGATAAGAACCATTCAACCCATCTAGTCTGCCCAATTATCTGAATACTATAATTAGTCCCTGGTCTTATCTTATATCTAGGATAGCCTTATACCTATCGCATGCATGCTTAAACTCCTTCACTGTATTAACCTCTACCACTTCTACTGGAAGACTATTCCATACATCCACTACCCTCTCAGTAAAGTAATACTTTCATTAGTACTTGGCCTTATCTTATATCTAGGATAGCCTTATACCTATCCCATGCATGCTTAAACTCCTTCACTGTATTAACCTCTACCACTTCTACTGGAAGACTATTCCATACATCCACTACCCTCTCAGTAATGTAATACTTTCATTAGTCCCTGGCCTTATCTTATATCTAGGATAGCCTTGTACCTATCCCATGCACGCTTAAACTGCTTCACTGTATTAACCTCTACCACTTCTACTGGAAGACTATTCCATGTATCCACTACCCTCTCAGTAAAGTAATACTTTCATTAGTACTTGGCCTTATCTAATATCTAGGATAGCCTTATACCTATCCCATGCATGCTTAAACTCCTTCACTGTATTAACCTCTACCACTTCTACTGGAAGACTATTCCATACATCCACTACCCTCTCAGTAATGTAATACTTTCATTAGACCCTGGCCTTATCTTATATCTAGGATAGCCTTATACCTATCCCACGCATGCTTAAACTCCTTCACTGTATTAACCTCTACCACTTCCACTGGAAGACTATTCCATACATCCACTACCCTCTCAGTAAAGTAATACTTTCATTAGTCACTGGACTTATCTTATATCTAGGATAGCCTTATACCTATCCCACGCATGCTTAAACTCCTTCACTGTATTAACCTCTACCACTTCTACTGGAAGACTATTCCATGCATCCACTACCCTCTCAGTAAAGTAATACTTTCATTAGTCCCTGGCCTTATCTTATATCTAGGATAGCCTTATACCTATCCCACGCATGCTTAAACTCCTTCACTGTATTAACCACTACCACTTCTACTGGAAGGCTATTCCATATATCCACTACCCTCTCAGTAAAGTAATACTTTCATTAGTCCCTGGCCGTATATTATATCTAGGATAGCCTTATACCTATCCCACGCATGCTTATACTCCTTCACTGTATTAACCTCTACCACTTCTACTGGAAGACTATTCCATACACCCACTACCCTCTCAGTAAAGTAATACTTTCATTAGTCCCTGGCCTTATCTTATATATAGGATAGCCTTATACCTATCCCACGCATGCTTAAACTCCTTCACTGTATTAACCTCTACCACTTCTACTGGAAGACTATTCCATGTATCCACTACCTTCTCAGTAAAGTAATACTTTCATTAGTTCTTGGCCTTATCTTATATCTAGGATAGCCTTATACCTATCCCATGCATGCTTAAACTCCTTCACTGTATTAACCTCTACCACTTCTACTGGAAGACTATTCCATACATCCACTACCCTCTCAGTAAAGTAATACTTTCATTAGTACTTGGCCTTATCTTATATCTAGGATAGCCTCGTGCCTATCCCATGCATGCTTAAACTCCTTCACTGTATTAACCTCTGCCACTTCTGCTGGAAGGTTATTCCATGCATCCACTACCCTCTCAGTAAAGTAATACTTCCTGATATTACTTTTAAATCTTTGCCCCTCCAATTTAAGTTCTCTAGGTGTGGTAGTTTTTCTTTTTTTAAATATACTATCTTCCATTACTGTGTTGATTCCATTTATTTATTTAAATTTTTCTATCATATCCCCCCTGTTACGTCTTTCCTCCAAGCTATAAAAATTTATATATCCAAGCTCTCCCTATGCAACCAAGCATTCTGCTAATATCTCTTCCAATGCAACCAAATATTTTGCTAATACCTCTCCCTATACAACCAAGCATTCTGCTAATACCTCTCCCTATACAACCAGACATTCTGATAATACCTCTCCCTATACAACCAAGCATTCTGCTAATACCTCTCCCTATACAACCAAGCATTCTGCTAATACCTCTCCCTATACAACCGGGCATTCTGCTAATACCTCTCCCTATACAACCAAGCATTCTGCTAATACCTCTCCCTATCCAACCAAGCATTCTGCTAATACCTCTCCCTGTACAACCAAGCATTCTGCTAATACCTCTCCCTATACAAACAAGCATTCTGATAATACCTCTCCCTATACAACCAAGCATTCTGCTAATACCTCTCTCTATACAACCAAGCATTCTGCTAATACCTAGCCAGTTATTGCATATATTCATAAAATCTAGAGAACAACTTAGTCCTAGTTGAAAAAAATCTAAGCAACATATATGAAAAGATTACATTGCTAGGGGTTCGTGTACAGATGGTTTGCGATAGAAGTGATTGGATGAACAAAAAAAAAAAAATAAAACATTTGTAATTACCATAAATGCCCCGTGTAATGGGAATAGTTCCAGTTATTATGTTTTGATCGTATATAATGGGAAAGAGGTCTGCTTTTCATAAATCCACATACACATGTTTCCAATAATAATAATTCTCTGACGAAGAGAAGAAAATAAATAACACACAACAGGAAAACTGAAAGCCTAACTGGCTGATTCTCATACACACATCCCAATATGCTGCCTCCACTGAGAGGCCAGAACATGCATCCACTACCCTCTGAATATGCAGCTGAATCTTTACCATAGATTTCCAAACACACACAGTTCTTTAGCAAGCCCACTGGGCTTGACATGATGCATACTGTACCTTTAAGTGGCAAGTAACCCTATACTGAAGGTATATGTGATTGATGATACCGACATCAGCCTCGGGCACATTCTTACACAATACACTCTCATTCCTGCGCCCTCTCTACCTGCTGTCAGGACAGTAACAGGAGTTTCCTAGAATTTGTGCTTCTAATATAGAGGCACAAGTGGAAAGTTAGTTGTCCCTGGTGTGAGGATAAACTGGTGGTCCTTTTCATAGTACATACCAGTGTACACTGTGACCGGCAGCTGCCATGATTACACGGGAAGCAGGCGAGCCGCTCTGGTCGGCGACTGTCTCTCTTTACTCCTGCAGAGAGAGACCCCTGTTTTTGCATGGGATCGGCAAATCGGACCTTCGAGGAAGCAAGGGTTAATGCCCCCCCCCCCCCCCCCCCCCGGTTGGCAGAGCTTGTGAAAGATAAAATACTGCGGAATGAATCCTGAGAATGTATAATGTGCGGCTATATTAACCCTTCCAAACGCTATCTCAACCCTCTGGCACTGAAAGGGTTAAAGGAACATATAAAAAAAAACACAAGAGATCTCCTGATTCCTGCTTGTGACTAATGCATTTGTGGCCGGCTGAGGATAGTGAGAAGTGAATAAAATACAGGAGATGCCGGGTTATGTCAACGCAGCTGAGACTCACATCGTGCGCTCCAATGTGCATGGGGGTGGGGGGGCTATTCACTAAACGGGGTCTGCATAAATCAGAGGATTGGAAAGACAGGCAAGTTGGGGAATTTTTCCAGCTTAGCCATATCTGCCAATAGTGCTGCATTTACTGAGACAGTCCTGTCTTGTCCCAGCTTGTCTGCTGCCGGCGGCATTACCTTTACACTTTGTATGTAAAAATACTTGTACCTACAAGGGAGTCTGGAATTAAATAGTGCGGGGTCCTGCGGTATCATGTGACCCCCCCCCCCCAGCCCTGCCTCTTTAATCTCCAGCCTGGTATACTGTTTTCTGGCTAATCCTGGTTCCTTAAGTCAGGCTTTTGCTCTTGTGTCTCTATGATTTGTATAAACCTGTTACAAATTGGTATTATACATAATTGGAGACAAACCTGCAACTTTTTATTCTCACTTTCTTACTTTTTATTGTCTTTTTGTGACTTTTTATTCTCCCATATCTGTCTCTCTCCCCTCTTACCCCATGTCTGTCTGTCTTTCCCCATATTCTCATGTCTATCTCTCTCTCTCCCCCTCCCCCCCATAACCTATGTGTTTCTCTTATTCCATACCACCATATGTGTCCATCATTCCCCCATGTCTCTCACCCCATACCCTCTATGTGTCTCTTTTTCCTCATGCTCCCCATTTCAGTCTCTTTCAACATCTTTGCTCTGTATAGCTCTATCGGGGGCAGACATGTTGGTTAGAATATTTGCTCTGTATAGCTCTGTCAAGGGGTGGACATGTTGGTTAGAATCTTTGCTCTGTATAGCTCTATCAGGGGGTGGACATGTTGTTTAGAATCTTTGCTCTGTGTTGCTCTATCAGTCGGCGGACATGTTGTTTAGAATCTTTGCTCTGTATAGCTCTATCAGGGGGCGGACATGTTGTTTAGAATCTTTGCTCTGTATAGCTCTATCAGGGGGCGGACATGTTGTTTAGAATCTTTGCTCTGTATAGCTCTGTCAGGGGGCAGACATGTTGTTTACATTACATTAACATTTATTTGTACAGCGCCACCAATTCTCGTAGTGCTTGGTACAGAGCATAGAAAGGAACTACATACTAAGTTATACAAACTAGTACAGACTGGTACATGAGGTAGAGAACCCTGCTCGTAAGCTTACAATCCAGAGGGAATGGGGTCCATGACACAATTAAGGGATTGAAGTTGTAGTAACAGTAGAGTGGATGGGAGGCATTAGGTGGGATAGGTCAAAGAGGGAGTGTGTGTTCCAGCTAGGTTGGATAGTAAGCCTCTCTAAAGAGATGAGTTTTGAGGGACTTTTTAAAGTTTGAAAAGGAGGGAGAGAGCTGGATGCTCCGGGGAAGGGAGTTCCAGAGAGAGGGGGCAGCTCGGGCGAAATCTTGGAGACGCGAGTGAGAAGTAGTGATGAGATTAGAAGAGAGTGTTTAGAATATTTGCTCTGTATAGCTCTGTCAGGGGGCGGACATGTTGTTTAGAATCTTTGCTCTGTATAGCTCTGTCAGGGGATGGACATGTTGTTTAGAATTTTTGCTCTGTATAACTCTAACAGGGGGCAGACATGTTTAGAATATTTACTCTGTTTAGCTCTATCAGGAGGCGGACATGTTGTTTAGAATCTTTGCTCTGTATAGCTCTATCAGGGGGCAGACATGTTGGTTAGAATCTTTGCTCTGTATAGCTCTATCAGGGGGTGGACATGTTTAGAATATTTGCTCTGTATAGCTCTATCAGGGAGCGGACATGTTGTTTAGAATCTTTTCTCTGTATAGCTTTATCAGGGGTGGACATGTTGTTTAGAATCTTTGCTCTGTATAGCTCTATCAGGGGGCGGACATGTTGTTTAGAATCTGTATAGCTCTATCAGGGGGCGGACATGTTGTTTAGAATCTTTCCTCTGTATAGCTCTATCAGGGGGCGGACATGTTGTTAGAATCTTTGCTCTGTATAGCTCTATCGGGGGCGGACATTTTGTTTAGAATCTTTGCTCTGTATAGCTCTATCAGGGGGAGGACATGTTGTTTACAATCCTTGCTCTGTATAGCTCTATCAGGGGGCGGACATGTTGTTTAGAATCTTTGCTCTCTATAGCTCTATCAGGGGGAGGACATGTTGTTTACAATCCTTGCTCTGTATAGCTCTATCAGGGGGCGGACATGTTGTTTAGAATCGTTGCTCTGTATAGCTCTATCAGGGGGCGGACATGTTGTTTACAATCCTTGCTCTGTATAGCTCTATCAGGGGGAGGACATGTTGTTTACAATCCTTGCTCTGTATAGCTCTATCAGGGGGCGGACATGTTGTTTAGAATCGTTGCTCTGTATAGCTCTATCAGGGGGCGGACATGTTGTTTACAATCCTTGCTCTGTATAGCTCTATCAGGGGGAGGACATGTTTTTTACAATCCTTGCTCTGTATAGCTCTAACAGGGGGCGGGCGGACATGTTGTTTGGAATCTTGGGTCAGAACTTCCATCATCTGGCCTGAGAAGTCCCCCGATCTCCCCACCCCCAATAGAACAATACAAAGATCTTTGTATTATTTAGTTAAATCATTTCTATTTATGATGCCTACACCTGATGCAATCTTACAAGTAAACATTTGTTTTATTTTTTCGCTGACGGTTGTTAAAATGTGTTTTAACCTTGATCTCATTTATTGTGAAATAGCTCTTGGAGCAGTATGGCTCACAGCTTTGGTTGCAACTTCATTAATGCGGATGTTGTTATGAAACACTGTGGTTTTATTCTATTTAGCTCTTTCTCTGCCAAGATCTGGCTACTTGTGCTCTATTCGATCAATATCTCTCTGATGATACATTGATTGAATGAGTCAGCCAGCCTACCTCCCTGACTCATTGACACCAGTTTACAATCTCGGACAGCTGTGAAGTAAGGTCCTACCTTTGTGCTTTAGTGTTTTCCTTACAACGTTTTGCAATCTATACTATACACAGGGGGGAGGGGGGGGGTAAGAGAAGTAAGAAAAGCACAAACAACATAAGTTGTGGTGGGCTAATGGTGAGTGGAAAACCCGTCCACTTATAAATAACTGGGTAATGTACACAGTAAGGAAGAATGACAGAGTAATAGGAGGTAACAAGCACACAGTGAGAAGAGGCAGGAGCCAGAGCCATACAACAAGATGTCAGCACTGTAGTAGAAGAAGGAGCACAAAAAAGATGCAAGTTGTTTTGTTACTGTGCATATGTCACAGGATACACAGTAAATATTGGAGGAAGCCTTTTATATGGCACATTTTTATTCCTATTAGTTGGTTGGTCTTTAAAGTTGAATGAGGTATAAAAGATATCAAGACAATGCCCCTTTCCAAAAACCGGATTACCCACGACATTCCTCAGATACACATGGAATAAATACAATGTATTCCGCATGTGTAGAACACTGGTAATCAGTTCACGGGACGCGCTGTGACAGATGCCATTGTTCTTTCGCGTTCCCCGAGGCGTGCGAGTGGGGAAGAGACTGAGTTTAACATCTCGTTAGGATGTCATGTCCAGCGATGACATAATTGTTTAATTGTCTGGGGGAACAATCGACGCATTCAGCGGATGTAATAACGTTTCACACCTGTGACTTGAAAGATGAAAGGATTTGTCTCTGAAGCATAATTGTCTCTGGGTGCAGCTCTGAGAAAGGATCTGATCCTGAGAACCTGTGCCTCTTTCATAATCACAACAGGCAGAGAATCCATCTCTTTCCCCAATACGGCACCTTCTCCACCAGTCTGTTATATCACCCCTTACACTGCTTCCCTAGTCTGTGCAAAATTATCTCATAGAGCTCCACAGCAATACAACTCCCAGTAATGTGCACAGACTCCACAGCAATACAACTCCCAGTAATGTGCACAGACTCCACAGCAATACAACTCCCAGTAATGTGCACAGACTCCACAGCAATACAACTCCCAGTAATGTGCACAGACTCCACAGCAATACAACTCCCAGTAATGTGCACAGACTCCACAGCAATACAACTCCCAGTAATGTGCACAGACTCCACAGCAATACAACTCCCAGTAATGTGCACAGGCTCCACAGCAATACAACTCCCAGTAATGTGCACAGACTCCACAGCAATACAACTCCCAGTAATGTGCACAGGCTCCACAGCAATACAACTCCCAGTAATGTGCACAGACTCCACAGCAATACAACTCCCAGTAATGTGCACAGACTCCACAGCAATACAACTCCCAGTAATGTGCACAGACTCCACAGCAATACAACTCCCAGTAATGTGCACAGACTCCACAGCAATACAACTCCCAGTAATGTGCACAGGCTCCACAGCAATACAACTCCCAGTAATGTGCACAGGCTCCACAGCAATACAACTCCCAGTAATGTGCACAGACTCCACAGCAATACAACTCCCAGTAATGTGCACAGGCTCCACAGCAATACAACTCCCAGTAATGTGCACAGACTCCACAGCAATACAACTCCCAGTAATGTGCACAGACTCCACAGCAATACAACTCCCAGTAATGTGCACAGGCTCCACAGCAATACAACTCCCAGTAATGTGCACAGACTCCACAGCAATACAACTCCCAGTAATGTGCACAGGCTCCACAGCAATACAACTCCCAGTAATGTGCACAGACTCCACAGCAATACAACTCCCAGTAATGTGCACAGACTCCACAGCAATACAACTCCCAGTAATGTGCACAGACTCCACAGCAATACAACTCCCAGTAATGTGCACAGACTCCACAGCAATACAACTCCCAGTAATGTGCACAGGCTCCACAGCAATACAACTCCCAGTAATGTGCACAGGCTCCACAGCAATACAACTCCCAGTAATGTGCACAGACTCCACAGCAATTCAACTCCCAGTAATGTGCACAGGCTCCACAGCAATACAACTCCCAGTAATGTGCACAGGCTCCACAGCAATACAACTCCCAGTAATGTGCACAGACTCCACAGCAATACAACTCCCAGTAATGTGCACAGACTCCACAGCAATACAACTCCCAGTAATGTGCACAGGCTCCACAGCAATACAACTCCCAGTAATGTGCACAGGCTCCACAGCAATACAACTCCCAGTAATGTGCACAGGCTCCACAGCAATACAACTCCCAGTAATGTGCACAGACTCCACAGCAATACAACTCCCAGTAATGTGCACAGACTCCACAGCAATACAACTCCCAGTAATGTGCACAGACTCCACAGCAATACAACTCCCAGTAATGTGCACAGGCTCCACAGCAATACAACTCTCAGTAATGTGCACAGGCTCCACAGCAATACAACTCCCAGTAATGTGCACAGACTCCACAGCAATACAACTCCCAGTAATGTGCACAGACTCCACAGCAATACAACTCCCAGTAATGTGCACAGACTCCACAGCTATACAACTCCCAGTAATGTGCACAGGCTCCACAGCAATACAACTCCCAGTAATGTGCACAGGCTCCACAGCAATACAACTCCCAGTAATGTGCACAGACTTCACAGCAATACAACTCCCAGTAATGTGCACAGAATCCACAGCAATACAACACCCAGTAATGTGCACAGGCTCCACAGCAATACAACTCCCAGTAATGTGCACTGTGTGAGAGTATCACAGACTCCACAGCAATACAACTCCCAGTAATGTGCACAGACTCCACAGCAATACAACTCCCAGTAATGTGCACAGACTCCACAGCAATACAACTCCCAGTAATGTGCACAGACTTCACAGCAATACAACTCCCAGTAATGTGCACAGAATCCACAGCAATACAACACCCAGTAATTTGCACAGGCTCCACAGCAATACAACTCCCAGTAATGTGCACTGTGTGAGAGTATCACAGACTCCACAGCAATACAACTCCCAGTAATGTGCAGTGTATGAGGGAGTGTATCACAGACTCCACAGCAATACAACTCCCAGTAATGTGCAGTATGTGAGTGTATCACAGATTCCACAGCAATAAAACTCACAGTAATGTGCAGTGTGTGAGTGTATCACAGACTCCACAGCAATACAACTCCCAGTAATGTGCAGTATGTGAGTGTATCACAGATTCCACAGCAATAAAACTCACAGTAATGTGCAGTGTGTGAGTGTATCACAGACTCCACAGCAATACAACTCCCAGTAATGTGCAGTATGTGAGTGTATCATAGGCTCCACAGCAATACAACTCCCAGTAATGTGCAGTGTGTGAGTGTATCACAGACTCCACAGCAATACAACTCCCAGTAATGTGCAGTGTGTGAGTGTATCACAGACTCCACAGCAATAAAACTCACAGTAATGTGCAATGTGTGAGTGTATCACAGACTCCACAGCAATAAAACTCCCAGTAATGTGCAGTGTGTGAGTGTATCACAGACTCCACAGCAATAAAACTCCCAGTAATGTGCAGTGTGTGAGTGTATCACAGACTCCACAGCAATAAAACTCCCAGTAATGTGCAGTGTGTGAGTGTATCACAGACTCCACAGCAATAAAACTCCCAGTAATGTGCAGTGTGTCTATTTTCATCCCTTGTTATAATGCCAGACAGCATCTGAAACTCATTATTTCTCAATCTGTGCTATTCCGTTTGCTAATATTACAGTTATTCATTCACATAAACCGAAAGTCTATAAACCAAAAGACATTCGGTTTATAGACTTTGGGTTTATGGAATACATGTAATGCTATTACTATTCTATAAACTGAAATAGAGTCCCCATTCATAAGAATAGGTCAATTGACCCACATTTACTTCATTTTGCAGCCCTCTAGCCCTTTCCAGGACTTTTTTAGAGGCATTTTAGTGGCCAAAAGTTTGTGTCCCCATTGACTTCAATGGGGTTCGGGGTCAAGTTCGGGGTCAAGTTCGAGCACGGACCCTGAAATTTTTTCGAAGTTCGGTCGAACCTGCCGAACCCGAACATCCAGGTGTCCGCTCAACTGTAGTTACGATACTATAGATATCAGTGTTATGTAAATGTACCAGCTGTTATCCAGCAGGGGGAGACATACCACCCAACGTACAGTATGCTAAATACTAGTTCAGAACTCTAATCTTTACATGAAACTGCTCAGTGTGATTGAAGTATCATGTTTTGTGTAATAAAAACAGCAGCAAAGATAAACAGACAGTCTGAGAAATGCTGTATAGGTGCAGCTGCCCCTTTAAGTCACTGAGAGAGTAGTGGACGCATTGAATAACTATCCAGCACTTGTTGTAGAGGTTAATACAATGCATGGGATAGGTATAAAGCCAGGGAGGGCTGGCAACGTTTGGAAAAAACTGTTTCATCAGCAGACGAGTTATCATTGGAGACAGATACAGATAGACAGGCAGAAGACCTATACTGACAGACAGACACAGATAGACAGACAGGACAAAAATACTGACATACAGACAGACACAGAGAGACAGACAGGACAGATTATGTACAGTGATTGATAGAAAGACATAGAGACAGACACAGACAGACAGACAGGACAGATAATGGACAGAGATTGATAGAAAGACATAGAGACAGACACTGATAGACAGACAGGACAGATATACTGACAGACAGACAGACTACAGGACAGATAATGTATAGAGATTGATAGAAAAGCATAGCGACAGACACAGACAGACAGACAGACAGGACAGATATAGTGACAGACAGACAGAACATATAATGTATAGAGATTGATAGAAAAGCATAGAGACAGACACAGACAGACAGACAGGACAGATATAGTGACAGACCAGGTCTGTCTTTAACGTGAGGCAAACGGGGCAGCTGCCTGGGCCCAGTTTCTCCTGGGGGGCCCAAAGCCCCTGCCCCAATGGGCCCCTGCCTGCTACAATTTATTTTATGATCGGTCCATATGTTAAACGCAGGAGCGTCTAACATCCGGCCCGCCGACATGGTGGTGTGGACCGAATGATATTGGCAGCAGTAACCGCACCTCCTACTTAACTGCCGACAGATGCTCTCTGCCAGAACTTGTCAGAGCGCCGATGTCTTGTGACATCCGGGCGCTCTGAACTTGGGTGACTGCTGCAGGAGGTGGTTGCACATATCAAGCTGGACTGGGTACGCTGGACCATCCCCTTTCCTGCCATGCACGGTAAAGATAACAATTTTATTACAAAAAAATTAACTTTGTGTGTGTGTTAGAGAGACAGTGTGTGTGTGTGAATGAGACAGTGTGTGTGTGTGAGAGACAGTGTGCGTGAGAGAGGGACACTTTGTGTGTGTGAGCGACACTTTGTGTGTGTGAATGAGACAGTGTGTGTGAGAGAGACACTGTGTGTGTGTCTGAGAGTCTGTGTGTGTGTCTGAGAGACTGTGTGTGTGTGTGAAAGAGAAACTGTGTGTGTGTGAGAGAGACACTGTGCGTGTGAGAGAGACACTGTGTGCTTGTGAGAGACACTGTGTGCATGTGAGAGAGACACTGTGTGTGTGAGAAAGAGACACTGTGTGTGTGTGAGAGAAAGAGACATTGTTATTGTGTGTGCGTGAGACAGTGTATGTGAGAGACACTATGTGTGTGGGAGAGTGAGAGATACTGATTGTGTGTGACACACATACACTGCACAATACTGTGAGTTTTATTGCTGTGAAGCCTGTGATACACACAAACTGCATGTTATGGTGAATGTATGTATACCGCATAAATATACTTCTATATACTATATACTTACATACATATACTCTGAAAAATGAATGCGGCCCATGCACACATATATATTTGATGAAGTGGGCTACAGCAGAAAAAACACCTCTGCCCTATCGTATAATATTTGCCCTCTGTAATTTCAGTGTGATATATCATTACTGTAAGATAGCTATATGTTAATTGTTGCTTACCATATGTAAGTTTATTGCAGTGCATAATAAGAGGGTATACATTTTATACACTGCAATGATACACTTATTTTAGACATTTTCTACACTGCAATAAAAGTACTACCAAAGTATACCTGAATGTTAAAGAGCACTTGTATATTGAATGCAGCAATTGTGAGTGTGGTTTTTTTGTGGGGTTGAGGGCCCTATTGCATGGCAGAGTGGAGGGGGCCAGGGTCCAACCAATATTAAAGACGGCACTGGGACAGATAGACAGTCAGGACATTGTATATACAGACAAGGTACAGAGAATAACCGGCAGACTAGGTAATTAGATAGACACACTAGGCCCTCTAGCTGTTTCTGCGCTACAACTACCATAATTCCCTGCCATTTTAGAAAGTTGGTGGGGAATTATGGGATTTGTATTTCTGTAGCAGCTGGAGGGCCACAGTTGGATCTTAGGCTTGGACATTTAGAAATGGGAAATGCTGAAGCCCCAGTTCATTGAGCTAGCGTAGAGGGCTGTCCAGGGGGCAATCGTTCCTCTCCCTCCTCCCCTGTATAAAACCATCAAGGGCATATGTCCTTGAACAAGAGTTGAGCAAAGCTACTGCTATGTAAGTATGGGTAGAGCTATATAGAGTAGGCTAGAGCTATACAAACTAGACTAGAGGTATATAAACTAGACTAGAGCTATATAAACTAGGTTAGAGCTATATAAAGTAGACTAGAGCTATATAAACTAGACCAGAGCTATATAAACTAGACCAGAGCTATATAAACTAGGTTAGAGCTAAATAAACTAGAACAGAGCTATATAAACTAGGCTAGAGCTATATAAACTAGGTTAGAGCTATATAAACTAGGTTAGAGCTAAATAAACTAGGCTAGAGCTATATAAACTAGGCTAGAGCTATATAAACTAGGTTAGAGCTATATAAACTAGGTTAGAGCTATATAAACTAGGCTAGAGCTATATAAACTAGGTTAGAGCTATATAAACTAGGCTAGAACTATATAAACTACAACAGAGCTATACAAACTAGAATACTAGCTATATAAACATGGGTAGAGCTATACAAACTAGACTAGAGCTATATATACTAGAATAGAGCTATATAAACTAGGTTAGAGCTATACAAACTAGACTAGAGCTATATAAACTAGACTAGAGCTATATGAACTAGGTTAGAGCTATATAAACTAGGCTAGAGCTATATAAACTAGGTTAGAGCTATATATACTAGGCTACAGCTATATCAACTAGGCTACAGCTATATCAACTAGAATACTAGAATACTAGCTATATAAACTAGGTTAGAGCTCTATAAACTAGGTTAGAGCTATATAAACTAGACTAGAGCTAAATAAACTAGGTTAGAGCTATATAATCTAGGTTAGAGCTATATAAACTAGGTTAGAGCTATATAAACTAGGCTATAGCTATACAAACTAGACTAGAGCTATATAAACTAGGCTAGAGCTATACAAACTAGACTAGAGCTATATAAACTAGGCTAGAGCTATACAAACTAGACTAGAGCTATATAAACTAGGTTAGAGCTATATAAACTAGGTTAGAGCTATATAAACTAGGCTTGAGCTAAACAAACTAGAATAGAGCTATATAAACTAGGTTAGAGCTATATAAACTAGGTTAGAGCTATATAAACTAGGCTTGAGCTATACAAACTAGAATAGAGCTATATAAACATGGGTACAGCTAAATAAACATGGGTAGAGCAGCTGGGGCATCAGCTCACATTTTCTAAATATTAACACTCTATTATATATTATTTTATTCCCAGGTTCGGTTGGGGCTACGTGTTGAAGTCTGGCTGTCGTCCTTCCCATTAATAGCCTGTAACATGGAGTCTCCAACACCAATGGAAAGACTGCTGGAAAATCTCCACAGCGTGCTACAGGCGCTAAACAAGACACTAAACAGTCAGACTTGCCAGACTGACCTGCAAGTCAACAAGACAGACAACAAGCACAACCCAAAGGATGACAACGCCTACATATTCATACTCTTCGTCATGTTCCTGTTTGCCGTGACTGTTGGGAGCCTAATACTTGGGTACACGCGGTCAAAGAAAGTGGACAAAAGAAGTGACCCCTACCACGTGTACATTAAAAACAACAGGGTCTCTGTCATATGACAGGACGGAGCTGCCAGCAAGCCACATGCTCACGGAACCACCGGCCTCCGACGTGGCCAAGACCAGGCATGGAACTTTAATAAACTCGCTGAGATAGACAACCTAATTGAAGAGTTAATCTTTACGATGGTTCACATCATGCGGATTCCTACGGACTAGAAGTAGAGTTGAATACACAGAGTGGGAGGAAGTCATTAAAAACATTTTTTCAGTTTTAAAAGAGCTCCAGCCAGACCCCCTTTTCTTCTCCTTACATGAGAGGTAATTAAAAAGACACTGCAGATGGCATAAAATAATGTTTTAATGCATATGAGACTTACATTTCTCTATGTATTAAGCACTTTCTGATCATTCCTGAATCTAAAATTTAGAGCCAACTGAAAGGCTCCTCTACAAGTGCATCATTTATCGCTATGAAGAGTCAGGCTAGCATATTACCTGCTCAGCTGTCAGCATACGCCTGTATGCTCACCATGATTATAGATTTACTACAGGGCGGAGCTAAGGATACATGCTTTTTTTTTTTCTCCATGCTTAACCAAGCAAAAGGAAAAAAGGATTAATGAACACAATCCTCTCTACCATATGCATTTGGAAATGGCCAAAGAGGGACACTTAATTTTGTGGGAGTGGCTGTAGGGGGAGGGGCTGTGGTGGGGCTTTATCAGATCAGTTTCAGCGAATTTATGGCCAAGTTATGTAATTTGATGAGTAATTTAGAACAATAATGACGTGTTTTATTTGAACAAATGAATATAAAAAACACATTTACTGCAGTTTAAAACCAATTTATTGTGAGTTTTATCGCTCTGTATCTCGGTGATACAGATATACAAACAACACAATCGGAACTGCCAGGAGAGAGACAACAGAGGAGGAAAGAGGGACAGGGGGTTTTGGGGGCCACATAGGGACTGTCCCTGCTAAGTAGGGAGCCTTGGTAGGTATGAACACCTATAGAAATAAACAGCACAAACAAACATTCCCTGTAGTTACCCACTGCTCATGAGATGAGCAGGGGGACATTGATTTAAAAACGCAATGCACCTTGACTTACCAGTAAACTGTGCTGCATTATACAGTGATCATAATAAAAATGATAATAAAATGAAGGTTATTTTTAACACAATATCTGATATTACTGAATGATAAGGAACCAAGTCTGAGTGGTAAAGAAATCCAAGGCTGGCAAGAGTCTCCATTATTGGATAACAAAATGAGACACTATCACCAGTATTAACAATACATAAAGTGCACTAATTGGTGTGCTGAAGTAATAAAAAAATATAAGACACCTTTTAGGTGAATGTAAAGTGGTCAGAGTGAAGTTAAAAAGGGGAGTTTAGCAGCACTCCCCCCGGTAATATGCACTCACAGACTCCCAGAATATGCAGGCATGTAGATAAGTCTCCTATGTTCTGTACTCCTCCTCCTACCAGGACTCAGGCATAGAAGGGAAAATATCCACAGACAGGAGTTATTACAAAGTAAAATTGCAATTTTAATAAAGAACAGTAGCTGCTTACATGAAGGATCTTCATGATGCGTGACTCAGTGGGCGCCTCACAGTCCTGCAAATCAAGAAGTCTCAAAAGACGCCCGGTAGATGCCCAATTGAGGGTGAAACGCGTAGCGCCCAGGTCGGATCTGCTTTCTTTTACCTAGCCCATTATATCATCTAAAGACTGCTGGATTTTATTGATTTTACTACTACAAGGACTTCTTGATTTGCAGGACTGGTGAGATCCCGCTGCAAGCCGCGATGAGCTGTTAAATGCTGGACGTTCTATGCCGTCCGAGTGTCTTTTTGGACCAAAAAAATAGGACGGATTTGAATCATCGGGAAGGGGTTACACTGTATTTATCCTATGGATTTATCTCCAATAAAGAAAAAGAGAGAACAAGAGGCGTTGGAGGAAGGGAAAATAAAGTCAGACATTTAATAGAATCTTTAGAACAGTCTAAAAATGTATCATAAACATTTCTAATTCAAACTGAAATAAATAGGAATTCAAATTGCTTTCCAAGGGCTTATAATTTGCACCAAGTAGGGGACCAAATTCATTTTGATCTATTTATGGATGCACAGTGGTTCTTATTACTCTTACAATAAAAAAAATGATTGTTATGAAAGGAGCTGGCATAACACCAAAGGCTATAAAACCTTCAGACTGCTCTGAGCACATGTAACTAAGACCGAAGTCAATATCCTTTCTTGTACACGACAAGACATTGGGGTGTTGGCGGATATGCTATTAAAAGAGTCGCATGCCATTGAAGAAAATAAAAATTGGGGGAAAAAAAGAACAAGTTAAGAAGTCAAGAAAAGAACAACAAGCTTTAAGGTTTCGAAAAAGACACACAAAATAGGGAAAAGTTTAGTTTGGAGGGAAGGGAAGTCCAGTAATAATGAACCAAACATTAATAGGAGGTAAAGGGAGTGTTGGGGGATTTAACCACCTAACTTGATATATTAAATATGAGAAATGAGAAAAAGGGAATTTTGGATCAATGTGAATTTAGAATCAGAAGTCACCCTGGCAGTTTTTTTTTAGTTTTTACCGGGGGGGGGGGGGGGGGAGGGTGCATTAAGACCTCCAGACAGACTCATTATCAGTGTGATAGAGCCACCTTAGAATATGTAGATCTCTACTTGCAAAAATATGTCCATTTAGCACCATACATAACACCAAGCATACTGTAAAAGGAATGCATGGGTTAGAGGATCTGTTGTGGGCAACAGTAGACATGATTTAGCTATACACAGTTATATCACAGGAGAAGAGTATGGAAGCAATAAAAGATAGATTATTTGATGACACTGATATGGACATTTTATTTTGGATTATATTCATTATATTTTAATATATAACTATGTATGGTTTCAGAGCACTTTTTATGTACAGTTATGTGGTACGGCCATGGGCACCAAGTTTGCCCTGAGCTATGCAAATATCTTTGCAGCAAATTGGTAAGCCACAATTTATGTCAGAACAATACTTTTGGTGCAAACCTGGTCATCTAGTATCAGTGCATTGGTGACATGCTGACACAGGTTAATTTGGAAGAATTCATTGCATTTAATAAAAATAATCAGTATTATTTTATAGACTTTTAAAGTTGTCACCACCCTACTTGGCTCAACAACATACCCAAAGGCCAGACAATGCAAATTAAAATAAAAACTGTTCAAACAATCGAGAAGTTCCTGGAACAGAGTGGCACCTTGATGGAGAAGTTCTCGGAAAGAAAGTAATTGTTAGAGGAAAGAGGATTAAACAGGTTCATATAATGAAAAGGGATGATCTACTTGTAGAGAAAACTAGGAATACACAATATAAGGATACTTGTTTCTAACTAAATACTATAATAAGACCCAGCCCCCCCCCCCCCCCCCCCCCCAATAAAGAAAGATCTAATAAAATGCTTAAAACAGGATGATGTCTTGTGAAAGCACATTCCAGAATGACCAGAGGTGATCTTTAAAAGGTTTTTAAAATTAAAACAACTATTAACCCCCAGTATGTCCCCCCGAGGTTTCATCTTGCAACCCCATGAATTTTCGAGACCAAAGTACCAAAGGTTACCCTATGTGTGGAAGATGCAAATTATCTAACATATAAACTTCAATGTAATAAAATCTTGAATTTCCAATGCACGAAAACTGGAAAAATATCTGAGAGTAAACAAATCCTAGTGAAGCATGATTCATCACTCCACAGAACACGTTTCCCCTGCTCCAGAGTCCAGTGGTGACATACTTTATACTACTCCATCCGACGTTTGGCATTATACTTGGTGATGTGAGGCTTGCATGCAGTTGCTCCAGAGTCCGGTGGCCGCTTGCTTTACACCACTCGATCCGACGCTTGGCATTGTACTTGGTGATGTGAGGCTTGAATGCAGCTGCTCCAGAGTCTAGTGGCGGCATGCTTTACACCACTCGATCTGATGCTTGGCATTGTACTTGGAGATGGGATGCTCGCATGCAGCTGCTCCAGAGTCCAGTGGCGGCGTGCTTTACACCACTTGACTTGACACTTGGCATTGTACTTGGTGATGTGAGGCTTGCATGCAGTGGCTCCAGAGTCCGGTGGCAGCGTGCTTTACACCACTCGATCCAACGCTTGGCATTGTACTTGGCGATGTGAGGCGTGCATGCAGCTGCTCCAGAGTCCAGTGGCGGCATGCTTTACACCACTCGATCCGATGCTTGGCATTGTACTTGGTGATGTGAGGCTTGCATGCAGCTGCTCCAGAGTCCAGTGGTGGCATGCTTTACATCACTCGATCCGACGCTCGGCATTGTACTTGGTGATGTGAGGCTTGCATGCAGCTGCTCCAGAGTCCAGTGGCGGTAGTGCTTTACACCACTCGATCCAACGCTTGGCATTGTACTTGGTGATGTGAGGCTTGCATGCAGTTGCTCCAGAGTCCGGTGGCCGCTTGCTTTACACCACTCGATCCGACGCTTGGCATTGTACTTGGTGATGTGAGGCTTGAATGCAGCTGCTCCAGAGTCCAGTGGCGGCATGCTTTACACCACTCGATCTGATGCTTGGCATTGTACTTGGAGATGGGATGCTCGCATGCAGCTGCTCCAGAGTCCAGTGGCGGCGTGCTTTACACCGCTTGACTTGACACTTGGCATTGTACTTGGTGATGTGAGGCTTGCATGCAGTGGCTCCAGAGTCCGGTGGCAGCGTGCTTTACACCACTCGATCCAACGCTTGGCATTGTACTTGGCGATGTGAGGCGTGCATGCAGCTGCTCCAGAGTCCAGTGGCGGCATGCTTTACACCACTCGATCCGATGCTTGGCATTGTACTTGGTGATGTGAGGCTTGCATGCAGCTGCTCCAGAGTCCAGTGGTGGCATGCTTTACATCACTCGATCCGACGCTCGGCATTGTACTTGGTGATGTGAGGCTTGCATGCAGCTGCTCCAGAGTCCAGTGGCGGTAGTGCTTTACACCACTCGATCCAACGCTTGGCATTGTACTTGGTGATGTGAGGCGTGCATGCAGCGGCTCCAGAGTCCAGTGGCGGCGTGCTTTACACCACTCGATCCGATGCTTGGCATTGTACTTGGTGATGTGAGGCTTGCATGCAGCTGCTCCAGAGTCCAGTGGTGGCGTGCTTTACACCACTCGATCCGACGCTTGGCATTGTACTTGGTGATGTGAGGCTTGCATGCAGCTGCTCCAGAGTCCAGTGGCGGCATGCTTTACACCACTCGATCTGATGCTTGGCATTGTACTTGGTGATGTGAGGCTTGCATGCAGCTGCTCCAGAGTCCAGTGGTGGCATGCTTTACACCACTCAATCCGATGCTTGGCATTGTACTTGGTGATGTGAGGCTTGCATGCAGCTGCTCCAGAGTCCAGTGGCGGTCGTGCTTTACACCACTTGACTTGACACTTGGCATTGCACTCGGTGATGTAAGGCTTGCATGCAGCTGCTCCAGAGTCCGGTGGCGGCGTGCTTTACATCACTCGATCCGACGCTTGGCATTGTACTTGGTAATGTGAGGCTTGCATGCAGCTGCTCCAGAGTCCAGTGGCGGTCGTGCTTTACACCACTCGATCCAATGCTTGGCATTGTACTTGGTGATGTGAGGCTTGCATACAGCTGCTCCAGAGTCCAGTGGTGGCATGCTTTACACCACTCGATCCGACGCTTGGCATTGTACTTGGTGATGTGAGGCTTGCATGCAGCTGCTCCAGAGTCCAGTGGCGGTCGTGCTTTACACCACTCGATCTGACGCTTGGCCTTGTACTTGGTGATGTGAGGCTTGCATGCAGCTGCTCCAGAGTCCAGTGGTGGCGTGCTTTACACCACTCGATCCGACGCTTGGCATTGTACTTGGAGATGTGAGGCTTGAATGCAGCTGCTCCAGAGTCCAGTGGCGGTCGTGCTTTACACCACTTGACTTGACACTTGGCATTGTACTTGGTGATGTGAGGCTTGCATGCAGCTGCTCCAGAGTTCAGTGGTGGCATGCTTTACACCACTCGATCTGACGCTTGGCATTGTACTTGGTGATGTGAGGCTTGCATGCAGCGGCTCCAGAGTCTGGTGGTGGCGTGCTTTACACCACTCAATCCGACACTTGCTACTGCACTTGCACAAAATTTGTACCACTGCCGATAAGTTTAGCACACAAAGGGGTTGCGCAACAAACCCTTCCCCCAGATAAGGTGCCAAGGCGTTAAAACCTCAACATAAAAGCAGGGAGACAGACCTTTAAAATTCTGCCTTCAGTGCAGGTGCAGCAGCTGCACAGGTGATTCCTTAAAACCAATTTAGTGTGTTTAAAAATATGAAGTTATGTTTAATTGAAAGACATATTAAATAGAAATGCTCTAATGAAAGAACACAAATAAAGCACCTTATTGGGTCCTCTATGGCTGTCTGGTGGCAGACATGTTGTTTAGAATCTCGGGTCAGATGAGGGTAGATCTGACCCATATGACCCAAGATCGCAGACCTTGTCTGCTTTATCATTTGTACCCTACACATCCATCCATCTCAATTGCAAAGTGACACTACAGTTTGTGCCACCTGGTGCCACCTTCCTCGAGCAAACCCAGTGTGTATCTTTGAAGACACACATAAGTTTACTCTGAGCTCAGCCTCCCAGCTCGCATCTGGTCGGGGTCTGTCAGGCTTGGCGTTCTCACTCTGCTGGTTTCTACGGAAGCATCATGGCAGTTATTCCTTATATTGACGAACACATATAAGTTTTACATTCTGACATGAGTCAGTTTTGTGTTGTTAACCTCTGATTGATTTGGAGGAATCATAATCTGGCCCATGTGATTCCCTGCCAGCTTGGAACATTCTCATTATTCTGTATAAGTATCTCTACAAAGCCCTGTTGTTGTTTTATGCCCTGTGCATTCTTCTCTTTTCTTATATTGTTTATCCAGGTTTGACATAACCTCATTTAAACACTGCACTCGTTCTAGCTGGGATCAGCAGAGTCTGTATTGTACATAGTAACCTGGGAATCCCATCGCTGCCACCAAGAACCCGTAACAATGCCCGCATTTCTTTCCAGAGGGAAAGAGACACCAAGAGTGGAGGGGGGTGAGACACCAGGCATGGGGTTGGGGGAGGGAAAGAGACACCAGGCATAGGGTGAGGGGAGGGAAAGAGACACCAAGAGTGGAGGGGGGAGAGACACCAGGCATGGGGTTGGGGGAGGGAAAGAGACACCAGTCATGGGTTGGAGAGGAGGGAAAGAGACACCAGGCATGGGATGGGGAGGAGGGAGAAAGAGACAGGGACATCAAACATGAGGTGGGGGGTAGGGAGAAAGAGAGAGAGAGAGAGAGAGAGAGAGAGAGAGAGAGAGAGAGAGAGAGAGAGAGAGAGAGAGAGAGAGGGAGAAAAACAGACTTGGGGGGAGAGGAGAGAGACAAGGGGGAGAGGAATAGACAAACATGAGGCATAGAAACAAAAGGTGTTTTTTTTTTTGGATGGCCTCTCCATGGACTGATGATGAGGACACAAGGTTATCATGGATCCTCGCTGGACATGGTTACAGGTACATTTTCCTCACAGGGCACCCTATGTGTATCAAGGCACACAAAGGTAGTTTATTTTTTACAGGTTACATTTTTTTTGCATCATCTCCCCTACCTGGGCAAGGATAAAGGTGTGATGGGTAAATACAGTGGATATAAAAAGTCTACACACCCCTGTTAAAATGTCAGGTTTCTGTGCTGTAAAAAAATTAAACAAAGATAAATCATTTTTCCACCTTTAATGTGACCTATAAACTGTACAACTCAATTGAAAAACAAACTGAAATCTTTTAGATAGAGGGAATAAAAAATATAAAAATAAAATAATGTGGTTGCATAAGTGTGCACACCCTCTTATAACTGGGGATATAGCTGTGTTCAGAATTAAGCAATCACATTCCAAATCATGTTAAATAGGAGTCAGCATACACCTGCCATCATTTAAAGTGCCTCTGATTAACCCCAAATAAAGTTCAGCTGCTCTAGTTGGTCTTTCCTGAAATTTTCTTAGTCGCATCCCACAGCAAAAGCCATGGTCCACAGAGAGCTTCCAAAGCATCAGAGGGATCTCATTGTTAAAAGGTATCAGTCAGGAGAAGGGTACAAAAGAATTTCCAAGGCATTAGATATACCATGGAACACAGTGAAGACAGTCATCATCAAGTGGAGAAAATATGGCACAACAGTGACATTACCAAGAACTGGAGCTCCCTCCAAAATTGATGAAAAGACAAGAAGAAAACTGGTCTGGGAGGCTACCAAGAGGCCTACAGCAACAATAAAGGAGCTGCAGGAATATCTGGCAAGTACTGGCTGTGTGGTACATGTGACAACAATCTCCCGTATTCTTCATATGTCTGGGCTATGGGGTAGAGTGGCAAGATGAAAGCCTTTTCTTACGAAGAAAAACATCCAAGACGGGCTACATTTTGCAAAAACACATCTGAAGTCTCCCAAAAGCATGTGGGAAAAGGTGTTATGGTCTGATTAAACCAAGGTTGAACTTTTTGGCCATAATTCCAAAAGATATGTTTGGTGCAAAAACAACACTGCACTTCACCAAAAGAACACCATACCCACAGTGAAGCATGGTGGTGGCAGCATCATGCGTTGGGGCTGTTTTTCTTCGGCTGGAACTGGGGCCTTAGTTAAGAATTATGGGAACAGTTCCAAATACCAGTCAATATTGGCACAAAACCTTCAGGCTTCTGCTAGAAAGCTGAACATGAAGAGGAACTTCATCTTTTAGCATGACAACGACCCAAAGCATAAATACAAATCAACAAAGGAATGGCTTCACCAGAAGAAGATTAAAGTTTTAGAATGGCCCAGCCAGAGACCAGACCTGAATCCGATTGAAAATCTGTGGGGTGATCTGAAGAGGGCTGTGCACAGGAGATGCCCTCGCAATCTGACAGATTTGGAGTGTTTTTGCAAAGAAGAGTGGGCAAATCTTGCCAAGTCAAAATGAGCCATGCTGATAGACTCATACCCAAAAAGACTGAGTGCTGTAATAAAATCAAAAGGTGCTTCAACAAAGTATTAGTTTAAGGGTGTGCACACTTATGCAACCACATTATTTTATTTTTATATTTTTTCTTCCCTCTATCTAAAAGATTTCAGTTTGTTTTTCAATTGAGTTGTACAGTTTATAGGTCACATTAAAGGTGGAAAAAGTTCTGAAATTATTTATCTTTGTCTCATTTTTTTACAGCACAGAAACCTGACATTTTAACAGGGGTGTGTAGACTTTTTATATCCACTGTATATAAAAGATATTATATTTGAATTTGAATTTATTTACGTGCCACGGGCCGTTGGGCAAGTTTTTATAAAAAATTTAATTTGGGGGCCATTCATTTTTTGTATATTTGAAGGGCTAGAGGATAGCCACTGTCGCCGGCTCCATAATTATGTTACATAGTAGTTTAAGTTGAAAAAAGACTTGTGTACATCAAGTTCAACCCTTTTCCTATTTCTTGTTTTCCATTGTTGTTCCGAAAGAAGGTAGACCACCCCATCCCCTTATTTCAAGAATATAAAATTCTTCGTTCATTGGGGGAAAAAAAATCCTTCTTGACTCCAAATGGCAAACCGATTTCTCCTTGGATCAACAAGCACTAAATAATAATTATTACTGCCTATACTCACATGCATAGCCCTCTATGCTCCAAACTATCCAGGCTGCTTTTAACCCCTTCGTGACGCATGGTGCTTGCGTCCCTAATGATGCAAGCACCAAAACGTCACGATTTGTTCGATCGTTAGCCAGGAACACTATGGCAGAGACCCGATGAGGGTCTTAATAGACCCTGTGGGACCCTGCCAAAACAATTGCGAGACCGGACGTCACGTGTGGCGTCACAGAGTTCGGGAACGGTGCGATTTTGAGAAAGGCTATATTTCCCCTGTCAGACTGAGGTCACTCAAAGTGGCCTCATCTGACAGGTGGGATCCCGCTGCAAGTGCCTGCAGCGGGATCCGAGCACAGCTCATCGCGGGGAGCCACAATGAGTTGTTTAACACAGGATGTATTATGCCGTCCTATCGACTTTTAGGCACTTAAAATCAGGACGGCATAGTACGTCCTAACGTCACGAAGGGGTTAAAGGCATTCTATTGTATTTGCTAGAATTGTTCTTGCTGTAAAGAATCCCCTTCAAGTCCTAGTGGGTAACCTCTTGAGCTTTTTATTGCTCTGTTAGTGAACAGGTCAGACATGGAGCCCAGACTTAAACCGCATATTCAAGGTGAGGTCCATGGACCTATAAAGAGGCAGAATAATATCTTCCTCCCGTGAGTCAATATCCCGCAATATCTTAATGGCCTTTGCAGCTGCTAGCTGACACTGTGCACTACTGCTAAGTCTATTGTCTACAAGTCCTCCCAAATCTTTTTCATTAGTAGATTTCCCCAAGGAAACACCATACAAACTATATGTTGCATTTTCATTATTGTACCCAAAATGCATTTGCCATTTATCTGCCCAGTTACCCAATTTGTCCAATTCCTCTTGCAGCCAAGATCCATCTAGGTCAGACTACTTCATTTTTTGTCATCGGCAAACACTGTGACATGGCTCCCTATAATTAACTTTAACTTTTTGACCCACATCGGCTTTACGCCAGTCTGTGGACACCATGCCTGAAATAAAGTAAAAATAACGATCTGGCCAGGACCTAGCTTAGCTCTTTAGCTGTGGGTGTGTACCATCCAGCCCGAGGCTTTGTCTACCTTAACACCATTTAATTGTTTTAACACTTGTGTCAGCCAATCACATGCTTGCTGTGACTCTTCTGTAAAAGTAGTTTGCAGGTTCTCGTCCATCGGTTCTTCCTTTATTATTAAATTAATAAAAGTATCTGCTTTCTCTGTGTCTCCACTGACTATCTTAAGCATTTCAACAAAGATCAGCCTTTAATATTTTTTGCCAGTTATGTATATAAATCAATTTCTCCTTCTCTCCTTAGCAATATTTTTTTTCATTCTTCCAATTCGTCGATTTCAGTTGCCTTTTTACAGTCTTTGTTGGCTTCTTTCTATTTTGCAATGTTTGAAAGTTAATTTCTTTGTAGTTCATTTTTGGGACCACTTGTTTTTTTTCAGTTATGGGGTCTTATTATTATTTTGGGAGGACTTTCTGAATAGTGGAAATCCTCCTGACATGAGGAACCAAGGTTTAGCAAGAGTTAAGTTTCTCATTTCTATACATGAGTATTTTTTATACACATTGCCTGTTCTCCTGTGTGGTCCCGGCTGCTGGATTTTAAGCATTTTTACATAAACCATCTCCGTTTGATTAAACGTAAGTAATTTTTTTTCCGTTTCTGCATTTTGTTTTGGCCGGAGTAACTTACTGAGTTAGTGAGTGTTTGCGATACAGCACTGTTTATTTAATTGATTTAATAATTCCACTAATGTTTAACAAGGAAGAAGGAAATCCTACCCAGCTCCAGAAATGAATGGCAAGGTCCTGTTTTTATTAATGTGTACTGAGTGACTGTACATTGCATTGTTTTGCTGTGTATACTGGCAGCTTAAATGATATACGTTAGAACAAGTCAGGACAAGAAAGCCGAGTCTTGTGACAATGGATGTGGCATCTTGAAATGGGAAAAGGGACTCTGCAGATTGGGCTATTATAGGTTTAAGGGGATGTTAATATTATGAGGTTTGCATGGAGCATGCACGCTGGAACTCTGGCACGCTGGCACTTTGACACGCTGGCACTTTGACACGCTGGCACTCTGGCATGCTGGCACTCTGTGGATAAGAGTATGGGCAGCGGAGGGACAATGAAACCCAGGCAACATTTCCAAGTTTCCCTACCAGGGCACCATTGTCTGTGAAGGTCCACAGGGCATTATTAAAGGCTGTCTTGTGCCCAAAATGCTTTTTTTATATTTTGCATTACTTAACATATAAAATAACAGCTAGACGAAATTGTAAAATGACAGCAGGAACCAGGACTACCCACACTAGCTACGAGTAAAAGTCAATTTCCTTTTTGCTGCACGAACCAATGAGAATAATGCTATCTTGTTTCTCTTGCGATGTCATCAGCCAATGTGTTGCACTTTTACGACATTAACAAGAGCAAGGTCACTTAGAGTTCACACAATGTATTCTATTCCAGCAGCACAGGAAGTGGCTAAATGAAACAAAACTTGACATGCTCAGTGTGTATATAATCCGTGCTGCCGCACCTGCAGTAAACATGCAGAGTAATCACTGGGGGAGGGCTGGAGTCAATATACAGAATGCCTGCATCAAATCACACAGGGATAAAAGCCTGTGCTCTATACAAGCAGTGATCTGCATCTTGCACCAAAGTGAGTTTGTGGACTAGACTGTCCCTTTTAATTGTCCATCACAAAGACCAGTACACGGTAACAATGTTGGTGACTAGCTCTTATTGAGGACTTGTAGATGTAATAAATTGATAGCCAAATAACTTGGTCCTCTGTCTAGTAGTTTCCCAATTAATCAGGCAGAGGCAGAGAGTGTAGGGTCCTTGACAGGTACGGATACAATCACACTCAACCAACCACTGAGAGGGCTGATTCTGAAGGTACAGGGTGTTTGGAATGAGCATATGATATCCTGAATCTATAATTAATTTACATGCCGGGCTTTCCCCCTGCTTTCAGCTGCCATCTGATGATTAAACTGCAATTCTTACCACAAATACACTTCCCTGTATATTTCTTAATGATTACACAACTTGAGACAAGTAATTAACTATTTCTATGATCTTCCTTAGCGAGCGTTACCCAGTTGCAGATCAGGCTATTGGCCATTGGTTCAGAGCAAACACGCGGGTTTATTCCGAGCTTTGCCTCTCAGCCAATCAGCTTCAGGGTCTGTCAGGGCTGATCGTCTTTATCTACAAGTGCAGAGAGATCTTCATTTCTGATTGTCGCCAACAGAGGGAGCTAGTTAAAGTCCCCTGCGTGGTGGCATGTGACAATGGAGGTCTAGCAGTGTGAGACTGTCAGCGACAGCTGCAGCATGATGCTTTTTCAAAGAAATGGCTGCAGTCAGAGGATTAATGGACATGTACCATAAATAGCACTTGTTTGTATATTGGAAGCATAATCTGGAAGTATTTATGACATTTTGTAAGGCATTTAGAATAAGACTAATGAATTTTATTTACAAAAACTAAAATCCAGCCAGTCCACATGCAGATACCATAACAATGAGCTGACAAACACATTAATAAACTCTGGATCCACTATGGATGGCTGATTCACACACTGTTTTACTTTACACTGGACAATCCCAATTCATTGCCATCTCAAAAATTACATGTGTCTACACAAATCTGGCTGACCTGGCAATCCTAGGTGCACAACTGCTAGAGAAAAAAACCTTGCCAATGCACCCACAGGACCTTGCCATTGCACTCACAGGACCTTGCCATTACACACACAGGGCCTTGCCATTTTACACACCGGAACTTGCCATTGCACCCACAGGACCTTGCCATTGCACCCACAGGACCTTGACATTACACACACAGGGCCTTGCCATTGCACCCACAACACCTTACCATTAAACACATAGGACCATGCCATTACACACACATGACTTTGCCATTACACACACAGGACCTTGGCATTACACACACAGGGCCTTGCCATTGCACCCACATGACCTTGCCATTACACACACAGGACCTTGCCATTACACACATAGGACCTTGCCATTGCACCCACATGACTTTGCCATTACACACACAGGACCTTGGCATTACACACACAGGGCCTTGCCATTGCACCCACATGACCTTGCCATTACACACACAGGGCCTTGCCATTTTACACACCGGAACTTGCCATTGCACCCCCTTGACCTTGCCATTACACACACAGGACCTTGGCATTACACACACAGGGCCTTGCCATTGCCCAGCGAATTTCTCAATTGTACGCAGCGGATTTCTCAATTGTTCCCAGAAGACCTATTCATTGTACACAGAGAACCTAGCCAAGATTCCCTGGTGTCTAGTGGGTCAGAAGACTCGCCAGCAGTTGGCCAGCATTACAGAGACTCTGTGCACATACTTCCTCCTGTGGGCCTCTCACAGCTGGGACAGTTTTAGGTTACCCCATTACCCCATTGATGGCTGGACACTATACTGAGAACACAGCCTATGGGAGACCTAGGGCAGAAGAGCCCTTTATATTAAGTAGGGTGTGGAGTTAGTGGTAGGGACTATATATATATACATGGGTTAATAAAGAATTAAACTGCTGAATTATAATAGGAAGCAGGATTTTTGTCCCTCTCTTGTATTAAATATTCAGATTTTTTTTTAGAAAGCCTGAATAAGGAGAAACGCGTTGTGTGTGGGAGAGGAGCATTCTATTAGAACTTCATGCACCTTCCAAGTCTGGAACTACATGCACTTTGCAGCTGCTTGCAGTTTGCCTTTATGTAAGATTTTATATTTTTGTATTCTGCATTATTAAAGAAAGTTTTACTGAAGAAATATCTCCTTCCTCCCCTGTCCTATTCTTTATGACCTCGAGGATCATCTGATAACATCTGTGAATTCAAGACCCCTAGAGGGGCTCCCGAATACCCATGACACTGAGCAGGGTACTGCTCAGGAAGATGTGAGTGGAACCCTCATATATTGTATCTCTTTTGGTCCACTTATTAGTCTTAATATACTACACTATATTACTTTGTTTTGTGTTTGTTCTTCTTCCCCTTACATTATATACAGAGAATATTGCCTCCTATAAGGGTAAATAACAGTGTGTAGTGTTTTGGGAAGCGCACGATTTCACTTATTTGTTTTGTGTGTAATTTATGTATCAGGAGTGAAGCACTGGTTGTGTTTTTGTGCTGCTACTCCCTTCACAGTTAAAGGCGCAGTGTATTCTATTTTTGTTTATAGCCTCGTGGTAGCTTGCTCCTGGGGGGGGGGATGCTCGATGGTTAAATTCCACATTCCCCCTACCCCAGGAGAGGCTCAGGACTCCTGGTTATTACCCCAGGCAAATCACTAACTGAATTTCCTGCTGTATCAATATTTATAGAGCAAAGAATAACAATATGATCCTAACCGTTACTTCTTGCAGACACGGGAGATCCTCTGCCAGTCCGTGGACTATACTCTGGGAAAATGGGCAGAACACCGAGATGCTGCTGGAACGGGATTCGGCTGAGTGAATGCAGCTGGAGCAGATATTAAGGAATTTATTCATAATAGTGGGGATTGCAGACAATTCGTATACTTTTCGTGCCTGATGAATTGGCCACAGAGTGAGTGACTTCTGTTGCCCAATTCAACACAGCGTCGTCTTTCGGATGTATTTCTGGGGTTTGTGCGCTCTCTGCTCGGAGCACACAAACCCCGGAGCGTGGGTGCTCCATGTTAGCACATATGGAGCATCCACCGCTGGGTGTCTCCTGATTATGACATCACCTGCAGCTAAATATGCAAATGATACATTTCCCGTTGAAATCAGTATGTTCTCATAGCAAGCCACAGGTGATGTCATAAGCTGAAGACGCCACAGACACATTTCAAAATAAAAAAGATCTCCTAATTTAGGCATTTGCTGCAATTCTGCTGACACACTGTATAGATCATTTTCAATAATTAGTTATTCGTTACATTCAAAGTATAAGCAGTGTTTCGGTGATACCGTCTCTTCAAGGCTAAAGTAATCGAGTTAGAAAAATTGTGTGGACTGCGATAAACTTGCTCTTGTACCCAGTAGGATCTCTTAACAATGCAACACATTGTCTGATGACATCAGTAGAGAGACAGGAAATTCCATTCATTTGAATGAAATTATTCTCATTGGTTCCTGCAGAAAAAAATAAAAAAAAGGAAATGACTTTTACTCATCTAGTGTGGGCAGTCCTGGCTTCTTGCAAAACTTCTGTAATTTCACAGTTTCATCCAGCTGTACGTTTTTTAAAAATATATTTTAAGGCATGCAAAATGTAAAACATGGACATTAATACTTGGAAGATGCATTTTGGGCGCCAGACAGTTCCTTTATGTTTGCCATTGCCTTTTCAATTCCCTGCAAATCTCTGTTTCACGAATAAAGTCTAGAAATGTTATTGTCGTAGTGTTTGCAGCCCGTGTAGTGAGTTTAAGAGATAGTAAAACATTAAACGATCCTTCCTCGGATGTTTATATAAACCACACGGGCCAGTTTGACCATACATAGCTTGTGTTCGTTTTCTGTTTGTTGAATAATGACTTGTTATTCTTCTAGCCAGCGGCAGATCCTAATCCAGCCAATAACCAGAGCCGTATTTAATATTCTAAGGAATGATCCTGATCCGTCAGCCCCAACAGAAGCCAAGTCCTGTGTGATTTAACAAGTCACTGCTGGGTCAGTAAGACCAGATGTCTGATAGTAATAGGTGCCTCCAGCTGCCTGAGAGTCATGAGAGTTGTAGTTTGACAACAGCTGGAGAGTTTCAGTTTTGCTACCAAGGCATTTTTTTATTTTGGAAATCATGGGTGCAATGCAGAGAGTGTGCAATATGGGTGCAATGCAGAGAGTGTGCAATATGGGTGCAATGCACAGAGTGTGCTTTTTCCGGTGCAATGCAGAGAGTGTGCAATTTGGGTGCAATGCAGAGAGTGTGCAATATGTGTGCAATGCACAGAGTGTGCAATATGTGTGGAATGCAGAGAGTGTGCAATATGGGGGCAATGCAGAGAGTGTGCAATATGGGGGCAATGCACAGAGTGTGCAATATGGGTGCAATGCACAGAGTGTGCAATATGGGTGCAATGCAGAGAGTGTGCAATGCAGAGAGTGTGTAATTTGGGTGCAATGCAGAGAGTGTGCAATATGGGTTCAATGCACAGAGTGTGCAATATGGGTGCAATGCAGAGAGTGTGCAATATGGGTGCAATGCAGAGAGTGTGTAATTTGGGTGCAATGCAGAGAGTGTGCAATATGGGTACAATGCACAGAGTGTGCAATATGGGTGCAATGTAGAGAGTGTGCATTATGGGTGAAATGCAGAGAGTGTGCAATGAGGGTGCCATGCAGAGATTGTGCAATGAGGGTGCAATGCAAAGTGTGCACAATATGGGTGCAATGCAAAGTGTGTGTCATGTGGGTGCAATAAAAGAAGGGCAAAATGGGTGCAATGCAAAACATGGGTCATGTGCAAACTGTGTGCAATATGGGTGCAATGCAAACTGTGTGCAATATGAGTGCAATGCAAAGTGTGTACAATGTGGGTGCAATGCATGGCGTGTGCAGTGTGAGTGCAATTCAAAGTGAATGCACTGCAAAGTGTGTATTATGTGGGTGCAATGCAAAATGTGTACAATGTGGGTGCATTGCAAGGAGCTTACAATGTGGGTGCAATGCAAAGTGTATGTCATATGGGTGCAATGTAATGTGTGTGTAATATGGGTGAAATGTAAAGTATGTGAAATGTGGGTGCAATGCAAAGTGTGTGCAACATGGGTGCAATGCGAAGTGTATGTAATATGGGTGCAATGTAATGTGTGTGTAATATGGGTGCAATGTAAAGTATGTGCAATGTGGGTGCAGTGTAAAGTGTGTGCAACATGGGTGTAATGCAAAGTGTATGTATTATGGGTGCAATGTAACGTGTGTGTAATATGGGTGCAATGTAAAGTATGTGCAACATGGGTGCAATGCAAAGTGTATGTAATATGGGTGCAATGCAACGTGTGTGTAATATGGGTGCAATGTAAAGTATGTGCAATATGGGTGCAAAGCAAAGTGTGTATGATGTGGGTGCAATGCAAAGTGTGTGCATTATGGGTGCAATGCAGAGAGTGTGCAATGAGGGTGCAATGCAAAGTGTGCACAATATGGGTGCAATGCAAAGTGTGTGTCATGTGGGTGCAATAAAAGAAGGGCAAAATGGGTGCAATGCAAAACATGGGTCATGTGCAAGCTGTGTGCAATATGGGTGCAATGCAAACTGTGTGCAATATGGGTGCAATGCAAAGTGTGTACAATGTGGGTGCAATGCATGGCGTGTGCAGTGTGAGTGCAATTCAAAGTGAATGCACTGCAAAGTGTGTATTATGTGGGTGCAATGCAAAATGTGTACAATGTGGGTGCATTGCAAGGAGCTTACAATGTGGGTGCAATGCAAAGTGTATGTAATATGGGTGCAATGTAATGTGTGTGTAATATGGGTGCAATGTAAAGTATGTGAAATGTGGGTGCAATGCAAAGTGTTTGCAACATGGGTGCAATGCGAAGTGTATGTAATATGGGTGCAATGTTATGTGTGTGTAATATGGGTGCAATGTAAAGTATGTGCAATGTGGGTGCAGTGTAAAGTGTGTGCAACATGGGTGTAATGCAAAGTGTATGTAATATGGGTGCAATGTAACGTGTGTGTAATATGGGTGCAATGTAAAGTATGTGCAACATGGGTGCAATGCAAAGTGTATGTAATATGGGTGCAATGCAATGTGTGTGTAATATGGGTGCAATGTAAAGTATGTGCAATGTGGGTGCAATGCAAAGTGTGTGCAATACGGGTGCAAAGCAAAGTGTGTATGATGTGGGTGCAATGCAAAGTGTGTGCAACATGGGTGCAATGCAAAGTGTGTGCAATATTTGGGGCGCAATGCAAAGAGTGCGCAGTATGTGTGCAATATGGTTACAATGCAAAGTGTGTCAAATATCGGTGCAATGCAAAGAGTGTGTAATATGGGTGCAATATGTGGGTGCAATGTAAAGTGTGTACAGAGCAAAGTGCATGTAATATGGGTGCAATGCAAAGAGTGTGCAATATGTGTGCAATGCAAAGTGTGTACAATGTGGGTGAAATGCAAAGTGCATGCAATATGGGTGCAATGCAAAGAGTGAGCAATATGGGTACAGTGCAAAGAGTGCACAGTATGTGTGCAATATGGGTACAATGCAAAGTGTGTCAAATATTGGTGCAATGCAAAGAGTGTGTATTATGGGTGCAATGTGTGGATGCAATTTAAAGTGTGTGCAAAGCAAAGTGCATGTAATATGGGTGTAATGTATAGAGTCAATATGTGTGCAATGCAAAGTGTGTACAATGTGGGTGAAATGAAAAGTGCATGTGATATGGGTGCAATACAAAGAGTGAGCAATGTGGGTGCAAAGCAAAGTGTATGCAATGCAAAGTGGGTATAATGTGAGTGCAATGAAAAGTTGGTGCAAAAGGGGTGCAATGCAAACTGTGTAGAATATCGGTGCATTGCATAGAGTGTGTAATATGGGTGCACTGTGTGGGTGCAAAGCAAAGTGCATGCAATATGGGTGCAATGCAAAGAGTGAGTAATATGGGTGCAGAGTGAAATGTATGCAGTGCAAAGTGTGTGTAATATGGTGCAATATAAAGTATATGAAATGTGGGTGCAATGCAAAGTGTGTGCATGGGTGCAGTTAAAAGTGTGTGAAATACGGGTGCAATGCAAGGAGTGTACAATAAGGGTGCAATGCATGGAGTGTACAATAAGGGTGCAATGCATGGAGTGTACAATAAGGGTGCAATGCATGGAGTGTACAATAAGGGTGCAATGCATGGAGTGTACAATATGGGTGCAATGCAAGGAGTGTACAAATACAATATGGGTGTGATGCAAGAAGTGTGAAAAATGGGCATGTTGTTTAGAATCTTTGCTCTGTACAGCTCTATCAGGAGGTGGACATGTTGTTTAGAATCTTGGGTCAGATGAAGGAAGATCTGACCCATCTGACCCAAGATGGCTGCCCCCTTTTAGTGCTATATAAGTATAGCAGACTGAATAAGCTGCTTTATTTATATTCTTTCATTAAAACATTTCTATTTAAAATACCTACACATTAAAAAGAAGGTAATTATCACTAGCGGTGGGGAACTTCTTCCCCAGGTTACCTGGGATGCCGGGTGGGGGAGCTTTTTTTAAGGGCCAACTGACAGCTACACTTTGCAGTCCTGAATCCCACCCAAACTCTACCTCTATCCTAACAAGCGGGACAGAGGTAGAGCTAATCAGGACAGCGGGACAAAGACTCAAATCCCGGACTGTCCTGTGCAAGTCAGTTACATTGAAGGTGGGATACTTGACAGCAACTTTTCCAACATTTCTCCTTTAATACCCAACCCTACCCAACCTCACCCTGAGGCCTACACCAGCATATTACTCCACATAGCAACACGCTCTACACAACGTTATAGGAAGTGGGGAGCACCACCCTAGATAAACATTTTTCCTATTTTATACACTGGTCTGCGGAGGTGACACAAACATACATTCAAATTTTCCTTAAAGCCATTTTTAAAACTGTTATATAAAAATAATTGGAGATTTAGACACCATGCGGCCATATGAGGCTTAGCTCCCCACTGCGTCAGAGTACTTCAATATTGGCGGCTCCAAACTTTATTTTTTACTTGAATGTAACGGAGTCTGTCAAACTATACTATTTTCTGCGAGGTGGCAGCAGCAGAACATTGTGCCCCCCCCCCCCCCCCCCCCCCCATCCGATATAGTGGTATGGCAGTGATATATCTAAGTATATAAATACAATGAAAATTAATGTTAATTAATAATTAATAGCATCTGTCACTGGACAGACACAAATGGCGGTACAGCATAGCCATTGACAGTGGAAAACGCCCATCAGTATATAGTTAGCCACACATGCACAAATAGTATAGCATAGCTCACCTAATTATATAGTAAGCCAGACATAGCTGGTGGCACAAGATTAGCTTCCATGAGTATATATTTAGCAAGACATAAAGCGTGGTACAGTGAAGTTTCTAATCAGTATATAGTTAGCCCTGTTACTACACAGTGGTGACGTTACAAGGAGGACTTGTCCTGTCCTGCTGAGCTCTGATTCCGAGATTGGTGTTGAATTTCCATTACACACACTTCATTTCCCTTTCTTACGTGAGTGTGTTTAGATTCTGGGTGGAGGATACTGTTTATTCTCCACCTTATTGATGGGCTTTCAAACCATTATTTGTTTTACCAGTGAATCATGGTGAAGAGCTTTCCAAAAATGTCATTAAAAAACGGAGTCCCAAACACAACACACTTAACGCGTGACATTTTAATAGTAAAGACACACACCCTGGGAGGATGCAGTGAAGGGTCCGTTAGGGCAGCCAGGGAGGGAGTATTATATGTTACAAGTAGGGCTGAATTGGATATAGAAATAATACGGGGTGCACAGTATATGCTTGACACAAGCTCCTGCAAATTAAGTCCCATCTGGTTCGCGGGAATGGGTTGGTTGCTAACTGTGCCAGCTTTGGCAGCAGGATCCTTGGGAGCTGGACTGACGTGTGGGAATGCGAGGGAGTGTGGGGGGGGTTTGAGTGAGAAGGTGAGGGTAGGGATGTTGGACTCCCTTCGGCCATCACCAGCTTGCGAGCAGCTTCCCACCTTCCCTATTTATTTGATTTGTGTTTAATGTACTAACTCTTATGTCACAGTGGGCGGGGTTTCCCGTGCCAATCGGGGGGTGGGGGGGCAGGAGCCTATGGGAAAGAAGGTATAATGGGGTTCATCTCTCCTCTAACCTCTGGTAATGGTACTGGTTAGGAAGGGATTTTTTTTAACAGCAAGGACAGTAAATGAAAATCGCTGCTCGAGGAGATGGTGCTATCGAATACATTAGATGCCTTTAAAAAGGGCTTGGGCACTCTTTTTTTTTAAAGAAGCTATATAGGCATTAATATTTATTTAGTGCTTGTTGATCCAAGGAAATCTCTTGTCCTTCATCATCTCCAACAACTTCTGTATCTCTTGTCTCTCACCCTGTGTCCTGTCCAACAAATCGTATATCTCTTTTCCCTCACCGTCTCCAAAAGGTCGTTTATGTCTTGTCCCACATTGTTTGCCCTCTCCAGCAACCAAAATCTCTTGCCCCTTACCCTTTCCAACAATTTGTGTATATTTTGTCCCTCACCATCTGCCATCTCCAGCAACTATTATATCTCTTGTCCCTCACCGTTTCCAACAACCTGTGTATCTCTTGTGCCTCACCCTCTGCCTTCTCCAACAAACCATGAAGCATTTGTCCCTCAGCCTCTTTCCTCTCCAACAACTCGTACATCTCTTGTACATCACCCTCTGCCCCTCCAACAACTCATGTATCTCTTGGCCCTACGGTTACCACCTAGCTAGTATTTTACCGGCACGCGGGTACAAAATTATCTTGAGGCCATTGTCAACTCTATAGAGACAAAAGCAAGGCTGGTATTTTTTGCAAAAAAAGTGGAACCTTGCTTGTCCCTCAAACTCTGCCCTCTCCAACAATTCATGTGTCTCTTGTCCCCCGCCCTATTTAAGTTTATGAGCAGGGCCCTCATAAATGCTGAGTAACAATTTACTTACACAACAGCCACCATTAGATGAGAATATGCATGATGCTCAATGTCATGTTTAGAACACTAGAAAAGCCAACAACTGGAACGAGTGGCAACTGGAACCAGGGGGCGGGGGCGGGGGGCAGACCGCACAGGGTGACACCCCATCGGGGCTGACACCTGTGCTGCCTGCATCCCCCTGCAGCGTATCGCTAGGTTCGGCTGCCAGGAAAAAAAGTAAAGAAATAAATAAATCAATACCAGCAGCTGTGTTTCCCTGGCCGGAGCAGAGACAGAGCAGCAAGTAAGGTAAGTACTGGGGAAGGGGGGAGGAGGGGGGCATAAAACAAGCAAAAACTGGCATATTGAGTGACAAAATACTGGCATATTGAATGACAAAATACTGGCATATTGAGTGGCAAAATACTGGCATATTGAGTGGCAAATTACTGGCATATTGAATGACAAAATACTGGCATATTGAATGACAAAATACTGGCATATTGAGTTGTTAAATGCTGGCATACTGAATAGCAAAATTCTGGCATATTGAATGGCTAAATACTGGCATATTGCGTGACCAAATAATGGCATATTGAATGGCAAATACTGGCATATTGAGTGGCAAAATATTGGCACATTGAATGGCTAAATACTGGAATATTGAGTGGCTAAATACTGGCATATTGAATGGCAAAATGATGCTGGCATATTGAGTGGCAAAATTCTGGCATATTGAATGGCTAAATACTGGCATATTGAGTGACCAAATAATGGCATATTGAATGGCAAATACTTGCATATTGAGTGGCAAAATATTGGCATATTGAATGGCTAAATACTGGCATACTGAATGGAAAAATGATACTGGCATATTGAGTGAGAAAATACTGGCATATTGAGTGAGAAAATACTGGCATATTGAATGGCAAAAGAATGGAATATTGAGTGGCAAAAGAATGGAATATTGAGTGGCTAAATACTGGCATATTGAGTGGCAAAATAATACTGGAATATATTAACTGACCAAATACTGGCATATTGAATGGCAAAATACTGGCATATATTTAATTGCAAAATACTTCTATATTAATGGCAAAATACTGGCATATATAAAATGGCAAAATACTGGCATATTATTGGGCAAATTGGCTGTGGCATTTAATGGCAAAATAATACTGGCATATATTAAATGGCTAAATACTGGCATATTATTGGGCAAATTAACTGGCTTATTAATGGCAAAAAAATACTGGCATATTATTGGGCAAATTGTGGTTTATGGATGACAAAATAATACTGGCATATTATTGGGCAAATTGGCTGTGTCATATTTATGAGCAAACACTAGCATATTAATGTGAAAACTGTTTTTTTTAATTGGCAAAGTGATGCTGTGGCATGGTCTGTGGGGCAAAATAACATGTAATATGAGGAAAGTGACACTGGCTAGTTATTATCTGTGTGTATAGCTATGTATTGTTTTAGAATTGTACAATTTTCACCTCGTGGAGCTCCTGTGTGTCGCATTTAATGGTGGTCCCATGTGTGGCATATTTATTGGGCCCCATGTGTGGCATAATTAAGGGGCGCTTGTGTGTGGCATAATTAATGGGCGCCTGTTTGTGTGGCATAAATGATGAGGCACTGGTGTGGCATAATTTATGGGGCTCTTGTGTGTGTCATAGTTATGGGGCTCCTGTGTGTGGCATAGTTATGGGGCTCCTGTGTGTGGCATAGTTATGGGGCTCTTGTGTGGCATAGTTATGGGGCTCCTGTGTGTGGCATAGTTATGGGGCTCCTGTGTGTGGCATAGTTATGGGGCTCTTGTGTGGCATAGTTATGGGGCTCCTGTGTGTGTCATGGTTATGGGGCTCCTGTGTGTGGCATAGTTATGGGGCTCTTGTGTGTCATAGTTATGGGGCTCCTGTGCGTGGCATAGTTATGGGGCTCTTGTGTGTCATAGTTATGGGGCTCCTGTATGTGGCATAGTTATGGGCTCCGGTGTGTGGCATAGTTAAAGGGCTCCTGTGCGTGGCATAGTTATGGGGCTCTTGTGTGTCATAGTTATGGGGCTCCTGTATGTGGCATAGTTATGGGCTCCGGTGTGTGGCATAGTTAAAGGGCTCCTGTGTGTGACATAATTTGACGGGCTCCTGTATGTGGCATATTTAATGGGCCATCTGACTGGTATTACTAAGGAATATGTTTGGCATGGTATTGGAGGAAATCCAGTGGGTGACACCATGAGTTACCGCACCGGGTGACACCAAACCTAGTGACCCCTCTGATTGGAACATAAAGGAATCGACTTAAAGGGACATTAAACCTTTTTTAAACCCTTAGTTCCTTGGAAGAAGCTTGATTTAAAAAATAAGAATCCCTTCTCTCGAGTAAACCTGACCTTTACAGAAGCAGCTCTGCCTTTTCTCTGAGGCAGAGTCGATCTAAATGCTGGTGCACGCAGAGACATTCTGTTTTTTTTAATGGAACTTTATGACCTTTTTTGGGTTTCATTGTTATCTGTGTGTTGAACTGTAATTTCTCACATTTAGTTCAGTCACAAGCTACGTATTGTTTTTGTATGAAGACATATGGCTCTCTTTTGATGGCATATTTATACTTATAATGCAAAATTTAATAGGTTTTTTTTTTTTAAATTGGCCATGCCCTTTGTGACAGAACCCTCTGGGGGTCCTGGAGAGAACTAAAGCCTAGTCTCCTTACTACAGACTATGGGCCCTGGCCTTGCAAGGGGTTATGTTCGTGGAGGCTGGTACAGGGGATCTGTTTGGACTGCTTTCCCCATGGTACTGTTATACCACATTACCACAGGTACTGAGGACCCTGAAGACTGTTGAGTTTGAATACAGTTTTGAGGTTCCTGTGTTTCATTGGGGTATAAGGTGATCAGCCCAGACCAGTCTTTCCTCCCCCAAGACTTAGCTGTAGATGACATCCTTACACAGGAAAAGGAGACTTTGTTTTAATGTTTCTGTAAATGATTATGCTGAAGGGGTTTTGTACAATGTTCATTTGGAAGTGTTAAGAATTGCAATTGTAAGTCTTCCTGTTTGTAAAGTCATTATGTTGGTGTGATGTGTTAATTCTTTGTTGAGGTGTGAGGCATGATTTCCCGATTATATGTCCTACTGTGTTGTGTTCAAATGTATTTAAGGTGTGATTATGTTATTTCCTACTATATCTAATTACCTGTTTTAAATGAGTCATGTCACATTTGTTTGTGTATAAATATCTGTGCTGTTTCCAAATAATTGTACATTCCTGTTCCACTCCAACACTGGTGTGTGTCCATTCCTGTCTTTGGATCTGTCAGCATTGAGCTTATTACTTGGCAGTCTTTTTAAAGGCTGCACTTGGAGGCAGAGGTGTCGATACTTGCCTCCCTCTCCAGTGGGTAGAAGACTCTGTGCTTGCCCCGGCTACTGTCTACCACCCCTTGAGCCTCACTTGGCAAAGTTACACTACTGAGACCAGCATCCTGGGGGAGATATAGTCACTGACTTGACCCCGGTCTCAGCAACGTTCCCCTTCAGGACCACACACCTTAGGGGAGAGGTGCTCTAGGGTTCCGTATCATCACACCCTCTGTTTACATCCATGACATGCCGGTACCACGGTGGTTATGATTCATCAAAGAAACGAGGGTCACTCTCTGGCAGAGAGAGAAAGTCGTCGGCCAGATCAGCATGTCTGCTTCTCAGGGGAGCATGGAATCTGTCGGACAAAGGATGGCATGTACCATTAAACATACATGACAGTTTATTCCCATTCAAGGGCCTCTAAACTACATTAGAAGAGCAAAAGGGGAAAAAGTAGTGTCCGTTAAGGTTACAGTTATAGGGAATAAGTTCATTATTTATCCTAAACCTCTAGTGTTTTAGTCTGGTTGGCATTTTCCAACAGAAGAAAATAAACAGAAAAAGTGAAAAAAGACAGAGGAAAACTAGGAGTAATTACTACTACTAATTATGAGCATGGTTATATGGACAACTTGCTTTAGCCAAATACCGGGCATGCTCCTGGTGCCCACTGGTGTCCCGATTGGACAAGGGCAAGAATTTGGGGCAATGAAACATGGAGAGCTAACATCCCAAGATATAATGGGTTATGTTTTCTGAAGGACAAACAGGGAGCGCGTTATTTTTTGGTATTTGTGAGCGAGGGACCAGTTACTACCTAGGAATGGTCAAACTACTTCTGGTGTACTTCTGTGGAATTCTAGAACTCGATGGTTGTCTGTGACCGCGGGTTGTCAGTTAAGACTATTAATAATTAGCCACTTCTTGCAGGCTACCAAATACTTGAAAATTGCTAAAAAAAAAATAAAAAAATACTAGAACATACTAGAAGAAGTCGCTAGTAAATATATTTCAGAAATAAGTATAATAAATTGAGCATGTCAAGTACTTTTAACATACATGTAACGGACTGTCTACCGGACGTAGTAGACCCTCTGTCCGTTGTGTGAAATCACCTCCTTAGCCCCCACTTACAGCTCAGCATTCACCCAGCAAGTCTTTCCTGGACCTTTGCTCTTTGTACCCAAATAGACAGGACATCTAGCAGTTAGGTACAGCAAGAATGAACAACTCTTTATTTGTGTAACAACACAGACTTATAAAAAGACATACACATGACATCACAGACATTAGTATACAATGGGGGGATGGAACTAATTATAGTTCTCCAACTAACTGGGGCTAGGAAAACATTAGACATTCAGACTGCAAACCAAATAGGAATTAACATAGAGTGAGTAGACCTAATTACAATACACACAGTAATGTACACAACATAATCAGTTTACCAGTTAATCCAGTTAAAACAGAACAATGGAAGTTGGAGTAAACTATTGGAGTCACTGTCACATTATAATCCTTCTGAGTGGTCTACTCACAGAATTAAACATTACACATAAACCAATACACTAACAGAATATAACTAACTAACAATATTAACGTATAGTGTTATGGCACATCCATTTCCCAGGTGGTCCGTTCATTCGTGAGTTGGTTCCGTAGATTCAATCTACCGAACACCCAGGCAGAAAGGCACAAACAAGCCTTTCTGCAGGGGAAAATACAAGCTTTTACCATGGGGCCATAGTCCAGAGGCAGCAGACGAGCAACCAGGCTTCTCCAGAACATAGTGGCGAGGTTGGTTCCGCCACAATACATTTAAAAGTACTAAAAGTACATGCAGAAGAAATGCAATACGGGTTAAACAAACCATTAGTTTTTTAAATAATAAAATTAGGTTCATACAGATAATTAGAATATTTGTTAAACTCAATCAAGTAATCCTATCCATCTCTCGATGTCAGATCATGGCTCTCCACTGCTCTATTGACTGACTGACTATAAACATTTTACAAAGACAGACCATCACATTGTTTCTTTGTTTCACAATGTGAAGATTTAAATTTGTTTGACTAACCAAAGCACTTCTCCGCCCTTTCTAAATGTACGTGGAGAGTTCAAATGATGTATCCTTCCTGGTAGAAATACTTTATAAATAAATGTTTTTATTTTGTATCTGAAGTTAAACGAATCATTAATTATACAGTTGTCTCAAGATATTATATAATTACTCAGCCTGTTTTTTTTTTTTAAAGGACAAGAGTTGGCAAAAAAGTAAGTTCTGTTTAATTGAAAGTTTTCATCAAGTGCAGGTATATTAAATTGAAAATATTTCATAAAAGAGAAGTGATGCCTCGTTGCTTGTGTCTATCAGGGGGCGGCCATGTTGTTTAGAATCGTGGGTCAGATGACAGGCAGGCTACCAGTCTGTGTAGTGTAGTATCAGTGCCACTGAAGTGGGCAGCATAGTAGGCAATATCCAATGTCTCGTACACCAGAGGATGATATCGGGACTGCGAATCCTGCCGAGCTTTACCCCACCAGAACGTATTATCACTGATAACAGCAATAGTGATAATCAGCAGGAATTTGGTAGTGACTGATGGCAGAAAGGAAGCCTGGATGGTCAGTTCAGAGGAGCATACAAGATAGAAGAAAGGGTTTTTTACCTTCCCCGGCTCCTTCCTGAGCCTACCAGCGCTGTATTTAGCGCAGGCAAGCAAGGCAAGTGCCTAGGGACCATGTGGATGATGATGTGCAATATGGGTGATGGGGCATGTCCTGAGTGTGTAATGTGGGTGATGGAGCATGTCCTGAGTGTGCAATGTGGGTGATGGGGCATGTCCTGAGGGCGCAATGTGGGTGATGGGGCATGTCCTGATTGTGTAATGTGGGTGATGGGGCATGTCCTGAGTGTGCAATGTGGGTGATGGGGCATGTCCTGATTGTGTAATGTGGGTGATGGGGCATGTCCTGAGTGTGCAATGTGGGTGATGGAGCATGTCCTGAGTGTGCAATGTGGGTGATGGGGCATGTCCTGAGTGCGCAATGTGGGTGATGGGGCATGTCCTGAGCGTGCAATGTGGGTGATGGGGCATGTCCTGATTGTGTAATGTGGGTGATGGGGCATGTCCTGATTGTGTAATGTGGGTGATGGGGCATGTCCTGATTGTGTAATGTGGGTGATGGGGCATGTCCTGATTGTGCAATGAGGGTGATGGGGCATGTCCTGGGTGTGTAATGTGGGTGATGGGGCATGTCCTGAGTGTGCAATGTGGGTGATGGGCATGTCGTGATTGTGCAATGAGGGTGATGGGGCATGTCCTGAGTGTGCAATGAGGGTGATGGGGCATGTCCTGATTGTGCAATGAGGGTGATGGGGCATGTCCTGAGTGTGCAATGTGGGTGATGGGGCATGTCCTGAGTGTGCAATGTGGGTGATGGGGCATGTCCTGATTGTGCAATGAGAGTGATGGGCCATGTCCTGAGGGTGCAATGTGGGTGATGGGGCATGTCCTGAGTGTGCAATGTGGGTGATGGGGCATGTCCTGAGTGTGCAATGTGGGTGATGGGGCATGTCCTGATTGTGCAATGAGAGTGATGGGCCATGTCCTGAGGGTGCAATGTGGGTGATGGGGCATGTCCTGAGTGTGCAATGTGGGTGATGGGGCATGTCCTGAGTGTGCAATGTGGGTGATGGGGCATGTCCTGATTGTGCAATGAGAGTGATGGGCCATGTCCTGAGGGTGCAATGTGGGTGATGGTGCATGTGCTGGGGTAAGTCATGGGTCTGCAATGTGGGTAACATGGCCCAGATGTAGACATGACTGGGTCTTACAGCTAGGCCTTTCATAGACTGGTTGTAGACTAGCTCTAACTGGCTGGGACTATAGCAGCAGCATGAAAAGTGACTCAACTGACAGAGCATGGGGGAAATGAGCTAGGCGTCCGGTTTCTGTACTGGGGAGCCCTGAGCTGAATGTGCCGGGTCACACAACACCACACGACATCACGAGGCATCACATAACTCTGCCCCTTTATGTCCCATCCCCTCTTTGTCCCAGTACCCCAAAAAAGAATGTTTGCAGGTATCTGTGTGTGCCGGTCAGTCTGTGGTGGAGTTGGACCTGACTGTACATATGTCTGACACGGGAGATGATTCACTGTGCGCATCGCCAGTCTCGGAGAGGAATAACAATAGACAACGTCACCTGTTTAACTAGAGAAGGAACTGTAGGGGCGTATATGTGTTTGCCAGTCACCTGCCAAAAAAAAGTCAAATGTTTTCTTTAAACATTGAATTAGAAAAACAGTTTCATTAATTAGTAAACGTCAGGTGCTGTAGAAACAGGTCAAGCGGCATACTTTAACAGCTCATGCCATGGGGTGGTGTAGTCATGCGGGACACCTTCCTATAAGAGGCGAACAGAGATGAGAAACCACAATGGAGATCAAAAGATCAATTCTGGAAATAAGTTTAAAAAAAATAAATAAAATAAAAGTCTGACAATCGTAGGACATTCCACTGGTTTCCATGGTGATTGCTCCACTTTTGGAACTTTGAAAAATGATTGGTCTTCGTGCATAACCCTCAGTGTGTGTGCAAGAGAGGAGGGAGGCTTGGTCATACCTCAGACTGACATCAAAATGGTGAGAAGGGTGGGGCAAAAAGATCACACAATGGCATATACTGTGCTAGGCATATGTGTAGGCGTAGTCCATATACTGTGCTAGGCATATGTGTAGGCATAGTCCATATACTGTGCTAGGCATATGTGTAGGCATAGGCCATATACTGTGCTAGGCATATGTGTAGGCATAGGCCATATACTGTGCAAGGCATATGTGTAGGCATAGTCCATATACTGTGCTAGAGATATGTGTAGGCATAGGGCCATATACTGTGCTAGAGATATGTGTAGGCATAGTCCATATACTGTGCTAGAGATATGTGTAGGCATAGGCCATATACTGTGCTAGGGATATGTGTAGGCATAGTCCATATACTGTGCTAGAGATATGTGTAGGCATAGGCCATATACTGTGCTAGAGATATGTGTAGGCATAGTCCATATACTGTGCTAGGCATATGTGTAGGCATAGTCCATATACTGTGCTAGAGATATGTGTAGGCATAGTCCATATACTGTGCTAGAGATATGTGTAGGCATAGTCCATATACTGTGCTAGAGATATGTGTAGGCATAGTCCATATACTGTGCTAGGCATATGTGTAGGCATAGTCCATATACTGTGCTAGGCATATGTGTAGGCATAGTCCATATACTGTGCTAGGCATATGTGTAGGCATAGTCCATATACTGTGCTAGGCATATGTGTAGGCATAGTCCATATACTGTGCTAGAGATATGTGTAGGCATAGGCCATATACTGTGCTAGGGATATGTGTAGGCATATGCCATATACTGTGCTAGGGATATGTGTAGGCATATGCCATATACTGTGCTAGAGATATGTGTAGGCATAGTCTATATACTGTGCTAGAGATATGTGTAGGCATAGGCCATATACTGTGCTAGGGATATGTGTAGGCATAGTCCATATACTGTGCTAGAGATATGTGTAGGCATAGTCTATATACTGTGCTAGAGATATGTGTAGGCATAGGCCATTTACTGTGCTAGGGATATGTGTAGGCATAGTCTACATACTGTGCTAGAGATATGTGTAAGCATAGGCCATATACTGTGCTAGAGATATGTGTAGGCATAGTCTATATACTGTGCTAGAGATATGTGTAGGCATAGGCCATTTACTGTGCTAGAGATATGTGTAGGCATAGGCCATATACTGTGCTAGGGATATGTGTAGGCATAGTCCATATACTTTGCTAGAGATATGTGTAGGCATAGGCCATATACTGTGCTAGGGATATGTGTAGGCATAGTCCATATACTGTGCTAGGCATATTTGTAGGCATAGGCCATTTACTGTGCTAGGGATATGTGTAGGCATAGGCGTAGTCCATATACTGTGCTAGGCATAGGTGTAGGCATAGTCCATATACTGTGCTAGAGATATGTGTAGGCATAGGCCATATACTGTGCTAGAGATATGTGTAGGCATAGGCCATATACTGTGCTAGGCATATGTGTAGGCATAGTCCATATACTGTGCTAGGCATATGTGTAGGCATAGGCCATATACTGTGCTAGGCATAGGTGTAGGCATAGTCCATATACTGTGCTAGAGATATGTGTAGGCATAGGCCATATACTGTGCTAGAGATATGTGTAGGCATAGGCCATATACTGTGCTAGGCATAGGTGTAGGCAGGCATAGTCCGCTGTAGTCCCCCAGCTCAGCGAGTTTCACTGTATAGAAATACCAAGCAGTGATCAAACAGCGAGCTCCATTGGTTTAAGATTAAAAAATTGTTTAAACCAAGAAGAAAAAATACTGTGCTGCAAAATACACTTCTCATACAATGTCCTTATTATCAGCCTGCACTTGTATACAATGCAAATAAAAAGTAATAAACCATCTACACCCTCCAGACACCGAAGGCATCTGACCCCCAAGGTGTATTATATAAAGGTTAGGAGCACTTGCCCAACATTCCAAATGGCCAGAGAGGGACACTTTTGTTTGGCGGGGAGTGGCTGAAGGTGTGGCTATGGGCGGGGCTTTTTAAGGTGACTATATGTTTCATTGAGAGCTGTTACTGAAATGTGTTAATCCATTGGGTATAAGAACAATGCTTTGAATTTACCAAAGCAAATATATAAACACATTGTGTGTATCTTATACACAGTATAGGGTGAGTTTGATTACTGGGGAGCTTTGTGATACTCTCACATACAACTCAAATTCTGAGCTCCTCGAAGATGGACTGTCCCAGAATAGGAAGGCTTGTAAGTAGAGTTGAGCGGACACCGAACTTCGAAAAAATGTCCGGGTCCGTGCTCGAGCTTGACCCCGAACCCCATTGAAGTCAATAGGGACACAAACTTTTGGCCACTAAAATGCCTCTAAAAAAGTCCTGGAAAGGGCTAGAGGGCTGCAAAAGGAAGTAAAATGTGGGTATTTTGACCTATTCGTATGAATGGGGACTCTATTTCGGTTTATAGAAAGCCCATAGCATTACATACAATGTAATTGCCGAACCCCGAACTCCAACCAGAACATACAGTGAATTGTCCGTGTTCGGGGTCCAAAAAACGTAATGTTCGGTACGAACCCGAACAGTGTGGTTCGGGTTCGCTCAACACTACTTGCAAGGCATGAAAGTGCATTGTATCAGCCTATCACTTGCACTGAATGACAGATAAACATGATATTCTAAATTCAGATAAATACTGTCATCTAGTGGTGGAAATAGGTACATGTGCATTAAAACTGCTCTATGAGAGAGAGAAAGTGACATAAGTTGGAGTAAATGGCTGGGATGCAAGCCGTGAACTGAAAAAATGTTTGAAGTGGGAAATTAACTCGCAAATGTGATGCAAGGCCCACCGCTAACACCAATAATTACCCCACCCATTAAAAAGCAGTATACTAACACCGAACGGTGCAGTAATTACCAGCACACATTACATATTATATTTATTTATATAGTGCTAGGTACAGAGTATAATGGGGGATACTTAGTTACACAACTAGAACAGTGTTCAGTACAAGCAGAATATAGCCAAGGAGAGAGAAAAAGTGCATATAATAGTGTGATACTATTAACAATGTGCTATATAATGAACTCACATGTTACCAACATATGAAGAGGTTCTGTGTATTTCTCTGGATGGGCAAATCAATACCAAATAATCTAAAAAGGAACTTCACAGTCTCCCAAATAAGAAAACCGGGATCTGTGATCAGTGAATTGACAGTATTTTAATATAAGGCAGGCCAATGTTAAATCTATAAAGGCAATAGCAATGCCGGTATTTTTTTTGAAGAATGATGACAACCCTCTCGCCTACAATCATCTCTCCATCTCTCTCTTGCCGAGCATCATGGGAGTTGTAGAAAAGAAAACAACACTAGCGTCAAATCGTTTATTCTTATTGCGCGGCACATAGCAAAAGAAAGTGTCCCACTGGCTATAGCGGCATTACACATTATCTGCAAGGTTAACAAACAAAACGAATGTAAGCCTTTAATGAACATTGTAACCTTTCAATCAGTACACAGCCTGATCAATACGATTCCTTCTGTCTGAAGAGAGGAGAGTCTGCACTGCAATTAAAAGACGTCTTTTTTTTTTTTTTTTTTTTTAAATCCGTGTATGTTTTTAATTATAGTGTAATCGTTTTTTTTCTCAACTCTTCCTTTCTAGTAAAAAAAAAAAAAAAAAAGTGCAGAAAAAAGTGTAATAGTTTTATTGGTGTTGTTGTAGCAGCCGTCCTGCTTATCTCAACCCCTGCTTATTGGATTTAGAGGTCTCGGAGAAATAATTTTCAATGTAAACGTACAGGGGACATTGTACACTGTTTTAAAGTTTTAAAGTAAAAACTAGTGCACTTCACATATGTTAAACACATGTACAACATACAGAGAATAAACTAGGCACCTTTACTCTGCGTTATTTTACAATTCAGGGGAGTGAGGTGTTATAAGTTCCTTCTACTCTTTTAATTAATGCGAAATTGCTGTCTAAGCTCTAAGCTGTAGCAGAATTGAATGAGCCCTCTAGTGGTGATCGTTATATATCTGTTAAATATGAAAGATCAATGGCATTTAGATCACCCACCTCACTCGTGTCTAGGATGGAAAGTTCCTCTCCTTACGTGCTCTTACATACTTGATAGGATTGAAATCAAAGAGGTCGGAGCTTTTTGGGCTGAGGATCAGCTCTGAATTTTCCATGTAAAGCCCTGCTTTAGTCAAGGCCTCCGTCACAAAACTGTCATCCACCGATAGAACAAATAATTTGTCTTTCCCAACGCCAAGAAAGCTTGTGTTCATCATTGAGACCAAAATTAGGTGACCCCCGGTTTTGAGTCGGGATGTGATTTTGTTCAGGTTGCTTTGGAAAGCTTCTTTGTCTTTGCTGATGGCTTCCAGCATGTAAAGGCTGAGAACACAGTCGGCTTGTGGCAGATCGAGGGGACCCTGATGGTCGTCTTTAGAGAGATCCCATTTTATTACGTCTTTCACGGCTTGTCTTGCTCGGTCTTCCGTTGCATGCCAGTCTTCACTGCCAAAAAACAAACACGCCACATCTATCACAAAAGGAGAGTCGCAGACACAAAACCCAGTTGTTTAGGCCACATCTTTAATCCCTTCCCGACATAGGATGGACTAGGTCCGTCCTGTCTGGCAAACCGTTGCCGACATTGGTTAAATGAGCAGTGTTTGCGAACACTCCACAGATCGCAAATCGTGGGCTCCATATTGGAGAGCAACATGCTCCTCCAATATGGCTGTTGTCAAAAGGGAAAATGTTTTCCCTTCCGTTGCTCTGATGCTGTTGCTAGACTGCTCCAACAGCAACATTGCAATGAAAAAAAAAGGCTTAATTAGCTGAACATCTAGGATTGGGGTTAGAATAATGGTTGGGTTTACAATTAACTTAGGGTTAGGGTTAAATTTAGGGTTTGGTTCAAATTTAGGGTTCGGGTTGGGACAAAGGGTAACTGTATGTGGAAATGGCTATAAAATAAAAAAAAACACTATTATTGGTTATTGCCCTATAATTTGCAAAAAAAAACTGCAGAAAAACATGGAAACATGCATATTTCTAACCTATAACTCAGGACAACATTTAGAAACTATTTAGGTGGGGTCTTTTTTACTGATTATATTTGTGTAAATAATTAATTAGGTCAAAGTTATAAAAAGTGTTTTTGTATATTTTTTATCATATTTTTGTAGTCAGTTATAAGATATGATGAACATAATGTTATTTAATGAAAGCCCTTCTTATGGCGATAAAAACAATATATAATTTGTGTGGGTACAGTATGTGAGAGAGAAGAAAATTACAGCTAAACACAAACACCCCAGAAATGTCAAAACAGCCATTGTCACCAAGGGAACAAAAAGGTCATGCCACTAAGGGGTTAAAAAGTTAATCTCCAGGGAAAGTTCTAACAGTAGAAAAGTCTGCAGGAAACGTTCCATTGGTTTCCATGCTATTTGTGTCCATTTTAAGTTTTCATTCAAAATTAATCTGTATGAGTTACTCCCAACCCAGCGATGGCCAACCTATGGCACGGGTGCCACCTGTGGTACTTGGGAGTCTCTGAGGTGGTACTTGGTATCTTAGTGCATGGTCACCATCATCATACACTGAGGTAAATGGAGCACACAAGGGGGACGCTGAGACTGGCCAAAAAAAAAGAAAAAGAAAGGGAGAGAGAGAGAGAGAGAGAGAAGGGGAAAATTAAATAAGCAATGGAAATGGGGGAGAGGCAGGCATCATCTCAGGTAAAGTGGCCCGTGGGCTCTCAGGTTTGAAACTGTTTGCCATCACTGGCCCAACCGAATCATAAAACTGTATTATGGGGTTAAAATATTAAACCGAAATATGTGTTTTTTTTTTTTTGCATTTCCATTAGGGAAGAAAAATGAAAGACTCGCTAAGAATATGGTTCTTTGCAGTTAAAATATGAAATAACACATGTATTACCTGCCACCTTCTAAGTTGCTGGTGACCTTTGCTGCGTATGAAAAGCTATGGTATCCCGGTTCCTTTTTCAGCCATTTTTCAAACTCTCGGTTGCTGCTGTCTATAAAGTCTACTACATGTATCTCTTTGAAGGTCCTGCTGGCTGGTATGAGAGCATTCGCTGAGGCTCCAATACTTATATCAATTAAGACGTTTCCTGACACTTTTCCTGCAGAAGATGGAAGACATCAGACAACAGCAAACAAAGTTATGTTTAACTCCTTCATGACATGTACGGGCAGGGGCGCTTTAAGACCCTAGTGGGCCCTGGGAGCAGTGGGCCCCCCTCAACCCAATTTTTCTAAAGTTTCATTGTTAAAAAACTGTATTGAAATGTAAACTTATTAATATTATATGCAACTATTTTCATATCACATTCAACTATTTGTAAATTTATTAAAAATGTTATTGAAAATGGCATTTCTTGTTTTTATTCCCTTTTTTGGCACCCAAAGGACTTCACACAGCACCATACAATGCCCACAGCACTTGTCATGCACCTATATTGCACCCACAGCTCTTAGCTTGCACTCATATTGCACCCTCACAATTTGGCATGCCACAGAACATACCACAGTGTCACTTTGTCCCACAGTACTGCCCCTGCAGAACAAGCCACAGTGTTACTTTCCCCCATAGTACATGTTATTTTGCCCCACAGAACATGCCACAGCATAACTTTGTCTATTAAAATAAGCCACTGTCAGGTGCCAATTAACATGCCACAGTCACTTTGTCCTTAACATGAGCAACATTAGTTTTCCTATTAAAATATGCCACAGTTTGTCCATTAAATGTGCCACAGTTTGCCCAATAATATGCCAGTATTATTTTTCCATTAATACACCACAGCCAATTTGCCCAATAATATACCTCTCTTCATCCCTCTTCCCCAGTACTTACCTCCTGGCTGCTCCGTGTCCCCGATCGTCTCCTCCGTGCAGTCTTCCCTCCTGCACGGAGGAGGGAAATACAGTCACCGAATATAACGTGGTGTCATATCCAGTGGCTAGGTTTTTGGGGGAGTTTTTAAACTTTTTTTTTTGCCAAGAAAAAGAAGCTGAGCTGCACGATTCGCTGCGAGGCGGAATGCCGGATCCACGGGTGTCACCCCACCCCAGTTTGGTTAAAGCGGCCCTGTGTACGGGCTCCCAATTCAAAGCATTGGTGACGATGCTCATCCATGTATGGGCTGCTTTTAAAACGGCGCAGTGTTTGAGCTGCAAATTACGCTACTTTCGGCTTTCCTGGAAAAAATGACGCCGGGACTGACCTGTCAATCATGTCCACTCTGCCTAACCAAATCAGGGGTTATCAGGCTGCCTCTGATTAGGATAGGTGCTAATCACAATCCATTGCCACCCTCCCCCAAATCCGAGGGGATGGAGTTGATCTTGGTCGCTGTGACGAAGTGCCCTTCGCCACTTGGTCCTGGAGAGGCCTGTTTGTCCTCCCCTGTGACTATAGCCCTGGGGTGTATGGCCCTTTAAAAATGCTATTTGGGCCTATGGGCTGTGTATGGCACTTAAAGAACATATTTGGGGCATGGTGAAAATGCCCCAAAAAAGCTAACTTTTGAACTACTGGGTGGAATTGTCTGATTTTTAGTTATGTTCATATTTAAAGTATGCTGATTCTGAAAATGTATGTTTTATGTGAATGTGATGCATATTTTGAAAGTTATTAATATTGTGTAAAACCTTTATATTTTAGCTTGGAGATAATTGAGCTGATACAAAGGTTAACTCAATTATCTCCCAAGCAGAGGAATGTACTGTAATTACTAGGATCCAAGTCTTTGTCCTATTCACTGTGCTTTCCTCAATTTAAGATTGGATCCTATCCTTTAATCCCTGTCATTATTCTCACCTTTCCCATTGTCTAATGTAAGTCTTTTAGTTTCCTGTGTGTATCTGAACTGGGCACCTTTGTATCCTGAAAGGTGTGAGGCAGGATTTACCTTTGTATGTCCTTAGGTTAAACTTTAATCCTGTTATAGTTCCTTTGTCCAATTTGGTTTGTCAAGATGTTCAACTGTATATATTCTGTGTTTCTGAATCAATAAAGAGTTCTGGTCAGTTCTTGTTTGACTTTCAAATCGCAGCCTTGACTCGTTTTGTGGGGAAAGAGTATCCTAGCTGTAAAATAGCTAGTGGGATTGATCTACACTTACAAGATCCGTCTGGATATAGAGACAAAGTGGCTTCTCTCTCTCTCTAAACTGGGATCCAGACTTTCTAGCGGTCCAGCTTCCAGCTAGCCTGGGAGTAACCGTAACAGTTGCCTTAACAGTTAGGCTGTTATGATGTTTACCTCTATATAATAAAGCTAAATGGAAGTTTATTAAGCAGGTTTATTGCATGTGATCAGTGTGACTGATTGTGACATAAATCACATCAATAAATGCAAAAAACACATTAAATGACAAACAGTGTTGTGTGAAAACTGATTTTCAAAATTCTTCCTCTCTCTCACTGATACACTTTGGTCTTGTGTCAGAGAGACAGGAAAGACATATTCCGTGTCCCAGAAAAAGAAACAAAACACACAAAAAACATTTTTACACTCTTTATAAAAAAAAATACAGTACACAAAGGGTTATGTATCAAATTTTTTTTTTCATTTTTCTTAAAACTCATTTAAGAAGCAAGAGTGTACTTTTATTTAAATGCAGCATCGTTAAAGTGACAAAATAGTACTTTTTGAGCCCCTAGAGGCAGTCAGCAACATTGCAATGAAAAAAAAAAACTTAATTATCTTAAATCTAGGATTAGGGTTAGATTATCTTTTAGGGTTAAAATTAGATTAGGGTTAGTATAATGGATAGGGTTAAAATGAAATAAAAATATATTAAGTGTTAACATAAGGGTTAGAGTTGGGGTTAAATTTAGGGTTCGGGTTGTGGTCAAAATGTCTATATAGGAAAAAAAAAACAAAAAAACATTTTTGGTTTTTGCCCCATAACTTGCAAAAAAAACTGCAGAAAAACATGGAAACATGCATATTTCTGAACCCAGGACAACATTTAGAAACTATTTAGATGGGGTCTTTTTTAATGATTGTATTTGTGTAAATTATATTTTAGGTCAAAGTTAGATAAAGTGTTTGTTTTTTAATCATATTTTATGATTTTTTTCTCTAGTAAATTATAAGATTTGATGAACATAATGGTATCTAATGAAAGCCCTTCTTATGACGATAAAAACAACATATAATTTGTCTGGGTACAGTATGTGAGAGAGAAGAAAATTACAGCTAAACACAAACACCCCAGAAATGTAAAAACCAGCCCTTGTCACCAAGGGAAAGTCAAGGTCAAAATGTCTTTTCACTAAGGGGTTAAATACATTAATATAAATAAAATGAACATAAAACATATATATTAAATGAATATATTATAATAGTATATAAATATTCTTGTTAAAACAATCCATAAACAACATGCATTTTAGGAGCAGTGGCTCCGTGGATTTATTATACCATAACTTTTACCTGGATATTTGAGCTTTACTAAATAAATTATTTTATATGAACTAAAGTTCATAATTTTTAAATGCAATTGCATACCTCCAAACTTGTCCCACAGAGTGGGTCGGGATGCCAGGGGGTATTGTTTGGGAGGTTGAATGGCTCTATCACTCCATCTGATAGGACACCTTGGAAGTTACATTGAACCAGTAAAATATAAAGCAGCACACAAATCCCCATAGGGTGACTATACCATATCATTTGTAAAATAATAATAATAATAATAAATAATGAATATTTTGATTTGTGCAAAATATCTTCTAATACTTATTGTTATTTCATAAACTATCAACAAGATTTTATTTCTGGGAATGACATTAACTAATAATAATAATAATTCAATGTACATTTTTTAAGCCATCAATATACCGACCTGAGGATATGTCTTCGAAAATGTTCTCCTTTATCAGAAGGAAGGTCTCGTCCACAAAGTGACTGTAGAAATACTTTTGCATTAAAGTCATCATCAAGGTAATATTTGAGGCTAGAGGAAGACATGGTGGGTACAGAGGATGCTTCAATCAGTTCTGATAAATGCTTATATATATATCTATATCATAAGGGCCACCTGATAACTGGCTTGGAACATCCAAATTAGGTGATTCTGAGTTTGTGATTGTTTTATAAGACCAGAGGCTCATATTGTGCTTTAATCTCTTTAATGAATAGCAGCAAAGTAAACAAACGGGACTGTATTCATAGAACAATCTCCCCAAAGGGTGAACTGGGCCCCAACTTGCTGGCAAAGTACAATGTTTGGGCAGGTAGCGGATCATGCGGATCCGGACGTTTTCCACTGCCGTGGACAAGACGCAATAAATAGGGGTAAATAGGGTAGGCACACAAGAATCTGTGCCACAAACGTGTTTAATATTCAGTATCAAACAAGAGCCCGGAGGCATGGTGATGGAGACTGATCCCAACTTGTTACATATAAACTTGATTGTACCCAACACAACAGTAAAAACAAGAAAGTGTTTACCATCGAATGTCCACATACAATGACTTAACAGCTGCCCAAAGACCCCCAAACCCGTCCTAATAAAAATAACCCCCTTGTGGTCTGGGAGCTGCCCAAAGCCCCCTGAACTAAATGACATAAATATAAAATTATTCCCTACCTACCCCCCCCCCCCCCCCACCTCCAACTTGCCCAGGTAAGAGGGATGTATCAATGTATCAATGGACCCTTGAATACAGAGGGTGGGTTTATACAGGTAACTTTTATAATTAATGTCCCCTTTACCTATGCAAGGATATTATTTATAATACGGGGGACGCAGGTCCGTCTCTGCAGCCCCAGAACCATGGGGAATATTACTTTACTATGGGACTGGGAGCCATTTGGCTACTTGCCCTGGCCCCCACGATTAGGGGCCAGGGCATTCCTTTTTTGTTTATGTGGCTAGCAGGGAATAAAAATAAATGCAACTTTTCAATAACATTTTTATTACATATACAAATAGCTGAATGTGATATGAAAATAGTTGCAATATAATATTAAAAAGTTTACATTTACATACAGTTTTTTACAATGCGACTTTAGAAAAATTGGATCAAGGGGGGCCCACTGCTTAAGACTTTGCCCATGGCCCACTAGGGTCTTAAAGCGGCCCTGTGATGGGGGCATGTGATGGGGACATGTTATGGGGTGATGGGGGCATGTAAAGGGGGTGAGGGGGCATGTCCTTGGTGTGCAGCGTGGGTTATGGGTCATGTCGTGGGTGTACACCACTGATCCCAGGGTCAAAATCCCTGCACCGAATATGGCCCAAAATCTGAAAAAATGTAAGATTTGGGGCCCAAGTTGGCTATACTGAGTACACCATTATTCAATGGGAAAAATGTGCATTTGCCCAGGGCCCAGTGTCTAAAGTGGCCCCTCATCAGGCCCTATTTTAACATGCCCATGCCACGTTTGTGCAGTAAAATATCAAATCTGAGCAGTCACAGATTTAATTTCTCACTGCGGGCGTGCAAGCAGGAATCCATGTCTAGTTGTGAACAGCTTGAAGTATGTGTGTTGCCCAGGGGCACTGCAATCCTTTATGGCTGCTTCTCACGCTACCTGTGCATCTACACAAGTCAGAGCATTGGGGTTATGTGAACTCCCAACATTCAGAGACCTCACGGTGAAATGGCAGTGATGAACTGTCCCAGACACACAATGGGCAATCGCAGTGCTAGGGAAGTTCTGTGGATGCAATCTTGGTGCTGGACAAATCCTGTAGATGCAATTGTGGCACTTTAAGACCTGAATGAACAATCTGGGTGCTGACCAAGTCATGTGGGTGCAGTGGCAATGCTGTGGGTGCATTAGGGGTACATGGCAAATCATATGGGTGCATGATAAGTTATGTGGGTGCTTTATGGGTCCATGGCAAATAGTATATGTTGAAGTGGCAGGTCCTGTGACTGCATTATTGTCCTTGGCATATCCTGTGGATGCAGTGGCAAGTCCTATGGGAGGATGGGTAATGGTTTGTGTTTCAATAGATACTTTTTTAGAATACATTGATATTTTTGTAAATATGGGTAGGACTGAGAGGAGGGAGGGCCTACTTTTGACCACTCTGCCTAGGGCTTACCAGTGCCTTAAAGCAGCCCATACCACATCATATCAATGAGAGCCAAATAAATGAAGGAAGTGCCATACCAAGGGTTGCCACCTGGGCGGTATTTTAAGTCTATGGAGGCAGTAGCAAGACCGGTATTTTTTTTGAAGAAAAGGTGGCATCTAGACATGTGCAAAACTACAATTTTCGTTTAGTTTTCGTCCATCCGGACGAAAATTGTATTTATTTAGTCTAAAACGAATTTTGTTCATTACTGCATTCGTTTCAGACGAAATTCGTTCATTATTTTCGTTTCGTTTTATTCATTCGTACGAATCAATTGACCTACACATTCCATAAACCGAATGGGGACTCTAGTTCGGTTTTATAGAAAGCCAATAGTATTACATGTATTCCATAAGCCGAAAGTCTATAAACCAAACGTCGTTCGGTTTATAGACTTTCGGCTTATGGAATACATATGTAATGCTATTGTTGTTCTATAACCCGAACGATGTTCGGTTTATAGACTTTCGGTTTATAGAACAGCAATAGCATTACATGTATTCTATAAACCGAAAGTCGTTCATTATGTCGGTTTATGGAATGTATGTAATGCTATTGGTATTCTATAAACCGACTCTATTTCGGTTGAATGCCAATAGCACAAATGGACGCTTTATTTTCGTTTATTAACCATTCGTTCATTCGGTTTCGTTAGTTTAGCATTTTCGTTATTCGTTTTTCGTACGAATGGACGAAAATGCTATTTTCGGACGAAAATGCATTAGTCTGAAAATGAATGAACATGTCTAGTGGCCACCCTAGCCACACCAGCAAAACATGGGTGTAATTGAAAAGAGAAACGTCGAAAAGTATGCCGATACTGCTGCCCTACAATCTGATTCCCGATCTGTTTGAGAATGTGAGTAAAGATTTAGAATAAGTTATTCAAATTATGACTGAGAAAAAATAACAGCAGCAAGTCTAGTAAGCATCGTGTAAGCAGTATGTATGATAATTGTTAGTGGGCGGCTTAGGCAAACATATGCTGTGTTTACCGGAGTAACTGACAGTATCACAGACTATCACACATCCTGGGGCAAACGGCGATCTCCAGCCCTGGGATGCATGAGAGCAACTGTCATTAAGTCACATGGAAGATTGCTGACATCATTAGAGACACCGGCACCAATAGGAAATAAAAGAGAAGAGAAAAAGAGACAGGTAGAAATAAGGTGATGATAGTGAAGAGTATGTGTAATGAGAGAATGTCAGAGAATAAAAGTATAAACACTATGTATAACATTTCCCTTCCTTTTCCCAAAAAAGAAAAGAATACATACAATAACACAATATATATAATGCTCACAAAATATAACATTGTAAAACAAACAATATATAATGCTCACAGAACATAATACAGTAAAACAATATATAATGCTCACAGAACATAATACAGTAAAACAATATTTAATGCTCACAGAACATAATACAGTAAAACAATATTTAATGCTCACAGAACATAATACAGTTAAATATATACATAACATTCCAAAGCAATAACCGTCTAGTTGACGAGGGGTCTAGGAGAGTTCCTCGCGGGTGTTTCACAGCGCTGACAAATACTAACCCTGTCTTAATATTCTCTCCTTCACCAAATGTGGCTTGACTAAATCAATTAGACATCTATTCACAAAAATATTATGATAGCGAGAGGGGGTCGAATTGGGGGTTGTTGATTTTGACTTAGAAAAAAATAAACATTTGACCTCCGAATTCGATCTTCTCTCAATTTTCATGAAATAATTTGACATCCCTCTCCTCCCACCTCATTAAAGTCCAACTCGGTCTCCCATCTTGAACTCCCTTAAGTGAAAAAAACCCTGTGTCACGAATCAACCTGCATGCAGGCTCATCCAAGCTGTATCCATGCTTTTCAGTTTAATTGCCTTTGCTATTCTGTTCTGCTTATTTGTTATTGTTGTTTGTGGGTTCCGTTATCCTTGTGTACTTCCTAGTCCCGGCCACATGGTGGCATTTCCTAGTCCTGGCCACAGTGGATGCATTTCCCAAGTCCCTGTTCTGAGAGGCACCTGCCAGCTGGCCCGTAATGGCACCTGCCTAGCTGGCCCATAATGGCATCTGCCCAGTTGGCCCATAATTGGACCTGCCCAGTTGGACACAGAGTGGCACCTACCTAAAATGGTTCCTGCCCGGTTGGCCCCAGAGCAGCACCTTCCCATAATGGCACCTTACCAGCTGGCCCATAATGGCACCTACCCAGCTGGCCCATAATGGCACCTACACAGCTGGCCCATAATGGCACCTGCCCAGTTGGCCCATAATGGCACCTGCCCAGTTGGACACAGAGTGGCACCTACCTAAAATGGTTCCTGCCCGGTTGGCCCCAGAGCAGCACCTTCCCATAATGGCACCTTCCCTCCTGGCCCTAGTATGGCACCTGCCAGTTGACCTCAGAGTGGCACCTGCCCATTTGGTCCTAGTATGGCACAGGTCTGGACTTTCCTTGTTTCCTTTTGCCTCGTTACTCTGTTCCTCTATATAAGTGAACAACCATTTCCTCTGTTTGCTTTCTCCATTTCCCAGTCAGTCCTGCTGCAGTTATTTTCTCCATGTTTGTGTGAATTCAATGTTAGTCTTTTAGATTCTGTTAGTTATTCATTTGCTAGTTTGTTTTTAGTTTAGAGTTAGGGACTTGCCTGGCTGTCAAGGTACGTTGACGTGGTTGGCAAGCTTATTCATAATTTGGTCAATTGTTGTAACTAAACCCTCACTGATTAGCATCGTTAGTATCAGGTTAGTCCATGTAATGTTTGAATGTGTCTATGTTCCCTTACCCTCTTTCACTGAAGCACCTGATGATTCCAGCTCCTCCATATCCCACTTCTAGTTCCCTTTATGAAGCGTCTGAGAATCCTGGCTCCTCACTCCGTCTATTGTGTTCTTTTTTTAAGTTCTGTAGCTATGTCCTTTGTCAGTGCTCTGTATTGCTTATTTTTTGTTTGGTTTTCTATGTGGCAGCCATCTTGTTAAGGATAGCGCTAATGAGCATGTATGGTGCCCATTTTGGTGGAGTTCTCGGATGTCCGTTTATGACCATGGAATGTAACACAGTTTCAAATAAAACTTTTTAGCCTACATTTTTTCTGTTACTCTATGCAGTGCTTATATACAGACTGGTTATTGGTCTCCCTCTCATGTTTTTGGCTCATTCCAAATCTAGTTATTGATTTCCCTCTTGTAATTTTGTGTGTTGCATATGGATCCAATACAGAATATCTTTCTACCGTTTCACCAATGATGAAAAAATGACCTAGGTTCTGTAACTCATACCATTGCCCCGGTTCTGATGGGCTTTCTTTGCCGTTTAATCTGTGTCTATGAGATATGCATATATTCATTCTTCATACTGCCAGACTGCATGCACTATATACACAACAAATATGAACAGCAGCGTACAGTTTACAGTTTACAAATATATCTAAATTATTAAAATATTTTCAAAGCACCTCGCGTCAAAGTTACTCCAAACTTCAGTGGGTCCTAACTCTATATGTTACTTGCATGAAACTCATCTAATCTAGCTTGCACTACAATTTATACAAATTTAACTGGGCACATCATATGGAGCACCTGGAGGATGGTCAGGCCTCATATATATATAATACGGAGCACCAGTAGGCTGGTCAGGCCTCATATATATATAATACGGAGCATCAGTAGGCTGGTCAGGCCTCATATATATATAATACGGAGCATCAGTAGGCTGGTCAGGCCTCATATATATATAATACGGAGCATCAGTAGGCTGGTCAGGCCTCATATATAATACGGAGCACCTGTAGGCTGGTCAGGCCTCATATATATATAATACGGAGCACCTGTAGGATGGTCAGGCCTCATATATATATATAATACGGAGCACCAGTAGGCTGGTCAGGCCTCATATATATATAATACGGAGCATCAGTAGGCTGGTCAGGCCTCATATATAATACGGAGCACCTGTAGGCTGGTCAGGCCTCATATATATATAATACGGAGCACCTGTAGGATGGTCAGGCCTCATATATATATAATACGGAGCACCAGTAGGCTGGTCAGGCCTCATATATATATAATACGTAGCACCTGTAGGCTGGTCAGGCCTCATATATATATAATACGGAGCACCAGTAGGCTGGTCAGGCCTCATATATATATAATACGGAGCACCTGTAGGATGGTCAGGCCTCATATATATATAATATGGAGCATCAGTAGGCTGGTCAGGCCTCATATATATATAATACGGAGCACCTGTAGGATGGTCAGGCCTCATATATATATAATACGGAGCACCTGTAGGCTGGTCAGGCCTCATATATATATAATACGGAGCACCTGTAGGATGGTCAGGCCTCATATATATATAATACGGAGCATCAGTAGGCTGGTCAGGCCTCATATATATATAATACGGAGCATCAGTAGGCTGGTCAGGCCTCATATATATATAATACGGAGCATCAGTAGGCTGGTCAGGCCTCATATATATATAATACGGAGCACCTGTAGGATGGTCAGGCCTCATATATATATAATACGGAGCACCTGTAGGATGGTCAGGCCTCATATATATATAATACGGAGCATCAGTAGGCTGGTCAGGCCTCATATATATATAATACGGAGCACCTGTAGGATGGTCAGGCCTCATATATATATAATACGGAGCATCAGTAGGCTGGTCAGGCCTCATATATATATAATACGGAGCATCAGTAGGCTGGTCAGGCCTCATATATATATAATACGGAGCATCAGTAGGCTGGTCAGGCCTCATATATATATAATACGGAGCACCTGTAGGCTGGTCAGGCCTCATATATATATAATACGGAGCATCAGTAGGATGGTCAGGCCTCATATATATATAATACGGAGCATCAGTAGGCTGGTCAGGCCTCATATATATATAATACGGAGCATCAGTAGGCTGGTCAGGCCTCATATATATATATATATATAATACGGAGCACCAGTAGGCTGGTCAGGCCTCATATATATATATATATATAATACGGAGCATCAGTAGGCTGGTCAGGCCTCATATATATATAATACGGAGCACCAGTAGGCTGGTCAGGCCTCATATATATATAATACGGAGCATCAGTAGGCTGGTCAGGCCTCATATATATATATATATATAATACGGAGCACCAGTAGGCTGGTCAGGCCTCATATATATATATATATATAATACGGAGCATCAGTAGGCTGGTCAGGCCTCATATATATATAATACGGAGCACCAGTAGGCTGGTCAGGCCTCATATATATATAATACGGAGCACCTGTAGGATGGTCAGGCCTCATATATATATAATACGGAGCATCAGTAGGCTGGTCAGGCCTCATATATATATATATATAATACGGAGCACCAGTAGGCTGGTCAGGCCTCATATATATATAATACGGAGCACCTGTAGGATGGTCAGGCCTCATATATATATAATACGGAGCACCTGTAGGATGGTCAGGCCTCATATATATATAATATGGAGCACCAGTAGGCTGGTCAGGCCTCATATATATATATAATACGGAGCACCTGTAGGCTGGTCAGGCCTCATATATATATATAATACGGAGCACCTGTAGGCTGGTCAGGCCTCATATATATATATATATATATTATGGAGCACATGGAGGCTGGTAACGCCTCATATTATTATAATAATAATAATAATTTGATTGTGTTTTCATATGCATGCTCTTTATGTCCCTGGAACCATGGCCAATGTTGACAACTATGCTAGGGGTTGGAATATTTGAGCCTGGTCAAAATGAGCATTTCCTCCTGAGGTGCCCAGACATACTCTCCTGGAGAGAGGAGTAGTAGACACAGGAGGGGAAGGTAACATAGAAACATAGAATGTGTCACCGGCAGATAAGAATAATTCGGTCCATCTAGTCTGCCCAATATTCCAAATACTTTTATTAGTCCCCAGTTCCCGGTCTTATATCTAGGATAGCCTTATACCTATCCCACACATGCTTAAACTCCTTCACTGTATTAACCTCTACCACTTCTACTGGAAGACTATTCCATGCATCCACTACCCTCTCAGTAATGTAATACTTTCATTAGTCCCTGGCCTTATTTTTTATCTAGGATAGCCATATACCTATCCCACGCATGCTTAAACTCCTTCACTGTATTAACCTCTACCACCTCCACTGGAAGGCTATTCCATGCATCCCTACCCTCTCAGTAAAGTAATACTTCCTGATATTACTTTAAAATTGTTGCCCTTCTAATTTATGACCATGTCCTCTAGTTGTGGTAGTTTTTCTTCTTTTAAATATACTCTCTTCCTTTACTGTGTTGATTCCCTTTATGTATTTAAATGTTTCAATCATATCCCCCCTGTTATGTCTTTCCTCCAAGCTTAACATGTTAAGATACTTTAAACTTTCCTGGTAAATTGTATCCTTCAACCCATGAATCAGTTTAGTAGCCCTTCTCTGAACTCTCTCAATGTCCTTCAGGAGATCCGGTCTCCAGTACTGCGCACAATACTCTACGTGAGGTCTCACCATTGCTCTGTACAATGGCATGAGCACTTCCCTCTTTCTACTGGTAATACCTCTCTCTATGCAACCAAGCATTCTGCTAATACCTCTCCCTATACAACCAAGCATTCTAATACCTCTCCCTATGTAACCAAGCATTCCGCTAATACCTGTCCCTATGTAACCAAGCATTCTGCTAATACCTCCCCTATACAACAAAGAATTTTGCCAACACCTCTCCCTATACAACCAAGCATTCTGCTAATACCTCTCCCTATGCAACCAAGCATTCTGCTAGCATTTCCTGCTGCTCTATTACATTGCCTACCTACCCTAAAGTCCTCTGAGTAATAGTAACTTAATATGGTGTAACCACTGTGGTACCCCTTGTAAAGAGACGTCTCCTCCCGGGGTTACTTTTCTCCTAGCCCGCAATGGATATCACCCAGAGTCCCAAATCATTCACTGTCTCGCCTGCTCTTTGTTCCCAAGAATCACACACGACACAGTTGTAGGTACAGCATTAAAAACAAGAACTTTATTCCAGGGAATAGCAGACTCTTTATACAGTAAAAGATCAGATAACGTGTGATTGAACAATCGGTAATGTTGACAGTAAACAGTTAGACTTGCAGATTGCATAAATTGGCTTGGAAATGCACCAATCGGAGGGGACTTCTAAAACAACCACCAATCGGGACACAAGGTGCAGGGTCAACAGCACCAGACACTTTTAATCCCTTTAGCAAGAAGAGCCAATGGGGAACCTGCTGACAGAGGTGGCCTAGAAGTGACCAATCAGAAAAGCACCTACAGTCCTAATGCTTCCCCTGGTTCTTCACACCCCTATTTCCTCTACAGTCTAATTACTTAGAATTTACCAGGGCTGATCATACAAGAGTTATAAAGATCAACAGGTTTCTCTATTCATAACTTATAAATAATTGATAATACAATAAAAAAAAATAAGGATTTGGAAGCACTTACCTTAAAATATTTTATTGAGTAGAAATGAGCATAGACAATATATATAAGAACTTAATAAAACTATACTAATAAAAACAGAGTAAATAATGTTAAATGTATATGCATGCCATATAACTCAAATAAAATCACATACCCTCATGACTGTTAACAGGTTAACTCTCAATCTGTGTGAAGGCAGCCGTAACAGCATGTTCTCCTCAATTCTGTGTCCCCAATGAACGAATGATTGATGTATGTATTATCTCTTCAAATTATTACTTACTGGGGTTTTTTGGACAGAACCCACCCATTAAAATAAGTACATGTGGGCCACTCACACACATGGGCTATTTGATCTACAGCTTTGACCTAATTAATCTTTACTACTGATTTTAGACACATAGACAAGATTATACTCCAGAAAGTCTTGCAGACACTTAAAATATAAAGTTTTGTTTCATTTAGCCACTTCCTGTGGTCTTGAAATTAAATATATTGTGTTGCTTGTGAGTGACCTTGCTCTTTAACACAGTTGGATCTCTTAACAGTGCAACACATTGTCTGATGACTTAAGACATAGGAAATACCATTATTTTGAATTAATTATTCTTATTGATTCCGGCAGTAGGAAAAAAAGGAAATTACTTTTACTCAGTTAGTGTGGGCAGTCCTGGCTTCTTGCAAACTGCTGTAATTACACAATTTCTTCTAGCTGTAAGTATTTAATATTTTAAGCAATGCAAAATGTAAAACATGCATTTTAAAGTACTTTGAAAGCACATTCATGTGCATTAATATTTGGAAGATGCCTTTTGGGCACTAGATAGTCCCTTTGAGGATGATTATGATTGTTGTGGGGGAGAAGTTCACTGGTTTACAATTAATATTGAATTTTGTAGGACTAGAAAGACAAAGGGAAAATAACGGTATAATGAGTAGAGCACAATTTAGATGTGTTAATTCAGATTTTTGTTTTTGAGTTGTGGAATCATGAACAATATTGTACGCTACATTGGCCCAGATGGTGAAAACAAATGATTGTTAGTGTGCCTCCAAAATTCACAGTGGAACAATCAGTTTTTTTTTGTCAAAAATGGCTTATTTTAGGTTTGGGGCTTACATATATGCGATAGAGGGACATATGGGTGAACCAAATTTCTTCATACTTATGTTTAACATCTGTCTATTTCCTTTTTTTCTTGTTCCTAATTACTCAAGACTTAAAAGGGAATTATTTTGTGTTGTGTGAGTTGTGGTTTGACTATTATTATGGAAGTACAGGGGAGGGGGGGGGGGGGGGGATTATTAACTTTTCACAGTGAAGAGCCCTATTCATAGTTATTACTGGTATTGTGAGTCATAGATAGTTTATCATACTTTTAAGATTAGGCTTTGAAAGTTTATATGGGTTCCACCTAATCGCTCTAAACTCATTTAAAGGCACACTCCCACCAAAAAATGAAAAGGTTTTATTTCTTTTACTTTGTATTGTTGATTTCAGATAAGTGTTTTGTTTTTCCTATGTGAGTTTATTTTATGAAATATTTTACTCAACAAGTGTGACTGGGCGCCGCCATTTTGTGAAATATAGTGTTTTTGGGTGCCACCCCCCAGGTGACTTTACAGCACTAGTATCTCACTTTGGGGCTGGGGGACACAGAATGCAGTCTATAAGTCAAAATTCTGATTATAGCCTTGCATTGAATGGGAGGGGAATGTAACTATTACATCACAAGGGGCAGAGTTACGGTCCTGTCTGATCAGGTCAATCTCCTCTCTTTGTGTTGGAAGGCAGGTAAAACAAAGTTGTACACTTAGTCACAGTGGGCAGGCCACCTAGTCGTGCCCACTATGATACACAGCAGCCAGTAAGAGAGCAGGGGAGTATCTCATGATATCATCATGCAGGCTCTGGCCACAGATCAGTCAGTCAGACGTGCTGGAAGATTTTGAAGAAAGTTGCAGAATGGGTAAAATTCTAAAAAATGTTTGCCGGAGATAAACACCTAATTTTATTTTTATATGCAATTAATTCAAACATAGAAAGAAAACTGTAGCATATGTCCTGGACCGTCATAGGGAAAATCTCCCTTCGTGACCGATGACGGTCCAGGACCGTCATGCAGGTCCGATCGCGGTATGCACGCTGGCATACCGCAATCGTGCTAACAACGACATGCCTGAGTGTCTCGATACCGAGACACTTCAGCCATGTCGGTTGAGGACCCCCCGGAAACATCCGGGCACTGTGACAATCACAGGGCCCGGATGTTAATAGCTGTCAAAGCAGGTGCCTGCTTTGACAGCTGTAGTCTCTCCCTGCTCCATGGTGATCGTGGGGCAGGGAGAGACTAAATATAGTGTGTCAAGTCTCCCCCTGGTCCCCCCCCAGTAACAACCAGCCCCCCCAAATGATTTTTTTAATAAATTAAAAAAACGATTTTTTTTTGTAAAAAAAAAAAAATTCTTCCTATTGTGCTAATCCTAACTCTTGGGTTAGGGTTAGAGTTCATCAAAACCCTAATCCTAGAGTTAGAATTAGGGTTTGTACTAACCCTAACTATAGGGTTAAGGTTAGAGGTAAATAAAAAAAATTAAAAAAATTAAAATAATAATAAATTGTATAAAAATAAGAAGTTATTCCGTAGAGAACCAATGACATGTTATGTCTGTCTGTGGTCCTCTAGGGATATTTTTTTTTTTTTTAAAAAAAGACTGCTAGTGGGGCCAGTGCTTTGCATTGGCCCCCAGCAGTATATAGGGGCCCGCAGCAGCTAGATATTTGATCCATGCAGCCGCAGGATAGCAAAAATCGGTGCTTCCTACTATAGACTACATTTCCTATTCTGCTACGGTAGCTTTTGGCTGGCTGAGCATAATAGGAAATGTAGTCACAAATTTTTCCCTGTACCTGCCACATAAACCTAGCAAACCTATACATGTGGGGTACCGCTATACTCAGGGGAAGTTGCTGAACATATATTGGGGTTTTGTTTGGCAATAAAATAGAACAGCCCCTTTAAATTCATACCTAAGTTTCAAAGTGTGTGGAAATAAAACACACACAAAATTACTACGCCAAAACTTGTCAAAGATTGGTGGTAAAATGACAGAGTGAAAAGTGTCAAATTACCCCAAGTTGAATGCCATGGGATGTCTACTTTATAAAAAATGTGTACATGTGGGGGGTTATTCAGCGATTCATATCAGATATCGGTGTTACATTGTCACCAACGCTAATTTAAAAAAAAAAATGGTTTTGAAACAGCTAAATGCTACTTGTATTTATTAACCTAAAACATGCAAAAAAAAAAAAGCAAAAAAACATATAAAACATTGGGTATTTCTGAACTCAGGACCTATAGTCGAATCTATTTAGCACGTTTTTTCATTAGCTTTTGAAGCTTAGTAAAAGAATTTACAAAGAAAAGTCAGGAAAAGTGATTTTTTTTTTAAAATTTTAACCATATTTTACTATTTTTTACACAATACAATAAATTATATGAACAAAATAATGTCATGAAAAGAAAGCCCTTCTTGTCCTGAAAAAAACAATATATATTATGTGTGGGTACAGCAACTGACAAAGAAGAAAATTAAAGCTAAACACAAACACCTCAGAAGTGTTAAAACAGCCTCGGTCACTAACGCACAACATTGCAAAAACAGTCTGGTCATGAAGGGGTTAACTGATGTCTATTACTTTTTTCATGGTTCTAAATACTCACAACTCAAGAAAACAAAAGGGTTTATATTTTCTGTTGTGTGTTGCGGTTTCACTATTTAAATTGAAGGATAGTGGGGGAAAAAAGAATATTAACTTTTCACAGGGAAGATAATTATTTATAGTTATTAGTGGCATTTTATTCGTAGACACTTTTAGACTAGGCTTTGAAAATGTATATGGGTTTCAGCCTAATCGTTCTAAACTATTTTAAATTTAAACGGTGATAATCATGTTCGCATTCTGGCTAAATTCTCGTGATTATAAATTATATTGGTTTTTTTTGTGTGAGTTGTAGCTTTACAAATAAATATTGAATAATAGGGGTAAAAGGAGAAAACGAACGATGACTTTTCACAGTGTTGAGTACTATGTCTATTTACTAATTATATTTTACACGTAGTTTGATACACTTTTATGATTAGACAAAAACATATTTGCTAACTAGTTGTATATGGGATCAGTTTAACTTTAAACTGTCACCTTAATTGGTGATAATCACTTTTTTTCATTTAGGATAAATTCTTGCGTTTTCTTAATAAAGTATTATTGGGGATTTATACTGCAAAAGAAATAAAACATTGACCAGTGATACAGTGCATCTATTATAAACACCCAGAGAGAAAAAAACGCACGCCATGATCCCCATGAAGGATCCTGGGTCAATTCAATAATAAGGTTGAGAAAAATTAAATGTGGGGAATCCCATTGCAAATGCATGACTGGGGGTGGCACAGTATAGATTGACATAATAACAAGGGGTCCACAGTTCTTGGACATCTCATGTCTCCATAGCTCCTTCGAAGATTTGTGGGGCTCTGCTCTTATAGGTATCCCTCAAAAGAGAACATGGCAAGTCTACTGTGACAAGTATAACCGTAAAAACAGTTATGGTGTCAAAACGCAAGCAACCGGAATGAGAGAAAACAAACTGTGGCGAAAGCGAGAGTTCTGTTATGTCCACTTGTTGTATATACAAATTTAGCTCCATTTGTGAGTTTGTTCATTACTAATGGCCTGCTGGTTTTGAGATGGCTCCAGGGTGTCTCAGGATGTAACCCAGAGACAATAGGACAATGGGCTATAGCCTGAGACATCCTGGCAAGTTATGGATTAGGGGTAATTGGTTTAAGAGTTCAAGGGAGGGGATCTTAATTAGGGTTATCAGTCAGGGCTATTTCAATGTAATTATAATTCTAATGTTTGTTGTCATTGGGAGTTGATACTGTATTTGGTGTGCTGGGGGAAGCTGGGTTGGGATTATACTGTAATCCATTTATCTCTCCAGATGTGGGGAGGAGTTCTGGCAGAGCATAAAAATAATGATTTGAAAGCTGAATAAAGACACACTGATTTTACCCCTTCATGAAGTCTCGGCTCATGTTTGGGGAACTGGGATTTTATATTCACTTTGCATCATATTTCGGCTGTTTATTCGGGAGTAAGCTGCACAGGGCTCATTTATTATATATGGGTTCCTTTACACTTAGCTCCCCCTTAGTTCCATGGGACGGCATACCCGCCTAGACCCTAACGGGTTGGCTTGGGGATGTCCGCTGTTAAACTTTGTTTTTCCAGTTCTGTTTGCCGGGATAACCCATCTGCGTTGGCATTCTGCTTCCCTGGCCGGTACTGCATTGTGAAATTATAGGGTTGCAGTGCCAAGCTCCATCTTAGCAGTCTGGGATTATCTCCGGCTACTCTGTTGAGCCAGATGAGGGGGTTATGATCCGTCATAACCGTGAAAGATTGTCCATATAAATAAGGCTGTAATTTCTTCAGGGCCCAGACTAATGCCAAACACTCTTTCTCAACGGTGGCATAACTGACCTCTCTGGGTATACGTTTTCGGCTCAAATATGCTACCGGATGCTCCAGGCCATCGTCCCCCACTTGACTTAACACGGCTCCCAGTCCGAACATTGAGGCATCTGTGTGAACGAGGAATCTTTTAGTGTGGTCAGGTGCCGCCAATACAGGGGTTTTACTTAACGCAAGCTTGAGTTTCTGGAAGGCCTCCTCACACTCCGGAGACCATACTACTTGCCTAGGTAACGACTTTTTGGTAAGATCGGTAAGGGGTTTGGCTGTGGCGCTATAATCTGACACAAATTTCCTATAATAGCCAGCTGTTCCCAGAAAGGCCATAACCTGTGTCTTGGTGCGTGGTTGGGGCCACTGCGTGATAGCCTCAATTTTAGCTGGCTCAGGCCTCTGCTTGCCTGACCCTACCCTATGGCCTAGGTATTGGACCTCGGCCATGCCTACATGACATTTTTCTGGTTTCAAGGTTAATCCTGCCTCTTGAATTCGCTTGAGTACTACAGAAATGTGCTCCAGGTGGGCCTCCCAAGTGCTGCTGTAAATAGCTATGTCATCTAGATAAGCACAGGCGAAGCCTTGAAATCCCTCTAAGAGCCGGTCTGCCATCCTTTGAAAAGTAGCTGGGGCATTCTTCATCCCAAATGGCATGACCTTAAATTGGTACAAGCCAAATGGGGTGACGAATGCAGACTTAGGAATACCATCAGGCTCCAAGGGGATTTGCCAATACCCCTTGCACAAGTCAATAGTGGTCAAGTAATTACCCCCGGCCATACGGTCTAATAACTCATCTACCCTGGGCATGGGGTAGGCATCCGTGACCGTACGGTCATTAAGCCTGTGGTAATCCACACAAAACCGCGTGGTACCATCTTTCTTTGGTACTAATACCACTGGGGAGGCCCAAGGGCTCTGCGAGGGTTCTATAACCCTTAGATCCAGCATCTCCTGAATCTCTTTTAACATGCTATCTCTAACTGCCTCAGGAATTCTGTATGGTTGCTGTCTCAAAGGTACCTGACCTGGGGTCTCCACCCGGTGGACTGCCAGCGTCGTGTAGCCCGGGAGAGCAGAAAACATATCCCGAAATTCCCGTAACAGCTGAGTAGCCTGTGCCCTTTCCTCTGGTTTCAACTCCGGTCCTAGTCCAACCTGCTCCACCCCGGTGGGTTCTTTGTGGAGCAAGTTGGGCAAGGGAATACCCTCACTATCTTCAAGCGCCGGAGCGCATACTGCAGAGACTTCCTCTGGCCTCTCAAAGTAGGGTTTCAACATATTAACATGAAAGGACCTGCGGATCCTTTCATTGTTACAATCTGTTACTATGTACGTAGTGTCGCTGACCCTGGCTAATACTTTGTAGGGCCCTTGCCAAGAGGCCTGTAACTTATCTGTTTTGGTCGGTTTGAGGACTAACACTTTTTGATCTATCTCTAGAATACGATCTCTAGCTCCCCTATCGTACCAGTGTTTCTGACGTCGTTGAGCCGCCTGCAGGTTTCCCCTTACCGATTGAGTAAGCGCCTGCAGTCGGTCTCTCAACTCTAAAACAAATGGTACTATCGGCGTGCCTGATTCTCCCATATCCCCTTCCCAGTGCTCGCGGACCAGGTCCAGGGGTCCTCGGACTCTCCTTCCATATAACAGTTCGAAAGGAGAGAATCCGGTGGATGCCTGGGGTACCTCCCGGTATGCGAACAGCAGGTGGGGAAGGAACTTTTCCCAGTTCCGCCAGGTCTCTGTGAACGTGATTAGCATCGGTTTTAGAGTGCCATTAAAACGTTCGCAGAGCCAGTTCGTCTGGGGATGATAGGGAGAACTCAGTATGGGTTTTACTCCGCAGCTCTGCCAGAGCTGCTGAGTAACTACCGCTGTGAATTGGGTCCCTTGGTCGGATACTATTTCCCTAGGGAACCCAACTCGAGTAAATACTTTGATGAGAGCTTCAGCTACAGTTTCAGCAGTGATATTAGGTAAGGCTATAGCTTCCGGGTAGCGTGTAGCATAGTCCACCACCGTAAGAATATATTTCTTACCCGATGGACTAGGCTTACTAAGGGGTCCTACCAAATCCACTGCCACTCTGAAAAAAGGTTCCTCTATTATGGGAAGAGGTCTTAATTTCGCTCGGGGGTGGTCACCCCTCTTTCCTACTTTTTGGCATACATCACAGGTTCTACAATAATTTTGTAAATCTTGGGTAGCACCTGGCCAAAAAAATGTCTGAGTCAACCTATCTCGGGTTTTCTTAATCCCTAGATGTCCTGCTAATGGTATATCGTGGCTAATCCGTAATAACTCTGCCCTATATTTGCGGGGTACCACTAACTGTTTTTTCATCACCTGTCGGGTTCCTCCTCCCGCCCCCTCTGTTATCCGATATAGCAAACCTTTTTCCCACTGGAACCTTTCCTGTCCTACGTCTCCCTGGGGTTTATCTGCCTCCCTCCTGTACCCACTTAAAGTGCTATCCTCCCTCTGAGCCTGCCCAAAGTCGGTGGGAGTGCCCCAATACATGTTAGGACTAGAATCTACAGAAGCATTATTAGTGCCTACCGGGTCATCCGTGGAGTGTGAGGTGTCCATAGGTCGTGCCTGTTGTCTGGTTGTGACTGGGAGCGCTCCTGCTGTAGTCGGCTGTATAAATTGAGAAGTCAAGCACCCCAAATCGTTTCCCAGCAAAACCTCCGCCGGTAACTCTGGCATGATGCCCACCTCCACAGCCTTAGCCCCGGTGCCCCAGTCAACGTGTACCATGGCAGTGGGTAACTTGTGAATAGCCCCCCCCGCCACCCTTACAGCCACGGAGCGTCCAGTATGTTGGGATGGTTTGACACGGTGTGGTTGTACCAGAGTTATCGTAGCTCCAGTGTCTCTCAGTCCTCTGGCTTCCTGCCCATTAAGTCGCACGGTCTGTCGATGGTGCGCCCGATTGTCATCTGCTGCTTGAACTGGGTTGACCTCGTGTAGCATGGACCAATTCTCTGAATTAGTGTGGTCACCCCCTTGCGTAGAATAGTTGTAATCCTCTTGTACACAATGAGCAGCTGCTCTCGTTGGTGGGGCTGGTGCTCGCCCCCCTCGATCAGTATTACGGTGTGGACAATTAGGTTTTATGTGTCCCACCTGCTTACACCCAAAACACATTGGTGCAGTTTTCTGAACCCCAGTGGAAGTAGGTTGACTCACCGGTGGTACTGGTTTCGGTGCTGGAGCTTGAGCGTGATACCGCGGTAGAAATCCTGAAGCTCCACAGTTGTGATCTATCCGTCTGCTCTCATGAAATTCGTCTGCTAGACGTGCTGCCTCTTCTACTGACAGCGGCTTTCTGTCTCTGACTCAATCCCTGGTATCTGTAGGAGTGTGGTCAAAAAACTGCTCCAATAATAACAATTGTAATGCATCCTCCAGTGTAGTCGCCTGGCATCCCTGCATCCAGTTACTGGCAGCGCGGTGCATGCGGAATGCCCACTCTGTGTAAGAGTCTTTGCCCTGCTTGCGGAGCGACCGGAATTTTCTCCTGTGTGCCTCCGGTGTAACTGCATAACGGGCTAACAAAATCTCCTTCACTTTTTCATAATTTTGCATGTCCACATCAGGTACCGCTCTAAAGGCTTCTGCTGCTCTGCCTGATAGCTTGCTGCTCAATATTGCAGGCCAATTAGTTTTATCCACATCTTCTAATACACACTGTCTTTCAAAGTCCTGCAGAAAATTTATCAATATCCATTTCGCTTTCTATAAAATTTTTAAAGGCAGCATAATTTATCTTACGTGGCCGCCCCACAGATGATCCTGGTAGTGACAGTATATCCATTTGTGGTGATCTTTCTCTGGTCTCCCGTGCTTCCCGGCGACTCTCTGCTTCCGAAGCTTGTGCCATGATTTGTACCACAATCTCTGGTGCAGGATTCGGTCCTAACAAGCTGAGTCTCCATCTCACATCTTTCTGAAACTCTGTTTCTTCTGCGTTCGCCATTTGTACCTCGCTGGTTCGGTCGCTCTCCAGTAATTCGGCTATTATCGTGGCTTTCGTCTTGTTGCTTGCCACTATGCCTCGAGCTTCCAGAAGTTCTTTAAGTGTTGTTCGTTTCAGCCGTTCGTATCTTTTTCGGTTAAATGATCATTCACTTCCTTTTCGGTTAAATGAAATACATCCATTCGGAAGAAATCCCGCCGCTTGCCACCAGTGTAAAGGAACCCATATATAATAAATGAGCCCTGTGCAGCTTACTCCCGAATAAACAGCCGAAATATGATGCAAAGTGAATATAAAATCCCAGTTCCCCAAACATGAGCCGAGACTTCATGAAGGGGTAAAATCAGTGTGTCTTTATTCAGCTTTCAAATCATTATTTTTATGCTCTGCTAGAACTCCTCCCCACATCTGGAGAGATAAATGGATTACAGTATAATCCCAACCCAGCTTCCCCCAGCACACCAAATACAGTATCAACTCCCAATGACAACAAACATTAGAATTATAATTACATTGACATAGCCCTGACTGATAACCCTAATTAAGATCCCCTCCCTTGAACTCTTAAACCAATTACCCCTAATCCATAACTTGCCAGGATGTCTCAGGCTATAGCCCATTGTCCTATTGTCTCTGGGTTACATCCTGAGACACCCTGGAGCCATCTCAAAACCAGCAGGCCATTAGTAATGAACAAACTCACAAATGGAGCTAAATTTGTATATACAACAAGTGGACATAACAGAACTCTCGCTTTCGCCACACAAACTGATCCTAAATCGTTCAGATTTGAAACTAGCATGTGGTTTATGGTCTTAATTGTTTACAGTGCTGCTTGAAAACAACTTTGATCTCAGAAACCTCATCTTTGATGGGCTAGTGGACCTGATGGTTATGGCAGCAAAATTCTGTCTCATCTGTTAAGGGAATCTTAAAATCTTCTTTCAATGGTAAATCTTGTAAATGTTGTTTCCAACTGGAATCTCACAGTGCGTCTTCATCTTCTATCTCATCAGGGTCCTCCAGGGAACGTTGGTTGAGTGAATTTGGCAGCAGGACAAACAAAACCACACCAGGAAAAGAGTAGAAAACACTTATCCACTTTCACCGATACCACAGTAACTTCTGCTTACCTCTGCTGCTGAGTATGTCCTTGTCCATGTTGTTTAAGGCCCGACATAAAAGGTAAAACATTTTCCAAATTCAGATCAGGCAAATGGCTTCTCTCCTGTGTGAATTCTCTGGTGCTGATAAAGATGGTACTTGGTGGTAAAACATTTCTCACATTCCGAACATGTAAATGGCTTCTCCCCTGTGTGAATTCTCTGGTGCTCAGAAAGCTGGAACTTGGAGGTATAACATTTCTCACATTCCGAACATGCAAATGGCTTTTCTCCTGTGTGAATTCTCTGGTGCCGATAAAGATGGAACTTGGTGGTAAAACATTTCTCACATTCTGAACATGCAAATGGCTTCTCACCTGTGTGAATTCTCTGGTGCACAGAAAGCTGGACCTTGGAGGTATAACATTTCTCACATTCCGAACATGCAAATGGCTTCTCCCCTGTGTGAATTCTCTGGTGCACAGAAAGCTGGAACTTGGTGTTAAAACATTTCTTACATTCCGAACATGCAAATGGCTTCTCCCCTGTGTGAATTCTCTGGTGCTCAGAAAGATGGAACTTGGTGGTTAAACATTTCTCACATTCCGAACATGAAAATAGCTTCACCCCTGTGTGAATTCTTTTATGACTGACAACCTGTTGCTTTGTTGCAAAACATTTCTCACATTCAGGGCATGCAAATGGCTTCTCCCCTGTGTGAATTCTTAAATGACGAACAAGATCTTGATGTGTTGTAAAACAGTTCTCACATTCAGAACACGCAAATGGATTCTCTCCTGTGTGAAATTTCTTATTTAAAATCAGATGACGATCTGTTGAAAAACATTTTTCACATTCAGAACAGGAAAATGGCTTCTCCCCTGTGTGAATTCTCTTATGCAGAATAAGATGTGCATTTCTTCTAAAACATTTATCACATTCGGAACAGGCAAATGGCTTCTCTCCTGTGTGAAATTTCTTATGTAAAATCAGATGACGATCTGTTGAAAAACATTTTTCACATTCAGAACAGGAAAATGGCTTCTCCCCTGTGTGAATTCTCTGGTGCTCAGAAAGCTGGAACTTGGTGGTAAAACATTTGTCACATTCAGAACAGGCAAATGGCTTCTCCCCTGTGTGAATTCTCTTATGAAGAACAAGTTGTTTGTTTGTTATAAAACATTTCTCACATTCAGAGCAGGCAAATGGCTTCTCTCCTGTGTGAATTCTCTGATGTAGAATAAATTGTGAATTTGTTGTAAAACTTTTCTCACATTCTGAACAGGAAAATGAAGTCTCTCCTGTGTGAAGTCTTTTATGTTGAGTAAGTTGTGAATTTGTTGTAAAACATTTTTCACATTCAGTACAAGCAAATGGCTTCTCCCCTGTGTGAACTTTTTCATGTAAAATAAGATTTTGCTTTCTGGTAAAACATTTCTCACATTCAGAACAGGCAAATGGTTTCTCTCCTGTGTGAATTCTCTTGTGTTCCAAAAGATGTGTCTTGCGGCTAAAACATTTCTCACATTCAGAACATGGAAATGGCTTCTCTCCTGTGTGAATTCTCTTGTGTAGAATAAGTTTTGGATTTGTTGCAAAACATTTCCCACATTCAGAACAGACAAATGGCTTCTCTCCTGTGTGAAATCTCTCGTGTACAATAAGAGCTGACTTGCGGGTAAAACCTTTACCACATTCTGAACAGACAAACTGTTTCTCTCCTGTGTGAATTTTCTTGTGTTCAAAAATATGTGACTTGCGGGAAAAACATTTCCCACATTCAGAACAGGCAAATGGCTTCTCTCCAGTGTGAATTTGCTTATGTCGAGTAAGCTGTGAATGATTTGTAAAACTTTTCCCACATTCTGAACACTTAAAGGTGTTTTTCCTTTTGTTAACGGAGTCATGACCTGGTATCTCCTTTCTTTTATGAACAGCCTTATGCTGAAGAAGGTTTGTTTCACCTGTAGAACAAACCTGCTCTGGATATGGCATTTTTCGGTCACTTTTGTCACTGGTACCGATAGTTGTATCATTGCTATGTGACATTTTCAGACTTTGTACAGATCTCTCTCTTCAGTTTTTATATTCCTTAAGCCGCCTGCTGGAAAGAAATGTGTATCAAATTAATGAATTCATTGTATACATGCGCAGTATCAGTCAGCCTTAGTAAATATCAAACAATCAAAGATGCGTAATGGAAGAATCCTACTTTTCGGCCCTCTGTAGAAAGTGTCAATGAAGTACACTTCCATTACTTCAAGGTGCATTCACCAACAAAGTCCTCCTATGTCCTTCACCCAACAACAGCAAAAAAAGGAAAGGAGAGTGCTTTCAAGTGTAATAAAAAACAGATTTTGTATTTACATTTTTAGGATAAGCTGCTCAAAACAGCAAAGGTGCAGGTTCTATTAAACTCTCTGTAAGGTTAAAACAGCCTTTAATTTCCACCAGTCCAATGGTACTGTGTTCCCCCTTAATGTGGGTTAGCTCATATATAACAAGGAGAGAATATTCTCATTGTGTAAAGCCGGTCTTTAATATATATATAAAGAAGGTAAAAAAAAAAAAAAGAGCTTACATAAAATAACGACCGCTCTTATATATGCTTCATCCGTGAAATCAACATATAGATAATCAAGAGTCCGGGAATAGTCAGCGAAGGCTCAATCTCCTATTCCTTCTAGAGTTAGTATTGTCAGACGGGTTGCGCCCTTCCCAGGGCTTAAAGTGATTTCTTATTGGACCTTTCGTGCCATGTGCTTATTTACAATGTTGATTAACTGCACCTCTCAATTCACATATCCTTCCCCTCAATGTATTTAACCCCTCATGGGTAGCAAAGTGCTTGTTTTTTCCACTGAAAACTTTTTGTGAGTACCCTCCAATGTGCCAGACACTGTTTCTTTTCTTCTTTTTTTCCTCTCATCTTTCTAGGTCTGCTGGATTGGGAATAATTAGTCTTTTATGCCGCTTTGATCCGCAAAATACTATTAAGATTGTGTGTAATGGAAGATGTGTAATAGTGTACTGCATTTCGGTTCTCTGTATTACACAACAAACACCGGCATAAATAACTGAGCACTTTGTATTATATTAGCACTTTAGAAAATACATAGTAAGAAAATACTAACTATATTTGGCATTAATATTAATAAAAAAAAGATACACAAGAGCTCTACTTATAGATTTTCATATATTTATATATTATTTTATTCATCATGGGAGAGATGTTCAAGGTGAAGTCAAAATGTGAACATATGTGGCCACAATTATTTTTGTAAAGGGTTGAACAAATAGGAGGGGCGTAACTTTTTAAACCAATTGTAATGTGCTAAAAATCGGCATTCAGCAATATAACCATCCGAAATAAGGGCATTATGTTCAAAATGGAAGGTGAAATAAATACTGGGTATCATATTGCCGTCGGAAATTATGCGAAATGCATTAGAAATATGACGAGATTGGGATACTTATGTTTACTGAATGTAAGGGGAATTCCATTCGAAACAGTCCCATAGTCAGAAAATATAAGATGGAGTCCAACGTGTAGTCAGCCTCTATACGATCAGTTATTTATTATTGTAGTTTTTACATTTTTTTGTAAGATTGATTTTATTATGAGCAACGTACTTTGTTACTCAAGAGGTGTTAAATACAATGAGGGGTGGATATGTAAAATAAGAGGTGCTGCTAATCAGTATGGGATATAAGCACACGGAACAAAAGGTCCAATCAGAAGTCACTTGAAGAAGCCCTGGGTGGAGCCAAACGCGTCTGACATCACTGACTCTAGAGGGAATGCGAGATTGAGCCACCACTGACTGTTCCAGGACTCTTGATGATCCATATGGTGATTTATTTTATCAAGCACATGTGTGACAATCGTGAGGGCGGTCATCATTATTTTACGTAAGCTTTTTTTTTTTATATATTAAAAAACTGTTTTACACAATGAGAATATATCCTTTCAGCTCCATTACGAGTGTTTTGCCTGCTTTTGGGGGAACCTTATCCCTTTTAATACTAGAGAACACTATTGTAAGTATATTTGTGTATCCAGGATACACTGGTTGAATAATCTTTTAATATATTAATAATGCCCAATTTTGTTGTTATACAACTAATAGCAGATAACAAGAGAGAGAGAAAGAGAACACTTCTGGTTATCAAAACACATCCATCAGAGCCAAAATCAAAAGATAACATTGATATTTCAGCTTAAAAAACAGGCACAGGGTGGGGAAAAGGCTTCAGTCAGCCACTGACACATTCCAATACCTCTTACACCAGCAATGGTTAAGTACACGCTGAATATGTTTAAGACCCTAAGTGTATCATCGATCCCAATTAGGCTCACAGTTTAATGCCTGTAGGGTATTGATTAGGGGTGCACTTTTACAACATTGAACATTCTAATTCTAATCTATGTATATATCGGATTCCAACAGTTGTTGCGTTTAAACACTTTCATATGCTACTCCATATCGGAAGCATATGACGAATTGTTACAAATTATATTTATACATCATGTGATTAGTTTACAATGCTTGTGTCTTTTGTATTCACATAATACACTTTTAGATTATAATCTTACATGTAGCACGATGTGCAGGCAGTTGATGGGGGACAATTTCATATTTCATTTGATTTGTCGTTTATTATTTACTCTTATTTTAGATTCATTTTCTTTTATGTTTTTTTTCTTTTTCTTTATTTATGAACTTTTATCCCATCAAATAAATCCACATTCCCCTTTTTTGGCACTGTGTCTGACATGGTCACAAAATTTTGCCTATTAATATATTCATGTTTTATGCCCATATATCATGAGTATTCATTTTATAGTTTTCTTACCATAAATATTGTAGACCTACACAAAAAATATATTCACCAGCACAATAAAAATTTTTCACAAAGTCGATTCTTATTTGTATATTTTATCATGTTTTATTTTATTTTGTTATTTGTATGGTATTTCATAATGTTATTTTTTAGTTAAACCTTTTTTCAATGTTTTATAGAGCATAATATCTTTCACAATCTTGATTTATAACATGCCTTGAATTGACATTTTGATTGATTGGTTCACATTGGTGTTTAATTACCCTGTATGTTCACAGTTTTTTTGCACTTATGATTAAGAGTCAGTAGACTCGAAACGTGTCAAGTGTATGTCTGTTTCTCTGTTGTGTTGCCCATAATCAAATCGCGTATATTCCCCATATGAACTGGAGTGCCAGCGATCCTTTCAGTCTGGATTATCCTGTTGTATCAGAATTCTTAGGAGTGAACAGGGGTTACTGACCGATTCGATATGTGAAGCAGACTGACAGAAATAACATTATTGCTTAGATATGATTCTGCACATGTTGGTAAATTAAAATCACTGCCCAAGAGTCAATAGATCTGTATGAAGAGGATTATACCGGATGGTACAATGCAGGATTTGAAGAAATGTATAAAAATAAAAAATCTTGATGGGGTATCCCAGGGGTCGGTTGTCAGATACCTGAGAGTCGGTTTCACTGAGGTGAGATTTACTCACTAAAAAGACGAGACCCATCTTAAATATACTAATGTTTGTCTCTGAATACAGTACCCACAGCAATTTAGTTACTAAGACTTTAGTTACTGAAAAAACATTGGGATATATTGAGAGATGCCTATCCGGCATCAAAGAATACGGGACACCTCCGCTCACGGCCTATAAACGAGGTACTACCATCCGTGACCAATTAGTCCATGCTGTAATAAGAGATAAAAGTATTGTGGTAACTTTCCCTGTCTTTCATGTGTGGCTTGTTCTAGTGTTGTGAATGGAGATCGGTTTAAACACCCTTTTAAAGATAAAACCTATTCCATCAAAGACAATCTTACGTGTGACTATTCTTATGTAATATACATGCTCACATGCCCGTGTAATTTAATATATATTGGCGAAACAATCAAAAACATGAATAAAAAAAGAAAAAAAAAAAGAAGATTTTCTAAAAACATAAGTTAGAACAGGGCAACGGGGAAAGTGGAGTTGCCAGTTCCGCAGCATTTTATCGAGTTTACAGACCTTAAATTTAGGGTAATTGAGGAGGTACCCAAATCCAGATGTGGAGGTCACAGGGAAATGAACCTAAAACAGTGTGAGGCCTGGTGAATCTTTGAGTTGCTCTAACCCCAAAGGAACTGTACCATGAATTAGAATTAGCCAATTATTATATAAAACTTACATGTATAGTCTTATTGATAGGTGTTTGTATTACATATATTTTGTACACTTCAAAATCTTAACCTTATTCTTATCTATATTTTACCTCTCTATCAGATCTCTGTCAGGTCAGGAGCATGAAGGAAAATGAGAAACAGGATCCTTTCTACTAGACGCAGCTGAAAAGTTGCAGTTGGAGAGGTGGCCTCAATAATAAAATGTTCTGCTCTGTATATACATATTTAAGTTCTTCCATTAGGCTGTTAAACCAGCATTTTGTATCTGTGTGGGGAACATTGTTTTTAACTGTGTGCTATAAATTGTCACTTTCCTTCAAATATAGGTTTAACTCCCAAGATAGATTGTGTTTACATGCTTTGAACACAAGGTGTCACTCTTGCCTCATTTATAACTAGATGTATCTATTGTATATTACTTGAATCTGTAGTACTTTTATCTACTTAATGTTTGACTCTTACCAGGTCATTGATAACTTGAAAATTACAAATGTCTCACTTTTCTATTGCACTAATTTTGCTGATTAAATGCATCTCACTTTAAATTTGAATGAGATTTGCAAATTGGACTAATTAGTATCACCTCCTTCTTCTCTTGAATTTGAGCAGATGGCTTCGTGAGGGGATGCATTGGCTAAGTCTGGGGGGGAGTAGGCTGTGTGGGGGGATGAATTGACTAAGTCAGGGGGTCAAATTGAAGGAAATAAAAAGAAATGCATATTTTATTAAATATGAAAAAACACTTACATTTGAATATTTACAAGTAAAACAGTTTAAAGGTAGTCGTATATTCAGACTTTCTTTTTTCACCAAAATCAATATCCAAAGGTTGAGGGGTCGTCTTATATTCGAGCCCTCCCAGATATTAAAAAGAACTACAAATTGGTACACTTCAACACAGTGGCCGATTGGACACGCCCATCCCCCGAAATTATGGGTATCACTTGAACAACAAGGTTTGACATGCCCTATCCCAATGGCCGCTTGGGTAGCCCCAGGCCAGATGACTCCTGCCCATCCCCTACATCCTACGATCACAGAGTTTGCACTTTGTAAGGAATTGCAGCAGTCTGAAGCACAGAGGTTGCACTTAGTGATGAACTGAAGCAGATGATGTTCACCAATGCCCAGGGAGGAAGCCAGTGACATAGTTCATGAAATCCAAGTTTGATATACAGGATAGGTAATCAGGAGAAGCCAGAGTCATAGCACAAATCAGGTAGTGGTACAAAGCCAGGATTCATACAGAGAATCATAATACAAAATGCCAAACCACAGGACTGACAAGGAACCACAAATGGGCGAGCACCCGTAAGAACACAGGCCTTTTAAACTAGGCTTTCTAGTTTCTCGGTCTGACTCTTTACTATGCTGTCTGCCTTCTTGTCTGTCTCTTTTGTTCTTTCTTATACCATAGCTGGTTCTCTCTGCCCGGTCAGTTCACCTTTCTGTATATATTTCTCAGGGGACCTCTTCGTTGCCACTGCCCAGTCTGCTTTGTTTCTCAGTAACCTGTCTGCTCTCCCTCTACTCTCTCGGTGTCCTGTCTATGACCAATTTCTGTTCCATGTCTCTCTCTCTCGCATGCTCCTTTGTGCCATGGTGTCTATTTCTGGCCTCTCTCTCGGTGTCTAGTGGTGCTGCATGTGCCAAGAGGTGTAACTGAGGCCTTGCAGCCTCTGCCCTGCAGGATTCCCACAGCAAGGGACTCTACATTTCATGAGAGCTGGCTGTGGAGATTCCTACCAGTCACCACTGTGTCCACTGAAACATGGGAACATCTGCTAATCCCCATCATGCTCAGCCAGTATTAATGTAAACCTTTTGTCTGACTGGAAGTATGGTTTGTCACATCAGCTGAGCTCAGCCAGCCTTAAAGGACATATTTGGCTGGTACGTTAGGGAACTGTAATTCATAGCAGTAGGACTAACAAATGTCAGTATGCCACGTGCTGCATGCGACACTGTGCCACATGCTGTGGGGCAGTGTAACACTATGACACGTGCTGCAGGGGCAGTGTGACCCATGAGATGAACTGTGAGGTCTCTGAACACCCTGCAGGCTAACCCCAATTCTAGCCCTGCCTGATCATCATGGAATGTTAGCAGGAATCTGATGGAGGTCGCTGATAAAACAAAGCAGTGTTTTTCACTGCTTGCAGCTGCAAAGAAAGCTCTGCATTGTAAGAAATCACGTTCCCTACATGCAGAGCTATTTTAACCCTGCACAAGCTGGGAATCAGTTTTATAACTTAAAAGGACAACTATGTGCTCAGTGTATAAAGCACATTTTGCCAGCCAAGTAACTCTCCCAAGTCATTCATACATTGACTAGCCAATAGCTTTGGAGTGATAGTAATATAATATATTGGTACCTGCTTTGTATCTGGTCCAGCTACAGTGCTGTCTGCAAGTGTTAGGAACGGCCAAGATCACAAGTGTTTCACCTCCAGGTAAAGCAAGACTGCAGGACTTGCTGAGGATCTCCAGGGCTCTGGCACTTAGAAGCCTGGAGCACTGATCCCAGGATCAAGAGTGGGTTGTCGGGGAACAAGCCAAGATCAAAACACTGCAACAGAGAGCAGAGTCGGGAACAGGAGCCGAGGACAAAGAACAGGAGCAAGTAGAGGAGACAGAAACCAAGCCGGGTCACCAACGAAAAACCAAATGGTAAAATGAGCAGCAAAACAGGCGGAGACCACACTGTGTCTGGGTACATATAGCTCCCAGACAGGTGTTAAAATAAGGGAGGAGGGAGAGGAAGAATGACCTAACATGGTGTCAGCATCCATCCTAGAGAATGGCAAAAAGTCAAATCTGTCATAATACTTGAGGGCAGATTATGCACAGTATTTAGGGCTGTGCCAGTGTATGATTTAACGAAGTACAGCATGCGTAGACACTATACACTTCCTGCCCGTACCACTGCAGAAAGATCAAGCGTTTAACAGCTCATCGTGGCTTGCTGCAACGAGCTGTGCGCGGATACTGCTGCAGGTACTTGCAGCGGGATCCCGCCTGTCAGATGAGGCCACTTTGAGTGGCCTCAGTCTGACAGGGAAAACGTGAGCACAGCTACATTTTGCTAATTCGCGCAGTGCAAATTTCTGGGTTCGAGCATGCCCCCGTGACGTTGGAAAGTCTCATGATTTCTTTGGCAGGGACCTGCAGGGTCGGTGTCTCTGGCTACCGATCACCTTGTGATCAGTGGCCAGGGACACAAAGTGGCATCACAAAAGGGGTTAAAATAGTTCCTAAACTATCAATTAGCTGCAAGGCCTGCAAATGTATAAATACCGTATTTGCTCGATTATAAGACGACCCTGATTATAAGACGACCCCCCAAACTTTGGATATTCCTTTAGGAAAAAAACTAAAAGTTAAACTTGTATATATTCACATGTAAATTGCTTTTTTAATAAAATATTATATAAAAAAAAAAAAAAAGCATTTCTTGTGTTTATTTCCTTTTATGTGCCAATGCTGCCTCTCTCTTTCCCTTGCCCCCAGCTTTGTCTCACTCCCCACTCCCCCCTCGCCTGTCTCTTCCCCCCCACATGTTTCTCTCTGCCCCCCTCCCTCCCTTTGTTGCTCTGTCCCCCCTTCCTCTGTCTCTCCCCCCCTTCCTGCTCTGTCCCCCATCTCTCTGCCCCCCTCCCTCCCTCTGTCTCTCTGCCCCCCTCCCTCCCGTCTCTCTGCCACCCTCCCTTCCCCTTACCTCGATCCCTGGTGGCTAGTGGGGGCAGCCGGGGGATGTCTGCACGATACTTGCAGACATCCTCCATGCTGCCCGACACGGCAGTCTATTATGACGGACAGCTGGTCCGTCATACTAGTCTGCCGTGTCGGGCAGCATGGAGGATGTCTGCCCTCAAATTGAGGTCAGATTATAAGACATGGATCCAGGTCCCCAGCAGTGCTGCAGGGGACCTGGATCCCCCTCTCTGACAGCAGGGGAAGTCTGCGCGATGAGCGCAGACTCCCCTGCTGCCGCCCGGCACGCTCGCCGGGACTTCTGTGACGAAAGCGGAAGTACCCGGCTTCTTCACAGAAGCCCCGGCGGTCGTGCCGGGCGGAAGCAGGGGAGTTTGCGCTCATCGCGCAGACTTCCCCTGCTGTCAGAGAGGGGGATCCAGGTCCCCTGCAGCTCTGCTGGGGACCTGGATCCATGTCTTATAATCTGACCTCAATTATAAGAAAAAAACCTCGTCTTATAATCGAGCAAATACGGTATTAAATGAGCATATTAATATGGGACCAGTCATGTTTTACAAGGAAGAGATCCTTCAATCTGCTCCCCAATGGAGGAAGAATACTGTAGTAGGCACATGTGCAGGTTTTTACAGGGCCCAGCGCCATTTTGGCACCAAAGCTGTGCTGACTACATTACCCATGATTTTCAGGTAGAGTGATGTAACTCGTCATCATTATGTCAAGCAAAACATTTGGTTAGCTGGGTATCACAGTTTTTATTTTTTTCCCCTGTGAAATCTGTCTATATATTGCATATCATGGGACAGTACTTGCTCTTGTTTATCCGTGCAGGAGATGCAGCTTGTCCGTATCGATGCAAGCTCTTCCTGTGTTGATAAATTTATTAGCACAGTTGTCTCCGAGGTGTTGGAGGCGAAGTTATGACGCTATATTGCACACGACCGAGTTTTGTTCTCCTGGTTTCATGTGGTGGACCTCTGCACGCCTGTTTGGGGTAAGTGGCTGTTTATTTTCCTCTATGTTTGGTGTAATTTTTAAGCCTGTGGTGCGAAACGTAAGCATTTTAATGTAACCTATGAATAAATCTATTTATAAGTCTATTTTTCTATGGACACGTGTATATTATATATACACACACACACAAACAGAATGTTATTTATGAAACAGCCTTCCAGCAAAAGTGGTAGAGGTTAGTACAGTGTGAAATATATAATTCAATATATATCAATATTTGATTTTTTTTATAAGTTCATCATATTTGGTACTAAGGCAAGAAAAGACATTCTACATAGCCGTCAATGGAATGTAGACACCCCTTCCGCCCAAGGGCTGTTCCTACATCACAAGAGTCCATTGTTTATGATGGCCACCACATGTGGTTACAATTAAGAATCATATTTCTCTAGCCAGATAGTCTAGGTTTTTTTCCCTTCACCTTTGACTTTAAGAGGCCCACCGATATATCTTTCCTTTAAAACATAGTACCCTTTGTTAGTCTTATCCCATCCAAGTATAATTACAACATATGGCTTTCATTATAAACAAAATGGATGCTAAAGCCACGTCCTACATACATTACAATTTATAAATCACATACATATATACAGGCCTCCTTGTATTACCATAAATTAGGGATGGTTTAACTTGATAGAGGTATTAAAAACTATTGCAAATTCTGATCTGTACCAATATTTTTTAAAATCACAACCGAAACATCAAGATAGCATTGCTGTGCTATTGGTCCTATGGATTTGAATAAAAGAATTTGAAGTTTGTTTTTCAGATGTTTTTTTGGCAAGACAATAAGATTGATTAATAATTCTTATGAAAGAAATATGACATTTATGAAGACATAGAAAATACTACACTAAATGGTGGAGAATGCAGGCACCCTGAAATCAGAATTATACCTGACAATTTGGAAGATCTTGCTGCCAAGTGCAAGCTACAGAAGATAAAGAACTATTTGAGCTGATTCTCTACTACGAGTGTTAGAATCCTGATACAAAAGGGATTAAACATATGGTGAATGGCTGCATCACATTCCACAAATTCTCCAAGAAGAATTCTCCAAGAAAAGACTGTTTCAACTACTGAATTACGGGATCAAGGCTTATGTGAGCTGAATAGTAAATCGTTCGAACGTTGTTGTTTGTTTGTTCCAATATTGGACTCGGAAAATAAGAAAGAAGTGATACTGCATCCGAATTCTTTTTTATTGGTGGTTTACAGAAGCAAAGTCACTTTGGTTCCAAACAAGAGGATTTTGTTACCGAAAAGAATCTCAAGAACAAACAACATATCGGGAATATTATTTGATTTCTGTAGAAGTGCACAGCTGCAGAGAAAAGATATATTGTGAACAGTATGTGTCTTTTATAAGAGTCTGTAGAAAGTGCTCGTATATACTGCCTGTTAAAGAAACCCTTTGTTTAACTGTTTATCTAAACATGGAAAGACTACTGACTAATATAACTTAAATCTTTATGTAAGGGGGTTTAATCCTTAAAATATTTGGGATGATTGTTTATTGAAATTGTTAGACAGGTTAAGAGATAATGAGCAGAGCAATGTGTTTACGAAAAAGGAAAGTCACAATGTTATTTTATTAGAAAAAATGTTTCTTGAAGTTTAGAAATGAACTGTAAGATAAATAATTTGGTCTAAGTCTAAACAGGATTGTAGGAAGATGTATGTACAAGTTGTTACTGAAGATACAAACCCCCCTTGCAGTAAAACAAGATCCCCAAAAGAAACAAAAAAGATTGTGGTCAGTGGATAAAAGTATTGGCTAAGGTACTGGTTGTAAATGCAGCATGGCTCTTTACAAACATAGGGATATTTTTCTAATATTATGTCTCCAGTGGAAAGGGGAATGTTCTCCTGTGTAAAACAGTTCATGGCTTTAGAAACAATATAATACATAGTGGAGTTGGACAGATGATTTACAAGACCCACACACACTTTTAAAACTGTTACAAAATTGTTCTGATTTAGGAGTACATACCCAGAGGGTGGCTCATTGGATACTGAAACTACAGGATAAACCACTCAGGGTAGAAACCAGTAAAATAGATGTAAATCCTGATTTAATGGAAATACAGGGAATACATCACGATTGTCAAAAGGAACTGGAAATTGAAGCCAGATCTGCTTTTGAGAGACAAGCAATAAAACGGGCTCCTTGTTTGTATGGGGATGGAACAAGATTCTATGCAGATGGTTCCCATCATACAGGTTATGCCATATATGATGACCAAACAAAAGAAATGCAGAGATACAGATTACCAGGTCATATATCTGCTCAAAGAGCTGAATTGGAATCAGTAAAGAAAGCTCTAGAGATAACAGTATACGACCCAGAGAACATAATCAGTGACAGCAGTTGTATAGTTAAAGTATTAACACTTCACCTCCTGATATGGAAAATAAAGGGATGGTAGATTATCAGGATAAAGTATTAAAACATGCAGGTATACAGATGGAACTGATTGATTATAATAGGAGAGCTGCAATACTCAGAACATATAATGATTACAACTGATAGAAAAAGACAGAGCAGATTCTTTATAGTATCTGAATGAGTATCGGTGTAAGGATGTTATGATTAATTTAGTAACAATGAATGATGTTGCTGATACTGGCTTGTAAAGGGTTAAACACGATGAGACACAAACCTTTGTACTATTTACATCTAGTGAAATCTTACAAGAGCTGATTGAATAAAATCATTGTATTTGGGTATAGAAAAACTGTATACGGTCCTGAAAAATACATCATAAACTAACAACATAGAGAGAAAGAGACAGAGAAAGAGAGAGACAGAGAAAGAGAGAGACAGAGAAAGAGAGAGACAGAGAAAGAGAGAGACAGAGAAAGAGAGAGACAGAGAAAGAGAGAGACAGAGAAAGAGAGAGACAGAGAAAGAGAGAGACAGAGAAAGAGAGAGACAGAGAAAGAGAGAGACAGAGAAAGAGAGAGACAGAGAAAGAGAGAGACAGAGAAAGAGAGAGACAGAGAAAGAGAGAGACAGAGACAGAGAAAGAGAGAGACAGAGACAGAGAAAGAGAGAGACAGAGACAGAGAGAAATCGAAATCAAGTTTTGAAAAACAATGTTTTGTACCTACATACCTATAAGTTTGTCAAAAGAACTGACAATATAATCCTAGGTTATGTAAGAAGAGATAATATTATGTTTATATACTGTAATAAAATATTACTAATCAAAATTGAGACCGAAGGTGTACATAAACTATTGTTAATGTGTGTTATGCAGAATACACAGAGATAAAAAAAAAAAATGAACTATGAAAGGGAGTAGTAACAAATTATCCAGGAGTATTGATTGTAATTGTGTAACACCAGATTCTAAAACACAAGTGTCATCTTATGAGTTAATAATAGGAAGAATCATGATAATTAGTGTTACAATTAACTATTTGTTCCTGGCACCCTCAAACGTGCTACAAACATGCTGAATGGTTGAGAGCATTGCAGGAACAAACATCAGTTTGAGGATCACAAGTTCAAATACGACTAACCTCCAGTAAACAACTGGTTTAAGAAATAAAACAGGGTTAATTCCAGCTAGGGAAAACGTGAAATAATTAGTAATAAACTGTGTTATAGGTTCAAAAAGGAAATGTAATAAATCCATTCATATGTTTGATATATAAGAACAGTAACTGCTTCTTAATGTCTTTTATTTCAGAAAACAAAATATCTTTTTCTGGACTGAAACTATTCATGTGTGTTTAAAAAGTGCTGTACCTTTGAACTTTGGACATTTTCAAAGACATTATGGATCCGGATCATCGACCCAAGGAGAACTTTATTTCATGGACTTAATCAAAGGGATTTTGTTTTCTGTTTTTATGTGAAATGTTTGTAATTGTACAGGATAATAACAATGACACTGTTATTAATCATGTTAGGTACAATCAGTGCCCAAGATATAGATACTCTAGGTTTCAAAAGTAGAGATACATTGGCCAAATATTGCAAGGCTCCTGATGTTGATTATTGTGAATGTGTTCACGCAGACATCTCTGAGGATGCAATATCTGGTATGATCAAATTTCATGATTATAAGGTATCATTAAAAATATGTATCTTTCTCTATATGATAATTATGTAATAATATTCTTAATATTAAATATTATCAAAGGTGGATTTGAAATATATAATTCAACATATCAATATTTGATGGTTTTTATAAGTTGATCACATGTTGCTACTTTGCTAAAATGCCTTCACTAGCATTCAATGGAATGTAGACCCCCCCTTCCCCCCAAGAGATGTTCCTATATCACAAGAGTCCATTGTATATGATGGTCTACATTCCAGATAGTCTAGGTTTTTTTCTTCACCTTTGACATTAAGAGGCCATACAAATATATCTTTCCTTTAAAACATAGGTCCTTTGTTAGAGTTATCCCGTCCAAGAATAATTACAACATTTGGCTTTCATTATAAACAAAATGGATGCTAAAGCCACATCCTATATACTAACAATTTAATGATCTCATATACATATATACACACACACCTCCTTGTATTACCATAAATTAGGGAGTTTTTAACTTTATAGCGGTATTAAAAACGATTGCAAATTCTGATCTGTATCCAATACATTATAAGATCACAATTAAGAACACCTTAAGCATTGCTGTGTTATTGGTCCTATGGATTTGAATAAAAGAATTTAAAGTTTGTTTTTCGGATGGTTATTCAGCAAGACACTAAGATTGATTAATAATTCTTATGGAAGAAATATGACATGAGTTTAAGCATGCATGGGATAAGCATAGGTCTATGCTGAACATAAGGTTACGCCAAGAATGAAATGACTTTTGGAGCCAGTCTAGTTATTTTAGAAGCCAGGGAAAGTACATGGTTACATTTACATATAAGCCAATCAAAAAAGTTAGGAGCCATCAGTAGTTATTTTAGTAGCTTATGTGGAGTGGAGTGAGAGTGTGAGAGAGATGTATAGATATATAGATATATATAGTACATTTTCAATGTGTTTTTGTAATAGGGTGTATACTTACTTCAAGTGACAGTAAAATCTGGCTCCAGGCTTCTGTGTGTTTCAGTATCTGAGATGAAAAAGAATACTATCCAAACAAAAAAACACATGAATTACAATGCCGCTATGTAATGACATCAAGCCACAACAGAGACCCAAACATTAGGTGCTGAATTTGAATTGAGGGCAGATGGGCAGTCTCACCCACAGGCAGGGGTAAGACTCAGGGGTTGAGAAGGGGGAGGTTAACGTATAGTGAAGACCCTGATTCCGCAGCTGGTGGGAATATATGTCAAACCACCTGATCTTTAGTTGTTCTGCTTTTTAATTTAAAGATCTCGATTTGTATCAGCTTTCTCAACACTATTCTTCTATTGAGAGTTCTACAGTGTTACCCCCGTCTTTTTCTAGTTATGTAGCTATCTTTGCTCTTTTATTATACAGGGTCAGCAGTGACAGGGTTGTTGGGGGTGTTCTACAGGGTCAGCAGTGACAGGGTTGTTGGGGGTGTTCTACAGGGTCAGCAGTGACAGGGTTGTTGGGGGTGTTCTACAGGGTCAGCAGTGACAGGGTTGTTGGGGGTGTTCTACAGGGTCAGCAGTCACAGGGTTGTTGGGGGTGTTCTACAGGGTCAGCAGTGACAGGGTTGTTGGGGGTGTTCTACAGGGTCAGCAGTGACAGGGTTGTTGGGGGTGTTCTACAGGGTCAGCAGTGACAGGGTTGTTGGGGGTGTTCTACAGGGTCAGCAGTGACAGGGTTGTTGGGGGTGTTCTACAGGGTCAGCAGTGACAGTGTTGTTGGGGGTGTTCTACAGGGTCAGCAGTGACAGTGTTGTTGGGGGTGTTCTACAGGGTCAGCAGTGACAGTGTCAGTTTGTCCTGGGGGGTCAGCAGTGACAGTGTCAGTTTGTCCTGGGGAGCAGCAGTGACAGTGTCAGTTTGTCCTGAGGGGTCAGCAGTGACAGTGTCAGCTTGTCCTGAGGGGTCAGCAATGACAGTGTCAGCTTGTCCTGAGGGGTCAGCAGTGACAGTGTCAGCTTGTCCTGAGGGGTCAGTAGTGACACTGTCAGCTTGTCCTGAGGGGTCAGCAGTGACAGTGTCAGTTTGTCCTGAGGGGTCAGCAGTGACAGTGTCAGCTTGTCCTGAGGGGTCAGTAGTGACACTGTCAGCTTGTCCTGAGGGGTCAGTAGTGACACTGTCAGCTTGTCCTGAGGGGTCAGCAGTGACAGTGTCAGTTTGTCCTGGGGGGTCAGCAGTGACAGTGTCAGTTTGTCCTGGGGAGCAGCAGTGACAGTGTCAGTTTGTCCTGAGGGGTCAGCAGTGACAGTGTCAGTTTGTCCTGAGGGGTCAGCAGTGACAGTGTCAGCTTGTCCTGAGGGGTCAGCAGTGACAGTGTCAGCTTGTCCTGAGGGGTCAGCAGTGACAGTGTCAGCTTGTCCTGAGGGGTCAGTAGTGACACTGTCAGTTTGTCCTGAGGGGTCAGCAGTGACAGTGTCAGTTTGTCCTGAGGGGTCAGCAGTGACAGTGTCAGCTTGTCCTGAGGGGTCAGTAGTGACAGTGTCAGCTTGTCCTGAGGGGTCAGCAGTGACAGTGTTAGTTTGTCCTGAGGGGTCAGTAGTGACAGTGTTAGTTTGTCCTGAGGGGTCAGTAGTGACACTGTCAGCTTGTCCTGGGGGGTCAGCAGTGACAGTGTCAGCTTGTCCTGAGGGGTCAGCAGTGACAGTGTCAGTTTGTCCTGAGGGGTCAGCAGTGACAGTGTCAGTTTGTCCTGAGGGGTCAGTAGTGACAGTGTCAGTTTGTCCTGAGGGGTCAGTAGTGACAGTTTGTCCTGAGGGGTCAGCAGTGACAGTGACAGTTTGTCCTGAGGGGTCAGTAGTGACAGTGTTAGTTTGTCCTGAGGGGTCAGCAGTGACAGTTTGTCCTGAGGGGTCAGTAGTGACAGTGTTAGTTTGTCCTGAGGGGTCAGTAGTGACAGTGTTAGTTTGTCCTGAGGGGTCAGTAGTGACAGTGTTAGTTTGTCCTGAGGGGTCAGTAGTGACAGTGTTAGTTTGTCCTGAGGGGTCAGCAGTGACAGTGTTAGTTTGTCCTGAGGGGTCAGCAGTGACAGTGTTAGTTTGTCCTGAGGGGTCAGTAGTGACAGTGTTAGTTTGTCCTGAGGGGTCAGTAGTGACAGTGTTAGTTTGTCCTGAGGGGTCAGTAGTGACAGTGTTAGTTTGTCCTGAGGGGTCAGTAGTGACAGTGTTAGTTTGTCCTGAGGGGTCAGTAGTGACAGTGTTAGTTTGTCCTGAGGGGTCAGTAGTGACAGTGTTAGTTTGTCCTAAGGGGTCAGTAGTGACAGTGTTAGTTTGTCCTGAGGGGTCAGTAGTGACAGTGTTAGTTTGTCCTGAGGGGTCAGTAGTGACAGTGTTAGTTTGTCCTGAGGGGTCAGTAGTGACAGTGTTAGTTTGTCCTGAGGGGTCAGACATACCTTCTCCTCCTGTCCTATTCCCACATACACTCCATGTCTCCGTTCATTTCAACGGACACAAGAGAATCGTGTAACAGATTGCCGCCATATTCCGGGAGCCATGGAACTCTCCAACTCGGTGAGACGACCCTCGGGGTGAGTGAGACCCTCGGAGTGAGTCCCGTGGTGCGCGCCAAATTCCACGATAGGCACTAGATCCCCAGCCCCAAAACAACATGGCCGCCGAGCACTTCCTCTACTGTCTTTTCATGGACGCTGCCCTTATCTCCATGGTAACAAGTGCCTCCTAGCGGTCCCACTCCGCCTATCCGCACATTGCACAGGGCTGTCTGAACTACATCTCCCGTGATCCCCCGCGGCCACCGAGCCCCAGCCGTGTCACAGCTGTAAATTAGATCCATATTTTCCTTGTAGATCACATAATATATCAACAGATCTGTTGGCCAATTTAAGAACTAAATCTTGCTAAGTTATGATGTATAATTATGTCTCCATGACAAGGCATACATTGTATTTTTCATGTTCAAGCATACAGCTTGCTCCACCCCTTACCTGCCTTCTCAGGTATCCTAGCGTACAGCTGTATGTTACATAATGAAAATAATGGCGCAGTGCTTTAGGGTCTAACTCTCAGATTTGTTTGAAAGATTCATTGTAATAATAGAAATGCGCTAATGGAAGAATATATATAAAGTACCTTAGCACTGATTTGCTTGTATAGGAGGCAGACATCCATTGGTGGCAAGATCGGTCATGTGTTACAGGGTCACGGATTTGTTCCACATGCTGCAGATAGGGCTGCCACATGGGCGGTATTTTACCAATATTTTTTGGAAGAAAATGTGGCGACCCTATCTGCAGACAGAGCATGTAATGTGCAGCCCGGCAGTATGTAGGATGTATATACACACACACACAATCCAATTCATGTAATGTGCAGCCCGGCAGTATGTAGGATGTATATACACACACACACAATCCAATTCATGTAAAGTGCAGCCTGGCAGTATGTAGGATGTATATACACACACACACAATCCAATTCATGTAAAGTGCAGCCCGACAGTATGTAGGATGTATATACACACAGACAATCCAATTCATGTAAAGTGCAGCCTGGCATTATGTAGGATGTATATACACACACACACACACACAATCCAATTCATGTAACGTGCAGCCCGGCAGTATGTAGGATGTATATACACACACACACCATCCAATTCATGTAAAGTGCAGCCCGGCAGTATGTAGGATGTATATACACACACACACCATCCAATTCATGTAAAGTGCAGCCCTGCAGTATGTAGGATGTATATACACACACACAATCCAATTCATGTAAAGTGCAGCCCAGCAGTATGTAGGATGTATATACACACACACAATCCAATTCATGCAAAGTGCAGCCCAGCAGTATGTAGGATGTATATACACACAGACACAATCCAATTCATGCAAAGTGCAGCCCAGCAGTATGTAGGATGTATATACACACACACAATCCAATTCATGTAAAGTGCAGCCTGGCAGTATGTAGGATGTATATACACACAGACACAATCCAATTCATGTAACGTGCAGCCTGGCAGTATGTAGGATGTATATACACACACACACACACACAATCCAATTCATGCAAAGTGCAGCCTGGCAGTATGTAGGATGTATATATACACACAGACACAATCCAATTCATGTAAAGTGCAGCCCGTCAGTATGTAGGATGTATATACACACAGACACAATCCAATTCATGTAAAGTGCAGCCTGGCAGTATGTAGGATGTATATACACACAGACACAATCCAATTCATGTAAAGTGCAGCCTGGCAGTAGGTAGGATGTATATACACACACACACAATCCAATTCATGTAAAGTGCAGCCCGGCAGTATGTAGGATGTATATACACACACACACAATCCAATTCATGTAAAGTGCAGCCTGGCAGTATGTAGGATGTATATACACACAGACACAATCCAATTCATGTAAAGTGCAGCCTGGCAGTATGTAGGATGTATATACACACAGACACAATCCAATTCATGTAAAGTGCAGCCCGGCAGTATGTAGGATGTATATACACACACACACACAATCCAATTCATGTAAAGTGCAGCCTGGCAGTATGTAGGATGTATATACACACACACACAATCCAATTCATGTAAAGTGCAGCCTGGCAGTATGTAGGATGTATATATACACACAGACACAATCCAATTCATGTAAAGTGCAGCCTGGCAGTATGTAGGATGTATACACACACACACACACACAATCCAATTCATGTAAAGTGCAGCCTGGCAGTATGTAGGATGTATATATACACACAGACACAATCCAATTCATGTAAAGTGCAGCCTGGCAGTATGTAGGATGTATATACACACACACACACAATCCAATTCATGTAAAGTGCAGCCCGGCAGTATGTAGGATGTATATATACACACACACACAATCCAATTCATGTAATGTGCAGCCTGGCAGTATGTAGGATGTATATACACACACACACAATCCAATTCATGTAAAGTGCAGCCCGGCAGTATGTAGGATGTATATACACACACACACAATCCAATTCATGTAAAGCGCAGCCCGGCAGTATGTAGGATGTATATACACACACACACAATCCAATTCATGTAAAGTGCAGCCTGGCAGTATGTAGGATGTATATACACACACACACAATCCAATTCATGTAAAGTGCAGCCTGGCAGTATGTAGGATGTATATACACACACACACACAATCCAATTCATGTAAAGTGCAGCCCGGCAGTATGTAGGATGTATATACACACACACAATCCAATTCATGTAACGTGCAGCCCGGCAGTATGTAGGATGTATATACACACACACACAATCCAATTCATGTAAAGTGCAGCCTGGCAGTATGTAGGATGTATATACACACACAGACACAATCCAATTCATGTAAAGTGCAGCCCGGCAGTATGTAGGATGTATATACACACACACACAATCCAATTCATGTAAAGTGCAGCCTGGCAGTATGTAGGATGTATATACACACACACACAATCCAATTCATGTAACGTGCAGCCTGGCAGTATGTAGGATGTATATACACACACACACACAATCCAATTCATGTAAAGTGCAGCCCGGCAGCATGTAGGATGTATATACACACACACACACACAATCCAATTCATGTAAAGTGCAGCCCGGCAGTATGTAGGATGTATATACACACACAGACAATCCAATTCATGTAAAGTGCAGCCTGGCAGTATGTAGGATGGATATACACACACACACACAATCCAATTCATGTAAAGTGCAGCCCGGCAGTATGTAGGATGTATATACACACAGACACAATCCAATTCATGTAACGTGCAGCCTGGCAGTATGTAGGATGTATATACACACACACACAATCCAATTCATGTAAAGTGCAGCCCGGCAGTATGTAGGATGGATATACGCACAGGCACAATCCAATTCATGTAAAGTGCAGCCCGGCAGTATGTAGGATGTATATACACACAGACACAATACAATTCATGTAAAGTGCAGCCCGGCAGTATGTAGGATGTATATACACACACACACACAATCCAATTCATGTAAAGTGCAGCCCGGCAGTATGTAGGATGTATATACACACACACACACAATCCAATTCATGTAAAGTGCAGCCCGGCAGTATGTAGGATGTATATACACACACACACACAATCCAATTCATGTAAAGTGCAGCCCGGCAGTATGTAGGATGTATATACACACACACACAATCCAATTCATGTAAAGTGCAGCCCGGCAGTATGTAGGATGTATATACACACACACACACAATCCAATTCATGTAAAGTGCAGCCCGGCAGTATGTAGGATGTATATACACACACACACAATCCAATTCATGTAAAGTGCAGCCTGGCAGTATGTAGGATGTATATACACACACAGACACAATCCAATTCATGTAACGTGCAGCCCGGCAGTATGTAGGATGTATATACACACACACACAATCCAATTCATGTAAAGCGCAACCCGGCAGTATGTAGGATGTATATACACACACACACAATCCAATTCATGTAAAGTGCAGCCCGGCAGTATGTAGGATGTATATACACACACACACAATCCAATTCATGTAAAGTGCAGCCCAGCAGTATGTAGGATGTATATACACACACACACAATCCAATTCATGTAAAGTGCAGCCCGGCAGTATGTAGGATGTATATACACACACACACACAATCCAATTCATGTAAAGTGCAGCCCAGCAGTATGTAGGATGTATATACACACACACACAATCCAATTCATGTAAAGTGCAGCCCGGCAGTATGTAGGATGTATATACAGACAGACACAATCCAATTCATGCAAAGTGCAGCCCGGCAGTATGTAGGATGTATATACACACACACACACAATCCAATTCATGTAAAGTGCAGCCTAGCAGTATGTAGGATGTATATACACACACACACAATCTAATTCATGTAAAGTGCTGCCCGGCAGTATGTAGGATGTATATACACACACACAATCCAATTCATGTAAAGTGCAGCCCGGCAGTATGTAGGATGTATATACACACACACACACACACAATCCAATTCATATAAAGTGCAGCCCGGCAGTATGTAGGATGTATATACAGACAGACACAATCCAATTCATGTAAAGTGCAGCCCGGCAGTATGTAGGATGTATATACACACAGACACACAATCTAATTCATGTAAAGTGCAGCCCGGCAGTATGTAGGATGTATATACAGACAGACACAATCCAATTCATGTAAAGTGCAGCCCGGCAGTATGTAGAATGGATATACGCACAGACACAATCCAATTCATGTAAAGTGCAGCCCGGCAGTATGTAGGATGTATATACACAGACACACAATCCAATTCATGTAAAGTGCAGCCCGGCAGTATGTAGGATGTATATACAGACAGACACAATCCAATTCATGTAAAGTGCAGCCCGGCAGTATGTAGGATGTATATACACACACACACAATCCAATTCATGTAAAGTGCAGCCCGGCAGTATGTAGGATGTATATACACACACACACACAATCCAATTCATGTAAAGTGCAGCCCGGCAGTATGTAGGATGTATATACACACACACACAATCCAATTCATGTAAAGTGCAGCCTGGCAGTATGTAGGATGTATATACACACACAGACACAATCCAATTCATGTAACGTGCAGCCCGGCAGTATGTAGGATGTATATACACACACACACAATCCAATTCATGTAAAGCGCAGCCCGGCAGTATGTAGGATGTATATACACACACACACAATCCAATTCATGTAAAGTGCAGCCCGGCAGTATGTAGGATGTATATACACACACACACAATCCAATTCATGTAAAGTGCAGCCCAGCAGTATGTAGGATGTATATACACACACACACAATCCAATTCATGTAAAGTGCAGCCCGGCAGTATGTAGGATGTATATACACACACACACACAATCCAATTCATGTAAAGTGCAGCCCAGCAGTATGTAGGATGTATATACACACACACACAATCCAATTCATGTAAAGTGCAGCCCGGCAGTATGTAGGATGTATATACAGACAGACACAATCCAATTCATGCAAAGTGCAGCCCGGCAGTATGTAGGATGTATATACACACACACACACAATCCAATTCATGTAAAGTGCAGCCTAGCAGTATGTAGGATGTATATACACACACACACAATCTAATTCATGTAAAGTGCTGCCCGGCAGTATGTAGGATGTATATACACACACACAATCCAATTCATGTAAAGTGCAGCCCGGCAGTATGTAGGATGTATATACACACACACACACACACAATCCAATTCATATAAAGTGCAGCCCGGCAGTATGTAGGATGTATATACAGACAGACACAATCCAATTCATGTAAAGTGCAGCCCGGCAGTATGTAGGATGTATATACACACAGACACACAATCTAATTCATGTAAAGTGCAGCCCGGCAGTATGTAGGATGTATATACAGACAGACACAATCCAATTCATGTAAAGTGCAGCCCGGCAGTATGTAGAATGGATATACGCACAGACACAATCCAATTCATGTAAAGTGCAGCCCGGCAGTATGTAGGATGTATATACACAGACACACAATCCAATTCATGTAAAGTGCAGCCCGGCAGTATGTAGGATGTATATACAGACAGACACAATCCAATTCATGTAAAGTGCAGCCCGGCAGTATGTAGGATGTATATACACACACACACAATCCAATTCATGTAAAGTGCAGCCCGGCAGTATGTAGGATGTATATACACACACACACACAATCCAATTCATGTAAAGTGCAGCCCGGCAGTATGTAGGATGTATATACACACACACACAATCCAATTCATGTAAAGTGCAGCCTGGCAGTATGTAGGATGTATATACACACACAGACACAATCCAATTCATGTAACGTGCAGCCCGGCAGTATGTAGGATGTATATACACACACACACAATCCAATTCATGTAAAGCGCAGCCCGGCAGTATGTAGGATGTATATACACACACACACAATCCAATTCATGTAAAGTGCAGCCCGGCAGTATGTAGGATGTATATACACACACACACAATCCAATTCATGTAAAGTGCAGCCCAGCAGTATGTAGGATGTATATACACACACACACAATCCAATTCATGTAAAGTGCAGCCCGGCAGTATGTAGGATGTATATACACACACACACACAATCCAATTCATGTAAAGTGCAGCCCAGCAGTATGTAGGATGTATATACACACACACACAATCCAATTCATGTAAAGTGCAGCCCGGCAGTATGTAGGATGTATATACAGACAGACACAATCCAATTCATGCAAAGTGCAGCCCGGCAGTATGTAGGATGTATATACACACACACACACAATCCAATTCATGTAAAGTGCAGCCTAGCAGTATGTAGGATGTATATACACACACACACAATCTAATTCATGTAAAGTGCTGCCCGGCAGTATGTAGGATGTATATACACACACACAATCCAATTCATGTAAAGTGCAGCCCGGCAGTATGTAGGATGTATATACACACACACACACAAACAATCCAATTCATATAAAGTGCAGCCCGGCAGTATGTAGGATGTATATACAGACAGACACAATCCAATTCATGTAAAGTGCAGCCCGGCAGTATGTAGGATGTATATACACACAGACACACAATCTAATTCATGTAAAGTGCAGCCCGGCAGTATGTAGGATGTATATACAGACAGACACAATCCAATTCATGTAAAGTGCAGCCCGGCAGTATGTAGAATGGATATACGCACAGACACAATCCAATTCATGTAAAGTGCAGCCCGGCAGTATGTAGGATGTATATACACAGACACACAATCCAATTCATGTAAAGTGCAGCCCGGCAATATGTAGGATGTATATACACACACACACACAATCCAATTCATGTAAAGTGCAGCCTGGCAGTATGTAGGATGTATATACACACACACACACAATCCAATTCATGTAAAGTGCAGCCCGGCAGTATGTAGGATGTATATACACACACACACACAGACACAATCCAATTCATGTAAAGTGCAGCCCGGCAGTATGTAGGATGTATATACACACACACAATCCAATTCATGTAAAGTGCATCCCGGCAGTATGTAGGATGTATATACACACACACACACAGACACAATCCAATTCATGTAAAGTGCAGCCCGGCAGTATGTAGGATGTATATACACACACACACAATCCAATTCTTGTAAAGTGCAGGCCGGCAGTATGTAGGATGTATACACACACACACACAATCCAATTCATGTAATGTGCAGCCCGGCAGTATGTAGGATGTATATACACACAGACACAATCCAATTCATGTAAAGTGCAGCCCGGCAGTATGTAGGATGTATATACACACAGACACACAATCCAATTCATGTAAGGTACAGCCCACAGTATGTAGGATGTATATACACACACACACACAATCCAATTCATGTAATGTGCAGCCCGTCAGTATGTAGGATGTATATACACACAGACACAATCCAATGCATGTAAAGTGCAGCCCGGCAGTATGTAGGATGTATATACACACACACACACAATCCAATTCATGTAAGGTGCAGCCTGGCAGTATGTAGGATGTATACACACACACACACAATCCAATTGATGTAAAGTGCAGCCCAGCAGTATGTAGGATGATTATACACACAGACACAATCCAATTCATGTAAAGTGCAGCCCGGCAGTATGTAGGATGTATATACACACACACACAATCCAATTCATGTAAGGTGCAGCCCACAGTATGTAGGATGTATATACACACACACACACAATCCAATTCATGTAAAGTGCAGCCCGGCAGTATGTAGGATTTATATACACACACACACACACAATCCAATTCATGTAATGTGCAGCCCGGCAGTATGTAGTATGTATATACACACAGACACAATCCAATTCATGTAAAGTGCAGCCCGGCAGTATGTAGGATGTATAAACACACACACACACAATCCAATTCATGTAAGGTGCAGCCCACAGTATGTAGGATGTATATACACACACACAATCCAATTCATGTAAAGTGCAGCCCGGCAGTATGTAGGATGTATATACACACACAATCCAATTCATGTAAAGTGCAGCCCGGCAGTATGTAGGATGGATATACACACACACACACAATCCAATTCATGTAAAGTGCAGCCCGGCAGTATGTAGGATGTATATACACACACACCCACAGACACAATCCAATTCATGTAAAGTGCAGCCTGGCAGTATGTAGGATGTATATACACACACACACAATCCAATTCTTGTAAAGTGCAGGCCGGCAGTATGTAGGATGTATATACACACACACACACAATCCAATTCATGTAATGTGCAGCCCGGCAGTATGTAGGATGTATATACACACAGACACAATCCAATTCATGTAAAGTGCAGCCCGGCTGTATGTAGGATGTATATACACACAGACACACAATCCAATTTATGTAAGGTACAGCCCACAGTATGTAGGATGTATATACACACACACACACAATCCAATTCATGTAATGTGCAGCCCGTCAGTATGTAGGATGTATATACACACAGACACAATCCAATTCATGTAAAGTGCAGCCCGGCAGTATGTAGGATGTATATACACACACACACACACAATCCAATTCATGTAATGTGCAGCCCGGCAGTATGTAGTATGTATATACACACAGACACAATCCAATTCATGTAAAGTGCAGCCCGGCAGTATGTAGGATGTATAAACACACACACACACAATCCAATTCATGTAAGGTGCAGCCCACAGTATGTAGGATGTATATACACACACACAATCCAATTCATGTAAAGTGCAGCCCGGCAGTATGTAGGATGTATATACACACACAATCCAATTCATGTAAAGTGCAGCCCGGCAGTATGTAGGATGGATATACGCACAGACACAATCCAATTCATGTAAAGTGCAGCCCGGCAGTATGTAGGATGTATATACACAGACACACAATCCAATTCATGTAAAGTGCAGCCCGGCAGTATGTAGGATGTATATACACACACACACACAATCCAATTCATGTAAAGTGCAGCCTGGCAGTATGTAGGATGTATATACACACACACAATCCAATTCATGTAAAGTGCAGCCCGGCAGTATGTAGGATGTATATACACACACAATCCAATTCATGTAAAGTGCAGCCCGGCAGTATGTAGGATGGATATACGCACAGACACAATCCAATTCATGTAAAGTGCAGCCCGGCAGTATGTAGGATGTATATACACAGACACACAATCCAATTCATGTAAAGTGCAGCCCGGCAGTATGTAGGATGTATATACACACACACACACAATCCAATTCATGTAAAGTGCAGCCTGGCAGTATGTAGGATGTATATACACACACACACACAATCCAATTCATGTAAAGTGCAGCCCGGCAGTATGTAGGATGTATATACACACACACACACAGACACAATCCAATTCATGTAAAGTGCAGCCTGGCAGTATGTAGGATGTATATACACCCACACACAATCCAATTCTTGTAAAGTGCAGGCCGGCAGTATGTAGGATGTATATACACACACACACACAATCCAATTCATGTAATGTGCAGCCCGGCAGTATGTAGGATGTATATACACACAGACACAATCCAATTCATGTAATGTGCAGCCCGGCAGTATGTAGGATGTATATACACACAGACACACAATCCAATTCATGTAAGGTACAGCCCACAGTATGTAGGATGTATATACACACACACACACACACAATCCAATTCATGTAATGTGCAGCCCGTCAGTATGTAGGATGTATATACACACAGACACAATCCAATTCATGTAAAGTGCAGCCCGGCAGTATGTAGGATGTATATACACACACACACACACAATCCAATTCATGTAATGTGCAGCCCGGCAGTATGTAGTATGTATATACACACAGACACAATCCAATTCATGTAAAGTGCAGCCCGGCAGTATGTAGGATGTATAAACACACACACACACAATCCAATTCATGTAAGGTGCAGCCCACAGTATGTAGGATGTATATACACACACACAATCCAATTCATGTAAAGTGCAGCCCGGCAGTATGTAGGATGTATATACACACACAATCCAATTCATGTAAAGTGCAGCCCGGCAGTATGTAGGATGGATATACACACACACACACAATCCAATTCATGTAAAGTGCAGCCCGGCAGTATGTAGGATGTATATACACACACACCCACAGACACAATCCAATTCATGTAAAGTGCAGCCTGGCAGTATGTAGGATGTATATACACACACACACAATCCAATTCTTGTAAAGTGCAGGCCGGCAGTATGTAGGATGTATATACACACACACACACAATCCAATTCATGTAATGTGCAGCCCGGCAGTATGTAGGATGTATATACACACAGACACAATCCAATTCATGTAAAGTGCAGCCCGGCTGTATGTAGGATGTATATACACACAGACACACAATCCAATTTATGTAAGGTACAGCCCACAGTATGTAGGATGTATATACACACACACACACAATCCAATTCATGTAATGTGCAGCCCGTCAGTATGTAGGATGTATATACACACAGACACAATCCAATTCATGTAAAGTGCAGCCCGGCAGTATGTAGGATGTATATACACACACACACACACAATCCAATTCATGTAATGTGCAGCCCGGCAGTATGTAGTATGTATATACACACAGACACAATCCAATTCATGTAAAGTGCAGCCCGGCAGTATGTAGGATGTATAAACACACACACACACAATATAATTCATGTAAGGTGCAGCCCACAGTATGTAGGATGTATATACACACACACAATCCAATTCATGTAAAGTGCAGCCCGGCAGTATGTAGGATGTATATACACACACAATCCAATTCATGTAAAGTGCAGCCCGGCAGTATGTAGGATGGATATACGCACAGACACAATCCAATTCATGTAAAGTGCAGCCCGGCAGTATGTAGGATGTATATACACAGACACACAATCCAATTCATGTAAAGTGCAGCCCGGCAGTATGTAGGATGTATATACACACACACACACAATCCAATTCATGTAAAGTGCAGCCTGGCAGTATGTAGGATGTATATACACACACACAATCCAATTCATGTAAAGTGCAGCCCGGCAGTATGTAGGATGTATATACACACACAATCCAATTCATGTAAAGTGCAGCCCGGCAGTATGTAGGATGGATATACGCACAGACACAATCCAATTCATGTAAAGTGCAGCCCGGCAGTATGTAGGATGTATATACACAGACACACAATCCAATTCATGTAAAGTGCAGCCCGGCAGTATGTAGGATGTATATACACACACACACACAATCCAATTCATGTAAAGTGCAGCCTGGCAGTATGTAGGATGTATATACACACACACACACAATCCAATTCATGTAAAGTGCAGCCCGGCAGTATGTAGGATGTATATACACACACACACACAGACACAATCCAATTCATGTAAAGTGCAGCCTGGCAGTATGTAGGATGTATATACACCCACACACAATCCAATTCTTGTAAAGTGCAGGCCGGCAGTATGTAGGATGTATATACACACACACAATCCAATTCATGTAAAGTGCAGCCCGGCAGTATGTAGGATGTATACACACACACACACACAATCCAATTCATGTAATGTGCAGCCCGGCAGTATGTAGGATGTATATACACACAGACACAATCCAATTCATGTAATGTGCAGCCCGGCAGTATGTAGGATGTATATACACACAGACACACAATCCAATTCATGTAAGGTACAGCCCACAGTATGTAGGATGTATATACACACACACACACACACAATCCAATTCATGTAATGTGCAGCCCGTCAGTATGTAGGATGTATATACACACAGACACAATCCAATTCATGTAAAGTGCAGCCCGGCAGTATGTAGGATGTATATACACACACACACACACAATCCAATTCATGTAATGTGCAGCCCGGCAGTATGTAGTATGTATATACACACAGACACAATCCAATTCATGTAAAGTGCAGCCCGGCAGTATGTAGGATGTATAAACACACACACACACAATCCAATTCATGTAAGGTGCAGCCCACAGTATGTAGGATGTATATACACACACACAATCCAATTCATGTAAAGTGCAGCCCGGCAGTATGTAGGATATATATACACACACAATCCAATTCATGTAAAGTGCAGCCCGGCAGTATGTAGGATGGATATACACACAGACACAATCCAATTCATGTAAAGTGCAGTCCGGCAGTATGTAGGATGTATATACACAGACACACAATCCAATTCATGTAAAGTGCAGCCCGGCAGTATGTAGGATGTATATACACACACACACACAATCCAATTCATGTAAAGTGCAGCCTGGCAGTATGTAGGATGTATATACACACACACACACAATCCAATTCATGTAAAGTGCAGCCCGGCAGTATGTAGGATGTATATACACACACACACACAGACACAATCCAATTCATGTAAAGTGCAGCCTGGCAGTATGTAGGATGTATATACACACACACACAATCCAATTCTTGTAAAGTGCAGGCCGGCAGTATGTAGGATGTATATACACACACACACACAATCCAATTCATGTAATGTGCAGCCCGGCAGTATGTAGGATGTATATACACACAGACACAATCCAATTCATGTAAAGTGCAGCCCGGCAGTATGTAGGATGTATATACACACAGACACACAATCCAATTCATGTATGGTACAGCCCACAGTATGTAGGATGTATATACACACACACACACAATCCAATTCATGTAATGTGCAGCCCGTCAGTATGTAGGATGTATATACACACAGACACAATCCAATTCATGTAAAGTGCAGCCCGGCAGTATGTAGGATGTATATACACACACACACACAATCCAATTCATGTAAGGTGCAGCCTGGCAGTATGTAGGATGTATACACACACACACACAATCCAATTGATGTAAAGCGCAGCCCGGCAGTATGTAGGATGGTTATACACACAGACACAATCCAATTCATGTAAAGTGCAGCCCACAGTATGTAGGATGTATATACACACACACAATCCAATTCATGTAAAGTGCAGCCCGGCAGTATGTAGGATGTATATACACACACAATCCAATTCATGTAAAGTGCAGCCCGGCAGTATGTAGAATGTATACACACACACACACAATCCAATTCAAGTAAAGTGCAGCCCGGCAGTATGTAGGATGTATATACACACACACACACACACACACACAATCCAATTCATGTAATGTGCAGCCTGGCAGTATGTAGGATGTATATACACACAGACACAATCCAATTCATGTAAAGTGCAGCCCGGCAGTATGTAGGATGTATAAACACACACACAATCCAATTCATGTAAAGTGCAGCCCGGCAGTATGTAGGATGTATAAACACACACACACACAATCCAATTCATGTAAGGTGCAGCCCACAGTATGTAGGATGTATATACACACACACAATCCAATTCATGTAAAGTGCAGCCCGGCAGTATGTAGGATGTATATACACACACACACACAATCCAATTCATGTAAAGTGCAGCCTGGCAGTATGTAGGATGTATATACACACACACACACAATCCAATTCATGTAAAGTGCAGCCCGGCAGTATGTAGGATGTATATACACACACACACACAGACACAATCCAATTCATGTAAAGTGCAGCCTGGCAGTATGTAGGATGTATATACACACACACACAATCCAATTCTTGTAAAGTGCAGGCCGGCAGAATGTAGGATGTATATACACACACACACACAATCCAATTCATGTAATGTGCAGCCCGGCAGTATGTAGGATGTATATACACACAGACACAATCCAATTCATGTAAAGTGCAGCCCGGCAGTATGTAGGATGTATATACACACAGACACACAATCCAATTCATGTAAGGTACAGCCCACAGTATGTAGGATGTATATACACACACACACACAATCCAATTCATGTAATGTGCAGCCCGTCAGTATGTAGGATGTATATACACACAGACACAATCCAATTCATGTAAAGTGCAGCCCGGCAGTATGTAGGATGTATATACACACACACACACAATCCAATTCATGTAAGGTGCAGCCTGGCAGTATGTAGGATGTATACACACACACACACACACAATCCAATTGATGTAAAGTGCAGCCCGGCAGTATGTAGGATGGTTATACACACAGACACAATCCAATTCATGTAAAGTGCAGCCCGGCAGTATGTAGGATGTATATACACACACACACAATCCAATTCATGTAAGGTGCAGCCCACAGTATGTAGGATGTATATACACACACACACACAATCCAATTCATGTAAAGTGCAGCCCGGCAGTATGTAGGATGTATATACACACACACACACACACAATCCAATTCATGTAATGTGCAGCCCGGCAGTATGTAGGATGTATATACACACACACACAATCCAATTCATGTAAAGTGCAGCCCGGCAGTATGTAGGATGTATAAACACACACACACACAATCCAATTCATGTAAGGTGCAGCCCACAGTATGTAGGATGTATATACACACACACAATCCAATTCATGTAAAGTGCAGCCCGGCAGTATGTAGGATGTATATACACACACAATCCAATTCATGTAAAGTGCAGCCCGGCAGTATGTAGAATGTATACACACACACACACAATCCAATTCAAGTAAAGTGCAGCCCGGCAGTATGTAGGATGTATATACACACACACAGACACACACACAATCCAATTCATGTAATGTGCAGCCCGGCAGTATGTAGGATGTATATACACACAGACACAATCCAATTCATGTAAAGTGCAGCCCGGCAGTATGTAGGATGTATATACACACACACACACAATCCAATTCATGTAAAGTGCAGACTGGCAGTATGTAGGATGTATATACACACACACACAATCCAATTCATGTAAAGTGCAGCCCGGCAGTATGTAGGATGTATATACACACACACACACAATCCAATTCATGTAAAGTGCAGCCCGGCAGTATGTAGGATGTATATACACACACAATCCAATTCATGTAAAGTGCAGCCCGGCAGTATGTAGAATGTATATACACACACACACAATCCAATTCATGTAAAGTGCAGCCCGGCAGTATGTAGGATGTATATACACACACACACACAATCCAATTCATGTAAAGTGCAGCCTGGCAGTATGTAGGATGTATATACACACACACAATCCAATTCATGTAAAGTGCAGCCCGGCAGTATGTAGGATGTATATACACACACACACACAATCCAATTCATGTAAGGTGCAGCCCACAGTATGTAGGATGTATATACACACACACACACAATCCAATTCATGTAATGTGCAGCCCGTCAGTATGTACGATGTATATACACACAGACACAATCCAATTCATGTAAAGTGCAGCCCGGCAGTATGTAGGATGTATATACACACACACACACAATCCAATTCATGTAAGGTGCAGCCCACAGTATGTAGGATGTATATACACACACACAATCCAATTCATGTAAAGTGCAGCCCGGCAGTATGTAGGATGTATATACACACACAATTCAATTCATGTAAAGTGCAGCCCGGCAGTATGTAGAATGTATATACACACACACACAATCCAATTCATGTAAAGTGCAGCCCGGCAGTATGTAGGATGTATAAACAAACACACACACAATCCAATTCATGTAAGGTGCAGCCCACAGTATGTAGGATGTATATACACACACACAATCCAATTAATGTAAAGTGCAACCCGGCAGTATGTAGGATGTATATACACACACAATCCAATTCATGTAAAGTGCAGCCTGGCAGTATGTAGAATGTATACACACACACACACAATCCAATTCAAGTAAAGTGCAGCCCGGCAGTATGTAGGATGTGTATACACACACACACAATCCAATTCATGTAATGTGCAGCCCGGCAGTATGTAGGATGTATATACACACAGACACAATCCAATTCATGTAAAGTGCAGCCCGGCAGTATGTAGGATGTATATACACACACACACACAATCCAATTCATGTAAGGTGCAGCCCACAGTATGTAGGATGTATATACACACACACACAATCCAATTCATGTAAAGTGCAGCCTGGCAGTATGTAGGATGGATATACACACAGACACAATCCAATTCATGCAAAGTGCAGCCCGGCAGTATGTAGGATGTATATACACACACACACACACACAATCCAATTCATGTAAAGTGCAGCCCAGCAGTATGTAGGATGTATATACACACACAATCCAATTCATGTAAAGTGCAGCCCGGCAGTATGTAGAATGTATATACACACACACACAATCCAATTCAAGTAAAGTGCAGCCCGGCAGTATGTAGGATGTATATACACACACACACACAATCCAATTCATGTAAAGTGCAGACTGGCAGTATGTAGGATGTATATATACACACACACACAATCCAATTCATGTAAAGTGCAGCCCGGCAGTATGTAGGATGTATATACACACACACACAATCCAATTCATGTAAAGTGCAGCCCAGCAGTATGTAGGATGTATATACACACACACACACAATCCAATTCATGTAAAGTGCAGCCCGGCAGTATGTAGGATGTATATACACACACAATCCAATTCATGTAAAGTGCAGCCCGGCAGTATGTAGAATGTATATACACACACACACAATCCAATTCATGTAAAGTGCAGCCCGGCAGTATGTAGGATGTATATACACACACACACACAATCCAATTCATGTAAGGTGCAGCCCACAGTATGTAGGATGTATATACACACACACACACAATCCAATTCATGTAATGTGCAGCCCGTCAGTATGTACGATGTATATACACACAGACACAATCCAATTCATGTAAAGTGCAGCCCGGCAGTATGTAGGATATATATACACACACACACACAATCCAATTCATGTAAGGTGCAGCCCACAGTATGTAAGATGTATATACACACACACACGCAATCCAATTCATGTAAAGTGCAGCCCGGCAGTATGTAGGATGTATATACACAAACACACACACACAATCCAATTCATGTAATGTGCAGCCCGGCAGTATGTAGGATGTATATACACACAGACACAATCCAATTCATGTAAAGTGCAGCCCGGCAGTATGTAGGATGTATATACACACACACAATCCAATTCATGTAAAGTGCAGCCCGGCAGTATGTAGGATGTATATACACACACAATTCAATTCATGTAAAGTGCAGCCCGGCAGTATGTAGAATGTATATACACACACACACAATCCAATTTAAGTAAAGTGCAGCCCGGCAGTATGTAGGATGTATATACACACACACACACACAATCCAATTCATGTAAAGTGCAGACTGGCAGTATGTAGGATGTATATACACACACACAATCCAATTCATGTAAAGTGCAGCCCGGCAGTATGTAGGATGTATATACACACACACAATCCAATTCATGTAAAGTGCAGCCCGGCAGTATGTAGGATGTATATACACACACACACACAATCCAATTCATGTAAAGTGCAGCCCGGAAGTATGTAGGATGTATATACACACACACACACAATCCAATTCATGTAAGGTGCAGCCCACAGTATGTAGGATGTATATACACACACACACACAATCCAATTCATGTAAAGTGCAGCCCGGCAGTATGTAGGATGTATATACACACACAATCCAATTCATGTAAAGTGCAGCCCGGCAGTATGTAGAATGTATATACACACACACACAATCCAATTCAAGTAAAGTGCAGCCGGGCAGTATGTAGGATGTATATACACACACACACACAATCCAATTCATGTAAAGTGCAGACTGGCAGTATGTAGGATGTATATACACACACACACAATCCAATTCATGTAAAGTGCAGCCTGGCAGTAGGTAGGATGTATATACACACACACACAATCCAATTCATGTAAAGTGCAGCCCGGCAGTATGTAGGATGTATATACACACACACACAATCCAATTCATGTAAAGTGCAGCCTGGCAGTATGTAGGATGTATATACACACAGACACAATCCAATTCATGTAAAGTGCAGCCTGGCAGTATGTAGGATGTATATACACACAGACACAATCCAATTCATGTAAAGTGCAGCCCGGCAGTATGTAGGATGTATATACACACACACACACAATCCAATTCATGTAAAGTGCAGCCTGGCAGTATGTAGGATGTATATACACACACACACAATCCAATTCATGTAAAGTGCAGCCTGGCAGTATGTAGGATGTATATATACACACAGACACAATCCAATTCATGTAAAGTGCAGCCTGGCAGTATGTAGGATGTATACACACACACACACACACAATCCAATTCATGTAAAGGGCAGCCTGGCAGTATGTAGGATGTATATATACACACAGACACAATCCAATTCATGTAAAGTGCAGCCTGGCAGTATGTAGGATGTATATACACACACACACACAATCCAATTCATGTAAAGTGCAGCCCGGCAGTATGTAGGATGTATATATACACACACACACAATCCAATTCATGTAATGTGCAGCCTGGCAGTATGTAGGATGTATATACACACACACACAATCCAATTCATGTATAGTGCAGCCCGGCAGTATGTAGGATGTATATACACACACACACAATCCAATTCATGTAAAGCGCAGCCCGGCAGTATGTAGGATGTATATACACACACACACAATCCAATTCATGTAAAGTGCAGCCTGGCAGTATGTAGGATGTATATACACACACACACAATCCAATTCATGTAAAGTGCAGCCTGGCAGTATGTAGGATGTATATACACACACACACACAATCCAATTCATGTAAAGTGCAGCCCGGCAGTATGTAGGATGTATATACACACACACAATCCAATTCATGTAACGTGCAGCCCGGCAGTATGTAGGATGTATATACACACACACACAATCCAATTCATGTAAAGTGCAGCCTGGCAGTATGTAGGATGTATATACACACACAGACACAATCCAATTCATGTAAAGTGCAGCCCGGCAGTATGTAGGATGTATATACACACACACACAATCCAATTCATGTAAAGTGCAGCCTGGCAGTATGTAGGATGTATATACACACACACACAATCCAATTCATGTAACGTGCAGCCTGGCAGTATGTAGGATGTATATACACACACACACACAATCCAATTCATGTAAAGTGCAGCCCGGCAGCATGTAGGATGTATATACACACACACACACACAATCCAATTCATGTAAAGTGCAGCCCGGCAGTATGTAGGATGTATATACACACACAGACAATCCAATTCATGTAAAGTGCAGCCTGGCAGTATGTAGGATGGATATACACACACACACACAATCCAATTCATGTAAAGTGCAGCCCGGCAGTATGTAGGATGTATATACACACAGACACAATCCAATTCATGTAACGTGCAGCCTGGCAGTATGTAGGATGTATATACACACACACACAATCCAATTCATGTAAAGTGCAGCCCGGCAGTATGTAGGATGGATATACGCACAGGCACAATCCAATTCATGTAAAGTGCAGCCCGGCAGTATGTAGGATGTATATACACACAGACACAATACAATTCATGTAAAGTGCAGCCCGGCAGTATGTAGGATGTATATACACACACACACACAATCCAATTCATGTAAAGTGCAGCCCGGCAGTATGTAGGATGTATATACACACACACACACAATCCAATTCATGTAAAGTGCAGCCCGGCAGTATGTAGGATGTATATACACACACACACACAATCCAATTCATGTAAAGTGCAGCCCGGCAGTATGTAGGATGTATATACACACACACACAATCCAATTCATGTAAAGTGCAGCCCGGCAGTATGTAGGATGTATATACACACACACACACAATCCAATTCATGTAAAGTGCAGCCCGGCAGTATGTAGGATGTATATACACACACACACAATCCAATTCATGTAAAGTGCAGCCTGGCAGTATGTAGGATGTATATACACACACAGACACAATCCAATTCATGTAACGTGCAGCCCGGCAGTATGTAGGATGTATATACACACACACACAATCCAATTCATGTAAAGCGCAGCCCGGCAGTATGTAGGATGTATATACACACACACACAATCCAATTCATGTAAAGTGCAGCCCGGCAGTATGTAGGATGTATATACACACACACACAATCCAATTCATGTAAAGTGCAGCCCAGCAGTATGTAGGATGTATATACACACACACACAATCCAATTCATGTAAAGTGCAGCCCGGCAGTATGTAGGATGTATATACACACACACACACAATCCAATTCATGTGAAGTGCAGCCCAGCAGTATGTAGGATGTATATACACACACACACAATCCAATTCATGTAAAGTGCAGCCCGGCAGTATGTAGGATGTATATACAGACAGACACAATCCAATTCATGCAAAGTGCAGCCCGGCAGTATGTAGGATGTATATACACACACACACACAATCCAATTCATGTAAAGTGCAGCCTAGCAGTATATAGGATGTATATACACACACACACAATCTAATTCATGTAAAGTGCTGCCCGGCAGTATGTAGGATGTATATACACACACACAATCCAATTCATGTAAAGTGCAGCCCGGCAGTATGTAGGATGTATATACACACACACACACACACAATCCAATTCATATAAAGTGCAGCCCGGCAGTATGTAGGATGTATATACAGACAGACACAATCCAATTCATGTAAAGTGCAGCCCGGCAGTATGTAGGATGTATATACACACAGACACACAATCTAATTCATGTAAAGTGCAGCCCGGCAGTATGTAGGATGTATATACGCACAGACACAATCCAATTCATGTAAAGTGCAGCCCGGCAGTATGTAGGATGTATATACACAGACACACAATCCAATTCATGTAAAGTGCAGCCCGGCAGTATGTAGGATGTATATACAGACAGACACAATCCAATTCATGTAAAGTGCAGCCCGGCAGTATGTAGGATGTATATACACACACACACAATCCAATTCATGTAAAGTGCAGCCCGGCAGTATGTAGGATGTATATACACACACACACACAATCCAATTCATGTAAAGTGCAGCCCGGCAGTATGTAGGATGTATATACACACACACACAATCCAATTCATGTAAAGTGCAGCCTGGCAGTATGTAGGATGTATATACACACACAGACACAATCCAATTCATGTAACGTGCAGCCCGGCAGTATGTAGGATGTATATACACACACACACAATCCAATTCATGTAAAGCGCAGCCCGGCAGTATGTAGGATGTATATACACACACACACAATCCAATTCATGTAAAGTGCAGCCCGGCAGTATGTAGGATGTATATACACACACACACAATCCAATTCATGTAAAGTGCAGCCCAGCAGTATGTAGGATGTATATACACACACACACAATCCAATTCATGTAAAGTGCAGCCCGGCAGTATGTAGGATGTATATACACACACACACACAATCCAATTCATGTAAAGTGCAGCCCAGCAGTATGTAGGATGTATATACACACACACACAATCCAATTCATGTAAAGTGCAGCCCGGCAGTATGTAGGATGTATATACAGACAGACACAATCCAATTCATGCAAAGTGCAGCCCGGCAGTATGTAGGATGTATATACACACACACACACAATCCAATTCATGTAAAGTGCAGCCTAGCAGTATGTAGGATGTATATACACACACACACAATCTAATTCATGTAAAGTGCTGCCCGGCAGTATGTAGGATGTATATACACACACACAATCCAATTCATGTAAAGTGCAGCCCGGCAGTATGTAGGATGTATATACACACACACACACACACAATCCAATTCATATAAAGTGCAGCCCGGCAGTATGTAGGATGTATATACAGACAGACACAATCCAATTCATGTAAAGTGCAGCCCGGCAGTATGTAGGATGTATATACACACAGACACACAATCTAATTCATGTAAAGTGCAGCCCGGCAGTATGTAGGATGTATATACAGACAGACACAATCCAATTCATGTAAAGTGCAGCCCGGCAGTATGTAGAATGGATATACGCACAGACACAATCCAATTCATGTAAAGTGCAGCCCGGCAGTATGTAGGATGTATATACACAGACACACAATCCAATTCATGTAAAGTGCAGCCCGGCAGTATGTAGGATGTATATACAGACAGACACAATCCAATTCATGTAAAGTGCAGCCCGGCAGTATGTAGGATGTATATACACACACACACAATCCAATTCATGTAAAGTGCAGCCCAGCATATGTAGGATGTATATACACACACACACACAATCCAATTCATGTAAAGTGCAGCCCGGCAGTATGTAGGATGTATATACACACACACACAATCCAATTCATGTAAAGTGCAGCCTGGCAGTATGTAGGATGTATATACACACACAGACACAATCCAATTCATGTAACGTGCAGCCCGGCAGTATGTAGGATGTATATACACACACACACAATCCAATTCATGTAAAGCGCAGCCCGGCAGTATGTAGGATGTATATACACACACACACAATCCAATTCATGTAAAGTGCAGCCCGGCAGTATGTAGGATGTATATACACACACACACAATCCAATTCATGTAAAGTGCAGCCCAGCAGTATGTAGGATGTATATACACACACACACAATCCAATTCATGTAAAGTGCAGCCCGGCAGTATGTAGGATGTATATACACACACACACACAATCCAATTCATGTAAAGTGCAGCCCAGCAGTATGTAGGATGTATATACACACACACACAATCCAATTCATGTAAAGTGCAGCCCGGCAGTATGTAGGATGTATATACAGACAGACACAATCCAATTCATGCAAAGTGCAGCCCGGCAGTATGTAGGATGTATATACACACACACACACAATCCAATTCATGTAAAGTGCAGCCTAGCAGTATGTAGGATGTATATACACACACACACAATCTAATTCATGTAAAGTGCTGCCCGGCAGTATGTAGGATGTATATACACACACACAATCCAATTCATGTAAAGTGCAGCCCGGCAGTATGTAGGATGTATATACACACACACACACACACAATCCAATTCATATAAAGTGCAGCCCGGCAGTATGTAGGATGTATATACAGACAGACACAATCCAATTCATGTAAAGTGCAGCCCGGCAGTATGTAGGATGTATATACACACAGACACACAATCTAATTCATGTAAAGTGCAGCCCGGCAGTATGTAGGATGTATATACAGACAGACACAATCCAATTCATGTAAAGTGCAGCCCGGCAGTATGTAGAATGGATATACGCACAGACACAATCCAATTCATGTAAAGTGCAGCCCGGCAGTATGTAGGATGTATATACACAGACACACAATCCAATTCATGTAAAGTGCAGCCCGGCAATATGTAGGATGTATATACACACACACACACAATCCAATTCATGTAAAGTGCAGCCTGGCAGTATGTAGGATGTATATACACACACACACACAATCCAATTCATGTAAAGTGCAGCCCGGCAGTATGTAGGATGTATATACACACACACACACAGACACAATCCAATTCATGTAAAGTGCAGCCCGGCAGTATGTAGGATGTATATACACACACACAATCCAATTCATGTAAAGTGCATCCCGGCAGTATGTAGGATGTATATACACACACACACACAGACACAATCCAATTCATGTAAAGTGCAGCCCGGCAGTATGTAGGATGTATATACACACACACACAATCCAATTCTTGTAAAGTGCAGGCCGGCAGTATGTAGGATGTATACACACACACACACAATCCAATTCATGTAATGTGCAGCCCGGCAGTATGTAGGATGTATATACACACAGACACAATCCAATTCATGTAAAGTGCAGCCCGGCAGTATGTAGGATGTATATACACACAGACACACAATCCAATTCATGTAAGGTACAGCCCACAGTATGTAGGATGTATATACACACACACACACAATCCAATTCATGTAAAGTGCAGCCCGGCAGTATGTAGGATGTATATACAGACAGACACAATCCAATTCATGTAAAGTGCAGCCCGGCAGTATGTAGAATGGATATACGCACAGACACAATCCAATTCATGTAAAGTGCAGCCCGGCAGTATGTAGGATGTATATACACAGACACACAATCCAATTCATGTAAAGTGCAGCCCGGCAATATGTAGGATGTATATACACACACACACACAATCCAATTCATGTAAAGTGCAGCCTGGCAGTATGTAGGATGTATATACACACACACACACAATCCAATTCATGTAAAGTGCAGCCCGGCAGTATGTAGGATGTATATACACACACACACACAGACACAATCCAATTCATGTAAAGTGCAGCCCGGCAGTATGTAGGATGTATATACACACACACAATCCAATTCATGTAAAGTGCATCCCGGCAGTATGTAGGATGTATATACACACACACACACAGACACAATCCAATTCATGTAAAGTGCAGCCCGGCAGTATGTAGGATGTATATACACACACACACAATCCAATTCTTGTAAAGTGCAGGCCGGCAGTATGTAGGATGTATACACACACACACACAATCCAATTCATGTAATGTGCAGCCCGGCAGTATGTAGGATGTATATACACACAGACACAATCCAATTCATGTAAAGTGCAGCCCGGCAGTATGTAGGATGTATATACACACAGACACACAATCCAATTCATGTAAGGTACAGCCCACAGTATGTAGGATGTATATACACACACACACACAATCCAATTCATGTAATGTGCAGCCCGTCAGTATGTAGGATGTATATACACACAGACACAATCCAATGCATGTAAAGTGCAGCCCGGCAGTATGTAGGATGTATATACACACACACACACAATCCAATTCATGTAAGGTGCAGCCTGGCAGTATGTAGGATGTATACACACACACACACAATCCAATTGATGTAAAGTGCAGCCCAGCAGTATGTAGGATGATTATACACACAGACACAATCCAATTCATGTAAAGTGCAGCCCGGCAGTATGTAGGATGTATATACACACACACACAATCCAATTCATGTAAGGTGCAGCCCACAGTATGTAGGATGTATATACACACACACACACAATCCAATTCATGTAAAGTGCAGCCCGGCAGTATGTAGGATTTATATACACACACACACACACAATCCAATTCATGTAATGTGCAGCCCGGCAGTATGTAGTATGTATATACACACAGACACAATCCAATTCATGTAAAGTGCAGCCCGGCAGTATGTAGGATGTATAAACACACACACACACAATCCAATTCATGTAAGGTGCAGCCCACAGTATGTAGGATGTATATACACACACACAATCCAATTCATGTAAAGTGCAGCCCGGCAGTATGTAGGATGTATATACACACACAATCCAATTCATGTAAAGTGCAGCCCGGCAGTATGTAGGATGGATATACACACACACACACAATCCAATTCATGTAAAGTGCAGCCCGGCAGTATGTAGGATGTATATACACACACACCCACAGACACAATCCAATTCATGTAAAGTGCAGCCTGGCAGTATGTAGGATGTATATACACACACACACAATCCAATTCTTGTAAAGTGCAGGCCGGCAGTATGTAGGATGTATATACACACACACACACAATCCAATTCATGTAATGTGCAGCCCGGCAGTATGTAGGATGTATATACACACAGACACAATCCAATTCATGTAAAGTGCAGCCCGGCTGTATGTAGGATGTATATACACACAGACACACAATCCAATTTATGTAAGGTACAGCCCACAGTATGTAGGATGTATATACACACACACACACAATCCAATTCATGTAATGTGCAGCCCGTCAGTATGTAGGATGTATATACACACAGACACAATCCAATTCATGTAAAGTGCAGCCCGGCAGTATGTAGGATGTATATACACACACACACACACAATCCAATTCATGTAATGTGCAGCCCGGCAGTATGTAGTATGTATATACACACAGACACAATCCAATTCATGTAAAGTGCAGCCCGGCAGTATGTAGGATGTATAAACACACACACACACAATCCAATTCATGTAAGGTGCAGCCCACAGTATGTAGGATGTATATACACACACACAATCCAATTCATGTAAAGTGCAGCCCGGCAGTATGTAGGATGTATATACACACACAATCCAATTCATGTAAAGTGCAGCCCGGCAGTATGTAGGATGGATATACGCACAGACACAATCCAATTCATGTAAAGTGCAGCCCGGCAGTATGTAGGATGTATATACACAGACACACAATCCAATTCATGTAAAGTGCAGCCCGGCAGTATGTAGGATGTATATACACACACACACACAATCCAATTCATGTAAAGTGCAGCCTGGCAGTATGTAGGATGTATATACACACACACAATCCAATTCATGTAAAGTGCAGCCCGGCAGTATGTAGGATGTATATACACACACAATCCAATTCATGTAAAGTGCAGCCCGGCAGTATGTAGGATGGATATACGCACAGACACAATCCAATTCATGTAAAGTGCAGCCCGGCAGTATGTAGGATGTATATACACAGACACACAATCCAATTCATGTAAAGTGCAGCCCGGCAGTATGTAGGATGTATATACACACACACACACAATCCAATTCATGTAAAGTGCAGCCTGGCAGTATGTAGGATGTATATACACACACACACACAATCCAATTCATGTAAAGTGCAGCCCGGCAGTATGTAGGATGTATATACACACACACACACAGACACAATCCAATTCATGTAAAGTGCAGCCTGGCAGTATGTAGGATGTATATACACCCACACACAATCCAATTCTTGTAAAGTGCAGGCCGGCAGTATGTAGGATGTATATACACACACACACACAATCCAATTCATGTAATGTGCAGCCCGGCAGTATGTAGGATGTATATACACACAGACACAATCCAATTCATGTAATGTGCAGCCCGGCAGTATGTAGGATGTATATACACACAGACACACAATCCAATTCATGTAAGGTACAGCCCACAGTATGTAGGATGTATATACACACACACACACACACAATCCAATTCATGTAATGTGCAGCCCGTCAGTATGTAGGATGTATATACACACAGACACAATCCAATTCATGTAAAGTGCAGCCCGGCAGTATGTAGGATGTATATACACACACACACACACAATCCAATTCATGTAATGTGCAGCCCGGCAGTATGTAGTATGTATATACACACAGACACAATCCAATTCATGTAAAGTGCAGCCCGGCAGTATGTAGGATGTATAAACACACACACACACAATCCAATTCATGTAAGGTGCAGCCCACAGTATGTAGGATGTATATACACACACACAATCCAATTCATGTAAAGTGCAGCCCGGCAGTATGTAGGATGTATATACACACACAATCCAATTCATGTAAAGTGCAGCCCGGCAGTATGTAGGATGGATATACACACACACACACAATCCAATTCATGTAAAGTGCAGCCCGGCAGTATGTAGGATGTATATACACACACACCCACAGACACAATCCAATTCATGTAAAGTGCAGCCTGGCAGTATGTAGGATGTATATACACACACACACAATCCAATTCTTGTAAAGTGCAGGCCGGCAGTATGTAGGATGTATATACACACACACACACAATCCAATTCATGTAATGTGCAGCCCGGCAGTATGTAGGATGTATATACACACAGACACAATCCAATTCATGTAAAGTGCAGCCCGGCTGTATGTAGGATGTATATACACACAGACACACAATCCAATTTATGTAAGGTACAGCCCACAGTATGTAGGATGTATATACACACACACACACAATCCAATTCATGTAATGTGCAGCCCGTCAGTATGTAGGATGTATATACACACAGACACAATCCAATTCATGTAAAGTGCAGCCCGGCAGTATGTAGGATGTATATACACACACACACACACAATCCAATTCATGTAATGTGCAGCCCGGCAGTATGTAGTATGTATATACACACAGACACAATCCAATTCATGTAAAGTGCAGCCCGGCAGTATGTAGGATGTATAAACACACACACACACAATCCAATTCATGTAAGGTGCAGCCCACAGTATGTAGGATGTATATACACACACACAATCCAATTCATGTAAAGTGCAGCCCGGCAGTATGTAGGATGTATATACACACACAATCCAATTCATGTAAAGTGCAGCCCGGCAGTATGTAGGATGGATATACGCACAGACACAATCCAATTCATGTAAAGTGCAGCCCGGCAGTATGTAGGATGTATATACACAGACACACAATCCAATTCATGTAAAGTGCAGCCCGGCAGTATGTAGGATGTATATACACACACACACACAATCCAATTCATGTAAAGTGCAGCCTGGCAGTATGTAGGATGTATATACACACACACAATCCAATTCATGTAAAGTGCAGCCCGGCAGTATGTAGGATGTATATACACACACAATCCAATTCATGTAAAGTGCAGCCCGGCAGTATGTAGGATGGATATACGCACAGACACAATCCAATTCATGTAAAGTGCAGCCCGGCAGTATGTAGGATGTATATACACAGACACACAATCCAATTCATGTAAAGTGCAGCCCGGCAGTATGTAGGATGTATATACACACACACACACAATCCAATTCATGTAAAGTGCAGCCTGGCAGTATGTAGGATGTATATACACACACACACACAATCCAATTCATGTAAAGTGCAGCCCGGCAGTATGTAGGATGTATATACACACACACACACAGACACAATCCAATTCATGTAAAGTGCAGCCTGGCAGTATGTAGGATGTATATACACCCACACACAATCCAATTCTTGTAAAGTGCAGGCCGGCAGTATGTAGGATGTATATACACACACACAATCCAATTCATGTAAAGTGCAGCCCGGCAGTATGTAGGATGTATACACACACACACACACAATCCAATTCATGTAATGTGCAGCCCGGCAGTATGTAGGATGTATATACACACAGACACAATCCAATTCATGTAATGTGCAGCCCGGCAGTATGTAGGATGTATATACACACAGACACACAATCCAATTCATGTAAGGTACAGCCCACAGTATGTAGGATGTATATACACACACACACACACACAATCCAATTCATGTAATGTGCAGCCCGTCAGTATGTAGGATGTATATACACACAGACACAATCCAATTCATGTAAAGTGCAGCCCGGCAGTATGTAGGATGTATATACACACACACACACACAATCCAATTCATGTAATGTGCAGCCCGGCAGTATGTAGTATGTATATACACACAGACACAATCCAATTCATGTAAAGTGCAGCCCGGCAGTATGTAGGATGTATAAACACACACACACACAATCCAATTCATGTAAGGTGCAGCCCACAGTATGTAGGATGTATATACACACACACAATCCAATTCATGTAAAGTGCAGCCCGGCAGTATGTAGGATATATATACACACACAATCCAATTCATGTAAAGTGCAGCCCGGCAGTATGTAGGATGGATATACACACAGACACAATCCAATTCATGTAAAGTGCAGTCCGGCAGTATGTAGGATGTATATACACAGACACACAATCCAATTCATGTAAAGTGCAGCCCGGCAGTATGTAGGATGTATATACACACACACACACAATCCAATTCATGTAAAGTGCAGCCTGGCAGTATGTAGGATGTATATACACACACACACACAATCCAATTCATGTAAAGTGCAGCCCGGCAGTATGTAGGATGTATATACACACACACACACAGACACAATCCAATTCATGTAAAGTGCAGCCTGGCAGTATGTAGGATGTATATACACACACACACAATCCAATTCTTGTAAAGTGCAGGCCGGCAGTATGTAGGATGTATATACACACACACACACAATCCAATTCATGTAATGTGCAGCCCGGCAGTATGTAGGATGTATATACACACAGACACAATCCAATTCATGTAAAGTGCAGCCCGGCAGTATGTAGGATGTATATACACACAGACACACAATCCAATTCATGTATGGTACAGCCCACAGTATGTAGGATGTATATACACACACACACACAATCCAATTCATGTAATGTGCAGCCCGTCAGTATGTAGGATGTATATACACACAGACACAATCCAATTCATGTAAAGTGCAGCCCGGCAGTATGTAGGATGTATATACACACACACACACAATCCAATTCATGTAAGGTGCAGCCTGGCAGTATGTAGGATGTATACACACACACACACAATCCAATTGATGTAAAGCGCAGCCCGGCAGTATGTAGGATGGTTATACACACAGACACAATCCAATTCATGTAAAGTGCAGCCCGGCAGTATGTAGGATGTATATACACACACACACAATCCAATTCATGTAAGGTGCAGCCCACAGTATGTAGGATGTATATGCACACACACACACAATCCAATTCATGTAAAGTGCAGCCCGGCAGTATGTAGGATGTATATACACACACACACACACTATCCAATTCATGTAATGTGCAGCCCTGCAGTATGTAGGATGTATATACACACACACACAATCCAATTCATGTAAAGTGCAGCCCGGCAGTATGTAGGATGTATAAACACACACACACAATCCAATTCATGTAAGGTGCAGCCCACAGTATGTAGGATGTATATACACACACACAATCCAATTCATGTAAAGTGCAGCCCGGCAGTATGTAGGATGTATATACACACACAATCCAATTCATGTAAAGTGCAGCCCGGCAGTATGTAGAATGTATACACACACACACACAATCCAATTCAAGTAAAGTGCAGCCCGGCAGTATGTAGGATGTATATACACACACACACACACACACACACAATCCAATTCATGTAATGTGCAGCCTGGCAGTATGTAGGATGTATATACACACAGACACAATCCAATTCATGTAAAGTGCAGCCCGGCAGTATGTAGGATGTATAAACACACACACAATCCAATTCATGTAAAGTGCAGCCCGGCAGTATGTAGGATGTATAAACACACACACACACAATCCAATTCATGTAAGGTGCAGCCCACAGTATGTAGGATGTATATACACACACACAATCCAATTCATGTAAAGTGCAGCCCGGCAGTATGTAGGATGTATATACACACACACACACAATCCAATTCATGTAAAGTGCAGCCTGGCAGTATGTAGGATGTATATACACACACACACACAATCCAATTCATGTAAAGTGCAGCCCGGCAGTATGTAGGATGCATATACACACACACACACAGACACAATCCAATTCATGTAAAGTGCAGCCTGGCAGTATGTAGGATGTATATACACACACACACAATCCAATTCTTGTAAAGTGCAGGCCGGCAGAATGTAGGATGTATATACACACACACACACAATCCAATTCATGTAATGTGCAGCCCGGCAGTATGTAGGATGTATATAGACACAGACACAATCCAATTCATGTAAAGTGCAGCCCGGCAGTATGTAGGATGTATATACACACAGACACACAATCCAATTCATGTAAGGTACAGCCCACAGTATGTAGGATGTATATACACACACACACACAATCCAATTCATGTAATGTGCAGCCCGTCAGTATGTAGGATGTATATACACACAGACACAATCCAATTCATGTAAAGTGCAGCCCGGCAGTATGTAGGATGTATATACACACACACACACAATCCAATTCATGTAAGGTGCAGCCTGGCAGTATGTAGGATGTATACACACACACACACACACAATCCAATTGATGTAAAGTGCAGCCCGGCAGTATGTAGGATGTATACACACACACACACACACAATCCAATTGATGTAATGTGCAGCCCGTCAGTATGTAGGATGTATATACACACAGACACAATCCAATTCATGTAAAGTGCAGCCCGGCAGTATGTAGGATGTATATACACACACACACAATCCAATTCATGTAAGGTGCAGCCCACAGTATGTAGGATGTATATACACACACACACACAATCCAATTCATGTAAAGTGCAGCCCGGCAGTATGTAGGATGTATATACACACACACACACACACAATCCAATTCATGTAATGTGCAGCCCGGCAGTATGTAGGATGTATATACACACACACACAATCCAATTCATGTAAAGTGCAGCCCGGCAGTATGTAGGATGTATAAACACACACACACACAATCCAATTCATGTAAGGTGCAGCCCACAGTATGTAGGATGTATATACACACACACAATCCAATTCATGTAAAGTGCAGCCCGGCAGTATGTAGGATGTATATACACACACAATCCAATTCATGTAAAGTGCAGCCCGGCAGTATGTAGAATGTATACACACACACACACAATCCAATTCAAGTAAAGTGCAGCCCGGCAGTATGTAGGATGTATATACACACACACAGACACACACACAATCCAATTCATGTAATGTGCAGCCCGGCAGTATGTAGGATGTATATACACACAGACACAATCCAATTCATGTAAAGTGCAGCCCGGCAGTATGTAGGATGTATATACACACACACACACAATCCAATTCATGTAAAGTGCAGACTGGCAGTATGTAGGATGTATATACACACACACACAATCCAATTCATGTAAAGTGCAGCCCGGCAGTATGTAGGATGTATATACACACACACACACAATCCAATTCATGTAAAGTGCAGCCCGGCAGTATGTAGGATGTATATACACACACAATCCAATTCATGTAAAGTGCAGCCCGGCAGTATGTAGAATGTATATACACACACACACAATCCAATTCATGTAAAGTGCAGCCCGGCAGTATGTAGGATGTATATACACACACACACACAATCCAATTCATGTAAAGTGCAGCCTGGCAGTATGTAGGATGTATATACACACACACAATCCAATTCATGTAAAGTGCAGCCCGGCAGTATGTAGGATGTATATACACACACACACACAATCCAATTCATGTAAGGTGCAGCCCACAGTATGTAGGATGTATATACACACACACACACAATCCAATTCATGTAATGTGCAGCCCGTCAGTATGTACGATGTATATACACACAGACACAATCCAATTCATGTAAAGTGCAGCCCGGCAGTATGTAGGATGTATATACACACACACACACAATCCAATTCATGTAAGGTGCAGCCCACAGTATGTAGGATGTATATACACACACACAATCCAATTCATGTAAAGTGCAGCCCGGCAGTATGTAGGATGTATATACACACACAATTCAATTCATGTAAAGTGCAGCCCGGCAGTATGTAGAATGTATATACACACACACACAATCCAATTCATGTAAAGTGCAGCCCGGCAGTATGTAGGATGTATAAACAAACACACACACAATCCAATTCATGTAAGGTGCAGCCCACAGTATGTAGGATGTATATACACACACACAATCCAATTAATGTAAAGTGCAACCCGGCAGTATGTAGGATGTATATACACACACAATCCAATTCATGTAAAGTGCAGCCTGGCAGTATGTAGAATGTATACACACACACACACAATCCAATTCAAGTAAAGTGCAGCCCGGCAGTATGTAGGATGTGTATACACACACGCACACACAATCCAATTCATGTAATGTGCAGCCCGGCAGTATGTAGGATGTATATACACACAGACACAATCCAATTCATGTAAAGTGCAGCCCGGCAGTATGTAGGATGTATATACACACACACACACAATCCAATTCATGTAAGGTGCAGCCCACAGTATGTAGGATGTATATACACACACACACAATCCAATTCATGTAAAGTGCAGCCTGGCAGTATGTAGGATGGATATACACACAGACACAATCCAATTCATGCAAAGTGCAGCCCGGCAGTATGTAGGATGTATATACACACACACACACACACAATCCAATTCATGTAAAGTGCAGCCCGGCAGTATGTAGGATGTATATACACACACAATCCAATTCATGTAAAGTGCAGCCCGGCAGTATGTAGAATGATTATACACACACACACAATCCAATTCAAGTAAAGTGCAGCCCGGCAGTATGTAGGATGTATATACACACACACACACAATCCAATTCATGTAAAGTGCAGACTGGCAGTATGTAGGATGTATATACACAAACACACAATCCAATTCATGTAAAGTGCAGCCCGGCAGTATGTAGGATGTATATACACACACACACACAATCCAATTCATGTAAAGTGCAGCCCGGCAGTATGTAGGATGTATATACACACACAATCCAATTCATGTAAAGTGCAGCCCGGCAGTATGTAGAATGTATATACACACACACACAATCCAATTCATGTAAAGTGCAGCCCGGCAGTATGTAGGATGTATATACACACACACACACAATCCAATTCATGTAAAGTGCAGCCTGGCAGTATGTAGGATGTATATACACACACACAATCCAATTCATGTAAAGTGCAGCCCGGCAGTATGTAGGATGTATATACACACACACACACAATCCAATTCATGTAAGGTGCAGCCCACAGTATGTAGGATGTATATACACACACACACACAATCCAATTCATGTAATGTGCAGCCCGTCAGTATGTACGATGTATATACACACAGACACAATCCAATTCATGTAAAGTGCAGCCCGGCAGTATGTAGGATGTATATACACACACACACAATCCAATTCATGTAAGGTGCAGCCCACAGTATGTAGGATGTATATACACACACACAATCCAATTCATGTAAAGTGCAGCCCGGCAGTATGTAGGATGTATATACACACACAATTCAATTCATGTAAAGTGCAGCCCGGCAGTATGTAGAATGTATATACACACACACACAATCCAATTCATGTAAAGTGCAGCCCGGCAGTATGTAGGATGTATAAACAAACACACACACAATCCAATTCATGTAAGGTGCAGCCCACAGTATGTAGGATGTATATACACACACACAATCCAATTAATGTAAAGTGCAACCCGGCAGTATGTAGGATGTATATACACACACAATCCAATTCATGTAAAGTGCAGCCTGGCAGTATGTAGAATGTATACACACACACACACAATCCAATTCAAGTAAAGTGCAGCCCGGCAGTATGTAGGATGTGTATACACACACACACACACAATCCAATTCATGTAATGTGCAGCCCGGCAGTATGTAGGATGTATATACACACAGACACAATCCAATTCATGTAAAGTGCAGCCCGGCAGTATGTAGGATGTATATACACACACACACACAATCCAATTCATGTAAGGTGCAGCCCACAGTATGTAGGATGTATATACACACACACACAATCCAATTCATGTAAAGTGCAGCCTGGCAGTATGTAGGATGGATATACACACAGACACAATCCAATTCATGCAAAGTGCAGCCCGGCAGTATGTAGGATGTATATACACACACACACACACACAATCCAATTCATGTAAAGTGCAGCCCGGCAGTATGTAGGATGTATATACACACACAATCCAATTCATGTAAAGTGCAGCCCGGCAGTATGTAGAATGTATATACACACACACACAATCCAATTCAAGTAAAGTGCAGCCCGGCAGTATGTAGGATGTATATACACACACACACACAATCCAATTCATGTAAAGTGCAGACTGGCAGTATGTAGGATGTATATATACACACACACACAATCCAATTCATGTAAAGTGCAGCCCGGCAGTATGTAGGATGTATATACACACACACACAATCCAATTCATGTAAAGTGCAGCCCAGCAGTATGTAGGATGTATATACACACACACACACAATCCAATTCATGTAAAGTGCAGCCCGGCAGTATGTAGGATGTATATACACACACAATCCAATTCATGTAAAGTGCAGCCCGGCAGTATGTAGAATGTATATACACACACACACAATCCAATTCATGTAAAGTGCAGCCCGGCAGTATGTAGGATGTATATACACACACACACACAATCCAATTCATGTAAGGTGCAGCCCACAGTATGTAGGATGTATATACACACACACACACAATCCAATTCATGTAATGTGCAGCCCGTCAGTATGTACGATGTATATACACACAGACACAATCCAATTCATGTAAAGTGCAGCCCGGCAGTATGTAGGATATATATACACACACACACACAATCCAATTCATGTAAGGTGCAGCCCACAGTATGTAAGATGTATATACACACACACACGCAATCCAATTCATGTAAAGTGCAGCCCGGCAGTATGTAGGATGTATATACACACACACACACACACAATCCAATTCATGTAATGTGCAGCCCGGCAGTATGTAGGATGTATATACACACAGACACAATCCAATTCATGTAAAGTGCAGCCCGGCAGTATGTAGGATGTATATACACACACACAATCCAATTCATGTAAAGTGCAGCCCGGCAGTATGTAGGATGTATATACACACACACACACACAATCCAATTCATGTAAAGTGCAGACTGGCAGTATGTAGGATGTATATACACACACACAATCCAATTCATGTAAAGTGCAGCCCGGCAGTATGTAGGATGTATATACACACACACAATCCAATTCATGTAAAGTGCAGCCCGGCAGTATGTAGGATGTATATACACACACACACACAATCCAATTCATGTAAAGTGCAGCCCGGAAGTATGTAGGATGTATATACACACACACACACAATCCAATTCATGTAAGGTGCAGCCCACAGTATGTAGGATGTATATACACACACACACACAATCCAATTCATGTAAAGTGCAGCCCGGCAGTATGTAGGATGTATATACACACACAATCCAATTCATGTAAAGTGCAGCCCGGCAGTATGTAGAATGTATATACACACACACACAATCCAATTCAAGTAAAGTGCAGCCGGGCAGTATGTAGGATGTATATACACACACACACACAATCCAATTCATGTAAAGTGCAGACTGGCAGTATGTAGGATGTATATACACACACACACACAATCCAATTCATGTAAAGTGCAGCCCGGCTGTATGTAGGATGTATATACACACACACACAATCCAATTCATGTAAAGTGCAGCCCGGCAGTATGTAGGATGTATATACACACACAATCCAATTCATGTAAAGTGCAGCCCGGCAGTATGTAGAATGTATATACACACACACACAATCCAATTCATGTAAAGTGCAGCCCGGCAGTATGTAGGATGTATATACACACACACACACAATCCAATTCATGTAAGGTGCAGCCCACAGTATGTAGGATGTATATACACACACACACACAATCCAATTCATGTAAAGTGCAGCCCAGCAGTATGTAGGATGTATATACACACAGACACAATCCAATTCATGTAAAGTGCAGCCCGGCAGTATGTAGGATGTATATACACACACACACACACACACAATCCAATTCATGTAATGTGCAGCCCGGCAGTATGTAGTATGTATATACACACAGACACAATCCAATTCATGTAAAGTGCAGCCCGGCAGTATGTAGGATGTATAAACACACACACACACAATCCAATTCATGTAAGGTGCAGCCCACAGTATGTAGGATGTATATACACACACACAATCCAATTCATGTAAAGTGCAGCCCGGCAGTATGTAGGATGTATATACACACACAATCCAATTCATGTAAAGTGCAGCCCGGCAGTATGTAGGATGGATATACGCACAGACACAATCCAATTCATGTAAAGTGCAGCCCGGCAGTATGTAGGATGTATATACACAGACACACAATCCAATTCATGTAAAGTGCAGCCCGGCAGTATGTAGGATGTATATACACACACACACACACAATCCAATTCATGTAAAGTGCAGCCTGGCAGTATGTAGGATGTATATACACACACACACACAATCCAATTCATGTAAAGTGCAGCCCGGCAGTATGTAGGATGTATATACACACACACACACAGACACAATCCAATTCATGTAAAGTGCAGCCCGGCAGTATGTAGGATGTATATACACACACAATCCAATTCATGTAAAGTGCAGCCCGGCAGTATGTAGAATGTATATACACACACACACAATCCAATTCATGTAAAGTGCAGCCCGGCAGTATGTAGGATGTATATACACACACACACACAATCCAATTCATGTAAGGTGCAGCCCACAGTATGTAGGATGTATATACACACACACACACAATCCAATTCATGTAATGTGCAGCCCGTCAGTATGTACGATGTATATACACACAGACACAATCCAATTCATGTAAAGTGCAGCCCGGCAGTATGTAGGATATATATACACACACACACACAATCCAATTCATGTAAGGTGCAGCCCACAGTATGTAAGATGTATATACACACACACACGCAATCCAATTCATGTAAAGTGCAGCCCGGCAGTATGTAGGATGTATATACACACACACACACACACAATCCAATTCATGTAATGTGCAGCCCGGCAGTATGTAGGATGTATATACACACAGACACAATCCAATTCATGTAAAGTGCAGCCCGGCAGTATGTAGGATGTATATACACACACACAATCCAATTCATGTAAAGTGCAGCCCGGCAGTATGTAGGATGTATATACACACACAATTCAATTCATGTAAAGTGCAGCCCGGCAGTATGTAGAATGTATATACACACACACACAATCCAATTTAAGTAAAGTGCAGCCCGGCAGTATGTAGGATGTATATACACACACACACACACAATCCAATTCATGTAAAGTGCAGACTGGCAGTATGTAGGATGTATATACACACACACAATCCAATTCATGTAAAGTGCAGCCCGGCAGTATGTAGGATGTATATACACACACACAATCCAATTCATGTAAAGTGCAGCCCGGCAGTATGTAGGATGTATATACACACACACACACAATCCAATTCATGTAAAGTGCAGCCCGGAAGTATGTAGGATGTATATACACACACACACACAATCCAATTCATGTAAGGTGCAGCCCACAGTATGTAGGATGTATATACACACACACACACAATCCAATTCATGTAAAGTGCAGCCCGGCAGTATGTAGGATGTATATACACACACAATCCAATTCATGTAAAGTGCAGCCCGGCAGTATGTAGAATGTATATACACACACACACAATCCAATTCAAGTAAAGTGCAGCCGGGCAGTATGTAGGATGTATATACACACACACACACAATCCAATTCATGTAAAGTGCAGACTGGCAGTATGTAGGATGTATATACACACACACACACAATCCAATTCATGTAAAGTGCAGCCCGGCTGTATGTAGGATGTATATACACACACACACAATCCAATTCATGTAAAGTGCAGCCCGGCAGTATGTAGGATGTATATACACACACAATCCAATTCATGTAAAGTGCAGCCCGGCAGTATGTAGAATGTATATACACACACACACAATCCAATTCATGTAAAGTGCAGCCCGGCAGTATGTAGGATGTATATACACACACACACACAATCCAATTCATGTAAGGTGCAGCCCACAGTATGTAGGATGTATATACACACACACACACAATCCAATTCATGTAAAGTGCAGCCCAGCAGTATGTAGGATGTATATACACACAGACACAATCCAATTCATGTAAAGTGCAGCCCGGCAGTATGTAGGATGTATATACACACACACACACACAATCCAATTCATGTAATGTGCAGCCCGGCAGTATGTAGTATGTATATACACACAGACACAATCCAATTCATGTAAAGTGCAGCCCGGCAGTATGTAGGATGTATAAACACACACACACACAATCCAATTCATGTAAGGTGCAGCCCACAGTATGTAGGATGTATATACACACACACAATCCAATTCATGTAAAGTGCAGCCCGGCAGTATGTAGGATGTATATACACACACAATCCAATTCATGTAAAGTGCAGCCCGGCAGTATGTAGGATGGATATACGCACAGACACAATCCAATTCATGTAAAGTGCAGCCCGGCAGTATGTAGGATGTATATACACAGACACACAATCCAATTCATGTAAAGTGCAGCCCGGCAGTATGTAGGATGTATATACACACACACACACACAATCCAATTCATGTAAAGTGCAGCCTGGCAGTATGTAGGATGTATATACACACACACACACAATCCAATTCATGTAAAGTGCAGCCCGGCAGTATGTAGGATGTATATACACACACACACACAGACACAATCCAATTCATGTAAAGTGCAGCCTGGCAGTATGTAGGATGTATATACACACACACACAATCCAATTCTTGTAAAGTGCAGGCCGGCAGTATGTAGGATGTATATACACACACACACACAATCCAATTCATGTAATGTGCAGCCCGGCAGTATGTAGGATGTATATACACACAGACACAATCCAATTCATGTAAAGTGCAGCCCGGCAGTATGTTTGATGTATATACACACAGACACACAATCCAATTCATGTAAGGTACAGCCCACAGTATGTAGGATGTATATACACACACACACACAATCCAATTCATGTAATGTGCAGCCCGTCAGTATGTAGGATGTATATACACACAGACACAATCCAATTCATGTAAAGTGCAGCCCGGCAGTATGTAGGATGTATATACACACACACACACAATCCAATTCATGTAAGGTGCAGCCTGGCAGTATGTAGGATGTATACACACACACACACAATCCAATTGATGTAAAGCGCAGCCCGGCAGTATGTAGGATGGTTATACACACAGACACAATCCAATTCATGTAAAGTGCAGCCCGGCAGTATGTAGGATGTATATACACACACACACAATCCAATTCATGTAAGGTGCAGCCCACAGTATGTAGGATGTATATACACACACACACACAATCCAATTCATGTAAAGTGCAGCCCGGCAGTATGTAGGATGTATATACACACACACACACACTATCCAATTCATGTAATGTGCAGCCCGGCAGTATGTAGGATGTATATACACACACACACAATCCAATTCATGTAAAGTGCAGCCCGGCAGTATGTAGGATGTATAAACACACACACACAATCCAATTCATGTAAGGTGCAGCCCACAGTATGTAGGATGTAAATACACACACACAATCCAATTCATGTAAAGTGCAGCCCGGCAGTATGTAGTATGTATATACACACACAATCCAATTCATGTAAAGTGCAGCCCGGCAGTATGTAGAATGTATACACACACACACACAATCCAATTCAAGTAAAGTGCAGCCCGGCAGTATGTAGGATGTATATACACACACACACACACACACACACACAATCCAATTCATGTAATGTGCAGCCTGGCAGTATGTAGGATGTATATACACACAGACACAATCCAATTCATGTAAAGTGCAGCCCGGCAGTATGTAGGATGTATAAACACACACACAATCCAATTCATGTAAAGTGCAGCCCGGCAGTATGTAGGATGTATAAACACACACACACACAATCCAATTCATGTAAGGTGCAGCCCACAGTATGTAGGATGTATATACACACACACAATCCAATTCATGTAAAGTGCAGCCCGGCAGTATGTAGGATGTATATACACACACACACACAATCCAATTCATGTAAAGTGCAGCCTGGCAGTATGTAGGATGTATATACACACACACACACAATCCAATTCATGTAAAGTGCAGCCCGGCAGTATGTAGGATGTATATACACACACACACACAGACACAATCCAATTCATGTAAAGTGCAGCCTGGCAGTATGTAGGATGTATATACACACACACACAATCCAATTCTTGTAAAGTGCAGGCCGGCAGTATGTAGGATGTATATACACACACACACACAATCCAATTCATGTAATGTGCAGCCCGGCAGTATGTAGGATGTATATACACACAGACACAATCCAATTCATGTAAAGTGCAGCCCGGCAGTATGTAGGATGTATATACACACAGACACACAATCCAATTCATGTAAGGTACAGCCCACAGTATGTAGGATGTATATACACACACAATCCAATTCATGTAATGTGCAGCCCGTCAGTATGTAGGATGTATATACACACAGACACAATCCAATTCATGTAAAGTGCAGCCCGGCAGTATGTAGGATGTATATACACACACACACACAATCCAATTCATGTAAGGTGCAGCCTGGCAGTATGTAGGATGTATACACACACACACACACAATCCAATTGATGTAAAGTGCAGCCCGGCAGTATGTAGGATGGTTATACACACAGACACAATCCAATTCATGTAAAGTGCAGCCCGGCAGTATGTAGGATGTATATACACACACACACAATCCAATTCATGTAAGGTGCAGCCCACAGTATGTAGGATGTATATACACACACACACACAATCCAATTCATGTAAAGTGCAGCCCGGCAGTATGTAGGATGTATATACACACACACACACACACAATCCAATTCATGTAATGTGCAGCCCGGCAGTATGTAGGATGTATATACACACACACACAATCCAATTCATGTAAAGTGCAGCCCGGCAGTATGTAGGATGTATAAACACACACACACACAATCCAATTCATGTAAGGTGCAGCCCACAGTATGTAGGATGTATATACACACACACAATCCAATTCATGTAAAGTGCAGCCCGGCAGTATGTAGGATGTATATACACACACAATCCAATTCATGTAAAGTGCAGCCCGGCAGTATGTAGAATGTATACACACACACACGCAATCCAATTCAAGTAAAGTGCAGCCCGGCAGTATGTAGGATGTATATACACACACACACACACACACACACAATCCAATTCATGTAATGTGCAGCCCGGCAGTATGTAGGATGTATATACACACAGACACAATCCAATTCATGTAAAGTGCAGCCCGGCAGTATGTAGGATGTATATACACACACACACACAATCCAATTCATGTAAAGTGCAGCCTGGCAGTATGTAGGATGTATACACACACACACACACAATCCAATTGATGTAAAGTGCAGCCCGGCAGTATGTAGGATGGTTATACACACAGACACAATCCAATTCATGTAAAGTGCAGCCCGGCAGTATGTAGGATGTATATACACACACACACAATCCAATTCATGTAAGGTGCAGCCCACAGTATGTAGGATGTATATACACACACACACACAATCCAATTCATGTAAAGTGCAGCCCAGCAGTATGTAGGATGTATATACACACACACACACAATCCAATTCATGTAATGTGCAGCCCGGCAGTATGTAGGATGTATAAACACACACACACAATCCAATTCATGTAAAGTGCAGCCCGGCAGTATGTAGGATGTATAAACACACACACACACAATCCAATTCATGTAAGGTGCAGCCCACAGTATGTAGGATGTATATACACACACACAATCCAATTCATGTAAAGAACCCTGGGAAATTATGCAAATGAATTGTACAGGACATGTATGGGCGAGGGGGAGGCAAGAGATGACTGACGGGGCCTGGGGGAGGGGCTTCAAGGGGGAGTTGATAAAAGCCCTGGAGCCTCTCTCCCCAGCAGCCATTTTAATCTGTAAACGCACCTGGTAGCAATTTTTTGCAGCTCTGGTGTTTCATTCACGGCTCAGGCATGGAGATTGAGGCAATGCTCGCTGCCCTGAGGGCTGAGGCCCTTACAGATGGTGGCAGACGTTTGAGGCAGCAGTTTGCAGCGCTGCAGGCTGCTACGCCCGCGGTGGCATCGCCTCCCGCGGGTCCTCGTGGCGGGGCGCGGCGGGTGTCCCGCCCGCCCGCTCGACTGAGCCCGGATGCCGGCTCCATCCAGCCTCATCGGAGCAGGAGCGGAGCTGGGCGAAGTTACTCCTGCTAGTCAGCCTTGGGTGGATTTGTTGCAATGCTTGCGGGGGGCGATAGAGCAAGTGAGCCGGGTGGCTGGGCCTTCTGGTAGTGCGGCCCTGCAGGGCATCGATAGTACGATGGGCAGCGTGTGGGGTTCCACGGGGGGTTCACCGGGGGTGGTTTCTGGTTTACCGGGCACGGCGGGGGTCCCACAGTCCCCCTTATTACCGCCCCCTTTGTTGCTGCCGGCGGCCACTGCTGCGGCGCTCCCTGCGGTTCCCTTGTCAATGCCTAGTACATCGGCGGCACCGAGTACGTCGGCGTCGATGGTTGGGGCGGCTGATTTGACACACCCTGTTGCACCGATGGCGCATGGGGCCGCGTATTTATGTTGGTCGGGCCCCTTAGGCCTTCATCTTAAACCGGAGGTAAGGGAGCGTATTTGGAAGGGCGAGTATGTGGAAATTTATTCGCTCCTCCCCATGGAGGACGTTCCTCCTCCTGAGAAGGAGTTGAAGGATGCCGAGAAAGAGAAGGAGAAGTACCGTTATCGAAAAATCCCAAAGAATTATGGGAATTGGATTCGGGCTTTCTCCATCTTGGCTAGCGTCATCGGGGAGAAATCCCCTGACAAATGTTGCTCCTTATTTTGTTACCAGGATCAAATCTGGAATGCGTGTAGGATTTATGGGGGTCTCAGCTGGTGGCGCTATGATGAGCAATTCCGGCAACGGATTGCTTTACGGCCTACTTTGGGTTGGGATCAAATGGACGTGGGGCTGTGGCTGGCCATTATGACCCGGCCAGCCTCGCATCAGGGGGGTTTGACGTCCTTTCTCGGGGGGGTCGGGGGACTGGGTTCGCCCTCTCCCTCGGCCACGACCCCGCGACGACCGGGAGGGTGCTGGCAATTTAATGAGGGTCAGTGCAAGTTTGGCGCCGGTTGTCGCTTCAAACATGAGTGTTCCGGTTGCGGGGGTAGCCACCCCGCCACCCGGTGCTTTAAGCGTCAGAGAGGTGGGGACAAGTCTGACGTGGGCGGAAAGGGGGATGACGCCGGTGGACGTCGGGGCAATGCGCCCATGGCTAAGCCGGTATAGGAATCGCAGGGCGGCGGACATTTTGTTGCACGGGTTTGAGTTTGGTTTCAGGATCCCCTTTCAGGAGCGGGAGGTTTGTTTGCGGTTGCGTAATTTACGTTCGGTGGCTGAGCACCCCGAGGTGGTGCGGGATAAGTTGGCTAAGGAAGTGGCTCTGGGCCGTATGGCGGGTCCGTTTGATTCGCCCCCGTTGGCCGCTTTACGGGTTTCTCCCCTGGGGGTGGTTCCCAAAAAGGAACCGGGAAAGTTCCGGCTGATCCAGCATCTGTCTTACCCCTATGGGGAGTCGGTTAACGATGACATTGATGCAGAATTGTGCCGGGTGTCTTATGCGTCCTTTGATTCGGCGGTTCGGATGGTGAGGGCGGCAGGGGCTGGCGCGTTGATGGCCAAAACCGATGTGGAGTCGGCCTTCCGGCTTCTTCCGGTTCATCCAGACTGTCATCACCTCCTCGGGTGCCATTTTGAAGGGAAGTTTTACGTTGACTTGTGCCTTCCCATGGGTTGTTCTATTTCCTGTTTTTATTTTGAGTGCTTTAGCACCTTTTTGGATTGGGTGATCAGGGAGGAGTCCGGGTGCAACTCAGTGATGCACTACCTGGATGACTTCCTGCTGGTGGGTCCCTCGGGTTTGCAAGTCTGTGGCCATTTGTTGAGGACGGCCCAGGTGGTTCTGGCTTCGTTTGGGGTCCCATTGGCGGCGGACAAAACGGAGGGCCCGACTACCTGTATTTCATTCCTGGGTATTGAGATTGACTCCCTGGCCGGGGAATGCCGGCTTCCTCAGGATAAATTGTTGGGCCTTAGGGCGGACATTTCTAAGGCTTGCGGCTTGAGAAAAATTCAGCTCAGGGCGTTGCAATCTTTATTGGGGAAGCTCAACTTTGCCTGTAAAATTATGCCAATGGGCAGGGTGTTTAGCAGACGTCTGGCGGGGGCTACGGCGGGGGTGTGCCGGCCGCACCATTATGTCAGGCTCACTCGGCCCCTAAGGGATGATCTGGCGGTGTGGGATGATTTTTTGAGCAGGTACAATGGACGGTCGTTGTGGCAGGCTCCGGAGGTGTCCAACGCAGATCTCCATCTGTACACGGATGCCTCAGGATCCGTGGGCTACGGGGCGATTTTGGGGTCCCAGTGGTCTGCCGAGACTTGGCCCCCGTTCTGGGGTTCGGGGTGCCTGACAAAGAATTTAGCTTTTTTGGAGCTATTTCCTATTCTGGTGTCAGTGGTCCTTTGGGGAACTACGTTACGGGATCGCAGGGTGGTCTTCCACTGTGACAACATGGGAGTGGTGTTGGCCGTGAATAACCTGACGGCTTCTTCCCCGCCGGTAGTTCGGCTGTTGCGGCTTCTGGTCCTTAACTGCCTTGATTTTAATGTGACCTTTCGTGCTGTTCATATCCCTGGGGTGCATAACGTAATTGCGGATGCACTTTCTCGTTCGCAGTGGGCGACGTTCCGGGCGGCAGCACCATGGGCGGACCCGGAGGGTATCCCGTGCCCGTCGACGCTGTGGGACCTTGGGTTGGGCGAATAGCACAGTGGGTTAGCCAGTCTGTCGCTGGATCCACATGGAAGCGTTACGGTAAAGTTTGGGGGGAATGGTTGGATCTGGAGTCGGCTCGTGGGGGTTTTAGGGATGATGGGGCTCGCTTGGAAGGTTTACTGTGGTTGTTGTGGCATTGGGACGCGGCTGGCTTGTCGCCCGCGGCAGTGACGGCACGGATGTCAGGCCTCAGTTTCTGGTTCAGAGCTTCTGGGCTACGGGACGTGACTAAGGAGTTTCTAGTGCGTCAGGCGTTGAAGGGTTGGAGGAGGGGCGTTCATTCCGTGGATTACCGTAAACCGGTGTCCGGGGCTTTGTTGCTGGGCCTGTGCCACATACTGCCGGTGGTTTGCCACTCGCCTTTTGAGGTGGATCTGTTTCGGTTAGCCTTTTCCATGGCATTTTTTGGAGCTTTGCGTATTGGGGAATTGGTTAGCCAGGCAAAAACGAAGCCAGGGGGTATACTGGCGGCTGATATGTTGCGGGAACCTGGTCTGGTGAGGTTTTTGATCAGGCGCTCCAAGACGGATGTACTTGGGGTTGGAAAGTGGGTCTCCCTGCGGGAAGTCCCCGGTTCTATGGTATGCCCGGTGGCTTGTTTTGACCGGTACGGTTTGGTCCGACCGGCCGGTTCCAATTCATTGCTGGTGCACGCTGATGCGACTCCTTTGTCTAGATTCCAGTTTACAAGTCTTCCGGATGGCAGTCGAGGCCCTGGGCCTTCCAAGCCGGGAGTTCGGGGGTCACTCGTTCAGGATTGGCGCTGCGTCTGAGGCCGCAAGGCTGGGTTATGCTGAGCGGGCTATCAGGCAGATTGGGCGGTGGGAATCCCGCAGGTTTCTATCTTATGTCCGTCCGGCTGGTCTGATCTCAGTTTCCTCTGCTTTAAATTCACAGATGTTGCGCCTAGGAGGGTGTGGCTTATAGGCCACTCGTACATATTCTGGGCACGGAGTCGGGCTGCCGTGCGACCTGGGGGAGAGTGCCTGGGCTTTCCGGGAGCCGTGGCGGACGTTCGGTGGTTCGGGTTCCGGGGTATGCGGTGGGTACGCTTGTTACCCGAGGTGGTTCAGTTGTCTCGGCGGTTGGGGCCCCCTGATATTTTACTTATTCATCTGGGGGGCAATGATCTGGGTTCGGTCCCTGTGTGGACCCTGGGGGATACCATAAAAAGGGACCTGGCGAGGCTGCTGGTGCTCTTTCCTGGTGTGTCGCTGGTGTGGTCAGAGGTGGTACCACGTAATTATTGGAGGTGTGCGCTCAATCAGAGGGCGCTGGAACGGAGCCGGGTGAAATTGAATAAACGAGTGTCTCGTTTTGTGTTGAGTGTGGGGGGCGTGACTATACGCCATAGGGTTTTTGAGTCCGATGCGGCTCGGTATTTCAGGAGTGATGGAGTTCACTTAACTGAGGTGGGCCTTGATCTGTTTAACTTGGCGTTGCAGGATGGTTTGGAACAGGCCATGGCGGTGGTGGTGGGTCATCCCCGCTGATTTAAGGTGTTAAACGAGCGGGTCTGTGGCGGGGGTTGGCTGTCCTTGCCAGTAGGGGATATGTTTTGGAAAATGGAGTTGGAGTTATTACAAGGAGAATGGTGCTCGGGTCCTCCCCTTAACCTTAAAAGCAACATGGAAGTTGTTTGTAGTTGACGTGCCCACTGAGCTAAGTGAGTCGGCTAGTGGTAAGCATTGTGGGAGAGATGGGCCAGATGGAGTTATGGCATCTCAAGGGACGAGGAGGGGAGGCGAGCTTCTGGATTCTGGATTTGGTTGGAAAAAGGTGGCCATATATAAATATATGGGTGGAAGTGGAAAATGGTTACTGGCAAGGGCTTAGTCAATTTGTCAGGCTGTATTCTGTTTTATACATATAAGTATTAAAGGATGGTGGTGGTTTATACAGCCTGATATGTGTTTAATAAAGAAGTGCTGTGGCCTTGTTGTACCATCACAAGTCTCGTGTCCATTATTGGGGGGAACATGGGCTGGTATGGTTATGGGGGAATGTGGGGTTATGGTATGTCTCAGGAATCGGGCATCTATCCCCTCTGCATACATACAAGAACCCTGGGAAATTATGCAAATGAATTGTACAGGACATGTATGGGCGAGGGGGAGGCAAGAGATGACTGACGGGGCCTGGGGGAGGGGCTTCAAGGGGGAGTTGATAAAAGCCCTGGAGCCTCTCTCCCCAGCAGCCATTTTAATCTGTAAACGCACCTGGTAGCAATTTTCCCACCCTCCCTCCCTATGTTTATGTGTTTTCTATGTATTAACTTTCTTTTGTCGCAGCAGGCGGGGGTTGGCTGTCCTTGCCAGTAGGGGATATGTTTTGGAAAATGGAGTTGGAGTTATTACAAGGAGAATGGTGCTCGGGTCCTCCCCTTAACCTTAAAAGCAACATGGAAGTTGTTTGTAGTTGACGTGCCCACTGAGCTAAGTGAGTCGGCTAGTGGTAAGCATTGTGGGAGAGATGGGCCAGATGGAGTTATGGCATCTCAAGGGACGAGGAGGGGAGGCGAGCTTCTGGATTCTGGATTTGGTTGGAAAAAGGTGGCCATATATAAATATATGGGTGGAAGTGGAAAATGGTTACTGGCAAGGGCTTAGTCAATTTGTCAGGCTGTATTCTGTTTTATACATATAAGTATTAAAGGATGGTGGTGGTTTATACAGCCTGATATGTGTTTAATAAAGAAGTGCTGTGGCCTTGTTGTACCATCACAAGTCTCGTGTCCATTATTGGGGGGAACATGGGCTGGTATGGTTATGGGGGAATGTGGGGTTATGGTATGTCTCAGGAATCGGGCATCTATCCCCTCTGCATACATACAAGTGCAGCCCGGCAGTATGTAGGATGTATATACACACACAATCCAATTCATGTAAAGTGCAGCCCGGCAGTATGTAGAATGTATACACACACACACACAATCCAATTCAAGTAAAGTGCAGCCCGGCAGTATGTAGGATGTATATACACACACACACACACACACACAATCCAATTCATGTAATGTGCAGCCCGGCAGTATGTAGGATGTATATACACACAGACACAATCCAATTCATGTAAAGTGCAGCCCGGCAGTATGTAGGATGTATATACACACACACACACAATCCAATTCATGTAAAGTGCAGACTGGCAGTATGTAGGATGTATATACACACACACACAATCCAATTCATGTAAAGTGCAGCCCGGCAGTATGTAGGATGTATATACACACACACACACAATCCAATTCATGTAAAGTGCAGCCCGGCAGTATGTAGGATGTATATACACACACAATCCAATTCATGTAAAGTGCAGCCCGGCAGTATGTAGAATGTATATACACACACACACAATCCAATTGATGTAAAGTGCAGCCCGGCAGTATGTAGGATGTATATACACACACACACACAATCCAATTCATGTAAAGTGCAGCCTGGCAGTATGTAGGATGTATATACACACACACAATCCAATTCATGTAAAGTGCAGCCCGGCAGTATGTAGGATGTATATACACACACACACACAATCCAATTCATGTAAGGTGCAGCCCACAGTATGTAGGATGTATATACACACACACACACAATCCAATTCATGTAATGTGCAGCCCGTCAGTATGTACGATGTATATACACACAGACACAATCCAATTCATGTAAAGTGCAGCCCGGCAGTATGTAGGATGTATATACACACACACACACAATCCAATTCATGTAAGGTGCAGCCCACAGTATGTAGGATGTATATACACACACACAATCCAATTCATGTAAAGTGCAGCCCGGCAGTATGTAGGATGTATATACACACACAATTCAATTCATGTAAAGTGCAGCCCGGCAGTATGTAGGATGTATATACACACACACACACAATCCAATTCATGTAAGGTGCAGCCCACAGTATGTAGGATGTATATACACACACACACACAATCCAATTCATGTAATGTGCAGCCCATCAGTATGTACGATGTATATACACACAGACACAATCCAATTCATGTAAAGTGCAGCCCGGCAGGATGTAGGATGTATATACACACACACACACAATCCAATTCATGTAAGGTGCAGCCCACAGTATGTAGGATGTATATACACACACACACACAATCCAATTCATGTAAAGTGCAGCCCGGCAGTATGTAGGATGTATATACACACACACACACACACACACAATCCAATTCATGTAATGTGCAGCCCGGCAGTATGTAGGATGTATATACACACAGACACAATCCAATTCATGTAAAGTGCAGCCCGGCAGTATGTAGGATGTATATACACACACACACAATCCAATTCATGTAAGGTGCATCCCATGTATGTAGGATGTATATACACACACACAATCCAATTCATGTAAAGTGCAGCCCGGCAGTATGTAGGATGTATATACACACACAATTCAATTCATGTAAAGTGCAGCCCGGCAGTATGTAGAATGTATATACACACACACACAATCCAATTCAAGTAAAGTGCAGCCCGGCAGTATGTAGGATGTATATACACACACACACACACAATCCAATTCATGTAAAGTGCAGACTGGCAGTATGTAGGATGTATATACACACACACAATCCAATTCATGTAAAGTGCAGCCCGGCAGTATGTAGGATGTATATACACACACACAATCCAATTCATGTAAAGTGCAGCCCGGCAGTATGTAGGATGTATATACACACACACACACAATCCAATTCATGTAAAGTGCAGACTGGCAGTATGTAGGATGTATATACACACACACACACAATCCAATTCATGTAAAGTGCAGCCCGGAAGTATGTAGGATGTATATTCACACACACACACACAATCCAATTCATGTAAAGTGCAGCCCGGCAGTATGTAGGATGTATATACACACACAATCCAATTCATGTAAAGTGCAGCCCGGCAGTATGTAGAATGTATATACACACACAATCCAATTCATGTAAAGTGCAGCCCGGCAGTATGTAGGATGTATATACACACACACAATCCAATTCATGTAAAGTGCAGCCCGGCAGTATGTAGGATGTATATACACACACACACACACAATCCAATTCATGTAAAGTGCAGCCCAGCAGTATGTAGGATGTATATACACACACACACACACACAATCCAATTCATGCATAGTGCAGCCCGGCAGTATGTAGGATGTATATACACACACAATCCAATTCATGTAAAGTGCAGCCCAGCAGTATGTAGGATGTATATACACACACAATCCAATTCATGTAAAGTGCAGCCCGGCAGTATGTAGGATGTATATACACAGACACAATCCAATTCATGTAAAGTGCAGCCCAGCAATATGTAGGATATACACACACACAATCCAATTCATGTAAAGTGCAGCCCAGCAGTATGTAGGATGTATATACACACACACAATCCAATTCATGTAAAGTGCAGCCCGGCAGTATGTAGGATGTATATACACACACACAATCCAATTCTTGTAAAGTTCAGCCCAGCAGTATGTAGGATGTATATACACACACACACACACACACAATCCAATTCATGTAAAGTGCAGCCCGGCAGTATGTAGGATGTATACACACACACACACACAATCCAATTCATGTAAAGGGCAGCCCGGCAGTATGTAGGATGTATATACACACACACAATCCAATTCATGTAAAGTGCAGCCTGGCAGTATGTAGGATGTATATACACACACACAATCCAATTCATGTAAAGTGCAGCCCGGAAGTATGTAGGATGTATACACACACACACACACAATCCAATTCATGTAAAGTGCAGCCCGGCAGTATGTAGGATGTATATACACACACACACAATCCAATTCATGTAAAGTGCAGCCCGGCAGTATGTAGGATGTATATACACACACACACACAATCCAATTCATGTAAAGTGCAGCCCGGCAGTATGTAGGATGTATATACACACACACACAATCCAATTCATGTAAAGTGCAGCCCGGCAGTATGTAGGATGTATATACACACACACACACAATCCAATTCATGTAAAGTGCAGCCTGGCAGTATGTAGGATGTATATACACACACACACACAATCCAATTCATGTAAAGTGCAGCCCGGCAGTATGTAGGATGTATATACACACACACACAATCCAATTCATGTAAAGTGCAGCCTGGCATTATGTAGGATGTATATACACACAGACACAATCCAATTCATGTAAAGTGCAGCCTGGCAGTATGTAGGATGTATATACACAGACACAATCCAATTCATGTAAAGTGCAGCCCGGCAGTATGTAGGATGTATATACACACACACACACACAATCCAATTCATGTAAAGTGCAAGCCGGCAGTATGTAGGATGTATATACACACACACACAATCCAATTCATGTAAAGTGCAGCCCGGCAGTATGTAGGATGTATATACACACACACACAATCCAATTCATGTAATGTGCAGCCCAGCAGTATGTAGGATGGATATATACACACACACAATCCAATTCATGTAAAGTGCAGCCTGGCAGTATGTAGGATGTATATACACACACACACACACAATCCAATTCATGTAAAGTGCAGCCCGGCAGTATGTAGGATGTATATACACACACACACAATCCAATTCATGTAAAGTGCAGCCCGGCAGTATGTAGGATGTATATACACACACACACACACACAATCCAATTCATGCATAGTGCAGCCCGGCAGTATGTAGGATGTATATACACACACACACAATCCAATTCATGTAAAGTGCAGCCCGGCAGTATGTAGGATGTATATACACACACACACACAATCCAATTCATGTAAAGTGCAGCCTGGCAGTATGTAGGATGTATATACACACACACACACAATCCAATTCATGTAAAGTGCAGCCCGGCAGTATGTAGGATGTATATACACACACACACAATCCAATTCATGTAAAGTGCAGCCTGGCATTATGTAGGATGTATATACACACAGACACAATCCAATTCATGTAAAGTGCAGCCTGGCAGTATGTAGGATGTATATACACAGACACAATCCAATTCATGTAAAGTGCAGCCCGGCAGTATGTAGGATGTATATACACACACACACACACAATCCAATTCATGTAAAGTGCAGGCCGGCAGTATGTAGGATGTATATACACACACACACAATCCAATTCATGTAAAGTGCAGCCCGGCAGTATGTAGGATGTATATACACACACACACAATCCAATTCATGTAATGTGCAGCCCAGCAGTATGTAGGATGGATATATACACACACACAATCCAATTCATGTAAAGTGCAGCCTGGCAGTATGTAGGATGTATATACACACACACACACAATCCAATTCATGTAAAGTGCAGCCCGGCAGTATGTAGGATGTATATACACACACACACACACACAATCCAATTCATGTAATGTGCAGCCCGGCAGTATGTAGGATGTATATACACACAGACACAATCCAATTCATGTAAAGTGCAGCCCGGCAGTATGTAGGATGTATATACACACACACACAATCCAATTCATGTAAAGTGCAGCCTGGCAGTATGTAGAATGTATACACACACACACACAATCCAATTCAAGTAAAGTGCAGCCCGGCAGTATGTAGGATGTGTATACACACACACACACACAATCCAATTCATGTAATGTGCAGCCCGGCAGTATGTAGGATGTATATACACACAGACACAATCCAATTCATGTAAAGTGCAGCCCGGCAGTATGTAGGATGTATATACACACACACACACAATCCAATTCATGTAAGGTGCAGCCCACAGTATGTAGGATGTATATACACACACACACACAATCCAATTCATGTAAAGTGCAGCCTGGCAGTATGTAGGATGGATATACACACAGACACAATCCAATTCATGCAAAGTGCAGCCCGGCAGTATGTAGGATGTATATACACACACACACACACACAATCCAATTCATGTAAAGTGCAGCCCGGCAGTATGTAGGATGTATATACACACACAATCCAATTCATGTAAAGTGCAGCCCGGCAGTATGTAGAATGTATATACACACACACACAATCCAATTCAAGTAAAGTGCAGCCCGGCAGTATGTAGGATGTATATACACACACACACACAATCCAATTCATGTAAAGTGCAGACTGGCAGTATGTAGGATGTATATATACACACACACACAATCCAATTCATGTAAAGTGCAGCCCGGCAGTATGTAGGATGTATATACACACACACACAATCCAATTCATGTAAAGTGCAGCCCAGCAGTATGTAGGATGTATATACACACACACACACAATCCAATTCATGTAAAGTGCAGCCCGGCAGTATGTAGGATGTATATACACACACAATCCAATTCATGTAAAGTGCAGCCCGGCAGTATGTAGGATGTATATACACACACAATCCAATTCATGTAAAGTGCAGCCCGGCAGTATGTAGAATGTATATACACACACACACAATCCAATTCATGTAAAGTGCAGCCCGGCAGTATGTAGGATGTATATACACACACACACACAATCCAATTCATGTAAGGTGCAGCCCACAGTATGTAGGATGTATATACACACACACACACAATCCAATTCATGTAATGTGCAGCCCGTCAGTATGTACGATGTATATACACACAGACACAATCCAATTCATGTAAAGTGCAGCCCGGCAGTATGTAGGATATATATACACACACACACACAATCCAATTCATGTAAGGTGCAGCCCACAGTATGTAGGATGTATATACACACACACACGCAATCCAATTCATGTAAAGTGCAGCCCGGCAGTATGTAGGATGTATATACACACACACACACACAATCCAATTCATGTAATGTGCAGCCCGGCAGTATGTAGGATGTATATACACACAGACACAATCCAATTCATGTAAAGTGCAGCCCGGCAGTATGTAGGATGTATATACACACACACACACAATCCAATTCATGTAAGGTGCAGCCCACAGTATGTAGGATGTATATACACACACACAATCCAATTCATGTAAAGTGCAGCCCGGCAGTATGTAGGATGTATATACACACACAATTCAATTCATGTAAAGTGCAGCCCGGCAGTATGTAGAATGTATATACACACACACACAATCCAATTTAAGTAAAGTGCAGCCCGGCAGTATGTAGGATGTATATACACACACACACACACACAATCCAATTCATGTAAAGTGCAGACTGGCAGTATGTAGGATGTATATACACACACACAATCCAATTCATGTAAAGTGCAGCCCGGCAGTATGTAGGATGTATATACACACACACAATCCAATTCATGTAAAGTGCAGCCCGGCAGTATGTAGGATGTATATACACACACACACACAATCCAATTCATGTAAAGTGCAGCCCGGAAGTATGTAGGATGTATATACACACACACACACAATCCAATTCATGTAAGGTGCAGCCCACAGTATGTAGGATGTATATACACACACACACACAATCCAATTCATGTAAAGTGCAGCCCGGCAGTATGTAGGATGTATATACACACACAATCCAATTCATGTAAAGTACAGCCCGGCAGTATGTAGAATGTATATACACACACACACAATCCAATTCAAGTAAAGTGCAGCCGGGCAGTATGTAGGATGTATATACACACACACACACAATCCAATTCATGTAAAGTGCAGACTGGCAGTATGTAGGATGTATATACACACACACACACAATCCAATTCATGTAAAGTGCAGCCCGGCTGTATGTAGGATGTATATACACACACACACACAATCCAATTCATGTAAAGTGCAGCCCGGCAGTATGTAGGATGTATATACACACACAATCCAATTCATGTAAAGTGCAGCCCGGCAGTATGTAGAATGTATATACACACACACACAATCCAATTCATGTAAAGTGCAGCCCGGCAGTATGTAGGATGTATATACACACACACACACAATCCAATTCATGTAAGGTGCAGCCCACAGTATGTAGGATGTATATACACACACACACACAATCCAATTCATGTAATGTGCAGCCCGTCAGTATGTACGATGTATATACACACAGACACAATCCAATTCATGTAAAGTGCAGCCCGGCAGGATGTAGGATGTATATACACACACACACACAATCCAATTCATGTAAGGTGCAGCCCACAGTATGTAGGATGTATATACACACACACACACAATCCAATTCATGTAAAGTGCAGCCCGGCAGTATGTAGGATGTATATACACACACACACACACACACACAATCCAATTCATGTAATGTGCAGCCCGGCAGTATGTAGGATGTATATACACACAGACACAATCCAATTCATGTAAAGTGCAGCCCGGCAGTATGTAGGATGTATATACACACACACACAATCCAATTCATGTAAGGTGCATCCCATGTATGTAGGATGTATATACACACACACAATCCAATTCATGTAAAGTGCAGCCCGGCAGTATGTAGGATGTATATACACACACAATTCAATTCATGTAAAGTGCAGCCCGGCAGTATGTAGAATGTATATACACACACACACAATCCAATTCAAGTAAAGTGCAGCCCGGCAGTATGTAGGATGTATATACACACACACACACACACAATCCAATTCATGTAAAGTGCAGACTGGCAGTATGTAGGATGTATATACACACACACAATCCAATTCATGTAAAGTGCAGCCCGGCAGTATGTAGGATGTATATACACACACACAATCCAATTCATGTAAAGTGCAGCCCGGCAGTATGTAGGATGTATATACACACACACACACAATCCAATTCATGTAAAGTGCAGACTGGCAGTATGTAGGATGTATATACACACACACACACAATCCAATTCATGTAAAGTGCAGCCCGGAAGTATGTAGGATGTATATTCACACACACACACACAATCCAATTCATGTAAAGTGCAGCCCGGCAGTATGTAGGATGTATATACACACACAATCCAATTCATGTAAAGTGCAGCCCGGCAGTATGTAGAATGTATATACACACACAATCCAATTCATGTAAAGTGCAGCCCGGCAGTATGTAGGATGTATATACACACACACAATCCAATTCATGTAAAGTGCAGCCCGGCAGTATGTAGGATGTATATACACACACACACACACAATCCAATTCATGTAAAGTGCAGCCCAGCAGTATGTAGGATGTATATACACACACACACACACACAATCCAATTCATGCATAGTGCAGCCCGGCAGTATGTAGGATGTATATACACACACAATCCAATTCATGTAAAGTGCAGCCCAGCAGTATGTAGGATGTATATACACACACAATCCAATTCATGTAAAGTGCAGCCCGGCAGTATGTAGGATGTATATACACAGACACAATCCAATTCATGTAAAGTGCAGCCCAGCAATATGTAGGATATACACACACACAATCCAATTCATGTAAAGTGCAGCCCAGCAGTATGTAGGATGTATATACACACACACAATCCAATTCATGTAAAGTGCAGCCCGGCAGTATGTAGGATGTATATACACACACACAATCCAATTCTTGTAAAGTTCAGCCCAGCAGTATGTAGGATGTATATACACACACACACACACACACAATCCAATTCATGTAAAGTGCAGCCCGGCAGTATGTAGGATGTATACACACACACACACACAATCCAATTCATGTAAAGGGCAGCCCGGCAGTATGTAGGATGTATATACACACACACAATCCAATTCATGTAAAGTGCAGCCTGGCAGTATGTAGGATGTATATACACACACACAATCCAATTCATGTAAAGTGCAGCCCGGAAGTATGTAGGATGTATACACACACACACACACAATCCAATTCATGTAAAGTGCAGCCCGGCAGTATGTAGGATGTATATACACACACACACAATCCAATTCATGTAAAGTGCAGCCCGGCAGTATGTAGGATGTATATACACACACACACACAATCCAATTCATGTAAAGTGCAGCCCGGCAGTATGTAGGATGTATATACACACACACACAATCCAATTCATGTAAAGTGCAGCCCGGCAGTATGTAGGATGTATATACACACACACACACAATCCAATTCATGTAAAGTGCAGCCTGGCAGTATGTAGGATGTATATACACACACACACACAATCCAATTCATGTAAAGTGCAGCCCGGCAGTATGTAGGATGTATATACACACACACACAATCCAATTCATGTAAAGTGCAGCCTGGCATTATGTAGGATGTATATACACACAGACACAATCCAATTCATGTAAAGTGCAGCCTGGCAGTATGTAGGATGTATATACACAGACACAATCCAATTCATGTAAAGTGCAGCCCGGCAGTATGTAGGATGTATATACACACACACACACACAATCCAATTCATGTAAAGTGCAAGCCGGCAGTATGTAGGATGTATATACACACACACACAATCCAATTCATGTAAAGTGCAGCCCGGCAGTATGTAGGATGTATATACACACACACACAATCCAATTCATGTAATGTGCAGCCCAGCAGTATGTAGGATGGATATATACACACACACAATCCAATTCATGTAAAGTGCAGCCTGGCAGTATGTAGGATGTATATACACACACACACACACAATCCAATTCATGTAAAGTGCAGCCCGGCAGTATGTAGGATGTATATACACACACACACAATCCAATTCATGTAAAGTGCAGCCCGGCAGTATGTAGGATGTATATACACACACACACACACACAATCCAATTCATGCATAGTGCAGCCCGGCAGTATGTAGGATGTATATACACACACACACAATCCAATTCATGTAAAGTGCAGCCCGGCAGTATGTAGGATGTATATACACACACACACACAATCCAATTCATGTAAAGTGCAGCCTGGCAGTATGTAGGATGTATATACACACACACACACAATCCAATTCATGTAAAGTGCAGCCCGGCAGTATGTAGGATGTATATACACACACACACAATCCAATTCATGTAAAGTGCAGCCTGGCATTATGTAGGATGTATATACACACAGACACAATCCAATTCATGTAAAGTGCAGCCTGGCAGTATGTAGGATGTATATACACAGACACAATCCAATTCATGTAAAGTGCAGCCCGGCAGTATGTAGGATGTATATACACACACACACACACAATCCAATTCATGTAAAGTGCAGGCCGGCAGTATGTAGGATGTATATACACACACACACAATCCAATTCATGTAAAGTGCAGCCCGGCAGTATGTAGGATGTATATACACACACACACAATCCAATTCATGTAATGTGCAGCCCAGCAGTATGTAGGATGGATATATACACACACACAATCCAATTCATGTAAAGTGCAGCCTGGCAGTATGTAGGATGTATATACACACACACACACAATCCAATTCATGTAAAGTGCAGCCCGGCAGTATGTAGGATGTATATACACACACACACACACACACACAATCCAATTCATGTAATGTGCAGCCCGGCAGTATGTAGGATGTATATACACACAGACACAATCCAATTCATGTAAAGTGCAGCCCGGCAGTATGTAGGATGTATATACACACACACACAATCCAATTCATGTAAGGTGCAGCCCACAGTATGTAGGATGTATATACACACACACAATCCAATTCATGTAAAGTGCAGCCCGGCAGTATGTAGGATGTATATACACACACAATTCAATTCATGTAAAGTGCAGCCCGGCAGTATGTAGAATGTATATACACACACACACAATCCAATTCAAGTAAAGTGCAGCCCGGCAGTATGTAGGATGTATATACACACACACACACACAATCCAATTCATGTAAAGTGCAGACTGGCAGTATGTAGGATGTATATACACACACACAATCCAATTCATGTAAAGTGCAGCCCGACAGTATGTAGGATGTATATACACACACACAATCCAATTCATGTAAAGTGCAGACTGGCAGTATGTAGGATGTATATACACACACACACACAATCCAATTCATGTAAAGTGCAGCCCGGAAGTATGTAGGATGTATATTCACACACACACACACAATCCAATTCATGTAAAGTGCAGCCCGGCAGTATGTAGGATGTATATACACACACAATCCAATTCATGTAAAGTGCAGCCCGGCAGTATGTAGAATGTATATACACACACAATCCAATTCATGTAAAGTGCAGCCCGGCAGTATGTAGGATGTATATACACACACACAATCCAATTCATGTAAAGTGCAGCCCGGCAGTATGTAGGATGTATATACACACACACACACAATCCAATTCATGTAAAGTGCAGCCCAGCAGTATGTAGGATGTATATACACACACACACACACACAATCCAATTCATGCATAGTGCAGCCCGGCAGTATGTAGGATGTATATACACACACAATCCAATTCATGTAAAGTGCAGCCCAGCAGTATGTAGGATGTATATACACACACAATCCAATTCATGTAAAGTGCAGCCCGGCAGTATGTAGGATGTATATACACAGACACAATCCAATTCATGTAAAGTGCAGCCCAGCAATATGTAGGATATACACACACACAATCCAATTCATGTAAAGTGCAGCCCAGCAGTATGTAGGATGTATATACACACACACAATCCAATTCATGTAAAGTGCAGCCCGGCAGTATGTAGGATGTATATACACACACACAATCCAATTCATGTAAAGTTCAGCCCAGCAGTATGTAGGATGTATATACACACACACACACACACACAATCCAATTCATGTAAAGTGCAGCCCGGCAGTATGTAGGATGTATACACACACACACACACAATCCAATTCATGTAAAGGGCAGCCCGGCAGTATGTAGGATGTATATACACACACACAATCCAATTCATGTAAAGTGCAGCCTGGCAGTATGTAGGATGTATATACACACACACAATCCAATTCATGTAAAGTGCAGCCCGGCAGTATGTAGGATGTATACACACACACACACACAATCCAATTCATGTAAAGTGCAGCCCGGCAGTATGTAGGATGTATATACACACACACACAATCCAATTCATGTAAAGTGCAGCCCGGCAGTATGTAGGATGTATATACACACACACAATCCAATTCATGTAAAGTGCAGCCCGGCAGTATGTAGGATGTATATACACACACACACAATCCAATTCATGTAAAGTGCAGCCTGGCAGTATGTAGGATGTATATACACACACACAATCCAATTCATGTAAAGTGCAGCCCGGCAGTATGTAGGATGTATATACACACACACACAATCCAATTCATGTAAAGTGCAGCCCGGCAGTATGTAGGATGTATATACACACACACACAATCCAATTCATGTAAAGTGCAGCCTGGCATTATGTAGGATGTATATACACACAGACACAATCCAATTCATGTAAAGTGCAGCCTGGCAGTATGTAGGATGTATATACACAGACACAATCCAATTCATGTAAAGTGCAGCCCGGCAGTATGTAGGATGTATATACACACACACACACACAATCCAATTCATGTAAAGTGCAGGCCGGCAGTATGTAGGATGTATATACACACACACACAATCCAATTCATGTAAAGTGCAGCCCGGCAGTATGTAGGATGTATATACACACACACACAATCCAATTCATGTAATGTGCAGCCCAGCAGTATGTAGGATGGATATATACACACACACAATCCAATTCATGTAAAGTGCAGCCTGGCAGTATGTAGGATGTATATACACACACACACACACAATCCAATTCATGTAAAGTGCAGCCCGGCAGTATGTAGGATGTATATACACACACACACAATCCAATTCATGTAAAGTGCAGCCCGGCAGTATGTAGGATGTATATACACACACACACACACACAATCCAATTCATGCATAGTGCAGCCCGGCAGTATGTAGGATGTATATACACACACAATCCAATTCATGTAAAGTGCAGCCCAGCAGTATGTAGGATGTATATACACACACAATCCAATTCATGTAAAGTGCAGCCCGGCAGTATGTAGGATGTATATACACAGACACAATCCAATTCATGTAAAGTGCAGCCCAGCAATATGTAGGATATACACACACACAATCCAATTCATGTAAAGTGCAGCCCAGCAGTATGTAGGATGTATATACACACACACAATCCAATTCATGTAAAGTGCAGCCCGGCAGTATTTAGGATGTATATACACACACACAATCCAATTCATGTAAAGTTCAGCCCAGCAGTATGTAGGATGTATATACACACACACACACACAATCCAATTCATGTAAAGTGCAGCCCGGCAGTATGTAGGATGTATACACACACACACACACAATCCAATTCATGTAAAGGGCAGCCCGGCAGTATGTACGATGTATATACACACACACAATCCAATTCATGTAAAGTGCAGCCTGGCAGTATGTAGGATGTATATACACACACACACACACAATCCAATTCATGTAAAGTGCAAGCCGGCAGTATGTAGGATGTATATACACACACACACAATCCAATTCATGTAAAGTGCAGCCCGGCAGTATGTAGGATGTATATACACACACACACAATCCAATTCATGTAATGTGCAGCCCAGCAGTATGTAGGATGGATATATACACACACACAATCCAATTCATGTAAAGTGCAGCCCGGCAGTATGTAGGATGTATATACACAGACACAATCCAATTCATGTAAAGTGCAGCCCAGCAATATGTAGGATATACACACACACAATCCAATTCATGTAAAGTGCAGCCCAGCAGTATGTAGGATGTATATACACACACACAATCCAATTCATGTAAAGTGCAGCCCGGCAGTATGTAGGATGTATATACACACACACAATCCAATTCTTGTAAAGTTCAGCCCAGCAGTATGTAGGATGTATATACACACACACACACACACACAATCCAATTCATGTAAAGTGCAGCCCGGCAGTATGTAGGATGTATACACACACACACACACAATCCAATTCATGTAAAGTGCAGCCCGGCAGTATGTAAGATGTATAAACAAACACACACACAATCCAATTCATGTAAGGTGCAGCCCACAGTATGTAGGATGTATATAAACACACACACAATCCAATTAATGTAAAGTGCAGCCCGGCAGTATGTAGGATGTATATACACACACAATCCAATTCATGTAAAGTGCAGCCTGGCAGTATGTAGAATGTATACACACACACACACAATCCAATTCAAGTAAAGTGCAGCCCGGCAGTATGTAGGATGTGTATACACACACACACACACAATCCAATTCATGTAATGTGCAGCCCGGCAGTATGTAGGATGTATATACACACAGACACAATCCAATTCATGTAAAGTGCAGCCCGGCAGTATGTAGGATGTATATACACACACACACACAATCCAATTCATGTAAGGTGCAGCCCACAGTATGTAGGATGTATATACACACACACACACAATCCAATTCATGTAAAGTGCAGCCTGGCAGTATGTAGGATGGATATACACACAGACACAATCCAATTCATGCAAAGTGCAGCCCGGCAGTATGTAGGATGTATATACACACACACACACACACAATCCAATTCATGTAAAGTGCAGCCCGGCAGTATGTAGGATGTATATACACACACAATCCAATTCATGTAAAGTGCAGCCCGGCAGTATGTAGAATGTATATACACACACACACAATCCAATTCAAGTAAAGTGCAGCCCGGCAGTATGTAGGATGTATATACACACACACACAATCCAATTCATGTAAAGTGCAGACTGGCAGTATGTAGGATGTATATATACACACACACACAATCCAATTCATGTAAAGTGCAGCCCGGCAGTATGTAGGATGTATATACACACACACACAATCCAATTCATGTAAAGTGCAGCCCAGCAGTATGTAGGATGTATATACACACACACACACAATCCAATTCATGTAAAGTGCAGCCCGGCAGTATGTAGGATGTATATACACACACAATCCAATTCATGTAAAGTGCAGCCCGGCAGTATGTAGGATGTATATACACACACAATCCAATTCATGTAAAGTGCAGCCCGGCAGTATGTAGAATGTATATACACACACACACAATCCAATTCATGTAAAGTGCAGCCCGGCAGTATGTAGGATGTATATACACACACACACACAATCCAATTCATGTAAGGTGCAGCCCACAGTATGTAGGATGTATATACACACACACACACAATCCAATTCATGTAATGTGCAGCCCGTCAGTATGTACGATGTATATACACACAGACACAATCCAATTCATGTAAAGTGCAGCCCGGCAGTATGTAGGATATATATACACACACACACACACAATCCAATTCATGTAAGGTGCAGCCCACAGTATGTAGGATGTATATACACACACACACGCAATCCAATTCATGTAAAGTGCAGCCCGGCAGTATGTAGGATGTATATACACACACACACACACAATCCAATTCATGTAATGTGCAGCCCGGCAGTATGTAGGATGTATATACACACAGACACAATCCAATTCATGTAAAGTGCAGCCCGGCAGTATGTAGGATGTATATACACACACACACACAATCCAATTCATGTAAGGTGCAGCCCACAGTATGTAGGATGTATATACACACACACAATCCAATTCATGTAAAGTGCAGCCCGGCAGTATGTAGGATGTATATACACACACAATTCAATTCATGTAAAGTGCAGCCCGGCAGTATGTAGAATGTATATACACACACACACAATCCAATTTAAGTAAAGTGCAGCCCGGCAGTATGTAGGATGTATATACACACACACACACACACAATCCAATTCATGTAAAGTGCAGACTGGCAGTATGTAGGATGTATATACACACACACAATCCAATTCATGTAAAGTGCAGCCCGGCAGTATGTAGGATGTATATACACACACACAATCCAATTCATGTAAAGTGCAGCCCGGCAGTATGTAGGATGTATATACACACACACACACAATCCAATTCATGTAAAGTGCAGCCCGGAAGTATGTAGGATGTATATACACACACACACACAATCCAATTCATGTAAGGTGCAGCCCACAGTATGTAGGATGTATATACACACACACACACAATCCAATTCATGTAAAGTGCAGCCCGGCAGTATGTAGGATGTATATACACACACAATCCAATTCATGTAAAGTACAGCCCGGCAGTATGTAGAATGTATATACACACACACACAATCCAATTCAAGTAAAGTGCAGCCGGGCAGTATGTAGGATGTATATACACACACACACACAATCCAATTCATGTAAAGTGCAGACTGGCAGTATGTAGGATGTATATACACACACACACACAATCCAATTCATGTAAAGTGCAGCCCGGCTGTATGTAGGATGTATATACACACACACACACAATCCAATTCATGTAAAGTGCAGCCCGGCAGTATGTAGGATGTATATACACACACAATCCAATTCATGTAAAGTGCAGCCCGGCAGTATGTAGAATGTATATACACACACACACAATCCAATTCATGTAAAGTGCAGCCCGGCAGTATGTAGGATGTATATACACACACACACACAATCCAATTCATGTAAGGTGCAGCCCACAGTATGTAGGATGTATATACACACACACACACAATCCAATTCATGTAATGTGCAGCCCGTCAGTATGTACGATGTATATACACACAGACACAATCCAATTCATGTAAAGTGCAGCCCGGCAGGATGTAGGATGTATATACACACACACACACAATCCAATTCATGTAAGGTGCAGCCCACAGTATGTAGGATGTATATACACACACACACACAATCCAATTCATGTAAAGTGCAGCCCGGCAGTATGTAGGATGTATATACACACACACACACACACAATCCAATTCATGTAATGTGCAGCCCGGCAGTATGTAGGATGTATATACACACAGACACAATCCAATTCATGTAAAGTGCAGCCCGGCAGTATGTAGGATGTATATACACACACACACAATCCAATTCATGTAAGGTGCATCCCATGTATGTAGGATGTATATACACACACACAATCCAATTCATGTAAAGTGCAGCCCGGCAGTATGTAGGATGTATATACACACACAATTCAATTCATGTAAAGTGCAGCCCGGCAGTATGTAGAATGTATATACACACACACACAATCCAATTCAAGTAAAGTGCAGCCCGGCAGTATGTAGGATGTATATACACACACACACACACAATCCAATTCATGTAAAGTGCAGACTGGCAGTATGTAGGATGTATATACACACACACAATCCAATTCATGTAAAGTGCAGCCCGGCAGTATGTAGGATGTATATACACACACACAATCCAATTCATGTAAAGTGCAGCCCGGCAGTATGTAGGATGTATATACACACACACACACAATCCAATTCATGTAAAGTGCAGACTGGCAGTATGTAGGATGTATATACACACACACACACAATCCAATTCATGTAAAGTGCAGCCCGGAAGTATGTAGGATGTATATTCACACACACACACACAATCCAATTCATGTAAAGTGCAGCCCGGCAGTATGTAGGATGTATATACACACACAATCCAATTCATGTAAAGTGCAGCCCGGCAGTATGTAGAATGTATATACACACACAATCCAATTCATGTAAAGTGCAGCCCGGCAGTATGTAGGATGTATATACACACACACAATCCAATTCATGTAAAGTGCAGCCCGGCAGTATGTAGGATGTATATACACACACACACACACAATCCAATTCATGTAAAGTGCAGCCCAGCAGTATGTAGGATGTATATACACACACACACACACACAATCCAATTCATGCATAGTGCAGCCCGGCAGTATGTAGGATGTATATACACACACAATCCAATTCATGTAAAGTGCAGCCCAGCAGTATGTAGGATGTATATACACACACAATCCAATTCATGTAAAGTGCAGCCCGGCAGTATGTAGGATGTATATACACAGACACAATCCAATTCATGTAAAGTGCAGCCCAGCAATATGTAGGATATACACACACACAATCCAATTCATGTAAAGTGCAGCCCAGCAGTATGTAGGATGTATATACACACACACAATCCAATTCATGTAAAGTGCAGCCCGGCAGTATGTAGGATGTATATACACACACACAATCCAATTCTTGTAAAGTTCAGCCCAGCAGTATGTAGGATGTATATACACACACACACACACACACAATCCAATTCATGTAAAGTGCAGCCCGGCAGTATGTAGGATGTATACACACACACACACACAATCCAATTCATGTAAAGGGCAGCCCGGCAGTATGTAGGATGTATATACACACACACAATCCAATTCATGTAAAGTGCAGCCTGGCAGTATGTAGGATGTATATACACACACACAATCCAATTCATGTAAAGTGCAGCCCGGAAGTATGTAGGATGTATACACACACACACACACAATCCAATTCATGTAAAGTGCAGCCCGGCAGTATGTAGGATGTATATACACACACACACAATCCAATTCATGTAAAGTGCAGCCCGGCAGTATGTAGGATGTATATACACACACACACACAATCCAATTCATGTAAAGTGCAGCCCGGCAGTATGTAGGATGTATATACACACACACACAATCCAATTCATGTAAAGTGCAGCCCGGCAGTATGTAGGATGTATATACACACACACACACAATCCAATTCATGTAAAGTGCAGCCTGGCAGTATGTAGGATGTATATACACACACACACACAATCCAATTCATGTAAAGTGCAGCCCGGCAGTATGTAGGATGTATATACACACACACACAATCCAATTCATGTAAAGTGCAGCCTGGCATTATGTAGGATGTATATACACACAGACACAATCCAATTCATGTAAAGTGCAGCCTGGCAGTATGTAGGATGTATATACACAGACACAATCCAATTCATGTAAAGTGCAGCCCGGCAGTATGTAGGATGTATATACACACACACACACACAATCCAATTCATGTAAAGTGCAAGCCGGCAGTATGTAGGATGTATATACACACACACACAATCCAATTCATGTAAAGTGCAGCCCGGCAGTATGTAGGATGTATATACACACACACACAATCCAATTCATGTAATGTGCAGCCCAGCAGTATGTAGGATGGATATATACACACACACAATCCAATTCATGTAAAGTGCAGCCTGGCAGTATGTAGGATGTATATACACACACACACACACAATCCAATTCATGTAAAGTGCAGCCCGGCAGTATGTAGGATGTATATACACACACACACAATCCAATTCATGTAAAGTGCAGCCCGGCAGTATGTAGGATGTATATACACACACACACACACACAATCCAATTCATGCATAGTGCAGCCCGGCAGTATGTAGGATGTATATACACACACACACAATCCAATTCATGTAAAGTGCAGCCCGGCAGTATGTAGGATGTATATACACACACACACACAATCCAATTCATGTAAAGTGCAGCCTGGCAGTATGTAGGATGTATATACACACACACACACAATCCAATTCATGTAAAGTGCAGCCCGGCAGTATGTAGGATGTATATACACACACACACAATCCAATTCATGTAAAGTGCAGCCTGGCATTATGTAGGATGTATATACACACAGACACAATCCAATTCATGTAAAGTGCAGCCTGGCAGTATGTAGGATGTATATACACAGACACAATCCAATTCATGTAAAGTGCAGCCCGGCAGTATGTAGGATGTATATACACACACACACACACAATCCAATTCATGTAAAGTGCAGGCCGGCAGTATGTAGGATGTATATACACACACACACAATCCAATTCATGTAAAGTGCAGCCCGGCAGTATGTAGGATGTATATACACACACACACAATCCAATTCATGTAATGTGCAGCCCAGCAGTATGTAGGATGGATATATACACACACACAATCCAATTCATGTAAAGTGCAGCCTGGCAGTATGTAGGATGTATATACACACACACACACAATCCAATTCATGTAAAGTGCAGCCCGGCAGTATGTAGGATGTATATACACACACACACACACACACACAATCCAATTCATGTAATGTGCAGCCCGGCAGTATGTAGGATGTATATACACACAGACACAATCCAATTCATGTAAAGTGCAGCCCGGCAGTATGTAGGATGTATATACACACACACACAATCCAATTCATGTAAGGTGCAGCCCACAGTATGTAGGATGTATATACACACACACAATCCAATTCATGTAAAGTGCAGCCCGGCAGTATGTAGGATGTATATACACACACAATTCAATTCATGTAAAGTGCAGCCCGGCAGTATGTAGAATGTATATACACACACACACAATCCAATTCAAGTAAAGTGCAGCCCGGCAGTATGTAGGATGTATATACACACACACACACACAATCCAATTCATGTAAAGTGCAGACTGGCAGTATGTAGGATGTATATACACACACACAATCCAATTCATGTAAAGTGCAGCCCGACAGTATGTAGGATGTATATACACACACACAATCCAATTCATGTAAAGTGCAGACTGGCAGTATGTAGGATGTATATACACACACACACACAATCCAATTCATGTAAAGTGCAGCCCGGAAGTATGTAGGATGTATATTCACACACACACACACAATCCAATTCATGTAAAGTGCAGCCCGGCAGTATGTAGGATGTATATACACACACAATCCAATTCATGTAAAGTGCAGCCCGGCAGTATGTAGAATGTATATACACACACAATCCAATTCATGTAAAGTGCAGCCCGGCAGTATGTAGGATGTATATACACACACACAATCCAATTCATGTAAAGTGCAGCCCGGCAGTATGTAGGATGTATATACACACACACACACACACAATCCAATTCATGTAAAGTGCAGCCCAGCAGTATGTAGGATGTATATACACACACACACACACACAATCCAATTCATGCATAGTGCAGCCCGGCAGTATGTAGGATGTATATACACACACAATCCAATTCATGTAAAGTGCAGCCCAGCAGTATGTAGGATGTATATACACACACAATCCAATTCATGTAAAGTGCAGCCCGGCAGTATGTAGGATGTATATACACAGACACAATCCAATTCATGTAAAGTGCAGCCCAGCAATATGTAGGATATACACACACACAATCCAATTCATGTAAAGTGCAGCCCAGCAGTATGTAGGATGTATATACACACACACAATCCAATTCATGTAAAGTGCAGCCCGGCAGTATGTAGGATGTATATACACACACACAATCCAATTCATGTAAAGTTCAGCCCAGCAGTATGTAGGATGTATATACACACACACACACACACACAATCCAATTCATGTAAAGTGCAGCCCGGCAGTATGTAGGATGTATACACACACACACACACAATCCAATTCATGTAAAGGGCAGCCCGGCAGTATGTAGGATGTATATACACACACACAATCCAATTCATGTAAAGTGCAGCCTGGCAGTATGTAGGATGTATATACACACACACAATCCAATTCATGTAAAGTGCAGCCCGGCAGTATGTAGGATGTATACACACACACACACACAATCCAATTCATGTAAAGTGCAGCCCGGCAGTATGTAGGATGTATATACACACACACACAATCCAATTCATGTAAAGTGCAGCCCGGCAGTATGTAGGATGTATATACACACACACAATCCAATTCATGTAAAGTGCAGCCCGGCAGTATGTAGGATGTATATACACACACACACAATCCAATTCATGTAAAGTGCAGCCTGGCAGTATGTAGGATGTATATACACACACACACACAATCCAATTCATGTAAAGTGCAGCCCGGCAGTATGTAGGATGTATATACACACACACACAATCCAATTCATGTAAAGTGCAGCCTGGCATTATGTAGGATGTATATACACACAGACACAATCCAATTCATGTAAAGTGCAGCCTGGCAGTATGTAGGATGTATATACACAGACACAATCCAATTCATGTAAAGTGCAGCCCGGCAGTATGTAGGATGTATATACACACACACACACACAATCCAATTCATGTAAAGTGCAGGCCGGCAGTATGTAGGATGTATATACACACACACACAATCCAATTCATGTAAAGTGCAGCCCGGCAGTATGTAGGATGTATATACACACACACACAATCCAATTCATGTAATGTGCAGCCCAGCAGTATGTAGGATGGATATATACACACACACAATCCAATTCATGTAAAGTGCAGCCTGGCAGTATGTAGGATGTATATACACACACACACACACAATCCAATTCATGTAAAGTGCAGCCCGGCAGTATGTAGGATGTATATACACACACACACAATCCAATTCATGTAAAGTGCAGCCCGGCAGTATGTAGGATGTATATACACACACACACACACACAATCCAATTCATGCATAGTGCAGCCCGGCAGTATGTAGGATGTATATACACACACAATCCAATTCATGTAAAGTGCAGCCCAGCAGTATGTAGGATGTATATACACACACAATCCAATTCATGTAAAGTGCAGCCCGGCAGTATGTAGGATGTATATACACAGACACAATCCAATTCATGTAAAGTGCAGCCCAGCAATATGTAGGATATACACACACACAATCCAATTCATGTAAAGTGCAGCCCAGCAGTATGTAGGATGTATATACACACACACAATCCAATTCATGTAAAGTGCAGCCCGGCAGTATTTAGGATGTATATACACACACACAATCCAATTCATGTAAAGTTCAGCCCAGCAGTATGTAGGATGTATATACACACACACACACACAATCCAATTCATGTAAAGTGCAGCCCGGCAGTATGTAGGATGTATACACACACACACACACAATCCAATTCATGTAAAGGGCAGCCCGGCAGTATGTACGATGTATATACACACACACAATCCAATTCATGTAAAGTGCAGCCTGGCAGTATGTAGGATGTATATACACACACACAATCCAATTCATGTAAAGTGCAGCCCGGCAGTATGTAGGATGTATACACACACACACACACACAATCCAATTCATGTAAAGTGCAGCCCGGCAGTATGTAGGATGTATATACACACACACACAATCCAATTCATGTAAAGTGCAGCCCGGCAGTATGTAGGATGTATATACACACACACACACAATCCAATTCATGTAAAGTGCAGCCCGGCAGTATGTAGGATGTATATACACACACACACAATCCAATTCATGTAAAGTGCAGCCCGGCAGTATGTAGGATGTATATACACACACACACACAATCCAATTCATGTAAAGTGCAGCCTGGCAGTATGTAGGATGTATAAACACACACACACACAATCCAATTCATGTAAAGTGCAGCCCGGCAGTATGTAGGATGTATATACACACACACACAATCCAATTCATGTAAAGTGCAGCCTGGCATTATGTAGGATGTATATACACACAGACACAATCCAATTCATGTAAAGTGCAGCCTGGCAGTATGTAGGATGTATATACACAGACACAATCCAATTCATGTAAAGTGCAGCCCGGCAGTATGTAGGATGTATATACACACACACACACACAATCCAATTCATGTAAAGTGCAGGCCGGCAGTATGTAGGATGTATATACACACACACACAATCCAATTCATGTAAAGTGCAGCCCGGCAGTATGTAGGATGTATATACACACACACACAATCCAATTCATGTAATGTGCAGCCCAGCAGTATGTAGGATGGATATATACACACACACAATCCAATTCATGTAAAGTGCAGCCTGGCAGTATGTAGGATGTATATACACACACACACACACAATACAATTCATGTAAAGTGCAGCCCGGCAGTATGTAGGATGTATATACACACACACACAATCCATTTCATGTAAAGTGCAGCCCGGCAGTATGTAGGATGTATATACACACACACAATCCAATTCATGTAATGTGCAGCCCGGCAGTATGTAGGATGTATATATACACACACACACAATCCAATTCATGTAAAGTGCAGCCCGGCAGTATGTAGGATGTATATACACACACACACAATCCAATTCATGTAAAGTGCAGGCCGGCAGTATGTAGGATGTATATACACACACACACACAATCCAATTCATGTAAAGTGCAGCCCGGCAGTATGTAGGATGTATATACACACACACACACAATCCAATTCATGTAAAGTTCAGCCTGGCAGTATGTAGGATGTATATACACACACACACAATCCAATTCATGCAAAGTGCAGCCTGGCAGTATGTAGGATGTATATACACACACACACAATCCAATTCATGTAAAGTGCAACCCGGCAGTATGTAGGATGTATATACACACACACACACACAATCCAATTCATGTAAAGTTAAGCCTGGCAGTATGTAGGATGTATATACACACACACACAATCCAATTCATGCAAAGTGCAGCCTGGCAGTATGTAGGATGTATATACACACACACTCACAATCCAATTCATGTAAAGTGCAGTCCGGCAGTATGTAGGATGTATATACACACACACACACACAATCCAATTCATGTAAAGTTCAGCCTGGCAGTATGTAGGATGTATATACACACACACACAATCCAATTCATGCAAAGTGCAGCCTGGCAGTATGTAGGATGTATATACACACACACAGACAATCCAATTCATGTAAAGTGCAGGCCGGCAGTATGTAGGATGTATATACACACACACACACAATCCAATTCATGTAAAGTGCAGCCCGGCAGTATGTAGGATGTATATACACACACACACACAATCCAATTCATGTAAAGTTCAGCCTGGCATTATGTAGGATGTATATACACACACACACAATCCAATTCATGCAAAGTGCAGCCTGGCAGTATGTAGGATGTATATACACACACACACAATCCAATTCATGTAAAGTGCAGCCCGGCAGTATGTAGGATGTATATACACACACACACACACAATCCAATTCATGTAAAGTGCAGCCTGGCAGTATGTAGGATGTATATACACACACACACAATCCAATTCATGTAAAGTGCAGCCCGGCAGTATGTAGGATGTATATACACACACACACACACACAATCCAATTCATGTAAAGTGCAGCCCGGCAGTATGTAGGATGTATATACACACACACACAATTCAATTCATGTAAAGTGCAGCCCGGCAGTATGTAGGATGTATATACACACACACACAATCCAATTCATGCAAAGTGCAGCCCGGCAGTATGTAGGATGTATATACACACACACAATCTAATTCATGTAAAGTGCAGCCCGGCAGTATGTAGGATGTATATACACACACACACACAATCCAATTCATGTAAAGTGCAGCCTGGCAGTATGTAGGATGTATATACACACACACACAATCCAATTCATGCAAAGTGCAGCCTGGCAGTATGTAGGATGTATATACACACACACACACAATCCAATTCATGTAAAGTGCAGCCCGGCAGTATGTAGGATGTATATACACACACACACACACAATCCAATTCATCTAAAGTTCAGCCTGGCAGTATGTAGGATGTATATACACACACACACAATCCAATTCATGCAAAGTGCAGCCTGGCAGTATGTAGGATGTATATACACACACACACACAATCCAATTCATGTAAAGTGCAGGCCGGCAGTATGTAGGATGTATATACACACACACACACAATCCAATTTATGTAAAGTGCAGCCCGGCAGTATGTAGGATGTATATACACACACACACACAATCCAATTCATGTAAAGTTAAGCCTGGCAGTATGTAGGATGTATATACACACACACACAATCCAATTCATGCAAAGTGCAGCCTGGCAGTATGTAGGATGTATATACACACACACACAATCCTATTCATGTAAAGTGAAGCCCGGCAGTATGTAGGATGTATATACACACACACACACACAATCCAATTCACGTAAAGTGCAGCCTGGCAGTATGTAGGATGTATATACACACACACACAATCCAATTCATGTAAAGTGCAGCCTGGCAGTATGTAGGATGTATGTATACACACACACACAATCCAATTCATGTAAAGTGCAGCCTGGCAGTATGTAGGATGTATATACACACACACACAATCCAATTCATGTAAAGTGCAGCCCGGCAGTATGTAGGATGTATATACACACACACACACACACAATCCAATTCATGTAAAGTGCAGCCCGGCAGTATGTAGGATGTATATACACACACACACAATCCAATTCATGTAAAGTGCAGCCCGGCAGTATGTAGGATGTATATACACACACAGACACAATCCAATTCATGTAAAGTGCAGCCCGGCAGTATGTAGGATGTATATACACACAGACACAATCCAATTCATGTAAAGTGCAGTCTGGCAGTATGTAGGATGTATATACACACACACAATCCAATTCATGTAAAGTGCAGCCCGGCAGTATGTAGGATGTATATACACAGACACAATCCAATTCATGTAAAGTGCAGCCTGGCAGTATGTAGGATGTATATACACACACACACAATCCAATTCATGTAAAGTGCAGCCTGGCAGTATGTAGGATGTATATATACACACACAGACACAATCCAATTCATGTAAAGTGCAGCCCGGCAGTATGTAGGATGTATATACACACACACACAATCCAATTCATGTAAAGTGCAGCCCGGCAGTATGTAGGATGTATATACACACACACACAATCCAATTCATGTAAAGTGCAGCCCGGCAGTATGTAGGATGTGTATACACACACACACAATCCAATTCATGTAAAGTGCAGCCCGGCAGTATGTAGGATGTATATACACACACACAATCCAATTCATGTAAAGTGCAGCCCAGCAGTATGTAGGATGTATATACACACAGACACAATCCAATTCATGTAAAGTGCAGCCCGGCAGTATGTAGGATGTATATACACACACACAATCCAATTCATGTAAAGAGCAGCCCGGCAGTATGTAGGATGTATATACACACACACACAATCCAATTCATGTAAAGTGCAGCCTGGCATTATGTAGGATGTATATACACACAGACACAATCCAATTCATGTAAAGTGCAGCCTGGCAGTATGTAGGATGTATATATACACACACAGACACAATCCAATTCATGTAAAGTGCAGCCCGGCAGTATGTAGGATGTATATACACACACACACAATCCAATTCATGTAAAGTGCAGCCCGGCAGTATGTAGGATGTATATACACACACACACAATCCAATTCATGTAAAGTGCAGCCCGGCAGTATGTAGGATGTGTATACACACACACACAATCCAATTCATGTAAAGTGCAGCCCGGCAGTATGTAGGATGTATATACACACACACAATCCAATTCATGTAAAGTGCAGCCCGGCAGTATGTAGGATGTATATACACACACACACACACAATCCAATTCATGTAAAGTGCAGGCCGGCAGTATGTAGGATGTATATACACACACACACAATCCAATTCATGTAAAGTGCAGCCCGGCAGTATGTAGGATGTATATACACACACACACAATCCAATTCATGTAATGTGCAGCCCAGCAGTATGTAGGATGGATATATACACACACACAATCCAATTCATGTAAAGTGCAGCCTGGCAGTATGTAGGATGTATATACACACACACACACACAATCCAATTCATGTAAAGTGCATCCCGGCAGTATGTAGGATGTATATACACACACACACAATCCAATTCATGTAAAGTGCAGCCCGGCAGTATGTAGGATGTATATACACACACACAATCCAATTCATGTAATGTGCAGCCCGGCAGTATGTAGGATGTATATATACACACACACACAATCCAATTCATGTAAAGTGCAGCCCGGCAGTATGTAGGATGTATATACACACACACACAATCCAATTCATGTAAAGTGCAGGCCGGCAGTATGTAGGATGTATATACACACACACACACAATCCAATTCATGTAAAGTGCAGCCCGGCAGTATGTAGGATGTATATACACACACACACACAATCCAATTCATGTAAAGTTCAGCCTGGCAGTATGTAGGATGTATATACACACACACACAATCCAATTCATGCAAAGTGCAGCCTGGCAGTATGTAGGATGTATATACACACACACTCACAATCCAATTCATGTAAAGTGCAGTCCGGCAGTATGTAGGATGTATATACACACACACACACACAATCCAATTCATGTAAAGTTCAGCCTGGCAGTATGTAGGATGTATATACACACACACACAATCCAATTCATGCAAAGTGCAGCCTGGCAGTATGTAGGATGTATATACACACACACAGACAATCCAATTCATGTAAAGTGCAGGCCGGCAGTATGTAGGATGTATATACACACACACACACAATCCAATTCATGTAAAGTGCAGCCCGGCAGTATGTAGGATGTATATACACACACACACACAATCCAATTCATGTAAAGTTCAGCCTGGCATTATGTAGGATGTATATACACACACACACAATCCAATTCATGCAAAGTGCAGCCTGGCAGTATGTAGGATGTATATACACACACACACAATCCAATTCATGTAAAGTGCAGCCCGGCAGTATGTAGGATGTATATACACACACACACACACAATCCAATTCATGTAAAGTGCAGCCTGGCAGTATGTAGGATGTATATACACACACACACAATCCAATTCATGTAAAGTGCAGCCCGGCAGTATGTAGGATGTATATACACACACACACACACAATCCAATTCATGTAAAGTGCAGCCCGGCAGTATGTAGGATGTATATACACACACACACAATTCAATTCATGTAAAGTGCAGCCCGGCAGTATGTAGGATGTATATACACACACACACAATCCAATTCATGCAAAGTGCAGCCCGGCAGTATGTAGGATGTATATACACACACACAATCCAATTCATGTAAAGTGCAGCCCGGCAGTATGTAGGATGTATATACACACACACACACAATCCAATTCATGTAAAGTGCAGCCTGGCAGTATGTAGGATGTATATACACACACACACAATCCAATTCATGCAAAGTGCAGCCTGGCAGTGTGTAGGATGTATATACACACACACACACAATCCAATTCATGTAAAGTGCAGCCCGGCAGTATGTAGGATGTATATACACACACACACACACAATCCAATTCATGTAAAGTTCAGCCTGGCAGTATGTAGGATGTATATACACACACACACAATCCAATTCATGCAAAGTGCAGCCTGGCAGTATGTAGGATGTATATACACACACACACACAATCCAATTCATGTAAAGTGCAGGCCGGCAGTATGTAGGATGTATATACACACACACACACAATCCAATTCATGTAAAGTGCAGCCCGGCAGTATGTAGGATGTATATACACACACACAATCCAATTCATGTAAAGTTCAGCCTGGCAGTATGTAGGATGTATATACACACACACACAATCCAATTCATGCAAAGTGCAGCCTGGCAGTATGTAGGATGTATATACACACACACACAATCCTATTCATGTAAAGTGCAGCCCGGCAGTATGTAGGATGTATATACACACACACACACACAATCCAATTCATGTAAAGTGCAGCCTGGCAGTATGTAGGATGTATATACACACACACACAATCCAATTCATGTAAAGTGCAGCCTGGCAGTATGTAGGATGTATGTATACACACACACACAATCCAATTCATGTAAAGTGCAGCCCGGCAGTATGTAGGATGTATATACACACACACACAATCCAATTCATGTAAAGTGCAGCCCGGCAGTATGTAGGATGTATATACACACACACACACACACAATCCAATTCATGTAAAGTGCAGCCCGGCAGTATGTAGGATGTATATACACACACACACAATCCAATTCATGTAAAGTGCAGCCCGGCAGTATGTAGGATGTATATACACACACAGACACAATCCAATTCATGTAAAGTGCAGCCCGGCAGTATGTAGGATGTATATACACACAGACACAATCCAATTCATGTAAAGTGCAGTCTGGCAGTATGTAGGATGTATATACACACACACAATCCAATTCATGTAAAGTGCAGCCCGGCAGTATGTAGGATGTATATACACAGACACAATCCAATTCATGTAAAGTGCAGCCTGGCAGTATGTAGGATGTATATACACACACACACACAATCCAATTCATGTAAAGTGCAGCCTGGCAGTATGTAGGATGTATATATACACACACAGACACAATCCAATTCATGTAAAGTGCAGCCCGGCAGTATGTAGGATGTATATACACACACACACAATCCAATTCATGTAAAGTGCAGCCCGGCAGTATGTAGGATGTGTATACACACACACACAATCCAATTCATGTAAAGTGCAGCCCGGCAGTATGTAGGATGTATATACACACACACAATCCAATTCATGTAAAGTGCAGCCCAGCAGTATGTAGGATGTATATACACACAGACACAATCCAATTCATGTAAAGTGCAGCCCGGCAGTATGTAGGATGTATATACACACACACAATCCAATTCATGTAAAGAGCAGCCCGGCAGTATGTAGGATGTATATACACACACACACAATCCAATTCATGTAAAGTGCAGCCTGGCATTATGTAGGATGTATATACACACAGACACAATCCAATTCATGTAAAGTGCAGCCTGGCAGTATGTAGGATGTATATACACAGACACAATCCAATTCATGTAAAGTGCAGCCCGGCAGTATGTAGGATGTATATACACACACACACACACAATCCAATTCATGTAAAGTGCAGGCCGGCAGTATGTAGGATGTATATACACACACACACAATCCAATTCATGTAAAGTGCAGCCCGGCAGTATGTAGGATGTATATACACACACACACAATCCAATTCATGTAATGTGCAGCCCAGCAGTATGTAGGATGGATATATACACACACACAATCCAATTCATGTAAAGTGCAGCCTGGCAGTATGTAGGATGTATATACACACACACACACACAATCCAATTCATGTAAAGTGCAGCCCGGCAGTATGTAGGATGTATATACACACACACACAATCCAATTCATGTAAAGTGCAGCCCGGCAGTATGTAGGATGTATATACACACACACAATCCAATTCATGTAATGTGCAGCCCGGCAGTATGTAGGATGTATATATACACACACACACAATCCAATTCATGTAAAGTGCAGCCCGGCAGTATGTAGGATGTATATACACACACACACAATCCAATTCATGTAAAGTGCAGGCCGGCAGTATGTAGGATGTATATACACACACACACACACAATCCAATTCATGTAAAGTGCAGCCTGGCATTATGTAGGATGTATATACACACAGACACAATCCAATTCATGTAAAGTGCAGCCTGGCAGTATGTAGGATGTATATACACAGACACAATCCAATTCATGTAAAGTGCAGCCCGGCAGTATGTAGGATGTATATACACACACACACACACAATCCAATTCATGTAAAGTGCAGGCCGGCAGTATGTAGGATGTATATACACACACACACAATCCAATTCATGTAAAGTGCAGCCCGGCAGTATGTAGGATGTATATACACACACACACAATCCAATTCATGTAATGTGCAGCCCAGCAGTATGTAGGATGGATATATACACACACACAATCCAATTCATGTAAAGTGCAGCCTGGCAGTATGTAGGATGTATATACACACACACACACACAATCCAATTCATGTAAAGTGCAGCCCGGCAGTATGTAGGATGTATATACACACACACACAATCCAATTCATGTAAAGTGCAGCCCGGCAGTATGTAGGATGTATATACACACACACAATCCAATTCATGTAATGTGCAGCCCGGCAGTATGTAGGATGTATATATACACACACACACAATCCAATTCATGTAAAGTGCAGCCCGGCAGTATGTAGGATGTATATACACACACACACAATCCAATTCATGTAAAGTGCAGGCCGGCAGTATGTAGGATGTATATACACACACACACACACAATCCAATTCATGTAAAGTGCAGCCCGGCAGTATGTAGGATGTATATACACACACACACACAATCCAATTCATTTAAAGTTCAGCCTGGCAGTATGTAGGATGTATATACACACACACACAATCCAATTCATGCAAAGTGCAGCCTGGCAGTATGTAGGATGTATATACACACACACACAATCCAATTCATGTAAAGTGCAACCCGGCAGTATGTAGGATGTATATACACACACACACACACACAATCCAATTCATGTAAAGTTCAGCCTGGCAGTATGTAGGATGTATATACACACACACACAATCCAATTCATGCAAAGTGCAGCCTGGCAGTATGTAGGATGTATATACACACACACTCACAATCCAATTCATGTAAAGTGCAGCCCGGCAGTATGTAGGATGTATATACACACACACACACACAATCCAATTCATGTAAAGTTCAGCCTGGCAGTATGTAGGATGTATATACACACACACACAATCCAATTCATGCAAAGTGCAGCCTGGCAGTATGTAGGATGTATATACACACACACACACAATCCAATTCATGTAAAGTGCAGGCCGGCAGTATGTAGGATGTATATACACACACACACACAATCCAATTCATGTAAAGTGCAGCCCGGCAGTATGTAGGATGTATATACACACACACACACAATCCAATTCATGTAAAGTTCAGCCTGGCATTATGTAGGATGTATATACACACACACACAATCCAATTCATGCAAAGTGCAGCCTGGCAGTATGTAGGATGTATATACACACACACACAATCCAATTCATGTAAAGTGCAGCCCGGCAGTATGTAGGATGTATATACACACACACACAATCCAATTCATGTAAAGTGCAGCCTGGCAGTATGTAGGATGTATATACACACACACAATCCAATTCATGTAAAGTGCAGCCCGGCAGTATGTAGGATGTATATACACACACACACAATCCAATTCATGTAAAGTGCAGCCCGGCAGTATGTAGGATGTATATACACACACACACAATCCAATTCATGCAAAGTGCAGCCCGGCAGTATGTAGGATGTATATACACACACACAATCCAATTCATGTAAAGTGCAGCCCGGCAGTATGTAGGATGTATATACACACACACACACAATCCAATTCATGTAAAGTGCAGCCTGGCAGTATGTAGGATGTATATACACACACACACAATCCAATTCATGCAAAGTGCAGCCTGGCAGTATGTAGGATGTATATACACACACACACACAATCCAATTCATGTAAAGTGCAGCCCGGCAGTATGTAGGATGTATATACACACACACACACACACAATCCAATTCATGTAAAGTTCAGCCTGGCAGTATGTAGGATGTATATACACACACACACAATCCAATTCATGCAAAGTGCAGCCTGGCAGTATGTAGGATGTATATACACACACACACACAATCCAATTCATGTAAAGTGCAGCCCGGCAGTATGTAGGATGTATATACACACACAATCCAATTCATGTAAAGTGCAGCCCGGCAGTATGTAGGATGTATATACACACACACACACAATCCAATTCATGTAAAGTGCAGGCCGGCAGTATGTAGGATGTATATACACACACACACACAATCCAATTCATGTAAAGTGCAGCCCGGCAGTATGTAGGATGTATATACACACACACACACAATCCAATTCATGTAAAGTTCAGCCTGGCAGTATGTAGGATGTATATACACACACACACAATCCAATTCATGCAAAGTGCAGCCTGGCAGTATGTAGGATGTATATACACACACACACAATCCTATTCATGTAAAGTGCAGCCCGGCAGTATGTAGGATGTATATACACACACACACACACAATCCAATTCATGTAAAGTGCAGCCTGGCAGTATGTAGGATGTATATACACACACACACAATCCAATTCATGTAAAGTGCAGCCTGGCAGTATGTAGGATGTATGTATACACACACACACAATCCAATTCATGTAAAGTGCAGCCCGGCAGTATGTAGGATGTATATACACACACACACAATCCAATTCATGTAAAGTGCAGCCCGGCAGTATGTAGGATGTATATACACACACACACACACACAATCCAATTCATGTAAAGTGCAGCCCGGCAGTATGTAGGATGTATATACACACACACACAATCCAATTCATGTAAAGTGCAGCCCGGCAGTATGTAGGATGTATATACACACACAGACACAATCCAATTCATGTAAAGTGCAGCCCGGCAGTATGTAGGATGTATATACACACAGACACAATCCAATTCATGTAAAGTGCAGTCTGGCAGTATGTAGGATGTATATACACACACACAATCCAATTCATGTAAAGTGCAGCCCGGCAGTATGTAGGATTTATATACACAGACACAATCCAATTCATGTAAAGTGCAGCCTGGCAGTATGTAGGATGTATATACACACACACACAATCCAATTCATGTAAAGTGCAGCCTGGCAGTATGTAGGATGTATATATACACACACAGACACAATCCAATTCATGTAAAGTGCAGCCCGGCAGTATGTAGGATGTATATACACACACACACAATCCAATTCATGTAAAGTGCAGCCCGGCAGTATGTAGGATGTATATACACACACACACACAATCCAATTCATGTAAAGTGCAGCCCGGCAGTATGTAGGATGTGTATACACACACACACAATCCAATTCATGTAAAGTGCAGCCCGGCAGTATGTAGGATGTATATACACACACACAATCCAATTCATGTAAAGTGCAGCCCAGCAGTATGTAGGATGTATATACACACAGACACAATCCAATTCATGTAAAGTGCAGCCCGGCAGTATGTAGGATGTATATACACACACACACAATCCAATTCATGTAAAGTGCAGCCCAGCAGTATGTAGGATGTATATACACACACACACAATCCAATTCATGTAATGTGCAGCCCGGCAGTATGTAGGATGTATATACACACACACACAATCCAATTCATGTAAAGTGCAGCCTGGCAGTATGTAGGATGTATATATACACACACACACAATCCAATTCATGTAATGTGCAGCTCGGCAGTATGTAGGATGTATATATACACACACACACAATCCAATTCATGTAAAGTGCAGCCCGGCAGTATGTAGGATGTATATACACACACACACAATCCAATTCATGTAATGTGCAGCCCGGCAGTATGTAGGATGTATATATACACACACACACAATCCAATTCATGTAAAGTGCAGCCCGGCAGTATGTAGGATGTATATATACACACACACACAATCCAATTCATGTAAAGTGCAGCCCGGCAGTATGTAGGATGTATATACACACAGACACAATCCAATTCATGTAAAGTGCAGCCCGGCAGTATGTAGGATGTATATACACACACACACAATCCAATTCATGTAAAGTGCAGCCCAGCAGTATGTAGGATGTATATACACACACACACAATCCAATTCATGTAATGTGCAGCCCGGCAGTATGTAGGATGTATATACACACACACACAATCCAATTCATGTAAAGTGCAGCCCGGCAGTATGTAGGATGTGTATACACACACACACAATCCAATTCATGTAAAGTGCAGCCCGGCAGTATGTAGGATGTATATACACACACACAATCCAATTCATGTAAAGTGCAGCCCAGCAGTATGTAGGATGTATATACACACAGACACAATCCAATTCATGTAAAGTGCAGCCCGGCAGTATGTAGGATGTATATACACACACACACAATCCAATTCATGTAAAGTGCAGGCCGGCAGTATGTAGGATGTATATACACACACACACACAATCCAATTCATGTAAAGTGCAGCCCGGCAGTATGTAGGATGTATATACACACACACACACAATCCAATTCATGTAAAGTTCAGCCTGGCATTATGTAGGATGTATATACACACACACACAATCCAATTCATGCAAAGTGCAGCCTGGCAGTATGTAGGATGTATATACACACACACACAATCCAATTCATGTAAAGTGCAGCCCGGCAGTATGTAGGATGTATATACACACACACACACACAATCCAATTCATGTAAAGTGCAGCCTGGCAGTATGTAGGATGTATATACACACACACACAATCCAATTCATGTAAAGTGCAGCCTGGCAGTATGTAGGATGTATATACACACACACAATCCAATTCATGTAAAGTGCAGCCCGGCAGTATGTAGGATGTATATACACACACACACAATCCAATTCATGTAAAGTGCAGCCCGGCAGTATGTAGGATGTATATACACACACACACAATCCAATTCATGCAAAGTGCAGCCCGGCAGTATGTAGGATGTATATACACACACACAATCCAATTCATGTAAAGTGCAGCCCGGCAGTATGTAGGATGTATATACACACACACACACAATCCAATTCATGTAAAGTGCAGCCTGGCAGTATGTAGGATGTATATACACACACACACAATCCAATTCATGCAAAGTGCAGCCTGGCAGTATGTAGGATGTATATACACACACACACACAATCCAATTCATGTAAAGTGCAGCCCGGCAGTATGTAGGATGTATATACACACACACACACACACAATCCAATTCATGTAAAGTTCAGCCTGGCAGTATGTAGGATGTATATACACACACACACAATCCAATTCATGCAAAGTGCAGCCTGGCAGTATGTAGGATGTATATACACACACACACACAATCCAATTCATGTAAAGTGCAGGCCGGCAGTATGTAGGATGTATATACACACACACACACAATCCAATTCATGTAAAGTGCAGCCCGGCAGTATGTAGGATGTATATACACACACACACACAATCCAATTCATGTAAAGTTCAGCCTGGCAGTATGTAGGATGTATATACACACACACACAATCCAATTCATGCAAAGTGCAGCCTGGCAGTATGTAGGATGTATATACACACACACACAATCCTATTCATGTAAAGTGCAGCCCGGCAGTATGTAGGATGTATATACACACACACACACACAATCCAATTCATGTAAAGTGCAGCCTGGCAGTATGTAGGATGTATATACACACACACACAATCCAATTCATGTAAAGTGCAGCCTGGCAGTATGTAGGATGTATGTATACACACACACACAATCCAATTCATGTAAAGTGCAGCCCGGCAGTATGTAGGATGTATATACACACACACACAATCCAATTCATGTAAAGTGCAGCCCGGCAGTATGTAGGATGTATATACACACACACACACACACAATCCAATTCATGTAAAGTGCAGCCCGGCAGTATGTAGGATGTATATACACACACACACAATCCAATTCATGTAAAGTGCAGCCCGGCAGTATGTAGGATGTATATACACACACAGACACAATCCAATTCATGTAAAGTGCAGCCCGGCAGTATGTAGGATGTATATACACACAGACACAATCCAATTCATGTAAAGTGCAGTCTGGCAGTATGTAGGATGTATATACACACACACAATCCAATTCATGTAAAGTGCAGCCCGGCAGTATGTAGGATGTATATACACAGACACAATCCAATTCATGTAAAGTGCAGCCTGGCAGTATGTAGGATGTATATACACACACACACAATCCAATTCATGTAAAGTGCAGCCTGGCAGTATGTAGGATGTATATATACACACACAGACACAATCCAATTCATGTAAAGTGCAGCCCGGCAGTATGTAGGATGTATATACACACACACACAATCCAATTCATGTAAAGTGCAGCCCGGCAGTATGTAGGATGTATATACACACACACACACAATCCAATTCATGTAAAGTGCAGCCCGGCAGTATGTAGGATGTGTATACACACACACACAATCCAATTCATGTAAAGTGCAGCCCGGCAGTATGTAGGATGTATATACACACACACAATCCAATTCATGTAAAGTGCAGCCCAGCAGTATGTAGGATGTATATACACACAGACACAATCCAATTCATGTAAAGTGCAGCCCGGCAGTATGTGGGATGTATATACACACACACACAATCCAATTCATGTAAAGTGCAGCCCAGCAGTATGTAGGATGTATATACACACACACACAATCCAATTCATGTAATGTGCAGCACGGCAGTATGTAGGATGTATATACACACACACACAATCCAATTCATGTAAAGTGCAGCCTGGCAGTATGTAGGATGTATATATACACACACACACAATCCAATTCATGTAATGTGCAGCTCGGCAGTATGTAGGATGTATATATACACACACACACAATCCAATTCATGTAAAGTGCAGCCCGGCAGTATGTAGGATGTATATACACACACACACAATCCAATTCATGTAATGTGCAGCCCGGCAGTATGTAGGATGTATATATACACACACACACAATCCAATTCATGTAAAGTGCAGCCCGGCAGTATGTAGGATGTATATATACACACACACACAATCCAATTCATGTAAAGTGCAGCCCGGCAGTATGTAGGATGTATATACACACAGACACAATCCAATTCATGTAAAGTGCAGCCCGGCAGTATGTAGGATGTATATACACACACACACAATCCAATTCATGTAAAGTGCAGCCCAGCAGTATGTAGGATGTATATACACACACACACAATCCAATTCATGTAATGTGCAGCCCGGCAGTATGTAGGATGTATATACACACACACACAATCCAATTCATGTAAAGTGCAGCCCGGCAGTATGTAGGATGTGTATACACACACACACAATCCAATTCATGTAAAGTGCAGCCCGGCAGTATGTAGGATGTATATACACACACACAATCCAATTCATGTAAAGTGCAGCCCAGCAGTATGTAGGATGTATATACACACAGACACAATCCAATTCATGTAAAGTGCAGCCCGGCAGTATGTAGGATGTATATACACACACACACAATCCAATTCATGTAAAGTGCAGCCCAGCAGTATGTAGGATGTATATACACACACACACAATCCAATTCATGTAATGTGCAGCCCGGCAGTATGTAGGATGTATATACACACACACACAATCCAATTCATGTAAAGTGCAGCCTGGCAGTATGTAGGATGTATATATACACACACACACAATCCAATTCATGTAATGTGCAGCCCGGCAGTATGTAGGATGTATATATACACACACACACAATCCAATTCATGTAAAGTGCAGCCCGGCAGTATGAAGGATGTATATACACACAGACACAATCCAATTCATGTAAAGTGCAGCCCGGCAGTATGTAGGATGTATATACACACACACAATCCAATTCATGTAAAGAGCAGCCCGGCAGTATGTAGGATGTATATACACACACACACAATCCAATTCATGCAAAGTGCAGCCTGGCAGTATGTAGGATGTATATACACACACACACAATCCAATTCATGTAAAGTGCAGCCCGGCAGTATGTAGGATGTATATACACACACAGACACAATCCAATTCATGTAAAGTGCAGCCCGGCAGTATGTAGGATGTATATACACACAGACACAATCCAATTCATGTAAAGTGCAGTCTGGCAGTATGTAGGATGTATATACACACACACAATCCAATTCATGTAAAGTGCAGCCCGGCAGTATGTAGGATGTATATACACAGACACAATCCAATTCATGTAAAGTGCAGCCTGGCAGTATGTAGGATGTATATACACACACACACAATCCAATTCATGTAAAGTGCAGCCTGGCAGTATGTAGGATGTATATATACACACACAGACACAATCCAATTCATGTAAAGTGCAGCCCGGCAGTATGTAGGATGTATATACACACACACACAATCCAATTCATGTAAAGTGCAGCCCGGCAGTATGTAGGATGTATATACACACACACACACAATCCAATTCATGTAAAGTGCAGCCCGGCAGTATGTAGGATGTGTATACACACACACACAATCCAATTCATGTAAAGTGCAGCCCGGCAGTATGTAGGATGTATATACACACAAACAATCCAATTCATGTAAAGTGCAGCCCAGCAGTATGTAGGATGTATATACACACAGACACAATCCAATTCATGTAAAGTGCAGCCCGGCAGTATGTAGGATGTATATACACACACACACAATCCAATTCATGTAAAGTGCAGCCCAGCAGTATGTAGGATGTATATACACACACACACAATCCAATTCATGTAATGTGCAGCCCGGCAGTATGTAGGATGTATATACACACACACACAATCCAATTCATGTAATGTGCAGCCCGGCAGTATGTAGGATGTATATATACACACACACACAATCCAATTCATGTAAAGTGCAGCCCGGCAGTATGTAGGATGTATATACACACACACACAATCCAATTCATGTAATGTGCAGCCCGGCAGTATGTAGGATGTATATATACACACACACACAATCCAATTCATGTAAAGTGCAGCCCGGCAGTATGTAGGATGTATATACACACACACACAATCCAATTCATGTAAAGTGCAGCCCGGCAGTATGTAGGATGTATATATACACACACACAATCCAATTCCTGTAACGTGCAGCCCGGCAGTATGTAGGATGTATATACACACACACACAATCCAATTCATGTAATGTGCAGCCCGTCAGTATGTAGGATGTATATACACACACACACAATCCAATTCATGTAAAGTGCAGCCCGGCAGTATGTAGGATGTATATACACACACACAATCCAATTCATGTAAAGTGCAGCCCGGCAGTATGTAGGATGTATATACACACACACACACAATCCAATTCATGTAAGGTGCAGCCCGGCAGTATGTAGGATGTATATACACACACACACACAATCCAATTCATGTAAAGTGCAGCCCGGCAGTATGTAGGATGTATATACACACAGACACAATCCAATTCATGTAAAGTGCAGCCCGGCAGTATGTAGGATGTATATACACACACACAATCCAATTCATGTAAAGTGCAGCCCGGCAGTATGTAGGATGTATATACACACACACACAATCCAATTCATGTAAAGTGCAGCCCGGCAGTATGTAGGATGTATATACACACACACAATCCAATTCATGTAAAGTGCAGCCCAGCAGTATGTAGTGTTACAATAGTAATAGCAATCCTATGTATATGACATTTTTATTTAATTAGAAGGAATAAAGCAATTTATTTTGTGGAAATTTTCTTCAACTTCCCAAGCTGTGTGACAATTAGAAAAAGAAATAAAAACGAAATAAAATAAGAAGATTCTGCCCCATATATGTTCTATATTCCATACTGATTAGTGGGTCACACGTACAAACATATAATGTGTGTGTCTGCAGGAAATCCCAGCTGAACAAACACTAATACAACTCACACTGTGTAATGAAGGGTTAAACATTGTGTCCACAAGGTGGAGCTGTTTACAGCAGCGGCCATGTTCCCGGAGTCCTAACCACAGAGACTCCAACAAAATGGCGGCTGTTCTGTACTTACGGTCCGAAGATAAAATCCTTATGTAAAGCCTTGCTCTACAGCACTCTGAACACCAGAGGGAGCCCTGATCACACTGCCTCTCAGCACTGTCCCCAGTAACAGGCACTGAGTTCAATGGCAGCGGCCATTTTCACAGAGACCAAACTGTATTGATATGTATAGTGATTGGCTCCAAGAAAATGAGTTCCGGGATGGAGACATGGTGTGAAACCACTTCCGGTGCATTTGAATGATGTGAGTAATGTCCATCCGGTCTCTTTGTGTTTCCCCAGGTGTGAGAGAGTAATACTGCAGACAGTGTATACAGGAGAGGAGGTGAAGGTATGTGTGGCCTATGGTCAGGTTCATATTGTATGTGTGAGGTTTATATATCACATACATTGTGTGCTGTATAATATATTAGGGACTAATATATACTGGATATATTGGGATAATACATACAGTCACTACCAGACAGGGGCAGTGTCAGAGAATTAACCCCTCTATTACCAGACAGGGGCAGTGTCAGAGAATTAACCCCTCTATTACCAGACAGGGGCAGTGTCTGAGAATTAACCCCTCTATTACCAGACAGGGGCAGTGTCAGAGAATTAACCCCTCTATTACCAGACAGGGGCAGTGTCAGAGAATTAACCCCTCTATTACCAGACAGGGGCAGTGTCAGAGAATTAACCCCTCTATTACCAGACAGGGGCAGTGTCAGAGAATGAACCCCTCAATTACCAGATAGGGGCAGTGTCAGAGAATTAACCCCTCTATTACCAGACAGGGGCAGTGTCCGAGAATTAACCCCTCTATTACCAGACAGGGGCAGTGTCAGAGAATTAACCCCTCTATTACCAGACAGGGGCAGTGTCAGAGAATTAACCCCTCTATTACCAGACAGGGGCAGTGTCAGAGAATTAACCCCTCTATTACCAGACAGGGGCAGTGTCAGAGAATTAACCCCTCTATTACCAGACAGGGGCAGTGTCAGAGAATTAACCCCTCTATTACCAGACAGGGGCAGTGTCAGAGAATTAACCCCTCTATTACCAGACAGGGGCAGTGTCAGAGAATTAACCCCTCTATTACCAGACAGGGGCAGTGTCAGAGAATTAACCCCTCTATTACCAGACAGGGGCAGTGTCAGAGAATGAACCCCTCAATTACCAGATAGGGGCAGTGTCAGAGAATTAACCCCTCTATTACCAGACAGGGGCAGTGTCCGAGAATTAACCCCTCTATTACCAGACAGGGGCAGTGTCAGAGAATTAACCCCTCTATTACCAGACAGGGGCAGTGTCAGAGAATTAACCCCTCTATTACCAGACAGGGGCAGTGTCAGAGGATTAACCCCTCTATTACCAGACAGGGGCAGTGTCAGAGGATTAACCCCTCTATTACCAGACAGGGGCAGTGTCAGAGGATTAACCCCTCTATTACCAGACAGGGGCAGTGTCAGAGGATTAACCCCTCTATTACCAGACAGGGGCAGTGTCAGAGGATTAACCCCTCTATTACCAGACAGGGGCAGTGTCAGAGGATTAACCCCTCTATTACCAGACAGGGGCAGTGTCCGAGAATTAACCCCTCTATTACCAGACAGGGGCAGTGTCCGAGAATTAACCCCTCTATTACCAGACAGGGGCAGTGTCAGAGAATTAACCCCTCTATTACCAGACAGGGGCAGTGTCAGAGAATTAACCCCTCTATTACCAGACATGGGCAGAATTAACCCCTCTATTACCAGACAGGGGCAGTGTCCGAGAATTAACCCCTCTATTACCAGACAGGGGCAGTGTCAGAGAATTAACCCCTCTATTACCAGACAAGGGCAGTGTCAGAGAATTAACCCCTCTATTACCAGACAGGGGCAGTGTCAGAGAGTTAACCCGTTTATTGCCAGACAGGGACAGTGTCAGAGAGTTAACCCGTTTATTGCCAGACAGGGGCCGTTTCAGAGAATTAACCCCACTATTGCCACCCATGATGAACAGACACACCAGTAAAAGTGCTGAGATGGGTGCATGTGGCAGAGGAGGCATCACTATGTCCAGGCATTATTACATTCCCTATAATTCAATTTAGTTTCTAATTTCTTGGACTTAATTTCCCATCATGCTCTGCCAGCATGATAGTTATTTTCGGATGGCTGAGCCTCGTGGGACTCGCACATCACCGCTAACACAATTCTGCAATCCAAAATTCCACTTTCCCCGAAAAGCAGGACAGAACCTCCCAACCGCTACTGTCCCAAGCAAAGAGGCATGGGTATGTTATGCAGGAGTGTATAGCAGACTCCACTGCATAGTGATGTGAAGCCATACATGGCCCTGCACTGTAGTACATTTGTTGGATTGTGGCTCTTTGGAAACTGATTTGGGGCATACGTGGTGCCGTGAAAAGTGATGTGGGGAAATGTGGTACTGTGGAACATAATATGGCTTTGACATTGGGCATGTTTAGAATTTTACACTTTGTGAATGCGAGGAGATATCAATGGACCTGCACCAAAAATAATCCTATGCTCAGGTGTCTGTGACTGGGCCCTGAGTCACACACATACTATGGGTTTCTTACCTTGTACTGGCTGCAGGTGGGCTACTGCAGCTTACACTGCTCTGTGTGAAGGAGGTGCTCAGCCAGGTGCTCAGCCAGTCACGAGAGGCTTCTGAACTCAGTAGAGTTGAGAAATGTCTGCTGACAAACTGAGACCTGCTTCACTCAGAGTTCTCATTGTGGGACAATGTGTTACTCTGTAAGGCCACAATGACCCCCAGCTGGCACACGGAGGATGTTATTCAGCACAGTATCATACACGGTGGGAAATGGGAGGGGGTGCCGGTTACTGTGTTAAAGTCTGGTCCTGTGTCCCTCAGCAGCCGAGGATCAGACTGGAGCGAGCACTCGGGTGTGAATTCTAATGGAGTCGGCCTGAGCCTCAGTGACGTCAGAGGAGAGCACAGGAGCAGTCTGCCTGGAGCTCAGCAGTCTCTGCCGGGTGAGTCTGTCTGGCGATGTGAGGCATCGTTGGGAACCTGCCGTTAGTGTGTCAGACCCGCACACGTGTCATTGTATTACCCTTTGTGGGCGTGGGGGAATCCAAACATGCATCCAAAGGCTAAATCACAGCTTAAGAGGGCTGGACACTGAATAAACTGTTGTGCACTTGTATTCTGACAGGTGTGTGTGTGGGATTTACAACTTGTGGCAAATCCTAAAAAATGTTTAGATTTTGGGTAACGAATTCCTGGGTAAGTGATATTCAACCTGTAGTCTGAAACCAGAATATACATAGAGCAGTGCTGTAAAGGGGCTGTGCGCAGAGCGGTGCTGTAAAGGGGCTGCGCACTGAGCGGTGCTGTAAAGGGGCTGCGCACAGAGCGGTGCTGTAAAGGGGCTGCGCACAGAGCGGTGCTGTAAAGGTGATTTTTACAGAGCGGTGCTGTAAAGGGGATGCGCACAGAGCGGTGCTGTAAAGGGGCTGCGCACAGAGCGGTGCTGTAAAGGGGATGCTCACAGAGCGGTGCTGTAAAGGGGATGCGCACAGAGCGGTGCTGTAAAGGGGATGCGCACAGAGTGGTGCTGTAAAGGGGATGCGCACAGAGCGGTGCTTTAAAGGGGCTCTGCACGGAGCGGCGCTGTAAAGGGGCTCTGCACGGAGCGGTGCTGTAAAGAGGCTCTGCACGGAGCGGTGCTGTAAAGGGGCTCTGCACAGCGTGGCGCTGTAAAGGGGCTCTGCATAGCACGGTGCTGTAAAGGGGAATTTTATTTATATTACCTCTTTATAAAGCCTTACAGCTAGTATCAATTATATGTCTCCTCTGTTTAGTAGAGAACTCGCTCTCTACCCGTGTCAGTGATCACCGGGCGCCATATACTGGAGCATGCTTCTCCAATATGGCGCTTGCCGGTATCCAGCAAGATCGATGGAAATTTTAAGAAATCACTTCCGTCGCTCTTTTACTGTCACTTGGCTGTCACTAGAGCCAGTTGGCAACATTACATTAAAAAAGGTGAGAAAAGCGCACCCTAGATTGTCAGGGCTCATCCTTGACCTCCTGACACATGCATTTAAAAGTTTAATTTTCTTATACTCCTCCTCTAAAGCCCACCTTACATTTTTGTTATGCTTGTATCTCTTCCTCTCTGTTGGTGTCAGGTGGGCTCTTTAGCTGGTTCAACCCAGCCTGCTAAATACCTGCAGTTTATTGAAAACAGGGCTTTTGCATTGAAGTTGGATTCCTGACTTCTGAGAGCTGCTTCATGTGTTCTGGATTCTCCGTTAAAGCTGGATTGAACTGCTACTACTGATCCACTGCTTTTAGCTGCTCTGAATTTCTACCCTGTCCAGGAACTGCGAAATCGAATCTGGAGGGCTCAAACAGCCAGGGGATGTTTTTTTTTTCATCTCCTATGATCTGGCTACAGCATAATTTCTACAGCTAACTTGCCCACTTTAAGGGTCTACTCCTGTTAATCTGACCTCTCACAGGTTTTCCTGCTTTAATTACCCTTCTGAGGCCTCACCCTTACTCAAAGGTCTCACTCCTTGTTTTATACTCTAAACCCGACCCTCTGTTTTTTTCTATAGTCCCTGCTAAAGCTCGTTGTTAATACTGTAGTTCCTACTAAAACCCTTTTCCTATACTGTAGTTCCTTGCTAAAATACCCTTTTGTATCTGCTACAGTCCTTATTACAATCCTTTATTTATTTCAATATCTGTTCTCACCCATCACAATGAATAATACCAGACTCCTCCTCTATCCCAGCACTGAAACTCCTTCCTGACCCGATTAAGGCCCTGCCATCGATCTTCTGACCCTAGATCTAGGGTTACAATTGGGGTTAGAGATACAGTGAGGGTTACAGATGAATTAGGGTTAAGGCAAGGGGTAGATTTAGGGTTACATTTTTAAAGTTGGGGTGGGGTCAAAAGGTCACTGTAGAAGAAAATGATTAGGAAACAAAAACAAAAACTACTATTGGTTATTCCCCTGTAACTTGCAAAAAAGAACAAAAAATGTAAACACTGCCATTTTTAAACTTAGGACAAATATTAGAAACCATTGTCTTATACAATTACAAACAGTAAAAAAAATATATATTTTTCAGTTACAATGTATATCATATGAAATATAAAATAATGGTGTAAAATAAAAACCCCTCCTCTGTCCTTTAAAAAATAATATATAATTTGTGTGGGTGGACTGAACATGAAGAAAGAAAATCACAGTTAAACATATGACAAAAATAAAGGAATTCTGGTCTCCAAGGCGCATCAAATGCAGTATAGAACTATGTTACTATGGAGTCTAAGAAGTTCTTGTTATACTGGCATTTCTTGAAATATCCAACATTTTGTGTAATCAAACCTCCTCCAGCAGAACCAAAATTAACATCCATTTTTTTTTTGTTTTCATTATTTCATAAAACCAGCAATAGGTTGGTCACTCAACCCCTCCCCTTACTCTTAATGCACCGTGTATGAAACGTGGAAGATGAATGGATGAATCCTTTCCCCTGCCCTGTGCCTACTACTGTTTTCTAAGCTGCGTCGGTAAACGTCGGTTGTCGTTTGATTTTGGCTCACTACTAGAGACATGGAAGCACTTTTTGGCCATCTACAGAGGGTGGAAAAGTAGGTTTCTTTTATTTCTTTGGGTTTGTGGTTGGTGATTTGCAATGTTGGACAATAAGGCTGACGCTGTGAATGAATATTCCACTTTGTATGGTTAAATTAATATTTATTTAATATCATGTTTCTTTCCAGCAGGTGGCTCCAGGAATATAAATATTCTCTTCAGATGATCAAGATATGGCCTTCAACATCATCAAGACTGAAGACATCTGTACAAATCTTGTTAACTCCAACACAGAGAAAGAAATGTTGATTGAAAGCCATCTGTCTGAACAGGGAGAGGAGTTGAGAATCGAAAGTTTAGCTGATCTTAACTCACCGACAGCAAAAATGAAAGTGAAGTCAGAAATGTCAGGAAGTGACAACATTGACCGAGAAATGCCCTGTCCAGAGGCAGTCTATAAGTGCTCTGAATATCAGGAATGCTTTACTAGTGAAACAAACCTTGTTCCGCAGCAGGCTGGTCATAAAAGCAAGGATAGACCATGTCATGAACCAGTTAAGAAAAGGAAAAAAAAGTTCACGTGTTCTGAATGTGGGAAATGTTTTAACAAAGAATCACAGCTGATTGAACATGAGAGAATTCACACCGGAGAGAAGCCATTTCCATGTTCCATGTGTGATAAATATTTTAGCAACAAGTCAAATCTTAGAAAACATCAAAGAATTCACGTGGAAGAGAAACCGTTTCCCTGCTCCGAATGCGAGAAATGTTTTGTCCGGAGGTCGCAGCTTATTCAACACGTTCGAATTCACACGGAAGAGAAACCATTCCCCTGTTCTGAATGTGAGAAATGCTTTGTGCGTAAGGCCCAACTTATTCTACATGAGAGAATGCACACAGGAGAGAAGCCTTTCACCTGTTCTGAATGCGAGAAATGTTTTACGACAAAGTTATATCTTACGCTACATGAGAGAATTCACACAGGAGAGAAACCATTTGCCTGTTCCGAATGTGGGAAATCGTTTACCTGCAAGTCAAACCTGAAAAAACATCAAAAAATTCACACAGAAGAGAAACCGTTTGCCTGTTCTGAATGTGAGAAACGTTTTATCCGAAAGTTACATCTTATTCGACATGTGAGAATCCACACAGGAGAGAGACCATATTCCTGTTCTGAATGTGAGAAATGTTTTACCACAAGTCAGCAACTTATGTTGCATAAGAGAGTTCACACTGGAGAGAAGCCATTTGCCTGTTCTCAATGTGAGAAATGTTTTACGACGAAATTACATCTAACGCGACATGAGAGAATTCACACAGGAGAGAGACCGTTTGCCTGTTCTGAATGCGAGAGAAGTTTTAGTGACAAGTCAAACCTTAAAAAACATCAAAGAATTCACACCGAGGAGAAACCATTTGCATGTTCTAAATGTGAGAGATGTTTTATCCGAAAGTTACATCTTATTCGACATGAGATGATTCACACTGGAGAGAAGCCATTTGCCTGTTGCGAATGTGGGAAATGTTTTTACACAAAGTCAGATCTTAAAACCCATCAAAGAATTCACACAGGAGAGAAACCATTTGCCTGTACTGAATGTGGGAAATGTTTTACCTTAATGTCGACTCTGAAAAGGCATCAGATAGGGGCGTGTGTGGGAGCCGAGGTAAGGAGAACTCCTTGATTGCTCTTGCTCTTCACGGGTGCAAATGAAGCAATTAAACTAACGCTGAAACACAAGAAATCACATCGAGAAGAACAACAACTTTACTGTGGCATCGGTTAAAGTGGAAAAATGTTTTCTCTTCTGTTCCTGGAGACATCTGATTGTCTGACTTGTGTCCACGAATCAAAGGGCTCTCTTTCCCCAGCTCACCCGTTGGTTTTTAATGTAGGGGATTGTCCTCTGCAAAATTCTAAAATTTAAATTACCTGAAAAATCTTCTCTTTGGACATTGGCCTCCGTGGAGATCACATACTATGGACAACATATCCTGAGGTTCTGGGGATATACCAGATGATGATAATGTTATTTCTAAATTGATGTTTCATTGCTAAAACTCATGGCATTGAAAAGTTAAGCATAAGCTACAACAGTGTTATGAATTAGTCTTTAGTAATATTGCAGTATCATTTTATTGCTGCTTGTGGCTTAGCAATTTACTTTGTAAAAATTATTTTGTATAATTTTCTTCATATTTATTTTATTGGTGTGTTACTACCAACTTACAGCTGCTTAGTAGCCTATATCACTTTGTTTTTTTTCCATGATCACAGATGCTCTGTGCTATTAGCATATTGAGGATAAACTGGCATTTATTTTCTAATTAGTTTCATTGAGTTCACATGTAATAACTTGTATAATGTGGTCATAGAAAAAGTGTACAATAAAATCACTGTATACATTCCACGTGTAGTGTAAACGTTATAAGATGGACTCACTTTCCTATTTTTTCATTGTAGTTAATGTAAAGAAAAGCCTTGTATGATTAACTGTTTAAAGGTCTATGTAGAATATATATAAAGATAAAAATAAAATGAACCACTGTATCACGGGTATAGATTCTGCATCATCCCTATCAAGGAGGGAAGCGAGAAGGAAGCTAGTAGAAGAAGGGGGGAGAGAAATTAGGAAAAAAGAAGAGGGTCCAAGAGATCAACTCCTGCCTTCATCATCAGGTGTCCTGCAAAAAAAGTGGTCGAAGGGCCACCAGTGGTGGCTAAATTAGGGGTAATTTAGGGTAATAATGTGTGTGATGGAACTTCCTGGTTCCCCGGCTTCATACCTCTGTCAATCTCTACTTTCTAGGACCCTCAACCCTCACAAGGGCTGAGAACAGTGGTTTTCCTGATCTCTCTTGTCTTCCAAATCACTAGCCAAGACAGTGGCGTCTCCTATCAGACACTTCAACAAAATGGAAGAAAGGGGCCAGTGGAATTCTGCCCTGCTGCCAGTGCTTCTGCTGGGGAGATGCTACTTGAGAAGGCAGACCCACCAACCACACATGCAGTCTTGTCCACCCCTCCCCGGTTAACATCCTTCATGGCCCAATCGATTAAATCTGGCATCTCTGGGGCATGCTGTTGAACACTGTCAAATAGCCTCTGTGTCCACCATTCAAGCACTGCCCTCTTGAGCTGATGCACCTCTGTGAACACTGCAGAAATCACATCCACCAGGGTGTGCTCCCATACTGGGTCAAGCGCCATAGCAGCTCCCGCTAGAAACCTGATGGCTCCAGCATAGCCGTGTAGCTCAGTTCCATGAGATCCGTGTAGCTTGGCACGTCCATTTTCAGGCTACACTCATCCGCTACTGGAGATATATCCCGGTGATGGTTTGGACTGTCCTTTACTTTAGGAATCCATCCCACCCCTGCCACCAATGTGATGGAACCCTGCCGGGGTACCTCCGTCAGTCTCTGCTTCCTATGGACTCTCAGCCCTCACAAGGGCTGAGAACAGTGATTGTAGCCCCAGGATCTGCTGATCTCTCCAGTCATCCAAAGCGCTAGCCAAGACTTAGTGCAGGATGAAGAATAACAACACTTTATTGGAACAGAAACAGAGTCTTGAATACAGACATAATGAAGTTAACATAACCCAACCCATATATTAACATACAACACAACAGGAACTAAACCACAATTAACAAGACCTGATAAACTCATTTTGATGTGTTACTATATATCTTAACAGTAAATTCAATTAACACAGATCAATGGATGAAGGAGTAAGCTAGCAATCAATGTTCCTGACTCCCCTGTGACACATTGTAATCAGTGTGGTCTCCTCTCAGAATTATGCATTGGACATAAACCAATAGACAAAACCAGAATCCCTTTTTTAATGCTAGGGCCAATAATCTGCAAGGAGGAGACGGGTCATTGTTTCTCTCCAAGAACCCAAGTGAATCCATTGTGATACACAAATATTTAGTGGACAGGAGTTGAGTATACTGTGCTATGTAAATACGTAAGGCACTTCAGTGGCGTCATAAAGCAAAAGCATCATTAAACTGTAAAACATGACATTACAACAATATAAATTGTAAAACTGTCATGGGGAGAATTGTTCTGTTTAGAAGATCCTTGAAAAGGGCTTTTCAAAATAGGGTCTCGGCAGTTGCGTACGTCCCCTTCGCTAGTTTCAAAGTTTGTCCCAGACAAATCCATAGGTGTCTCATACTCCACAATTGCGAGTGAAAAACCCTCCGTGACTGAGAAGCTGTGGTACTGACTCCCTGCCCCACCAACCTAGTTTTACCCTTGTACCCCTTCGAAAAGGTGTATAATCACTACCCAGGAATGTAGCTTCAGCGGCTGTACATAATAAATCCCTCTAAATTGTAGGCACAACACAGATTGGTCACTAGTTTAAAGCACCAGATACGCGCTGTGCCGATTGGCTGTCAAGTTAAAGTGATTAGATAAAGCCCACGTACAGCCCACAACCACTCCCCCTGCTGGTGATTGGTCACCCTTAACCCTACACATGTTCTGATTAGTTGCCAGTTATTATGGCACCAAATTCAATTATGTTTTCTATTGTGTAAAAGTTAATCTGTTTATTTTTCATTGTTTAATCTATTTTTATCTTTATGTTTCAATGTATAAATTCTGTGTATTTTGTTAAATAAATCAGAGCTTGTTTTGCTGAACCTGAAGTGACCAGTTTCTTTTGTGCTTGTGGGGAGAGAAAACTAAGCTGGGCTACCAGGGACTATAGCCCGATTGTGAGTTGGTTCTTCAAGCAGTGATCAGAGTAGTCCACGTACTCTAAGCGGGCAAGAGGCATCACTCTCTTGGCATCCCGTTATACTGGTGGCAGCGGAGGGATCACTCCTGACGTACTGATGTGAGTGGATGATTACCGGAATGATGGATGATTATTTGTCATGGCAGTCTTGCCAACTATTACAGTTAGCTATCCTTCCTCTGTTGCTGCGCCAATGTCCCAAGATGAAGTCTCCAAGAGAGTGAGTGAACAATTGGCCTTCTTCGGGCCAAACCTTCCCCCAGATATTATGATCCTAGAGGCGGTTCAGTAGGAGAGGGTTGATGAACTGGCCGAACGGAAAGCTCTGGCAGTAAGAGCTGCAGCTACCATAGAAGTTGCCCATTCTTTGCGATGCACCACTTCAAGCCACAGCATCAAAGTCACCCATCAAAGCTTCAATACCTTTGATGATCAGGTTGAGGACATTGATGGCTTCCTGCAGGACTTCGAAAGGCAGTGCCAAGTACATAATATGGAACTCCAAGAACGGGTTCCTATCCTGGCAGGGAAACTCAATGACCAGATGGCTGAGGCATATCGATCCATCCCGAGGAATGGGCTAGTAAGTATAAAGAAGCAATGAAACAACTGCTGATGAGATACGGCACCACTACTGATACCTACAGGAGGAATTTCTGAGATGCCCAAATAGGTCCTCAGGATACCCAAACAGAATGGGCTCATTAGATGACCTGAGCCGCCAAGCAATGGATCCATGGTTGCAATGCCGTCACTTTGGAGGATTGTCTGCAGCAATTTCTTATGGAGCAATTCTTTGAACACATGGCTGGAGATGTACAGGACTGGGTAAGTGACCATGAACCCCCAACCTTAGAAGAAGACGCCTGACTGGCTGACAATTTTTTTAGATATATATCAGTCCCCATACCCAGTTCCGGTCTCTACCCCAGGGGAGCCCGATGGTGCCATCCTATCCTTCCCTCTTGTCCCAACCATACACCCACCCATGGGGACCTCGGGTCACTACTTTCAACCCTCTATGCGGCAGTGCTCTCACCCAGACCCCTGCCATCATTATCGGCAACCTGGTCACATCAGAGCTCAGTGCCCAGCTCTGAATTCCCAAGCCTCAAGACCCACTGGCCGCTACCCCCATCCAAGTACCCCTTTTTTCCTCACAAGGCACATGTGGTAAGCGGCCATCCTACCACACCTGCTTGCCACTATACCCCGCAGTCTAAGGATTATTATCAGACTGACTGCAGCACTGCTCCCACTTGGGATCATACTTACCCCATGGATTATAATGAAGGATATTGGGAAGTTGGCATTATGCCAGGATTGCCAGCTGATGTTCTGCTGGGGAATAACTTGGAGCGCCTAGAAAGTTACTTCCTACCCCAACTAGAGAGCCCCAAGCAACAACTGCAGCACGAGAATTTTTAGTGGGGCAGCGGGTCTGAGGGAATAGGCATGACTTTTTTCTACTTGCTGTGGCAGGATTTTCTATCCTGGCATAACGTGGAGAGCTCTAGTCAAACTCTGTCCGGCAACCTGCCTATCAAGTCCCGGAGGCAATACGGGGTTAAATTAAAAAAAGAATTAGACGAGATGTGAGAGCTGGGGGTAATTGAACCCTCGCATGGCCCCTGGGCTTTCCCAGTTGTCCCTAAAAAGGATGTGAAAAAAAGATTTTGTGTAGACTATAGGCGACTGAACGACCAAACCACTACGGACGCCTACCTTATGCCCCGAGTGGATGAGCTTCTTGACAGACTAGCCAGCGCAGCTTGGGTCTCGACTCTGGATCTAAGCAGTGGGTATTGGCAGATCACCCTGGCCGCCGATGCTGTTCCCAAGTAAGCATTCATCACCCCTTTTGGCTTGTTCCAATTTAAGGTCATGCCATTTGGGATGAAGAACGCTCCAGCTAACTTCCAGCGGCTGGCAGACCAGATCCTCGAAAAGAGCTACGGGAGTTTACTTTGATGAGATAGCCATATTTAGTGGCTCTTAGGAGGAGTACCTGCTTCACTTGGGCATTGTCCTGGGTAAGATCCAACACGCTGGTATGATAATATGGCCAGACTGGGATGGCAGCGGTTCATTACCTTGGCCACCGAGTAGGTAGCAGGAAGCAGCTACCTGAGCCAGCCACAATTAAAGCTATACTCAACTGGCGGCCATTGAAGCGCAACGCTCGAGCGACGGGTATAGCGGACGCGATCACCAGAAGGGGAGGAGCTTAATAGTTAATGAGCTTATTCTCTATTTTAAACACACAGTTAACACGGGGAAACAAGGAACATTGGTGAGGGAAGCAATGAACACTGTTCGGATAACATTTCACATACATTTCGGTACACATTCGGCTCAATGACCAATCAGAGACTGAGCTACATTTAGCCCTAAAAACAGGCTACCAATCTGTATGTAAGCTACCAGCAAGCTGGTAGGCGGGCTGTTTGAATTGGGGAGCATCTACCCGGCACTTCTCCCCGGTGTCTGTAGTGGCAGGGACACACTTGACATTCTCTGTATAGTTCCAGAGTGATTCCTGCTGTACTCCGGTTAGACGGGGACAGCAGTAGTGGGGTATAGGACAGTGTGTGCAGGGGCCAGTGATTATAGCTCTCTAGAATTTATACAAATCTCACTGGACACCATACACAGAGCACCTGTGAGTGGGTGGAGTGCACGCCCAAAAGCTGGTCAGGCTTCATAAATATGCAAAAATGTATGGTGTATGGTGTCCAGTGAGATTTGTATAAATTCTAGTTCAAGACAGATTGTCAGAGAGATTCATTCCAAGTAAGTAGCTAGAGATAGGACTCACCAAGTTTGGAGTACTTTGGCGTAGTGGTGGGCTAAGCAAAATATGGCCATATATTGTGACTAAATCTCCAATATTTTTTCATCTAAGCTAGGTGTTTTTAAAAATATTTAAAAATTATTAAAAATGTTTAAAATTATTAAGATTATATGTTGTATGGGTGCACACTGCATTTATTGCCTTTATTGTAAAAATTGTGGTCGCCTTAGTGGTGCTCTGTGCAACATATGCCGGTTCTGGGGTGCTGTCCAAACCATTGTTTTTGCATATTTGGGAAGAAATTCAATTATCTCCAGGACAGAGGCGAATTGCCATTTTAATTTCAACACAAAAAAACACATAAAAATACATAACTTTATAATGGTCGAACATTTTCCATTCGTATCACATATCCCAGATAGCCTGGATCTGAGTGCATATGATTGGCGAATAGCACTCAGATCCCATACAGATCAGTTCAATCGCCAGGGAGTCCAAGTCCATTACAGTCTTTCGCATGGTTCGAAATGGCCGCCGCCTCGTGGTCGACATACGAATTCCACATAAAACGGCAAAACAGACGAACCAGCGATCCCAGGTTATACAGATGGATCTGTCACAGTGGCCTACATGGAATAGAACTGGTTTGGTTTCCTCATTTAGTAAACTACCTGGGAGGGCAGCGGAAGCCTGGGACGGAGAGAATGAGAGCAATATACATAATGGGTTTATTGGATGAAGCAGGCAGTGGCGCTGTGGCGAAAGCGAGAGTTCTGTTATGTCCACTTGTTGTATATACAAATTTAGCTCCATTTGTGAGTTTGTTCATTACTAATGGCCTGCTGGTTTTGAGATGGCTCCAGGGTGTCTCAGGATGTATCCCAGAGACAATAGGACAATGGGCTATAGCCTGAGACATCCTGGCAAGTTATGGTTTAGGGGTAATTGGTTTAAGAGTTCAAGGGAGGGGATCTTGATTGGGGTCAGGAATGTTATCAGTCAGGGCTATTTCAATGTAATTATAATGCTAATGTTTGTTTTCATTGGGAGTTGATACTGTATTTGGTGTGCTGGGGGAAGCTGGGGTGGGATTATACTGTAATCCATTTATCTCTCCAGATGTGGGGAGGAGTTCTGGCAGAGCATAAAAATAATGATTTGAAAGCTGAATAAACACACTGATTTTACCCCTTCATGAAGTCTCGGCTCATGTTTGGGGAACTGGGATTTTATATTCACTTTGCATCGTATTTCGGCTGTTTATTCGGGAGTAAGCTGCACAGGGCTCATTTATTATATATGGGTTCCTTTACACTGGTGGCAAGCGGCGGGATTTCTCCCGAATGGATGTATTTCATTTAACCGAAAAGGAAGTGAATGGCGCATAGATACGAACGGCTGAAACGAACAACACTTAAAGAACTGCTGGAAGCTCGAGGCATAGTGGCAAGCCGAATTACTGGAGAGCGACCGAACCAGCGAGGTACAAATGGCGAACGCAGAAGAAACAGAGTTTCAGAAAGATGTGAGATGGAGACTCAGCTTGGTAGGACCGAATCCTGCACCAGAGATTGTGGTACAAATCATGGCACAAGCTTCGGAAGCAGAGAGTCGCCGGGAAGCAAGGGAGACCAGAGAAAGATCACCACAAATGGATATACTGTCACTACCAGGATCATCTGTGGGGCGGCCACGTAAGATAAATTATGCTGCTTTTAAAACTTTTATAGAAAGCGAAATGGATATTGATAATTATCTGCAGGACTTTGAAAGACAGTGTGTATTAGAAGATGTGGATAAAACTAATTGGCCTGCAATATTGAGCAGCAAGCTATCAGGCAGAGCAGCAGAAGCCTTTAGAGCAGTACCTGATGTGGACATGCAAAATTATGAAAAAGTGAAGGAGATTTTGTTAGCCCGTTATGCAGTTACACCGGAGGCACACAGGAGAAAATTCCGGTCGCTCCGCAAGCAGGGCAAAGACTCTTACACAGAGTGGGCATTCCGCATGCACCGCGCTGCCAGTAACTGGATGCAGGGATGCCAGGCGACTACACTGGAGGATGCATTACAATTGTTATTATTGGAGCAGTTTTTTGACCACACTCCTACAGATACCAGGGATTGGGTCAGAGACAGAAAGCCGCTGTCAGTAGAAGAGGCAGCACGTCTAGCAGACGAATTTCATGAGAGCAGACGGATAGATCACAACTGTGGAGCTTCAGGATTTCGACCGCGGTATCACGCTCAAGCTCCAGCACCGCAACCGAAACCAGTACCACCGGTGAGTCAACCTACTTCCACTGGGGTTCAGAAAACTGCACCAATGTGTTTTGGGTGTAAGCAGGTGGGACACATAAAACCTAATTGTCCACACCGTAATACTGATCGATGGGGGCGAGCACCAGCCCCACCAACAAGAGCAGCTGCTCATTGTGTACAAGAGGATTACAACTATTCTACGCAAGGGGGTGACCACACTAATTCAGAGAATTGGTCCATGCTACACGAGGTCAACCCAGTTCAAGCAGCAGATGACAATCGGGCGCACCATCGACAGACCGTGCGACTTAATGGGCAGGAAGCCAGAGGACTGAGAGACACTGGAGCTACGATAACTCTGGTACAACCACACCGTGTCAAACCATCCCAACATACTGGACGCTCCGTGGCTGTAAGGGTGGCGGGGGGGGGGCTATTCACAAGTTACCCACTGCCATGGTACACGTTGACTGGGGCACCGGGGCTAAGGCTGTGGAGGTGGGCATCATGCCAGAGTTACCGGCGGAGGTTTTGCTGGGAAACGATTTGGGGTGCTTGACTTCTCAATTTATACAGCCGACTACAGCAGGAGCGCTCCCAGTCACAACCAGACAACAGGCACGAGCTATGGACACCTCACACTCCACGGATGACCCGGTAGGCACTAATAATGCTTCTGTAGATTCTAGTCCTAACATGTATTGGGGCACTCCCACCGACTTTGGGCAGGCTCAGAGGGAGGATAGCACTTTAAGTGGGTACAGGAGGGAGGCAGATAAACCCCAGGGAGACGTAGGACAGGAAAGGTTCCAGTGGGAAAAAGGTTTGCTATATCGGATAACAGAGGGGGCGGGAGGAGGAACCCGACAGGTGATGAAAAAACAGTTAGTGGTACCCCGCAAATATAGGGCAGAGTTATTACGGATTAGCCACGATATACCCTTAGCAGGACATCTAGGGATTAAGAAAACCCGAGATAGGTTGACTCAGACATTTTTTTGGCCAGGTGCTACCCAAGATTTACAAAATTATTGTAGAACCTGTGATGTATGCCAAAAAGTAGGAAAGAGGGGTGACCACCCCCGAGCGAAATTAAGACCTCTTCCCATAATAGAGGAACCTTTTTTCAGAGTGGCAGTGGATTTGGTAGGACCCCTTAGTAAGCCTAGTCCATCGGGTAAGAAATATATTCTTACGGTGGTGGACTATGCTACACGCTACCCGGAAGCTATAGCCTTACCTAATATCACTGCTGAAACCGTAGCTGAAGCTCTCATCAAAGTATTTACTCGAGTTGGGTTCCCTAGGGAAATAGTATCCGACCAAGGGACCCAATTCACAGCGGTAGTTACTCAGCAGCTCTGGCAGAGCTGCGGAGTAAAACCCATACTGAGTTCTCCCTATCATCCCCAGACGAACGGGCTCTGCGAACGTTTTAATGGCACTCTAAAACAGATGCTAATCACGTTCACAGAGACCTGGCGGAACTGGGAAAAGTTCCTTCCCCACCTGCTGTTCGCATACCGGGAGGTACCCCAGGCATCCACCGGATTCTCTCCTTTCGAACTGTTATATGGAAGGAGAGTCCGAGGACCCCTGGACCTGGTCCGCGAGCACTGGGAAGGGGATATGGGAGAATCAGGCACGCCGATAGTACCATTTGTTTTAGAGTTGAGAGACCGACTGCAGGCGCTTACTCAATCGGTAAGGGGAAACCTGCAGGCGGCTCAACAACGTCAGAAACACTGGTGCGATAGGGGAGCTAGAGATCGTATTCTAGAAATAGATCAAAAAGTGTTAGTCCTCAAACCGACCAAAACAGATAAGTTACAGGCCTCTTGGCAAGGGCCCTACAAAGTATTAGCCAGGGTCAGCGACACTACGTACATAGTAACAGATTGTAACAATGAAAGGATCCGCAGGTCCTTTCATGTTAATATGTTGAAACCCTACTTTGAGAGGCCAGAGGAAGTCTCTGCAGTATGCGCTCCGGCGCTTGAAGATAGTGAGGGTATTCCCTTGCCCAACTTGCTCCACAAAGAACCCACCGGGGTGGAGCAGGTTGGACTAGGACCGGAGTTGAAACCAGAGGAAAGGGCACAGGCTACTCAGCTGTTACGGGAATTTCGGGATATGTTTTCTGCTCTCCCGGGCTACATGACGCTGGCAGTCCACCGGGTGGAGACCCCAGGTCAGGTACCTTTGAGACCGCAACCATACAGAATTCCTGAGGCAGTTAGAGATAGCATGTTAAAAGAGATTCAGGAGATGCTGGATCTAAGGGTTATAGAACCCTCGCAGAGCCCTTGGGCCTCCCCAGTGGTATTAGTACCAAAGAAAGATGGTACCACGCGGTTTTGTGTGGATTACCGCAGACTTAATGACCGTACGGTCACGGATGCCTACCCCATGCCCAGGGTAGATGAGTTATTAGACCGTATGGCCGGGGGTAATTGCTTGACCACTATTGACTTGTGCAAGGGGTATTGGCAAATCCCCTTGGAGCCTGATGCTATTCCTAAGTCTGCATTCGTCACCCCATTTGGCTTGTACCAATTTAAGGTCATGCCATTTGGGATGAAGAATGCCCCAGCTACTTTTCAAAGGATGGCAGACCGGCTCTTAGAGGGATTTCAGGGCTTCGCCTGTGCTTATCTAGATGACATAGCTATTTACAGCAGCACTTGGGAGGCCCACCTGGAGCACATTTCTGTAGTACTCAAGCGAATTCAAGAGGCAGGATTAACCTTGAAACCAGAAAAATGTCATGTAGGCATGGCCGAGGTCCAATACCTAGGCCATAGGGTAGGGTCAGGCAAGCAGAGGCCTGAGCCAGCTAAAATTGAGGCTATCACGCAGTGGCCCCAACCACGCACCAAGACACAGGTTATGGCCTTTCTGGGAACAGCTGGCTATTATAGGAAATTTGTGTCAGATTATAGCGCCACAGCCAAACCCTTGACCGATCTTACCAAAAAGTCGTTACCTAGGCAAGTAGTATGGTCTCCGGAGTGTGAGGAGGCCTTCCAGAAACTCAAGCTTGCGTTAAATAAAACCCCTGTATTGGCGGCACCTGACCACACTAAAAGATTCCTCGTTCACACAGATGCCTCAATGTTCGGACTGGGAGCCGTGTTAAGTCAAGTGGGGGACGATGGCCTGGAGCATCCGGTAGCATATCTGAGCCGAAAACTTATACCCAGAGAGGTCAGTTATGCCACCGTTGAGAAAGAGTGTTTGGCATTAGTCTGGGCCCTGAAGAAATTACAGCCTTATTTATATGGACAATCTTTCACGGTTATGACTGATCATAACCCCCTCATCTGGCTCAACAGAGTAGCCGGAGATAACCCCAGACTGCTAAGATGGAGCTTGGCACTGCAACCCTATAATTTCACAATGCAGTACCGGCCAGGGAAGCAGAATGCCAACGCAGATGGGTTATCCCGGCAAACAGAACTGGAAAAACAAAGTTTAACAGCGGACATCCCCAAGCCAACCCGTTAGGGTCTAGGCGGGTATGCCGTCCCATGGAACTAAGGGGGAGCTATGTGGCGAAAGCGAGAGTTCTGTTATGTCCACTTGTTGTATATACAAATTTAGCTCCATTTGTGAGTTTGTTCATTACTAATGGCCTGCTGGTTTTGAGATGGCTCCAGGGTGGCTCAGGATGTATCCCAGAGACAATAGGACAATGGGCTATAGCCTGAGACATCCTGGCAAGTTATGGATTAGGGGTAATTGGTTTAAGAGTTCAAGGGAGGGGATCTTAATTAGGGTTATCAGTCAGGGCTATTTCAATGTAATTATAATTCTAATGTTTGTTGTCATTGGGAGTTGATACTGTATTTGGTGTGCTGGGGGAAGCTGGGGTGGGATTATACTGTAATCCATTTATCTCTCCAGATGTGGGGAGGAGTTCTGGCAGAGCATAAAAATAATGATTTGAAAGCTGAATAAACACACTGATTTTACCCCTTCATGAAGTCTCGGCTCATGTTTGGGGAACTGGGATTTTATATTCACTTTGCATCGTATTTCGGCTGTTTATTCGGGAGTAAGCTGCACAGGGCTCATTTATTATATATGGGTTCCTTTACAGGCGCAATGGATGGCAGAGTGTCAGGCTGTCTCATCCATCTGGGGCAGTTTTATGAAAAAAATTTCAGTAGCAGACCAACACCGATGGGGAGTAACCTGCATGATACTGGCGGCTCGGTGTTGGGAGGTTGGTAAATCCAGGACCCTTACTTTTTGCCCACTGAGTCCTAGCAACTACCCGAGACGCATGCGGCTACCACCTCAGCCCAACCTTGACTTTTGTCCAGAAGGGTTTCTTGGTAGTCCAGTGTTACTGTTGTATCCAAGTGGGATACTATCAAAGTAACTTTCCCTAGAATATTCCCCTGTAGAACTGGACCCGATATCCCTCTGGACCTTCCTGAGTGGCCGATCACTGTCTTAAAGCTGAGACCTCTGCTACAGCCAGCAGATGCAGTGTAGAATACTTCAGTGTACTACATGACGTGGATTCTCCAGCCACCACACCCGACAAACATCTTCACCATCATCATGCGGTCTGAGTAAGGGGTCCCGGGGCCACCATCACCCTGGTTCAACCCCAACTAGTCACTTTGCCGAATGGATGCTGGGCAATCCATGGCAGTGTGGTGTAGCCAGTGGTCCTGTGATGTGTATACCTACCGCCAGGTTACATAGAGCATGGGAAGACCCCAGATGACTAGAAGTTGAGCTAATGAAACGGGATCAGGTTTTTGTACCGAGTCACTGGAGGTTCATTTTCCAAGGCTTCCTTGTAGGACTGTTACACTGACCGAGTCCCTTTGGGAAGAGCTATATACTGACCGTAATAGATTATCCCCCTGACAAATATTCATGTGGAAACAGTGGCTAGAAAAGTAAGCAATAAGAGGCAAACTGGCACACTCATTTATATGATGAAAAGATAATATTTATTAGGAAACGCGACAGCCGAAGTCTCACCCTGGATGGCTGGCTTTTATACAAAGGATGGCACAGGATACAAACAAATATATTATGGCAATAAACAGCCAGCAATGTAAACATTATATACGTGTGTAATGAGAAATGTCTCCAGCCCTGGGCTCGATGAATTACACTCACACTCACCAAATACAGAAACAGACCAGGCTATCTGAACCCAAGAGAAACTGAGAGCGACTGGAGCTAGTGAACAAGTCAAATGACAAAAAAGAGAAAAAAGTGTATATTTATCTGGACTCCAGAATACAGGAGATGTTAAAGTTGTCATTTAAGCCATGTAGAATTAAATTGCTTAGTCTGAACATCCAAAATAATACCCTGCGGAGTAAAGTTTGGTTTCTATCAGTACCATTTCTGCTTCATCCCCCACCCCCCCCCCACCCTCCCCGACAATTGGTTTCTTAACAATTTGTACTTGGACTACTAACCAAAATCATAAAATCATATTAATTTAATTCATGCACACAGAACTGCAGGATTAACAGAACAAAATGGCTGCAAGGAGCACAATCGTCACACGTGGATCCAGACATCAATACGGTCACTACTGACCTACATACAATACCCCTAACACTGTCACTACTGACCTACATACAGTACCACTAACAGTGTCACTACTGACCTACATATAATAACCCTAACACTGTCACTACTGACCTACATATAATAACCCTAACTCTGTCACTACTGACCTACATATAATAACCCTAACAGTGTCACTGCTGAGCTACATATAATACTCCCAACACTGTCATGACTGACCCTATAGAACAGCCCTAACACTGTCACTACTGACCCTATATAACACCCCCAACACTTTCACTACTGACCTACATATAATGCCCTATCCCCTATTTATTTTATGATTTACATTAGGGGAAAAGGTGCAGCCCATAAAGTGCTGAACTTCTGTTCCTTGGAGACCTTGTTAGAAATCAGAGCAGGTTACGGCCAGGGTTCCCTGAGCCATGCTTCATCGTCTGTCTGTTTGTGTCCTGGTAGAACAAGAATGAGCACTTGGAGGATATAGTAACAAATGATTAAACAATCTGGACATAGACAGAGTTTAGCTCAGTAAAGAGTTAATCAGTGGCTAGGTTCATCAGACAGGGGGAAGTAATTATCTATACAGTCCCCTGCATGAGAAATGGTGAGTATAATCCTAATAAGTGGGAATTCATACTGTGTGCCTATATCAATGAATATCACTGAATGTGCATAACTATTAATAACAATATATACATAATAGTAATACAAATAATTACATGTGTGATTTAGAACTAAATGAGGAGGGGATCTGATTAATTAATTAAAGTGATTATGATAAATAACCGCAAGAAAACAAGGAGCCATGTGTCAAGCTAAATGCACTGGAGCCAAGAAGATCCCTGAGACCATGATGGGGATATAGGGTAATCTATAGATCCACTTGGTCTCTCAACCTACCAAATATCTCTCTTTCTCTCCCATACAGAGATGGTGTGGGGTTAGACCAAGACCCTTAACATGCAGACCCCCCTCAATCTTTATTATTAAATAAATGGGTAGTGAGGACCATGTGCTCCTAAATCCTGCTCACTACCCAATTTATCATTATCTCTTTATTGGAGGGGCGGGTCTATTAGCGGGAGCGTACACAGAGCGCTTCTATTGGTTACTTGATGTCATGTGACACTCTCAGGATGACTCGTGTAACCATGGAGTTCTACATCCGGTGGCATGAGTGTCCGTAGGAAGTGCTGTGTCGTCAGCGGCGGTTTTTTCTCCGTCTCTATCACCCCGGAGGCCGCTCTCTCAGACGGTTTACCACCTAGCATCTGACTTGGCCTCCCTCGGTACGGGAAACTGTGTCCACTCCTGTTAGGGTTGCCACCCTTTCTTCCAAAAAATACTGGCCTTGGAACTGTCTCCATAGACTTAACATTGGCCTGATGCCAATTTTTTTATCGGCCTGCCCTAACTCCCGTCCGTGTGTTTTGTGAGTACGCCTGTTTATCTCGGGATTAGTCTGGTCCTCTCTTTCCCCTTGTTTTCTCTGTGCTTAGCATTATGGACGGTGCCCCACGTGTGAGAAGGCGGCATTAAATGAACTGGACTTTGCAATATTGGTTGTTCTGTTTATTTGGTCCTTTCCTGTGGGGACATACTTCACTGCCTATATGGAGGATTGCAATGCTCAGCACTGTCACTAGGTGGCACTGTATGTTACACACAGATATATGGAGGATTGCAATGCTCAGCACCCTCACTAGGTGGCACTGTATGTTACACAGATATATGGAGGATTGCAATGCTCAGCACTGTCACTAGGTGGCACTGTATGTTACACACAGATATATGGATGATTGCAATGCTCAGCACTGTCACTAGGGGGCACTGTATGTTACACACAGATATATGGAGGATTGCAATGCTCAGCACTGTCACTAGGTGGCACTGTATGTTACACACAGATATATGGAGGATTGCAATGCTCAGCACTGTCACTAGGTGGCACTGTATGTTACACACAGATACACTTACTCCATACCGACTCTGATGGATCCACTGAAGATTTGTTGTTCTTTAGAGCAGTTTAACTATTTAATTGAAGAATTGCATTACTGATTATTAATATAGTACATGCAAAGCACCATATTTAACCTGAGTATAAAAACCACCTGGGCATAGAGGTTTTAACACATTGTAACCTGTCTGTGATGGAAATAGGATTATTATGAATACTAATAATGCTATCATACATGGGGATTTTAGTGGAATGCCATGGTTATACATGCAAAATAAATAAATAAGATGCTCACCAGGTTTGACCCTGCACAATGTATAGTTACATCTTTACACAGTCACTTTATAACAATGCATTATACAGGGCCAACTCTTTTCTTCTAGCAGGAGAAACTCACCAGGTCTGACCTTGTACAATGTATAGTTAAATCTTTACACACTATCACTTTATAACAATGCATTATACAGGGCCAACTCTGTTCTTCTAGCAGAAGATACTCACCAGGTCTGACCCTGCACAATGTATAGTTACATCTTTACACACTGTCACTTTATAACAATGCATTATACAGGGCCAACTCTGTTCTTCTAGCAGGAGATACTCACCAGGTCTGACCCTGCACAATGTATAGTTACATCGTTACACACCGTCACTTTATAACAATGCATTATACAGGGCCAAATCTGTTCATCTAGCAGGAGAAACTCACCAGGTCTGACCCTGTACAATGTATAGTTACATCTTTACACACTGTCACTTTATAACAATGCATTATACAGGGCCAACTCTGTTCTTCTAGCAGGAGAAACTCACCAGGTCTGACCCTGTACAATGTATAGTTACATCTTTACACACTGTCACTTTATAACAATGCATTATACAGGGCTAACTCTGATCTTCTAGCAGGAGATACTCACCAGGTCTGACCCTGCACAATGTATAGTTACATCTTTACACACTGTCACTTTATAACAATGCATTATACAGGGCCAACTCTGTTCTTCTAGCAGGAGAAACTCACCTTGTCTGACCATGCACAATGTATAGTTACATCTTTACACACTGTCACTTTATAACAATGCATTATACAGGGCCAACTCTGTTCTTCTAGCAGGAGAAACTCACCAGGTCTGACCCTGTACAATGTATAGTTACATCTTTACACACTGTCACTTTATAACTATGCATTATACAGGGCCAACTCTGTTCTTCTAGCAGGAGAAACTCACCAGATCCTGTACAATGTATAGTTACATCTTTACATACTGTCACTTTATAACAATGCATTATACAGGGACAACTCTGTTCTTCTAGCAGGAGATACTCACCAGGTCTGACCCTGTACAATGTATAGTTACATCTTTACACACTGTCACTTTATAACAATGCATTATACAGGGCCAACTCTGATCTTCTAGCAGGAGATACTCACCAGGTCTGACCCTGTACAATGTATAGTTACATCTTTACACACTGTCACTTTATAACAATGCATTATACAGGGCCAACTCTGTTCTTCTAGCAGGAGATACTCACCAGGTCTGACCCTGCACAATGTATAGTTACATCTTTACACACTGTCACTTTATAACAATGCATTATACAGGGCCAACTCTGTTCTTCTAGCAGGAGATACTCACCAGGTCTGACCCTGCACAATGTATAGTTACATCTTTACACACTGTCACTTTATAACAATGCATTATACAGGGCCAACTCTGTTCTTCTAGCAGGAGATACTCACCAGACCCTGCACAATGTATAGTTACATCTTTACACACTGTCACTTTATAACAATGCATTATACAGGGCCAACTCTGTTCTTCTAGCAGGAGAAACTCACCAGGTCTGACCCTGCACAATGTATAGTTACATCTTTACACACTGTCACTTTATAACAATGCATTATACAGGGCCAACTCTGTTCTTCTAGCAGGAGATACTCACCAGGTCTGACCCTGCACAATGTATAGTTACATCTTTACACACTGTCACTTTATAACAATGCATTAAACAGGGCCAACTCTGTTCTTCTAGCAGGGGATACTCACCAGGTCTGACCCTGTACAATGTATAGTTACATCTTTACACACTGTCACTTTATAACAATGCATTATACAGGGCCAACTCTGTTCTTCTAGCAGGAGAAACTCACCAGGCCCTGCACAATGTATAGTTACATCTTTACACACTGTCACTTTATACCAATGCATTATACAGGGCCAACTCTGTTCTTCTAGCAGGAGATACTCACCAGGTCTGACCCTGTACAATGTATAGTTACATCTTTACACAGTGTCACTTTATAACAATGCATTATACAGGGCCAACTCTGTTCTTCTAGCAGGAGATACTCACCAGGTCTGACCCTGTACAATGCGTAGTTACATCTTTACACAGTGTCACTTTATAACAATGCATTATACAGGGCCAACTCTGTTCTTCTAGCAGGAGATACTCACCAGGTCTGACCCTGTACAATGCGTAGTTACATCTTTACACACGGTCACTTTATAACAATGCATTATACAGGGCCAACTCTGTTCTTCTAGCAGGAGAAACTCACCAGACCCTGCACAATGTATAGTTACATCTTTACACACTGTCACTTTATAACAATGCATTATACAGGGCCAACTCTGTTCTTCTAGCAGGAGATACTCACCAGGTCTGACCCTGCACAATGTATAGTTACATCTTTACACACTGTCACTTTATAACAATGCATTATACAGGGCCAACTCTGTTCTTCTAGCAGGAGATACTCACCAGGACTGACCCTGTACAATGTATAGTTACATCTTTACACACTGTCACGTTATAACAATGCATTATACAGGGCCAACTCTGTTCTTCTAGCATGAGATACTCACCAGGTCTGACCCTGTACAATGTATAGTTACATATTTACACACTGTCACTTTATAACAATGCATTATACAGGGCCAACTCTGTTCTTCTAGCAGGAGATACTCACCAGACCCTGCACAATGTATAGTTACATCTTTACACACTGTCACTTTATAACAATGCATTATACAGGGCCAACTCTGTTCTTCTAGCAGGAGATACTCACCAGACCCTGCACAATGTATAGTTACATCTTTACACACTGTCACTTTATAACAATGCATTATACAGGGCCAACTCTGCTCTTTAGCAGGAGATACTCACCAGGTCTGACCCTGCACAGTGTATAGTTACATCTTTACATACTGTCACTTTATAACAATGCATTATACAGGGCCAACTCTGTTCTTTAGCAGGAGATACTCACCAGGTCTGACCCTGCACAGTGTATAGTTACATCTTTACACACTGTCACTTTATAACAATGCATTATACAGGGCCAACTCTGTTCTTCTAGCAGGAGATACTCACCAGGTCTGGCCCTGCACAATGTATAGTTACATCTTTACACACTGTCACTTTATAACAATGCATTATACAGGGCCAACTCTGTTCTTCTAGCAGGAGATACTCACCAGGTCTGACCCTGTACAATGTATAGTTACATCTTTACACACTGTCACTTTATAACAATGCATTATACAGGGCCAACTCATACGAGAATTAGCCAATCACGGAACTGCAGAGAGGAGGTGTGTCTGTTGGAATGTGGATTTAAGTGAGGCATCGGGAGGAAGCGAGCGTACACTCGAGGAAGCCCCGCCCGCCGAAACGCGTGTGTGAAACGCCCCTCCTCTCCGCATACTTCCGCATTTCGTTTGAGCTTGCTGCTTCGCTGAAGCAGACGGATTATTATTACGGACATTGGGTGGAACATTCTCATCTACTCCGTTTGGTGGATCGAACAGCCCTTACGATTGCTGCTTGGACATATCCACGCTCTCAATTTTTCGGTCCAGGTGACAAACATCGGATAGCTCTGCATTTTCATACGATGTTTGTGAGTTGAAGAGATTCAAACTCACAATGTTTTAAGTGAGCCTCTCTGTCCCCCTGTTATAAGTTATAGTGTTTGCTGTACTTCACTACGGGATTATTCTTCTCTTTTTCTATGTGTATGTCAACATAATGCGAAACTGCTTGTACAAGCAAACTGTTTACACAAGCAAAATTTGAAGAGTTGTAGCCCTTCACCATCCCTGGAAACCTCCTTTCATATCTAAATATAGAGCAGTGATTCTGCTCTTTAATTTGTGAGTACAATACCCACTATCCACATCGTCCTGACTGTTGTCCACATACAGAGAGCACTATTTTTCTTCCCTTTGTTTCTTTTTTATGTACTGAACAATTGCTACTGTGTGAGATCTTCAAATCAATTATCCAGAACTTTTAAAGTATTTTTGAGATATATTTTTATCACAATAAATTATTATATACATTTTTTACCACTTATATTCATTTATTCTTTATTCTTTATCACAATATACATTTACCACTGTCCCTTTTCACATATTTATTACTATTAGTGCACAATTACGTATACTTTTTGCGCTCCTCTCGTTTTCTTCTTTTCTTTATTTGGCATATATAGGTATATATATATATCTATATATCTATATATAAAATCAGTGCTACAATTATACACACGCTTCTAACCCAGATAGTGCCCCAAATGGTAACAGAAACAATACAAAATGATATAAAAATACAGCGGCTTAATAAACTTATACAAAGATATAAAAAAAATAATGAACATACAGAAATAAACATAAATATAAAGGATATACTTAAAGGATCACAATCTACTGGAATAATAAAAATATTAAAAAACACAACCTCCCAGGAAAGAGGGAGATACTAAACAGTATATTGAGATAAAGGGATGATTGGCTGCAATGCTCAGCATGATCACTAGGTGTCAGTGTACGTTTCATACACATACATGGTACGGACTCTGTTGTAAATGAAGATCTGTACTTTTGTGCAGAGCTTGAGAGCAAAAAGTCATTGCAAATGTTTAATAATTCCACTGCTGATCTCACATACGGCTATATACAGTAATCATAGTAAATTATATTTCAATGAAAGCGAAAAAAGGATTGGATTACTGATTTAATTCAGTACATGTAAGGGCAAAGCACCATAATTCCCCTGTGCATGGCAGGCACCTGGGCAGAGGGGTTTTATACATGGGCTTTATGGGGGGATTAACAGGTTTACACATGCCAAAAAAGCCCATTCTGTCTGTGATGAGAATAGGATGGGATTTTTTTTATACATGGGGAATATGAATACCATGATTACACCCATATTCTTATCAGAAAGGAGTCCAAATATGATCTTGTACCCATAGTCCCCATGTGTAACTAATTATACCGGTCTGGCCATATTATCATACCTGCTTATTGGATCTTACCCAGGACAATGCCGAAGTGCCGCAGTTACTCCTCCCAAGAGCCACTAAATATGGCTATATCATCATCCTGTAGCCCCGCGAGGATCTGGTCTACCAGCCGCTGGAAGGTAGCTGGAGCATTCTTCATTCCAAATGGCATGACATTAAATTGGAACAACCAACCCAAAAGGGGTGATGAATGCCGACTTGGGAACAGCATCAGCGGCCAGGGGTATGCGCCAATACCCACTGCTTAGATCCAGAGTCAAGACCCAAGCTGCGCTGGCTAGTCTGTCAAGAAGCTCATCCACTCGGGGCATAAGGTAGGCGTCCGTAGTGGTTCGGTCGTTCAGTCACCTATATTCTACACAAAATCTTGTTGTCCCATCCTTTTTAGGGACCAACACAACTATGGAAGCCCAGGGGCCATGCAAGGGTTCAATTACCCCTAGCTCTCACATCTCATCTAATTCTTTTTTAATGTAACCCCGTACTAACTCCGGGAACAGATAGGCAGGTTGCCGGGGCTCTCAATGTGGTGGGCTAGAAGAGTGTTGCAGGGGCAGGTGGAAAAATGTAATGCCTTTTTCCCTCAGACCCGATGCCCCACTAAAAATTCTCGGGGTGCTGTGTGTCGTTCATACAGTGTCTTGTGGCGGGATTGGGCTGACCTTCGGTTCCCCTGGGTGAGTGCCATTAAATTCTCTAACTTTTCCCCTGTCTAAAAGGACTTCTTGGGGAAACCCGACCATATAAAATATTTTGATCAGGGTATCCGCTATTGTTTCAGTGGAGATGTTGGTTAGAGCTAGCGCTTCAGGGTACCGGGTTCCCTTCCCTGTCCTACTAGGCTTACCCAAGGGTTCGCCTACTATGGGCAAGGGTTGCAATGGGACTCTAGAGGGGTCCTGCTGTTTATCAACTCTCTGACACAAGTCACAGGTGCGGCAGCTGTGGGCTATATTCCGGTATATCCCTGGCCAGAAGAAGGATCTGGTCAGATATTTGGTGCGCCTCTTTCCGAGGTGACCGGCCAAGGGTGCTTCATGGGCTAAATTGACGAGCGTACGGTAGTAAGTCACAGGGACAACTAATTGCAACTTGGGTATGGCAGTTGTGCCATAAGTCTCCCCTGGGGCAGGCCGATAGAGTAGCTTATCCTTCCATAGAATATGATAGCCATTAGGTGTTACCTATTGAGTGCGCTCAGTCCTGATAGCTAGCTTTGGTCAAGTCAGTAAGAAGTTGTTTGTGGAAATCATCTGGGGGCAGCCAAGGTAGGGGCTCAAGCAGGTCAGGGGAGTCAGGACTTACCAGAGTCCCAGAGTGTGGAGCAGCTCTAGTCTGGGCTCGGGTGGTAACGGTAACAGAGCAGTTGTTGGGCTTGGGGCTCTCGGGTTGAGGTAGGAAGTCACTTTCCAGGCACTCCAAGTTTTCCCCAGCAGAACTTCAGCTGGCAATCCTGGCATAATACCAACTTCCCAATATCCTTTCCCTGTACCCCAGTTTAGGTGCACGTGGTTCATGGGTACTGTGTGCACTAATCCCCCTGCAACCCGGACATCCACCTCATGGGAGATGGGGTGGCCAGCAGGCAGGGAGCTGGATTCAACAATGGTGAGAGTCGCCCCCGAGTCTCTGAGTCCCTCAGTGGACTGTCCATTAATAGTGACTGGCTGAAAGTGGTGCTCCCCGTTATCAAAGTCAGGTTGCTGAACCAGGGAGACTTCATTATAATCCACGGGGTAAGTGTGATCCCAAGTGGGAGCAGTGCTGCAGTCAGTCTGGTAATAATCCTTGGACTGTGGCACATACTGGCTAGCAGGTGTGGTAGGATGGCCGCTTACCACATGTGCCTGGTGAGGCAAGAAGGGGGTTCTTCGATGGGGGTTAGCGGCCAGTGGGTGCTGAAGCTTTGGAATTCGGAGCTGGGCAATGAGCTTGGATGTGACCAGGTTGCCGTCAATGATGGCAGGGGCCTGGGTGAGAGCATTTCCACATAGAGGGTTGAAAGTGGCGACCATGGTTTCCCCTTTGTGGGTGTGATGGTTGGAACAACAGTGAAGGACGGGCTGGCACCATCGGGCTCCCCTGGGGTAGAGAAAAGGACTGGGTATGGGGACGGTGAGGGGGCTGCAGTATATCTAAAAAATTTGACAGCCAGTCGGGCGGCTTCTTCTAAGGTTGGGGGTTCATGGTCTCACCCAGTCCTGTACATATCCAGCCATGTGTTCAAAGAATTGCTCCATGAGAAATTGCTGCAGACAATCCTCCAAAGTGACGGCACTGCAAACATGGATCCATTGCTTGTCTGCTCGGGTCATCCGATGAGCCCATTCTGTGTGGGTATCCTGAGGACCTATTCCGGCATCTCAGAATTTCCTCCTGTAGGTATCAGGAGTGATGCCATATCTCATCAACAGTTGTTTCTTTGCTTCTTTATACTGACTGGCCCATTCCTCAGGATGGCTCGATATGCCTCAGCCATCTGGCCAGTGAGTTTCCCTGCCAGGATAGGAACCCGTTCTTGGACTTCCATATTATGTAATTGGCACTGCCTTTCGAAGTCCTGCAGGAAGACATCAATGTCCTCAACCTGATCATCAAAGGTATTGAAGCTTTGATGGGTGACTTTGATGCTGTGGCTTGAAGTGGTGCATGGCAAAGAATGGGCAACTTCTATGGTAGCTGCAGCGCTTACTGCCAGAGCTTTCAGTTTTGCCAGTTCCTTATCCCTCTCCCACTGAACCGCCTCTAGGATCATAATATCATAACATGGAACTGAGCTACACAACTAAGCTGGAGCCATCAGGTTTCCAGCGGGAGGTGCTATGGCACTTGACCCAGTACGGGATGTGATTTCTGCAGTGTTAACAGAGGTGCATCAGCTCAAGAGGGCAGTGCTTGACTGGCAGGCACAGAGGCTGTTTGTTCAACAGCATGCCCCAGAGATGCCAGATTTAATCGATTGGGCCATGAAGGATGTTAACCTGGGAGGGGTGGACAAGACTGCGTTCTCCACACCCAGGTCAGCGGTATTCAAGGCATCTGACGTAGATCTAGACTTTGGTCATCAGCCTGATAATGCGGCAGTGGATGGGACTGTACTTTCCACTGACACAGATCCAGCAGAAGAGCTGGCATCAGGGCAGAGAACTGCTCGACTCTGCCCTCTAATATCAGAGGAATAGAAAGATTTAATACCGAAGCCACTTGACCTTGCACAGCAGCTTATACCAGAGATGTCTGATTCTTTGCCTCAGAGGATGTTGCTCCAAGAGGGGATGCAGCAGAGAGAAGGTGCAGGCAGCACCTATCCCCAGTGCCTGTGTGAGAATCCGGGGGAGACAGCACAGTTTATCTTCCCAATTTCCTGAGTGCCTGGGAGGGGATGCATGTGCCTTCTCTCTCCCGGGAAGGATGGAGGATTTCCCAGGTTTGGTTGGTGGGTCTGCCTTCTCAAGTAGCATCTCCCCAGCAGAAGTACTGTCAGCAGGGCAGAATGCCACTGGCCCCTTCCTTCCATTTGTTAAAGTGCCCTATGTTCTCCCCAGTGGCTTAAAATACTCCATGAAGAAGATGCCGTTAGCAATTCTACCCCCCCCCCCCCAATTCTCCCACGGGAGTGGCAGCAGTTGGAAGAGTACAATGCCTGGCAGGGCAGACTGTTTGGGGAACCAATTTTGGGAGGGCATTGAGAGGCAAAGTAAACTGACTGCAGTTTCTACCCATTTGGGGACAGCTCCTGGGTCAGTCCCCTTTTGAAGAGGGAGAAATGTCGGAACCCTCCATCACTTGGGTTCTTTTGAGTGAAATAATGGCCCCTGGCGTTAAAAAGAGGTTCTGCTTTTGTATATTAGTTTATGTTCAATGCATAATTCTGATAGATCACTCTGATTACAATGTGTCACAGGGGAAAATTTTATTTTTTTCCTTTATATATATTCTACATAGACCTTTAAACAGTTAATTAATCATACAAGGCTGTTCTTTACATTAACTAGAATCAAAAAATAGAAATGTGAGTTCATCTGATAACGTTTACACTACGTGGAATGTATACTGCTATTTTCTTGTACACTTTTTCCATGACTGCATTATAAAAGTTATTATATGTGAACTCAATGAAACTAATTATAAAAGAAAAGATATGTCAGTTTATACTCAATCTGCTAATAGCACAGCTACTAAGCAGCTGTAAGTTGGTAGTCACACAGCAATAAAATAAATATAATATGAAGAAATTAGCACAAAATCATTTTTACAAAGTAAATTGCTGAGCCACAAGCAGCAATAAAATGATACTGCAATATTACTAAAGACTGATTCATAACACTCATAACTTTTCAATGTCGTATGAGTTTAAGCAATGAAACATTAATTTAGAAATAACATTAATATCATCTGGTATATCCCGAGAACCTCAGGATATGTTGTCCATAGTATGTGATCTCCACGGAGGCCAATGTCTAAAGAGAAGATTTCCAGGTAATTAAAAAAAAAAAAAAATAAAGATTTTATCCCCTTTTAAATGCTGATTAAATATTAACTTCTGTTCCAATAAAAAAGACAGAAACAATCACTAGCTAGAAGTCGAGATCATTTCATATTGATCACACTGTGTATATCCCAATGTTGCGGAAGACCATCCCCTACATTAAAAACCAACGGGTGAGCTGGGGAAAGAGAGCCCTCTGATTCGTGGACACAAGTCAGACAATCAGATGTCTCCAGGAAGAGAAAACATTTTTCCACTTTAACCCAAGCCACAGTAAAGTTGTTGTTCTTCTCGATGTGATTTTTCGTGTTTCAGTGTTAGTTTAATTAATTAACTTGCACCCGTGAAGAGCAAGAGCAATCAAGGAGTTCTCCTTACCTCTGCTCCCACGCACGTCCCCAATTGATGCTTTTTCAGAGTCGACATTATGGTAAAACATTTCCCACATTCAGTACAGGCAAATGGTTTCTCTCCTGTGTGAATTCTTTGATGGGTTTTAAGATCCCACTTTGTGTAAAAACATTTCCCACATTCGCAACAGGCAAATGGCTTCTCTCCTGTGTGAACCATCTCATGTCGAATAAGATGTAACTTTCGTATAAAACATCTCTCACATTTAGAACATGCAAACGGTTTCTCCTCGGTGTGAATTATTTGATGTTTTTTAAGGTTTGACTTGTCGCTAAAACTTCTCTCGCATTCAGAACAGGCAAACGGTCTCTGTCCTGTGTGAATTCTCTCATGTCGCGTTAGATGTATTTTCGTTGTAAAACATTTCTCACATTGAGAACAGGCAAATGGCTTCTCTCCAGTGTGAACTCTCTTATGCAACATAAGTTGCTCACTTGTGGTAAAACATTTCTCACATTCAGAACAGGAATATGGTCTCTCTCCTGTGTGGATTCTCACATGTCGAATAAGCTGTAACTTTCGAATAAAACGTTTCTCACATTCAGAACAGGCAAACGGTTTCTCTTCTGTGTGAATTTGTTGATGTTTATTCAGGTTTGACTTGCAGGTAAAACATTTCCCACATTCCGAACAGGCAAATGGTTTCACTCCTGTGTGAATTCTCTCATGTAACGTAAGATATAACTTTGTCGTAAAACATTTCTCGCATTCAGAACAGGTGAAAGGCTTCTCTCCTGTGTGCATTCTCTCATGTAGAATAAGTTGGGCCTTACGCACAAAGCATTTCTCACATTCAGAACAAGGGAATGGTTTCTCTTCCGTGTGAATTCGAACGTGTTGAATAAGCTGCGACCTCCGCACAAAACGTTTCTCGCATTCGGAGCAGGGAAACGGTTTCTCTTCCATGTGAACTCTATGATGTTTTAGAAGATTTGACTTGTTGCTAAAATATTTATCACACATGGAACATGGAAATGGCTTCTCTCCGGTGTGAATTCTCTCATGCTCAATAAGCTGGGATTTTCTGTTAAAACACTTTCCACATTCTGAACACGTCAAAGTGTTTTTCCTTTTGTTAACTGGCTCAGGACATGGTCTATCCTTTCTTTTATGAACAGCCTGCTGAGGAACAAGGTTTGTTTCACTAGTGAAGCATTCCTGATATTCAGAGCACTTATAGACTGCCTCTGGACATGGCATTTCTCGGTCAATGTTGTCACTTCCTGACATTTCTGACTTCACTTTCATTTTTGTGGTCGGTGTGTTAAGATCAGCTAAACTTTTAATTCCCAACTCCTCTCCCTGTTCAGACAGATGGCTTTCAATCAACATCTTTTTCTCTGTGTTGGAGTTAACATGATTTGTACAGATTTCTTCAGTCTTGATGATGTTGAAGGCCATATCTTGATCATCTGAAGAGAATATTTATATTCCTGGAGCCACCTGCTGGAAAGAAACATGATGTAACAATAACTTTTACAAACGCAGCTTAGAAAACAGTAGTAGGCACAGGGCAGGGAAAGGATTCATCCATTCATCTTCCACGTTTCATACACAGTACATTAAGAGTAAGGGGAGGGGTTGAGTGACCAACCTATTGCTGGTTTTATGAAATGATGAAAAAAATAAATAAACAGGATCTTAATTTTGGTTCTGCTGGATGAGGTTTGATAAAAAAAAAAGTTGGATATTTCAAGAAATCCCAGTCTAACAAGAACTTCTTAGACTCCATAGTAACATAGTTCTATACTGCATTTGATGCGCCTTGAAGACCAGAATTCCTTTATTTTTGTCATATGTTTAACTATGATTTTCTTTCTTCATGTTCAGTCCACCCACACAAATTATATATTATTTGTTAAAGGACAGATGGGTAGAGTTTTTTTTTTTACACCATTATTTTGTAGATCATATGATATACATTCTAACTGAAAAATCTTTTTATTTTGTTTTTTGTCCTAAGTTTAAAAATGTCTGTTTACATTTTTTGCAAGTTACAGGGCAATAACCAATAGTAGTATTTTTTGTTTCCTAACCATTTTCTTCTACAGTGACCTTTTGACCCCACCCCAACTTTAAAATGTAAACCTAAATCTACCCCTTGCCCTAATCCTAATTCTAACCCTAACTCATCTGTAACCCTCACTGTATCTCTAACCCCAATTGTAACCCTAACCCAAGATCTAGGGTCAGACGATCTATGCTAGGGGGCTTTACCAGGTCAGGAAGGAGTTTCAGTGCTGGGATAGAGGAGGAGTCTGGATGCATGTTATTATTCATTGTGATGGGTGAGAACAGATATTGAAATAAATAAAGGATTGTAATAAGGACTGTAGCAGATACAAAAGGGTATTTTAGCAAGGAACTACAGTATAGGAAATGGGTTTTAGTAGGAACTGCAGTATTAACAACGAGCTTTAGCAGGGACTATAGAAAAAAAACAGAGGGTGGGGTTTTGGGTGTAAAACGAGGAGTGAGGCCTGTGAGTGAGGGTGAGGCCTGAGAAGGGTAATTAAAGCAGGAAATGCTTGATTAACAGGAGTTAACCCTTAAAGAGGGCAAGTTAGCTGTAGAAATTATGCCAGATCGTAGGACATGATAAAAAAAAATCCCCTGGCTGTTTGAGCCCTCCAGATTAAATTTCGCAGTTCCTGGACAGGGTAGAAATTCAGAGCAGCTAAAAGCAGTGGATCAGTAGTAGCAGTTCAATCCAGCTTTAACGGAGAATCCAGAATCCAACTTCAATGCAAAAGCCCCGTTTTCAATAAACTGCAGGTATTTAGCAGGCTGGGTTGAACCAGCTAAAGAACCCACCTGACACCAACAGAGAGGAAGAGATACAAGCAAAACAAAAATGTAAGGTGGGCTTCAGAGGAGGAGTATAAGAAAATTACACTTTTAAATGCTTGTGTCAGGAGGTCAAGGTAGAGCCCTGACAATCTAGGGTCCGCTTATCTCCCCTTTTTTAATGTAATATTGCCGACTGGCTCTAGTGACAGCCAAGCGACAGTAAAAGAGCGACGGAAGTTGTGGCGAAACCGGCCTCGCCACGTGTCCTTGGAGGGGGCTGCTTGCCCGCCTCTTGCCTTTGGACTATGGACCAGACTTTATGTGAATGTGTTATACCCCAGATAGGAATCCCATGGAGCCCATTCGTATGAAACTGACTGTAAAGACTTTGGCTCCATGGCGATTAAACTGTATTTGTGTGGTCCGAGCGCCATTCACTTAATAATGTGCGCTCAGACCTGAGCTATCTGGGGATATGTGAAATGTCTGTGTGTTATGTGTAAAATGTGACTTTATGTATTTTAAAGTGTGTCCTCAATTACCCGTTGCAACATTGTTGCGAACGGGTAATTGAACAGTAAGTAGCCGTCCTTTGTTCTCGGGGGTGGCCGCTGTCACGAAGTGAATTCTGACAGTCTGACTGACTGGGGTTCTTGGAGGGGCCTGAGGGCCAAACACCTCCCTATAGATTATGGACCCTGTCTGTAATGTGTTTAAGCCTTCCATTGTTTAGTTATGTCAGCCACCCAGTCTGACTACCTTGCTTCTGGCTCCAGATTAAAGTGGCTAGATACTGCTTTACTGGTGATGTGTTTAAGTTTTCTATTGTTTAATCAAGTGTTATCTGATTGCAGTTTGGTGTATATAAGTCTGTGTTGTTTGTCAAATAAAGTAGTTCAATCTTGCTGTAAAAGTTCCTGCTTAACCCTCAAAGTGAAGTGTCGTCTCATTATTGGGGGAAGGATTTATTGTATGCTGTTCCAGTTTGACTGCTAGGAGAGTAAACCTATTCGTATGGTTCCTATTCAACTGTCTACAGCATTCATATGCTTGGGAGGATTCATATGCTTCTCCGGTTTGGTGGTTGTGGTGTCTGCTGCAGTGCTTGGAGTCCTCAGGAAGCGCTAGGAGCATCCTTTAACGGAGGTACCCAGTCGGGGTGCCAGGCGATCCGTTACAGAAGTGATTTATTAAAATTTCCATCGATCTTGCCAGATACCAGCAAGCGCCATATTGGAGAAGCATGCTCCAGTATATGGCGCCCGGTGATCACTGACACGGGTAGAGAGCGAGTTCTCTACTAAACAGAGGAGACATATAATTGATACTAGCTGTAAGGCTTTATAAAGAGGTAATATAAATAAAATTCCCATGGAAAAAAGATGGTTTGTTGCCTTGGGAGAACAGACACACAGAATATCTTTAAGGCGACAGAGATTCTCATTCTTAGACTCGATGTCTCCAAACCGACAGGGGTGGACACATGGGGAAAACAAAAAGGTATAGGGGAGTGGGAGGATCAATAGAAGCTACAAACCTGATTTTGGTGATATCTTAACTATACCAGCTCTTTATGATCAGCACCTTCTTCGGGGAGCAAAGGTTCCAAGACCAGTGACAGTGACTGGAAACCTTTCTAAACACATGCGCTAATAGTACTTGACCTGACTCAAGATGTCCTTCGATCTGACAGAGTTATTTGGAGCAAAGAGGGCACAATAAGGTACTGAGAGAGAGAGAGAGAGAGAGAGAGAGAGAGAGAGAGAGAGAGAGAGAGAGAGAAAAGAGAGAAAAGAGAGAGAGAGAAAAGAGAGAGAGAGAGAATATGAAACTACTAAATAGAGAGTAACTAAGAGTGAAAGTACGTTGTCAATGTGACAAATGAGATGTATACTTACTTCAAGTGACAGTAAAAGCTGCTCCGGCTTCTGTAAGTTTCAGTATCTGAAATGAAAAAGAATGATACTTTACAAACAAAAACACACATGTATTATAATACAGAGTGAATAGTATCTGGAGCACTGTCTGACCAATTCTGGGCTCGTCCTGGTATGATTACTGGTTATACACAGTGTAAAACACACATGTATTATAATACAGAGTGAATAGTATCTGGAGCACTGTCTGACCAATTCTGGGCTCGTCCTGGTATGATTACTGATTATACACAGTGTAAAACATACATGTATTATAATACAGAGTGAATAGTATCTGGAGCACTGTCTGACCAATTGTGGGCTCGTCCTGGTATGATTACTGGTTATACACAGTGTAAAACACACATGTATTATAATACAGAGTGAATAGTATCTGGAGCACTGTCTGACCAATTCTGGGCACGTCCTGGTATGATTACTGGTTATACACAGTGTAAAACACACATGTATTATAATACAGAGTGAATAGTATCTGGAGCACTGTCTGACCAATTCTGGGCTCGTCCTGGTATAATTACTGGTTATACACAGTGTAAAACACACATGTATTATAATACAGAGTGAATAGTATCTGGAGCACTGTCTGACCAATTCTGGGCTCGTCCTGGTATGATTACTGGTTATACACAGTGTAAAACACACATGTATTATAATACAGAGTGAATAGTATCTGGAGCACTGTCTGACCAATTCTGGGCTCGTCCTGGTATGATTACTGGTTATACACAGTGTAAAACACACATGTATTATAATACAGAGTGAATAGTATCTGGAGCACTGTCTGACCAATTCTGGGCTCGTCCTGGTATGATTACTGATTATACACAGTGTAAAACACACATGTATTATAATACAGAGTGAATAGTATCTGGAGCACTGTCTGACCAATTCTGGGCTCGTCCTGGTATGATTACTGATTATACACAGTGTAAAACACACATGTATTATAATACAGAGTGAATAGTATCTGGAGCACTATCTGACCAATTCTGGGCTCGTCCTGGTATGATTACTGGTTATACACAGTGTAAAACACACATGTATTATAATACAGAGTGAATAGTATCTGGAGCACTGTCTGACCAATTCTGGGCTTGTCCTGGTATGATTACTGATTATACACAGTGTAAAACACACATGTATTATAATACAGAGTGAATAGTATCTAGAGCACTGTCTGACCAATTCTGGGCTTGTCCCGGTATGATTACTGGTTATACACAGTGTAAAACACACATGTATTATAATACAGAGTGAATAGTATCTGGAGCACTGTCTGACCAATTCTGGGCTCGTCCTGGTATGATTACTGATTATACACAGTGTAAAACACACATGTATTATAATACAGAGTGAATAGTATCTGGAGCAATGTCTGACCAATTCTGGGCTCGCCCCGGTATGATTACTGATTATACACAGTGTAAAACACACATGTATTATAATACAGAGTGAATAGTATCTAGAGCACTGTCTGACCAATTCTGGGCTTGTCCCGGTATGATTACTGGTTATACACAGTGTAAAACACACATGTATTATAATACAGAGTGAATAGTATCTGGAGCACTGTCTGACCAATTCTGGGCTCGTCCTGGTATGATTACTGGTTATACACAGTGTAAAACACACATGTATTATAATACAGAGTAAATAGTATCTGGAGCACTGTCTGGCCAATTCTGGGCTCGTCCTGGTATGATTACTGATTATACACAGTGTAAAACACACATGTATTATAATACAGAGTGAATAGTATCTGGAGCACTGTCTGACCAATTCTGGGCTCGTCCTGGTATGATTACCGATTATACACAGTGTAAAACACACATGTATTATAATACAGAGTGAATAGTATCTGGAGCACTGTCTGACCAATTCTGGGCTCGTCCTGGTATGATTACCGATTATACACAGTGTAAAACACACATGTATTATAATACAGAGTGAATAGTATCTGGAGCACTGTCTGACCAATTCTGGGCTCGTCCTGGTATGATTACTGGTTATACACAGTGTAAAACACACATGTATTATAATACAGAGTGAATAGTATCTGGAGCACTGTCTGACCAATTCTGGGCTCGTCCTGGTATGATTACTGGTTATACACTGTGTAAAACACACATGTATTATAATACAGAGTGAATAGTATCTGGAGCACTGTCTGACCAATTCTGGGCTCGTCCTGGTATGATTACCGATTATACACAGTGTAAAACACACATGTATTATAATACAGAGTGAATAGTATCTGGAGCACTGTCTGACCAATTCTGGGCTCGTCCTGGTATGATTACCGATTATACACAGTGTAAAACACACATGTATTATAATACAGAGTGAATAGTATCTGGAGCAATGTCTGACCAATTCTGGGCTTGTCCCGGTATGATTACTGATTATACACAGTGTAAAACACACATGTATTATAATACAGAGTGAATAGTATCTGGAGCACTGTCTGACCAATTCTGGGCTCGCCCTGGTATGATTACTGATTATACACAGTGTAAAACACACATGTATTATAATACAGAGTGAATAGTATCTGGAGCACTGTCTGACCAATTCTGGGCTCGTCCTGGTATGATTACCGATTATACACAGTGTAAAACACACATGTATTATAATACAGAGTGAATAGTATCTGGAGCAATGTCTGACCAATTCTGGGCTCGCCCTGGTATGATTACTGATTATACACAGTGTAAAACACACATGTATTATAATACAGAGTGAATAGTATCTGGAGCACTGTCTGACCAATTCTGGGCTCGTCCTGGTATGATTACTGATTATACACAGTGTAAAACACACATGTATTATAATACAGAGTGAATAGTATCTGGAGCACTGTCTGACCAATTCTGGGCTCGTCCTGGTATGATTACTGGTTATACACAGTGTAAAACACACATGTATTATAATACAGAGTAAATAGTATCTGGAGCACTGTCTGGCCAATTCTGGGCTCGTCCTGGTATGATTACTGATTATACACAGTGTAAAACACACATGTATTATAATACAGAGTGAATAGTATCTAGAGCACTGTCTGACCAATTCTGGGCTTGTCCCGGTATGATTACTGATTATACACAGTGTAAAACACACATGTATTATAATACAGAGTGAATAGTATCTGGAGCACTGTCTGACCAATTCTGGGCTCGTCCTGGTATGATTACCGATTATACACAGTGTAAAACACACATGTATTATAATACAGAGTGAATAGTATCTGGAGCACTGTCTGACCAATTCTTGGCTCGTCCTGGTATGATTACCGATTATACACAGTGTAAAACACACATGTATTATAATACAGAGTGAATTGTATCTGGAGCACTGTCTGACCAATTCTGGGCTCGTCCTGGTATGATTACTGGTTATACACAGTGTAAAACACACATGTATTATAATACAGAGTGAATAGTATCTGGAGCACTGTCTGACCAATTCTGGGCTCGCCCTGGTATGATTACTGATTATACACAGTGTAAAACACACATGTATTATAATACAGAGTGAAAGTATCTAGAGCACTGTCTGACCAATTCTGGGCTTGTCCCGGTATGATTACTGGTTATACACAGTGTAAAACACACATGTATTATAATACAGAGTGAATAGTATCTGGAGCACTGTCTGACCAATTCTGGGCTCGTCCTGGTATGATTACTGATTATACACAGTGTAAAACACACATGTATTATAATACAGAGTGAATAGTATCTGGAGCACTGTCTGACCAATTCTGGGCTCGTCCTGGTATGATTACTGGTTATACACAGTGTAAAACACACATGTATTATAATACAGAGTAAATAGTATCTGGAGCACTGTCTGGCCAATTCTGGGCTCGTCCTGGTATGATTACTGATTATACACAGAGTAAAACACACATGTATTATAATACAGAGTGAATAGTATCTAGAGCACTGTCTGACCAATTCTGGGCTTGTCCCGGTATGATTACTGATTATACACAGTGTAAAACACACATGTATTATAATACAGAGTGAATAGTATCTGGAGCACTGTCTGACCAATTCTGGGCTCGTCCTGGTATGATTACCGATTATACACAGTGTAAAACACACATGTATTATAATACAGAGTGAATAGTATCTGGAGCACTGTCTGACCAATTCTTGGCTCGTCCTGGTATGATTACCGATTATACACAGTGTAAAACACACATGTATTATAATACAGAGTGAATAGTATCTGGAGCACTGTCTGACCAATTCTGGGCTCGTCCTGGTATGATTACTGGTTATACACAGTGTAAAACACACATGTATTATAATACAGAGTGAATAGTATCTGGAGCACTGTCTGACCAATTCTGGGCTCGCCCTGGTATGATTACCGATTATACACAGTGTAAAACACACATGTATTATAATACAGAGTGAATAGTATCTTGAGCACTGTCTGGCCAATTCTGGGCTCGTCCTGGTATGATTACTGATTATACACAGTGTAAAACACACATGTATTATAATACAGAGTGAATAGTATCTGGAGCACTGTCTGACCAATTCTTGGTACGTCCTGGTATGATTACTGGTTATACACAGTGTAAAACACACATGTATTATAAAACAGAGTGAATAGTATCTGGAGCACTGTCTGACCAATTCTGGGTACGTCCTGGTATGATTACTGGTTATACACAGTGTAAAACACACATGTATTATAATACAGAGTGAATAGTATCTGGAGCACTGTCTGACCAATTCTGGGCTCGTCCTGGTATGATTACTGATTATGCACTGTGTAAAACACACATGTATTATAATACAGAGTGAATAGTATCTGGAGCACTGTCTGACCAATTCTGGGCTCGTCCTGGTATGATTACTGATTATACACAGTGTAAAACACACATGTATTATAATACAGAGTGAATAGTATCTGGAGCAATGTCTGACCAATTCTGGGCTTGTCCCGGTATGATTACCGATTATACACAGTGTAAAACACACATGTATTATAATACAGAGTGAATAGTATCTGGAGCCCTGTCTGACCAATTCTGGGCTTGTCCCGGTATGATTACCGATTATACACAGTGTAAAACACACATGTATTATAATACAGAGTGAATAGTATCTGGAGCACTGTCTGACCAATTCTGGGCTCGTCCTGGTATGATTACTGGTTATACACAGTGTAAAACACACATGTATTATAATACAGAGTAAATAGTATCTGGAGCACTGTCTGGCCAATTCTGGGCTCGTCCTGGTATGATTACTGATTATACACAGTGTAAAACACACATGTATTATAATACAGAGTGAATAGTATCTAGAGCACTGTCTGACCAATTCTGGGCTTGTCCCGGTATGATTACTGATTATACACAGTGTAAAACACACATGTATTATAATACAGAGTGAATAGTATCTGGAGCACTGTCTGACCAATTCTGGGCTCGTCCTGGTATGATTACTGATTATACACAGTGTAAAACACACATGTATTATAATACAGAGTGAATAGTATCTGGAGCACTGTCTGACCAATTCTGGGCTCGTCCTGGTATGATTACTGATTATGCACTGTGTAAAACACACATGTATTATAATACAGAGTGAATAGTATCTGGAGCACTGTCTGACCAATTCTGGGCTCGTCCTGGTATGATTACCGATTATACACAGTGTAAAACACACATGTATTATAATACAGAGTGAATAGTATCTGGAGCACTGTCTGACCAATTCTGGGCTCGTCCTGGTATGATTACCGATTATACACAGTGTAAAACACACATGTATTATAATACAGAGTGAATAGTATCTGGAGCAATGTCTGACCAATTCTGGGCTTGTCCCGGTATGATTACCGATTATACACAGTGTAAAACACACATGTATTATAATACAGAGTGAATAGTATCTGGAGCACTGTCTGACCAATTCTGGGCTCGCCCTGGTATGATTACTGATTATACACAGTGTAAAACACACATGTATTATAATACAGAGTGAATAGTATCTGGAGCACTGTCTGACCAATTCTGGGCTCGTCCTGGTATGATTACCGATTATACACAGTGTAAAACACACATGTATTATAATACAGAGTGAATAGTATCTGGAGCAATGTCTGACCAATTCTGGGCTCGCCCTGGTATGATTACTGATTATACACAGTGTAAAACACACATGTATTATAATACAGAGTGAATAGTATCTGGAGCACTGTCTGACCAATTCTGGGCTCGTCCTGGTATGATTACTGATTATACACAGTGTAAAACACACATGTATTATAATACAGAGTGAATAGTATCTGGAGCACTGTCTGACCAATTCTGGGCTCGTCCTGGTATGATTACTGGTTATACACAGTGTAAAACACACATGTATTATAATACAGAGTAAATAGTATCTGGAGCACTGTCTGGCCAATTCTGGGCTCGTCCTGGTATGATTACTGATTATACACAGTGTAAAACACACATGTATTATAATACAGAGTGAATAGTATCTAGAGCACTGTCTGACCAATTCTGGGCTTGTCCCGGTATGATTACTGATTATACACAGTGTAAAACACACATGTATTATAATACAGAGTGAATAGTATCTGGAGCACTGTCTGACCAATTCTGGGCTCGTCCTGGTATGATTACCGATTATACACAGTGTAAAACACACATGTATTATAATACAGAGTGAATAGTATCTGGAGCACTGTCTGACCAATTCTTGGCTCGTCCTGGTATGATTACCGATTATACACAGTGTAAAACACACATGTATTATAATACAGAGTGAATTGTATCTGGAGCACTGTCTGACCAATTCTGGGCTCGTCCTGGTATGATTACTGGTTATACACAGTGTAAAACACACATGTATTATAATACAGAGTGAATAGTATCTGGAGCACTGTCTGACCAATTCTGGGCTCGCCCTGGTATGATTACTGATTATACACAGTGTAAAACACACATGTATTATAATACAGAGTGAAAGTATCTAGAGCACTGTCTGACCAATTCTGGGCTTGTCCCGGTATGATTACTGGTTATACACAGTGTAAAACACACATGTATTATAATACAGAGTGAATAGTATCTGGAGCACTGTCTGACCAATTCTGGGCTCGTCCTGGTATGATTACTGATTATACACAGTGTAAAACACACATGTATTATAATACAGAGTGAATAGTATCTGGAGCACTGTCTGACCAATTCTGGGCTCGTCCTGGTATGATTACTGGTTATACACAGTGTAAAACACACATGTATTATAATACAGAGTAAATAGTATCTGGAGCACTGTCTGGCCAATTCTGGGCTCGTCCTGGTATGATTACTGATTATACACAGAGTAAAACACACATGTATTATAATACAGAGTGAATAGTATCTAGAGCACTGTCTGACCAATTCTGGGCTTGTCCCGGTATGATTACTGATTATACACAGTGTAAAACACACATGTATTATAATACAGAGTGAATAGTATCTGGAGCACTGTCTGACCAATTCTGGGCTCGTCCTGGTATGATTACCGATTATACACAGTGTAAAACACACATGTATTATAATACAGAGTGAATAGTATCTGGAGCACTGTCTGACCAATTCTGGGCTCGTCCTGGTATGATTACCGATTATACACAGTGTAAAACACACATGTATTATAATACAGAGTGAATAGTATCTGGAGCACTGTCTGACCAATTCTGGGCTCGTCCTGGTATGATTACCGATTATACACAGTGTAAAACACACATGTATTATAATACAGAGTGAATAGTATCTGGAGCACTGTCTGACCAATTCTGGGCTCGCCCTGGTATGATTACCGATTATACACAGTGTAAAACACACATGTATTATAATACAGAGTGAATAGTATCTTGAGCACTGTCTGGCCAATTCTGGGCTCGTCCTGGTATGATTACTGATTATACACAGTGTAAAACACACATGTATTATAATACAGAGTGAATAGTATCTGGAGCACTGTCTGACCAATTCTTGGTACGTCCTGGTATGATTACTGGTTATACACAGTGTAAAACACACATGTATTATAATACAGAGTGAATAGTATCTGGAGCACTGTCTGACCAATTCTGGGTACGTCCTGGTATGATTACTGGTTATACACAGTGTAAAACACACATGTATTATAATACAGAGTGAATAGTATCTGGAGCACTGTCTGACCAATTCTGGGCTCGTCCTGGTATGATTACTGATTATGCACTGTGTAAAACACACATGTATTATAATACAGAGTGAATAGTATCTGGAGCACTGTCTGACCAATTCTGGGCTCGTCCTGGTATGATTACTGATTATACACAGTGTAAAACACACATGTATTATAATACAGAGTGAATAGTATCTGGAGCAATGTCTGACCAATTCTGGGCTTGTCCCGGTATGATTACCGATTATACACAGTGTAAAACACACATGTATTATAATACAGAGTGAATAGTATCTGGAGCCCTGTCTGACCAATTCTGGGCTTGTCCCGGTATGATTACCGATTATACACAGTGTAAAACACACATGTATTATAATACAGAGTGAATAGTATCTGGAGCACTGTCTGACCAATTCTGGGCTCGTCCTGGTATGATTACCGATTATACACAGTGTAAAACACACATGTATTATAATACAGAGTGAATAGTATCTGGAGCACTGTCTGACCAATTCTGGGCTCGTCCTGGTATGATTACTGGTTATACACAGTGTAAAACACACATGTATTATAATACAGAGTGAATAGTATCTGGAGCACTGTCTGACCAATTCTGGGCTTGTCCTGGTATGATTACTGATTATACACAGTGTAAAACACACATGTATTATAATACAGAGCGAATAGTATCTGGAGCACTGTCTGACCAATTCTGGGCTCGTTCTGGTATGATTACTGATTATACACAGTGTAAAACACACACGTATTATAATACAGAGTGAATAGTATCTGGAGCACTGTCTGACCAATTCTGGGCTTGTCCTGGTATGATTACTGATTATACACAGTGTAAAACACACATGTATTATAATACAGAGTGAATAGTATCTGGAGCACTGTCTGACCAATTCTGGGCTTGTCCTGGTATGATTACTGGTTATACACAGTGTAAAACACACATGTATTATAATACAGAGTGAATAGTATCTGGAGCACTGTCTGATCAATTCTGGGCTCGTCCTGGTATGATTACTGATTATACACAGTGTAAAACACACATGTATTATAATACAGAGTGAATAGTACCTGGAGCACTGTCTGACCAATTCTGGGCTCGTCCTGGTATGATTACTGGTTATACACAGTGTAAAACACACATGTATTATAATACAGAGTGAATAGTATCTGGAGCACTGTCTGACCAATTCTGGGCTCGTCCTGGTATGATTACTGATTATGCACTGTGTAAAACACACATGTATTATAATACAGAGTGAATAGTATCTGTAGCACTGTCTGATCAATTCTGGGCTTGTCCTGGTATGATTACTGGTTATACACAGTGGAAAACAAGGAGCACAAACAGCTTTATTAGAAGTTTAAGCTATTTATGTCTTTAGGACATGGGATCGCCTGCTTTGGGTTAAGCTGTGGGAGCCTCCAGTTCCTTTGCTGTAAGCCTATTAGTGGGTTCCAATAGAGATATATTCAGTCATGCCCACTACAGATGTGCAGGATGTCAGTGACATTAATAGCCTAAATCAGGGCTTGACAAATTTATCTGCGTTTTAGGAGCCAGCTAAAAAATCTAGGAGCCAGACAACGGCACATAAACACAAACACACGCAGTCACACACAGTCTGTCACATATACATACAGAATAAAGGATCCTTTATTCTGATTTGGAGGACTAGGGCAAAAGTCCAGTCAGACACATACATACACACAAACACATCCAGTCAGACACATATATACATACACACAAACACATCCAGTCAGACACATATATACACACACACACACACACACACACATCCAGTCAGACACATATATACATACACACAAACACATCCAGTCAGACACATATATACACACACACACACATCCAGTCAGACACATATATACATACACACAAACACATCCAGTCAGACACATATATACATACACACAAACACATCCAGTCAGACACATATATACATACACACAAACACATCCAGTCAGACACATATATACATACACACAAACACATCCAGTCAGACACATATATACATACACACAAACACATCCAGTCAGACACATATATACACACACACACACACACATCCAGTCAGACACATATATACATACACACAAACACATCCAGTCAGACACATATATACATACACACAAACACATCCAGTCAGACACATATATACATACACACAAACA